>OZ020604.1:218345557-219750994 GCA_963971545.1 Philophylla caesio | reverse complement strand
TCAAATGATATCTAATTTTTTAACATGATGTGATGTATGATGACTTCAGGTGTGCTGAAAGAATAGAATATAGTTGAGTACCAAACTGTAATTCAGATAGCCACCGAAATATATTTTAACTGGCTATATATAGGAAAAATAATTCAAAAATTGGTTTCCACTTTTCACCAAGCCAAACTGTAAAGTTGATCCAATAAGATTAATCAAGTATCAATGGTTCATGTGCTGATAGATGCTTTCCACTCTCAGTTTTTCTTCATGTTTGTAATCGTTTCCCCGAAATCTAAAATGTAGGTGACGAACACGCGAATGCAAAGTAAAATATTCGGTTTTATGCAAGGACAGTAAATGGAAATATTTTGCTTAATAGCGTTACTTAAGATCAGTGGAGCTTGTGCAAAATTAAGTTGCGTGAAACCGATTCGTACATCTACTTTTGAAGAAATTAAGAATGAACGAATTTTCGATTATTTCAAATTAATGTCCGCTTCGCACTTGGCGTCATAGAAGAGTAACGAGCATATTAAATAGTTCCCCTCAATTTGCTGTTCAACGATTGGTAATTATTCCAGATAAGTACAATGCTTGTTCTTTCACTGTCTAGACGTGCCATACTAATTTCTTAAAACTTCCGGCGGTTTCGCTTCGCATCCAATGACAGCCATTTAATTGTCTGCGTCATTTTTTTTTTTTCTATGCCAAATATCACCTTCGTATCTGCACTTTTGTATCTGTTAATGCACCTCGTTTTACTTTTTTTTATGCTCCTCGCAGTAATTGTCGACGTGTCTGCGTCAGTGCAATAACACTTTGAATGGACATTCGTGTTGGAAGTTAATATGCTTTTTTATTATAGTTTATATTGGGGCTTAAATGCATTAGTCGCATATAATGAAGATCATAAAGTGGCTGGCGTACAACTTTCATTTGCTTCACTGTCTCAAAGCATGTGAGCTGAGCAGCTGAGTTTTTTGTTTTTCTTTTTGCTTTTCACTTTAACACTTACTTAATATCTGGTCATTGGCGGATTCATGGCATTTTTATAGCAACAGTGTAATTGGGATTTGTCCCTTCCTTGACCTGTGATGATATAACTTTAATGGTATATTTATGTAATACACGGGGCCTTTGTACCTGTACATATGGTAAAGAAGTCACATTCTAGTTGTATAATTCTACTTTTATAATTTGTCAAAGTGTTATTTTAATACAAATTATCTTCTTTACATTTTGCACTTATTTTACGCAATACATGTGGATTGTTATTTTACATTAAAAGAGACTGCATTTTTTTTTGAACACTTTGCGTTAACAATGTCGACATAACTAGTATACAGATATCAAGATTTTGTTGAAAAAATGAAATTTTTGAAATATCAATATTTGAAGTTGTGACATTTTGATTCATTTTTGATTGCTACCATCGTGTTGTATCGATTTAGATTTGGTGCTAATGATTGAAATATTCAATTAACAACTGCGTTGAATTAGTATTTACATAAGTAAATTTCAAATGTAAATAAAATTTACTCTCATTGATTTTACACGTACTTCTCCCCGCTGCGAATTGCATTGAAAAGCACTTATGTACATATGCCCGGCTGGAAATTACGTCTAGGAATCGCATTGGCCCTGACTGGATTTGCCCTATTATTCCATGGGTCTAGTTTGGAAATTGTAGCAAGCCCCACGGTCGTTTGTTTATGCTTTTCCAAAACTGGGCCGAGCTAGCAATTCCAATCTAGGAACTAGATAGGCCCTGTCTAGTTTATTATGTGATGCTAGGGAATAATAAATAATAATCGTAAAATTATATTGAAACACAGGTATCATTTATTATTAGGTACAATTAATAAGCATTTTTAAAAGCTTTCTGTTTTTCCTTTGTCCGTGCCAGTCTTTAGAATTTGTCAAGCATGTACTCAAAAGCGATTTCCTATACTATGTGTGCCAGTCTTGGACCAGTCCAGTCCAGTCTTGGGAAAGCCTATCCTTGTAATAACCTAGCTAGGGCCAAGCTAGAGTCCAGATTTTCCACGCCATATTTCCAGCCGGGCGAATGTAAGATTTGCTACGCAAGTATCTAAAAACGATTGGGAATTTATTTTTCTTTTATTGAATTTCTAATAATATTCAGTTCGTTATCCAGCTAAAATCATATAAAACTTATTTTAAATTTTTTTTAAAATTTCATCAAAATTATGATATAAAAATTTTTTAAATTTTTTTTAAATTTTTTTGAACAACCTTTTTTTATCTCTTTCAAAATTTAAAAAAAAAATAAATTGTTTAGCATACTCTTTTTAACTCATATAATAATACCGTTATCTTTTTACAGTTTTATACCGTTCATGAAAATGTTTGTAAGTATCAGAATTATAAGAGTTAGACCCATCAAAAAGTATACCGAAATGATCTGGACGATGAGCTGTTCAGATATTGCACTTAGCACAAAAATCCCTTCATTTAAGCAGCCAAAGTTTTTAAAATTTGCACAAATAATAATTATTATTGGAACTATTTAAAATGTGAAAATCAGACAGCCGATAGTTCAGATTTTGCCTTTTTTGCCAAAAACTAATTGAAGACTTGAAATTTCGCACAAATATTAATTTTTATAGCAATCAAAAGCATTATTATCGAATAAATAAAACACTTGGTTCCCATACATGAATGGAAGCATGAAAGGTACGAAGTCTTCGGTACAGCCTTTTTACTTCTTTTTATTGAAATTGCGAAAGAGCGCTTAAAATATAATTTCAATAAAGTAACAGTACAAATTACTTTACATTTTAATTGTACTTTGTAAAGTCCGAAAAATTCTAAAGACTTTTCTTGAAAAATTCGATTTTTTTATTTTTGTTTGTTTTGTTAAAGAATGAAAAAATATTAGAAATTAATTTATGAGTATTTCTAAAATAAAAGCCTTAAATAACTGTAATTTCTGCTCTCTAATTTGGTTTTTTTTGAAGAAAATTTAATTCAAGTAAGCTTTTCTCCGGGTAGTTTCTTAAAACGACTTTTGCTAAAAAGCGACGAATTTTATTTTGGTTGATAGTTAATTTAATAGATTTTAATTTAATTTTGATGATCGTTAAAAATGTACACAGAGAGACTTCCTAGAACGTTGATAAAAAAATTTAATGACGAAAACTAGAACAGTAAAATCACAATGCAAAATAAAACGAAATACATTTTAAAACAAATAATTATGTGAATACAAAGACAAATTGCCACTTGAATTGCTTAAGAGTTGTATGCAGGACGGCTATTGCGCCAGAAATGCGTCGTTCCACGAGTCCATAGGCCAATCGGCGCCGGGCAACACTTGAGACCATTGTATCGCCGCTAATGAAAGACAATTAAAATGAGCACCACAAAATTCCAATAGCCAATTCGGCTGCACGCATTTAACGAAACAGCAGAGCTTAAATGTCAGGTGTGCTCTTCTGCCAATGTCGCCCGGCAGCTTGGAGAATAAGCCTCCATCCGCTTCCATTTGCACAGATAGTAAACTTATCTTTTGTGCGCCACGTCCCTTTAATGTTTAGATATCTTTTGTGCACCGCTTCGCACACATTTGCCGCCACCAAAGTGGGCTGAGCATTTTACTAAGCGCCTTCCACCGTCGCCCACTCATTTCACTGCGCCTTCCGCTCTCACTTTCCGCGTCTTACTTACTTATATGCTGTCGCTGAAAGTGTTTTTACTTGACTTGTTTACAATTCATCTAGCTCTGTTTTTTGTGTCAGCATTGTGCTTCTGCCATCGCTGCTTAAGATATTTAATTTTACACTACTTTTCCTTTTATGACGCTCTTGCACTCTTACCGACCTCTTTGCGCTACTTGGCTTTGTAACTGGAAATTAAAATGAAGGCAGTCACGCTTCTAACCTTTCCATTCGCAAACCCATTCACCTTTCCGGCCGTCAAACTGGTACTTAGCTTAGTGTCTGCTTTGCTTTGCTTCTTTTCTCTTCATTTCTCTACCTTCGGCAGGTGATTGGCCCATTTTCATCATCAGCCTGCATTTCCGTTTCCCATTAAAGGCTTTTTGTTTTTCTCTTTTTTTTTTTTTGTAATTCTACTTTCTTATCCAATTTGCGCATTTTTCTCATTTGGTTCTGCTTGAAAAATGATGCTGTGTATGTTCATCGTAATTGCGTATTTTGTTACTGGTATTGTTGTTGTTGTTGTTGTTGTTGTTGCTGTTGCTGTTATTGTTACGGTTGTGTGTGTCTGTTTCATTCGCAGGGCTTCAGTATTTACCTTTGTTGTTTGTAGGCTTTTAATATTCTTAACTTTAATGATTAATTGCCTTCCGCTTGACTTCAGCTCCAATAAATGCTGAGGTCCGGATTTAATTTTCAATGCATTCACCTTTTTCTCTGCGCTGCTGATTATGTGTGTGTGTGTGTGTGTGTGTGAGTGCCGGTGTAGCTTGCCGACTGAGTGGTTTTCCCTTTGTGTTGATGTGCAAATAACGATATCTGCTTCTTGTTTTGTGTATTTTTTCCAGCTTTTCCTCTTAAACAAAAACCTTATTTGGATGTTTCGCAACTTTTATCATTATACGAGTATTCATTAATTTTTTGTTTGATTTTAAATCTCAAGGTTCAGTGAACTATTGGAGTAATAAATTGAGGAACACTTCTTTTAGTAGTACTTACTTTAGGTTCTGCTTAAACTTTTAATTAGTTGAGTATTTTATGATTCGATTTTTATATTCGAGCAACCTATTTTATTTTATTTGACGGAACATTACTTCGAAGTTTTATTAAAACCAATTTATGCTTCATGCTTCTTTGTCAATGCTTTCAAAATAAATACTTAGTTCTAAATAACATAAATTAACTAATAGTTTTATGTATATATTAATGGAGCTCCGCAATTTGCGTTCACATAGTCAGATGCTCGATTAGCGATGAGCTGATATTTATTTATTTCTTTCTTATCAACAGTCATTTACTTGCTTATCAAATATAGACAAATGTCGGAATTCAATATAATCACCAGATTTACTTGAATTTTTCGGGATCAAAAAAAGAAAGTAATGAGGGAAATATATCTATTTCCTGCTCTATGAATTTAACTCTTTACCTTTGGTTTCTCAATCATTGAATGAACATGAAATTCATTTCCAGCCTACCTTCGTAAATATAGGAGATAAGTACTTCCTATAATCTTTATTTTATGTGCTGCTGAGAAATTACAATTTTGATATATCTTGACTGCATCAAGTGAAACGGAACTTTTTCTAAGCAAACTAGATCAAAATTATTTATCATTTGGTCGATTAAGTATGCATTTGAAAATCTTTTTTTCCTCCTAATCTTCTTTGTTCGTTTTAAAATGATGCATTCGCATTGTTGTTGGATGGCAATGACTTTCGTGTGTTCGAGTTTTCAGGTATGTTTGGGCAAACAGCAACGTGTTTCATCAAAATGAGTTTTAATTTTTAAAACCAATGAAGGTTTTTGTATGTAGATGCTTCCCTATAAACATACTACATACTGCCATATCTGTTCTATGTCTTTGGTATGTTAAGACTTATCTATTTGTACATATATATACATATGTACATACATATAATATGTTCACAAATCAGAGCACAACTATATATTGACAGATTTGGACACTTCCTATTTCTTTTAATTTATTTAAATTATTTTTCAAGTAAAATATGGCTCTTTCTGGCAAAATTTCGGACTTAAAAAAAAGTTTTTAGAACTTTTTTGAGTATGGAGTTTTTTTTCTCATTTACTTTTAGTGTGAGAAAGTGCAAGCTTCAAGTGTCTACAAGCTTTCACTGGTTTTTGGCAATTTTTTACGGGCAATTACCGCCATACAATGCAACACCGCGATTATTTTTTATATTGAAGAAATTGCGAAAGGGCATTAGTAAAAAAATTGGCAATAATCAGTGGTAATTTGTAGCCAATAGAAACTTTCACTTTGTTTTAGTAAAATTGAATGAGGCACCTAGCTACGCCCCAAAAAATTCATAATTAAATAGTCGAAATTTTGAAGCAATTTAAATAAATGTTTTCTACATTTTTTATTAAATTTAAGAAATCGTTTTAATGCTGATTATTAAACAACTAATAATGTTTTAATTGAAAAATAATTTTAAATAATTTGTGGATAAATAAATTGTCCAATTGTGTCAATATGTGTTTGTGTTAAAATTCGTTAAAGGAGTGTTTGTTTGGGTGTTCTAGTACAGTCATGTGCGTACTGCAACGTTTATAGCTAAACTTAAATTGGCTGCCTTAAAAACTGGTGAGTTAAACTGGATACTTAAAAAATTCCGATTTCAGTTGTTTTGTTGTTGTTTGAGTTAGTGCAGCATTGACACACGAATCGCTCGAGTACACCAACGTAAAATGTTCACCGCCAATGCCACCTTCATGTAAAATTTTTGAGATTTTTTTTTTAATATTTTTGAAATCGAAAAAAATTTCCTGCAGGGTATGTCGACGTACATAAGTATATGCTTGGTAATGAGCTCTGCGCGTGTGAAACGTTGTCAAGTATCAGATATTTTCACAAGCAATATATTCTCTTTAATGCGTAAACAAAAAGCGTATTAACTTGATTTGAGGCCAAACATTTACATACACACAAACAAGTTTGCGAGGATAAAAGAAAATAATAAGCAGCCTAAGACAAATCTTAATAAGCAAAGTTCGTAAGTGTCTAAGGATTAGAGACTATAACAACTGTTAAGCACTCAAAATAGCCAGGTGTGTTGAGGAGTTGAGTAGTTAGAAAAGATTTGGGCTAATATCTTAGAATGTGTGAAAGAACAAGTGTGTGTGTGTGTGTGTGTGTGTGTGTGTGTGTGTGTGGCACAAATCTTTGCGCCAATCTTTTTGAAACTTTGCAATGCCTATCTTAAAAAAGTTACCATCAAATACACACACATTCATTAATATTTTATGTCAAAAAAGTTTAAGAAAAAGTTTGACAAGTAAACATGTAAGCAACAGCAGCAAGTTGAAGAGTAAACAAAATTCGCATGCTAAGTGAAAAGAGGAAGCTGAAAGATTGTTTAAAATAAAGCTGAAAATATTAAAGAAGTTTTCAGCAAAGGTTAGATAAAAAATTAGATTTCTTAAACGTTAAATTTTTTTTAAATCTACTAAAAACTTTCATCTGCCGTTAGGTAATCGATGTTTAAGCTTTAGTGCTTTGTGCTGCACTCTCTCTCCCTTTCTTGCTCTCGCTGGCTATGTACTATTTTTGAATTTGAGTTTTAATATTTTCCTACCATTGCGACAACAATACATTTTCGGTTGCCACCGTTGAACATTGTACCACCTACAAATCTCGTAGCGAAATAGTCCCGCAGCGTCGAGTTGCAACTGCTGTTGACGCATCGCATGCAATTTGTTTATTACGCCTAAATGTATGCCTCGCTGTGTGCGCGGCAAATAATATTTGGGTTTGTGTTGAGTTCCACTCACACGACCTTTGTACGAGTATATAGTACCATATTTACACATGTGTTCCATATGTCTGTAGCAAAATATCTGAAAGTTTCCAACACATTCCAAAGTCACAAACGAGTCCTTCAGGGTAAATGCGCGGTTTGCCGTACTGTTGTTGACGGGCGCCAGCAGCGGGTTGTTGAAGGGGAATGAAACGCATTACGAATCCACAACCGCAATCACTTATACGAGTACATAGTAGCACTCGTTACACCCGCATTCTGCTCATGAAAGCTGAGTCGGCAAACGTCTGTCTAAGCGAGTATCTCAACTGATTTCGGGCCATTTGCGTGCGTTGTTTTGTAAAATAGCAAAGTTTTACCACTTAATTTCCGAGTTCAGTTGAAGTATTTAGGTGAGCGACAATGCAAAAAGAATGTGAATGTCTGTCGTTAAAATGCCACCGCGCGTTTGTGCAGATAAGTTTTTCGTTTAGTACCTACCTTAAACATTTAATGAGCGATTTCATATAAAAGGCTTTTTTTCCAAAACTCTATACCCTTAGACGATTTTGAATGATACTGAATGAAGATGGTAAGAGAAATCGAATCACTTGAATGCATCAAATTGCCAGATCTTCAAGCCAATGGATATCCTATTTGAGATGTTTTTTTTTAATTTTTTCTTGTTTAGTTTTCTGCGCGTAAGCTAATTATTCCATGTAACTAAAAAAGTTTGAATAATCAAATTACAAGACTTCAACGCCTTACGAACTGCTCACTTTCAGTAGCAATAATCTCATAACTTAATCGAATTTCTATTATTTGTGCAGAATAAGGATAACTTTATTTTTATTTCTTCTTAAAAATATAAAAAAAAAGCTCCATCCAATCGATGGTTAATAACCGGAATGCAATATAATTTATTGTTTACTTATTTTGGCATTAAAGTGAAATTTATCAGCCGTGCTTCCAGTTTCAGATTTCCACAATGTGATTTTAAAAATTTCATGTAAAAGTGATTTATTGTGCTCCCAATTTCACACATATCGCTTATCGTTATGGCAATTCACAAACAGCTGTTGTTGAAATTTCCCTTTCGGATTTAGCTATGTATGCTTTTTTTGCGGAATCATCAGCAAAACACTTAAAAATACGTATAACTCAATGAACATATAATAGAGAAATGTCATAAATGGCTTCTACAAACATCAAAGAATATTTTAAAAATTATTACAATCGGAAATAATTAAACATTCGCACACTTTTTGTTATTTACTTTTCATTACACATACAACCAAGCATTCGGATTCAATTCACAAAAACTTATGTGAATGTGAAATTGGGAGCACCAAACATGTGATTTCAAACCGAATCCACAGGGAAAGTTGTGAATATGAAACTGGTAGCACGGTGGTATAATTATTTTAAGGTTTACGGTGGTTAGAGAACTCCTTTTATAATTCATAGAAAGATGAAGGAACAGTTCTGCAACTCGAAGAAATAATTTGTCTAGAATCTCGATGTTCATTTTTCATTAGCAAAGTAAATTGAGAAGAAAATTTAGATCCTCATACGGAAGCAAAAAGTCTGCATTCTCGAGTGATGATCGCTCAAACATTGAAACATATTTGATTTCCGTGTGTTGTTCCTTAGCTGCTCTTACTAACAAAACGAAGCACGGAGGAGTGTACGGAATACAATCAAGGATACTCCTATGTGAGAGATAAATACTTTATAAAAAATTTTATAAGTCTGAGACATCATGTAGATAGTTCTGAAACCGCAAAATACTCGTACACTAGAGTTTCGCCATTTGCTTTAAGATTTAAGCTTATGTGACAATGAAGTTGAATAAATCTTCGCGAGAGAAGTTGACGGTTCAGTAATTTATGGACCCAACTCGTTTTCCCAAGCGGCGTACAGACATAGCCTAAATTAAGGCAACTAGCAAATTGTATTCGTGTATTTTGAGTGGATAAAAACTTAATAATTGACTCAATTAAGCGCTGTCTGAACGCCGCTTTAGACTGGCATTTCCTCAATTAAGCAAAACTTTGATGATGGCAAACGAGATACTCTATCAGCAATATTGCATAGGATCTTTTTCAGATGGGTTTCAAGTGGACTGCATTTGCACAGATTTCTATAAGGCTTTTGACAAGGTTTCCCATTCGATTTTAATACATAAATTAGCCAATTTGGGGTTTCATTCATTTTTTTTGGCAATGGATAAAATCATCGCTGTATGTTAATAAGCTTGAAATCACTTGAGAGTAGAAAAATAATCCAGTCTCTAATATTTGTTTGTGATGTAATTAATTGTTTCGTTGACTGTTCCGAACTACTCGGGCTGACCAGTTTTAATATACCCAGCAAAGTTCTTCGTTTTCAAAAACCATTTTATCTTCATGTGGTCACAGCCAATTATTTTTCTCATGCACCAATATTTAAAGCGCTTTTAGAGTTTAATAAAATTTCAAAGAGATTAAATATTGATTTTTCATCACCGAGATCTGTTATTAAATCAGCCACTGACGATCTGTATCGTTAGTTTTAAGAAAATTGTATATGTAAATACCTCTAGTCTGTAAGATATACTATGTCATAGACTGAATAAATTAAATTGAAATAGAAATTGAAATATTTAAGTAATCGATGTTGTGTTGTCACAAATGAAGGTGCATTTTCAGCACCTTTTATTGCTGTTTTTATCGTCCCCCAAGGGTGTATATTAGGGCCTTTGCTCTTTATCTTATTTATCAATGACACAAGTACCTGTTTTTCTTTTGCTTTATGCTGACGATCTGAAAGCTTTTTCTATTATAAGAAGCCCCGAAGAGGCGTATCGGCTTCAAGCTGACATAGATAACCTATATTTTTGGTGCAATAAAAATCGTCTTGCTCTGAATATTAAAAAATGTTTCAAAGTTACGTTTGCAAAAATTTACAAGATTCTGTCAATGAATTATAAAATATCTAATTTCGTTTTAGAGTAAATAAGTATCCGAAATAAAAGATCTTGGAGTTATCTTCTCATCGAATGTTTCTTTTAGCAGTCACATTTCCCACATATTAGCGAAATCTTACGCAATGCTGGGTTTTGTAAGGCGTAACAGCATAAAATTTGCTGACCCCTACACGCTTAAATTATTATTTACATCTTTTGTTCGTTCAAATTTGGAATATGCCGTAATCATTTGGAGACCTTCTAGTTAAATAAATTGATCAATATGATTGAACATGTTCAAAAGGTTTTTTTGAAGTTTGCACTTCGTACACAAAATTTTTGAGATCCTTTGCCATCATATAGCTCACGCTTACTTTTAATAAGTCTTAAATCATTAGAAGCTAGAAGATCTGTACTTTCCTTGTCTTTTACTTTTAATGTAATTAAATGATATGTGGATTGTCCTGCTCTTTTGGACAAAGTTTATTTTAATATTACTCAACGAAATCTGCGAAATTTTTTGCCATTTTACAGGGACAGTTACAAAACTGAATACGCTAGTAACGCACCTGTTGTTCGCACTTTGAATGACCTAAATATTATTTCACACAATGTATCAATTGATTTTGATCTATCAATAAATGATTTCCAAAATTTGTTGAATTCTAGAATTCTAGAATTCTAGATGTTATCTTTATATTAGCAGCTAAGTTGAATTATGTAATTAGTCTGTAAGAAATTTGTATTTTCAATAGACTGAAATAAATTAATTAATTAAATAATTCCTCAAAAGGAAACTGCAACACAAAAAACCAAATGTGCCACAGTAAGTTCTTCATTAGACTCAGGCTTCGCTTTCTAGAAACACTTTATTTAAGAAAATATGAAAAATTTCTTAATACTTTGTGAATTAGTACAACCCTGCGATCATATAAATTTTGGTTATATTAAAGCAGTGACGAGGTGACTTGAACGCTCCTCTAATGGGAAATGAAATCTATTTTAGATGAAATCGAAGTTTAACAAACGAACAAATTTTTGGTTGGAGATATTGCTGAGTAAACTGTTTTACTTATCTCCAAATAAATATAAATGAATTCCTTACAACTTCGAAACAAAATTTCAAATGCAATGAAGAGCCAACATAATATGTACCAATATACGGAATTTTTTTCACGAAATAAATTTAAAAACACAAACAACAACCACACAAACAAGTTAAATAGCGGCAGATCAGTAGCTCTTGTTTGTAGTTGGTTTGTTTAAGGAAGATGAAATAAACACAACAGCCAACTCGGCTAGCGTAGCACAATAGGTAGCGTATTGGCTCTGCAACTCCGAGCTCCCGGGTTCAAAGCCTGAGAGAAGTGGTGCTGAAAAATTAAATTAAAAATAATTTTATTTAATAATCACAAAGAAGTCTGATGAGGAAATGTGGTGATTTGCGAAATAGTACTATAATTTCAACCATTAAAAACTGTTGTTGTTTTTTCACTAACAAATCTTCCATAAACTGGCCTTGAGCTCAATAAAATTATAAAATATTAACATTTTACTAGGCCAACAGAAAAATGAACAAAAATTTTAATTTTAATTTTTGCACTTGGCGAGTTTACAGTCACTTTTCAAATTTTGAAAACTAGTCTTTAATCAGATTTAAAACAATTTTTTTTGAGTATGTTTTGTAGCCAATTCAGTTGAAGTATTAGAAATTGCAAGTTAGAACAGTCTTTAAATGGCGGTCGATTTTTGAACGCGTTATTTTTGGTCGAGAGTTCTGATAGAAAATTCTACAATTTTTTTTATAGCAACCTTCAGTGATTTACTTTCATTATGGCCTATTATAAAATAATGTATTATTATTATTATTATTATTGAAGGAAAAGAAGCGGGCTATTTCTGCTTTGCCAGAGAAAGGAAACCTTCGGCTCTCAAAAAATGTATGTATGTAAAATACTTATTATCATAAAAAACACTGTGTATATAGGAAAATTAATAAAATTTTTGTGAGTTATTGCTTTAACACACTCCTGTGTACAAAGAAGCGTCCAACTATGTCTTTTTGTATTAAAGATTAACCAAATATTTTAACCTTCGCCACATCATTTTGCAGTTGCGAGATGGTTACAAAAGTTCAAATGCTTTTACCTTTTCGCAGTCTGCCCCAACTTTATTATTCCAATCGAACATTTTCTCTACTTGTCACAAATTTGCAGACTTCATTTGATCAAAAGACCTTTTCCGGTGTTATTATTTCAACCACTTCCTGTCGCACTCAACGGCTGCTGTGACACAGCTTTCCCCATCAACTTTAATTTTGCCCGCATCGAATTTTTACTTTGACTTTCGCCCTCATCCGCTCGCTACCTAACCATCGCTGCCAACGACAACGCTCGTTTAATGATAAAAGCACGTACTACGCCTGATTTAAGTGGAAATTATGTCAGCAAATGAGGCAGTTCGCTAATAATGTCTACTAATGTGCAACACAGAGAAATAAATGTTTAAAGAAGCAGCGCTAGGTAGGTGTGATGAGGGGACACAAGTGTTAGCAGTATATTTTGCTTGCTATGAAGGTAAGTTTAGGTGGAAACGCGAGTATCGACTTGCACATTAGGCCGGCGCAAAATTGTTTATATAATTTGTAGCAGCTGGTACTCCTCTTCTATGTAAATGTAATAATTGTATTGTTATGCCTAACTGTAATAAATAAATAAAAGTAAATAAAAATTGTATTTTAATATATTGAATTTCATGTAAATACTGACTAAAAAACAAAAACTTAAGTGTCATTGAATTGCTGGTGAAACCGAAATTTTAGAGTCAGCTATCGAGTTTTCGAGCAAAATAGTAAGGGAACGCGCATTATAAAAAGTTTTACTTTTAGGTTTGCATGAAAACCTAAAACTGAACAAAAAAAAATCTTTCAAAGCGAACTTAACACACACACACATTTGGATTTGTCGCTCATCCCTAATGTAGGTATGAATAAATGAAATATCTAGTCGATGATTTCGCCTGAATTCGCACACATTAGTGAGCCTTGTCATTTGCCACAGCTCCAACCAAAATTTTTGTCTTTTCTCAAATTTCTTACGTCTCTCCGGCGCGACATTAATCAGCGATAAGGAATTTGCCAACGGCTAAGGTGGAAGCGCCAGTCAATGCTCAATTGGCAGCTGAGAATTCACTCGACGCGTTAACGCACACGTAGACACGTGCGAGTGCGTCTGTGTGTGTGTGTTTGTATGCGTGTTAATTTGTTTTTGCATGTGATAAATTTGGCAAGAAAGCGCTTCATCTTATTATTCAAATTTGATTCATTTGCATGCAGACTGTTTTTCCCTTGCTTTCTATTTTATTTTTGTGCTGGTGCTTGTGAATGTGAATGGCGGGCATTCTTGATTGGCTAAACGCTCGCTTTGCGCTTCTACCCGCCCGCCGATCCACCCTACCGCTCACCACAGTATCCGTCACAAAAACAGCATCACACAATTTCGTTTATCTCTCTCGATTGTCATTTGGCTTTGAGTGTCTGCACAAGGATGTCAGTCAGTCAGTGGGTGTGTGTGTGTGTGTGTCGGGTGGACTATGAGTGACTGCTGTGTATGTTGCGAATGTGTTGGCACTTTAAAGTTCGTCATAAATTATGCTTATTAGCTAATTTATTTTGGTTGACATCTTTACGTCCTATTTGCACAATGAATTTCATTTCATTTCATTTGCTTCATTGGAGGTGTGCCCATCCACTTTATGAAAGATTTTGCGGAAGGATCTTGGTTTGCGGGCTTACAAAATCGAACTCGTGCAAGAATTGAATCCGAAATACCATCGCAGGTTCGGTGAATGTGACCCAAACAAAATAGCCATCGATCCCGATTTTTACAAGAAAATTTTGTTCAGCGATGAAGCTCACTTTTCGTTGAATGGGTGCGATAATAAACAAAATTGTCGCATTTAGAGTGTTGATAGTCCGCAAGCCATTGTTAATTTGATGTGCTCTTTGGCTAGAGACGACGCTACATGCCATACAGCCAACGAAGTAATCAATTTATTGAAGGAAACTTTTGGTGAGCGAATTATCTCGCGTCGTGCGCCTGTGGCGTGGCCTCCAAGTTCGTGCGATTTAACACCGCTGGACTATGTTCTGTGGGGTAATGTAAAGTCGCTTGTCTACGCAGATAATCCCGAAACGATTAACGCCTTGGAAGAGAATATTCGGCGCGTTATAGCTGACATACGGCCTCAATTGCTGCAAAAAGTGGTCGAAAATTTGGCCTCTCGGCTAGAATTTTTTCGAGGCGGTCACTTGCCCGCAATCATTTTTAAAACATAATGGCAAACCCTTATCTTTATAATAAAGCTAAATACTTGGCCATAGCATTAAATTATATGCGTTTTATTTCTTCATAAAAACCCCAGCGTGTGCTTGTGTTTGCCATTTTCGCTTTTTGCCGCATTCGTTCGGCCATTAGTCTTTTCTTTTTGTAGTCATTGCTGGTGTTGTTGACTTAAGAGCGCTATGAATTTTGATGTCATGGTTTACATAAATTATTTGAATAATTAGTGGTTTTTATGGAATGCACGTATAAACAGTTGAGTGCAAAGAAAAACAGACAAACTAAAGAAGCGCTAAAAACAGTGATAGAACCAACAGAATGTCATGTGAGTACAGTGAGAGATATTAACAACGGCGGCATAATAGTGCAATGCAAAAGCAAGGAATCATGCGAACTGGTACAGAAGAGGATAGCGGAACAAATTGGAAATGACTACGAGATGGAGAAAACGAAGGATAAGAGGAAGATTAAAAAAATATTTAAAATTGTTGGTCTAACAGAGAGACTAAGTAATGAGCGCTTAGTCGAATGCATTGCGAAACAAAATAAAATATGTGAGGGTAAAGAGTTCAAAGTTATAAAAATTTTTGATAATTTGAATCGAAGAGAAGAATGTTTCAATGCTCTTATTGAAACCGATTTTGAAACGTATGAAAATGTATTAAAACAAAAGAGAGTTAATGTAGAGTGGGACTCGTGCATTACTAGGGAATATGTTAAGGTATTTAGATGCTTTAAATGCTTGGGATTTAATCACAAGGCGGTTGATTGTATTAACAAAAAAGCTTGTGGTAAATGTGGAGGAAATCACGACGCTAAAGATTGTATTTCAAATGTTTATAGCTGTGTAAATTGTCGTGAACTAGTACAAAAAAAGCTTTTAGATGTTGATATACATCATATTGCGTTTAGTAGAGAATGCCCTGTATATAAAAAATACATTGAAAGTAAGACTAAAACTAGAAAGTAGCAATCAAGAAGTAATGATCTAAATTGTTTATATCTTAATATTAATAGTATTTTAAGTAATAAGAATGAGTTAGAAAAACTTATTGAAATTAAGAACCCAGCCTTAATACTATGTGCGGAAACATGTACGACTAATAAAATTACGAATGAAGAGTTGAACATACGAGCATATAAGCTAGTGCGATGCGATTCTCATAGTAGGCATACGGGTGGTGTCCTTATCTATGTACATGATTCTATCGAATATATCACTAAATTTAATAAAACAATAGATAAAAACCTTTGGTGTATTTTTATCAAATTGAAGCACTTTAACCCTAAATGGCAAATAGGAGTAGTTTATCACTCACCCAGCGCCAGTGATGCTGATTTTATAAATTATTTACGCTACGTCTTAGGTAGTACTTGTGAACTATCAGAAAGTAATATTCTTGTAGGCGATTTTAATATCAATTTAAATAATATATCCACTTATAGCACCCAGTTAACTGAACTACTTAAATCACACTCGATGTATCAGAAAGTTGATTTTGATACTAGAATATCCGATATATCTGCAACAAAAATTGACTTATTATTTTCCAATACTAATGATATCGTCTGTGAAAAGTTAGAAGAATATCAAATATCCGATCATGAAACAATTCAATTTAAAATTAAACGTAACCCCCACTTCAAAATGAGAAGATTTATAAAAATTATTTCATGGGAGTATTATAATAATGAAGCACTTATTAATCAATTGCGACTATGCGATTTCAGCAATTTTGATAAAATTGATTTAGAGAGCAAGGTGTTGTTGATTAATAATAATGTTCTGAATGTTATGCGAAATTTGACATATGAAAAATTAGTTCAAATAAAATTAATGAATAAATGGTATGACAATGAGCTAGCCAATATGAACAAATATAAATTTGAACTGTATAAATTAGCCCAAAATTCGGGAGAATGGGATGAATATAGAGACGTTAAAAGTAAATATAAAAAATTAGTGAAGATTAAAAAAATTAAGCATATGGAAGATAATATAAATAGAAATAGACATGATAGTAAAAAGATGTGGAGATATCTGAAACAGTCAATAGGTATGGTAAAAGAAAGTTCATCAATCAAGAAGGTGGTAATAAATGGACTAATATATGAAAATTAATCTGAAATAGCGAGTAAACTAAATAGATATTTTGTAGACAGTGTTACAGATATTAGCAGCAATATACACCCCTATGCTGTAATCCGAATGTTCGTAGTTACGAATTCGTAGCTCCGTTCCGAAAGTCCGAAATTTGGTATGCTGAAATCCGATCGTAACTATCAACCGCGTTGCCAACCAAAAACAGGAATTTCGAAGTTCGTAATTAGGCATATTGGCAGAAATATACATGTACCGATATTATTGCAAGTAAAGAATGAAGTTTAATATAAACATTTATAAGCCATTTGATAAGAAGTTTTCGTTAATTAAAGGCAGAATTACATAAATATGCATCGAATGTATGGACATTGTTAAGAGATGATCTAAATACAAATTTCTTAAATTATGGAGTGTGTAATATTGTCGAATTCAATGCTCAAATATATTAATGTTTAATGGTTTAAAGATTTGTGACAAGTTTTCGCCTCAACAAAGAAGCATTCATACAAGAAACATAATGCGTACGATTTGTTTGTGATCTTCGCAAATATGTATGTACATACATATATACACACGTAATAATTCTAGTTTTTCTTGCATAGTTTATATTACATATGTACTTAAATACAAATGTACACATGTATATACATACATACATGCATATTTGCTTATTTTTGGGTTTATAAACGTTTATTTTTCTAAAATTCATTTCGCTCCGACACCAGTGGCTGTTCGTACAAAAATTCCGCAATTGACAGCTCCGACGGATTCTGGCATACCAATATTACGAATTGCGAAAACAGTCTACGAATTTCGAATTTACGATTACGAAAAGCGGATTTGAGCATACCGATTTTACGATTCGTAGCGTAATCGAACGTACGACGGATTCCAGCATACGGGTGATAGAATTAGTTAGTAGAAACATTAATGCAAATAATCAGTTAAATACTGATATTAGATTTAAATTTGGCAAAGTTAAAACAGATGACATCGAAGAACTTGTTAATAAGTTTAAAGCCAAAAAGGGTGGTCAAAAATTATTGTCGGAAGGCGTTGTAAAGGACGCGGTACCATATTTAGGGTTCTTCTATGCTAAAATAATAAATGAGAGTCTAAGCAGTGGCATAGTTCCAAGCATGTGGAAAACTTCAACTATTGTCCCGATAGAAAAAGTTAAAAACACGATAAAAGCAGATGAGTTTCGCCCCATTAACACATTGGCAAGTGACGAAAAAATTTTAGAAATCGTGATAAAAAACCAATTAGTTCAATATTTAGAAAATAATAATATACTGATACCGCAACAATCAGGATTTAGACGAAATCATTCTTGTGAAACAGCATTGAACATGGTTATAGCTGAATGGAAAGAAGTACTTAATGATAAGAAATCGATAATAGCAGTGTTCATCGATCTAAAAAGGGCGTTTGAAACAATAGATCAACAAATATTGTTGGAAAAACTATCAGGCATTGGTATTAAAGATGTTGAACTGTATTGGTTTAGAAATTTTTTAACAAATCGTAAGCAAAGAACAATAATTGGTTCGACATTGTCAGATGAAGTGGACGTCAATATTGGCTTGCCCCAGGGTTCTGTTCTTGCGCCAATTTTATTCAATATATACATTAACGATATTAATTTAGTCCTAAAATACAGTTGTATAAAACTATTTGCAGACGATGCATTAATTTCGATTAATGGTAAGAATGAAGAAGATATAAGAGATAAGTTGCAAAGTGATTTAGATGCTTTGTATGTCTGGCTATGTGCTAACAGACTTAAAATTAATATTGAAAAAACTAAATACATGATAATAACAAGAAAGAACAATGTAAATATTGAATCTATCAAAATAAATAATTCGGAAATTGAAAACGTACAGAGAATTAAGTACCTGGGTATCGTAATAGATTACAAATTAAAATTTGACGGTCATATTGACCACACAATAAGTAAAATAGCTACTAAACTATGGTTTATTAAAAGATCCTGTAAGTACTTAAGTAATTATTTTAAAGTAAGAGTATATAGAGCAATAGTTGAGCCATACTTTATATATTGCTCTACAATTTTCTTTATCATGAAAGATTCGCAAATTGATAAACTGCAAAAAATGCAAAATAAAGCTATGCGTTTTATATTAAACAAACCTTATGATACTCCAATAAGGCAAATGTTACTCAGTTTGAATTGGTTTAGCGTAAAACAACAAATATTTTTCCACACAATGAAATTTATATACAATATAAAGAACGGAAATTTGCCCGATTATTTGAGAACAAGTATTAAATTTAGCTACGAGGTTCATGACAAAAATACCAGACGGAAAAATGATTTCAAATTGCCTAATTATAAAACAGAATCTGAAAAAAACAGTCTTTTTTATAAGGGTTTAAAATGCTTCAATGAATTGCCAGAATACATTAAAAATTGTGACACTAATTTGTTCAAAAAATTATTATATGATTACACAAAATCATTGAATATAAAATAGAGTTTGTAGTTTGTGCGATTTGAGATGCATATATTAATATTTCAATATTTCGTATTCAAATATTGTACATATTGCTAATGAAATGTAAAAATATCTCTTAAGTGATTTTTTTTTAACTAGACTCTACGTAGTCGTAATAAATAAATAAATAAATAAATAAAATAAATAAATAAAACCTCAGAAAAGACTGTTAGAAAGAAGAAAAATATAATTAAACCACAGAGATTTTCGAGATTCCAATTATATTGGTTTGAAAGAGATGCTAATAAAAAAAAATACATATGTGTATACAAACTTCAAAACTAAAAAATACATTTATTGTTTGGTATATTCTTCGTCTGTGAAGTTTTTCAAAAATTCATTTATTTTTCTAAAATCTCGTAAAATCTCTCATATAAACTTGAGCATTTTTATACCCGAGCGAATCGCTCCTTCTTTATTGAGTCAGAAAAACCAACTAAATGTGCCCAAATCAAAAATTAATAATTAACAGCAGTGCTGTTGCAGCGACCCAAGCGACGACGGTTGCTTGTAACAGCAAAAAATAATCGAGATAGATATAGACATATATGTATATACTAAAAGAGAAATCGATTTAGCCCTGATTGTCCGTCCGTCCGTCTGTCCTTGGTTACAATAACTTGAGTAAAAATTGAGATATCTCAATGAAATTTGGTACATAGATTGCTCTTTAGACAGGTTAGGTTAATATTAAAAATGGTCAAGATCGGTAAATAACCACGCCCATCTCCTATATAACGGAAATTTTTGGAAAATGCAAAAACTCCGTTTTTTCGGTATCTATGAAAAATTTCTGTATCTTAATAGCGGTGTTAGGTATCGTCACAAAATTTGGTGAAGAAATTTTCCTCAATATCGCTGTAATCATCGTTAAAAATTTTTGAAATCGGACCATAACCTCGCCCACCTCCCGTATAACGGAAATTTTGTAAAATGCAAAAATTTCGTTATTTCTTTGTCTATTGGAACATATTAAATAAAATTTGATATTTAGAGAGATATTTAATTAAGAAACTTGATTTTTATGAAATTTTGAAAAATGGGCGTTTCCACGCCCACTTAAAAAAAAAACGTCTGTAGGTATCTCAATAACGATGTAAGCCATCGTCATAAAAGTTGGTGAACATATTGTCCTTGATATCACTAGCATCACCGTCAATAATTTTTGAAATCGGACCATAAGCACGCAAAACTTCCATAGTATAACAGAAATTTATAAGAATGCAAAAAACTTCGTTTTTCAGTAGTTATGGGAACAAACAAAGAAACGGGGTTTTTATGAAATTATGGGCACCGCCCATGCAAAAATACAGCAATTTTTTTTACTTGTTTAATACATTTTCTTATATTTATCTCAAATTAATTGTTAATTTGGTTTTAATGGCCGTAATTCATTTACATTCTATATCGATTTTAGTTGAACTCAACGCCGGAATAAACAATTAAATAATATACAACAAATAAATAAAATAATTAATTGTTTTATTTTATTTCAAATTGTAAGTTTTAAATTGTTCCTTATAAACCTAAGTTTCAGGACAGCTTTATATTTTTGCTTTCACTTACCTAAGTAACTTAATACAACTAGATCATCCATTAATTGTTTTTCTAATTTGCTACTTACCTAGAAGAAAGAGAAAAGAAGAAAATTTAATAGTTTTATTATTGTTTTTGTATAATATATATATATTTATACTAGTATATTTAAAGACTTATCTGTCTATCTCACGTTCCTAGCTAATAAAAAGCGAAAACAGATTTTAAAAATACAAAAGCAAAAAATTTAAGAAACAACAATCGGCATTTAATATTAATTTAAATACATATTAACTCAAATTTTTGGTTCAATGGAAATGACAAAACGGAAGTTAGTAAAAGGGTAAGAAAGAGGGCTCAGCATTATTCTTTGTTAACTTTATTTAAACACAATTTAGTTGGTTTGGAAAATTTTTATATTTGTCGGATTTCAGTAATCTAAAGGTACGATACTTAGAAGACGATGTGTCAAATAAAAAAAACTTGTTCCCAAAAGCGATTAAATAAGTAAATAAAAAGAATCACCGATTTTGGTGCGACACCAAGCGACAAAATTCTTTAAAAATTAGTGAAATTTCATTAATGTCAACTCGCTGTCAACCTTTCAGAATGCCACATAAGCGAATTCTGTGTGGTAAGAGAAATATATACGAGTATTTACAAGGAATGAATAAAAGTTGCAAACATTGCTAACAAATAAAACCCTTTTTTAAAAATCTGCAAATCGCCAAAAAATATGCTTTAGCGGCAAGAAGTTAAATTTTTGTTTGTTTGTTTGAATGACAGCAGCGTCTGAGTTCTAAAAAGAGCAAAATGTGTCACATTTGTATATCTTTTTTAGTTGCGGCGTCTTTGCATATTAAAATATGCAAATAAAGCGCCAAAGGTCAGAATGTTCCTGTTGGAAAGATAAAAAAGTTTGTTTAAATAAAAAGGGGATGTTTCGCTAGAAGTTCATCTCCTTTCTCTTTCCAAACTTCTTTTTATATTGAAAACAGTATTTGATTTTAATTAAATTAAATTTTGACAAAATGTAATTAATAATACGCTTTAATTTCTTAAAAAAATTAGTATGTAAAACTAAGTTGAAAATTGTATTTGAAATTTTTAATAATTTAAGAAATGCTTATTAATATTTCAAAATTAAAATTTATTTTAAAATATTTTTGGGTATGCAATTTTGTAGTCCATAAATAGTATTACTACAATAGTATGTCAATTTCAGGCTAGATACTGTATTCGATTTTTAAAAGTTTCTGCTGTAAAATACTTAACAAAGTTTATTTTTGTATGGAAAGAAAATCCAAGAACTCGGCAAAAAAATTACAAAAGTCTAGCCACTTAATACTTGCACATTGTGGTGTTCAAATAAAAGGGTCTACATTCCCGTCTACTTCAGATTGCTAAATTTTGAAGAAAATTTGTTTGTTTTATTATATATTTGATATAAAGCATTAAACTTTGATTTCTGTGGGTTTCATTTATTTTAAGTGTAAAAAGTTCTCAAAAGTCCTCAATATGTGCCTATGCTTTAGTTCTGGAACACCCTGTATATATGTATTTATATAAACGAACATGCCGTAAGTAAACGGAATAAAAACGATTTCTATGCAGCAGTTATGCTTTAATGATCTTCTTAGCGATTTTATAATTATTTGTTCTGTTTTGCTACAATCAAATGATTAATTTTTCTTAAAAATACAATGCATTTTTACTAAATACTTTACTGAATGCTAAACTAAGAGAACACAGCTTTTAGATCATTGACTGGGATATTCTTAACTATGTTTTTTTAAAGGCGATTAAATAATCTTATTTATTTGAATTTGCATTGTACACAAAGTTATTTGTTTTTACAAAATGTTGTCTCAGTCAAATTTTACTCTTGTGTCTCTGCCGATTTCACTCGTTTTTTTAGTATTCCAAAATAATAAAAACGTTACATATTTCAGTTAAGTATATGTATGTGAAAGATTATCCAATGAAATTAACAAATATTATAATACTTTTAACTTAATGAAATGTAACGTTCAAAATGTGTATTAGATCTCTCATAGATTGATTTTAAAGAAGTATTTTATTCACAAATTCTTTAAACCCTTAGGTACAAACATATTTCCAATTATGTTGAAAAGAAAAACCTTACAAAATTTTAGCTAAATCGACATTAACCGCTTGAAATACATTTCTGAGATATTCACTATTAAAATGAAGTGCTTCACAAAAAAAATGTTACACCCTAAAAGTTTTCTTCGATTCAACAAAAACTACGGAATCAACATTTTTTAAATATAGCTTTGCTGATGATATGATCTCTAGTTGTTTTTACTAATAAAAGTCTAACTAAAAAAACGTTCATCGGAACGCAAAGAATAATGATTTTTATTATAAAAATCCTAAACGGTTAAGTGTCTAAAGAAATATTTTTGGCAGACAATTGAAGTTCTTTACAATGAATTTATATATTTTTTTTTACTGTAAACACTGGTCGAAAATTCGGAAAAGCTGGCCAAAAGTACAAAATTTCAAAAACCGGTTCAAAATAGTTCTTATGTAGATATGTCTCAGAGGGGGCTTTGGTGAGTTAATTTCTGGAATTTGTACTGCAGACACCCACAGTTGTTTGAAGTTGACACTGCAAGGCTAGTCGTTGCCATGCGTATTCGTACTGCTACAAACCCCGTTTATTGAATTTTTTTGTGTTTTGCTAAATGCAGTGTGATTTTGTAGCTATGAAAAACAAGATTTCGATAAACATGTTTGTGTTTGTCATTTATTTGTGTTGAATGTTGTGTTGTGTTTCATTACTTTTACATACAATTAAAAAAAAAAAGCGTGAAAAAGTTGTGCTACCAGTAGATCCTGCCAAAATAACAGAAAAATGGGAAATTTTTAGAAGGTTATTCTTTTATAATATTCAAGAAAGAGTTTTGTAATCCTTCAGATTGTTTTTTTTTTGGGCGCAGTTTTTGGACGTTATTTTACGATTGAGCAAACTCAAGAACTCCTTTACAATCAATTTTAGCTCTTAATCTACTTTTTTCCGAAAAACTGTCCTCCATTCTGTGTCAGCCATTTTGAATATTTACATTCTGACGTCACTTTTAAAATCAGCAACCTCAAAAAGCCCCTTACATTTAATTTCAGCTCTTAAAACAACTTTTTGAATTTCGTTTTTGACATTATTTTTGAAATCAGCGACCTCAAAAACACCCAACACTCAATTTCAGATCTTGAAAGAATTATTTCCGAAAATCCTTCCGCCATTTTGTCTCAGCCATTTTGAATTTTTAAAATCAGCTAATCAAAAACCTTAAAGACATCTGCACTTTTCGGAAAATAATGTTGTTCCTTCCTTTCGCCCAGAATTTTCTGAATAGTAGCATTGTTTGATTTAAATAATCCTGTTGATTTTGGGTAAAATGTCAGCAACTACAGTGCTAAGAACTTAATTCCCTTTAACTTTAAACTTCCTGCAAACAAGTGAAATAGTAAAATCAATTTTTCAGTATTTTTATAAATAGCAATGCTTTGCCTTCACACACACACACTGCCACAAGTGTGCGCCAAAAATAAATTACAATATAAAATTGCTCCGTCAACGATAACATATCGCTCAACTACGTGTTGCTGCCACACAATCAACACAATCAACACTGTCTACTAACACCAAACTACCTACCAAGTTAGCCACAAAATATTGTAACTGATATTTACCCCATTTCCCTTTCGCATCACAAATGCACACACTTTATATAATATGTGCCGCTGGACTATGCAACCAATTGCATAATGGAACAGTTCTCAAGAAATCAAAAACTAAAATCAAATTTTTTTTAACACTCGACTTAAGTAAAATCTATTTGAGAAAAGTTCAAAGTTTTATTAGAAAACAGTTCCCAAGAAACAAAAAATTTTTCCCATACATATACTATTTAATTTGAAACTCTTTATGAAATGCTCATAATATAAAATAAGTTAAAATAATTTTATGCGCCCACGTTTGCGATTATTGTGAGTTTTTTTTTTATGCGTCATTCGCGTGACACTGTGCCAAGCAGCCAAGTTGCTTCACTCCCAATTCGCTCTTTGTCACCATTCGCACGTGTGCTATGCATTTTCGTAGTGTTTTACTCGTATGCGTGTGACAGCCAATGCTAACGGTAAAAATCCAGTTGCATGTTCATTTCATTTCACTTTGCAATTTCCTTGCTAATGACACAAAAATGGCAAATGCTCAAACGAGCGCCACAAAATGGAACTCCACATTCACACACTCTCAAATTCATAGAAACCATATCTCAAAGCGATCATGAATATACGAGTATGTGTGTGTGTATATGTGTGTCTGCTCGAAACCATTGTTGGCGACATTGCGGTGTAAAATGCTCATTTATTATTTGACGCTGCAGCATTCGCTCCTTCAATGCACAGAAATAAATTTTTGGTTCTGACCCTTTGGTGATAAATTTATTGTTGGACATTTAAGTATTTTGTTGCTTTACTTAGTTCGGCTTGCTTTGCTGTATTTGTTGGGCATTGTGGAGGGACTGGAAGTGAGTAAAGTCTTGGTATGTTGTTTTTATTCAACTTTACTCGCAATTTCCTTCTGCACCTTTTGGTTGTTATTATTTTGTAGATTTCCACTTAGTGGCAAATTATTGCGGTTAAACGTGGCTTTCGACTAAATTACATGTGTATACTTGTATAATGACGAGGTATGTATGTATGTATGTATGTGTAGATGAAAGATATATTTTCGTTTATTTTAAGTATTTAATTAAGTGGTAGGTAAACTTTTACTATTGAAGAGATGTTAAGCGTGAGAGACAAGGTTGGAGTATTGAACGATATTGACCTGATTGATATTACACAATTTAAGTTTATTTCAGTTCATAAAAAGCGCGGTACCTAATGCACAAATCTATTGACAGTCTTTGACAATCCGAGTGATGAAAGCTGCGACTAAAATGCTAACTAAAGTAGAGCTTTTTTCTTGTATACAATTTATATGGATAGTCTTCAGTGTGTCTTCGGTAAAAGGAAGAGATACAAATGCAGGCGGTTTTTTTGATTAAGTTTGTTGCAATAATTCAGTCACACAAATTTTCAAAAATCTTAAATATCAGCTAAAACCAAGCCATACCAATTTAAATCACCTTACATTTATTTAGACACTCACATATATTAAATTGAAAGAAGACATTTATTGCTTTTACCTTACAATTATTTAAGTTCTCGTCGACAAATAAGCATTAGACTTTGGTCATGAATGGTTCAAATTCATCAACTGCACTTTTATGTAAACAAATAAGCATTTTAAAGTTACATTATAATTTATGCATAGATAGAATATGATATGTTGTTGTACTAACAATAAAAACGTAAGAACTACAACGCGCAATGCACTTTCTTCGTCCTTTGGCACGACGTATAATCGCGTCGTCTTTTCGTGTCGGCATGCGTTTGTTGTACGCA
This sequence comes from Philophylla caesio, assembly GCA_963971545.1. Classification (NCBI taxonomy): domain Eukaryota; kingdom Metazoa; phylum Arthropoda; class Insecta; order Diptera; family Tephritidae; genus Philophylla; species Philophylla caesio. Next base: position 219,724,632 of record OZ020604.1, on the reverse strand, counting down.
CGCGTTTGGGTAATACATTTTTAAAGTATTTAATGTAATAAATAGCTAAAAAAAAAATTAAAGCAAATTCGATTCCCATTTAATTGAATTCGGAAAACGTCAATATTTTCGTCCGGGTAGAAGATATTGAGCATCCAATTGATGCCGCGCAAAATTTGGAGACAATTGAATCTGACGACGATAGCGAGCAAAAAGAAAATTTTAGTCGCTAAGTTCGGATGTCGTTGAAAATATGTTTATTCTAAAATTGTATTAAATTTATATTACATTACTAATTTCAGCTTCTTTAGAACCCAGTGACTGCATTGTCATGATGCTGTTTTAAAATGCTGTATTAAAACCAACTTCTCGTCATAACATAAACGTCGATGGAAAGAAGTTTTGTAAAAAACGACAATAAGGGAAGCATATCACTGCATTATTGTATATTTAAAGTGCATAAATGATATGAAATTGATGCGAGAAGAAAGGATACGATAATCTTTGACAATAAAAGTTGCAATTCAGCCATATATGTATGTGTAATAATATAGTGGTACGCCCATTTTTTTTTATCACTAAACGAACTTTATATATGCGCTGAGGAGACATTGTATAAGTTTAATTCATTCGTATCAGCACTAGATATGTATTTGTTTCAAGATTTGTCATGTCTTTAACTTTATCCAACTGAGTCGATATTAATGTGGTCACTTTCAGACTTATATCTTAGGGCCAAAACGTAATTTTCTTGAAATTATTAATATAAAAAATTTCATTGGTTCACCTATACATTTACATATATTGTATTCCTGATGAAACTAATTTCATATGAAATACAATTTTTTGAGTTAATTTATTTTTATAAAAAGCATTTGTATTAATAAAATTGTTTAGAAAAATGTTTTCAGTGTTTTATTTAACATTTATAAAATATCAAAATGGTACATTTATATCATATCAATTGTACATACACAGTTTAAATGTTAATTGAACATATAAAATGTCCACACTACATTGTATAATAGTGATTGTTTTGCATTTTTAATGTCAGGTTTGCATTAAGATACCATCAATTTTACATTTCTTTGTAAGAAAATCACAATATTTTGCAATTTCAGACGCCAATCTTCTTATTTTAAAAGAAAATTAAATATTTAAATCAAACTTGATATCTCCACATTTAAATTTTCACAAATTTATGTGTCTAGCACTAGGCTGACTATTATGGCATATTGTTTTTAACTTATTTAAACCTTTTCCTTCTAAAAGTTGCATAATTTTCCACTCTTTCATAGTCCATTTCTATGGGTGAGAAAAACATTCATAGCAAAAGCGCTTTATATGTACATGAAATATTTACGAGACGAGATTTATCTGGTACTGTGTACAAAAAAAGCTGCCGGATTTGAAGTTACCGTCTACGGGCACATAAGAAACAAAAAGTGTTGCCTGTTAAATTGAACGAGCTAGCTACTTAGTTAAGCAAACTTTAATAATTTTTACTCACATTAGAAATTCAAAATTTGATTAAATTTTTGTTGAGTTATGAATAATATTACAAAAAAAAATCTAAAAAAGAATTTGTTCATTCATAACACTTGCGCGAATACAAGAAAAGCGATGTGCGATTATATTTTGGATGAATACAAACATATTTTCAGTGACATAGTTTTGAAATTTTCAAGCAAGACATATTCACTTTTAAACATTTCTCTGCAAGCAATTATGTGAACGCATTTATCGCATGCCTCGAACGCATGGAAATATTCATTTGCATTTTTTTGTTCACATTTATTTATTTTTTTTTTTTTGCAAACAAACATTTTCCACGAGGCTGCATTACAAAACGTTTCTAACGAGCAAACTACTGCCAACAACTTTTTATCAGTCAAATAGACAAATATAATGGCTGAAAAGATTTTGCACCCCAACAGATATGTACGTACGTCGATGTTGGCGACGCGCATATATGCGTACATACTATATATGTATGTAGGTGTGCGTGTGCTTATATAAATATATAGATATATATACTGTTATGCGAACACGCCTTTAAAATGCAATTGCGCATGCGATTGCAGATTTTGTAAGCAGAAACGCTGCTACTACGCCTGAAGTTAACTTGAAAAGGGGCAAACATTCAACATGTGTGTGTGTGTGTGTGAGTGTGTGTGTGTGTGTGTGTGTGTGGGTGAGTGAGCTCACTCGCGCTTGTTAACTTCCAACTTGGCGGAAGCAATGAATGAGTATCACATCCGTGGCAGCGACACTCGAATGTGTGTTTAGTGCAAGGACAGACGTTGATGAAGAGGCGAAGGAGCAAGCGAAGGAGAAGGTAGTAAAGGCGAAAGTGGATTGACTGCAGCGTCGCTTGCAAGAACAAACTAGTCGTTTTTGAGGTCGCTTCACTACATGCCAATGAGTGGAGGTGAGGACGAAATATATGTGTGCAAAGAGATGTCAGAGATGCAACAGGAGGAACATTGCATAAAAAGCATGCTAAGCAAAAAGAAGCATCTTCCCAAAACACTGCAGCACTTGAACGCTTCAATGCCACCGTCAGCATTGCCACCGTCGACACAAGCTCAGAAGCTCTGTTGGAGGCGCTATAGCGCATATCCTGTGGCAAGCGCCAAAGGCAGAGCGTTACGCGTTGCCAACTCGCTTTCTCTCAATTTGGCTGCCACTTGATTGAGGTTTATGGTTCTTATTCAAGGATCTGCAGAGTACATACATATGTTTGGCCCTTGCAATTTATGTGCACTCAAAGTGAAATTTGTTGCGCTCTCCGGGTAAAAAAGACCTTAAAAATTCCGTCACTTATACATATAAGCGCTACAATGTAAATATTTACATATATACATATACATACATAAATATATATATACATATATGTATATGTATACACTATTTTCACAAATTATAGTACAAACATATATTGATACATTTGAATAATTAAAAAGACTTAAAATTTTATAAAAGAATTAAGAAAACATTTATCTAAATTGCTTCAAGACTCGGACCATTTAAAAAAAATTGAGATATTTTTGGGGTATGCATAGAGGTAGCTCATTCAATTTGAGTAGCGCAAAGTGCAAATTTCTAGTGGCTACGAATTATTATTGATTTATGAAAATTTTTTTACTGACGCTCTTTAGCGAATCCTTTCATATAAAAAATAATCGGCGGTTTTGTGTTGTATGGAGGAAACCACCACTAAAAAAAATTGTCAAAAATCAGTGATTACTAGTACACTCTTGAATCTTCTACTTTCTCACACCAAAAGAATTTTACTTTTTTTGTTTTTTCAAAAAGTTTGAAATTTTGTTGACTTAAATCTGCAACGTTCTTGCGAATATATTCCTAGCTTATTTAGGTAGTAATTCAGCCAACAGTGTCCTGTAAGAATTCCTGTGATTATGCTCAAGTTGTTATTTGACAAGCCCATGTGTTCTCTAAATCTTGTTGTAACAACACAAAAGAGAGTTGGAAGACTCCAAGCCTGGTCGATTGCTTCAGTATAATTTACTGAGGGCTTCCTCCTCTTTCCTTGTTGAGGCAGGCAGTGCCCCTTTTCCTAACTCTGAGAAAGGTTCGGGTCCGCAATTTTGTTTCCAAAGATTCCAGCGTGACCTGGCACCCAAAGAACCCAGACCCGGTTCGTCAGACCAAGTGTGTTCAGCTAATCAAGACACTCCATCAGCAGTTTTGAGGTTGCCTGGTAGAATTTAAAATAGTTTACAAAATGGGTATTTAGAGAATTTACCATAATTTACTTGAAAAATAATTTTAAATAATTTGAAGAAAAATAAAGTGCCGAAATCTGTCATTACGAGTAAATATATGGTTGTGCTATAATTTGTGAACAGAGTATACATACATACGCATGTGCTTATACCACCAGAAATTTATTTGCCGAATTTTGACTCGTAGTTAATTCTATTCCTGCCTTTTAAGTGCGTTTGGGCGGGTTTCGCCTCTTTCGCAGCAATGCAATTTCCGCGTTTTGTGCAAACAGCCATTCAGATTTGTTTGCTTTGTGCGGCAAGTGTATTTTTATTATTTCCATTTTATTAGCTCTCAGCTATGCATTTTATAATGCCAATCATTTTATTTGCTTCTTTGTTTTGAGTGTGCGCATTTCAAATATAAATGAATTGCGATTTAAAGAATTGAAGTGCCATCAAACCCATATTAAAGGAGCTTTTATCATATCAACAAGGCACCAACTTTTTACAATTGCTGTTGTATGGCGATGCCATAAAAATTTTGAAATACGAATTTGTTTGTTGGGGAGAAAGTGACGAATGAGGTACTTAAATAGTCGCAGTTAGCAAAGAGACCGTTTGGGTTGTGCACCCACATTACACAGGCACAATTTTGAAAAAGTAAAAACCTCAATTTACTTAGGATCCAGCACTGAAAGTAAAAACAAACAAAAAAATTGAAAAGGCGAATATCTCAAACCAAAGACTTTTCCTTATGCTGAGTAGGCAAATGAGCAACAAAATTTTCTGTCGTATTTAAGCGAAATGCTATAAGTAATAGTTTTCGAAATTTGGGACGATGAAATGAAAAGTTGTGAGGGTTTTGCATATACTCGTATGTGCTCATATGACACAATATAAGCATTTGGTTCGCAAAATTAGGGTGGCTCTGGAACTCGTCCTTTCTGACTGCTTGGAATCTGGTCCACTCCCACAGCCTCAACAAATGTAGCATATAAACCTGACTTTACGCAGGCGAACGGTCCCGCATGATTGGATTATTTAGACAAAAAGAGGATAGTTCCAAGTTGATACAACTTCTACGGACTGCGTCAAGACTGTAACGCACTTAGTGCTTAGCACTCAAGCCGCCTATCGACGAAATACTTGCCAGTGTTACCGGAAAGGAAGCGGTTGGAGTTCAGCTTTAATTTTTAACTGCTTCCATCTGGTAAAGAAAAAAATACTCTAACCCTGAAAGCAGCAGGCGAAAGCCGAAGAAAAGAGAGTCCTACCCAACTTAGGAAGTAACGACGGTGCGTGCTATAGCATGGAATGCTACTGAGCTTACAGGTTTCAGCTTCCATCGAAACGTGTACAATTTTAAATAAGAATTCTTCTACTAGTGGGCGCCACTCTCATAAAAAGTATCATTTGGAGTCGACATCGAAAAACTTCGAGCGCCGAAGAAGATATCTTGTTTTTTTCAGAAAAGGCAGATCGTACTGATTAATTTTGGTTGGTTCAGACTGGAAGTAGAGAAGACCGTAGTGAAACCACCATGCATTCCTTCCCATCCCTTAAAAATTTAACCATCCCATATCTTTGATATATGTTAAGTAGAATGTTAGGAATGCTTGCCGAGTTCAAGTCGGCTAAGCAATCCAAGAAGTAATTTTTGAATAATTGGTTGCGCGTCTAGACCCGACCGGGACAATGACAGAGATAGTGTTCGATAGTCTCCACCTCTTCATCGTTCCCGCAGCACTACAAAATTCATTTGTTGGGTAACCTAGTCCCTCCACATGCGTGCTTATAAGGCAGTGCCCGGTTATCGCCCCAACTACTAATCTAAGAGAGAATCGGCCAAGCTCAGTGTGAGCTTTGGAGCACTTCACATCAACTTCTGCCCAAATTTGTTTGGTAATGGGGTGGGCAGGTGGGCTTCGAGGCATGTCTGGATTTTACATTTTCCGTAAGCTGACATCTTAATTCGGGTTTATAGAATTCTCGAGGTATACTCACATGCGACAAATTTAATTTATACACATAATTTTCTCTTTCCAATTTATCTAAATTGCTTTTTTGATAGTATCAGTGTATCATTTTTTAACATTTTTAAATCCAACCTCGCAAATACATACATAAACCTTTTGCCACCAAAGAAATCAAAACTGATCCTATTTTCAGTTAAATACCTCTCATATTTTTGCCTCGCACAACGATGTGCGCTTAAAGTATCAATAGGCCAGCGGTCATAAGTTAAGTATTTGTTAAACCTATAAATCTATTTTATTTGTTCTAACATTTATTTATTTATTGTGTTTACATATTTCGTGTAAGAACACACCCCTTCCATCGGTTTATCACACACGCAGGCATCGTTCAATTCAAATGCAGGAAAGTACTCGTAAGTATGTTGAAGTTGATGTTCGAAATTAAATTCAATCAACTAAATTCTTCTGGTCACATTTTTTTAAACACTTTTCAAACTTTGACGTTCCAAAGGTTCTTTCAGCGCTGCCATCGAAGCGTGGCATGAGTGGTTGCTGCTTACTTTTTACTGGCTCGGCATTGACATTAAAGTACTGATTTGCTGCAAACATTTAGTAGAAGCGACTTGAAAAAACATTTACTTCGAAATGTAATAAATAAAAAATAAAATAAAAATAGAAGAATTTAAAAATGCTGAACTTATATCAGATTATTGTATTTACTTGGATATGTGCAGTTTGATGGTTAAAATTATTGCTTTTTCAACCTTTTTATTTTCTTTGGTGATTTGTGCTACCATTTTTGTTAGAACTTACTAAGCTTTTTGGCGTTATTGATAAAGGTAGTTACATAGGTCGGTCTCTGCTCAGAAAACCTGCACGTTTGCCAGTCCTTTTATTTGGCGAACGGCTATAATGTCTTCCAAGCTGAAATCGACGCTTTAGACAAGGCGATTATTCTTCTACGAAAAAGCATTGATTTTTAGGAAAAAAACAGAAACTTTTAGAACCTCAATAGATTTGATTCAAGGCTTATTACCAGTGTCTTCACGGTCCCCCTCTAACGGCAAATGCTGCCCCAATGAGACACACAAATAACTTTTTCACAACTTTCTTTGTCGCTGTTCAGATTAACAGTGGGCCTCTTGGACCTTCTCGGTTTTATTTGAGATATCAATTAGTTAAGAAGGTTAATGTGATGAACGGACGATATTAATGAAAAAATTCATACAAAAACAAATTTTAGTTTTTCAACTGACTTGTAAAAGATGAACTGTTATGCCAGTAAATAAGCGGTAGAAGTAATAAGCTTTACCTAATAAAATGCACGCAAGTGTATCTACGCCGTAAATAATATACTTTGGATTTTTCTTTTCGCAAACTTTGAATTTGCCGGAAAGTTGAAAAGAGTTTTTAAATTTTGAGTGACGACGTGAAGACTTTAGTTAACGTTGATAGTTGAAGGCTCAAGTATAATGATATATATTTATTAAATTTAAATAATATTTGTATTTAAAGCATAATAATAAATAGAAACTTCAAGAAAATAAATCGAAATATAAGATAAATAAAATACTTTTTCTATATAAAAACTTTTTCCTAATGCAACACAAAAATGTTCTTTCATTTACTTATGCTTAATGGAGAAAATCATTTCCGTGGCGAAAAAATTCGATTTCTTTTCTCATTTTCGTAACTTTTTTTAACTGCTTAGGAACCTATTTTTTGAGTGTAAAATATCGCTTTTGAGTAGAGTAGATAACAAAATGCCATTTCTTTAGCGAAAAAGTTGAAAAATAGATTAATGAAAACTGCCAACTAATAATAACCACAAAAATATCTCTTTCGCTCCATTTTTAGATTGAACTGGCAGAAGTTTAATTTTACAAGGACAATTTCGCTGTCACCTGTTGCTTGTGCTATTATTTATTTGAATACAAAACCAAGCTAAAACAATTAAAACGTGAGTATAAAATATATTTTAATAAAAATTCAGCAGCTGAATTTCCCCTTTACATGGAGTTTTGATATTCTATGGCGCAAATCCATTTAGCGAATCTTTACATCGAAGCAAAAGATGTTTATTAATTTTTATAACCTTTTTATGTTCCTACCAGCTCGCAAAGGACATTTCACTTTGCTGCACAATAAATGCCAATAAAAGGCAATAATATTTGCGCGCTCCGGAAGGCTTCTCATAGCCACACCCCAATAATTGCAGCAATTTTCACACGCTTATCGATTTTATTAGCAATTCCCGCTCAATTAGCTCATTAATCGCAATTTTCTAAAGTGCAAATAAAAGATGAAAACTAGTAATTGAAATAAAAATAAATAGCAACTGTCTCCTTGGGACAAGTAATTTTACAGACATAAATACATACAAATGTGTACATCAATGTCTTTATATGATAGTTTATGTACACGGCAAAAAAAAAAATGTGTGTTAATTTTCAGTCCTAGCAATTGCATATAAAACCTTTAATTGAAATTGTATTTAAAACGGAGCAATTTAAAAAAAAATATTTCAGCTCAAAAAATATTTTACCCTTTAAACCTTTAAAGTTAAAAGTTTAAGCTTCAATTTAGATTATACAATTTTTGGTATGCAGAAAATTGAATTTTTAAGCGAAACGTTCAAAAGTAAAAGTTTATTACATGCCCTGTCTCTGCCTCACTTTCTCATTTCAAGTGATTCCAACTATTAGTTATAACCAATTTCGCAATCAAAATCTCTCCCAAATTTTCACAAAAATTTCTCACTGTGCAATTAGACAAATACTATTGTTGCTGTTGCCGTTGGCGGGCGAATGAGACGAGCATTTGTGCGCAACTGAATTAGCTTGTCAGCAGCAATCAATAATCAGCAGAAAATTAAATTGTAAAGCGAGCACTTCATCGCATTGGCAGCGCAATAATGGAACAGCGGAAAAGCAAATAGCAATGAATGTGTGGACTCGCATGAAACGAGCGCGCGCGATGCGGCGTGAGCGGATGAGTGGAAATCGATCAAAATGTCTACGGAGTGTAATTAAGAGTGCACTTCCGCTGCAATACATTGGCTGTGCCAACAACAACAATAACAACACGTAGCATCAAATGCCAAACGAAAATTGCACTGTCACGTGGATAGAAATGCGCCGATAAAGGTTTGTATGTTTGAAGTGCTCTGTGCTTTGTGTGTATGTGTGCGTGTGTGTAGGCGCATGTGTCGAGTCGCCGCCACATCAGCAGACCGCAGTCGTGCAATCATCAGCGCCAGCGCCGGTGACAGGCGATGAAGGAATTCAAAAAAAAAAAAAACAAAAAAAACAGCAACAACACCACAGCTACGGCATGCAACAGCCGAGCGCAAATATTCGCAGCAAAGGCAGTAAAGTAGCGAAGTTAATTGCAGCATTGCGCCGGTGGCCATTCGATGCTGTGGCAAATGTGGCCGTTTTTTTCTATGTTTCTATGTTTGTATGTGTGTGTGTGTGTGTGAGTGCATTTGTAAAATGCCGTTATTGCAAGGCGATTAATGCAGCAAGAAGCACTGAAATGCGTGGCTAATACTTTCTGTGCAGTTGTCACATTTCATTTCAAAATGCTGTCAATGCAGAAATAAAAACATTCATATTGGATTGGGATTGTTTGTAAGTCTAAATGTACATATGTATGTATGTATGTATGTATGTATATATGTATGTATGTACATATGTGTGCGAAAGTAAATTTTTAAGAAAGTTAAGATTGACTGGAGTACCATTAAATATCAACTCTGTGTTCAGTTGAAAAATGTTATGTGGTCAATTAAATTGCTGCCTGTTCGGACTAAACTATTAAACAAATTTTTAAATAAAAAAAAAAAAAAATTCGTATAATCCCCAATTAAACAACAGGAGATTCACTACAGACATGTGTTTAAAGGTTTGGTGGTCTTTTATTAACCACTTCGGGATGAACGCTTCGAAGTTTCTTCTTTACATTCCAAACTAGTCACAAAGACGACCGTGAATTTGTCCCGTAAAATACTTGAATCGGTCACAAAATGGTTCTTTATTTGCCCCAAAGTGACTCCAAACTAGTGCGCTATTTCCCTGAATGGCTCACGAAAGAGGTCCTAAAATATTATCGAAACTGTGCAGAATTAATGCTGAAATGGTACTGATCAGGTCGTAAATTAAAGCTGAAATAAATACGAGCTTTTTCTGAACTAATATTAAAAGGTCAAGAAATGGTTTCGAAAGATCAAAAAACAAAATTATGAGCTAGTCCTGATATGGTTCTAAAATGATTGTGAAACGTACTGAAATAACGCCTAAATGATCGGGAACTTGTACCAAAATTGTCCGAAACTAGTTCTAAACTAAATAACGAAATGTTCCTCAGATATTCCTAAACTATTTCATTAATTGATAGCTGTGCATACGAAAAGAAGTTCTGCTGTCATCCGCCCAACTGCTCGATTTATATATATATATATATATATGTATTTGTATGTGAGTCGGCGAAGCGCCCAACTGATCGATTCATATCTCTAGGAACGTGAGTTGTTCAGGTCTGAGTTTCCAAGGATATCGCTGTGTTAAAATTCAGCGTACAATTCTATGTAACACCCTCACTTTAACTATTACCAATTTATTTACTAGCTATTACCTTTTGCTACTGGGAATCGTAAAGAAAAAGTGATTACGCGGCACAGCTATTGTTTTTTCTTCGATCAGCTGAAGGAGATATTATTGAAGGCAGTTTTTCATATATTATTTTTATAAATCTGCCAATTATTTTATATCAAAATATTAAAGCATCTCTGCTGTGACAAATGATGCGCCTCAAATTTGATTGCAAATATATCAAAGTAAATTTATTTATATTTTAGGCATAATTTTAGGCGTAGTAATTATTAATATTATCGAAGGGTGCCACAAGGTTTTAAATGCTTTTTAATAATACAATTCTTATAAAAACAACCTCAATTTGACTTCTGAACTTGATTTAAAGGTGAAAATATCACTTCGCACTTTTTTCATCAATAAAAAAGCATACAACTTTAACCGATTCGAATGTAATTTTTTTTTTGTTTCAGTAGACTTTTGACATATAATTAATCCTATTTCTGTTTTTACTGTGTTGAGCTGGCAAGTGTCTGCCTAACCGACATCCATAAAATGTGTTTGTATGTATGCACATATGAACCAGTATGTACTTAAAAGTAAAGGATTTTCTGCTTCGTTGTTGAGTTTTGTAACATTTGCGAAACAAAGTGATTAAGTGATAAAGTCACTTAAGTAAATATTTAATATTGAACTAATTCCCATGCATGTACTCGTATGTGTGTAGGCAAGTTGAATGTCATTGTAATGTATCGGAGTACGACTTGACATCTTTTGGATAGACAGCAAGGGATGCCGGCAGGTTTTGGTGTTGGCAAATGGAACTTATCTAATGTTTTTTAAAGCATTCCCACAACTTTCTTGACAACAGTTCGAAACAGCGAAAAAGTGTTGAGTTAAGCAGCCCGAATGCGAAGAGCTGCCAAAAGTATTGCAAGAATGACAAGAACACTGCTCAGAGCAATCACAATTAATTTAATAAATCAACAACTTACACAGAAAGTTTTCATTTCACTTCAACGTACTCTCGATTGTGTCAGTTTGATGTTTTTTTTTTCTTTCGCGCTGCCTTTACCGTTTTTGTTTTTTTCTTTGTCATTTCTCTGATTCCACTATTTGTTGCGCAAATATGCCAAAAGCAGATAAGTGTAGTAAAGGCAACTTTTTCCATTTCAAACTGGAAGATGACGCAGCAGCGGTGGCGTCATCAGCCGACAGGCCTCAACAAAGAACAGCCATCAGGCAGGCAACGAGATGAAGCGACAAAGCGGCGGTAGACAGGCGGCATTGAAAGTTGAGCGAGTAGTTGTGAGTGATAGCGCGCGCAAAAACGAAACTTTAGATGGGTGAAAGCGATAAGTTGATAGTTTGGGCCCGTGAGGCACTTTTTCGTTACATCTGTAAAGTTTTGTGCATGCACACATACATATGTACATACAAACGTACATATAATAAATATTGGAACACATAAATAAATAAATGAAAAAAAAAAAAATAAAAAATCAAGTGACCCACAATTTGTTTTGTTTTAATATTATCTGCAAATTAACTTTGACATAAATTCTCTTTGAAGTAACATCCTTCCACAGCCACTGAAGCAACCAAAGCAATGCTGATGCGTGAAATGAAATTTATCAAATCTATTCATCTATCAAACATTTTCCCTCTGCTACATTTTGCTCAGGCGAAAATGCGTTTGCTGATTTAAGTTTCAAATTCCATACAAAAGGCGCTCGAGCGCAGCGAATGTTTTTAACTGCAATAAATTTAGAAACACATCCATACATACATACGTACATAGATATTAACAAGCGTCTAAGCTCTCGAGTGGATTACATTCTCGGCTGGCTTTTGTCAAAGGCACATACATACATACACACACACACACACATGCGTACATACAACGCACTCAAGCATGTGCTTACACTGAGGCTAAACATACACGCAGGCAGGCAGTTCAAGAGTTAGGAGCATGCGAAGCGAGGCACCGAACAATTGAATCAACAAATAAATACAAACAAGCCACCTCTTGGGCCCACTCGCTCTACACATACCAATAACGCGAAAGAAAACAAAGAATCAGCATACAGAAACATTTTAAATTTTCTACACAAGAAAAAAGGAAACTTCACCTTTTGCAACACTATTTCAGAAAAACACAAATGAAATTCAGAAAAGCACAAATGTACAAATAAGCTAAAAAACCATATCATTATTTGTTTTTAATTTTATAATTCCTCACCTAACTTGGATGGATGCGTTGGCATTTTTAAAGAGTAAGCTAATAAGTTAAAACTATTATTAACGACTATTTAGAAATCTAGCATATTTTAAAGATTTAACCTCACTCCGACTACGACTATTTTCTTATTTTTATTCACGAAAAATTATAGCCAAAATAAATGAATAGAATAAAACATAAATTTGCTTGCTCAATCCTTTATTCTTTGTACTTTACCTATGCACTCAAACTTTTGAATCAGCGTTTTTTTGTTCAGGAAATTTTTTGATTTGTATGCACGCATATTTTGCAAATAATAAATGCCACGAATTGCTAACGAAGCGATTTGTCATTTCAAATGTCACTGCGCCTCAAACCACTACTGTATCAACAGCCAGCAGAGCGACAGAGATGCCAAAAAGCGAGTAGAGTTTATATTTACAAATACTCTTATGTTAGTGCTGACACATACATACATACATGCTGGAGCACATGCCATGTCGGAAAAAGCAGGGACAGTGAAAAATTAAAAAATTTTATATACAAAGCAACGTGCGAATCTTTAGATCTTCATATATTACATATATAACACAACGTAATAAAAAAAAACAATAACTTAAAATAAGTTGAAGTGAAATAAACTCATTTTGATGCAATTGAAAAACAAATTATTTTAAAATTTTCTCTTTTGTTGTTGAGAATAAACGGAGAACGAAAAACAACACTGGAGATGGCACAACGCCAAAACCGGTGTATCTTAAAACCAAACATTACAAAGGAGAACGGAAAATTGTTCCAAAGTTCATTTTGAAATTCCTTCAGTCAAATACATTGAATAGTGGTTGAAATCAAATGCAGAGTCGGACAGTTCACTTGCTTCCAGGACATGGCCATGTTAATAAAATTTGTGGATTACAAGAAAAAAGGAAGAATTTAAATCAATTGTAGTTGGAACAAATTTTTTTAATTTTTTTTTTAATTTAAAGTACTTTGATTTCCTACAGTGTGTCAACTATTCGTCTATGTGTGTGCGTGTGCGTGTCAGTGTTGCTTTTAAATATGTAGATTTGTGCCAAGTCGTGTCAGCACACACATTGCGTGAGCTGTTTGGTTGATGGAATTGTAAAAATATGTTGCGCGTGCCAATTCCGCTTTTCAACATTCGCACACAGACACACACACGCACAAGCACTCGGCGATATTTGCTGCCGCTTGTATGTACTTACACTCAATCGATAAAGCCATGTCAAATCAATACAACTGCTCTGGATATGCATTCAATTAACTCGCGATATTGGCTTGACAAACAAACAATCACTCAGTCGACAGTGAACGTGGCAATTGTGCGTGGAATGAACCAGCTAACGGAAATGTGTAGACGTGTAAGTGTGTGTGTGTGTGTGTGTGTGTGTGAGTGTATGTGTATAGTGTCTGGTAGTGGCGTCAAGCGCTACTCTGTACCTTCTGTACCTTGCCACTTGCCATTTGCTATAAAAACGTAAGGAATTTATTTATATTTTTCTCCACTTGCAAATGATCAATACTTTCTAATTTCGCAATTTCGTGACTATTTTTTGTGTTATAAAAAGTTATCTCGTTATTAACATTTCCTGCACTTTTGTTTATCACTTTGCCAACACATTCACTTTCAAATCAACAAATGTCAACACTTATCCACTTAGCTTAATTTCAGGCACACACGTACTAAGGACTCGCCAGCCAGCGCTGCTTGCCCCTTCGCTTCAAGGACAATTGAAAAGTAAAAAATATAACTTTCTCAATTTGCAAATGTGTGAACGGGCAGCCTTGGAATATTGTTAAATGTATGTGACCTTTCACTAAATGCTTATAAGCGCTAATAACAAAAACCAAACAAAAAAACATTGCATTGACGGCCGATGTTGATAACAAAAAAAAAAAAACAAGAAAAGCTGCTAGTAGATAATAAGAAAAAAAGTATTGGAAGGCAATGGAATGACGGAGTGGGGTATAAAGTTAGCAAAAGTATACTTTTAAATGTTTCCAACTTAGTAAACACTGTTAGTATGCACATCGATTGGAAGAAGGCGATAAATTAGAGAGAAAACTTTTAGAAAATTAAGAAGAAAGAGGAAAGAAGTGAAAGATTGATTTACATAGTTAAATGCTGGTCAAGCACACTTCACATTAACAACACTGGTCTACAGAGGTCTTGTAGCTCTAGAGACGAAAATGATTTTGCGTCTATTTCTGCACAAAATTCAAATAATGATTTTGTCATATTTTCTCTGATTTTTTTTTTAATGTTTAGTTTCATTTTACATTACAATAATCAAAAAACAAGCAACAAAATAACAAACATGTTTATAATGTCAGTTATGAGTTAAGAAATTAGAATACATCGAAGGAAATAGAGAAAAAAAATGTCGAAAATATATTTTGTATTTCCATAAAACGCCTTTTATAAGCTCTTCTTTTATAATTTCTCAAGGAACAAAATTCTTTTCAAAGACTAGCAGTAATCTCCCAACATGTGACAATTCCATCGACCCTGATAACATTTCTCCGTCACTTTTAGATCTTGTTGGAACCGCTCTCTCTGTTCCTCCTAAATTATCCGGAAATTTATCTACATAGTTGATTGCGGAAATAAATAGTGTAACTTATTACTCATATTTGCTCCTAAAGTCTAAAAGTTTGTCAGCTTATTGTGCACAATCCTTGTTTTGATAAATTGAGATCACGTATTAAATCACCAAGTTCATTTTAAGAAAATAACTTTGGCGTAGTTGTTTCACCCTCCCATTCACTTCTACTGGTAGACGATCCCGATTTCTGTGAATTTTGGCAACATAATTGCTTCTGAGTTAATGCAAATTACTTTTGAAACGTAAATAAGCCGAGGAAAATTTTCACTGTGTACAACCGGACATTTAGTAGACTTTAAGTCTGTTTGGATTAAAACCTTTAACATCTACTACGCAGAAGTAACAATCATCTAAATGATTCGTAGGCTCCAATTCAGAACGTTTTAGCTTTTTTTAAACTCTTAAAGATTCAACATAGGGCTTACACATTTTTTATAGTAACTCATGATTTACTTAATTTGTTCATTTTGAAGCCGAAATATTCAACATAATTCTGCTTGACAATGTCTGTGATATTTTAATTTTGGAACGATTTTCCGTCATCCCTTGCCAAGTTTGGTTTTAAGACAAACCGGTTCCGGCGTTGTGCCATGTTCAGTAAGGTTTTTTTTTTTTTTTTGTTTTGGTATATAAACACCGCAATTCTACCAAAATAAATTTCCTTTACTTTTCCTGTAAGTTCCTAAAGAGTGTCAAAATGCAAGAGAGTAAGGTAAAAACGCTCTCTAATATAGAATTACAGGAAAAAGTACGGGAATGCAAGAAGCCATTTTTTTAGCCCAAGAAGCGAATGTCAAAATATTTATACAAAAAATGGTAATAAAAACACTTAAACGCAAGCAAAACTAACACAAGAACTTACGATTGTATTTATTACTTTAGCACTTTCCATTTTTACGGAAATGTTTAATTTTTTACACAAATTTTGTAATTTTCTTTATTTTGTGCTTTCACAACAATACTGCTAACAGCTGATTTTGACACTTTTTGGATATTTACAGTCAAAAAAACTTCTAACTAAATCCTGTAACTTCGGACAAGAAGAGAGCCGAAGTTACTCTCTCAAGTGCGCTCTCAGTTACAGTTTTTTTGAGTACGGGAATGCTTTTTGGACTAAATCCTGTAAAAAACTGTAAAAAACTGTAGGTAAGGAATGGACCTAATATATACACTTTCTTCATGACGAACTCATATTTTAGAAGACAAGACAAATTTATTCGAATGGACATTCAGTAATTGAAACAAAATATTAATCCATGACAACTTATCCACATTCACGTATAAGTGCTAAAATATTGTCAAACAACTTAGAAAATACGAGCACATTGAGACCTTCACGAATGTATTCGTAATTTGGGCACACGAAAAGATAAAAATTTGCGATTATATCCAGGGGTTTTTTTTGTAAGTTTTTTAACGTAAATTTATTGCATTCCATTTTTAGCTCTTTGGCAAGCGATTTTTCGTTTATATCTATAACAGTTAGTTTGAATTATTTTTCGTACCAACATGTTGCCAAAAAGTGTAAAGGTTTAAAATTAGAAGATCAAGACAAATGGAACGTGGTAAGGGACACTGACGTTCAATAGTTTTTAATGCACTTTTTTTGTGGTGAAAACATATCACAATTATTAAACCATTTAACGTATGTATGTATACAAGTGAGAAGATGAAGACAACTAGCACATATTCTGGTGAAAATTCATTGTACACGTATGCCATCCACAGCATTAATCATATACTCATATTTTCAAAGTGCGAAGTAGAAAATGGGATAAAAACATCTTTTTTATTGAAATGATAACCATAACCTAATAATCCAGAAATTTGTGTTACTGAAATAAGCGAATACTTATGTATGTATGTATCTTCTATTCGGAGTTTAGTTTTTTTTTAATTCATAAATTTTGTTTTTTTTTTCATCAACGTATTTTTTTGTTGAAAGATTTGGATCGGTTTTTTACAGTCGAAATATTTTCGATCACGGTTTGTCATTAATTACAGATTATGGATTCAGAAGAAAACTTATTCTGAAAATATGCCGCTTAATAGTGCTAGAATTGAACAATTTTCAAAAATACGTTTGTTGTGATTATTCGGAATAGAGTTAAAAACAATAACTTAAAAGCACACATTTTTTTTTTAATTATCGTTTTAAAATTTGACATCATTTCATCATTGTGTCATTGCATAGTTAACCTTTTCCCATATGCCAACTCCGTATAGAAAAAAATTGTGAAAATAACAAAATAAATCTATTTTTTTCATGGAATTTTATAATATTTTAATAAATCTTCTCACATTAGCCAATTATAAAACTATCGATAAAAGATATGTATTAAAGCAACAATTGTATTTTATGGAAAAAGTAGTTAATAAAAATATATTTAAAGTGTAGCCATCAGAAATATTAAATAATGATTTAAATCATTATGATTTTTAATCAGACAACGTTTTTTAGGAACCGTTTATATTGATTAGTAATTGACTACTCCAAAAAAGATTTTTTAATACAATATTACTAAATTAACTTAAATATAAAATTTTAATATATTTCATTAATTTAAAATTATTTTTAATTACGTAGTTTTCAAAATTATCGGTTATTTTCAATTATTTTTAATATTTTTATTGCATAAATTAGATAACTATTTGATTACGTACACTTATTTTAGGTTTCTTAATATTGTTTTTTCAAAATATACATTCAATAACTAAATGCAATCACTTGACCAGATAAAAGGCTAAAAATCATGATTATTTTTGATTTCTTTCAAGTGTTTATTAATTGCTGATTTATTTAGGATAAATGCAATAACCATTCAAATTAAATAAAGCAAAAAAAAAACAATTATTACCATCGCAGTGTAAATTGAAGAACAATGATGAAAATTTATTTAAATCGCTCAACGCTGTCATTGAAAGATATACTCGTTGGTTTTTTTTGTATTATCTACATTGCGAATATTCTTCCAGCAAAATCAAAAAGTCATTCGAGTTTCATCGTAATATATGCATACATGCATATGTATGTATGTATGTAAATGTATATATCGATATATCAGTAGATACATAAGTGCAAATACTTACTTACACAGAGCGCACTCTGCAATCGCACAACTTTTTACTTCAGCTTTTCCACGAAATTTCCCATCAAATTTCAACTGCAGCCAGTCACTCGAAATAAAGCAAATATGTAGGATGCGTTGACAGCGAACAAGAGTGCAGCAAACGCTTAATGTCTTAAAAACGTCTACACTCTGCACACAACACAAACTATTTCTTGTTTCTTTATATAAAATATTTACACTGCTGTGCTGCTGGCGGAAACTATTTCCGTTTGATATATATATTTTGTCACTTTTTTTTCGTTGTCCTCACTATTTCGGTCTCCCAACTGAGTGCAATGCAACATTTATTTTTTTAAAATTATTTTTTGTTTCTTGTGTAAGCCAAAGTGGCCCAACGAAATCCTACTATGTACTTGGGTTTGCTCGCCAGTTAAGCTCTTGACCTTGCGCTGGGTAAGGTCAGCGGCATTTTGCATGTATGTATGTGTCTACTGCAGGAATTACCAATTGCTGTTGTACGACTTTTATGTGTCAGCAACTCAAAAGTTGCCCCAACAAGTGCGTACGTAAGCGAGCGAGGGAGTTAGCGAGTTAGCGAATTCGTTGGCAGTTGTTTGTTCTCATTGCTTTTGTGTAGCAAGTTATTAGTGTTTGTTGTGCGCTTGTGTGCGTTAAGTTCCATTTGATGTCCGACACGTACTTAGTTCGCACTTCCGTTAGTACTTTAAATGATCTGCTGATTTTAATTTCCTTTTCATTTCCTTAATTTGAGGGAAGATGGCGCAAGTGAAGGGAGGAGAGGAAAGACTTGTTCGCCACTTCAATGAAAATTTTGGCCACGGCAGCAAAGTGCAGAAACAATGCATGTGCTGATAAAGCTTGAAGGTTCAAAACATGCCAAACACTCAAAAAATTTGCAATCACCAAAATACCGAGCAATTCGAAATGAAGACACACTTCTTGGAAAACCGGTAAAAAGTTATTTATTTATTTATTTAAGCCAATAAAAGCATTTGTTATTACTTACGGTTTAACCCTTGTGTGGACACCATGGATACAACTAAACATTAATATTTTTTACATTACATTTGTTTTTGTCATATATAATAAGAAACATAATAAAAGCAGGTGGCACTGCTTTAAAATTTTTTTTTTAAATATCCTTATATTTTTATTTTGAAATAACTAAGAGAAATAATTGATTTTTTTCCTGTAAAAAGTATGGATGAAGAACAAAATAGTGGAAAGTAATGTCTCATGGCAAAAAATGCATCGAAATTCGGTAAAAGTGTCGATTTTTTTATTACTTAACGAAAATAATAAGGTACATGTTTTGACTTCCAAATTTTTGTATTGAATACCGAAAACAAAACATTGTCGACCTTGAACGTCATTGACTAAATAGATGTTGAAACTGCATGGGTCCCGCTTAAGTAAAATTCTGGTCTGTTGGGTAATCAGTAATCAGAAATTAAATATTCTTTATAATCACAGTTACGTTGGGCTATGTTTTCCCGAGACAGAATTCAAATTATGTTTTAATCGGCGAGTTTAAAAAAATCAGGTTGGAATTGTTCTTGAATTTTTTAACTGGACTTCCGTCTACGCATAATGTGTTCGTTGTTTTTCTTGTTTTCTTATCTTTATAATCGATTTTATAGGTGTTTAACGCAGAACAGAAAATTTCCCTTGAATTTTCTGGAAAGAGCCTTCAAAATGTCTCATAATATACATAAATTAAATGATAAATGTTTATTGACATCGATTTTATAAAATTTTTATTTAGGGTCTTGGTTTTTTCTTGTGTTCGCTTGCACTGATTTTGACAATCCCTAAGCTGAACAAAGTAGACGTAGAATTATGTTGTTGTAGGGAATGCACAGCGAATAATTTGATATTTCCGATTTAGTTCAGTTCATATGCTATATTCCATTATGCATTAATAGACACTTAAAAATGTGACACTTTTGACAAACTAACCACAAACAGCCAAGAAGAAAATATTAAATTATATGCAAATAAGCAACCAACTGCAATTGGCTTCTATATTTGTAGTAAATAATTGTATTTAAACAAAGCGGCCTCAAGTGAGTGAGCACGAGAGATTTAAGACCTTTTGCTTCGGTAATTTTGTATGCACGAAGGGGCTAACAAAAGTTCGCTTGTTGACCAGAAAAAAAAAAACAAATAATCATTTTATATTTATTCTTAATATTTGTATTTTTTTTATTTTCTCTACATAATCGCATTTCATTTCAATGCATTTTTAAGCCTATAAATCCACGCTTCAAAACATTCATTAAAATCTAACTTTTTAAGCTTTTCAAGTTCAGCATTAAACGCATCGATTATCTCCGCGTAATTTTTTAAAATAACCAGAAATCACAAGGTGTTAGATCCGGCGAATAAGGTGCTTGTCGTGTCTTTTTCGATGCCAGAGATCGTTACTCGTGATTTCAGCAGAGTGAGCTGGCGCGTTTTTTTTTTACTTTTGGCTAGCGGTCTTCGGTATATCATTTCGGACCCTTTTCCATACATAGCAGCTACCAAATTTAATCGAATGAAGTAAACTGACATCATCACTTTTATTGCTGATTTTTGTTGCTTAGCTTTTGCAGGTGAGTTTTCCCTTGTGCTATATACCAAGAACTGTGGCTTGGTTTCTGTAACTTACATATAGAACGAAAATTCGGCATCAGTAACAACTTTACTCAAGTTGCTAGACTGCTCATTTTCAAAATTATTACGAAATATTAAAATGCAATCGAGTTTTATTTAGCTCGACCTTCTGGGCTCATCCTCGACAGAAAAATGTTCCGTCTGCAATCTTCAAAACAACTAGAAAATAGTCTGTAGAAAGGTGTAATTGCTCCGTATGCTCGTTGGTAATCATTGCAAATTGCAAAGGATATGGCATTTTTTTTTTAATTTTAGATTCACCAACTAAGCGAACTTTTGTTAGTCCCCTCGTATAGTCACCGGCTGTCTGCACATACATACATACAATGTAAATATTTTCCTTAGTGAATATTTTGGTCATTCATCACATCCTAAGAGGTGACTTATCATTTTTGACTGCCTCAATTCCAAAGCTGAAATGTCAGGCGGGATAAATGTTTCCCTTTTCTGCGAAATTCACAGCACATTTAAATAAAATCCTCCTTCGGCAGTTAAGTTTTATATTTCCGCCTTTTATTTTATGGACCAAACGAACAAAATAAAAGGCATTTCATCACATTTTGGGTGGCGGTGCCTGATGCGCTTCATTAACGTTACTCAGTTATACCGTTACCATTTCATGGCATAATGTCAGCTTTAATGATTTAGTATACATACATATGTATGTTCAAATATCATTGTGTGTATGTATGTACATATGTATGTGTAGCTGCACATTTAAGGCACGTGGGCGCTTTGAATGAACTTTATTGAAATGTGCAATTTTCCGGCATTTAAGTACAACATAATAACGAAACGTAACAAAAAAATAACTAATTCACTTCTTGGCACGGGAATACGAAGATCATTGAGTAGATTTTAAAAAATCGTAATGTCCCTTTAACTTTTGTCCGCAAATACAGCTACTTAGTAGAAAAAAAAGTGCTGAAGTTTGCTTAAATTCGTGACATGTAATTATTTTTAAACAGATTTAAATTATTTTAGGTAGATTTAAAAAAAAAAACATCCTGAGCAGAAAATAGAATATTAAAAACTTTTGGCAATTAGGGCTGCTGACTCTCATTGTTAAAATGATGCATTTAGCAGTGTATTGACTGAACTTAGCCACAAGTGACGATTGTTGGTATGATTTTTTTTTGCTCAAACTAAGACAAATGCTGGAACACTTTCGATTTACTGGAGCCGCACTACTTTTCAAATGTAAAGGCAAATTCTTAAAATACACGAGAAAAAAATGTGGTTCCAGAAAGTTTTACGTTTTTCTGGTAAATTCTTGGCAAATAAAATGTTCATGGATTTTATCTACGATTTCTTGTGTAAGGTTCTCTTTTGGGTGGCCTGAACGTTCGGCGTCACTTGTGCTGATACGACCTTAATGGAACTCAGTTTACCATTTCTTAACCATTGCAATTGATAATGCAATGTCCCCATAGTATTTATCAAGCTTTTCCATGGTTTCGGTGATGCTTTCTTTACGCAAAAAATAATGCTTTATCAACACACGAAATTTACTTTTTTTCCATTTTTGTAAAAACCAAATCAGTTTGCTCAAAATGTTGATAGTAGTCTACTAATAGATACTAATGGTTTATACTCGTACAAAATATATATTTTTAAATGAAGGAAATGCGAATAAGGCAATATAAACGGTGTATTATAGTAATTATTCTTTAAAAGAAAAGATGTACATTAGTAAAGGTACTTTTTCATACAAAT
The DNA here is from genome assembly GCA_963971545.1 of Philophylla caesio. Lineage (NCBI taxonomy): Eukaryota > Metazoa > Arthropoda > Insecta > Diptera > Tephritidae > Philophylla > Philophylla caesio. Next base: position 219,702,040 of record OZ020604.1, on the reverse strand, counting down.
GTACGAGTTTAAATATAAATTAATGCAGTTTTCTTTTCATTTCATTTTCATTTTTTTAGTCATCTACGATTGTGGTTCTCCTAGAAAAGTTGTTAGTTGTCTTATGGCTGTATTTGTGTGGTTCGTTAGTTGAGTTCCTGATTACCTCGTGAAAAATGTCGATATACATAGTAAGTATCGATATACATATATCGCTCGTTGTATAATTTGATGATTGCTTTTACAAGCGGTTCCTCATACTTCAATTCAGTATTCCCAAATTGGGGGGAATTATTAATTCAGAGATACTCGTACTATGAGGTCCATTCCGTAAAAATTGAAAAGGTACAGGAAGTCTTTACCAGGTTCGCCCTGTGCAAAATGTATTGGCCTAACGGTCCTCCACATAATATAGGGCAACGGAAATTGCTAGGTTTGCAGTCATTGCATGATAAAATAATATACTTTTCATTAATTAACCTATTTCAATCTCATATCCCTCCTCGATATCTAAGAAATAGTCATATATTTGGTCTTCCAACTTACAAAACTAATTACTCATTGAACGAACCTCTTGTACGATGTGCCCGATTATGCAATGCTTATAGTGATATCGTAGATTTCAATGTTAATTTAGAAAGATTTAAACTTAATCTCTTTACTGTATTCAATTAGTCTGTAAGATACATTTTCTTGTTTTTTTATCGTAACTAGTCTGTGAGATGTTTTTTCTGTAGACTGAAATGGAATAAATAAATAAATAAAAAGTAGCCTTTTATGCAATGATAGTTAAGAAAGTCGTCCAAGTAGCCAGTATAATTGTTTTTTTTTAATTATATGGTCCTTCCAGGTTTGTTTTAAGTTTGTTGTTGTTCTCAGGTATTTTTATTGTTCACAGTAGATTCGCCTACTTTTGGTTTTTTTCGTTTGTACGAGTATAGCTTACTTGCACAATTTTGTTACAATTAATTTCTATACCACATTTTTCAAACCATTCCAATATTTTGTTGACTTTCCTTTGCAGGCTTCTTTGTGATACCATTAATTCCGTATCATCATCAAAAGTAGCGAAAAGTCTATTTTTTGTAGTCGGTGGTTGTATTTCTGAGCATGCGCAGCTGAATTCAACATATGATTGCCTCTAATGGATATTAGCCAATGATTCAATTAATGCAGTAGGCCAGAGCGCCATACCTTATCGAAGGTTTCCAAGTCTGTCGGTTTAAAATTAAATTTGGCGACCACTCAATTGTCAATGGAATTGATGAATGATCAGAAGACAGTTCAAGACTCAATTTCATAGTTGAATATAAAAATTACTTCAACTGTAACAAGAAATAACGTCACATGCAATGCAGGGCGCTTAGTTTTTTTTTTAATTTTTTTCTCAATTTTCGTTTTGCATATAGCTACTGTCGGCCATTCTTAGTTTCGTTTGCTTGTAGAAAGTGGTAAATACTTTAGATAGATTTATAAACGCGTTTATTTATTAAAATATATATAACAAAAATATGTACAAAGTAAGTACTATGTAAGCACGTAAATAATCCAAATATATTCAGCCAATAGCCTATGATGCTAGTGCTGCGTACTTTAGTTTATATAATAATTTGTTTATTCTGTAAGCTTTATTCAAACTAAATAAAATTAAAAAAATAAAAAATCCTAATATAGTTTACTGCACAAAATACTTATAAGTGATAAGTGGCATTTTGACAAAAAGGTTGGTGAGAGTTATGGGGAAAGTTTAACAATAAATTTCTTAAATAGTATTAGTAATAAAATTGTGACAGTCGTAAATTTAAATAAAGAGGGCCTTTCCCAACATCCCCATTAAGTTTTATTACCAAATTTCTTCTATTTTCGCTGAAATTGAAATTGCGAATGGTTTCGTATGGAGAGCCAACCCGTCAATTTGCAGTAGGAAGGGCTTGTTTTTGGCACGTGTTTCCGGCATTCTTTGTCAAATTTTGTTTGATGACAAACCAGTTTGGCGTTGTGTCATCTTCAGTGTCTTTTTTCCTTCTGCTTATCCCTTTTATCTCGTATATATTTTTATCTGGCCCATCTTCGTTTTAATTCACGTGAGTATTTCGTATTGGGCAGGTAAGTCCGCATTGTTTTGCAGTTTGAATCCTTTTCCTATTTGGTTATTCAGATCAATTGTGAACAGAAGTTTTCGTTTTACCTGCAGCTCGTAAGAAGTCTGCTGCCATTTCCATTGTGTTATTGTCAATTCAAAAACATGAAAGCCGCCGTTGATTCATTTGAAGAAAGTTCGACTAAAATTTCTCTTCTGCCTGACAGATTGCTTTCAAATTTACAGTTTTTTTTAATCATGTTTGCATACAATTGCCGGGTTGGTGTGGCTTTCGCAATTCTATTTTGTCTAACAAAAAAGGCTGCCCCAAATGTTTATTACCAATAGTAGCCCTAAAATGTTTCTTCTCCTATTTTGCGCTCTCTGCTTGTACGCATATTTTTAAAACGCCAAGCAATTGAATAGGCCCTGCAATTCAGTACACATGCACACACACACACACACAAGTATGCTGTGTATACTACCAAATGTAATAATCTGGGTGGGAAGCAGCAATTTAGAGACCATCATGTTTTGGCCACACCGAATTGATGTGCAGCGAATGGCAGGAGAACTGAATTATATGAATGTATGAGTGAGTGTGAGTGCAAGCGCTTGTGGGCGTGTGTGTGTGAGTGTAGTGACTGCAATTTGTATGCGTTCCAAATTGTCACGTATTTTCGCCATGCGACACTACAACCACAAAAACAGAACACAAAACAAATAAAGAAAAGTGCAAACAAGGAACCACACAAGCCATTCGAATGCGCTGGGCGTGTGTGTGTGTGTGTGTGCCAGCCCTGTGGAGGCGATGTTGTGCTTTATATACAACTCGTTTAGCTTAGAAATATACTGCTCACAAATCGTGCACCACTTCCGTTTGCAACACTCACATACACATACACACACACACAGTACTTTGGTGCAAATTCAGCAGCAGAAATGAGTTCGGAATTTAAGTGGCGTTGATGGTCGAGGCCTCCATGTGTGAGTGTGTGCGTGTGTGAATACGGTCTGCAATTACAATTGTTTGTTTAAGAAGGTGAGAGGTTAATTTTACTTGGCATCCACCTATGCTAGTAGCCTAAGCCATCTTTGTTAGAAGTAGGCCAAGATATCTATTTTGGTGTGGCAGTTGATTTCTCTTTTCTTGCTTCTCGCTACTGGGTGTATTGGTGTGGGGGCGGTTTGATTAGTCAGTGGTATTTTGAAAAACAAAAAAAAATTCTGCATGAATGCGTTCTTTTTCTCAATATCTATACGCTTGGTCCAGCGTTATTCTCATTTTTTTATTCCTTCCATATAATAGCTTTTCTGAAGACTCTTAAAATTGACTTTAGTTTCCATGATGACCTCTTCATTTGATCCAAACATCTTACCATCCATCCAGGTTTCAAAATAGGCACATGGTGCTTAGCCTGGAGAATGTGCTGGATGGCCGCTGAACGATTGCGTTTATGTTCTTGTGTGAGCAATCGTGTGTGCCCCGATCGAGCGTATAGATTTTTCATATCCATTCGTGTAAAAATTAATATATCCGCTCAGTTAGGTTTCCTTCAGCCTCAGCCACCTCACGCATTTCCGTTCTCCGTTCGTCCGATATCATTCCATGGATTTTATCGACGATTTCTGGTGTAAGGGTCTCTTTTGGGCGACTATAGTAAACCACTTTCTAACCATTGCAATTGATGATGCAGTGTCCCCATAGTATTTATCAAGCCATTTTATGGTTTCGGTTATGGTTTTTTTAAGCACAAAAAATTAGCACACGAAATTCACTTTACATTTTCTATTTTTTGTTAAAACTCAAGAGGATATCTGCTTTTAATGGCTGTCAAGCATAAACTAAATGACTCAACTTGCTCAATATTTAACACTACTCAATTAATAGATGACATTTAAGGGAAGCAGTGGCGAGTTTTAAGGACCTGCGCGGGAACTTCAAAAAGTCACTGACTTATCAAACCGCCTCCGAAGTGTTTTTTCTTTGACGTGTGGTTTTTAATGAGGCTATACATCCTCAAAGAGTCACTGTTTGCTCTATGGGCAGAGGAAATAATTGGTCCATATTTCTTCCAAAATGAAGTCAAGGGGGAACGCTGTAGAGCCATGATTCATGACTTTTTCGTGCCTGAATTGGAGGATGTTGATGTGGACGATCTTTGGATCCAACAAGACGGCGCTACACGCAATACAGCAATTAATTTGTTGAAGAAAACTTTTGGTGAGCGTCGAGGGCCTGTGGCGTGGCCTCCAAATCGTGCGATTTAACACCGCTGGACTATGTTTTGTGGGGTTATGTGAAGACGCTTGTCTACGCAGATACATAAGCCCGAAACGATTGACGCCTTGGTAGAGAATATTCGGCGCGAGCAAGCCGCGGCGGTCACTTGTTCGAAATCATTTTTAAAACATAATGGCAACCCGTTATCTTTGTAATAAAACTAAATTCTTGGCCATAGCATTAAATTGTATGAGTTTTATTTCTTTATAAAAACCACATGTCTAAAAGAACCACCCTTTTCTTGAAGATAGTACGAGTGTATTTGCGTGTGTGGGTAACACTGCCAAATAGAGAACACCGCGTAACTAAATACATATCTACACATGCATATAAAAATGTATATATGTGTGTGCGAGCATAGTGTAAACATTTGCAGTCGCTAACAATTTGTTATGGTCATGATTTACATAAGTGAAAGCACAGCCCCAAATATAAACTGGCATAAGTGTAAATACCCTGTCGGAAAAAAGCAGAGAGTCTGGAAAATTAACCAATTTTAAAGTAGTTGGAAATTAATTGCTTTGAAACAAATGGAGCGTGCGAGTCTTTAATTCTTCGTACGCGTATATTTATATGAGCGTAATACAAAATAATTTAAAAACTTTTGTAGTGAAGAGAAACATATGTGTATAGTATATATATATATGTACATACACTGTACTCATAAAAACTCTCATCCGACAGCAGAAGGCACTTACAATTTCCAATAAAAACAGATGACGAATTGACAGCCGTTGTCGAAAATATTTACGAAGAAAACAAAACAATTTGCGTGAGAAGCTAATATATATATAAAATTCTACATATCTATCTAAAGCTGTTTCCCATATATTCCATAGTTTAATAGAATGAAGAGATGGTTTTCGCTCTTTTGTCCAATGACGCTGTAATGAATTTCAACCTTAAACTCACGGAAAAAAAGATTAAAAACTTTTGCTAATTAGCTAATTTCTATCCGCTTTTAAAAGGTTAATCGCAAGGCGATTCAGGCGGTAAAAAAACAATGTTTTTACGAAGTATGTATGCAGAAGAAACTAAATTCAATTTTATTTAAAACGTGTAAACTTACGTTAAAAATGAACTGAATTCCTTGCTTAGTATGAACAAAAATACATATGTAAATATATTTAATAAAAACTTAACTAAAATGCGTTTTTAAAAAGTTAGAAAAGAGTAGGTATAAAATAAAGAAGTTTAAAAACAAATCGAGTTTAAAATAGTTGTAAAAAAGCAGTTTTAAAGTAGCTGGAAATAAATACATTTTATTGCAGTTACAAAAAAAGTAATTTTAAAGTTCTTTCTTTCAAATTTATTTGAAACTGGTTGAAATCAAAAGCAGAGTCGGATAATTGACTTGCTCCTAGGACATCGCCATGTTAAAAAAGTTCGTTGAAGACAAGAAAATAGAATGAATTTAAACCACTTGTGGTTAGAAAAAAAGTACTTTTTAAATTGCTTTTAAAGTACTTTGATTTTCGACAGGGTATATACATATGAATGTGTGTATGTAGATACGCGTATGTGTGTATGTGTGTGTATTTCTATAATTGCCACGAACACTGTTTTCAACTATGAACTAACTGTTTACATTTTTCCATCACGTCTGCGCACTTGTCTGTGTGGTTGTTTGCTTGTTTTGCTGCACTTTCACATACTCCCATTCACACTTTGAGCTTTCATACATTCTGCGTGCGCTCGCCCCCCCTCTTGCCACTCTTGGGCATACATCTCTACATACTTATGCGCAGACATATACTCAATTTCAAAATTATAACAACAATAATTTCGAGCGTCTCTGCAAGATGTGAAACTGCGTTAGATAAAGATATGCAGTGAAGGTGTTTAGTATTCCAATATAGAATCTTGAAATTTGAGGATTGTATACTCAGTGGTATAATATTTTTCAACCTTATACGCGTGATTTTTATATTACAGACAAGGGTCTTTAATTTTTGAAATTATTTCTAAATATTTTAAAGAGCTTGCCGAAAAAATTAAATAATTCGAATATATGGATTTCAGAAATTGGTTACAGGCGCACGAAGAAAGTTATCGGAAGAGGTATTTAAAAGCCGGAATAAAATTGTTGACACACATTCGAAAGTTAGCACGATCGTTATTTATTTATGAAAGGCTTTTATAAGGAAAGAATACATTTTAGAATAAGATTTATAATTCGCTACATTAAAGATATCAAAATTGTTGAGGAAATTAAGAATTGGAAAATATCACTGCATAAGTTTCATGAGATTTTTATTATAAAATAAGAGATTAATTACAATGTAGTAGTTTTAGTAGCTTACAACTATTCTTTTATAGGAGTATATCAAACTAAATAGTGTACGTTCATATAATCGGCCATAACTCGAAAACGGACATTTTTTTAGACTTTTTTAGACATTTTTAAGTTGTGTTTGTCTTTGCCACAGAGAAAATGTTAAGAAGAAAAAAACTCGATAAAATAAATAATAATAAAAATCATTTTTATAGTCCCATTTCAGTCATATGCTTTATGTGTGTTGGTAAGGGGAAGAAAAACATCTTATCAGCTAGGTGGCGCTGGAGTCGAGTTATTTATAAACATCGTATTTCTGAACCGATTTTGATAAAATTCAAATTGTATGCTACTTGTATGATACAAAATGGGATTGGTAAAAATGAAGTTGCTTGGTAGCGCTGATTTGGAGATATATAGAAGACTGTACATCTCAACTGGGACGATGAAACTTTGTTTTGAGTATGAAATCAATTTTTAGATTTGAAAATCTGCTATAAGTCTAGAGAAAAGTAGGAAGCTTTTTTGTTAAAAAAATAAAAAGTGTGTTAGATAAAGGTTTGTGATTGTCATTGACGATTTTTTTTTGGGAATTGTGGTTTACGATTTCGAAAAAATAAAGTTTCTTACGCTCACAGTGTATTGCGCTTCAAACCAGCATCTACAAAAAAATGTGTAAATACGAGATGAAAATTGGTGTTAGCTACATAAGAAACGTAACGATCAGAATATTTGTCTATTGAGTTAAAATATATGTTTGTGTATTTAATATTGAATTCTCATGCTTCTTACATGGGCAATTGTATGTGGCAAAGTTCGCGTGTTGGTAAGCTACACGCTGAACAATAAATCAAAGAGCGTAGTTTATTACAAAGTTTTGATTTGATCTGAAAGCGTATTTACAAATGTATGTACGAGTATACTTGAAATATTAAAATATTATTTTAAATACGGTAATAAACATTATGCTTCGTATTTCTTCAATATTTCCAAAGTGGCAAAGCCATTGATAATTACCACAATACGTGAAACTTCAAATTGTTGAATGAAACAACAAAAATAAAAAAAAAAAAACTACATTAAATTGTGTTCTACGAGTGTTTAGAAATTGTTGAAAATACAGTCTTGAAGTGTATTTAAACTTCATTTGATTAAGTCTAAGTTTCAGGTTAATAAATATGACCGTTGAATTTTGAAAATTAATTTTTAATGGCGCTCTTCGGCAATTTCTCGAATTATTTTATGTAGAAAAACAGGGCGAAGCACCATCACTTAAAAAAGTTGTAAAAAAATCAACTCTGATTTGTGAGCTTTAACACTTCCAATAAATGACTTATTCCAAAATTTATTTAACTGCAAAATTGCATACTTAAAAGTTCAAAAAATGCTTCGAAAATATACATATGTAATATTTTTTTTTGAAGCTTGTGTAATTCATTAATATTGTGCGTAAAATTTGCAATATCATGTTTTGGGCTCTGTTGGAGAATGAACTATATTATTTGTAAATGAAATACAAAAGCAATTCAATAAAATGTGTTACGATTATAATTTTGAGAAGCAATGTAACCTATGATAGAATGCTTCCTATCTATTTATGTACTCGTATGTACATGAATGTGTATGTCAGTTGAGTGCCTAGCTTTACTTAGCCCGCTCTATGTTGGCGTGTTCATAAAACCGCAAAGCAACAAACAACAAACAGATAAACGGCATTCAAGTGCAGTCACAGTTATACTCTCCTCGTCCATGCGACTGTGTCAGCATGTGGGCACACACACACACACACACACCAGTGCACTCGTAGATGCAATCACATTCACATTTGTATTCGCATTCAACATACAACAAACCACAAACAACAGCTAAAAGGCGTGAAAGCAACTAAATAAAATATGTTGCAATAAAGTGCTTTTGCTTCGGTTAGAAAATTGGTTGAGGGCAATTGCAGAATTGTCCATGCGAAATGCGATCGGTTTGTGGGCGGGCTGACATATATTTTCAACAGAAAAATATTTACATATCCACTTTTTCGCAACTAAAAATATCAAATGAACTCAGAGAGATAAAATAACGATGACGTGAAAAATCGTGAATAGTTACATTGAAATTAAAGCGAGAGATTGTAAATAAATATTTACTCTGCCAAAAAGTCAATATCCAAATTCGACGGCGACTAGTTCAAGTATCTGGTTCATATTTTGCTAGATTAAGTCGATTACATTGCACTTTTCACGAAAACAAAAACTGCAAAAACCAATCTTGGATTGCTAAGAAATTCTTTACCGAATGCTGATGACGCAAGCCAAATCTGAAAAATGTTAATTTTTGATTCCATTTAAATAAAAAAAAAAAAAAAACATTTTATGCACATGTAACTATTGAAGTTGAAGCTCGACCAAACATTGAGCCACAGGACACAAGAAATTTTTACGACTTTACCGTCTAAAGTTGAGTACAATTTTTTCCTCATCTTTACTTGGTAGAACCCTTCCCAGCTGTTCGAGAGCAAATCGGATATTACACAAAACGTTTCATTCAATCTATTTGTGTACAGCGTAATAGGTGTAGCTGCTCCGGATTATAGCGGGCCACCAAAATTGATAGCGGAGAAAATTGCGCCTACGCATTTGTGCGACTTCATAGAAAACTATAAACAAAACAGTTGAACCGAAAAAATTGAAAATGGCGCAATTGTGTGAAGTAAGGCGCTTACAAATTAGTCAAGTCGTTTCAAGTTTATTTATTTGCTTTTCATATTTACTCTAAAATCAAATCAAAAACTAAAATCTTGGATATGATAAACGCGTGAAAGAATGTAAAATAAGCACAAAACTCAAAGGGGAAATACAACAAATTTTGCAAATTTTAATTTTAAGTAATTAAACTGTCTAAGAAATGTTTGTGGCCGCTGTGGTCCAGAGGATAGTGGGGCGTGCTATAACTCGAAATGCCGCTAAGTTTGAGTTTCGAATTTCAGCCAGGGCAAGTAAAATCTTAATTATGGAAGAAGTTATTTTTCCTAATAGCGGTCACCCATCGGCTGGCAATGGGTATTTCTGCCATGAAAAAGCTTCTCATTAAATACATCTGCCGTTCGGAGTCGGCACAAAACTTAAGTCCCTCAACAGCATAAAATGGTAGGAGTAAATCGGCCAAACACTGATCTGATAGGGTAAGCGCCAAATTATAATTATTATTATTAACGATGTTGGCCCTGTTCACGCTTATTAATTTATTTATTTTTTCATACGAGCATACAAATTTCAATGCATCCATGTTGGAAATATAATATTTAGAAACATTAATACTTTAATAATAATTTTTCATAATATATAGAATCTTCTATAGTCGTGTGAATACTTTTAAAATTTGCTTTAAAAAGTCCATAATTTAAAGAAATATTTTTTTTGCAGATAAAAGGCAAATAAAAAGCACTTATGGCGATATTTTTTTAGAGCTCATATAAATGGTGTAGATTATTTTTCAATACATGTAATTTATTGTTGCACACAAAACTTTTTGATATAAATAAATGTTCATCTCTAAACGCTGTCAACACTCAAATGAACTCAAAATTTCCCAATAAATGACAACGAAGAATGTTGCTTTAAAATAAAATAATTTGTGGGTGTTTATTGCTTTTTGTAATGATAAATGCAAAAAGTTATTACATTACATTAATTTGAAAATTTGCATGGTAATGAGAAAATTGTTCATAATTTTTGTTTTTTTTCACAATAAATATACTAAAATGTACATTTGCATTTAATAAGAAAAATCAATACATAATCCTAGAATGCTACAGTTAGTGTGAATAACTGACGTAATATTGCAAAGAAGAGCGAAACATTTGTTTTGCCAGTCTAAAAACGATAAACCTTTTTTAAGCCAAATAAAGAAAAAAGATTTAATTAAATGCCATAACAAGATAAAAAAATATTGAATTCTTATTTTGTGCCATTTTGCATCTAAATACTTAAAAAATATGCTGATAAAAAAAAAGATTCGCTTATATTTTGAGAAGCTTTTATCTAAGTTACTATTTTAATGTAAATGTGTTCATGCCAACGCCGTCTGACGGTTTCAATGGGCCCTTCAAAGTGAATGTTAACAAAAAAAACTGAAAACTATTGAAAATTCATTGAAACATTTAAGTATCAATGATGTACAACTTACTATTTTCTTGAATTGTTAAGCAGTATAAGTTGGTTTTGAAAACAAGCCCAAAACAAAATTATAGATAAAGCTGCATATTGAAAGTATTGGGAATATATAATAAATGTATATTGTTTATATTATTTATGCGCAATTGAAAATAAACTTAAAATATTTAACCTACGATATAATACAAAATCTGTAGAAATTAGATGCTTTTTTATAGTCTCGTAAACTTTTCAACTAGTTTGCAATTTTTTCTTGCAAATCAGGGCAATCCAACGAAAATGCAATTATTAAAGTCGGCCAGTAGCAGACACATTCCAAACAATGTGCCACACATATCTGTTTCAAATTTAAACCAAAGTTTTGCAATCGAAGTATGCTCTCAGCAGACAAATTCACTTTGCACGTTTAACAAATTTATCACGGAAATATTTTTCATGAAAACGCGAACACTTTTATTAGCGTTGCCTAGACATGCGAATATCCCTCTAAGCACGACACACGAAAAGTGCGCCCCAAACGCCACACTTGCCACACACCGGTGAGACGCCACTGATACGAACTATGTACATTTGTATATTTAAGAATTATGAGGGTCATTTGAATCTCTTCACCGCCGCTTCACAGCCTTCTTGAGTGCAGAGTATACGTAAGCATTTATAGGAAAACATTTTATTGCCATTATAACTGAAAGCCGAAAAGGCAAACTAACGCACTAAGATTACGGCTATATCATCCAGACTTGAATCGCAATCGCTCACATACTTTAACAAATCCCGCCAAATTAAATCAGAACAATGCAAGTCAAAATCAATTTTTCCTCACTCTGCCATGGTCCAGTCAAACACAAAAGCCGAATAGAAAAAAAAAAAAACAGAAAACTGTAACGAACGGAAATAGCGGCTGTGACCCTCGCGCACTGTCACACTGCGGCTAGCGACCCGACACAGTGCGGTCGATGGGTCCATAATAATAAACTATAAAAGCACTTGGGGAAAATGCGTTACCAACTAAATGTCGGCTCAGCGGAAATCAACAAAAGGCTGCTTACGGCAACACACACACACACACATTTTTTTTTTGTTTTTAACTTGTGTTTGTGTAAGAGCGTTTGGTAGCCACTACACATGTAAAAACATATGTTTGTATGTACATACAAACAAACATGCGAGTAATATGTAGACCTTGTATGCGCGCTAAGTTGGGGCTTTTAAGCTTATATAACTTATTGTATTTATAAAAATGTGTGGAATGAGCACTTATGTACATACATAATATGTATGTGTGGTTGTGCGCACAAGTGTATATAAAAATGCCTTGTTTGTGCTTCAAATATACTTTTTAGCTCAAACATATCCCGGCAAAAAAAAATGTGCGACTAATCTCTAAAGAGAGTATTCCGGATTTAGTCGCTATCGGGTACAATTGGACATTAATTAGTCGCAACAAGTCTCAAACGGGTATAATTGTTGATAAGTCCTGTCTTCGTCTCTTGCGGGTATGATAAACGATGCATTGGTATACATACATACATATTTATGCACGCACTTTGCCAACAAGATTTTATGCGCGTCGTTGGCATGTAAGCAGAGCGTTCGCTTAGCAACTCGCGAGTGTCCAGTTCTCGATACTCACTCGAAGCTATGATTTTTATTTTTGCTTTTATAAATAGATTGGTCCTCATTTATACCCATTCGGGTATAAAAGGGGATAATTAGTCTCTTCATAGGACATGCTCGAACAAAACCACACATTTCAATTCACACAAAGAGAGCAGAAGTTGTATTACTTGCGACTATTCCCGGACTCACCCTAGACTAATCGCATTTTTTGCTGGGATTGAACACACTTAGGTCAAGTATATATGTATGTATGTATGTATGTAAATACACATTCATTTGCGCATACTTAGCCAAGATGCGTCTTGGGATAAGAAATGTTTGTTATTTATTGTGCCATATCTCTTTTTCAATTCGAAAGGTTACGAAATATCTAAAGTGTATTTTTAACTTCTATAATTTGTTGTTTATTTTAAGAAGTGAAAAAAAAGAAACGTTAGGCACGATTGGGTAAATTATTCCTTAGGGGTTAGCTTGTTGTATTGTCCGTTAAGCATTTTTAAGCCGTAATCTTTTGGGATTTAAACAAAAGAGTTGGCCATGAGAAATGTAGTATTGCTGTTTATTGATAAGCGCGTTGTTTATTTGTAAGCAAACATGAACGCAAAGAAAAATGTTGAAGAAAATCTTTAGTTATATCATAAATACCGACAGCGGCTATGGTATCTATCTACATGTAGTACAATAGGTATTAGTTCAGTTATGGGAGACTTTAATAGATTTAACTTAACAAGGAAATTTTAGATCTGGCATTCATTCATTGGAATTTCGATACACAGAGTGCTACAAACTTTAGCCATCAAACTTAATATTGAGAACAAAGCTACATGTGTAATGTCATCTCCAATGTTCAAGTGGTGTCGATATATCTCCTGTGTATTCTTCGCTCTCACTCTCACTCTGTCATACGTACAATATCAACAGTTGCATTCAAAAATAGGAGACTTAACCATTGTCACAAATACAAATTGGTATCAGCGGGTTTAATTTTCAATAGTGCTTCTTTCATTAAGGTCGACTTATTGTTTAGATTTTAATAAAATAATGGATGAAACACGTACTTTGCTGAAGAGGCTGCAACCCGTACTTCCAAAGCTAGTAAGTCAATATATCAGAATTTAAAATGGGGATGAGAAGTCACATTTGTAGGCTATAGAAAAAGTTTGCCTAACTAAGAAAGGAATGTAGCTTTTTCAAGTTAGCAACGCAATCTTACTCTCGGGATGGCAAGACGAAAGTTCAGGAGATATTCACTACTAAAAAAGCCATAAATAATTTCTGGAGCTCTATGTATATGTATTTCGAAGAAAATTATTAGGCTAATAGTTAACGTAAAGTACCTTTCAAAAGCCTTTATCTTCTCATATAGCTATATCCAAAACCCGAATTGCGACTGGATGTCGTTTGATTTAAACTAGCATTGGCCCGAACGCCTGCAATTTGCAGGATTATGATTGAAGTATTTTCTTTAAAATGCGTAGAACAATACATATAAACATACTCATACAAGTTCAGTTATTTATGTGAAGTTATGGTTGTCATTCTGTTTCTTCAAATTTTTTATAATTCACATAGGGAATCTTTAAAAATGAAACAAAAAGCAATTGTAATAAGTCGATTTTAGCGAATTTAAATTTTTTCGTCATTATTGAACGCTTAATAATTTTTAAATGACAAATATAAATATTGCGACTTAGAGCAAAGACATAAACTATGACACAAAATATAATCGGTCTTAAGGCTTTAGCAGCGTGAATGACCTTTATATGTATGTGTGCAAATAGAAATGCGATAACTTATTTTTACATTTATATTTTAAACACAAAACTTTACTTACTCGCTGTTTACTTTTAAACTACGTTCGTAGATGGCGCGAGACTACCATAAAATAAATATCTAGCAGGTGTTTAGTAAAAAAGATTTCGTAAAAACAGAGCTGTCAGCTTTTACGTACACTCTTTGTTGATTTCACAGAATCCACCAATTCACGGACATCATAGTTTTTTTTTTGCTATACTTTTCAGACTGCGTTAGTTTCTCTATTAAATCATTGATATTGCCACTTTTATAGTAACCTCAACCGACATTGTGTCGAAGTGGTTGAATTTTCTATTGTTTGGATTTTTTTTCGTTTTTTTTTTGTGTATTGTCCATTCGTACTCATCAATATATTGAAGATGAGACAATAGGCACTCGAGACGAATTTAATTTAAATTGTAAGCGATTTTGCTGATATTTGTTGTTTGATAGCGTCATAATTCGGAATGTTTTTATTGTACGAGTACATAAAATATTTTTAAGTTAATTGAAGTAAAAATTATGTAAAAATTCCTCAAGTCAACACTAAGTTAATCTGCTTTGACGTTACTTCATATCCTTCAATTGGTATTCAAATAAAAATTAAGCTCATAGTTTATCAAAAATTTAAAAAACTCCTTAAAATTCGACAACTTTCCATATAGTTTTAGTATTTTTATTTAGAAATTACAAAACAAAAAAAAACTCTACTTGTGCAGATTTAATGTTTTATAATAAAGTGCATTTTTTAAGTAACAATATTTTTAAATGTATAGTCTTGTTTCGTTTTTTGACAAAAACACACATATAATGTGTTTTCTATTATAAAAGCCAAACGATTATTTATAAAAAAAAAAAAATTTTAAGTCCACAAAAAGCTTGAATATTTTTATTATTAATTTGCTCAATGGTTTTAAAACGAAAAATGACACTGAAGATGGCACAACGCCGAAATCGGTTTGTCTTAAAACAAAACTTAACAAGGGATGACGAAAATGTGGAATGCACTTCTAAATAAAAATAAATGAACAAAATAGTAATAAAAATTGTTTTTCTATAGCGAAAACAAAATATTGTTACTAATTATTAAAGTAATTCTAGGTATATAATATATAATTTTTTTAATATCAGAGAAATACTTCTAGAAAAATCTTTACCAAATCAGCAGTCTAGTTAAAGAATGACTTGAAAAAGTTTGCAATATTTCTTTAATTATTTTACTACTAACTAGATAGAGTCTTAATTGTTCAAAGGCATAAACAAAATTGTATCATAATTTAATTTTTCACAGCTCACATTTAGCCTTTTCTAAAATTTTCAGTGAATGATTTGTAAGATAAATCTTTGTTAAACTTCAATTTGAGTTTATTATTAAATAAATAAATAAAACTTACGCTATTCTCTACATTCCATGTCACAGGCACTTTCAATAATGCCAGCGCTAAAATCCCATTTAAAGCTCGCCGAAGACGCGTTCAACCGACAACGTAAAGGAAAGAGAGAACGACACAAATTGAATCGATTTTCAACGAACAATTTGCAAATGCCAATAACATCGCTAAACAAATTCATCAAACACTCAACTGAAGTTGTAGTGAATGAGTGAGTGAGTGAAAAACCGCCACACTTGAATTGTCTCGCCGTTAAATGAATTTCTCGGTTGATGCAATGCATTGTCCTTTGGAGAAAATTCATTTTCACAGTACGCACAGCTGCTGCTTTCTTTTTTTCCTTTGCTGTTTAAGTATTCATCTATGATACTTTTTTACTTTTTTTGTTTTCGTTTCAGTTTTATTTTTTATTGTTTTGCTTTGTTTGATTTCATTTAGTTTGATTGCACATGACGCAAACCAGGTGAGAGTAGACAGAAAGCAAATACCCTAGGATGAAATGCAGAGCAATAATTGCAAAAAAAAAAAAACTGAAAATGATATTGTTTTGATTTATTTGATTTCCTTGTGCTGCTGCGAACAATCACTGCTTGTGCGGAGAGTTTCATCTGCGGCGGCGTTCGCAAGCACTTGCCCGGCCTTGCCAGCATGGCTTTAAGCCCCCGAAGGCTGTCAGCCATATCCACTCAGGCAGACATGCCACCATTCACGCCGCAATCCAACAATCCTACCATCAATCTAGCTGGAAATTCACTGCGACTGCTCATCTCGGCTTTGTAACAAATCTTCATACGAAATTCGCTTTTTCTTCACTTAACTGTTGGGCTGTGCGGGCGGTTTGTTGGCAGACTGCCATTGCTCTATATTTTTACTACTCGCTGCCTTCACTGCGATTATGAAGCAACTATACACTCGGTGGCACACACACACACACACAGAGGGATGCACGCGAGCATAAGTAAATCGAAAAAGATTTAATCCAGTGTCAGAATCTGGCGCCCATACTTGAGGAAAGTGTATAAGCGTTTCACAAACATACAAACAAACGTACGTATGTACATACATACATACTACGCATACTCTCACGTGCTTCTTTGTGTGTGTGCAAGTGAATTTATTAAGGCAGCGCATTCCAGTAGCGCGTGGCCGTTGATGCGACTTCAGCCATGCGCTCACATACTTTCATGTACTATCATAAAATTCCATACACACATCCATACATACATACATACATATGTATGTAATCATCAATAATTCCACTGATGCCATATCATTTCTTTTTATTTTATTAATTTTTTCTTCGGATCTTTCGCTTGGAGAAATCCATCATTATTGATGAAATAATGGAAACAATAGGATTCGGTATTATTGCATTATGCCAATACATATTCGCATAACACTACTGAGCTTTTGAAGTAAGCACTCGCAGTGACACACACACACACACACACACCCGCACACAAACACACGCACACAATAAAACAACGAAAATCCGAATGGATGATAGCTTGCCTCGAACACAGCTGTAAATGCTTTTAGAAATTCATTGATGCAATAAGGATATTGCTAATATATGAAAGTTGCTTGATTGCGGCAGCGAGACAATACTGTGAACGTAGCAGCTGAGGAAATATGTTGGGAATAAGCGTCAAATATGAAATGTAGGCATGGCGGGCGGTACGAGGTGTGAAGCAGGCGCGCAATTTCTGTTGAACGCAGACGTGTCGGCATGAGTGATACTGACTGCACTTGGCCATTGCGTTCATGGAATTTTTATTGGAATTATGTTGAGTGGAATTTTTTATCGCATGCGAAGAAGCTTCGCATTTACAAGTGGCAGCTGAAAATACTTAGAAGGTAGGTTGGAGTGTACGAGAATGAGCTGCTAGGCGCAATGTGATGAAGCTGAAAGTGTTAATAGATTCTCGACTCAATATTTTTTAACGTTAGAGCGAACATTTACTTTCACGTTGGGTTCATAGTTCAATGCGGTTGTTATCTTTTCAATTATTTTTTACACTACTTTACTTCTGACAAATATCATCTTGCTCTGCATGTATAGTATTTTGTTTAAAATTCATTTGTTTTCATTAAAAATCGTTTTTGAAGCCTTTCTCGCGTTCTCTTTATTAATTTTGGAGTGTACTACAATTTACAGATTTTGAATATTATTCGGTGCGCACGGATATTTAGCTAACTCTTGCTGAAACAAGAAGTAATCATATTTGATTTAAGTAAAATAAAGAATCCACTTTATAAAAAAAAATGTGGGTTATCTGTGTTTTTATTATTTTATGATAGTTATTCTTCTTCTCTCACAAATAGTCTGCTATGAAATTACTGCCAAATTTATAACAAAGTATACAGAATACTTTGGCTGCTTGAGAAAAAAATTTGTGTCATCATTAAAGTTGTTCAAACTTTTAGTTATAAGTAGGCGCTTAAAAACAATTTTTTTTAAATAAATTTCTCAAAGTATTTAATTCAGTTACCCACTTGAGATTTTTTTTTGTCGAGGGTGACCCAAAAATATGCACAAAAATCAATGGTAATTTATAATGACTTAACATTTGTACTTAATCTTTGACGATAAAATGCAAAGTCGCAAATTTTCAAATTTCTAAAAGAGTGTAAATGGCTAATAGAAATGAATCTAATTTTTGTAAATTTTTTACAAAGGTAGAAACTGTAATGCATACAACTTTCGTTGAATTTTGAATAATATTTAAAAAAAATATATTAAAAACCATTTCATTATGAAAAATGTTCCTAATATTCTAAATCAAAATTATCGAACGAAGACTCTCGTCGGCTAAGAAATATATTTACATAAGTATATTTTACATTGCATGAATTATATATTACATTTATAAGCAAGCGAAATCAATTTAAAAACAAGTAAAATAAAGCTGTCTTCAGCTATGCCGAAGGCTTCATACTTTTCATTTATGGAAGAAATGTATGAGAGCCATACATATGTAATATTAATTCCATATTAATGATTTTGACTGCTATCAAAGTGCCAAGAATAAATAATATTTGTGAAAAATTTCAAGTCTTTGACTGATTAAATGAAGCAGTTTTTGCCCAAAATGCAATATCTTAACTTTTGGTTGTATGTTCGCTATGTTCTACTTATCCGATTTTTATGATTTTCAGCTGCTTAAATGAAGGTGTTTTCGTGCTAAATGAAATAACTGAAAAATCAGTTGTATGTGAGCTATATGTTATATCTCTTTGATCTATATGATTTTCACTGCTTCTATAGAGCTTAGAAGAGCGGACATTCTTGAAAAATTTTAAACCTTTTAAATGAAGGAGTTATATAGCAAAATATAATATCTGAAAAATCGGCTCCTATATACGTTATAGTTGTCCGTTCTGACAGGTTCGGATAATTGCCTAATAAATTATAAAAATGCACCTGACTGCCAAGTTTCATTCGAATAACTCAAAAACTGAGGGACTAGTTTGCGTTCAAACAGACGGGCATGGCTAAAGCGACTCAGCTCATCAGCCTGATCATATTGGTATACTTTTTGATGGGTCTTACATCGGACCAAAGTTAATATAACATTTCAGTGAGAGGTATAATAAAGTTAAAAAATACCCAAGCGTTCAAAAACGTATCAAAATTCTAACTCTTATTTCGGCTGAGCTAAAATAAAAAATAGATTCCAAAGTATAGATAAATAGTGGCAGCTACTTCTAGAGAGTTGCCAGAATGTCCAAAAAAAATATTTTATTTTAAAATTCGATTTTATTCAAACTCATGCTTCAAAAGCAAAATTATAGATTGCTCTATGATTACCAAATTACTTGTATCGTTTAAATCAAAGGGCAGATAGCCGAGTTCCCATGAATTCGGTTTTTAGCGTACTCGTACTTATCTACATATATGAAAGAGGAAAAATCTTTTGTTTGTACTTTCAATTTAAGTGCAGCATATTTTACACCATTTCAATATTCCGATATATAAAAATATAAATGGCAGATACGAATACTCGTAAAGTGGTCTGCTCATAGCTCACAGTTTTTCGTAGATATCCAAAAAACGAAAGATAAAAATATTTCTAGGAAACTGTGAATTTCACTATTCCATACATTTGTTGTTGTGTTGTTGTCATAATTGCGCCCGCTCTTAGTTATGACAGTCAGTCGCTTTTGACGTTACAGTTGACTGCTTGTTCTATTGAATTAGCTTCTGGTGTGGCTGGGGTTTTATTTTGTTTGTGCTTCTTTGCTTTTGAAGTCGTTGTGTGTGTGGTTTTGTGTGTTTTGGTTTTTGTTGCTGTTGTTATGACATTACTGTTATGCCGTTGCGTGGCAAAAATTTAATCTAAATTTGAGGATCATTGGATCACTTTTGCAGTTTATGGTCGTTGACAATTCAATTTTTTTATGCTGCTCGTGCAATTATGGTTACCTCACACACACACACACACGCACACACACACACACACACACACACACACGCGTCAAGCAATCTTCGATAAGAACTAACGTTCTATTGTAGATTTGTAGTGTATAAAATAGTATTTCAATATAAATGCTGGGAAACTGTTTTCAATCACGTTGCCAGCATTGGTAGGCTCTAGGGATGTCAATTTTGGGCATTTTGTTGATCCCGGCTCATTACAAAAAAAAACTATCAATTTCTTTTACCAAGCCTTCCGATAACAACGTGCGTTATTTGTCGACAGCGAAATCTCTAAAGACTTTGATTTGCCCTTGAAAGGGAAATTTTTAAGAATGACGAAAATTTGAAAAATAAATGGCTATTAAATTCTTTGTTTTCTACAATTTTTGGATTTGAATAGACTTATCCCGGGATATAATCAGAAAAGCATACTGGTAAAATATTAACTGAAATGTACACATAGAGAATAATGCATTATATACTCAACACAAATATTGTTTTTTTACCCAAGTCCAAAACTTCTGGTAGTAAGATTCCAACGTTTGTGAAATAATATGCGAATATTTGAAGGTATTACATTGGACATAAACCTATCATGTCGAAATTCACCACACATAAATTCATCGCATGTAAACTCACCCCACTTCAACCCACCATACCTAAACTCACCACACCTTAACTCACCACACTTTCACTATTGTTTGGTTATGTCATATTCTGTTGCTTTTAGTAAAATAATCCCCTATTAAGTGAAAGATTCTTGAGCGGCGTATGAGAACGAAATGAACCGATGGAAATGGTCTACATGGAAATGGTTATAGATGGTAACAAGTCCTTCTTGTCACAGTCCGGACCTTAAACTACTCATCTACTCTCACAACAATTAAATTCAGCATATCCTAACTCGCAAGAGCTAAATTCACCGCATGTAAGCTTACCCCACCTAAACATACCACATCTGAACCCCCCACACCTAAACTCAACACACCTAAACTCTCTACGCCAAAAATCGCCACTCGTCTATGCTACCATAACGAAGCGCAGCAAAATAACTTAAATTGATTTAAATTCTGATTTGATGAATTCATAATTATATAATTCTTACTTTAATTCATTTGACGCATATACCATACACATCATCGCACTAAACTCTTTTCACTCACTATGCAGCATAAAAAAAATTCGAATTAAAAAAAACTGAAATTAAAAAAGAGCGCATCAAACTTGAGTCAGCGACATTCTTCATTAATTTTCATGCCACCAGCAGCCATTTTGAAGTCATCAACTAATAAAACACATCATACAACAACGTCAGCAGCAATTACAACAACAATGAATAACAAATAGTCCGCAAAGAATTCGCCTCTCAGTTTTGCCATTCTTGCACTGGCGACGGCTGCTGCTGTATCGAGTTGAGTGAATGATGTGCTGCGGCGGAAGTGTAGTTCAGTGAGAATGCCATAAAACTGCAATAATGTTCATCATACGCCAAGGATGCCATTGAAAGTTTACACCAACTTACACACACACACACATCCATACGAACATACTTACATATTTATTAGGGCGATTAAGCTATTTTCCGGTTTCCGGCGGATTATTATTTTTTCTTTAATATTAACCAAGGCATTTGTAATGGAAAGCAGCAGTTGATTTTTAAATTTTTTCTTTTCATTTTAAATATTCAACGTTTCTTATATTGTATCAAAAGAAACTCAATTTACCCACAAAGACATTAGCAATACCAGCTTCTTTGAAATTTCAGGTTACCATTGATGCGATTTTTTGATTTTTTAATTTTTTGCGCTGCTGCTACATTTAAGTTTTTATCTTATAAAATTATCTATTCTTTTTATTACTAAAACGAGGTAATATACAATTTTATAAAACGTTAATAAAACGTTTTATAAATATAGGTTAGCAATATAAAGTGGAAACGATTTTTTTTGCGTAACATTTCTGCAACTGACAAAAAATATATATTTACGTTCCACCTAATTTAGTGGTGAAATGGGCTGTGAGAGTACGAAGACTTATGGACAAATCGCCTTTATTATACGCATTGCCCGAAAACCGCTTATGAAAAAAAAATACGATTACCTTAATATCGATGCTTTTACACAAATACATGCACTTAAATATTTATAAGAAAATAGTTTGCTCACTGACAGCCACATGCCAAAGCAGAAGCCAACTAAAATGAAGCAAAATTGCTATACGAAAAAAAAAAACAAATAAAACAAATATCTTGGTGGACACTGAATTGCGATGAGGAGGACGGCAGAGTTTTTATCCACAGATACATAGATACATATTTGCGAGTATGTACACATTAACGTAAATTTCTGTACGCAATAAACTGAAAGAAAATTCATACATTTTTTCGTATAACATTCCTTTGCTGTGCAGAATGACAAGAAATGTATGTACAGTTTCCAATTTTTTAAGTTTAGAATTTCCTAATTAAGCCTTAACATACCGTTTTTGGCAATAATATAAATATCTATGTATTTTTCTGTCTTCTTATAAATAATCAGACGGAAGTTTGACTGTTGGTTGGATAATAGTTAGGACACTTTTACCTTTTGTATTTGGAATATCACAATGCGATATAAAGATATGATCTTTCAGTTTCAAATAACGTTATATTTGCTAATTTTTTTAATGTTTTTACTATAAGTTTTAATTTTGCGTGCCATCCAAGTTTTTAAATATATCGTTTTCCTGATCATCATTTTCTTTACGCAACACAAATGTCACAAACGATTTTGAGTTCACTTAAACCGTTCTTATTTATTCCAACTTCAGCAAATATTAACGAATTTTCTACTTAACCATCGAGTTTTTAAATCATTATTAATTCAGTGAAAAAATTGTTTTTATTGAGAGTTTTAGGCTGCTTTGAAAGTCACTATGTATTTTGTAGAGCAAAGCTGTTGTTTTCGTTATTGAGATATCAAAACAGAGTTCTCTATTTGTATTTTTAACCAAATTGTTTGCTAAATTAATAAGCAGTAGATTTGCGTGCAATTAACTATTCTCAGGAATCCTAAAACTTTGTTAATTATTTTGAAAGTGAAATTAGAGAGAATTATGCGTTTAGTAAAACTCAAAATTGTCATCCTTGCATTAAAATTTAACCTGAACGGTTGGAATATAGCGCAAAGCAGAAACGGTACATATTTTTGCAGTTACAGTTTTTACTAAGTACTCATTTACTAGCCTTTAGAAAGCGATTTGCCCAATTTTCTGGCAATTTTAATAGCATTCCATAAATTATTAGTAGGTAAATAAATTGTCCTTGTAGTTTAATCGTTAGTAGTACAATAAACATTGTATAGTTTGTTGACATTTCCCACAATACAAGTCGACACTTACGGGCCGCCTCAGAAATGATTTGTATTAATATCAAATATTTTTTGTGAGTTCGTTTTTTTATAAATTTAAAGAAACTCATTTTAGTTGCTTTCCAGAGGCATATTACCAAAGTATATTGCGTCTAAATCATACGAAAAATTGTTATTGTTCGACTTCATATTTTTCTTGCATACAATTTGTTTTTCATTTACTATACTTTAGTGCTTCATTCATACGAATCAAGTTATCAGTTTTTATCTTGAAAATTGGCACACAGTATACTTTGACCAGCCTTTGACCAGTTCCATTATTTTATGTAGAAATTTCTATAAATGCTACATATTAGCGCGATGCACGCTTCAGAGTTGAGAGTCCTCCTCTTTTATGTTTTTGGCCCATCCTTAACGAAGGGAGAAACTCTCTCTGAACTATTATTTAAACCTTTTGTAACAGTGCGTTCGAATATATAAACATGAGTTTAGAAAATATCGTTTCGATATTAGTAAATATCATATAAACCTTAGCATAGTCAAATAATTTTTTTAAAAGGGAATAAACACACTTTAGATTAGTCAAATGCACTTGAAAATCAACATACGTAAGAATATATCAGAAAAAAAAACGAGAATGATGTCTTCTAAGTCAAATTGGTTGCTTTCTAACGAACATTTCATAATTCTAATGCAAATTTGACGCTTTCTAAAGAATATTTAATCATCAAATTAATAATTTCGAAAATACTGTGTGAAAAGGTGTAGATTTTAAGAGAAACCCTACCCTCCAACTTACTTGAGTATTTGTCAAAATTCAACTGAAAAATGTGGTCGATTGCTGTTGAGTTTATTTAATATTTGAAAAGCGTTTACATTAGAAAAAGGTGTTTAGTATTTTGATTTATTTCTTTGCACTGCAATTAAATTTATGGGACACTAAATGTAAAACATTTTTGTTTAAGAAAAGTAAATAATTCAAAAAATTTTTAAAGAAATTTAATCGATTACGAAAAAAATTTGAGCAATATTTTGTTATAATATTTTCGCCAAACTTAACGACAAGCTGAGTTAATAAAATGTTGGTGTACTCTTTTACATACATACATACATATGTAAGTACTAGAGCATGGAAGCGAGTATCTCGGCGTTTGGGCTATGCAATATCGCGCGCTGATACTATTAAACACATTAAAAGCACGTTTTGCCAATAAACACCGCGAAATGTGGTGCTTGAGCATATGTTTGAGCGTTTCCGGAATTACCGTTACACTGCCATAAAAGCGCCACCGCTACGCCAGCACGATGCTGAAAAATTATCACCGCAAAATTGTGTAAAATTGTCGTGGTTGAAGCGATATTATGCACTCAGCGGCATGCACAGAATGCACAACAACAACAACAAGAACAACAATCATTGTGATGATTGAATGAGAAATGCTGGTATGAAAAGCAAAAGAAACCCGAAAAAGAAACAAATAAAAAATAGAAATTACAAAACAGTCAGTTTTAGTAAAGCAAGCAATTGTCTTACGGCAAGTGGCCATTAGTAAGAAAATCCTGGCGGACCAAAAACAAAAAAAAAAAAAAACAACAAATGCTAAAACGAAACAAAAAGACAAATAAACATTTATTCGTACGCAGCTGTGTGTTGTCGAGTGTTAGTTAGTGAGTGGCAGAAAAAGTAGTGGCAGCAGAGAACAAAGGCAGTTGAGAAAAAGCAGGCACCGACGACACCGACACCAGTGGCGCCAAGAACGGAAGTGTAGAAACAAGAGAAGCGACTGCTGCTACATGCCAGCTCGTTGCGTGCGCGCGCGTGTGTGTGTCTGTGTGTGTGTGTGTATGTGTAATAGGATATAGCACAGGAGTCGCATGGCAATGGAGTGTAGGCTTACAAAGCAACGCCAGTGAGGAAATTAGAACAAAGTGGCAGGAATAACGGCACACATGAGACAAAAAGACAAATGCAAGGCAACACGCTACCATGCACACATACACACATACACACATACACATAGACACACTTAGACGTAGATACAGCAAGGAGTTAAATACAAAAAGTGAAACTATCAAAGGCTACAAGAGAAATAGAAAAAATATCGTTGGCTGATATGAAAGCCGCAGAGGCTGACGGAGGCGTGCTTAATGGCTTACATTGAGGCTCAATATGGCCACAACACACACACACACACCCACAAACACATACATACATACAAATATACGAGTGCTATATATGTATATACACTCGAATATATTGTGTGTCTATTCTTTGATTTCTGCTTGCCTTTTCTTTTTGCTGTTAGTGTTGGTGTTGGTGTTGCAATGGTGTCGTTTGCAACATTTCGCATAGCAGCCAGCGAGTGCACTCCGGGGCATTGACGCACTGCAACAGTTGTAATGTGCTGATGGCACACTTTCGCCAGCCTGCCTCGCTTGTCTCACTAAACTTTACTATACACTTCGCATCGTCTTCCTGTGCCGCAAACTACGAACGTACATTTGAACAAATGTGAATATGTATTTCTATGTATGTATTTGTGTCTTACAAAATGTTTGCTGACAAGGTGCGACCGACAACAATAAAAAGCTAAAACTGAACAAACCACAAAATAGAAGAAAATAAAAAACAACAAACACAAAAGAGAAGAAGAACTCACAAAAGCAAGTAAAAAGAAGGCAGAACTTTTTCGAAAGTGAGAAAAGAAAAAAGTAAGAGACTCTTTAATAAAATCTGCGGCAAGATTATAGAAAATAATGAGATATACAAAATTGCAACAAAAGCGAACAAATGCATGCGTTTACAAAGGATGTTTTGAAAGGGGGAACACATCTAAGGAAGTTGTTAATGCACTGCAAGAACTTTGAAGACACTCAGACACACTCGCACTTAGGAGTTCAAAAAGGTGACTCTTCGAATTTCCGAGATTTTCGATTGCTGTAGTTTGTCGTGTTAGTAAACATATTTTCAAAAAAAAAATGTTGACATGCACAGCCATTTGGTATTTTTAATTTGTTACCGTAAGAATGCGATTAAAAAGTGTGTATTGAATTTAGTATGGAAAATGGAATTCTCTAATGCATTTCATATGTTCACTCATTTCACCGAAGCCCTCGGCGTTGTTTGTGCCGATGACCATGCGTTGAAAAAAAGTTTTAACATACCATTACCGATTATCTAAAGAAAATGTGTTCCAATCAATGCAGAAATGAGTCTTATTAGGAGCTTTTGCGACAACAGAAATCATATAATTAAATAAGATCAACTGGATTTTTAAGGCTTTTCTATACCCAAAGTTTCGTGTAATCATTATCAATTATAAATACAAACTTTTGACTAAGAAAGTTTTGTTTTGCGTAATTTTTTTATATAAAATTAATTTTGGTGCGTTGTGCAAATGGGCAAGGAAAATTTTTAAAAATCAACGATAACTTTTATCGACTTGGAGCTTACTCTTTGTCAGAGTACAATTTAACAGGCTATACAACTTTATACTCAGCATTTTTCTGTAGACTCTTTATGAAGAGAAAATGTATATCGAGATCTTCGGTGCATATAGAGAATTTTTTGAAGCCAATGAAAGCGTTTTTTTTATCACCAAGAAATCGAAAATTTGCAAAAACTAGTCATTTAATAAATAATTGTTAACCGTTCTACGCATTTAACTCACTAACAACTCATGCACTTTTAACTTTTAAGGACAAATTGTTTTCCATTTAAACTGTAATTTATTTTCGCTTTCAAAATTTTTGTATTTTATTTTGGCACTTTTAAAAACGTGTATTTATTTTTTCATGTAATTATTTTTTGTCAAGTATACATTTTATTTTCCAAAACCTCATCCCACGTACAATTGCAACAACATGTTTTCATATAAATAAGTGGTATGTAAAACTAATAATTTTTTACTCAAATACCACGAACCTTCTTCTTAATATCATAAATTATTAAAATAAAAAATCCATTGAACTTATACACGTACGTATATTTAGTATTAAGAAAAAGAAATGTAATAAACAACAAACAAAAAAAAAAAAAAACACCCACTTGAACAAAAGTCAATTGGTTGTCCTTTCACACAATTCAGCAAAATTAACTTTAACCCGTTTTTGGATGTAGTTAAAAAACGTTATTATATATATATATAATATAGTTTTGGCGCGTACACTATATAGCTCAGTGTTTTGCCGAGCTTCTCCTACCATTTGTGGTGTGCATCTTTATATTATATCACAAATGAAGGCACCTACAATTTTGTGCCGACTCCGAACGGCAGATGTATTTTATGAGAAGCTTTTTCATGGCAGAAATACCCTCGGAGGTTTGCCATTGCCTGCGGAGGGTGATCGCTATTAGAAAAAACTTTTTCTATTATTAAGATTTTGCTTGCCCTGACTGAGATTCGAAAATCGAACTCACCGGCATATCGAGTTATAGCACGCACCACTACCAACTCGACCACGTTGGAAGCCATTCAAATTTAATTTGAATGTTGTTGTCTAGAAAAAATTTATGGTTAACATATTTCAAAGGAAACATTTTAGATTACAAAAACAAATAAAAACTTGAAGTCTTTGGACTGATTTTTATTGAGAAAAAAGTGTAATTGTCATAATTTCTAAACCTTTGTTACTTTTATTATTTCGCACACAAGTGTAGCTTGAAGCGCGCGCTGAATACTTGCAACAAAACAAAATCATGAAATTGGCAAACGAGTGTACTCAACACATTTCGTTGTCTCAACAATGTGCGTTTATCGGCAAAAATAAAGGAAACCAAAGAAAAATGTTCGTAATTCCACAACCAGTAAATTGAAAACTTTTGTAGAAATGTTGAACTGATTTCATTTTAAAAGGCGACATGCCAAATGTGGGCACCAAAGTCGCCAACAAAGCAACCGCTTAAAACAATATTGTTCTTGTGATGGAAGCAACATTTTCCCAGTACACATACTCAACAGAAGTATACAGACATACACTACGCAGCAACAATAAAATTGCACAAACCAGGAATTCACGTGAAAGGGAAGCTTGAAGACTCACGCACGCAGCTATCTGGGCAGAGTCCTCTAAACATTCGTAGATAAATATCCGATGAATTCGGTGCGTTTTGCGGCTCATTTTCAGAAAACTTTAGAGGTTTTTCGCTTGTTGGGACATATTTGAGCATTTCATGGTTATCTTTTGAAGGTATATTGTAGTGTTTTTGGATTCATAATCGAGCACTTTGATTTATATTTTTGATGTTTTTAACTCTCATTTTAATGGAGCCAACAGACTTGCTTTTAATTTTTATTTATATTTATTAAATACTGTTTTTTATTACGAAATAATGAGTTATGAGAAGTTTACACATAAATACATACAGCTTTCTTTTTCTTTTAGCATAATCTATATTTCAGCAGCTTCCCTTCTGCATATGTTCATTCTAGACAACTTTCTTTTTAAATATATAATTATTCACCTCTTACAATTAGACAAAAACGTGTCAGTGGCTCACGGATTGACTATAAACTATTTAGACGCTGCATAGAATTTTTTTTTACAGTTTACATAAAACATTCAAAAAAAAAGCTCATTAATAAGAATGCTTTCGGATCCCCTTTTTCAGAACGGTCTTTATTTGGTTAGCTGGTAAGTGATTTTTATTTTATAAATGGTCGAAGTTCAACAGCAATGTATCGAATCAAGTTGAATTCTTGTGTAACTTACTAATTGCTTTGGTGACATTTACAGACGGCAACAAAAAAAAAACAATGCAACTGAATGAATACGATGAAGGATTGTGTAACAAAAGCGCTCTCCCACACGCACTTACGCTATTTCAGATTCGATAATGAAAACATATGTATGTATGTATGTATATATGTGTATGTGTTTAACATCCTTTTCCCGTGTTTTTGTTATTGTTTGTCTTTGGTCTACTTTTTCATAGTTGTTTTTTACTACGCTGTTGCTTTTCTCTTGCCTGTGTGCCATTGATTGTCTTTTGAATGGCTGGGCTTTCTATTTCGCGAGCATTTCTCTTTCTGCTTCTACGTTTTGTGTGTGCGTGTGATGCAGCTTTTACGCCTCGAAGAGCAAGTTTTGAGGCATAAAACAAGGCGCATCTACCCATAAAAATTTGTTATAACTTGGTAATTTCATGTTGACAATGGCATTGTGCGAGCATCATAAATGACCAATGACTTACTGCTCTGTTGATTGTCGCTGGCGTGGCAGCAGCGGCTGGTTTGACTACATACACACATACACACATACATACATATACATGCAAACATAGCCAAACATGTGATAGACAAACGAATGCGCTGCTTTACTGTTAACGATGACGTAAAACATGCTCATAAAATGTCTTTAGGAACACCTGAAAAGTTCGAAGGACATTCATTCAGACATTTGGTGTGTCGCGGAGTGCGAGAGTACATACATACATATGTGTTTGTATTGGTAAAATACACAGTAATATCTACATATTGCACAGACTCATAAAGGTGATTCCACACACCGCGAGAATCATCAAATGTGAATGTATGCTTTTGAATGTTCGGTAAACTTTTGATTTGCTGCCTTCATAAAGTTTTACCGCGAATTTGTCTACAATTTATGTTGGTAATTTTCATTTAGCATTCAAATGTTCCTAATTTCTAATACGAACACATTTATGAGCAAATAATTTGCTTGTACATTTTATTTTCATATACAATTTTTATTCTTGAATTTATTCCTTTCTATACAACTAAGTAAGAGGCCTAACACGCTGTGTATTTGACACATGTTAAGTAAAAGTTTAATATCAGTATTTACTTTTCCATTTCGTTTAAAGGTATAATCACGAACTATTACTTTCCAAAGGTGAATTGAAAGAAAAGGTAGTTGTTTCAAATGTTTAACATACATACACAACGCGTTACTTTAAGGTATAGTAAAAGGGTAACAGGATTATTGAATTGTTAAATCTGACAATTATCATTTATTGTAGAGGCAGATTAATAAGTTGGTCTCAGTTGCGGATGAGGTAAGATTGAGTACACCTTTTTCCAATAGCACTTTAAAAATTCTCAAATGAACGTCAATGAAGTACTATTGGAAAAGGAGTACAAGCTAAATGTGTCAAACTGTCAAGAGAAAAAAATGTAGCTTTGATATTGTTCAATGAGCGCATACCATTGGAAATGAACTTGGAGATATGCGCCGGGTAAATGAATAAATAATTAGATAAATAAATAAAATAGTGGAGAATTTCGTGGTCTAAGAGCCCTATCTTAAGTTCAGGAGAACGCGCCAAAACAGGAAAAGTGGGCAAACCCGTTTTACCAACATAATGAGTACCAAAGGAACAAAGAAAGACACGGATGGTCGACAGCTTGAGTAATATCTATGACAGAACTCTGGGTTAACAGAATTGAATACCAACTACATAAAATGATCGCAAGTATCTTTGCAAGTATGATTTGCAAGTATCTGACACAAAAGTAGACGGCGCAGAGCAAACCACTTTGAAATATTCGCGATGGATCGAAGCAGAAGCAGATTAGAGAGTAAAATGGCCCCGATCGCAAATAAAATTGCAATGAAAATGCTAGGTAGCAAAAAAATTTAAACACCATTAGCGAATACAACGATAAAGGATCTGCGGTGAAACTAAGGATTTTCAATAATGAGGAATATGGTACGGCAACCTGAAGAAACGCAAGAGCGGCCCGAGGATGGGCAACGCGTTCCGACATCTAGCAGCTTTGATGATGCAATAGTAATTTTTATCACATTCCAAGAAAAAAATTTCAATTACTTTAAACATCATTATTTTTTAGGCTTACCCGTTAAAAACTTAGTTTCTGTTTATTTGAATTCACTTACCTATAAAGAAAAAAAGATAAAATCGCATTATAATTTAACGTTAAAGAAAATTTTTTACGTATAAGATGTTAAAAAAAAATATTAGTTTGATGTGCTTTAAAAGCGTAATTTTTCATAAAACTCTATATATTTTTCACATTTAAATTTTTTTTTACTTAATTTTTTTTTTTTGGTTTTTCTTTGTATGTAGCTATTTTGATATAATTTAATCATTTCAGAAACTCTCATAATAATTAATGCAGGCTGCTAAAAGCAGTCAGAGAGCGCTTAAATCATTTCGTTTCCGATCACGTTACTCATACGCCCTGTACGAAAAATTCGAATTAATTCAATATCAATAAAAATATCAAAAAAAAAAATTAAATTATGTCGTTTCGAAATGACGCTTCTCAATTCAGCTTTATTATTATTCTTATTTCTTATAGTGGTACATAAAAAATTCCCTGCAACGTTTTCGTAGTCCTTCAATAACAGGTGGCTCACATATTGGTCCTCCAGTAAAAAAAAACTTAACCCCGGAAAATCGTATAAAGTTTCCAATTTTTGTTAGAAATTTTTGAAAAATTAAATAACACTATTTTAATTAAAGCAACTGAATAACAAATTTCCAAACTTACATAAGAACTATAAAAGTCTTTGAAAGCATTTTTCGGGTAAAGTTTTCGGTATTTTATTGATAAAGTTTTGGAATAATTTTGATAAATTTTAAGAATTTTTTTTGTATTTTTTCGGTTCGGTGCTAAATTGTCCAAGCCGTTTTAAATAAGTCCTACAAATTTCCTCGCCTTCATAATTATTATGAAAATACTTTTATAATAAACATACAACATATTTAATTTTAAATATCCCTATCTTGCTATAATAACTTTTTATTGACTTTTTTTCTCTTATAATATTAATTGTTCTTAATAGACAAATTTCGGCAATATATTTATCTTTTTTTTAAGTTCTGACATTTGCAATTAAAATATAGTTATTCTTCAGAAAATATCCTACAATGATAAGGTGTTGTTACTTGCAAAAAAATGCGAGTTTCGGCTTAATAATTCCCCAGGACTATTCTCTTTTATTTATTATTGTTAAAAAAAGGTAGTTGCAAATTACCCCAATTTTGTAGTTTGAATTTAAAAGAAGTTCTTTTTAAAATTTTTATTTATTATATTTAGCTTTTTATAAAATATAAAAAAATTAATTTTAATTGAATTAGATGGAAGTGTCGTATAGTTGTGATAAGCACCATATTCCATTGTGTAGCTAGACAATTCTACCTTTCCCTTCTTTAAGCTTTGTTAGTATCTTTTCGTTTTGTTGCAAACAGAGTAATTAAAGCCTAAAACCGCACGCACTCAGCACAAACAGCTCTTTACTTATTCACTTACTGTATTTGTGATAAAAGATTTGTGTACGTTTATTATTTAAATTTAAATCTCTGAACAGATAGCGGTCTTTTTGCTCAAACCTTTGGCCACTCAAGAGCTGGCTCTTCAAGGCTTTTATACTATGTACAATCTTAAACTTGTTAATTTTCGGAAGCATTAAATTTTCATGTTTCTGCCACAATGTACAAAATTCTTAATCAGAAGTGAAAAGTTGGCAAAGAAAACAGAGAGTTGTGTTGAAAAAGTGCTGAGTAGAGCTTAAAAACACTTAAGTAGTATTCGATTTTGTGGGTCGCACGCATGTGTCTCTTTGCTGTGTTTGTATGTGTGCATATGGGAATGTAGAATATTGCTGCGTAGTGGATTTTGTGGCAGTGAAGAGGCAGGCGAATCCAACGTCCCCTTAATTCGCGCACTCGTGCATACTCGCACAACTTAACAACAAAAGGTCGTTTAACACTTGAAGGCCAACAATGTCTGGCATTCCAACAACGAGCCGCACACACACAAGCCGCCCGCCCTTCTCCCGCCTACACTTGCTGAATTGGATTGGGTGGCAACGCATTTGCCAGCGAAAGCAGTAAAAGTCACTTTGAAGAATGTTTTCACGAGTGTGCATTGCTGAAGATAGCGTAGTGAGTGGTAGGTGGCTTCAACCCAACCCCCCAGCCCTCCTTCCGTTCCACGAAAATTCAGGAATTATGATGATTGATGAAGTCGATAGACTGGCGTGGCGCTAACAAGTCCACCGACGCCAAAATTGCGTCGCTTTTTGCTTTTGCTTTAAAATGGCTATCAGGCAACTGCAAGCGAGATTTAAACACGTACACACGCACGCGTACGCTTAACGTGTGAGTGTATTTGTGTGTGCCTTCTGATATTTCACTCGTACTGGCACTGGTATGCCAAACACTCGTTCGTCGTTCGTCGTTCGCCGCTCGCTGATTCCGGCAGCTGTGGAGGCCCACAGAATGCCATGAAAGTGAAGGAATTTACAAAATGTTAAATTGTTAAGAATTCATCAAAATGTGCAAAACATGCAGACACAAAGCTGGCCGACACACACACACACACACACACACACAGACACTGAAAAGAAGGAGGGAGCGATAAAGAGAAAATGAGAACGTACTCATTCATATACCCATTGATGAAGGTATAAATATACTAAATGTCTATTAGAATTATTGGATGGATTTCTTTCCATCAATCTGGCAGTGGTTTGCAGCGTAAGATTGCGAAGAATAGAATGAAAAATATTGTTACTCCATCCCAGGCAGGTTGGTTATGTTTAGGCAGCTGCCCACCGAATAAACTATTTATGTTTTACTTTGGTTTGCCAATTTGTTTTCGAGGGAACAAAGAACAGTGTAAGTTTGTCGTGTAAACGCTTCTGGCATCAAATTCTTGAAAAGGTTTATTTCATTTTCGTAAAATCACCTCAATGTAAATTTGATAAAAGCCACTCACATTGTGAGGATGCAGCGTAAACTGCAAAATGGACGACTTAATTATACAAGCCGACTTAAAATTATGGGTGGCGCAGACAATATTGAAAATTTAATTTATTTTTTTTAATGTTCTTTAAATTGTTTTCTTTTAATACAATCACTGTCTATTCTCTACAAACGAGAGTTCGAAAATAACCCACTCCACTTAGAAAATGTTCCAAAATAACTTTTATTACCTGAGAGAAAAAATAACGCACAAAACAGAAAGTGCTTTATTTTTTGTAGGTGAGTGCTTTTGCTCCGTAGTGGAAATTATTTTTCATATAATTTTTGTTACTGTTGGTTTGGGACACTTATTACAAAAAAATACATACATAAGTATTATTTGGTTTTGCAAAAAAGGTTTTACATTTACATTTTACTGGCATAATATTTTTGCTTTAGTGCTTGTTATTACTGTTAGAACTTAGAGGAGACGATCTCCGAAAAACTTTGAAAAATATTTACAGATATTGAAAATTGCAATGTCGTCTATGGCCGTTTACCTGTAAATAGCAACATATTCGATTTTTTTGAAAACTTTAAACATAAAACTGCACATTAATTTAAATAGCTTTATAGACCTACCAGCAACTTAGGTGATTGTAAAAAAAATACCTTTCAGCACTTAACTTTATTTTAAGTAAGAGACGGTACAAAAGAAAATAAATTGATTACTGGTTCAACTTAATTCTTAAAATTATAATAATATAATTAACTCGGCAGCCGCGTGATTTTAAGTTTTGCAAAAATGTGAATATTTATAACTTATGCACAATTTATGTTTAATTTATATAAGAAATATTAAGTTTGTATCGTAAGTCATCACACATAATAAATGTTTGCACAAATTCATTATATTATTATTATTATTTAGATACTAGTATAAATACCAGTACTAAGAAATGTTTTGTTTGAGCACTGGCTACTGAGGCCATCAGCTCAATTCATTATAACTGCATGAATGTTGACTAAATAAATGCTTAACGTTTCATTTTTCCACTTACTACTCCACTTTTATTCTTCTGTTTTTCAATAACCCGCAAACGAAGACACTTAAAAATAAAAGTGTATTTTTCTAATAGAAATTTCAGTAGTTGGAAATTAACTAACAGTAGAAAACACAAAATGATCTTACGTATACCATAAATTTTGTACGGTGAGCAATTCGTTTTGCTTGAAATTTTTTTGTTTGTGTCAGTACAGAATACTAAGAAAATAAGTGGAGAGCGTTATTTTCGGTCTATTCTAAAAACACAAATTTCAGATTTGCTTGAAACTAAAAAAATATTTTTCATCAAAATTTCAAAATTACGAGTATTTATTTGTCTAATTTTGTAATGATTTTTCAAAGTGTCAAAATGCTTTCTTATTTTGTTTGCATTTTAAACTTCTATTTATGTTCGTGATGGAAAATTTCATGTGTAAGACGAGCAGAACATGAATTTTAAAGAAATTAGCACGTTTGCTTTTTGTGTCAAATTTGGGATTCCACCCATTCGTTAATTTCTTTTCTTTCTAAGTTTCTCTGAAATTTTCACACAATTCTTTACTTATGTACATATGTATATGTGGAGTATATCACCTTGAATAAATTCGCCTTGGATTTTTCTAGTATGCACTTTCGTAGCCCACTAATCATTTGTGCAATAAAGCAAGAGTTTCAATTACAGTTTAATTTGCTAAATATAAACATATTTATATAAATATGCATTTAAAATTTAACTCCTTATCAACATTCGTTGCAAAAGGTTAAAATTTAAAAAAACTTTTTGTGATTGTGAGTACCAGACAATTGAAATCTTTTTTAAAACTTTTTTATTAAAATCTCTACTCTCCGCTAATCTATCGATATTGATAAAGTTCCTTTTTGCACCCACAAAAAATCAATCGAAAAGTGACAAATTTTCAAATTATTTCTTTCATCGTTCCTATGCCGATTAGGGAAATTCAATATTGCCTTGTATTTTTATAAACCTTATTTAACTTCGCATACAAGCCCCATTGCGTTTTGAATCTCAAGTCAGTTTTAAAAAATTCAAAATATCGGATTCTTAATACATTTGGCAAAGGCAGAACTTGGTACTCGCTGTAAAAGTACTTCTTGTCATTCTTTTGGCAGACTGCAGAACTTTCTCTTTCTCTTTTTTTATATTAGATGGCTCACTTGGCAAGGCGTTTTATTCTCCTTTATCTAAGAAGGGCTTCCGTGTGGCCCCTCTAAGAAATACTCTAGAATTCCTTCTTGAACTGTTGTATTATAATAGGGTATTCGGGATTTATAGTATTCTTAGTAATATTTACTAATTTTACAACGAATTCGAATTTAAACAAGTAAATCGCGACCACACCTTGTTGTAATTTCTGTCTTCGTGCCATTGTAAAATTTCCCGAACGGCTGATTTACGAGTAGAGTTTAATGATCTTTTTTAATAAATCGAAGCAAGAGCTTGCAAAAAGACTTAGTTAGTTTTTTTATGAACAATAAGATAAATGCAAATCAATTCAGTTTTTGTATGGAATTTTGGAGAAATAAGCTAATTTTTTGCTATTTAAATATTTCAATAAATATTTCTTTTGCTGCCTTCACTTTCGCATTTTATCACCTCTGCCGAGTTCTTACAAATCTAATTTTATGTAATTGTTGTACATGAATTGGATACCATAATATCTCAACATTTTATATAAGCCGGGAATGTATGTATTTGAGCAGAAACCTTCCAATTTCACTTTCCAAGTAACTCTGTTAGAGGCGCAATTAAGGCGTGTTACACGCTATCAAACCATCTATGGGAAGGTACACATATTAGAAGGACTTTGTTTGTGAAGGCCTTTGGCAAATGCCACTGGGAAGTTTATTACTAATAAAAATCCGCTTACTTTTTCGAAATACTTTCTAAACTCCAACCCAAGAACGCGCAGGTAAGCATTTTTCTGGCGTAGTTAATGTTCATGTTATACCTCCCCTTCACCTTCTCCTTACCCGTACATCCACGCACAATTATTGAAAGAGCAAATTAAAGGTAATCAATCCAATCGTGGTAGAAGTATTTCTTGCAGCGGGAAGGTAAAACCTTCTAGACCATTTTGTATAAAAAAATTTGAAAAAAAAATGCTCGCAACTAAGTCGAAATGGCACTCAAGCGGATAAACACCACCATAACGTGCCAGAATCTAGGCATTTGTCATTGTCGGCAGCAAAGATCGAAGTAAATATGAAAAGACGCAAAAAACTTTGTATGCGCTGCAGACGACATTTTGTGCTTTTCGCAAATTTAGCCGAGAATTCGACTGAAATCCATTGAATTTCTGCGGCAATTCAAGCGTAGCAATTAACTCTGGACGCACAAATAACACTAACATATACATACATAGCTTCTCATGTGCTCTTACTTATTTATTTATTTATTTATTTATTTATTTATATAAGTGTGTGGCACATAAAAACTAATTCCAGGCAAATCTTCAGTTTCACTCATGAAAAACAACAACGCAAATAATTGACCATTGGAATGGTGCCTTCCGCCATTTGTTCATTCAACCAGCGAGTCGGACAGGCACGCGAGCGGGCAGACGGGCGGCCGGGCAGCCAGCAGCAGCATTCTTTCGCTTTCACAAGTAATTAAGTGATGCTTGAAGCACTCACACACATACACACACACACACACACAGATGCATGCACAGCCACACTCAGAAGACGACATGCTAGAGCAATATTTTTTACAAGCCACCAGAATATACATATTTGTACTTTTCTCCTTTTTTTTCTTTTTTTCTGCACTTTCACTTGCGGATTGTATGGTAAGCATGTCAAGGTGTTGGCTGCCTGTGGCTGTACAAACATAATGCGCATGTGGTGGACTGATTGTTATGCCACTCTCGCATATTGTCGTTTCATAGAGGCGATTTCATGTATTACTTGCTTTTGGTCCTGAATATGCATTCAAGCTGGAAATTTAGCAACAATTTATACCTTTATGCCAATCTCTATGGACACACAGGTAAGTACAATCGTATGTATGTATGTATGTATAGTAGGTGGTAGGCAATTTCTTAAAGTGGAAAATACCAAAAGCCGAACCTAAAAACCGTAAAAATTATAAGCGCATTTTTGGGTGCCCACAAATAAGCAAAAAGAAGCCAAAGCACTAAAGCATTAAGCCTAAAAATTAAGGGGACACCTAAGATATTTACTATAATCTAGCTCAGTTTGTGAGGCAAACGGTTTTTGTGTGAAATCTGACTAGCACGAGTCGGTTTCAACCTTTTCTAAGTCTCCTTTAAAGCTTTAAACTCATAACAGAGATTTGCTTATAAATAGAATCAGTGCTTATAGAAAGAGTGGTATCGGCAGAGTGAATAGGGAAAAGAGTCGTATTTTCAAAAGTAACCAACGAAAAGCAGAAACGCTGCAGATATCTGCCTGGAATGCTGCCCTAAAATTCTGTCTGTCACAAAATAAAACGAAAAGCAAATGGTTTCAATGCCGGGACTGGCTCCTGCAAATCTGTAAACAACTTTTCAGACTTCACCTGGAGCGAACACTTTTGAAAAATAGCTTTGATGACGTTTTTGTAGAAGCAGAGTCCATATCAATGCTCATGGATTCTATTCACATCCGTGGCTGCTTACCGCTATTTGGTAATAATAGTGAATGCAAGAAGATTGCCATCTCAATTTACTTTGTCCTATCCATAGGATTTGTGTTCACACAAGTCGAATGATTGGGTCTAATGGGTGTGACTTTCGACCTTAAAAATCCATCATACACCAGATATTCACAGCTCACAAATATTCCTGGAAAATAATCAAATCGACACGCACAACACATTTTGGAATCACCGCAAATCTTGCAAGGCTATTTAGAGCGACGTTAGGCACAATTTTTAGCTCCGACCAAGCTGCGAAGGACCCTTCCGAGCTGTTCGCGACCAAAGAAAGCTTATATTAAAAGATTATTTAATTAAAAAAACTTCTTATTGGTATTGTAAAATGGTTAACAAAAATCATTTTTGGTAAATTAAAAAAATATACTCTAGCAAGCTCTTGTCAATATTGTCTCGCAGGCTTAATTGAGCTAACTTTTCCGCTGGTTAGTTTATCAAAGCGTGCAAAACATTTATTTAATTTATCATTCATGCCTTATTCTTTCAAATTGTCATTACTTTTCTCATCAGTAATACATTTTGAAAGTATCGATTTATTTCAATTCGATTTTATTTTATTTATTTAATTATTGATTTATATAATCTATTAAACTAATAACTATTTTATAAATTTAAAGAGTGAGTTAGCGCTAGCTACTAGGGTTATCGGTTATTTATTTTAAAAACATATAGTATGTGTTTTATTAAATTTCTATTTTCAAAATCAGCTGGCTGAATTTTATTTAGTTTAGTAATTTAGAAGAGAAAAGTGCTTCATAAAAGTCAAATTAAAAAGTATGTAAAAATATTTATTAACACTTCGTCAAAACAAACATTAAACATTTACAAAATTGGTTCGCAACAAATATTTTTGAAAAATTTCGGTTCCTCGGCAGCTAAATACAGAGGCTAAAGTCACTAAGGTGTAAAATGCATTTTCGAATGTTGCTTTCTCGGCGTACGACAGGAAATGAGTGCCATAAAAGAAGTAATTTCCTGAAGCTTTTGCAATCTACGCTGGTTTGAAGAGATTAAATTGAAACCGGCTACCACACATCCATGGATGCACACACACACAAATGCATTGGTAAACTGCAAAATTATTGTTTGGTCAAGTGTTGTGTATGTATGTAAGTATGTATGTGTGTGTGTGTCCTTCTCAGTCGTGAAGGCCTTTATTGACAAAGTTGTGCATTCGAAAGTTTGACTAAGACAGCCTTGGGAAATCAGTGTGTTGGATATACATAAATACTATTTCGAGCAGAGCAATATTTATGATTGCGCAAATGTATGCAAACTTGTGAAAAAGTTAGCTGATTATGTATGTAATTAAGGCACATATGCTTCGTTGCTATCAATGCATAATTAATACCATTGACCAAACGCCACAAGTACTCGTGCTCGCTGGTAAGATTGTACCCAAAAAATTCATGCACACAAATCCATATTCATTTACATATGCACATATGTACTACGTACATTCGATAGTGTAGATGAGTATAAATGTAATGAAATAGTAAGTTCCTTATTGAGTTTTTTTTTTCCGAATTGGAAAATTTTTGCTCGCTCTGATTGTTTATGGTTTAAGGCAATTGAGTTTAAGCACCTGTATAAAAATTAAGTGCTTTGTAGTGCTTGAGCGCTTGCTACATTTTATTTTGGTTAATAGTAACAACTATTTCTTACGAGCGACTCCATTTGCATAGCTTGCTAAATTTTTAAAAATTAAACTAAAATATTCAAAGGCTGTTTCATGCTGAAGGCGTTGTTGTAAAATTTATCTGAAGCTTGGGCATTTTTTATTAAACACAAATCTGAACTCAGGTCTTTTCAAGTAGCTCTAAATACATACATAAATAAAAAGCCAACAAACATTTTAAGCTTAACTAATGATTTGCTGGAATTATCGTCTACGTATTTTGAATTTCTTTCGAACTCATATTTGCAATAATTTTTTGGTAATTGTATTTCTCATCATAATACTACCAACGTACGATTTGCAACTAAATTCAAAAGGATATTGTTTGACACCTTTGTTTTTTTTTTACTCAGGTTTAGGTATTTCCAATTAAATTAATATTCATTATCTAATAAAATCTACGCAAACACAAGTTTACTATTTTGACAAACGTTTAAAAAAAATTTTAAAATTGCAATTAATCTTTTAGAAATATTAACATATATAAATATAACAGTGCTATAGTGAAAATGATTTTGTATTTTCCACTGTTACTCCATTATCTACAAACATAAATAAGTTTATAATTTATTCATCGTCGAAAGCACCAAAAGATCTTCTCTGCAATGAGACAAAAAGTTACAGTTTTTTCTCCTCTACTAGGCCTACAACTGGCGTGAAGTCGCGATAAAAGTTTTTTGTAATTTTTCCGTGATTTTGTGGGAAAACATTTTTCTCAAAAATCTACTGCAATTTTAAGCCGCTTTCACAGCATTTCCGAGAGAAATCTTAGTACTGTGGCTTAGTATCTGAAAATCATTCGGCCGAGCCTTATCAGATGTTCACCCAGATTTGTGCATTAATATTAAGGCACTGCTCCATGACGTGGCAAAATCTGGTGGTACATTCCTACTTTCGTCAGGTGATAATTCAAAAAGTAGTGTCCTGTAAGAATTTCCGTGATCTGAATTTTTTGAAAGTATCTTTAGTTTATACTACATAAATTTCCAGTGGATACACAGCAGAGCTTTTGTTAGTAGTCTCAGAAGACTATCCGACCGTTTGATGCCCAACTGTTCCAAAAACAAACCTACGCTAGCTCTAGTGATTGCGTTGCTCTCTTTAACCGCATTACTCTCATCAAGAGCACTCTGTACAGCTATTAGAACACGAGTTAGATAGACAAATGATTTTTTGACAGCGATGCATAGAAAACTCCGACGTTTCATATTAATTAAACGATGTCAGTTTGTATTTATTTTTGACAGCTCATTGACGCGATTCAAAGTAAAATTGTGTTATTAAACTGATTAGAATATCTACATTGTTGGCAAACGATAAACATTTAATTAAAGTCAAAGAGCCGCCTCTACACTAAAACATTGCAAAAAAACATTAACTGGCATTTGTATTCTTGGCATGCTTTTCATTTTCAAAGCGCTGCCATTTTTTTTTAGCCGCCACCTAATGATTTTTTAATTTGTCGAAGCATGTTTTTGGCAGCTCCAGCTAAAATTGCAAATACGCATTTGAGTATTTAAGCGAAAGCCAAGCTGCTTAGTATTTATTTATTGCGCATGAATGGACATTCGACTTTTGTACTACAAATAAATAAATAATATCCAGTGTGTGCTTACTTATATATACACACACATACATACATACATTCATACATTTATGTATAAGTGCAACTGTTTTCAAATATTTACAATCAACGCCAAAATACATTTTATAAAAATTTAATAACTGTTGACTTTCACTAGCAACAAAAAATTAAGTTTTTTTTTTATTTGTATTGCCATTACCAGTATTTTACCATTCAACTGACTTTGATGTCCAAAACTTTTTGTGACTATTTGATTTCGTGTAAAATGCATTGTTAGAAATTTTATTTCGATTTTTCTTTCAACAACGGTCCCCTCTTCCAATGCTGCATTCTGCTGATCGAACTTTTTATGCCATTCAAATATTCATGAGTGCGTGTTTTTTTTTTTTTTGTATTTTTGTTACATTTATAAATATTGCGAGTGTGTGTATGTGTGTAACTGTGTGACTTTGTTACGAATTTACACATACATACATAAGCAAACAAATGATGTGTAAATATGTTTGTATGGTATATTTTGTTATTTGTATGTGCGTGTTAACTTGCATTTGTTACAATCACAATCGCAATCACATTACATTTTCAATTTGATTTCAATTGGCATTGAAGTCATCGCTCTCTTGAATTTTACATTTGCTGCAATTGAATAGAAATTTGCTTTGTTTGCTTTTGCATAAAAAATTGTGCATTCATAAATTATGCATGGTTGAAGCGTGAACAAAGGAGCTCACGCAAACGGCCGACCGAACGTTCGTTCGACGGATCGACCAGTCAAGTGTCTGTTGTGGCGGCACGGCAATGAGGCTGAATAGAAGGTGCGTGTGTGCAGAGAAAGGTACTTGGATGCCAGCAGTTTGTATTCACGTTCTACACTCTTTCCACTACGTAAAACCATTTTTTAAACTTTATACAAAATGTACAATGATTTAAAAATTATAAAACTTTTTTTTAGCATAATTAAATTAAGGCTTCAAATGCGT
The DNA here is from genome assembly GCA_963971545.1 of Philophylla caesio. Lineage (NCBI taxonomy): Eukaryota > Metazoa > Arthropoda > Insecta > Diptera > Tephritidae > Philophylla > Philophylla caesio. The sequence continues at coordinate 219,659,045 of OZ020604.1, read as the reverse complement.
AAAATTATCACTGATTTTTGATAATTTTTTTTTACTGGATATTTCCGTTATATAAGGCGTTTTTTTTGTTATGGAAGGAATTGCGAAAGAGTGACATTAAAAAAATTGCAATTTGTAGCGAATTGAAATTTGCACTTTATGATACTAAAATTGAATGAGCTCAAAAGCTGCATACTCAAAAATATTTAAAAAAAGAACATTTTTTTTTAATTCGAATTTATGAAGTTCATTTAAATCATTTTACATTTTGTTTAAAGTTTAAAAATTTTGTTTTATGGGTTTTTAGTACGGAACGAACGATATTTTAAAGGAAAAATTATTTTAGATAATTAGAAGGTAATGCTAAAATTTTTGACAGAGATTATTTTCAACAAGATTCAACGAGATTTCACTTACCCACTCCTGCCTTAACTCATGTCCGTTTGACTACCAATTTTTTGAGATAACGATAAATTTATCCAAATTGTTGTCAGAAACTAATATTTCTGGACACTGCATTAAATTGTTTCACTATCTAGCCAATTATGAATAGAAATTCCCGGGGAGTTTATTTCCCTTTCCCATCTTAATGCAATGAAAATCGGGAACAAATACACCAGGAGATTTTATTTAAAACACATCCATCTATAAATCTAAGAAAAAAGTAAGTAATAATAAATTTTGATTTGTTTTTAATTGTTGCTTGCTTTCAACAGAGTGTGATTTAAATTAAAATTTTAAGGCTCATGGTACACAAATAGAAGAAAGTCATCAGTTGTTCAGTCTTTCTTCATAAAAAAAAATTCTTGCTACATCTTCAATTTAAAGAACACATTCTTCAGCAGATACATGCGTACTTAGTATTTAAATATGTATATTTCATCTTATTTAATTATTTTTTTTATCATTTCGCAACTTCTATAATTGCAGTCCCTGGCGAACAAGTTCGAATATGCCATTAAATATTAGAAACAAATTATTTTCTACTATTTTTACTTTAAATATAAATATCAATTCATGAAATACTATTTTAGATATATATTTATCTCGTTGTATGAGCTGAGCGTATTGAAAAAAGTAATATTTCAGTGTTAACACTTTAAAATTCAAAAGCGAAAAACAAGTGAATTAGACCAATTTTTCATAATATATTTTTAAATGTTTAATAAACCTGCTTTTTTTGTAATTTACAGGGTGATTCTTATTATTTGGATTTAATAAACTCACGCTATATATGCCTCTATACTAGGTTCACATTTGCTGAAGTTGTTCCGGACAAATTACGCAAAACTTAATTCTTGACAAAAATTTAAATCAGTTTAAGCTGAAAGGCATTCTGGTTTCACGTAGCGAGAATATTGTTCGAAATAATTGGCACATTTTAACTTAAATAAACCATGAAAGAGAGATTAATTGAATTTGACCAAATATAGACTCCTTAAGCGGTGTTCGAGTCGAGTTATTTCAAAAAGTCTATTCATAAATCGAGTGTGCTGTTATTGCAATTTGTATGAAAATGGAACTACTTGTTATCATTTTGTTTTAATCCCTCACCTTATATGTAATCGCTTTGTATGAAACATATTTATACAATTTTTAAAAAAATTATCCACAAAATGTGTGGACCCTTAAAACAATCGCAATACGAAATACGCATCAATGATCTCTTATTTCTTCCATTAATTTTTTTTCTTATTTATATTCAACATTTTTTGATAAAAAAATAGCTGACTACGTTTTACTTTTGTTCACTGGCAGCAATTGTCGATCATTTTGTACATTAAATTGTTGTTGTAATAAAAAAATGTCACAATAAATCAATACATTATTCGATGCCAAAGTTGATATGTGAGAAAAGTCGCACTCAATATTGGCTTTCTTAAACTTTTCAACTGATTAAAGTTCATGCATCGTAATGCTTTATAGACTCAATCGGTTATTCACTGCTGGTTTTTCCTCTTTCATAACAAAAAAAAAACAGAATAAAATTATTTGTGATGATCAACAATTTGTTATACAATTCAAGCTTAATTGCAACTTATTCTGCCTCCTTAATTGAGGCTTATGGAAAGCTCGCCCAATGTGCGACTAATATTTATATAATTGTAAATATGAATGTGAATATGCATGTACGAGTTTGTATGTATGTAAATTCAGCGAAATGGCAAAATATCCATTCATCTCCATTTCCGTTTATGTTGTAATAGCGAAACCAAAGACGATTTACATCAATTTCGCCCATGGCATTTGCTCTGCTTGTCCTCGTAGAATTTTTTGGAATTTAAATTCATTTGCTTGCTTTTATTCTGCATCACTTTGGGGAAATCAAGAATTGTAACTGCGAGCGCTCGTGCTCGTACAAGTTCGCGCACAAAAAAATCTTCTGGCTATTTCATTCGAATATACATATTCGATGTTATAAGTTGGTATGCATGCAAACATGTGTGTGTGTGTGTGTTTGCTTAAGAACTTCTGCTCCGCTTATTCTTAAATCCTTCTCCACACAAACCAACCACACACACACACACACACACACACACTGGTAGGAATTAAAAGTATTTAAATTTCTTCACGATTAACCAACACACTTTCATATACTGTATATGTGCATATGTTTGTGGGTATGTGTGTGTGTGTGTGTATGCAAAATGGCGAATGTGTTGGGCTCGGCTTGCATTTGCTCGGCTGTCACCGGAGAATTGGTTGACGTTTAATGTAGTGGTCTGTAAACGGTTTCTCTTACGCTTCGACCGCCGCAATTTCCAACTCAATCACTGTCAACTTGTGCGCGATTTCATGTTCTTCAATAAACGTTGTCCCCAGTTGAAGTGTCGTTGCTATTGCCGCTGTTCCTTTGCGCATTTCGGTTGTTTTCCTCTCCCTTCTGCTTTCCATATCAATCGTGTTGACAAGCTATTCAACTCATCAGTTTTTATTGAAATTTCTCATTCCACACAACACTTTTTAGCTCGTAAAGCGCACCATTCAACTTAACTCATTTCACTACCTAATATCTAAAGGAACATTAAACTGCTGACAGACGGGCATAGGTTATCTAGATAAGTAGCTATGATCTGCATTAACTAACGCGTAAGCACTCGTAGATATGCACGAAAATTATGTAGTATAAAGTACTGAATATCGTTATTTCAATATGGCAATGCTGCCTCTTTTGACAGAAAATTACTATTGTGAACGAGCACAATTGCTACAGCTGTTGTCAAAAAATAGCTGCATATATTATATAAATTAAAGCAAGCTATAAATTCAAAAGCGATTTTTTAGATTTCTCGAGGGTTTGGAGGATAGGAATTTATGCAATCCACAAAATTTTCGCAAACTGCTTGGCAGTTACTGCATCCTATAGACTTGCAAAAGTTCTATATTCCAATGCGAATAATGAGATAACTACTCCTTTATGAAAAGTGGAATACATTGCCTCCTATTGCTGTTCACTTTTTCAATACGCGCTACTTTTCAACAAATTCTGCGAAATGCATTTGTCTTGAAATTAACATTTTCTTTGAAACGATTTTCGTCCTGTGAGGGCTCGTCTCGTTCCCAAAAGTAGCTATAGCGATCATCAATGGAATAAAGTATTTAAATCGTTACAGCAAATGAAATATACTCACACATTTGCACAACTTCCTTTCTTTAATGTCGAGAAGTGTAACCACACAAGGCTTTGGCATCCTGCTAAGAATTACGTATGTGCCAATGTTAATTTGATTTCATTAATCAACTTTAAGATAATAATTTTAGACATTTTTTAACTCGTAATGGATTTCTGCCATTTAATTATTTGCCAATCTTAGTATCCCTGCGTAAGTGTCGTCTGTCAGGCATAAAATATTATGCAGATATATGTGCCCGTTTGTCTGCACAAGTCCGCCCGTATGTTAGTAGTTTTAGAAAAAGGCTTGGTTAATGATTTTGAAATTTATATAAGAGTTAAGTTTTTATGCAAAAAGCTAGTTAAGACCATTGAATATAAGTCTTCGTTATTCTCTTTATTATTTTTATTATCGGACATTGTTGGCGCTTACAAAAACATGGGCGGGTCTCGCATTACATGCGACTAAGGATATAGTAAAATCATATCACTTCCTAGGACCCTTCTACCAAATTTAATTTATCTTTAAGTAATGAGTTTGCGCCTATTGTCTAGAATATGTTCAAACGTTTCTTAGCCCAGATCTTAGAAGGGACAGTGGCTCGGGTCTGAAAGTACCATTTTGCTGAGATTAAAGCGAAAGGAGTAGTGTCTTGTAACAAGTAAGACGGGCAGATAAACCGTTTGGCTCATTTCTGTGTTTTGGACATTTCATCAACAGTCTGCTGAATTGTTTGTTAACCCAATTATCTATTCATCATTCTCGCGTGAGCCAGATTTTAAACATAATCTGCCTCATTACTCTCCAAACATTCTAATAAAAAATATTTTTTTTTTATCTAAGAGTGTTTAGGATACCGAAACATTCATGCTTACATGCTTTGGATTTAGTATTGTGGAATTGCAGAATTAGAAAATCTGTCTGACTTTTCGACACAACGTAGATATATTTCACTGCCCATATTCTTCTATTGCATGATTAACTGCTTGAAATAAGGTTAGTTTGTTGCACATTTGTACTGATTTTTTGAAGTTCGGTTCAAATATGCAGGAGCCAGTTTTCCTATTTCCAAGTCAAGGTAGAACAGCATACGAAGACATATCGTTAGGTTTAGTATTTATATGGATTCCTTGTATTCCAGAGAGCTCGATTTGCATTGGTCACACTATAAAGTTTGTAGATATTTTCAATTCTAGAATCAATGAATTGCGCATTTGTAAATTTCCTTAAAACTTCTTTTGATCCTTCATGTTTCCGGTTTTTTGGTGGAGGCTGTTTAGAATTCTCAATGCCATCCCGTTCGCCTCGATTAGTACTAGAATGTGCAACCATTTAATATTTTTTTGAGTATCTAGTTTTGTAGACCATACAATTTTGGCGCGAACTTGAAGTCGAACGATTCTAATTTTGAATTCGTTATGGAATGAACTGTATTTTCATTTAAATATAATCAAAGGGAAACATTCTCTAAATTTGTTGGAATCAACAGACTTGAATGCCGAAGATTATTAAAAAAAAAAATTAATCGTAAAAGTGATTGTCCAATCATAACGCCAAGTATTTTAAATGTCTTATGCATTCAGGTGTCAGGCACTGATAGTTGCGCAATAATTCTAACAATACGAGTATTTTTTGTTTAACCAAATTACAGTAAGTATTTAGTTCAATCAAATCTTTCGGGCTTGCGGAAAACAGGCCTTCCAACATAACAGCATTAGCTTGAGGGAAAAGAATAAGAAAGAAGTTTCACTTAACGACATTAGCAGTCACCTTAGATATTTGGCTTTTGCTGGAACTTTGGCAACTTTATTGGAATTTCAATTTTTAACGCTTCTTTTTTAAAGGATTTATATGCGTAAGCATTTGCTTTTATTACCAATCCTGGAGTTGGAATGATAAACAAATTTTTTTTTTATTAATTTGACAAGTTAAATACACTTTGGTTTTTTTTAAGGGAATGTTGTTTTTTTAATTTTTTAAGGACTTGAGAAGCAACTCTCTTTTGGAAGGACATTTTTAAAGAGATATATTTACTTTCAATTTGATCATAAGTACACATGAGAGATTATATAAGCAAAAGTAGCAAATAAAAAACGTGTCCTTTATAATGCAAAAAAAAAATGTTTTATATTACATAAATTTTTAAAAAATATGTAAGTTATGTTCTCAAACTTTTTGAGACATCTGTAATTTCCAACTCGGAAAATGATAATTTAATTTTAACAATGTGACAAGTCTGCTGGCAATCAGAATCAACTGCTACATTTCAAAAATTTTTTTGTGTTACAAATAACTTAGTAAAACGAACCGTTTAGTAATATTTAAATTAATTTAATTTATTTCTTCCTCGAAAGTTTTACAGGCATAGCTAACTGAATTTGTAACTCATATTTATAGTTATATTTTTCTTACTGGAGTCTGCTCTCGCTGTATTATTTTCATATTTCATTTTATTTTCAAGGGCTTAAAATATGTGCACATACGCTCTAAAAAAAAGATCATCCACAGGGAATATAAAAAAAAAATATTATAAAACGATAACTTTTTTTATGTTAAATTCCAAAAAGGCAACGTTGTCAACTTTTTTGTTTGTTCAAAGAAATACAATGTCACTTTCTTTACGCTCCTGCGACATTTTCAGCTTGACATCTTTTGCTTCTAGTGCATGCACACACAAAATTACGTGTACAAAAATCAAAGTTGACGGTTATGATGGCCAATTCTTTTATTAAAGCAATAAATATCCATAAAACCAAACTGAACACAAGCAGCCGCCAATCGGTTGCCTTTCTTTACGGTAAAGAAAGAAATCGCACACAAACAAACTGTAAATATATGTATGTATTTGTACTCTAACGCACGCACACACTCACACACGCACGGCATCATCATAACCCTTTGGTTGTAATTTCCACAGGAAATCCTTGCACATAAAAACACAGCGACGACGAAATTGCCACTCTGGCTGTACGCTTGTTGTATGTGTGTTAGTGAGTGTGAGTGCGAGTGTGCGTGTGCTAGTCATATTTATTTACGATTTTGTTAAGTAAATATCGTGCACACCAAATAATCATAATAAACACGAAGAAGTGAACATTTTCAGCAAGCGAAAATTGTGCGGACGTGGGTGCGTGGGCAATCTGCTGAGCTCAGACTAATATTTATTGAATATTCACACGGATTTCCCTTTTCTGGCAGTTTATTATTGTAAATTTGTTGTTTAATGCGTTGAAGAGTGAAGATGACTGGCAGCTTGTACACCCAAGCGCTTTCAAATAATTGTAAATTGTAAATGTAAATATATATTCGTATGTGTGTATGTATGTGCAGTAACAGCCTAGGCAGGCCAGCTGTTGTTGCAAGTAATTTAATATGAAATACGCCTAAATTTATGCTTCGCAACTCGTGCGCGAGTGCACTTGAAAGCAGCTTGCGTCACTGAGATTAAGTGACTCGACATCCATAATATCCAAACAGTTGCAAAAGTACAAGCAGCAACATATTGGTGCCGTTTCGAATTTTTATTTGAAAGCTGAGCTGCTGAGCTGCTGAGCTGCTGTGCTGCTAAACTTTCGACTTCTGTCTTTAATGTGTGCAACAAAAAAATAAATCCGAAGTGCTGAAAACTCCAACTTGACCTTTTGGCTGACAAATATTTATGGCGTTCAAATTGTTGCAATGCTGCCATGCGCACTACACAATTTAGCAATTTACTTTAATGTATTTCGTGCAGTAAATTTCTTGGAAATAACCGTCGAACTTTTAGCCAACTCTACGTTGGAGCAGTTCCCAAAGCAACATGGTAAGTATACGCGGCAAATTATGAGCCCATTTGAAGCGAAAACTTTGCGCAATAATTCCAATTAGAGGACTGTCGATATGAGAGCTAGAAAGGCAAGGCTGCATAGCGAGGAGAAGGGAGAAGGGAGCGAGTGCGTTAGTTGGTGGTTGCGTGTCTTCGCTTTTATTACTTCACAGTTGGTGAAAATGAAATATAATTTACTTAAATGGCTTCCGGCATGTGACACCGTCTAAATATGACTTTAATTTTAAAAACTTTCCCATTCTCATTCGTTTGGTCTGCTGGCGAAGGTAATAAAAATTTGTTTTTAATCAGAACTTAAAAATCGACTTTTTAAATAAAGTGTAAATTAAGCTGTGTGTAAACAACAAACTAGTTCTGTTTACAAATTAAAATTGACTTTCAAAATTGGATAATATAAAATAATTCAATAATTCAAAAAAAAAGGGTTGTAATTTTAAAAACCTTCGGAAATGGCTGCGGAAGTTAAAAACATAAATTTTCTGCATCTGATAATTCTGTTCGCTATATTTTTTCTTAAATAACAATTATCTTGCTTTTCCATGTTTTTTTTTTTTAATATAACTTCTTTGATAACAAAATTTAAATTATGTGTCCTGTTTTTAAACAAATTACATTTAAAATGATAGTTAATTTTGAACACAGAAGCTATGAACATTTTTGGCATAAAATTCAAAATACAAAAACCAAGTTGATATCCTAATTAAATTTTTCATTCAACCGTTAACAAACTTTTTCTCTTAAGGCTATTTGTGACGAATCAAATAATTAAATTGATAATTTTTTTACGTATTCGGAGTTTAAAATCAATCCGCTTTTTCAAAAGGCGTTAAAAGCGCATTTCATTGCAGATAAACTATTTTACATCGTACTTAAAAGGTATCTTCATTATTTACCAAAACATTCATTTATTGTTTTAAATCAAGGCAATTTCATTTGCGTGATTATTTTCCGCAATTTTCCATATTCAATAGCAATAGTTCTTGCTTTGGCCCTGGGCAAATAAGTTCGATATCTTTTACAAGCGATTGCGCTATAGATTATTTTCTGTATTTTATCAATGCCACAATGATTTTTTCTTTTCTTCACATCAGAGCGAAAAAGTGGCCAGCATTTTATATGTATTTTAAATTGTCGGTAAGAGTTTTATATTGACAAAAATAAAGAGAAAACCAACAAAATTGACAGAGTAAGTAAATGTAAAGGTTTCACAATTAACAAAGTTTTTTGTTTTTTTTTTGTGGAGTAAACTAAAGTTTTTAGATAATAAGTTTCTTCCTCCTCGCTTTCCATTCGTCCTCTTCGATACTGTTTGTTTATTGCAAACTCTAAGGAAATGATCACTTCGAGCAAGATTAACGCACAGCACCGATCTCAATAAATATTTTAATTTTTGCAAAAAAAAAAAAAAACAAGCAAAGCAAAAACGCATCACCACTTCACTTAAGTGCAAATTGTTCGGTGAAATTCATTGCCTCAATGGCTGCAAATATTTTAAGTGAGCATTCTTTGCCGACAGAGAAAATATTTGCATAAAATCAACTTCTTTTATAAGTTGCCAGTGTTGTTGTTGCTGCTGCTATTGCCGCAAGCATTGACCTTGCCAAGCACAGACGCCATTCTATCTATGCGTTTGTATGTGCAAATGTGTGTTGACTAAATATTTGTTTGTATAAAATATGCGAGCGCACATAAAAAATGCTTTCGTATGCAAAGGTGTGTGTGTGTGTGCACGTGTGTGTTTGTTAAGCTACCGCTGCTGCTGAATCGCCTTTCGGTTCGATACGATTAGCTGCCGGAAGTTATGTATATGACGACAAGGGCACCACAGACGAAGGAGGGAAGCAGGAAAAGAAAAAAAAGATCCAGAGAAGATTACATTTTCCATCGAGCACTGATAGACTTCGAGGAGAAGAATGGGCGAGCAAAAAATTAAACAAACTCACAAACCATGGCAAGCGAGCGCAATGCAGAGGCTGCAGCGTTTGAGCATACAAAGAGATTCTATGACTTTACGACTACATATATGAATGTGTGTATGTATGTTTGTATGGATGCCGATAAGACCACGCAATAAATCGGTTTATTGCGAAACTAAGTAGAGGACTTTGTGACGTAACCAGGCCGAGTATAACTTCCAGCAATTGCGTGGCTCTCACAATCATCGATTTTTTACTAGTTGCAAGCGTTGCAAAGCGGTGAATGTGGCACTACTCTTTTCCTATGAGATTTCGAGGTAGATGTGTCTGCAACAAATACATAGCAGCTGCAGCAATTGCGACGCCGTCAACGGAAAATAATTTCAAATCATTGCTTATTCAATTTTCTTTTGTTTCTCTTCCTATTCCGGTATTTTCCTCGTATTTTTTTTTTGTTTTTTTTTGTTTTTTTTTTGTTTTTTTTTTGTTTTTTCTACAATTCGTTTGTCTCTTCTCACACAACATTCTGTTATTGCTCGTTTGCAGTTTTAAGTGGAATTCAAATTTGCATTTCGTTCATTCTTTCCCTTCAATTCGGCTTGCTTTTGCTGTTGCAGCTAAGATTTGACCACTGAATTGCAAAGCAGAAAGTAAATTAACATGAATGCAACTAAAGTTTTAAAAGTTTTTCATTACATTCCTCTACTCGAGTGTTGCACACTCAAATGGAATGTCGGCTGTTCGAAACGGAAACAAAACAAGTAGACCAAAATGCAGCATTTTTTAACCCATTGAAGTCCACTATCGAAGGCAGTAGAAACATTCAAAGATATTTACATTTTTTGTAATATTTGAGAGCAGCTTGGGAATATAAATTTAAGAGGAAGCCGAAAGCCTCAGTAGCTAGTGCTTCTTTTCAAACCAAATGTAAAATAATATTTGTATTACTATTTTACACTTAAAATAATAATAATAAATGTATGCACTAAACTGTTAGTTTAAAATTTGTCACTTTAGATCTTCTTTAAAATAGTTGGAATAAAATGAAGCTGTACTCCGAGCTAAGTACATTTAGATCTTTGATATTATAGCACAACATATATCAATAAAACACACAATAACCACCAGCTTAACGCCAGCAATATATTCAAGAGAAAAGTATTCATATCACCAAAAACTAATAAAAAACTCAGTATCTTTCCACTTTAAGATCCTATGGATTGTATGATAGGAGCTAAGCGCAATTTTAAAACCACGGACACGTATTTGTTGCCGTATTTGTTTCTGTGAAAATTTAAATTAATTAAGTATTTTAATGCAGTAATATTTACACTAATACCTTTTATATTTGTTTAACAAATTCACGTATAATATTCTCTCATACTTCTTCGTGCACATCACTGAATGCTTTTCGCAATGCTCCTGCACTGCGAAGAGTGTTACCACTTACACAACAAATATAAATAAAGCATTAAATTAGCAATTTGTATTTAAATATTTAAAGTCTTTAACATTTCAATATGTTTCCATCGATTTCATTTCCTTGTTGTTTTACGAAAATATGTAAATAAACAAATCAAAGCAGCTGTCTCTGACATGTCGAAAAACAGTCGGCAAACGGGAAATTTTATTGTTGCCTGATCAACACAACCTTACATTATTGAGTCATGGCCATAGACTGTCTGAATGCGCCACAGTTATCTCTCTGAGCTGCGTAGAGCTCTAAGAATCCTTCAACGCCCACAAGGGGGCGCTTGAGTTCACTTTCGAAGATATTGCGTTAGATTATCAATTGGCTAATACAATATTTCCTCGTGAGCGAAATAAAAGCTTAAATGTGGTCTGTCCAGCAGACCTCCTAAAATAGTGGAAGAACTCACAAATTTCCAAAAGAGCTTTTCAAAGGGCTCAGATGCATTAAGAACTCCATCTCGGGAAGTCTTTAAGCGACCGTTAATCTTTTAATCGTTAAATATTGAGTGTTTCATGCTCTAAGAAAAATCGTCACCAGCCATTTGTTCAACTATTTACAAAATGTACAATGATTTAAGAAAATTTCATCAAAATTAGAGAAAAAAAAATTTAGAATTTTTTTGAGTATGCAGTTTATAAACTCATTCAATTTTAGACTGAAAAGAGCAAGTTTCAAGTGTTTTCAATTTATCACTGATTTTTCCATGATTCGCAAACCGGCGATAATTTTTATTTGAAAGAAATTGCGAAGAGCGCCAGCAAAAAAATTGTCAAATATCTGTAGTAATTCCGTAGTCACTTTAACAATGTTTTTATTGAAAAATAATTTTCAATAACTGGAGAATAAATATATTGTTCAGATATGTCAATATGTGTTTGTGCTATAATTTGTTGAGTAGAGTGTATATTAATTCAAAGGTATTTAATGTCCTGCTTCATTCTAGGTGACATATTTTTTCATCGTTTTCTCGAAGGGTTGCCATACTCCACTCTTACTATAAAAAGATATGATGTTTCATGAGAATAAGAAGCCTAATTTATTTTCTCCCTTTTTAATGTTAAGAGAAAAACGAGTTAAAAATTTAGTTGTTGTATGCAAATCTTTCTTACTTTCATAGGATGAAATTCAGCTTAGCTGTAGTCACACCTTTTACTTGATATACTAAGCTCTTTTCAGAGGCGGCAAAAGGATATATACATATGTATATGTATGTACATACATAAACGAGTATTTCAACAGGTAACGTATGAAAGAACTTTAACCTAATTGAATAAGCGTTCATTCAATTATCGAGTATTTGCTTGCATCGTCAAAGTTTGCGCGACAAGTGTTATGTCAGTTAACATCATCCCTTTTCCTTTATATATGTATGTATATATTTATAGTGTTATTCAACTTGTTCATACTTCTTTAAAATATTTACTTACACAACACATACGCATGCACATATGAACATACATATGTATGTATGTATAAGCTAACAATGACACAGTAACTCAATACCGCCTTGCACAATAATTGGAATATATTTAGAGAGTGAATGCCAACATCTCAGCTTCCTTTCGCGCAAACTTTGCCGTTGCCAGACGAAATTCACAGCGAAATGCACTCGTAGGCCGATGATTATATATTTGTCTAAAGTAATAATATGCAGAAATAATATGCGATATGTAGCTTTGTGTGAGTGACGGCTGCACATGCATTGAAACATTAAAGCCGCAGCTATCGTATGTACATATGTGTGAATATAAAGTTACACTTTGACACAAAAATTTTGCCGCCAACCGCAGCTGCAGTGGCGAACCGCAGAGAAAAGCCGAAAAGATGCAGCCACAGAAAACTTTATAATCTTACTAACTTGTTTTCAACTTATATTGCACTTAGCAAAGTTTCTTGGCCTTAGGCGCATACACAAATTAGTTTGTATACATGTGTGTGTGTGTGTGTGTGTAAGTCAAATATGAGTGCATATTGACTTAATGTGAATAACATACACACATTCTCGTATATACGAGTACGAGTATATAGGTTTGTGGGTTAACTAGTTAGTCAGTCATTTGTTTTCTTGCATATATTTTTTTTTTCAACATACAAAAACAAATTTAAAAAGCCTTGAATTGACTCTGATTTTGAGCTGTTTACCCAAAGAACGACATTTGGAATGAGAAATATTGTGCTCCTCTGAAGCAACAGCTCCATTGTCTAGGAAATTAAGCAAAAGTCGTTGTCGAGGTTTTTAGTTTTCATTTGCAAATCACTGAATATCCACTGAAATGTAAACAAATGGGGGGAACTCTGTAAAAAGGCGACATTGGCGTCGGAAGAACTCAATCCGGCGTTCAGACAGCGCTTAAATGAGTCAATTAATAAATTTTCTGCACTCAAAATACACGAAGACAATTTGCTAATTGCCTCAATTAAGGCTCTATCTGTACGCAGCTTAATCTGAGCAATACATGAATAAAAAAGTAAAATTATGTTGAAGATATGTTACAATGTCAAGGAAAATCTCAAATCACTTTCCGGAGAGTGTCAAGCAGAGGCTGCTTTGAGCTCGGACAAGGTTGCGTGCAATTCCTTTAGAAAAATAGTTTTTCGTTGACTTGTTAATTCAACATAACCCTTTGTCCAAGCTTTGAAACTTTCCAGCATTTTAAAACATCGGTGAACTAGAAATATGTTTGTTTCAAACCGAAAAGGGTTAAGGCGGATTATTTCAAATAATTAAAAAATCAGCTGGCTCCTTCACACCACCTTGTTAAATTCGACTTGATATTTCAAATATCGAGATGTAAAACATATTAAAATTTTTTTTTTATTACACTTTTTCAATTTTAGTAAACACTCTGATCACAAATTATAGCACAACCAAATATTAACAGATTTTCACACAATTTTTTTTTTTGGCTAATTGACTTAAATTATATTCAAGTAAAATATGTATATTAGGGTGGGTCAAATTGTATGGGTCAAAAAAAGTCGATGTTTGGTACCCCCTAGTTGTGTTTTATAAATCATCTTAAGCAACTTTTCCAATGGAAGTATGGTTTTATTTTGAATTCCGAGCCCCCCAATTTTTAAAAATAGGTATTTTTTCGCAACGGAAAGATATGTTCAATTGCTAGCTAGCGTGTCCAAACGAGCTTTAGAACAGAAACGAGAAGAAGTAATGGCAGTGACATTAGAAAGCCGTAAAAAATTTCCTAAACTTGACAGCTAGAAAGACTTTCAGGAATAAGTCCTTCTCGCTTCTTATAATATTCAATTGCATTTTTTTCATTTATATTTTATATAAGTTTTTATCTTTAGGTTGGAATTGTAAAGAATAATAAATTTAAAATGAGAAAAATAGGCTTTGTTCATTTAGCGAGTAGATAGAGGAAGATCTAAGAAAAGGAAAAAATACCTATTTTTAAAAATTGGGGGACTCGGAATTCAAAATAAAACCATACTTCCATTGGAAAAGTTGCTTAAAATGATTTATAAAGCACAACTAGGGGGTACCAAACATCGACCAAAAATTTAACCCACCCTAATGTATATGTACATATATGTATGTAAAATAGTTTATAAAAAATTTCAAAAAACAAGTGAAAATTCGTAATAACTAGAATCTTTCACTTTTTTGTACTAAAATTAAATGAGCTACATATCAGTTTACACAAACAAATTCTCAAATATTTTTATTTTTAAAATTTTTAAATTTTAATCAATGTTTCCACATTTATAGGAAAATTTAAAAAATAGGTTTTAATGGTGCGTTTTAAAGAAATAACAATGTTTTAATTGAAGAATTAATTTAAATAACTGTAGGCCAAATAAATTTTCCACCCAATTAGTAATCAAATTATGTAAAAAGCTGCGCTCGTGCTGATTTACTGCAGGTCGGTGATGTTATTGCTGGTAGACAACTTTCACAGGCGGCTCCAATAAATATTTTTTAAGTTACATGGTTTATATCCACCATTTCTAGGAGGTCGCCATAAGAAACCGACTCTAGAAAGCGTAAATTGCTTATTGATAGCGCAGGTCATTCATGTACACATAAAGTGAAGCACAGTCTTTTTCCCATCTCAATTCCGGCAACATCTACAGTGAGCAGTTAGAACTGAGATATATTCTCCCTCCCAAAAGAATATAAAATAAGAGACGATTTTAGATCCCCTCCAAGCTTATTTATTCATCTTCTGTAGATATCGGCGGTAGTTTAATAAAATTTTTGATTTCATTGTAATGGAGATCAGAACTTTATTTGCTACTTGGCTGTTATTGAAGTTAAAAAACTTCCTTCCTTTTCCAATGAAGTTCGTCTAAGGCCGCCTTAAAAGCTGAGACCCCAGACTGAAAGACATTACAATAATCTGACAATCGAAAATAGCCAGCTAGCGTGGGGTCCCGTGAGAAAACCCCTACACCGAAACCGCATGGAACCAAACAAAATTGCGTACAAAAATATTACTAAAACCCACACTTCTCGTTCTAGAAACCTAAGACTACTGAATGTAGTATCCAAATTCAAGAGTGCAGTATAAAATTAATATTTTCAGTGATGGTCGCTTTTGGAATCATATACATAAATAGATCATGGCTGCAAAACCGCTTGGCGTCAAAGTACTTAAAAATTTACTGAAAGTCGAAACGCTTACCCTGCGGAATGTACTTCCAATATTACATAAGTACATAAATATAAATCGGCCGCGAAATCGTAATAGAAAAATCCATTCTTTTATTTCTGTCTAAATATAATCGCTATAACAAATAATAAAGTATGTGTTTCCTAGTTTTAAGGCGGTACGGTGGACGCTTTTTTTTTTGCTACAACTCATTCAAGGAAAATGCCTACATTTGTCAGCCGTAAAAATAGCGCAGATTCATAAAGGACAAATTAAATAAAGATTATTCGATTTAAACCTTAACAAAATAATTTCAATAACTAGTAGCACTTGTATTCGCTTTCACAAACTTTGTCATTAAAAAAGCAAAACAAAAATAGCTCAGTACACAAAATTTAATATTTTCAATACGTACCATAGATACGCAAAAACAGAAAGCAATATAATTGTATTTAGCGGCATCGGCGATAAGATTAAATACTTATTTGACTATACGAAAAAGTGTGGCTTTTGCGGAGCTTTCAACGCCAAGGTAAAATTAAGAAAAAAGCGTTAAACTTTTTTGTGAATAAATTCAAATTACTGCAAAAGTATTTTGTATGTTTATGCTTATGTACATACCTATGTACTATATGTATATTCTAAATAAAAAATCAACAGCTACATACATACATACGAGTATATAAGGAAAGTTTACTTATTATAAAGCTGTACACAAAGCACTTTTCCTGAAGCTTCCTAATAAAAAAGGCAAACTTTGAAACTTTTAATCTCATTTACTGTAATCACTTGATTTGTATTTAAAATGCAAGTCTCGGCGCAAAAACGCGCAACAAATTCCAATAAACGTCGAAAACGGTGAGTTAGTATTTTAATTTTAATTTTTTTTTTTCAATTTATCTGCTCATCGACGTTCTTACAAACAGCGACGCTGTTGGCAAAGGCAAATTTATTCAGCCCATATTCAAATTGATTTAACGTGGCGCAACAAATTTACAAATAAAATAGAATCGCTGACATCCGCATCTGTGGTAATTACCATGGAACTTACAGCTTGGCCTACTACAACCAACAGAAGCAAATGAAAGCGATGGAGTCAAATTTTGCGAACAAAGAAAAAAGTCTCCCAAAAGTACAAATGTTTCAGCGCACGTAACTCTCCCCTCAGTGTATCGCTTAATCCCGAAAAAAAATATTCCGACATTATTCAGCTCAAATGACCCATCTGGCGCAGTCTACCAGTCCACTCCAACAACCCGCGGCGTAATGCCAGGTGACTTAACTAGTCGGCGTAGAATCGGCCACTATTCGCTGCAGCCACAGCTATTCAGTATGATGTTATGTAGCTATTAAGATGGGCTTAGCATTAGTCAAGTGTAAATGATGGTTGCTGGAAAGTAAAGTCGAACAGGAAGTGACCGGGACAATAACAGCAGTGATGTGCGGAGTCGCCGAGTAGCCGCGTCGCCGCTTGGTCTGCAAGTTTAATTGCCAAAACAAGTGGAAAATCACAAATTATCTACAGCACGCAATTACAATAATTGCAACAACAATACACATATACATATCTAACAAAATTTGTTGTAAAAGTGAGAGAGCGATGAGCATCAACCGGAAGTGGATTACCAGTGATTATTCGAAGCAGACTTCAGCTTTGTTGCTATTGTACATAGTTGTTGTTGTAGTTGTCAACGGAAATTTGCACGTAAATGAATGTAATACATGGAAGCGTAATTTGCAGCGACGTGACCGCATAAGCGGTGAACGCACGCACACACAAACAGACGCACCTAAGCGCAAAGCAGCGAGCACCTGTACGACAACACACACACACACACACACACACCCATAGAAGCACACACAGAAGTGTTGGTTGAGCGAATATAATAAATTGCGTCTATTAACCGCAAGCACCCTGTATGGAGATATTCATTAAGTTCAAAGCCACTTTGTGGTTGATATTACCTGGGAAAAAGGAATAAAAAAAATACCATTTTGCTGTAATTTGCAACTTTGTTGCAAAAGTAAGTAAGGAAACTTTATTTTCTTGCCTTGGCATGCGTACGAAGGTAAAGTTGTTTTAATTTATCTGGCTGACGAACTCATTTGTGGGCGGCGACTTTTGACAGTCACTGTCTTTTCCATTATTTTGTTATTACTTTTTTTTAACCTTTTTTTTAAACTTTTAAAAAATTCGCAAATTCATTATTTCTTAAAGTTCTTTTGAGATGCTGAATTTTCTTTTATGCTTAAAAAAAAACTCTCATTGCGGTGGCTTAAACACATACATACATATGTACGTAGAAGTACGTGTGTGAAGGAGGTTGGTTGGTGGCTGTGTTTATTTTTTTTTGTTTTGTTTTTTATTGCTTTGTATGTAATTTCGTGCATATGTACGTATGAACAAAAGAATGTATGCGAGACACGTCTTATTTTCTTGCCCATGATTTTCAGCACTTACGATTAACATAAGTACTCTATCTGCAAATCCGCTCCGGAATACTTTTTTTATGTTAATATAATCGATGTAATAATGCTTAGCTCTGGGAAGCAATCAGTGGCGCAATTGCAGAAATACACCAATAGATTTTGCTCGGAACTATGTCCGTTCTGACAGTCACGATCGTTAGTGGGTTCTTAAGAAACTCTCCAAATTCGCATCGTCCAAGTGTGAAGATTACAGCATATAACAGAATAGGTACCGCTTGGAACCAAGTCCGTTCCAACGGTTTCGGTAGTTTGTGAACGGTGAGAAGAATACGCGGGTTGGAACCAAACGCTCTCCTTCCGCAAATTCAGTGCGGACCTGGATCTCGTTCGTCGGGTCACTCACACAAAGTATAGCTCTGATAGATGTTGCTTGGAATCTCGTCCGGGGGTAATTTAGTTGATTTGTATCTTAGATAAAAAGAATAAAAATAAACTAAAATTCATTTTTGTTAGATCTAAGTAACTACCATTGCACTGATTTCGAACACTGTTTTAACAGCTCTTACTACTCGTCGTAACTATGTACGAATGCCTCAACCATGATTCTTTTGGAGGTAGAGTATAACCAAAACCAATTAAGATGACGATGGCCGTGGCAGTCGAAACAGAAGATGTGTTTTAATTTCTTGTGAGAGAAGACTGGACTAACGATCAAAGCCTATTATGTTTCAAATTTTCTCTTTTTTAAGGAGATGTGAAGCCCACATAATAACTCTCACAATAACGAAATCCATTGCGCCAAAGATTGCATATTTCACCGCTTTGGAGCCTTCCGTTAAAACTCGACAGGTAAATATAACTTTATTAATTAGAGTTTGCAAACAATCAGTACTTACCACAACAGAGCTCGTGCTCAACACTGCATTAACTTGACATGGATTCTAAAAATACCCCACCAATGTCTACAATTCCCAACTTAACCGTCTTATATTAATCACAGAAACAACAGCACTCGATTCGTTTATGCCTACAATTGGTCTGCAAGGGCTCATCTAGTTTCCAGAATGTTGAGTTTCAATAAAACGGATAGTAATTTCCAAGTTTTTACTAAGATTCCACCAATTATTTTGAGAAAATTGAGTTTAAAGGTCTGTTTCTTTTCAAAGGTGTTAATCGAACAGTTTGTCTCAAATGTTGATTACCACTGAAATATTCTGTAAATAGCGCTCTTTGCGGGTAGAATACACATTTTTTGTATGCCTCTTGCGGGCATCATTAGACTTGAATATCCGTTTTCATTATTTCCTTAGTTCCCTGTACTGTTATGGAACTTAACTTCACCTAAGCGATGGACAGTTTAGTTAGCTAAAAGAATATATTTTTCATTGAAAGTCACACACCAGTACACTGAAGGAATCACATTTTAAGTCGAATGGTAAGCAACTGCTGAAGGTACTCCTTAAATATCGATTGTCTATGCAACGTAATCGGAGCGACCCGGAATGATATCTCATCAAGGTCTGTAACTTCAGCAGTACTCCCAAAATTAATTCTTCAACCCCACTTTCTGCTATCAGATTTTTTGTATTATTGAAAATCGTAATTTTAATACAATCAAATAATTAAAGATTTACTGAAACTGGAGAATATAATATGCGATATAAAATTTAAAAAAAATTGAAAGGAAAGGTCTTTAATAGCAACACGGAGATAATTAATGCGGTTAATGCTGAACTTGATAAGCTTAAAAAGCAAGATTTTGAAAACTGTTTTCAGAAGTGGATTTATAGACTTAAGAAATGCATTGAAATCAATGGCGATTATGAAGAGAAGATAAAAAATGACAAAGATTCCGAATAAATACAAAAAGAATTTGTTTTGTTTTTTTTCTGGTCAACTAATCGAAATTTTGTTTATCCCCTCATACATCATTAAAAAAAAGCACTTTTTTTTAGCTCTGAATCTTTTTCATTAAAAGACATTTCTTTAACTCATTTTATTTCGAATATTTGTAGAGTATTCTTCTAAGGCTACCAAACTTTCAATTCTTCCAATTTAAAGAATAAATAAATTGTTGTAGAAACAGTAACATTCTTATTTTCTAGTATTTAGCTAAATGGAAAACTCCTGGCGCTTCAAATTTTGTTAATATACTTGTATCCCATGAAACCTAAATATCTAAAAATTATAAAAGAAATTGTTTAAGAGTGTCAAGTAGTTGGGCGCTCGTACGGAAGTATTTAATTTTCTATAAACATATATATGTTTTCTGGTTTCGCTTATCACTTGTGCACGCGCTTTCAATTTCTTTGTCTGATTTTTCACTAAGATGTTTAAAAAAATACCGGAAATTTATTTCGGCGCTTTGATGTAGTACAAATCTGTGGCAAATTCCTTCCATGATTTTGGTTACACGTTCACTCCAGCGAGCCGATAATTTATGGCTTTTGTACGTTTAGCATTTTTTTTAAATTTTTCTTAAATTTTTCTTACTTTACTTCCCTTTTCTCGCCACACAAACCATCGTACAATGACGCGGCTGTTCTTTTATAACAATTTTTTCACAAAATATAGCACAACTACATATCGACACATTTACACAATTTATTTTTCTTCTTATTATATAAAACTAGGCAACACGACGAACTTCTTCCCGCCCAACATTTAGAAGTAAATGAATGAATGTACATAAATTGGACGAGGGAATAAAATTTTAGATCAATTGAAAGCTTTGGAGCAAACAACGTCCTTTGTTTTGTGGTCTAGCGTGTAGCTTTAACACTCTTTTATATCCAACATCTTTGAATGGTTATTTATGCATAAAGGCATATTCTGATTCGTACACTTCTAATGTATTTTACGTCAATTTTCCACTGTGAAAGTTACAAACTAACCTGTAATCATAAACTTCAAAAAACGAAAAAAATCGTAAATGGCAATTACAAATTTTAACGGAAAATTTCGCTCCCGCCTTCGTAGCCGCCTTCTTTTCTTTATACTTATGTTAGACTTTCAAAGATACAAATAGTTTTCTGTATACCTCCACTCCAGCGCTACCAAGCAACTTAATTTTTCGCAAGCCCATTTTTCATCCAATATTAATTAATATGAATTTCATCAAAATCGGTTCAGAAATACGACTTTTATAAATAACCCGACTCCAGCGCCACCTATCTCATAAATTTTTCGCAGTTGATTTTCTTCCCCTTATCAATACCTACACACATATATAAAGAATATGACTAAAAATGGACAACAAATACGATTTTTAGTTTGAAACCTTCTGCTAATTGTACTTAAATTGAATGAACTTTAAAATCGCATACTCAAAAATATGTTTGATATTTTTTAAAAAGTTCGAAATGTTTATGACAATTTATTTACGTTTAAATACGTAAATATGATACGAATACGATATTTTAATTGAAATATAATTTTAAATAATCAAAAGAAAAATAAATTGTTCAAACGTGTTGATATCTGGCTGCGCTTTAATTTGTGAAGAGAGCGTACCATTTAATTGTAAATTCTTTTCAATTAAGAAATATTTTTGAAAAAAAAACCTTTTAACTAAAAATTTATTTCGATTACCATCACACAGTTCTATAAAACGTTTCATGGTGCTCAAAACAAAATTGCTATCTTGCAAGAGATATAATTTAAATATTATTTAAAGTTTAAAACACGAATAGTGCGTTATTAAAAAGTACCTTCATATCAGTTCTATTATAATTCATATTGAACTTCTAGAGCTTGGGAACAATAAAATCACACAATTTTTGCTCAGAACTTCTAATTCATGCCATTTATAGAACTTTTAACTAGAAAAACTTAACCATTTCTTCAAAAACTTGTTTGCGTAAGTATTCATCTCATTCTTGGTAATAAATAATTGAAAATTTTATATTTTGATTTTTTGTTTCAAGAGCTTTAGGGGATTTTAGAAACCCTCAATTTCTCCACATATTTTGCTACGCCCCTTTATGTATATTTGTATACACAAGCAACAATCTGTACAAACACATTATTGAGCAATAAATCGTTGTCATTGTAAATAGATAATATATATTTATATGAATGTTGTGCCAACGAATGTAGTATGAACAATTGTATGACTTCCCCATTTATTGATTTCATAAAAAAAATATCCAGCGCAAATCTAATGCATTTCAATAGCTCACTTAGTTCACAAAATCGACACCTGCCAACTGCTATGAACTGCGATGATTTACAATTTGTATGAATATATGTATGTAATTCCTCAAGAGAAAATTCGATAAGTTAATGCTTATTTTGGGAGCATTATAAACAGCAGACGCATGACATAACGAATTATTTTCGCTAAAAGCGTTCAACACCTGAAGCGAAAATGCCACGAGCAGCCGTTTAAAATAGCAAACAACAACAACAACAACAAAAGCCAGTAGAGCTATCAACAATGTTGTAAATTTGCTATGGCAATAATTCAGCAAAGACGGCAGAGATGTTAATTTGTTGTCAACATGTCAAATGGAATTTTTGCAGCGTCACAAGTTCGGCACTCCTTTCCCAGGGGTCTTTAATAGAGTCTTACAAATAGGCTGTATAGACCTTCGTACGCATCTATCCTAAAGCCAACCCAGAGAGCAGAGTGGAGCTGGTGGGTTATTCCATGGAAAATGTATTCGATTTCGAATGATTCAGTCGATGGAAGCTCCTAAAAATAAAAATTTTGTTGAAATCAGTTTAATGAAAATATAGCAAAAACATTGTAATAGAATTTTAATCTAAGGAAATTTTGTTGTTAGAAAATCAGTTTAAACTTTTTAGTAGGCTTTCTTGGTGCTATTCGGTTTGATTGCAGGTTATTTAGGTTTAAAAGCTCACGACGCTGTCTACTTTGTGTCGTCTCGGCTTTGGGCCAGAAGCTGTCAACGCCTCCCAAACCTGACCTGGCAAACACACTTTATCTATTCCACATCCATGCAGTAACAACAACAACAAAATTAAGAAGAAGCACAAAATATGACAACACTTATTATAGTACGGCTTAGCACGTTGAAGGCGAATGTGTGCAAAATAAAAGCGAAAAATATAGCAGTAATAACAACAAAAAATGTAATTGCACATATAAAAATATTTTTCACCTAAATAAATGAATGTCATTATTGCTAAGTCTTTGATGGTTCTGATGGCTCTGATAGCTCTGATGATGACGAACACCAACACTTTGCGCACTCAAGTAGACACATTTGAGTGTTTGTTGTCATTGATGAGGGTCTGTGTTTGTGTGTGCGTGTGTGTGTGTGTGTGCATAGCACTGATGGCGCAAAGTAGTATGTCATCATAACTTGCAGAGAGAAAAAAAGTGAAAAGTGAAATAAACGATTGTGGCTGCTGCAACATCACTCAGACTGTCGCATTGCCTAGCGAACTGACGGTGTAGCGTAAGAGGAGTTCGCCAGCAGTCAGGAATAGTTATTTCTATGCAATCGAGTGAATTGTTGATGTTTTATTTTCACCTTGTTTGTCGTTCAGAAAATTGTATTGAACTCCAAACACCGAGTACGAGTGTACACTTAAATCCCCGCTCCTCTTTCCTAAACCCACCATAAGCTGGGAAGTAGTTTGCATAGTTAGTTATAGAAGGTTTTGCGCAATACTTTTTGCGCAATTTTTTCTGCTCACACTCCAACGATCATTTGTTATATGGAAGAAATTGCACGAGAGCAACAGTAAAAACATGTCATAGATCAGCAATAATATGTGGCCACTTAAACAAGTACTTTATAATGCGGAAGTTGAAGACGTCAAAAAATGCATACTTTGATGAAAGTTTTTATTATTATTTTTTTCTAATGAAGGTTAAAACTTTGATGGAATGAACTGTGTTTAAATTGAAAAATAATATTAATTATATAAAAGACAAATAACTATTTTATATTTTTATCAGTTTAAATATCAAATTCAGAGTAATGAAATAATTTTTTCATTTAAACAGCTTTCTTGCATCTGACAATTGAAAAGAAAATATTTTACCTGAGTAGGATTTCGGACATGAAAGACGATTACTGGTTTTGTTTCAGACCATCTGACTCTACATAGATATGGACTGATTCGGGACTGGCTTGAGTAATGTCTTACAATATCTTTCCAAACTTTCAAACTAATTTATAACTATGCTCTTTGCTAAATTATGTTACCTTTCAAAACTTTGTTGTTTTTCAAAAGATTTCAGGATTAATTTTAGGGAAATACCAGCTCGCCATCGTTTTAAAACTAACAAAGGACCATTTTGGTAACGTTTAAAGACTTGTTCGATATGATAACGGCACCAGCTCGTGACTTTTTCATAACCATTTCAGAATTTGTTTTGGAATTAGTTCGGGTTCATTTCAGCATGTACACAGGAATATTGCGGGAGGAAACCGAAAGCATTACATAACTTTTTCTAGAAAATATTAGATATTATTATTTATACTAAGAATAACCCTAAAAAATATATTCGCTTGCTAATGGAAAAATATTTTGCTTTTCATGGAATCGCTAAAATTTTAAAATCATTGATGGAATGAAATTATTAAAATGCAGGCTTCACTTGTTTTTTTTAGACACCTGGTTTTAAGAAGAAATAAAACGCATATAATTTAATGATATGACAAAGAATTTAGCTTTATTATAAAGACAAGGGTTTGCCATTCTGTTTTAAAAATGATTTCAGGCAAGTCACCGCCAGCTGGGCGACTCGAATAAATTCCAGCCGAGAAGCCAAATTTTCGACCACTTTTTGCAGCAATTGGGACCGTGTATCAGCTATAACGCGCCGAATATTCTCTTCCAAGACGACAATCGTCTCGCGCTTATCTGCGTAGACCAGCGACTTCACATTACCCCACAAAACATAGTCCAGCGTTGTTAAATCGCACGAACTTGAAGGCCACGCCACACATTTTCTGAATAAAATTTTCTTGTGAAAATCGGGATCGGTGGACATCTCGTTTTGGGCCCGAACTTGCGACGCGCTTGTTCCGAAGTAAGTCTGAGTATAAATCAAGTAACAGCTGTCAAATAGACAAACTTCGAAAAAAGTATTGCCCAATTGAAAAGTACACGTCTAAAAAAAATCACCCCTTACACACTCGTCTACATATGTATGCATCGCACCCATATTTATGATTACATCCTTATATTGATTCAATACAAATATTTACATTTATGCATATGCGGGCAATATACCATTATAACAATGAAATATATTTAATTTTCGTATGAATAAAATTAGCAAGGACTAACTCTCATACAAACGCACCGATCGAAATATCTCCTGCAGTCAAATTATGTACTCATGTAAAATCGCAAGCATTAAAGCGACTTGCCAATACAAACATACTGACATATATAAAAGTAGATAAACACGCTTTCATAAATATTTGAATAGGACATAATGCTAGGACATACATACATACATACCAGCAGACAGATGAGTGTAATAATTGTGTATAAGTATTTTACCTGCAGCTAAAATTGGGGCACTCTTTCGAGTACTTCCGCAACTGCCGCAGGACGAACACAATTTGCGAATGTATGCGTGTATGTAGATATGTACATATGTGAGTTCAAGCACATCAACATCCACCTATGAATTTCTTGACTGCACCAGAGTGACAATCCGCACGAGTATATAAGCAGCTCTACATACTCTGCTCTGACCTCAAAGCATTTGTTTTGAGTGCGAATGGGTGTCTCAAAATAAAAAAGAAAAAAAAAATGAAAGAAAGCAAGCGCTGGCTGGTGTTGGCGCGCTTCACCCGGCTCACTTCAATTCAGGATATATTTCATTGCTAATGTACATTAATACAAATAATCGTACTTATGTTTATAAATATTTAAATACATATTTACATAGACACATTTATGTATGTGCAAAGGCTTGTAGGCAACATTACAAGGTCTTTGTCTTTATAGTAATGCGCATTTCTTTTAGTTATATCCTTTATGTAGTTATACTAACATAACATTTTCGTATATATCTTTTACCTTTTTTTTTTGTTTTCTTTTCATGCTTTGCTTATTCATTTTTCTTGGCATTTTTATGCTTGACGAGCTTTCAAAGTACCTCATTAGGGCGATATGGCACAGCACTAAGTAGTAGGATGAATTTCGCATTTGTGTCTTTATAGTTATGTATGTTTGTTTGTATATAGAACAGTAGTATGTATATGGAATATGTATGTGTTCTGCACTCCAGTGATATGTTTAAAGTTCAAGAAATCATACTATTATATGTACATATATATATATTGGTGAACGACTTTGCAGAATGTTGGGTCGAAGGTTGTAGTGTAAAGCAGTTAACAAGCGCCACAACATCTCAATGCGACACAGTTTCAAGTTAGCGCTTGAGAAATCGAACTGGAAATTTCTTTGCATGTTTACAAACTATCTTTCGGTAAAAAAAAAAACATTTAAAAACTTATAAACTGTTTTTTATTTAAGTTAAATGATTGCCTGCGCATTACGCTGAGTTACAAGAAAACTTCGCACATTGCCTTAGTGCCTGCAATCAGAAAGCTTAAATAGACTCCAGAAAATATTTACTTTTATTACATAAACTCGTGGAAAATTAAATTAGTAAGGGCGCAGATTTAAAAAAAAATATTAAGAATGAATAAGCAAATTCTGATGCGGGTAATGGGGTAATTGGTATTCTAGCAACAACTAAATTAAATAAGAAAAAAATTTACTTAAGAATTTTACAACTTCTTAAACAAAAACACTCATACAATTGTACTAAAGTGATTTCGGGCGAGTTTTTTTTTAATAAAATCTTTCATGTTTGCTCCGTATTTTGCAAAGAACGACATCAAGAAAGAAGTAGATTTAGATGTACCTTTAAATTGTTTGCCTAAATTGACAACACCATTTCGGTTTATTTAGAAACGACATATTTTGATCGAAATTTTTTAGACAATAAAAAATGCTCATAATATACTCGTACAATCGAAGCGACACGACAGAATTGAGAAAGTACGAACAGAAATGGTTGGGGAAGGCAGTTAGTTCTTCTTCTGCTTACAACAGCTGGACTCACCCTAACTGAATTCATATCAACTCTTAACTCACCATACCTGTTTTCTCCAGACTTCAAATTACTGCACTTAAACACACCACACTCAAACTCACCACACCTAAACTTAAGCCCCGATGAAAATTTGATAAATAAAAATGGCGAATGAAATAGAAAAGGCGGAGACAAGAAAATTCAGCGACGACTCCAAACTTCGCAGTAAATCGAAACTCACAACACCCGAACACAACACACTTAAAATATTAACTTCCAAATCAAACATACCTTATTTAAACACGATTAAATGCACCATACCTTTAATCACCAAATCATAAATAAAATGTATTTTTAAAATCGTGATTTCATCAACTTAAAATTGTAGTATTTAATTATGTAATGTAACGAGATTATGAAACGAGGAAGAAATAAATTTGGTTATTTTCAATTTCTAAGCGCGGCTTGGAATTCACATTCAAATGTAATAAAAAAAAAAAAAAAAAAAAAAAAAAAAAAAAAAAAGCTAAATTCGGGCGAAACCGATTTTTATATAACTTCGCGATGTATTTTTGTATGGGCGGTGCCCATAACTTCATAAAATTCCCGTTTCTTTGTTTCAAATCGCAGCTAGTATTTAACTTAACTCAATTCCTTCAAAATTTCCGTTATACTATGGAAATTGGGCGTGCTGCTTATGGTCCGATTTCAAAAATTTTAGAGGGTAATGCTAATAGTATCAAGGACAATATGTTCACCAACTTTTGTGACCATCTCTTCAAATATAAAATTTTAATTAATATGTTCCAATAGATAAAGAAAAAACGAATTTTTTGCATTTCACAAAATTTCCGTTATATGGGAGGTGGGCGAGGTTATGGTCCCATTTCAAAACATTTTTAACGATGATAACAGCGATATTGAGGAAAATTTATTCACCAAATTTTGTGATGATACCTTACACCGTTATTAATAAACAGATATTTTTCCTAAGTGGGCGTGGTAACGCCTATTTTTCAAAATTTCATAAATACCTTATTTCTTAGTTCAAAATCACTTTAAATGCCGAATTTCACTCAATTTGTTTTAATAGATACCGAAAAAACGGAGTTTTTGCATTTTTCAAAAATTTCCGTTATATAGGAGGTGGGCGTGGTTATTGACCGATCTTAACCATTTTCAATACCAACTTACCCTGTCCAAAGGGCAATCTATGTACCAAATGTCATTGAGATATCTTAATTTTTACTCAATTTATTGTAACCACAGACGGACTGGCGGACAGACGGACGGACAGGCAGTCAGGGCTAAATCGATTCCTCTTTTCATTCTGATCATTTTAGTATATAGATGTCTACATCTATCAAGGGTATAAAAATGTTGTGCTTTTTTTTATAAAATAAATAAAGATAGATCATCAACATTCACAGACCAACCATTCTGCGTTGCCATCCTTAAGACAATCTGACACTCATTACCAGAAGGCATCACATTCAGTTCAGAACTGTTTATTGACCTTATCAAAAGTTCCGTTTTTATGATATTAGCTTTGTATAAAATTAATTAATTCCATGAAAAATGTTTTAACCACTACATTTGCGGCTACAAGAGCATTTTTCATTTCAAGAAGTGCTTCCTTTACGTCGGCAGTTTTTATTACAATTTTTAATTTATAAAAAAAAAATTTATATTTTATAACTTAGCTGCGGCTTATTTATCGTGAGTTAGGTCCAAGTCAGTCCACACGCGTTTATCTAACTGAAATTTTCTATACGGCGCTTTGAAACAACAATTTCTGAAATAAATATGTTCATTTAATATTTTGATAAATTGCATTTTAAATTATCAAATGTTTTTTTTCAATAGTGTGATTTGATAGTTCTCGTTTGACAATTAAGGCACATCAAGCTACAGCAAGTGTGGCAATTTCCCAACTGCAGTTACAAGGCGAATTCATATAAGGTGGTGGTAATCAATCAGCTGGTTGCTTGTTCTTCTTATTTTATAAAATTAAGGATGTCAGTAAAAGGTAATGACGAATAATTTTGTTTACATATTTTGATATTTTAAAGCTCGTGATTTCAAAACTTGTGAAAAATAAAGACATTTCCAAATATAAAAAAATGGTAAAGTGCGCGGTGTGTCTAAAAAAATAGAAAGTGGGAAGGGACCTTGATCCAATAAGCGGCTGATGTGGTTGTGATCTTGCCGTACGGAGATTGGAGCGAAACGCAGGCGAAGCAGCCTAAAAATCCTGCAGGCGGTAGTGAAGCTGCCTACCAACTCCAATTTTTCCAAGACATAGTATATAAATATACATACATACATATTATATGTATATTCAAATTCCACATTGTATCGAAAAAATAAAACTTTAAATTTATTGCAGCAAACAAAATATGGTTACATTTTATATCCGAGTTTTATTGGATAGGAGGAATATATCTTTATATATTTTTATTTTTCTGACTTCTAACTTGTATTAAAAACTGTTTTGAGATTGGAGGTAAACTTTATTTCGAAAGAGAGACATTTTTCACTGTCCTTTTGCTTCACCGGCATGCGATGTGTCCAGACGAGGTAATTGTTGGCACTGCGATCGGATGTGTTGCTTTGTTGCAGTTTCAATTATCATCATATTCGCTTCCCAATCTTCATCTACCTATTTTGGTTTGCTAATTAGGTGGATGGATAGCACAATGAATGTACAATAAAAATGATTTCAAAAAAGGGAACAAATAAACATTTAATTATATTTACCTGGAAGCATCTTCAAGCCAATCACCACCCACATCTGCTGCAGGATTGATAAATTGTGTTGGTGCAGCAATAGTAAAACATCGACCTTCTTGCTTCTAGGATCTACAGAAATGCACGTACTGCAAAGAATATTTAAGTTTTAATCAATAAATGTAAATATGTACAAAGAATTCAACTTACCAAAATAAGTTTTCTTTCATCTGACAACAAAAAACAATAACTTCCATTCTTCAATTCTTTTCGATTATGACATTCTTAATTTGACAAATTTTGATGAATTCGCTTTGCCACCACCTTTAATCAATTCGCCTTGTGCAGTTACCTAAGGAAGAGCTTTAAAAACAAAATCACACCACTGTGTTGTCAAACTTTTGTATACATATATTGCTCTTCGAGCAAGTAAGTTAAACAAATGAAAATTTGAAAATTCTTAAATTTTGTAACGCTTTATGTAAATTATAATTTTGCGTACAATAAACAACTCAAAACAAATGCTCCCATTGAAACGAGCCTGGAGCAGTTTGTGCAAAAACTGGTAGGTTAGAAAAAAAATATGAACAGCTTACTTGGCATTTTTTAATACAATATTTATGGGCGCTCATGCATTTACGATGTCTTTATACTTTTGCGACTCAGTTGCGTTCGCGCTTTGCCACTTCCACTTTCGACTTCCGCCATAAATTAGAGAACTTATTTTTTTATAATTTGTTGGCTTACTTTTCTTCGAGTGAAAAACATTTGTATGCAAAGTTCTTACTGTTCGCACATATTTTTGGCAAACAATTTTTGTCTTCTTTGAATTGCGCTGCTTTCGCCTATCCCCAGTTTGCTCCCTTAGCGCAGCAGTTCTGCCAAATTTTGCTACTTCAAAGTCTCTTTTACACTTTTACTTATTTACTTTTCATTGTACTTTGGTAGCGATGTAAGTGTGGCAAAAAGTTTTACCTTTTCTCTTCATTCACCTTGGCATAGGCCAACACCTTTGCTTGCGTTTACACCTATTCAAATACCCACACACATGTACATGTACATACACATAAACGCACTCGCATACACTTAAAGTAAGAAAATTTCCATGAATAAACACTGACAAATTAGTTTAAAGGAGCTTAAATGCTCAGGTGTAAGATGAGAAGACCCAGCTGTAAGCTGATTGCATTTGAGACACAGCTCATTGTTGCTCCTGCTTTTGTGCTGCCAAATGGCAGGTTACTCATACGCCACGCCGCACCAACACTCCGTTCTATGCTCGTCGAGTCAAGTTGGAACATCTGATGTGGTGGCAATCTAGTTGCCAAACCCCCCTCTTCGACGGGTTTTTCGGGGACCAACGACTAAGCGGGAGCTGAGCTGCTGAGTTAATTTGATAATCGATACACACAAGCAGGCGGATTAAACTCATTCATCTACCGCAAACGCTTTACACTTTCGTGCAGCCATATTTTACATGCCTCACTTTAACGTTAAAAATCAAATTAATAATTTCTATAATGCGCTGTCGTTTGTTATAAGAAGGAAATGAGAAAATTATATTAATTTATTGCTACAGATTAGAAATATTTTCTCGCCTCACTTGCTCGAAAATTAAAAGTAGGTAGAATTAAAGTTTCAATCGCTTGCTATTTGCAGCATTCGCGGCAACAAAATGACAACGTTAAATCTTCCTTACAACCTTTTCTCGCTTCCCTGCTCTTAGCCTCGCTCTACATGCTGTTTACGATTTAACAAGTTCCTGTAGCTGAGCTTCACCGAAAAAACCAACAAACAGTTGATAGGAAATGCACAAAGCTTTTTCTACGAGCTCTGCCATTATTTTTACGTTGCCAGATTCCACTTCTTCTTCTCATTATCACTCACTCCTCACTACGCTGCTGACCTAAATACGCGTATCTGCCAGCGCTTCGAAATCCGCACACAATCGATTGCTTTGCAGAAATAAATGAAATCGATGAACAAAACTAGTCAGCCGTGTTATTATTTCCCATATTTTATGTTGAGAGCGGCGGTCGTTTGTACTTGCAGTGTGACAAAAAAAGGGAAGAAGAAACAGAAAAAATAAGTGAAAATAAAAAGCAAAATTGGTGTACAGCCTGAAGCGATTTCGCATGTGAATTTCAGAGAGAAATAAACTTTCGAAAGAATTGTTAGCAAAAAAAAATAATCAAACAAACGAGTCTGGCATTACATGGATTAACAATGCGAATTATATTCAAATAGTTTTTAAAGTAAACTAAAGTGAAAGTGTGAGCGAATGCAAATTTTGTGGCATTTCTAACAAAGGCAGCTAATAAAATGACAATAGTTAATGGCAGTATTAAGTTTTGTATAATTTATTTTATCTTCTATTCACAAATTATAGCACAAACATATATTGATTATTAATAAAAACATTGTAAATTTTCAAACAAACAACATTAAAGGCAATATTTTAAATTATATAAAAAACATAGGAAACATTTATTAAAATTTCATCAAATTTTCAAAACCTAAAAAAAATTACTAAAATGTTAATTGAAATCTCATTCAATTTGAGTACAATAAAGTGCAATTTTCTAGTGAAGACGAACGACCACTGATATTTGACAATATTTTACTTACGCTCCTTCGCAATTCCTTCCATATAAAAAATGTAGACATTTAAAACAAGCTTTTTCTTGCACTACAATGGAATGAGCCAAAAAAGTGTAGAATTAAAAAAATTGCAAATCTTTTTTAAAGTTCAAAATTTTGATGACAGTTTGTTAAAACATTCTACATTTCTTAAAGCGTTTAAAAAATAGGTGGTTATGGCTTTTTTTTTTGGAGAATGAACAATATTTTACTTGAAAAAAAATTGTAATTAATTAGAAGAAAATAAAGTGTCAAAATTTTTCGATATGTGTTTGTGCTATAATTTGTGAACAGAGTATATCCATTACTCTGTAGAAGGCACATTAAACTGGTAGCAGTATTAAAGAAAATACAACCCTGGGGTATATTTTTTTAATTTATTGTGGTCCACCATCCTTCAAATTAGATATATAAAATTTGACGTGTTTGATAATTCCAAACGTAAACAAAATGAACGCGTTTTAACATTTTGCTTGAAAAATAAATTTATTTCAATGTAAACAGTACAATACGCATTCTACTTGAACGGATCTTTAGGAAGCATTGCTCCTGGTCACAACATTCTGGAAAGACTCTTGAGGTATGTATGGCTTCAAATATGCAAAAAATGGTCGGAACGCACCCAACCGTTTGCAGAAAGCGGCATGCCGAAGTTTTGTTTCAATTGGATGTGAAAAGCAAGATCCGACCTTTTCCCGTCTTTAAGAACAAAATGTCTCCTTTCTTAGTATGTACATATATATGTTTTCCAAATCGCGTTAATGAAAAATTTCTATAAATTAGAAATTATAAAAATACAAAATGTAAACAAAGCTTGACTTGCTATGGACCACTTATAAGAAAAAACTGCAATCAGCTGCTAACATTATAATACCTGTTTGCTGTAGCATGACTCTATATAAAAAAAAACCCTGCTATTACTTCATTAAAGTTCCATGAGAAACATTCATTTTCAGTAAAAAAAAATTTTTTTTGAATTTTAATGCTCATTTTATAAATATTTTCCTGTCAAACAAAACATGTTGCGCTTCTTTTAATACTAAAATGAGGTAAGAAATCGGGGACTTTTACTATTTTGTTTTTTTATATATTGACTGTTGAAAAATAAAGCTAAAATCATCATCCTTTTTTATACTTTCGTTTACAACACATACACACTACATTCTGAGCGTATCTTTTGATTGGAGACATAAGGTATTTTTTTTAAGCCTCCATCGCATAGACGATCCTTAGCTTATAAAAATTTTTTATTTTACATAAATTAATTTTTCCCGTTTTATAGGGCAAATACTGAACGAAAGAATCATAACTTCATTCCACATTTTCGTAAATCGCGTACACAATAAATTTATATAAATCGTGAAAGTTAACGTATTCTAAACAAATGACCGTGCCGTTTGATGTTCGCGAACGAAACAGAGCTCGAGAGACAAACAAATAGTCAAGAGAGAGAGAGAGAGAGCTTCTCCAAGCAAACCAAAGTAGGACAATGGGAACATGCCTAGAGATTCTTGAGATATGCGGCTATATCATTCAAATCCAATGCCTTGAAAAGAGTAAACTCGACAAGCAATTTTCTTGAGATTTTGTAAAATGTGAAATTTTGAATTTTGAAGGTATGCGATACTAGCAACTGGTTAATGAACTCTTTCTTGGAAAGCAAAGCAAATTTAAGTAATTAAAAAATATTTGCTCCTAAATGAAAAACGCACTTACACACTACAAGCAAATAAATTTCATATTCATTTAACATTAATTTTATTCATTAATAAACTCTTAAGAAAAGTACGTACATATTTCTTTGAACAAACTTCAAGTGATTACCAGTTAAAGAGAATAAATTATGTGCATAAACTTTCGCTTAGACTTATCCTTATTGAAGTGTTTATACCCTTTGGGTGGGGCGTATTACTTAAAAATTCTGAGCGTAAAATGTTTTACACTTAATTAAAGAAGAAATCGCGGAAAGGCAACCCTCGTCAAAAGTAATCAACAATGAACAACTCAATTCACTTGCAAACGCAAAACCAACAAAGCTTTTAGTCAATTTTTTCATTGCAAAAGTTCTTAAACTTTAAAATACAACTTTTTATTCAATTAAGCTGATGCTCATAAAATTTTTGCTTAATTTTTTTTTTTTTGGTAAAAAAAAAATACTGCGCCGGCTCCTAAATAATCAGGTGAAATAGCATAAGTAAATTTAATATACTCGTACATAGTGAAGGTCGGTCTGTCGGTCACTTAAAACCGAAAAAAATTCGAATAATAAGGAACCGAGTCAAAGAGAAATGAAAAAAAAGGAAGTGCAAGCAAAATAAGTAAGTAACTAGAAGTGACGGCGCCGATGTGCACGTGAGTTGGAGAAAATTAAAATTTCGCCGAAAACAAAGGCCACACCGCAAGCTGCCACTGACAACAGCTGTGGAAACAAAATGTAATAAAGGACCATAGGAGCTGAAAGGAAGCATTAGAACGCCGCCACTGCCGCGGCACTGCGCCACGCTCCGGCGGAGGTGTGAGTGAGCTGACACTGGCGCGCCTGACGCCAGGCGACAGGCGACAGAGGGCGGCGACGGCGTACGCCCAATAATCCGAACAATTTCCGACACTAATCCCGGCTTAGGAAGTTGCTTTCAATTTAGTGAAAAAAAACGACAGTGATAGGAGCAGCGAGCGTGGGGAGCGAGGAATGAGTAAATACAAATATAAACAAAAGCAAACGAAGACAGGTGGTGTTAGGAAGCAACACAGCACCATTGCATGTGTCTGTCTGTGTGTGTGTGTGTGTGTGTGGAATTAAGTAGTGGTAGTAGTGGTAGTAGTAGATGTGTTGCAACATAAACAGCTGCGGTGAAAGCAAAAGCAAATAACGAAATGACACGGCGAATAAAAAGAGCAGAAGCGCATTTGCGATGGCGACAAACCAAAGCATGACGAAGGATTTGGGCAGCCACGACACAGCGGCAGGGTGAATGAAAAAGCCAACTATCGCCTCTTCTTGTCTCTCAGGCTACGCCGCTAAACACACGCCGACTGGGAAGCCAACTTGCCGGCGCTTGCTTTGCGTGTCGCTTATCACAATCGCGACCGGAAATCAACGTGTCGACGACGTGTTAGTACTAGTAGTGAAATGAAAAAAGTGGCAAAGCGTAAACGAAGCAACGAATTTCTTTCGACGCTTTACAAACACTCTAAAAGCAAAAGAGAGACAAAATATTGATGCAGCACAAAAGCGAAGAACATTTGTGTGTGTGTGAAATCTTAATCTTATCTTTATTATTACCAAGCAATGTCGTCGGGTATGCACACATGACTATATTCCTAATATTATAAATTTTTATTTTTATCCTCTTCTACCATAAACTTTAATCGGGCTGGGTTTGGCAGAGAATTTGCCATACAGTTTTGAAATGAAAATATTTTATAAATATTTTATAATTCTGAAAAAACATAGCGAGTATAGCGAGAGGTGTCTTACTACTGGCTTATCAAAAGCTTTTGAGGCCAGTAGGTATTAAAAATTTCGAGCTCAATTAACAATGACTTTTCAGCTTCGAAATAAAAACACGAATTTTAACTTTGAAAATTTTTAAATCAAAAGTAGATTAACATTTAAAAGATACTCAAATATATGAAGTATTAAAAACATGAATAAATCCAACGGTTACCCTCCTTCCGCCCAAGCGAGTTGCGCAGTCCGTGTGAAGCATAAATCTTTGCTTTTTTTTGGCGTCGAGATGAGAAACTGTTGAGCTACAGAATAAAATTCATTGGCTGATGGTCAGAAAATATTATAGTCAGTCATTTATTTAGAGAGGACCGTAGGTATGATTTTTTTTCATGCTGAAAAACGAGTCCGAAATCAAAAGTGCCACAAAAATTGTTGAAAGGACATAAAACAAACAAACGAAAGCTCTCAAATAATTTAAAACTCGTCTCGTGTGATTTCCAAATAATAAGTCTGAAATGTCTAGAGTGAACGTTAAGATTAATGTCGACTAAAAAGTATGGCCTACGAGTTAATAAACGAAAAATATTAACTACTTGAGTAAAAGGGAAGGTCATACAATGAACGCCACCGGAAGTCTCTTAAAGTAAGAGTTGTTTTGAACACATAAATGAGTTATCTATAAAAATTGAGAATTCAAATCGTGGAGGCATAATCCAGAACTGATCTTACAAATGTCGTTAAAAGGGTTTTGGTTACATACGCGCAGGCTGCGCAAAAACTTTCGGTATTTGAGCGAGTGAGCGCGACAACTCGTGGTCAGCGCGCCACTGTCAAAGAGGTGGTCGCATTGCTCACTCGTGGCGAGCGTTTTACTTTCATCTTCTGGCAAGTGAGCGCGGCTGACGTGCACTGTCACACTCTACTTGAGGAGGCAAGTAGTTGCCTGTTGACTCGCTTGCGTGTGAGTGAGTGAGTACGAAGTTGCGTAGCACGCAAATTTATTCAGCAAATATGTAGCTTTGTGCAGTTTTGGTGCCAGCGATTTCATCGTGATTTGCAGATTTTTTGTTGTGTACTTTCAATCAACTGTAAAATAATGTGTTTTCAAAGAACGGTTTTAGTTAAGTGAGCCTTAGAAATATTACTTAAAAATACGATATTGTTTTAATTTCTGTCATCCTGATGATTTGCAAATGCTTGAAAATCTTTTAGTTTTGATCGCGTCTTGGTTAATCATATTCCTTTTGAAATATAGCAGCTAGAAAGCTTTACCAACTCGCTTGCTTGCTACTCGGGGTGAGCGCTCGTACGCCAGCGAGCAGTTGCGCGAGCGAGGAGCTAGAATTAGGTATCCCCGAACCCGAACTTACATCAAAGAAATGTTTAGTATTTTTCTAAGACTGTTATACGAGTATGTTTTATTCCCAAAGCAGATCAAAGCGACGAGTTGCTAATTTTTAACTTCTACAAACCCTAAAAACAGCAAGAGTTGTACTAGTAAGTGTCATTTTTACACTGGAAAATTAACTTCTGCTCGCAAATTTAACGTCGATTTTAATGTTAACTTGCAAATTGATTGCCTAACGAGCGTTAATAAACTTCTACTACATTTTTCATGAGATTAGAGCGGAGTTTTTAATACTTGTGTTCATACTTTAATAAAAATATACGTAATTATGGTTATTTTTAAACAAAGTGCACAGATTAGATGAAAAATTTGGCAATCGAGAGAGGAAAATCATATCCAAACCATAACAATCGGCGATTCATGGATCATAAAATATCTCCTGAAATATAATCTGGAGTTTCCATCATAAGCCCACAAATCCTGCAGGACCCCTCACAGAAGGTAAAATTTTTATAAAACTTGTATTAATATGTGAAGGACTTCCGTTTTAGTGCAACATGGTTGCTCACATTTTTTGCTGATGAATATATGTATGTATGTACAAGTTTACGAAAGTTTGTAAAAAAAGTTACTTATTAAATGAAAAAGTAAAAAAAAAAATTGAGTTCAATTTTTGGTAAAATTACAAAAATGAGTATTTAATTTTGGACTATTAACCATTAAACACTTTTTCAGATCCTCCCACTTTAACCTAAGCACTTAAAATTGCTCAGTTCAACGCTGAATATTTTTTAAAAGAATTTTGACATCAAATTTAAAAGCTACATTTTCAGGCTCAACGTATAAAGAACCTTTAAAAATTAAATAAAATTTTATTTTAAAAAAATACAAAACAAACAGATACAAAATAAAGTCTACACCACCACAAATGGCTACCAACAAGTTCAAACACCGGAAAAAGGATATTTACAAAAGGATACAGAATGACGCCATAAAAATATTGCGGCGGCGTAAAAGGATTGCGGTTCTTCTACATGCCGACAAACTTTAATATTGGGCATGAATGTCGCAAAAAAATTGTGTTTAAGCACTTGGGGTATGTGTGAAATTTGTTATAGCTGCCACGCGCCCCAAAGTATGCCACGCTTATGCGTCATAGAACTATTCAAAGCAAATCATCGGGGCAGTTCAAGTGACATTCGAGTTGAAAGCGAGATTGTGAGCAGCCGGAAATGGGCAGAGTAGCAGTTAACGATAATTTTTAAGCTGTGCTTCTAATGCAATTTCATAAGCCATTAATGTTGGGTACATCGAAGTAGCTACCCGATTATTTTTATTTTTTTTTATTTTTTATTAAGCAAGCTTTTTGAGAGCGTTTTAAGAAAGTAATTGGTGCAATAGGTGGTATTCAGTTTGAATTGTGTCACAAATATCTTAAATACTTCATTTTCTAAAGAAAAAATAATAATAATAATAATGAAACAACAACCTAAAGACATACAATGAATATTAAATGCAATTATAGTAAATTTAAAATATGCCTGCTAGACAAAACACAATTTTCAATTTTCTTGTTCATTGCACAGAAACCACAGATTAAATTTCATTTCATCTACCCTCCCACTCCGCATTCCTCTACATCACAGCTATCGCTACAATTAAATTCAACCAGACACAAACGCACACGAATGCTAATTAAAATCTCTTCATTAGTTCCATTCGCGTATAAATAAAAACTAAAAAATGCACAGAAATTGTGAATTTGTGTTTGCCTTGTTTTTGCTTCGAGTTGGCTTCGCGCGGAATGTTTAGAAAAGCGTGACACTAATTTTATGCTGCCTAAATTAATTGGCAAGCGGCGACAAAACTAACGAAATGCACACACACACACACACACCTGCGTGCACATAACCGCAATGCCGCATGTCAAATCCCAAATTATGCACATTTTGCGGCGAAATATTTAAGACAAAACAAAAATTAACAAAAAAAAAAAATTTCAAAAAACAAAAAGCATTAAAACAAATCATAAAACATACTACAATCAAATAGTATCGGCGTATTAAAGCGTAGCAGCAGACACGAAATGGCGTGCGAGAAAATGATGGCAAACAATAGACAACAAAAACAAAAAAATTTATGAACATGAAATTGTGTCGGCTGCTGAATGCTCACTGCCCCAGAGACCATTTCGATATTGACGTCGTACTACAGTTGGTTGGATGATTGGCTGCTGTCAGTGTGGTAGTCGGTGGCCAGCTGGTTGTGGTCCCTACGGCGTTGTTGGCGGCCATAGGCTGGTGCTGCCGCTGATGGTGATGCCAATTAAAATCACTTGTCAAAATGTTTACAAACTCATCTGAGCTCAACCGCAACCGAGCAGACAGCCCTAAGAGCATACAACAATAACACACACAGACACACTTTTACAATACTTACATACATACATACATATACGTTGTGTGTGTGTGTGTGTATTTATTTACTGAATTTGCATTCCAGCGTTGCGCCTTTTTGCCTCACCACACTAAATACACACGCACACACTCGCACGCAACACATCAACATTCATCTACTCTAACACACACACACACACACACGCTCGCTCACTCACTCACTCACTCAACTAGGCACTTGCTGCTCTCAACGCACTTCACTCAATGGCAGCTCACTTCATGTTGGGCATAATCAAGCGTAAAATTTTCAAATGTTATTTTGTTAATTAAAAATGACGGACCCGTAAAGCTTACGAAAACAAAATAAAAAAAAACAAAGATGGAATATCCCCAATGTATGCTTGTACTTAGACTAAGGTGGCTCCAAAAGGGAAAAGTCGAAATATAAATGGTGCCACATTACGGAATAGTCCGTAAAAATGATAAAAGTATGTAGAATTCTTAAAAATTTGTTTGATCCGAAAAATTTAAATTTGTATTCCTAAATAATTATCAATTATAATTAAAAAAAATTCTTATTATTTACTATTTTTTATGGATACCTACAATTCCGAAAAAAAAAAGAAAAAATAGTGCCACAAAAAATAAGCAAATAAAAATTATTATTTTTAGCCTACTCAAGAGAAATGGAGTTCTGCGATTGACATTTTTTTAATCTTGATGCATTCAAAACATTATTTTTTCATCATACGTGGGCAATTTTGAGCGAATGGACCTTCATTTTTTATTTAGAAAATTCAGTGAATTTTTTTATATAAAATATTCCTATAAGTAAAATCATTGAAATTCTAACTTCGCGCTTTATGTTTTTGGGCCACCCTTATGTACACGGTCCTAACGAAAGTGACGGGCTGCTGCAAGGCGCCTGTTAAATGGCACGCAATTCTGCTTCTGGTAGAGTTAAGGACTTTTCCGAATTTTATGTGTTCGTCAATAAAAAAAAAAAAGATCAGATAAACATGCAGCGTAGGAGTGTATGAATTGGTTAAAATTAGTTATTTTCTCCTTCATGCACAATTGAACAAACATACAAACTAACTAAATTTAAGAACAAAGTTTTTATTTCGATTTAAAAGTTTGGTGTAGAAATATGATAGGGCCGCC
The DNA here is from genome assembly GCA_963971545.1 of Philophylla caesio. Taxonomy (NCBI): domain Eukaryota; kingdom Metazoa; phylum Arthropoda; class Insecta; order Diptera; family Tephritidae; genus Philophylla; species Philophylla caesio. The sequence continues at coordinate 219,618,424 of OZ020604.1, read as the reverse complement.
CTGAGGGGAATTTAGTATTGAATAAGAAAATACATTAATTTTTACACTAATAGTTCGTTACAGCATTTACAATGCAGTTAAGCCTAGTTGTGTTTAAATCAAAAAAATTTAAATAAAACTTATTAAATCCATTTAACAAATGCAACGACCTCAATTTCTAGTTGCAATAGTTTTCTTCTCATATTAACTTTAAGTAGGGATAAAAAACCCCATTAAAAAAATTGTTTATCGCATTTTTCTCGAAAGCTTATATTCGTACCGTATGTCCATTTCAACTCTCCCTGTTAAAATTATTTCTTCAAGTTAATGTCAATTCGCTCAGATAAAATATCTTGAGCGTTCCTCAGATGAGACCAAAAAACCAACATGAAAGGTTGGATTCGAAATTATGGTTTTATTCAGAGTTTTTCTTCAATATCGTGAAATTTCTTTTGCCTGGCCTAAAAGTAAATATTGAATATTTTCGTGACACTATTTTAGTTGGCATTTTGGAAATCAAAACTCGCAGGATCAATTTTGACATTAGCCTTTTATTGGTTACTCTATTATTAGTGGTTTTATTCGTCAAATCGATCAAAGCATATCCATTTTGGAACTTTTTTAATGAAAAATATGACACTTTTAAGATCAATGAAGACTTTCCACAATTCACTTATAAAGTTGTAAATTACATTGGCCGGATGTTCAAAATTTTGAATTTTTATTTTATTATATTTTACGCATTAGAGCAAAACATAAATAATACCAAGGTAATTTTAATCAAGTCATGCATAGAAAATAGTTGTATAAGCCGTTTTGGTTGCCATTTTAGTCATAGGACTTACAAGTATTTATTTGAAGCTCACTGTTATATGCTTGATTGGTTTTAGTTTCTGTTGAAAGATAATTAAGTAGTTTTTTATGGAAAGTAACTGAACGAAAAGACTTTTGGTAAAATAAATATTATCGCTACCAATTTTTAGCACTCAAGAGATGAAGTTCAAATCATGACCAAACCGTATCATGACGAAATTTTTGAATGTCGGCAATTGCAATTCTCTGTTAGATTTTCTACTAAGTGGCCCTTTACACGATTGAAGTATTGCTTTTACATCTGCTCGCACATAGCAGAAACGAGATGCGAAGTTGTGAAGTTGTGAAGTCGTTTCAAGTTTCTCCGTTTACTTTTGACATCGTCTCTATTTTCCTCATATTTATTGTTGTGTGAAAAGAGAAAACATCAAAGCTTCAAAATCAAATGAGCAAAATTGGCTATCAAACCTTCCATAATAATGAAATTGTACACAATTTTCTGTGATGTTTCTAAGTTCTAAGTTTATCGGTATAAACTCGTCAAAAATTACACCCAACTGATCGGGATGGTAAGCTGAGTCAATTTAGCCGTATCCATTTTTATATCCGTCTTTTAAAACGCAAACTAGTTTCGCCTTTTTAGAAGCAATCTAATTGAAATTGATGAGGCAATCGACCAAATCATATTACAATTCCTTAATCTTATATCGCCCATGTAACCGAATACTCAGACGAAGTATTTTCGGTTCTTAATCCCGCCATTTAAGAAGCTGGAGACCTAAAATTTTGCACTAACTTTAGTTATTCTGAGTTAAAAATAAACACGGGGGAAATCAAAATTATGAGAGAAATGCAACATAAAGATCGATTACAAACCAGATATAGCATTTACAGCTAAGTGCATGTAATTTTCCACTTTTTGTTTTTGGTTAAGCAACTAAATGTAATTTTCTTAAATTTTCCCCATTCTTCTTAAAAACGGAAAAAATGTTGTTTTTACTTTTATATACTTTCTCAGCTGTCGCTTTTGGGTACTTTCTGCGCACTTTAAAATGCTACTAAAAGAAAATAACAGCAATTCATTTGTTTCCTTGAATCAAATATTAAGCGGCACTTTGTTAATTTAAATTTGTTGTAAAATGATTTTTATTTACGCGCATTTGCTAAAGTGCCACCCTCTTTGACATTCCCGAAACAGAAATGAATAAAAGGAAGGACGCGGCAACCAAAGTGAGCAAAGCATATTCGCCACCGCCAAAACACCCAACTTCTGCGACATATTTTAATTATGTTTCCCAAAATCCGCTTTGAAGTTTTGGTTATCTTTCTGTCATTTAATGCGTTTAATGTCTTCCCTTTTTAGCCATTTTTTTTTTTCATTCTTCTGTACTTCTATCCTCCCTAGCCATAATGGGTTTAAAAATAATGCCGCAAATCTTTTATTAGCGCAATATGAAAGTAATTTTCGTGCAAAGTAAACGACAATTTTTCTATTAATTAAGAAATGCAAAAGCTTGGGAAATATATGAAAGATAAAATACTGAATATGAATTGAAGAGAAAGCGCAAATGAAAAAGCCAAAAAAAAGGCACTCCACTAAAATTGCCCTCGCCATTGACACAGTCATAAATGTCATTGGTTTTATTTTTTTCTTTTGTAGGGATTTAAGTATTTAAAACTTCCGAATATCTACATATCGTCCTCATCATCATCATCATCATCATCAAATATACCAAATGAGATTTTCGGTTTGCAAAGTATTTTGAAATGTTTGTAAGAAAGCCAATAAATCTTTTATTTATCGTCATGATGCCACTTTAATCTTAAAGGAGGGTTTGAATTGGAAAAAGTTTCAAAGGTATGCTTAAAAATTATTGTCAAAGAGAAAAATCGTTTTCGGCCTTCTTTAATGATGACTGCGATATGGATCTATGTTTTCCGAATAAACGCAATTAAAATAAAGGATGTTCATTTCCTTTTCATTCTGCTTCAATGGCTTTTATCTATTTTTGATGTCGCTTATTTATGACGCTAAGATTAATATTTATCGTTATTAGCAGATTCAAAAATTAAACGTTACAGATTAATAAATGCAATGGAAAACATTCTCAAGTACAAATTTCTTTGTTTTTTTTTCCACGAATTAAAAATGTATATTTGGAGGAATATGGCGTTGAAATTGAGAGGTCGGATTTGTGTTAGAAAAGTTTACTTCTTTTTAGGAAAAAAAAGATGTATAATCTGTTCACAAATTATAGCACAACCACATATTGACAGATTTGGGCACTTAAATTTTCTTCTAATAAATTAAAATTATTTTTCAAGTAAAATATTGTTCATTCCCAAGGAAAAACCAGAACCATCCGTTTTTTAAACAAATTAAAAAATGTACAATGATTTTAAAAATTTCGAACATTTTAAAAAAGTTCTTATAATTTTCTTGGGTATGCAGTTTATTGGGTCATTTACTTTTAGTTTGATAAAATGCAAGTTTTAAGTGTCTATAAGTTATCACATTTTTTATATATTTTTAAATTTTCGAAATTTTGATAAATGTTCATATTGTACATTTTTTATAAAATTTCAAAAAATTGTTTTTTTTTTTTAAATAATTGGAGGATAAATAAATTGTCCAAATTTGTCGATATGGGTTTTTGCTATAACCTACTCAAGGAGAGAGGGAATTGGTGAAGTTTTTTGATCTATGCACATACCGACAAACGGTTGTAGGGCCATAAAAGAAAAAAATATGTAGAGTGAATGAAATATGTACGCACAAGTCGCTTAAGCACATTGTTGTTGCGTGGTTATTGGTTTACTGATTACCTTCTTACCGAGTTTCATTGAAGGAGTTTGATTGCAGTTTTTTTTTTTTAATTTTCCTATGAATTAATTTGTAAGCCCATTTATTTTGCAAGTAGTTTTAAAAGTTGTTGCTAATTGAAACGCTTTTAATGTAAAACCTAGAAGCCATGAATTTCCTGTATCTTTAAAAAAAACGGCAGCAACTTTTGCGCCAACCAAATTGTAATCAGCTTTTTGTTTCCACTCTTGAATGTCTTTTACCCTCCAAACGGCAAAAGCAGCCTTTTTCTCAGAAATCTCATTAAATCGCTACTTCACAAAACTTTAAACAGCAAACAAAGGCAACATTTAAAATATAAAATTTTTGTTTCAAATGAGCTTCAAAATATTAAATGCAAAACGGCATTATTGGCTATATAAATCCGGCCAAGTTTCAGCAGAATTGGTAATAACTTTAACTAATGAACCATTTCTTTAAATTTTTTTAGGAATTTAGTTCAAATTTAAATTGAAATTTAAATTTTTAAATTTATTATATGGGTAATTTGGTAAAATATCTACTAAGCAAATATTCGTGAGCATCGAGTGAAGCAAGATAATATACAAGCAAATGCGAAAGGCCAGAAGAAAAACCAGCAAAGTGATGTGTTTAAAAACGATTTAAATTCTGAAAAAAAAGTTTAGACTGCTTAAAACGCCACAAAGGCCAAATTTGTAAGATAAAACAGAAAGCAATTTGCAACAAAAACGTTGAAAAATAAAATGTTTAAATCTTCGTCAGTATCCGGTTTTGTGCCTTATTTCCCTTACACCGCACGCAAACCTCCTATTCTTTTTTTGTCTTAAATATGCAAATTTAATTCAAACATGTTCCGGTTATGTATGTATCTTGTAATGCTAATAACTTCCGGCAAAAGTGTGTTGTTTTTTCCATTCATTTATTTTATTTTATTTTTTCAACCCTTTGGCTCATTCAAGTACCGTCCATTATATCTCTTACTTGTATACATTTTTATTTTTTTTTCTCGTTTTGCTTACATGCCGCCGGTGAACCAATTTTATATTCATTTTGCGCCTATATTTCACCATTTAATTGCAGGCCGCCGCCGGCGAACACTGTCTCTCACCTCCTTTGCCACGGTGCCGGCGCACCAACCGCAACTTCAATGCGATTCGATTTAGACCACAATTTATTTACTAAGCCTGGCAAATGCTCTAATTCGTACAAGGTTCAAGGTTTATATTAAAATTTATTTATTTAAATTTCATATTCGATTACTTAGTATTGCTTATAATATTTTATTTGTCCACGATTTTTTCAAGCTTTGCGGCTGCTTTCGCATTTATCTCTCTGTTGCTTCCGTTCACAGCATCTTGCAAGTTTTACATACCAAATATTATAAAATATCCTTAATGCGGCTAATGGCATTGTCTTTGTTATTATTGTTATTGTAGTGTATGCTCGGCATGCTTTTCTGCGGTTGCAAAGTGCGGTGGAGCAAACAAAGAGCACAAGGAGCCGAGAGCAGTGAGAATTATTCACACACACTTGGCTTTGTAAATAAATTATTATTCTAATCTTCTTCGATGCATTTTTTTTTCTCCCATAAGCAACACATTATGTAATATGATTTGATATTTATTTAAAAATTGTTTTTTTTTTTGTTTTTCTGGCAGCGGTTTTGTGTTGCAAGCGCGCAACCGAAAAATTGTGCGCTTGAGAATTTTAAAGTGTATCTTAATTTTTGCACATATTTAGTGCGTTTGACTTTTTGTTAAACCAAACGATATTTTAAAACTATTTTATTTCACATTTTTTTATATAAAATGAAATTGTCTGCTTGATAATAAACTAAAAAAGACGAATATATAAAAAGAGCACATTCGCAAAATTTATGCAAGAAAAAACGCATCTCCATTGCTTTCCTTAGAATTAAGTGGCAATAAATTTCAGTCTCGATTTACTAAACAGATTTAAGGGTTATTTACGTGTATTTACACTATTTATGTGCTTGTGTACGCGGTCAAGGCCGGTTCTAAAAGAAAAGACGCTCGGTGCCAACATGTAAATATTAATGCTTTTGCATTTTTTTTATTTCGATTATTTAAGTTCCCAAAAAATTAATTTTCCAATGAAATCAATTATAATATTGTGATTTTTTTTACTTGATATCCGACGTTCATAAAATTGTATTATTAATTAAAAACAGTTGACTACCTACATGTCTAATTTTCAATTGAAGGAATTCAATTTTTATTGCTCTAAGGTTCGTCTTGATAAGTTACAATTTTGCAAATTTTCGATTTTATATAGATACGCAACCGGAAAATTAAGGTAAACATGCATTGCGTTTTTTATTTCACGAGCAATTGAAGTGCGCCTAAAAATCTTTAAGAGCAAAGCGAAATTTTTAAAAATTAAAATTAAATTTAAGCGTTTTCTGTGAAAAATAAATAAGATACCAACAATTTTCGTACAGTATGAAAGAGATATATGTACTTTTTTTTTAAATTTTTGTAATAAGGCGTCCACTTAGAACAGGCACTGGTGTCGCCTCAATTTGGCGCTACTTTAATTTTACCCGTCGCTAAAGCGTCCCTGTTTGTTGTTTAAGTTTTTATTTGCTTCTTCCATCACATAAAGTCCTCACATTCGATTTTCCCTGTGCTATTCTTATTCATAACATTGCTTTTAATTTGAAATTCAATGTGTATCCTTTTTGATTATTTTTATTTTGTTTAGTTTTATTTACGAGTATGTTCAGCTGACTTGCCAATGTTTTCCATGTTTTGATTTCATCGCTGCTAGGTTTTTTAGACTTTGTTTCATATTCAAATAAATCTTCATTAAAGGCATGTAAGTACGTCAAATGCCTTACATCAAAAGAATTCGTGAAGATACAAATTTTAATACCATTATCATGACTAAAAAGAAATAAAGAGAAATTTTACCTCTTCTGTATATAATTGATTTGAAATGAGTGAAGATACCCTCAAAAACAATTAATTATATCACAAGTAGATACAACGAAAATTTGGCGAACACTCTTGTTATTCATAAATATTCGCCTCGACGCACTTGTAAACATGAAAATAAAAATACTCAGAAAAGAAAATGTGTTCGAATATGTTTTGTGTCTCGCTAAAATGAATTCATTCGATGCATCAAACAATTAGCACTTAAACGATTTCGTGTCTATTTCTAGAATTTTTTGAATTTCATGTTATTATTAGCATTTTTCTTTGCTTGCTTGTCTGTTGCAATGTAAATCAAATATTTTGCTTTGGTCTTCAATGGCATTAGCTCCTAGAAGACACGCGCTGTTAGTCGCTGCAGCAAAGCTTGAACGAGGAAGAAAATTACCGTAAAATTTGAACAAGTTTTTTTGCTGGTTTTGAGTGAAAATTATGCATGCAAATAATAACTAACAATTAATTATAAATACTCGTACATATGTATGTTATGTTGATAATTTAAACAAGCAATGCATCTAATTTGCGGAGGGAAGAATACCAACCAACGAATTTCAATTAGGAAATGTGCTTACTGATCTCTTTCATCGTGGTGCATAATGAGCATAAATTCTTGTTAGATTTGGAATTATTAGTTGCTATGTAAATATTTCAGATCTTAAAGTCTGTTGTGTTTTTTCATAGTTTAACTCTATAATCTTTAACTTCTGGCATTTATCCCCACAGTCAGTTTCAGATATTTACCCAAGTCTGTTTGGCGATTGTTTTACCTCAGGAAAACATTGGGTCTTGTAGTTTTCTTCAAGTGTTGATTTTACCTGCAATGCCTTCTAATAATGATTCTCAAGGGGATTTGTATGGCGGAAATAATTTCAACTTTGACCAAGGGCTAAGTACTAAACGCTGTGTGTCAAACAAAAAATCCCCAGGCAGGTCTGTCAAAATCTGAGTATTAAAGTGATTGGTTAACACTCGGTCAGCAAATAATTAATTTGTGATGCTTTTTAATATCTCTTAAATCGAATAGTTCTCTACTCTGACTTTGACTTTGGAAAATTACAAAAGTATTAGATAATTGTGATATGCAATCGAATTTTTTTCTTGTTTAGCTTGGCAAATGTTTCTTCAAGGTACTTTTTAAAAATCACCTCAATTCTTAGCATTATGGAGAGAATCTTCACTTCGTCAAAAATCGACAAACAAGTTAAATGGAAAGCTGCATAAGTGTTTTTAAATAAAATAAAAAATTTACCATAAAATTAACAAAATAATTTTACTTAAATCAAATAGATTTATTATAAAAGTTTGCGTTAAAAAAAAATGCATTAATTATAAAAATAAATACACTGTTTAAATAAAGCAAATTTTTAAAATAAGTAATGCGATCGTTGACAGTTCTTTTATTAGAAGATTGTATGTGAAAATGAACAACAGTTGAAGCGATAAAATTTACGGCTGCTGTTTCAAAAATCACCATATTTCCCTCTCTGCTCTTCATTGGCAATGGCTCAAGAAATATGAAAAATTACAATATTCATTTTAGCTGAGCATATTCAAGCCACGAGTTATTTAAGAAGTGTTTATAATCATCAATGGCAATTATCATTTAAAACAAATACGAACTTTCTGGTTGTATTTAAATACCTTTTTTTTAATTTTTCAACTCTTAAAATAAAAACTACAAACATCGTCGATGACGCCTTTGACCTTTACTTAATGGTTTATTAATAGTTTTGGCTTATTAAAACCTCATTTTGTTTGTTTGAGAGATATGTTAAGGACTCATTATTAGATACTATTATCCCCATTCATACCTGTTTTACAACTGCTTCGTTATCAGAAAATAATTTTAGAAGCAATTGTGCACATCAGAACCATACGACACCCACATATTTATAAGTTTCGATATATTTTTTTATTTGATTTTCCATATTTTCAGTTTCTGAAACAGTTCGTTCTTTAAAAAATATATTACTAAAGCGTATATTCATTACAACTTATTTATAAGAATGGGTTTTTACAGTCCTTCAATTACTCGAATGCACGAAAAGAAAAATAGTGGTTAATATACAAAAAAATCTTATTATAAAAATTCATTATTTTGTTCTTTTTTGATTAGAAGAACTAATAAGTAATTAGAAAGTTTAGATGTTTGGATGTTGTACACAAAAAGGTCTAGATGAGTTCATCTACAGGGGTACAGACTTAAAATACTGGCAACTTTTGTTACTCCTATTTTATTCTATTCATTTCTTTATTTTTTCTTTCATAACCTCATTACTTCTCCACCTTCTGCAGACGAATCTCAAGGGAAAGTTATGACGAGAGCCTGGATAAAACTTCGGAAACATTTTCGGAAATTTATATTAAAGTTTTCCTTTTTTGATGACGACTAATTTCGCGTGTTGACCAGGATTGCTAATATTCAAAAAAAAACTTAAATAAATGTATATTGTCAAACATATACATAAGTTTTGTAGAAATTCTGTAAATGAGTTTTGAATGCATAAACAATGAGTTTTAAATAACTCGAAGACATTTTAGGGAATAGTTTGCTCATTTTTTATTGTTTTTTTTGTTTTAAAATGACTGCCAAAACATTTTCACTGCGTCAAATACATTTTTACCATAAATACTTATTTCCATGGAAAGTGCATTCAATTTTGAACTTTAATATACAAAACATTCAACACTGCCCGGTAGTCGGCAAGGAAATTGATGGAAAACAATTGTCTGCAACCCTGGGTTTTTACAGAAAAACCATCTTGAGCTTTTACTAAATAAAATATTTGTATAAGGTAAAGCTTGCTTAAGATTTTTACAACCCAACTTTGTTATGTTTGTGTTAAATTACAAAGTAGAAAATTTCCATTTTTAGGCACCAGAGCTCCCTCTACCGGCCGATTTAAGTTAAAGTCTAGATTCATCAACAATTTAATAAAATCGTACAGTGAAATAATTTCACAAAACTTTATCAGAACTTGCAACTTTTAAAAAAAATATTTTAATTTTTTGGCTGATTTAAGTTAAAGCCTTGATTCATCAAAAATTTAATAAAATCGTACAGTGAAATAATTTAACAAAACTTTATCAGAACTTGCAACTTTAAAAAAAAATATTTTAATTTTTTCGAATAATTTTGTGACCCAAAAAATTTTAGTTCAATTAAGCGCAGATTTATGGTATCTAAAAGTTTTCGTTGATGAAAAAAAAATTTTTAATTTTGTTTCTAAATTTTTCCTCAAATCAAAAATCTCAAGCAAGAATATTATAAAAAAAAAACATTCGGAAGAGCGTCAATTAAAAAATGTTACATTTCAGTTACTTTAAACTTGCATCGTTAAAAAACTGCATACTCAGAATAATTTTTAATATATAATTTTAAAATTTTCATAAAATTTTGTTTAATAAATACCTTTCGTACAAAGTTTGAAGCTTTGGGTTTTATTTTATTTGACAGCAAGTTTGAAATGAAAAGAAAATCGTCAAAATTCGGCTAGTTCTGGGCGTCGTATAACTATGGCTGGCGGTATAACTTTACTGAGACACTAAAAATTTTCGGATCCAATACTGACTGCCACAATATTGAACACAGACAATTTGTTTACGAGTAAATATCTTTGCCAGTGCAATTTTTCCACAAATTTCAATTACTTTTTTCACATATCGAGCACAATTGTTAGCCGCAAGGTTGTAAAATTGTATTGCTCCATATTGCTTTAATGACCCTTCCCCCCGCAACGCCTTTGCCACTGGCTGTTGTTGCGCGCAGAGATGACAATTATTATGTGAGTTCATTTATCGGCGTAAATCATTTTCGCCAATTTCCGAGCGGCTCCAATTAGTAAATACTCGTACGAGTACTACAAAGGCCGCCAAAGCGCGCTGCTGCCACTTTTTCCTGTCATTGCGCGTTTGTCGGTGCAAGCAGCCAGCGAAGCCGGGTTTCTTATTTCGAGACGAGACGAACCACAGAATAAATATCTTCCCTCGAGCAAAAGCGACATTTCATTACTTCGCTATGAACACGTACACACATACACGTACACACATACATGTACACACATTTATACACAGAGTGAGTTTTACGCTACAAAGGCAACAACAGACAATTTCGTATGCGAATATGACCTAGATTTACATACATACAAAACGCAAATGCGCAAAAGAGCTTAAATAAATTGAAAGTCGTTAAGAAAAACAAAAAAAAAAATGAAATAAAAATGCCAACACTTACCGCACATTTCGGCAACGATCCCTCCGGCATTTTCTTCTTCCATCCCAGCAGCGGCGGTATGCAAATCAACGCCGACATTATCCATACAGCGGCAATCATAATCGCAGCGCGAGCCGGCGTGCGCGACTTGAGATAGTCCACCGCTTTCGTGATGCTCCAATAGCGATCCAACGATATCAGACACAAATTCATAATCGACGCCGTGCAGAGTAGCACATCCATGGCCGAGTGTATGTCGCACCACCAGCTGCCGAATATCCAATAGCCCATCAGTTCGTTCGCCAGCGAGAAGGGCATGATGATGAGGCCGAGAAAGAAGTCCGCCACCGCCAGCGAAGCGATGAACCAATTCTGTATATTCTTCAGCGATTTCTCCGTTGCAATGGCAATGATGACCAGCATATTGCCCACAACGATGATTATCATCAGTACCGTCACAATCACCGAGGCGACCACGATTTGCGGCAGTGTGTAGCCACTTGGATAGCGGCCGTCCCACTGTACTTCCGTCACGTTGCTCGACAGGTTCGCCGCAGCGGCGGACAGCGTTTGATTGGTGTAATTGCCGGCGACACCGCCGATAACCATGCTGCCGTTAAAATAGTTGCTATTCAAAAAATAGTAGCTATCATTGACGTAATTATTCGGACTGAGCGTAGTGATGGCGCCCTGCAGCGTGCTCTCGAGCAAATTGGTAAGGCCGTATTGGCCGCCGCCGCCGCCGCCATCGTTAGCGTCAACAGTGAGTAGGGGCGGGTTGAGGAGTGTTGCATTGCTGGCGTAGGCTGGCGGCGCGTTACTATTGTTCGCGAACAAATTACTGATGGTGGGCGTGGCAGAGTGCGGTACATGCTGCTTGTGGGCAAAGGAGGGCACTCCAGCGCCGCCACCACCGCCACCGCCTCCCGGCCAGCCGCCCGTCGCCACCCCTGCCGCTGCCGCAGGCACAACAGTGGCATCGGTGGGACTGCTCGATGAGAATATGGCTAGGAAATCATTCGTATTGATATTGCCGGTATTAATGTTGCCATTAATGTTCGCGTCTAATTGGCTATAATCCATTTTGCCGTTGCTGCTGCGCGCGTGAGCCGTTGCAGTTAAAGCTATTGCCGCTGCTGTTGTCGTTACTGCTGCAGCTGGTGGTGGTGTTCGTTATGAATGCGATGGTGTTTATTTTTACTCCCGATATTACTCTCGTTATTACTAATATCAATGGCTTTATTATCGCAGCAAATTGCTTCTGAGGCGGGCAATGGCTGGGTAGCAAATTTTATTAAACGCATTCCGCGCATTTCTTTTCATGAGCTCTCTGCATTTATGGCGTTCTTTTAATGATGAAATGAAGCTAATACAACTTCAGTGATTGCAAATTATATTGACTTTTTTTAATTCACCAAAAATAAATACTTTGTTGATTTTTTTTTTTTAAATATAACACTTTCGATTATTGTATTGACATTGGCTTTTTATTGAGTTGCCAATAAGTCCATGCTGTTAGCAAGCATTTTCTGGTCGTTTTATTTTTATTTTTTTGCGCGGTTTGATTTGAAATTGCTGTTTTTTTTTATTGTTGTAGGTTTACTTTCATATATTTGCTGATTAAGAAAATCTACTTATTTGAATTTACCTTACAATAATTGCAATCTTAACACTGAATTGAATAAATTGAAGTTGATTTGCCTTTATTTGGCGATGACACCGCATTTATTGATGATCTGCTTTTAATTTAAAAAAAAATACCATAATTTTATTTTGCTTATTTTAAACATTAAAAAAAAATGTCTCTAAAAAAAATTTACTTTTATTAATTTTTGGCCGTTATAAAAAAATATTTGTTTTATTTTCTCAACAAAGTGATAATAAAATATAATTTGAAAGCAATGATATTGTACAATAAATCGCCTTGCAATACAATTTTCGTAATGCACAATTCCAAGAAGTTTTTTTCATTTTGCATACACATTCATTTCATTGAGCTCTATACAGATAAAGTTCGGTGATAGAAAGTTACATAGGAATTCCTGAAAGTTATTCCCAACAAAATTTTTTTTAGGTTTGAAATATTTTATAAATATAAATTTTATGTTTGCGTCATTTAAAGCAGCCTTAGGGTCTATCTCATTGGACTTTGTATTAAAAGATTATCAGTTATCAATTAAAAATTTACTACTAGTTTTAATAAATTTAGAACTCTGTGAATTAGCTTTTGAAAGATAATGTAGAAATGTCTTTTTATTTAATCTTTTAAATATATTTAATTTTTCATTCAAAACTACAAAATTTTTGTATGAGAAAAATATGTCAGAAATATTATGATACAATCTGCAAAATCAAGTTTGAACCGTTCACCTTTAGGTTAATTTCTACTAACTATGCACAAATTCAAGAACAATTTGAAGTATAAGCTCCAAGAGAAAGCTAAAAAATACATTTTTTTTGGACCCTAGTCAGTGCAGAAGTTGATGTAATCGTTAAATTCACAGATTACCTTCCTTATTTTTTACCTAAGCAACACTTTTTAGTTATAAAATAAAGGTTTAGATTTCGTAAATGTTCTTGGAAAATCTATGCAATGACATGCAGGCGGATCCATGTTGGATCAGTATTTGGGGCCTACCGCAAAGTTTTACACATCAATGAACAAATAGCCGAACGTATTTTTAGAAGAAAAGCTGGCGGCATCGATCTGCGTTAAATTTAAAAAAGTAACGAAAGGCACTTTATTTGTAGTAAGAAATTTTAGTATCGACGAGCCATGAATGGTATCATTGCCATTTTTTGCCTACAGCGGGTAATTCTCGAAAAGATTAATTACGGAGTCGTATTGCATTTGAAAGAAAATAAGACTGAGAAACATTTGCAGCAGCAGCTGGATCACTTTTTATAGCTGACAATCAGCTCTCTCGACTGTGCTATTCGTAATACTGAGAAAGCTTAACGTACCCATTATTCATGTGCGACTTAGACCCATAAAATATAATTGAAAAATTTGTGAAAAGTCTACCTCCCAGGTGTTTGGAAGTCTTTCACTCTACTGCGAAAAGATGCCAGAAAATTTCACTTCAGCATTTGGTTGAGTTTAGGTTTTTTGAACGATTCGTTTAAATCAACAGTTGCTAAAAAAAAAAGTCTTTCAATGATACATGAGACTCTTGAGCCGACAATTTTTTTTTTCTTTAGTATGACTAAAATTTTAATCATCCATCCTTGAGGTTATGCGACATAGTGAACTTGTAATTTATTGGGCCGCTTCGAAGGTAAATAAATTGAAATGTATACGAGTATATCTCAGTTTACAATTCTGAATAGCGTAAGAATTGACCTTCAAAATCATTTGCCATTGCATTGTGAGATCTTGAAATATGTTCAACAACAAAGCTAAGCAATTACGAAGTACACAACTTCACAGCAAATGCAAGAAAAACGTCTGCTTTGTTTGCTCCTAAACCTAGATTTTATTATCGCACAATTTTTAAGCAGCAAGCAAAATATTATAATTCCAAATATATTTGAGAGTAAATTCAAAAAAAAATTTGTACTGCCTAAAATATCTTCATTTTATTTTGCAATTTTTGTGAACTGAGGAATATCGCCAAAGCAAACAGGTGTCCGTACGGTTCGCTCTAAATTTGAGTTACAAACTTACGAAGAAAGTAAAAATCCAACAGTTTAGGAATGAGGGAAAGCTGTTTTGAAAATTTCATTAAGAAATTTATTGCAGTTTCGTTTCGGCACTACTAAACAAAATTGCCAATGTAATTTTTTTTTGTTTTTATACTTTCAGTTTACTTACATGCAATTTATGCAAATAATCATTTGCCTTAAAGTACATTTATTTCTTTCTTTTTGTTTGCTTTTACTTTATTTATTTACATGAACGCGTGTCTTACATGAAATTGTGTTGATTTTTTAAACACATTTTGTTTGTTTTTTTCGTATTTATTTATTTAATTACCCGTTTTAACCGAAACTTGCGTTTTCCAGTAGTTATGTATTTCTATCACTTAAAAACTATTGCACTCTAATTTTGCTTTAATGCTTTCATTATTTTATTTTATTTTCTTTCCATTTTTTTTTTATTATTTACAAACATGCTCGAAATCGTTTTTGCACTCACGACGTTGCTGCTTTTTACGTTAAGTGAAAATCAATAAATTAAACACACACATGTGCACACATGCTGGTTAGTATTGTACTGATGTATATATGTGTGTCTAGGTCTCTATAGAAATTTAAAGAATTTTTCAAAATGGCATTGCAGATATTAGCATTATTGAATTTGACAAATGTACGAATATAAGGTGAATCTTTATCATCATTCTGCCAGCACCGGCGAGTGTTCATACCTCATCGTGTGTAAATACTCGTATATGTATGTATATGTACATGTGTAAACTTCCATGTGAGCGCTACAGATGGCGAGAGTTCTTCCTCAACAGCTGTTCTACGCTGCCACTTTAATTAAATGCAAGCCGGTTGTGCTTTGACTTTTTTCTTATGCTTTGCTCCCTTTTCTAACTACACTTCAATCGATGCACATATATTTTTACTTATATGTATGTGTGTATGTATGTATATCGGAATGGTGCGAAAATAAATATGAGCATGCTTTTAGTTTAATAATAAATTACTGTTTATAAATAACAGAATATTGTGTTTTTTTATTTATTTTTTATTCGCTTAATCGAAATTCGTTCAAACAGCGGTGGCAAATTTCGAATTAATTTCGATTTCAATGGCTATCTAAACTAAATGCTTTTCAAGTACATACATATCACTTTTTTTAGGGAACAATGAAACGTACATTGTTTGCATTTGCTGCTGCTTTTTAAAGTTAACTTCATACATACGAAATTCAAAAAAACCAATTTCCTCTATAATTCGAGGCAATTTCCGATAGCATCTTTTTTTCTTTATTATCAGCTACTCGCCATTCACATTCATTTGCCGTCTGCGTTATTCATTTCAATCAGCGATTTCCAATTCAATTGCCATTTACATTTCACACTGCGCGCCCATTTTCGAGATTCGCTTTGATCACAAAATGTAATTATTCATTATTTATGTTGAATTATTTTTTTATTTGAGAAGCATTGGCATTGTTGCATCGTCGCGGCTAAACAGTTTTCCGTTCAATTTTCGCACCTAGAAAATTCTGCTGCCGTTCGGCTCACCTCCGTCGATTGCTTAGCCCAGCGCCTAACCACTTTCTCTCCGCTTGATTGCATCGCTTTGCATTTTGTTGGAAAATTTTTTCGCGGCGACTGCTGCCGCAAACATACACACACGTCGACTTTTCCGCAACGAGCGCGCCGCAGTTTATTTATTTAGGAGCAAATTGGAAAAATTGTTGCTGCAATGAATTCACACGCGCAATGCAACGCAGCAGCTTAAAGTGAAAATATTTTTGTAATTTTGCCAAATTTTACAATTTTCAAATTAAAAAAAAAAATATCCGCCAATGCAGTTTGCGATTGCGGTGTGAAAAACATAAATTTCGCATAAAAACGCGCGGCGCTCGCGTGCATCAGTGGGCCCGGATGGACGCCAACGGGCGCGGGCACGCGATTACAGCACACTCACACACACAGGAAGACACGTGGTGATGGCGCGCGAAATTTACAATACTACAACGAAAATAACGAGCAGCAGCATCATCATCACTTTGAGCATCATTTCTGTTTTTTTTTTTTTGTTTTTGGCCGTAATAACAATAACAACAACATGCAATGAAACTGAATTAATGATGTTTAAAACGCGAGACACAACGCATTGTGTGTGTTTCCTTAATTCTGTTTGTTTGTTTGTATGTTTTTCAATTTACACTTCACTTATGCTTGTACGATAAGCGGCACGCCATGACAACAAATATAAAAGTGCAACAGCGCCCGACCGCCGTGGCCGTATTTTTATTGTGGACCAACGCGCCAGACTTCAGTGCATTTTCTGACTTTACGCTTTATTTACTTGTTTTCCTTTTTTATATTTTCGCGCGCTTTACAGCTCTGCGCGTTTATTCATTAGCGAGTATTTATTTATTTATGCACTCAGTTTATTGGCATTTCATAGCTTGCCGATGGAGCAGACCAATTCCTTGCGTGTCCTCAGGCGCGCTTTGCTCCTCACTTCATTCACCCTAACTCGATGGCGGCGGCGAATGTTGCTGGCAGGCAAATACAACATAAACGCGACGCTCACACTACGAACACTTTGGCGCCTATGTGTGCGTGAGTGCTGTGGCACTTGTTAATCTTACTCTTGTGATAGTGTGTTAAACGCGGAACGCGTAGCAGCCGCCAACAGACGTTCGTACCATTTGAATTGCACATCTTAACTGAACTCAGCTCGACTCGAGGAAATCGTCTGTGTAGCGCTGCATCGAATTGAACTGAACCGAGCTGAACTGAACTGAACTGAACTCAACTAAACTCAACTGAAATGAACTGAATGAAGGTAGGCAAGGCCCGAGCATACACACACACACACACACGCACAGTAGATATGTGGCGCTTCGGCTCCAGCCACGAAGGGATACTTTTTTGGGTTTATTCGTTTATGGGTTCCACAAACTGCAGCAGAAACTCTGTATGTGTCGAAAATGGTATTCGTTGGGTATGCTGTGGCATTGACGTTCCACACAAGTTTCCCTCACATCGGAGCAATGTGCCGCGCTCTCTGTGCTTTCGGGACAGTGGTGCGTTGTCATAGAAAGTATAGTCAATAATAATTATGAGCGACAAATTTTGGAAATGTTGAGCTAAATTTCTTTTATTTTTTATTCAAATTTGTTTCCGCTTTGCAACTTGTAGTGTGTCATTAAGGTTAATGAAATAATGACAATTACAACCAAAACTCAACATATAAAAGAAGTATTGCAATTAATTTAATGTGACATAGAAAACAGGGAGGAAGACTTTTAACATTTCATTGCGTACGTTCAAGCCTTGCATCAAAAATATATGGGATTCTAACGGCCTTAATGGTACCCAAACATTGCGAGTATCACATTCAACGACATTCAAATTCATAACAGAGTCAAATGGCTTAGACTTAAGCTCGGCCGTGCACTAACTAATTCATGATTAATCACTTTCTCTAGACAAGTAAATAATTGATCGCTTCACTTTTAGTACGAAAAGCCACGGGCGGCTAATGGAATACATTTACTTGAGATTAGCTCCGAAGTAGACGGAAAAAGTCGCAAACTGGGAGCAAAATAAATATCAACTCGTTTCGCAATTTTCTGGGATTGTCCTTCGATATTTAGCAGAAAACTTTATGTGAATGAGTAATACTTTTACCGCGGCGTACTCGCGTTCAATGCTCATTTCTGAAGTGAATGACCAAAAAATTTTGGAAATGAAAGAAATAGTGTCTGCGAGAATTCAGCGCACGAAAATATTTGGAGACGACACCAAGTACTTCTTATGCTCACCATATATAAATTCACCACGCCAAAACTCACCACACCACCAAGTCTACCAACTTGAAATAACCACATCTAATTTTATCACATTTAAATTTAACACGCCTGAACTCAGATTGGGCATAGAACCTCAGAAACGTAAACTCACCACTCAATCTCAAAAACGAAAACTCACCACACAAAAAATCCGTACACTAAAACTCACCACTCCAACTCACCACACTAAAACTCACCACACAAAAAATCCTCACACTAAAACTTACTACCCTAAACTTCAAAAAACCAAACCACCACACCTCAACTATTTTTACCACCTCACCTAACTCCATCACTAGAGTTGGCAAGTTAGACAATGCATATCAATAGCCCGTAAAAAAGCCTAATCGATATTTCACCAAACCCAGTAATATGCTATGTATGGTAATTTTACCGTTGTATGCCATCGAGCAACTGCTTTGAAAAAAATTTCTCTTATCAACATTCAATTCTAAAATTAAATGTAAGGAGCTCACTTTCATTAGACAAAAAAATAATTTTAATTTAAATATGTTGTACGTGTCGTTACTTACTTATGTTGTTCTAACTTATATGTAAGTATGTTTATCAATTCTACTGAATGCATATATCGCATAAAGTACGTAATATAAAGCTCGTTGTAATCAAAAACTCTATGTGGGAATCATAGGATATGGAATTTTCAAGTAAATATCTTTAAGTGCTTGTTAAAACAGCTCTTTGATCAGCGCTTGCAAAGCAAATAATTCGGAGGGAGGAGAAGGTTTTTGAAATCCACCTTAACTACAGCTGATCCACCTCCCAGAACGTGCACATTAAAGTACTAATGCGAGCCAAGCTGTAGCGTATACAAATGTTAGTACATATATACGATTAATTGAGTGTTCGGGGTTTTTTTTTTGTTTTTTTTTTTGTAGCAACAAGCAACAGTAGGGAAATTTCATAGTGATTACCTTCCACAGAGCGAAAAGCTTGCGAGAGCCAATCTCATTCTGCTGGCGAACAAATGCGTGAAAAGAGCACAATTTCCGCTCAAAAAGCTTAACGCGCTCTCACTCCGAAAGTCCGAAAATGAGACTAGAAAGTGAAATTCTATCAAACATATTTAAATTCAGACACATCTGTGTATGTGCGTATGTATGTATATACTTATGTATGTTCATATAAACTCGTACAAATATAAATTAAATTGCTATTGGCTATCCGAATGTATGTATGTATGTTAGTGCGTATTTATGTTCGCTAGCTTTCGAAACCGTCGCTTATACGCTCAAGTGCACCTAAAATAGTTGGAAAGCAAGATTGAGCGTGTTGGCCAACCTTACCGCGAACGCTTAGCTGGTGCTTTCTGGTTTGCTGCAGCACGCATTTCAATTATTGCTCCAACTTCATTTTAGTTGGCTTCACTTTAAAGCCAACAATCTATGCAATTGCCAGGATATCATATCTTATAACATATCATCATAATACATATGCTACACACACACACACACACACACACACACAAGTACACATTCAACCTACTAAGCCATATCTTTCATGCGATTAAATGTTCTTTAAAAATGTCATTTTGCCTTTTTGTTGCATTTGCCGTTTGGATTTGCTGTCGCAATTGTCGCTGCAACAGGCTCTGCCAGCGTCATCATTGTTTACAATTTTATACTTGCCGAGGCGCTTTCAATTCCACCCTCATTCAGTGCTAGCAGCAGTCGTGCTGCCAGGCTTCCGCTGAGGTCTATGTACGTTGTGCTGGTCCTTGGTGCATTTGAACGCAGTGTGTTTTATTTGTAGGTCACTTGGCTTCTTCTTTGCTGGAGCGAATGGTCAGTGAACGCACACACGCATACATACATATTTTTACATACACAAATGTATATACAATTGCAAGAAGGGTCAATTTCTAGCCATAAAATTATGTGCTCTTTATCAACAAGTCGTTATGGTGGGAGCAGGTCTTCTCACAATTGCAATTGGTTGCATATTCAGTTGGAAGATGACCCAAAAGTTTAGATGGCATTATTAAACATTTAATAAAAAAAATATTGGCCATTCTTGGTAATTTATTTTTAAGTCAATTTCGCTTGAATGGAAATAAAATTACTTTAAAATTGAAGTTTTATGCGTTATTTATATTAATATTGTCCGTTAATAATTAGTTTTGGCATTGGGTTTTTTAATCACCAAAATTTTTTTTTATTTATTGGTTAAATGTCTATATTCACAAAAAAAATAAATTCTATTAAAAATAATTTGGTAGTCTTTTTTTAAATGTATCAAATCAATAAATTTTCTTCAGATATGAAATACATAGAGGAATTCTTGTTTTCGCCTAGCGGTGCAATAATTTCAAGGGCATTGTTGGTATGATTTTAACTCAGAATGAAATATCTTGACCCATTTAGTAATTTGTTCAAATCTTTTTGCATTCTCGAGACAAGCTTATAAATAACTATGGCCATTACAACTAAGCAAATTTTTGACACATTTAGTTTTTTTTAGAATAAGTGGAAAAATAGGTTAATACTCATATCTAAACGAAATTTATTTCAAACGGGAATAAATGTTTTTTTCTTTTCTGTGGACTCTTACGTTCCTTGTCTAAAGATTTTGTCTAGTGAAATAATTTTTTAGAACATATTAGTCCTCTATAAAAAAGGGATTAAAATTATCCTTTCATCGTATGGCTGCAGGAGCAAAAAGTTGTTTTCAGTACAAAAAGGTCCAGCAAGCTACTTCCTCTCACTGAGTATAAGTGACTGCGAACAACTTTTTAGATTACTCACTGATCATTTCCTGCGGCACAAACACTTGACTTCAATGGGTGCACATGACAACTCCATTTACCGATTCTGCTTAAAGAGGACGAAACGGGAGAACACGCTGCGGAGATCTGTGCTGTTTGAAAACAAATAATCTACTTAAATTTAGACGCGAATTGTGCAGAAATAAAAGAAGAAAACAGGAATACTAAATAAATAGAAGAGAGGGATTGAAGTCTGAAAGGTGTTCGCTGTTGCTAGTGCCTCGTCCCTTTCGAAATCGAATGCAAAATAAGGTGGCTTTATATTTTTATGGAAAAATATTTCTTTATTCATCAATATTTATATTTTCCCCCTTAAAATAGTCTCCTTTAGATACAATGCACTTGTGCCAATGCTTTTACCAATTCTCAAAACACTTCTCATAAGCACTTTTTGGTATAGCCTTGAACTCCTCCAGCGATGCAGTGCTTTTTTCGGTGTTGGCTCTCCTGTTTGCATTCATTGAGACGATTGGGCTTTGGTTTTGATTTGGCACCAGTTGTGACCCTTTTGAGCAAATCAGGATCATCACTGACGTCATTCACCAGCTCCTAAGCGATGCTCATGCGACGGTTCTTCTGATAAAAAATTTAGACATTTCGGAACAAAATTCGCTGACTCACTTCTCCTCAGGAACTCTCTTTTGGCAATTCGAAGATTTTTAAAAACAATTTTCTTCACAGCTTCGACGATACCTTCTGTTGTTTATGTACTCGGGCGTACAGAGCGAAGTTCATCGTGAGCATCTTTTCGGCCATCTGGGATGAGTTTGTGGCACTTGTAAACATTTTTTGTTGCTTAGAAAACTCTCTTACCACAAATATTTTCTAAAGTTCAGCCAGGGAGCCACCAAATCTGAGCTCGCTGCTCTATGTATGCGTCCTTATGAAGCTCGTTTCGCTCTTCGTTCGATTGTAAACGGTATCGAAAATACTTAAAAGTCGACGAGTCTTCTGAAGAATTTGTATTTTAAACACTCCAAGGTCCTTTCATCTGTTGTTGTCATTGACCATGCCTTACATTAGGTCGGACATATTGAGTGACACAAAATTCACTAACACCAAGTAAAAGAACTTGTGCTTAAAGTGACGTTAATTACACTTTAAAATAATTTTTGTATATCATTTTTCAAAACAGCTGTAATGTGGAATGTGACTAAATTTACAGTGATTCGCAAAACATTTTCATATGAAATTTTAATAATAGCGCACTGACGTCATAGGCATCGCAAATATTAAGCTGCAGACTCTGCTTAATTTAAACGGGCACTCTGTTTTATTTTTTATTTATTAATTTTTGTTGACATTGAGGCTTTTCCGCCTACATAAAAAGTCGTTAGCGCTCACTTACTGGAGATTGTAAAAATATTTCATAAAATGCCAACGCATAGCGACCAAAAAGTTTAAACTCAACTCTAACCAGACAATTTTATTGGAATTTTATTTGAGTTTGATTAAATGGAAAACAAAAGTTGGTCAACAATTTTGAAAAAGTTTTTTGTTGAATCATCCAATTAAATGTCGGCCAATCCGCCAGACATACTATTGCGCTTGTGGTTGTTTCTGTGTCGAATTGTTGTTTGTGCGCTTCACTCGCCTTCACTCATTCACAATCACATCTAGGCCGGTTGTTTTACGTTTTCACTCTACATGGAATGTTGAATCGCCGGTTTGGCAAACTTTGAGTCAAATTGTGGTGGGGGGAGGGCCACCACAATTCCCCTTTCGGACAACATTCTCAGTGTCTGCTCCCACAGTGCTTGTTTTGAACTTTGTTAATTTAATTATACTTTTTCGTAGGATGCGCCACAAAATCAATCTTCATTTAAAAATCAATTTATTACAATGTTTGGGTTTTATTTTCACATAAGTGCTCTTGACTTGTAGCATTTAACAGCTTTACAAAAATAAAAGAAGGGTGAGCGCGCCAAAAGGGCGTCGCAGGATGATGCGGAGCAGTCTAAGAGAACTGACCTCGAAAATATGTATATTTTTAATTGATTTTTAATGCAAATGGATATGCGAATGAGTTCCGTAACCCGCAATACTGGAGGAGGTAAGCAAATAGCAGAGGCTTTCTCTCGTTGATTTTGTTTTTCATCTGGCTTTATAAAAATGTCCAAAACAAGTTTTGATTAATAGCAAACAGATCCCTAATTATTTAGTAGTATAATTCGATCATAAATTTATTCGATTTATATGTGTACGAGTACTTCTCTACAAATTCAAATTGAGATTGAAGGGAAAAAACTGAGTATTTTGTGATGAAAAATGAAATTTCTGCTGTATAGCAAAATTCACATCGAAAAAACTGGAGTTTTAGATATTATGATGTATGTTGGAACGATTTTCCGTCATCACTTGTCAATTTTGGTTTTGTGACATACCGGTTTCGGTGTTGTGCCATCTTCAGTGTCGTTTTCGTTCTAAGTAATTAGTGTTGGTTGTGCTGTATTTATTGCTGTCCATTGATTTACAGGTATTGGATTGAGTTTTACGAGATGTTTGCAATTTTGGTGTTTTATGCTTTTTGGTACCTGAATTTTCGTCTGTATAAAATTCTGTTGAGTGAGTTTTTTATTCTTCAGTTCACTTCGGGTTTCCTTTATACAGGTAGAAGTCGGTAATTTTAGTTTTGTGCAACATTTTGTTGTCTGTCTTTTTTACCTATGCTACGGTTCTGTCCTTTGTATACCAAATTAAGCGACGTCCCTTCTGTTGCACATGAAATAGTTTGGCTGTCTTCTTAATATTTGCTGGTGGACATTTATTGCTGAACATGTGGTTAGCGAGGTTCGACTCAGGTACAGTGGTCGGCTTTCGTACCTTTTTGTTGTAGTCTGCTATAAGTTAGTACTGCCTATTTTCTTTCGTCTTTCTCTACGTCGTTTTTTCTCTGTCTGTCTTTATTTTGTCGGATTTTATCCACAACATTATTTTTGTATCCGTTATTTTCAGCTATATTGTATATTGTTCTGAGTTCCTTCATGTATCCTTCTTTTTATAAAGGTGTATTTTCCAGTCTATTAGTTAAATGTCTCAGTGCGGCTTTTTTATGCTGTTGAGAATGCTTTAAGGTATTGTGAATGATGGTGTCCGTTGCCGTTGGTTTGCTTTATATTTCGTTGCTGAACTTCTTTATCTATCTAGATTGCTAGATCCAGATAGTTAATTTTTCCATCCATTTCTTTTTTCATCGTATATTTTATGTTTCCATTTTGTTTTTTTTTTTAGATATTCTAATATTTCTTCCTCATTGTCGATTACGCAGATAATATCATCAACGTATCTGGCATAACATGTGACCCCAAGTTTCTTAGTTAATTCTTTCATGTATTTCTGTTCATGAGGAAGGCCGAAGTTGGGTTTCCCATTCCAAGTCCGTTTGTTTGCCTGTATATTTTGTTGTTGAGTTTAAAATAGTTGTGGCTGAGCGTGGTCCTTAGGGTGTTTGTTATCTGTGTTATTTTAATTTTGTCTTTAGTTTTTTCAAGTAAAGTCTTTCGTACTATGTCAATTGTCGCTGGAAGGGGTATCGAAGGATATAATTCTTTAATATCAAATGATACCAATTTTGTGTTTTTTGTAATCTTTACTATCCCAAGTTTCTCTATGAGTTATGTCGTCTTGGTTATTGCGTATTGGTTATTAAGTTGCAACGTCTCTTTTAGTATGGCCTTTAGTAATTTTGAGAGCTTGTAGCCAGGCGCCGATGTGTAGTTCACTATAGGCCTCACTGGAATATCCGGTTTGAGTATTTTTGGTTGTGCAATTAGTGGAGGTGCCTTCGGGTTCATTTGGCTTAACGTATGCGCCATCCCCTGAGATATAATGTTAGTTGCTTCTTTTATGCATCTTTTAATTTCTATTTGGTAATTGTCATTTGGGTCTTCTGTGATTCTTTTGCATTTCATTTATGTAGGTAATTCTTCCTTTTTCTTTATGTATTCTATTTTTTCGATGAGCACTGTCGTCTTACCTTTGTCTGCTTTCGTTGTAATAATATTATGGCTAGTTAGTTTTATAATTTTCATATGATTATATCTCTTACAAAATCCACAGCGACTATTTTTGTAACTCGGACAAATGAAGTCGGGCTGAATTTAATTACGTTTTGCGTTGGCCTCCCTATTCAGGAGCCATCAAGATCCAGTGAACAAGACTACAGATAATTCAAAACACCTTATTTCGTACCGCAAGGCGTACCCGCGAAGGCTTCTGAAATGCCACCCGATAAATGCATACTCAATGGGGACAGCATGCTCCGTGTGAAGGAGATCTAGCTGGGTTGTCGGCAGTCGCGGAAGCTCAATAGACACCTGCTTATGCTCGAGCCACCTCAACCCCAGGCTCATCAGCGAGCAACTCTATCGATTGGTGAGTGAGGACCAGACATACCATATATAAAACAACCTCTTGACTATGTACATAATATACAAAGATTCCATCTTCACTTATTTAGACTCTCGCCCTTTGAATGCCATCATCGGCGTCCAGATCGGCGTTATGATCAAAATGCAGAATCAACCCTGAGAACTCCAACACAAGTCCGAATCTAGCTAACCGTTTCAACATCAACAACAGAAGAAAATAAAAAGTTTTTTACCATTTACATATAATGTGAAAAGCAACAAATCGCTTTGTGAACTTCGTCGTGGAGAGTGGCGTCGTTGAGTGAATAAAATGGGCGCGATGTTCGCATTGATTCTCCTTTAGTTTTCCTTTTTCATAATCACAATTTTGTATAAAAGTTAACTAAGTACGTTTCCCTTTTGTTCACTGCCAGAAGTCAGGCAGCAGAGCGTAATCTCCAACTTAATCTATTCGCACCAAAATTCGGCAGAGGAACTTTGACGTCGCGTTGGTTTTGTTTTGTACTCTTGCGAACACCAAAAATATGCAACTTTGCAATAATCTTTCGTTCATCGACAGCTCACTTCAAAGATATTCGGTAAATTTTATAATCTTCAAATTTTCAAAAAAAAAAAAAAAAACACTTAACGAAAAATTCCAATTTTCCTTATTACTTGTGCTTAAGTGTCGTTGTTGTATTGTCTGCTCTATCCATTATTCTGCACCATATGTATGTATGTATGTATGCAACAACAACAACAATGCAGCGTCTGAGCATTTGTATAAAAGCGGAACACAGCCGCTAGGACGCCTCAGTTGGCGGTCAGAATTTGCGTTGCGCGGCGTTGCAATCCACTAAGCGCCTCAGATCTTTGCATTAAACACAAAAATTTGTGATTTTCCATTTAGTGTGTCAAGTAAAAACAAAAAAAAAAGAGAAAACCCGATAAATATATTCTAAATCTGAAATAAGCACAGCCGCGGATTTGCAAATCTTTGCTAGAACGCTCGCAAAATCAGCCATCGGGGTTGTCAACCGGTCGTCAGTTCACACGCTCGTTAGTCGCATTGCATTCCCGGCGCGGAGCCTTTCGACTGCGCGTGTTCATTCGATTTTGCTCTGTGTTTTTGGATCATTACCGATCGCAGCGGCATTTTGGAAAATCAACCAAAACAAAAACGTAAAGCAGCAGGAGCCGAATTGAAAAAAAAAACATGCGCAGCCCACCGATTGCGCTCGTCATTTGTCTGGCGTTGGCCATGGCCGTAGTGGTGACGCAGGCGGAACACAATGCGCATTGCAAGGAACTGAGTAAGCAAATAGGCACAAAAATTGAAATGACATGTTGCAATTTATTTTGTGTCCGTCAAGAAAAAAAAAACGTGATGTGTTTGAAGGTGTATGTACATATGTATGTACATCCGCTAGTGAGTGAGTGAAGCTGTTCGTTTTTTTCGTTTAAAAACTTTATATCAATCCTTTTACCTATTTCAAATTTTGGTTTGATGCTTCACTTCCGACGAGTAGATCAAAACATGAATTTGCTATCACACAATGCCGGCGACAAACATTTCGTTCAATATAAAAATACTTAACTCGTAGTTTAGCTTTGGAAACAAAAATTATTTATATCGGTTGGCGGTCAGACCATTTGCCACCGAATTGCAAACTCCACATTACTTGCGATTTATGTTCATTTATTCGTTTTGAGTAATTTTAAATTAAAACACAGTTCATTTTGCAGCCAATTCAATTTCAGTTCGAAAATGTGAAAGTTTCAAAAGGCTAAAAAGTGCTGTTGATTTTTGCGAATTTCTAGTCGAGTGCGTTGCGGTTTTCTGCAATTTAAAAATAAATTGTCTTAATGCAATATATAGAGAATCAGATATCGCAGAAAAAGTGCACAAAAGGCCACGATAATTTTTAGCAATTTGAAACGTGGGAAGTATTCAATTCATATTTTTATTTTGCAATCTGGAAAAAATTTTTGAAATTTGAATAATACATTTTTCGTTTTTTATTAGTTTTTTACAAAGTTTCATATTTGGTTTTATGCGGTTTTTTATTAGAATATGAACTTTATTTTAAATGTCAACGCTTTCAAATTGTTTGCAAATTATATGGACACCATTGTGTGAGAAATAAAGAATCAGAAATTGCTTACTTCACATCCTTAACATATTATAAAAGTATTTAAAGTATTTCGATTGCAAAAGTACACACATGCAATTTGAGTTGATCAATTCAAATAATGCTTGTTTATTAACTTCAAAAATTCATTTTGAGATCAAATTTTTAAAATGTAGTTAAATTGCATTTATTTTGAGATATGCAAACCGGGGTTCACGCTAAACGACAGTCAGTAAATCAAAATGTCAACAAACAAAAAAATGCAGCAACAATTTAAAGGCACGCAAATTGTCGTACAAATAGAGCTTTAATTGAGGCAATTAGCAAATTGTCTTCCTGAAATTTGAGTTGACAAAATTTACTAAATAACTGAATTGAGTGCTGCTTGAACGCCGGACAAGAGTGCTGCAACATATTTAGTATATTTAATTAAAGTTGAACTAACAACCAACGAAAGTTGAATGACATTTACATAAATACCAATACAAAATTTAACTTAAGTGCCGTGTAATTTTACATCTAAGATTATAAAATATACCCTGCGAACAACGTTACAAATTCTTCATTTCAATTTCTGGCTTTCTTTAATTAATTTATTTATTTATTCAAAATATACGTGTTCATATGTTTTTTATGACTAAAATGTCTTTTTAGGAATACCTTTCTTGCAAATTTTTTATCTCTTTGATGATATATTTTAAGATCAGCTTTTTCGAGGCTGAAATGCCTTCGTAGGTTTGCCATTGCCTGGTTAGTTTCTGTTGCAAAAGTAGAAAAAAAAAATACTTATTGAAAAACAAAGAAAGAAATAAAAACGAGTATATTAGTATTAAAAATTCCAAATGTTAATATCAGTAAAGCAAGCAATTTTTTGTATTTTAAAATTCAGCATATCTATGTTTTTAAAATTGGAATTTGCGTTCATTAATTCATATACATAAGTAGTTTCTATATTGTGATCTTTTCTGTTAGTCAATTTTGTAAAAAGACCAGCACTGAATCTATAACGAAATTCATCTTTAAAACCAGTTTTTTTTGAATCGCATGAAATAAAAATTTTGCTTGCGGAGATGCTTTGCGCGCTTAGTCACTTGACGCACAGTTTTCACCAGAAAAGCGCCTCCGTTACCGTTGGCAACGATTAACAATGCTGCAATTTAAAAATTAAATATGTCTAAGTGAGAATTTCCATTAGGCAGAAAAATGTACACTTAAATTTTTATGTTGGTATTTGTACTTGCGATTTCCAAATAAAATGTTTTTGTAAAAAGTTTTTTTTTTTTAGAAAGTGGAGTGATTAAATGCTACAAATATTTAAAAATTAAAGAAATTCCTTAGAATGACATTGCTTTTCGATATCATGTCGAGACCACCGTAAAATCTCAAAAGCATATAAAAAAGTGAGTTATAATTTCAAATTTCGATATTATTTAATGATTTTTTTTTAATTGTAAAACCCTTTTAGTCGAAAGCAATATACTCGAGGGACGTATTCCTAAACAGAGTAATGCTAACATATAAAACAAATAAAATGTTGTTTAACATCAAATCATTAAAAAAAAATCCATGAAAAAGTTCCAGCTGACGTGCGAGTAATATTACACAAGGTCTGCCGTAATATTGGCTCTGGAACGGCAACATTTAGCATTAAACAGCAAATTGGAAAGGGCAAAACACAAACAACAAAAAAAAAACAGACTGCAAACAGATCACAACAATTTTTAACTTAATATTGTTAATATCAAATTATCAAATTAATAATTTCAAATAGGATCTTGGTTAAATGCTTATTAGTGCTAGCATTCTGTTTAACAAAATTAGCAACCGAATTTTCGTAGATGTTTTCAAAAAGCAATCTAACTTCTTTTAATATATTCGAGTTTGGTATAAGTATTGGTAAGAAAAAAAGTTCTTGATGTTGTGTTTAGTTTTTCTTTAGTTAATACAAATGTATTCATATAAAGTCATCAATTAAACAAAACAGACTCGAAAATTTATCATTTGTTAAACATAAAAATCATTTTAAAAACTCTGTACGATGACTCAAATTAACTCATCGTTAGGAGGTTCTTTTTTTCTTTTGCAATAAGGGAAAATTTTCTCACGATTGAATTGTGCGCTAACATTTTTATAAAAATATAGTTATTAATACAACTAAGATATTTTTTTT
Organism: Philophylla caesio; assembly: GCA_963971545.1. NCBI lineage: Eukaryota > Metazoa > Arthropoda > Insecta > Diptera > Tephritidae > Philophylla > Philophylla caesio. The sequence continues at coordinate 219,588,722 of OZ020604.1, read as the reverse complement.
TAGAGATTTCGATTATGTATTTTTGTTGCGCATGCAATTTTTGTTTAAAGTGGCCGAAAATTTTAATTAATTTTTAAGTATTTTTTAATGACGCCGATAAATACTCTGACACTCAGGAACTTGTCAGAAATCAAGCGTAACTTTTGGCTATTTGAAACTGAAACTAAATCGCCACATACAAAATCCACAAAATTTTCTTATTTACAGTTTGAATTTTTTTAAGTTTATCAAATATTTTTAAAGTTTGTTTAATTTGTAGCTCCTTCAAACTTAGCCAAGGATTGGTACTCATGCATAAAACGGTTTATGAAAATGTTTGGCAATAGAGCTGTTAAGTACGATGGCCAAATTAACCAAATTTCCTTAAAAGGTTCTGTGTAGTAGTAACACCTTAAAATTTCGCCACTGATATACATACGAGTATGTATTTACGCGTACATACGTACACAGTTTCATACATACATACATACATACATACATACGCGTCTAATGAATTCTTTGCTGTCCACAAATTGATTTATGTACGAGTAAGAGCCATTGGCATTTGTGCCACTTGGCCCGGCTCTATCTTTGGCACACTTCGTAATGTTAGTGGAATTTTAATATGTGTTGTTGTAATTGCTTTTTGTTTCTTGCTTACTTGTACGTACACAAATTTACTTAGCACTGTTCCAATGGAAATTTTGAAAATTGCGCATCCATCGAAAACTGTCAGAAATCATGTCAAGTTCATTACTAGAAAGTGATGAAATTTTTATGTCGACATAATAAAATAAATGGTGTACTCTATTAGACGTGCATTAAAATTGTTATTGCTTATTAAGAATGCTTTGTCTTTGGTTCCAAATCGTTCAACTAAAAGTTCTAAATGCGCTTTTATGAAAAGTAAATGCAAAAATAGTAGATAGTACAAATATAATGTCTTTATAGCCTTAGTGCCAGGGAATGTTGGAATATTACAAAGATGTGCAGGGTATAAAATTTTTAATTGTCTTTAGCAATAAAAATATTAAATTTGTGTACTTTAGTCATCAACGAAAATATTTTTCTTCGAAAATAAATGTATACGCAAATATGCTCATTTACGAAATTTGTGTGAGCTTTGAAGTGAAATTTTTTAAAAGCCTTTACTTTAGACTGAAGTCCGGAAATGTTCGCTATGTCAATTTTTGTTAAATACTACACTTTTCTGAATTTCAATTCCTTTAGAAAATCAAAATATTACTATAATCTTCGTTTAAATTTTTAAAGTTTTTGGGTAAATATTTAAGTAAAAATTCCAACCGCACTAAATAAGTTTTTTAAATGGTTAAAAAAATGTAAGTAAAATAAAATGTACCCCCTTAATTTAAGTCATAAAAGTTCAACACTTAGTACAAAATTTAAAAATAAAATCAAAAAATTTCGTAGCATTTTTTTAACATTTTTTAATCGAAACTATAAAAAATCGACGGTAATTTGTAGGTTCTTGAAGTCGTCATTTTTAGTATTAAAAATTAGTCCAATACAAAAATATACTCAAATAATGCTAAAGATGCTGAAGTAATAGTTTAACATTTTTAAAAAAGCTTGATAATTTTTTTTTAAATTTTTTTTTAATTTTTAAACCCTTTAATGCAATTTGTCAATTAAGACTAGCGAAAAACTATGATGCTACAATTCGTAACTTGTGTCCAGCTGTCATATATCAATCTTTGATTTAATCGTAGCTGGGCCGCTTGGTAATCACTAAATATAAAGATCTCTTTACCCTTTAAAACGATTTGTAATATGTCCATAGCTTCCTTAACGGCTGAAACCTTAGCTTGAAAAACGCAACCGAAAAAAACAGACCAGAGATAGGTCCCGCGAGAAGACCCCTCCTCCTACTCTGCCATTCAGCTTCGATATTGCACGTGAATTATAGACATTTCTTGACCACTCCTCCCTACCTACAACCAACCTCGCGAATTTACTGTCCGAGATCTGTGCAGTCTGAAAGAAAGCTATACTTACTAAGTATGCATGAGTGCTCACGTTAGATAGACTCCCATTGATATGTCTCTCTTAATCGAAGCGCGCCAAGAGCCGCCAACTGCGGGCCCTCTAAGTCTAGTGGTAGAAGGTCCAGAAATACACATATTCAAGGCGTCGTTTGGTGTTATTTGTAACCCTCCGCTAATGCAGATCATACTGGCTCTCTGCTTTGCGATCAATTCGGGATCGTTTTGGGTTTATTTCAGAAAAACTGCAGGACTAGTTTGAAATCATTTTAGAAGTTATAGAGAAGCATTTTAGAACCGTTTCGAAGCTTGTCACGAAATGATGCTGCGATAGCACTAAACTGGTCTCCAAATGTTTCTAACACATTTATTTCAGATTTGAATTAAGTAATGTTTAAATCCTAAACTAAACTTTGCGCTCATATCCCTTTATATTCATAATAACAGCAACAAAAACAAATAATTTCAAAATAAAATTGTGCCCTTATAAACTCGCGATAAACGTAGAGACTTGACAAAATCTTTTAAATCAATTGCCATTGTCGGATTAAGTACGTTTAACATAAGCAATAGAAGCAAAGATAAATTAACTTCTCTGTAGATAATTTAAACTTTTGCCAACAAAAAGTGGAATGAATTTCTGAAAAACATTTTAGAATTTTTTTTTTTAATGAAAATTACTGCAAATCACTTGTCCTTAAGCGGCCAATTTAAAATGAAAAATTACGCACGTCTGTCATTCAAGCGTTAACTGAATAATTATTTAATCTTGCCACGGCAGCCCAGCTTCTATCAATTAACGGCAATGAAAACACAAATACAGGCGCACAAATAATAAATAATTAATAATGCAGTCACTGCGACTGCGATACAAACATTTTAATTGGTAAACATTAATCAACATAATATTTCTCCCTTTTTTTGGTTTTTCTTTTTTAATTCTACTCTTTCTCACTCGCAGATCAAGTGAACTGTTACATGGGTCAGAATGAGGGCTACTTTTGTAATAAGAATCAACACACCGCCACACAGACGCGCTGGTTCTTCGACAAAGGAGTTTGCAAAAAATTCAACTACAAAGGCTGCTATGGCAATCGGAATCGCTTTTGTACAAAGGAGGCATGCGAGCGACGTTGCCGGGGATAGAGGCGATGAGCGCTGTATAAGAAGTCGGGCTGAATGCGATGCGCTGGAACAGGAAGCAGAATGAAAGCCGTGCGCATGAAAGGAGAGAGCAGTTTTTTCTGGCTGTAAATAAAAAAATCAAATGTAGTAATTAATTCAAAATAACAAATAAAAAAAATAGTATGAGTTCTGTATGCGCGCAAAACTGCGAAGAAAGCGCGAAAAAGTTCTTCGAGTTTGTAGTGAAGTGGCAGCTGCCAATTTATCTTCGATTTAGATTAAAATTATCATTTACATTTTAAAGAAATATTTTTTACAACAAAATATTTAATAAACATATGTATGTGTGTACTTCATATTTTCAATACGATTGTATGTAAATTTATAGAGAAAAAAAAATTGTTTCATTTAAAATAAATTTAGCAAGCATTTAATGGTCTCAACCACCCTTTCTTTGTGCGGCATTTACAAAACAACCCAAATATTTCCAAATTAAAAAAAAATAACTCAATCAGCTGAAACATACATCTACATGACAGTCAGTAAAATTGGGTGGCATCAACGCCGCATTCCCTTAGCCCGTCTTGCCTTAATCGCCACTAAATACCTAAGTGATTTTCTTTATATTCCAACAATTTTCACTTCACTTGAAAATCGATTGTCGGCACTTTACCCAACGTTTACCAAAAATAGTTTTGTACATAAAAAATCATACATGTGAGCATGTGAGTATGAGTGTGTGTGTGTGTGTGTGTGTAGCACACATTTTAAAGCTGTCACCGTGATCTGCTACTTTGTCGTCACGCTATTTATACTCTCTATCGCTCTCAACCGCAATGCTGGCCACACACCCGCCACCTTACCTATCGGCAACGAAGCTCTAATGCGCGAAACATCGACGTCGATGCGGTTGACATTTTGGGCTCCTTACTGTCACTTGGGCGAACATTGTCACACGCTAACAATCTAAGATATCATACATATGTCAGTAGTGATTTGCTGTTAAGTGGTGAGATTGACGCGGGCGGCGGTGGGGGGTTGAGAAGTGAAGTTTCTGACACTTGGAGGAAAATCATATTCATAGACTATTATAGCTTTATATTAACTTAAAAGAAAAGCATAGATAAATGGCAGGTGCTCGGGAGACATTCATTTGACGTCAAGGCGGCAAAGTGATAATGCGAATGCCAATGTCACAAATGTTCTCATGTGGACATATTTATTTGTGTAAATGAAGGTGATATAAGGCATTTGTTCGTGAATACATGTCGATTTTCTTAATTTACTTGGGTTTGGAAATTTTAAACTACTTCAATGGCTCTACACATTTATTCGTTACTTGACGAATTAAGAGTATATACTGATGTTTTTAAATGAAACACTTTAAATTTTCACTATTGAATTGTATACAATTATATTACAAATTTATAGCGCGGAGTTGTTTTGCGTATACAGGGAGGAATAGTGAACTAGGCCCGTTGTCGAACCAGTTCGCCTTTTATACGTACATATGTATATTCTTATGCCCGTTAGGTTATTAGGCGAATTCGTTTAGGTGGTTAATTCACAATAGTGGAGTGAGAAAAATTAGTTACATATTTTAGGGTTGTGTTTTAAGATAAATATTTCAAGCTAAGTATTTGAATTTAATTATTTCAAGGTAAGTAAATATTTCATGGTAAGTATTGAAGGTAAGTGTATATTAAATTATGTAGATATACGAAAAATTCTTTTAAACTTATGATTTAAAATTCTATTAGATTCATGTTCTCGATAAAATTGATACTAAAATTATTAACACAAAAAATACACATTGTAAAGTATTCTATGATCAAAAATGCCGAAAAACCGAAAAGGCCCTAACTCGCTAAAGTTAATTTCATTTTAGTATCGGTTGTATCTTAATCTTATGAATACAGTGTAACTGAACGAACATGAGATTTGTGTTTTGCTAGTGGTTCAATTAAACGAAACTATTGAATGCGAAAGGGAATTCCACGCATAAATTTTTATTTTGTACAACAGGATAAAGAAACGGACTACCCGTAAGTCTCTTTGCGCCAAAATACTTGCCGAGGGCAACAAGATAAGGTATCTCCTGTCATCAAATAGACAATCAGCAAGGGCACACACATAACAGGTGTTAGTAACAAACTTGAAAAAGTAGAGAACCTTGTGTACCTAGAGTCCAGCATTAACGCCAATAACAACGTCAGCCTTGACATAGCATGGAGAATCTCTCTTGCCAATAAGTGCTACTATGATACTCAAAAAAAAATATATTTCATTCCAAACAGCACTTCGACTTCGTATTTGTGTTGAATTAAAGTTGTATTAACTTCCTCGTAAGACAGCATTTATTAAGCTTTCCCAGGATATAAAAACTAAGATTCGAATTCTAACACTTTTGCTATGCACTAACACGACCGCACGTAATAACCGAAAAGCTAGTTAGAAGAGTAAATTAAAATAAAAAAATACATATCATTCACTACAAAAGTTAATTGATCGATTTTTCTAGCACCGACTCAAGCGAAATTCCGTGGCATAGAAAAATGACAGCGCAATGTACTTTCGCACCTACGCATTTTTTAATTATTCACGCGCCAATCAGATGACTAAGTTACCCATAACAAGGAACTTTTGCAAAAGCACACACATACGCACAAAATTACACTTAAGCGTTAAAAATATTAAATGAAAACAGGTAAAACAAAAAGCTGTCTTCGGCTATACCGGAAGGCTTTATACCTTTCATCAATGGAAGAATTGTATGTTCTATTTATCCGCTTATAATGAGTTTTGGTGCTAGTTCTCACAATAGCTATTCTTAGTGCAAAATTTCAAGACTTCAGCTGCTATATGTTACATATCCTTGATCTATATGATTTTCACTGGTTCAATAGAGCTTCAAAACTTCAAACCTGTGGCTGGTTAAATGAAGAAGTTGTGTAGCAAAATATAATATCTGAACAACCGGTTACTATATATGTTATAGTCGTCCGATCTGCCCGGTTCCGACAAATGTCTAATAATTTATAAAAAGGCGCCTGACTGACAAGTCCCATTCAAACAGCTTAAAAACTGAGGGACTAGTTTGCGTTGAAACCGACGGAGAGTTACACAGACAGATCCTATCGGTATACTTATTGATGGGTCTAACCATTATCTTTTTGGTACTTACAAGCATCGGACCAAAGTTATTATATCACTTCCATGAAAGGTATACAAAATATCGGTCAAAGTCAGTGCGTGGCGCAAGTTCCCAACCCAACGCCAGATATTGTCTCGTCTCGCTTAATTTAAAAAAAGACAATTGGAATTTTGCGATTGACAAAAGAATATTAACTTAAACACGCTCGTAAATATTTACATACTTTTTTCTTTTATTTAAACTACAACGCTCGCACTTTGTGCCCATTTCAATTACTGCGTAAATTTCTTTTATTATTTGTACAACGGCAGCTTTCTAATATGTACTGGCGGCATTTACTTAGAATGCGTAATTTCACACCAATTCTCATTATTTTCGATATTTTCAAATTTCGCTTACACACAGTTTGTTGTTGTTAGTGTATTAGTACGCTTTCCGAATTGCGTGGGCGCTGCCGGCGATGACGTCGCCTTCATTCACTCGCCAATTGGCAACTTTTCATTTGAATTTTCCAATCTCACCTAATAGTGGATGACAAAATGCATACGCTGTCATTGTTATTGCGCACAGACAAGCTTTTTGCACATTGTTTATTTGGTTTTTGTGCAAAAATGTTCCGTGCGGATTTGCCAGTCTAAGCTATGACATGTTTTAGGAATTGTGTTTGGTGGTCGCTGTGGTTAAATAAAAAAAACGTATACTAAATAAAAAAAAATTCCTTCATTGGCGCATTTTATTGAGCTTCTAAAATACAATGTACATAGTTCATTTTTCCAATATAACTTGAAGCGCTCGAATATTAATTGAAAATTAGTTAAAAATTCTGCAAAATATTGATCGAATTGAGTACAACAATAAACTAATACATTAAATAATAAAAATACGAAATCTGAAATTAATAGACATACTCTGCACAATTTTTCTTTGGCACCGCATATTCACTATTTTAAAAAAAAATAATTTTTTTATTAATTTCGTTTTTATTATTTTTTAGTCACCTTACAAAAGACATGTTTGTATGAACACTCAAGGTTCAGACGTTCATAGTAAACCGAAAGAGAAAATTAAACCAAATTTCTGAAAGTCTTCATAACTTCTTGGGTACGAATTTCAATTTTAGTAAAACAAAAAAAACTATGCAACAGGACTCGGCCAAAAAAAAATTGTCAAAAATCAAACTAAAATCAATTAAACTTCAGTGAAGTTTTATTTCAGTTTTGAGCAAAGTTTGAAGCTGGTCTATGGATCCGAAAACTGTTTCTCGATAACAATAGTTCAGGGTTCTATTGATAAAGATTTTCAATTTTAGGTTTGTCTGAGAATGCTATAACACTTTTTATTTTTGGCAGCGAGAAACAAGAGTAGACTGTGTTTGATACTAAAAACTGCGAGATTGAAGGTATCAAGATCGCAGATGAAGTGACTGGAAAGGGCTTACCGTTTGTCGTTTTTGAAGAGGACCTATTTTACGAGTAGTTTAGGGCGCAGTAATTACTGGGGAGCTGAAGACCTATGAACTATTTAGATGTCCATTTATTAAGAAGGACATAAATCTTCCTAATAGAAGCAGCATGAACATCTTTACTGGTTATTTGAACGGTCTTGAGAACAACCCTCTAGCACTTTCCAAACTGAGTTTTAATCATCTTAATTCAGTCGCAGTCCCACCGCTTAGTATTAAGATTTATTGTATAAGTTGATAGTACCTTGCGGCGCCACGGTTAGGAGCAAATAAGTGGAACACAATTATTTTACATTTTTTTTTCTTTATCCCTTAATTTCATTACACCCATTATTCTGTCCGTCTATCAAAAGTGTGCTGACAAATATTTGTGTTTTGGTTGCCTTCGAAAGAATGATTTTCTTTTATTTAGTGTTTGCGCTCTTAAATGTTTCAAAGTTGGTTATTTGGATTTGAATCGTTACATACGAGTGAATGGCAATTAACTCATTTGGTAGCAATATTAACTGCGAAATTCTTGTTATACAATAAATATTTTTATTTCCTTATGAAAGCCAAAAAAAATGATTCAGTATGGATCGAAACTAAATGTTAGCGAGTGAAAAGATATTTATTTAACTTCAAACATTTTAGAACAGGGCCATAGCCAGGATTGACTCATTGGAGGTGCTCGACTTTTGTACAGGGGGGCTTTATATTTACAAAATTTAATTAAATAACGCTCGTCAGAAAACTTTATTCTGTCTAGTCATATGAAATATGTATGTATATGTATATAAGCAATCTATAGCATTTTGAAACATAAAAGAGTTGAATTCGACTTGTATTGCTGAATTCACGCATAATTCATCAAAGCTTATGAATTATTGTTTCTTGTTGCTTGAAAGCCAAAAAAGATAAGTCTCGAAGGCATTGACATGCGATTGACAATATCGATACGCGCTAATGCAAAAAACGAACATTCGTTAATTCATGTACTGCTACCTAATGTTTCACAAGCTTCAAACAGACGGAAGGTGTCCATAAATGCATTTTTATATTGGAACAAAATCTTAAGAGAGCTGCTTCCTGTGTTTTCTGGTTTGTCTCTTTCCTTTTCCAGCAACTTCAATATCACATTGAACTCTGTGTTAGACGGTAATGTCAATATCTGGTGCTCTGGCTATTTCAGGGTGTGCCGAGCCCTTCATCGCGGCCACCTAGCTACGGTCCTGTTTTAGAATAAATTTAAATTAAATAAATCCATTATTGGTAAGAAGAGGATAATTCGGTAAAAGATATTTACTTTAAACGTTTACCCAATCGCCCCACAAATGAATTTGATCACTTACTACTACGAGTATGTGGCTCTTTGGATGCTTATGAAGCAGGACTTCAATTCACTTATAACTGCAATTCAATCTGTCTAGAAATATTACAGCTGTCTAACACGTCTTGTGGTGCATATCTTGTAAAAAACTATTTTTGAATATGTCAATAATGACAATAAGACAGCAAGAAACTTAATTTTCGGCTCAAAATTTGTAAACATTTTTTAAATTGCTTTAATTCAAGACTTTATATTTATATACACAAATTTTTGTAAGTTCGAATACGCAAATCGCATTGCTGAGAGATTTATGTAATAATAAATATAATGTAATATTTATTAAAAAATGTATTTAAAATGAAATATTGGAGAAGCACAGCAGATGAAATGTTTGTGTATTTAGTTTAACTTTTTTTTGAATTTTTTTTACTTTTAAATTCAATATTCTAGCATTTGTCAATTTTCTAACAATGATAAATGAAACCATTGAAGCAAGCAGCAGAAGCGAATAGTAAATATTTGCAAGAATATCGTCCAACTTTTGCAAGAAATTTTATATGACTGATGAACATTCTATTAAACGAAATTCCATCTTTTATAGCAACTACGAGTATTAAAAATTGAAATTGCTTACGAAAGTTTGACGAAAATAGAAGGATTTTTTAATCAAATTTGGGTAGACCAAAAATGAACCTACCGAAAATTAAAAATTTTTTATTTAATTATTTATTTATTTATTAAAATGGAATAAAAATATAAACAATTATACAACCAGCAAAATTAAACAGGACTCAGCTCAATCCGTCGCCTTAAATTTTTACAAGTAACCGCCCTGGTTTTTATAGGTATTTAAACTCCTTTTTGGTGTGGACAGCTTTGCTTATTTTATTCCATATTCACACTTTCTTAAGTGTGAAAGGGACATAGAGAGTTACGAGTATCATGATGAGTTGTTTTCTTATTCTTTTTCGCCATTCATTCTAAATTTAATAAGATATGTTAAGCTGAAGATATAAATTGTTTCGTTTTTCTTAATATTTCTTTATTGGACTTTTTAAACGGGTTTTACATGAAGTATCTAATCTTCTGCGGTTTTGAAATTCTGGAACGAATCCTCGAATTTTGTATGCATTGAAATAAAAAAATTTGGAAGAGTATCATCAATACTAAATCCTCTTTGCACTACAAATAATGTGAGTTCTTTCAATATCCATATTTTTATATTACATTGCTTAAAATTTTTTTTAATTAAGTTTTTTATGTAACCATAGATAGAATAGAAAATTGATAACCCAGTTTTTGCATAGCTCAAACGTTTCCGTTCGAAATGTTTTCTTTTCATTAATTCCACTTTTTCACTGCCTCATTTTTTACCTTTACATGACCACTCACCTGTCGATGAGCAAACATGGCAAGAATTTCACAAATGCCAAAGAAGTTGTTTGCAAAAAAAATCGAAAGATAAAAAATGGCGCGAAAATTGAGTTTCCAAGTGAGTAGTTCAACAGATCTGACGGCCGAAAAGCACCGCTGGCGCTGAGTGCAAAATTTTGACAGCCCAAACAGGTCTTTTCACACACAAACCCAAACTCTTACAAAAGCACTCAGCCGCCAGTGCGCTAAAAAGCAATGAAGTGTGTAGGTGTGTGTGTATGAGTGTGTGCCTGTCAGTCGCTTTTGTAAAGTCAAATGCAAATCGTTTGTCGATTTGTGATCAAACAAAACAAAACAAACTTGACACGCCATTGACATAACAGACATTAATTGAGCGCGGAAGAACAAGACTACATAGAAGCACAGCAAAAAGCTACAACAACCATATGATGAAGAGTGGGAACAGTCGTTCAACTAAACTACACACATATTTAAGCTGTGCATATGCAGTTACCCTGCAATGAAACGCAAAACTAGTCCTTTCCCATGTTAAAGCAATGGGGGAAGGGAACAAATTCTCCGGGAGTTTTTATTCAGAATAGGGCTGACTAGTTTATAAATAGTATTTACAAAATGCAATCGAACTAATCCGAAAAAGACCAAACTTTTACGAAACACAAAACGATTTATTCATGCCTTTTATTATTTGACAATATTGACTAATATGTCTTTGTCTGTTTTGGATTAGTAGAAGACTGGTGTATTGGTGATCGAAATTTTACAATTGCCATTTCGTAGAACATCCGCTAGTTAAAATACCAGTTGCTTGTATGGAAAAAGGTAGTTGGCTGACTAGTTGGGTGTGCAATGCGTTAACATTTGACTATAGGGTGGTCATGAGTTTTGGACCAGCAATAGCAGTGCGTAGAGGCAGATAGAAAGACGATGGAGGGTGCAAATTGCGCCGCAGCAGAGGTGCTACATGCAATTAGCGAGTTTTACAATTAGACACATACACAGGCAACACTGAACGGATATAAACACCATTAGTTAAATAAATAAATAAATAAAAAATCTAGACATATAAGCTTTTCTAATTTTTTTTTTTTTAATTTCGGTTCAAACTCACAACTTCTTGCTTTTCGAAAAGAGTAATTGAACAAAATTTTAAAATTACAGGTTAGTTGGTGTGCCTCACAACCAATCTCGGAAAAGCAATTCGATAAACATTCTTTATGGACACATTGATAGGCAAAGTTCTTCTTAATTAATATTAATTATTATTTTACTATTTATGGTATTCATATATGTAAGTGCACGAGCACTCCTAGGAAGATCGTGCTTGTTTCTTATAACAACTTAGATAGTGCGGAGTTCTCAACTGATGTACACAAAAAATAATTTGTTCAGGGTCAATTTTTCCCAGACTTTTTTTAACTTTTTTTATTTTTTATTTGAATTTGAATTGTTAAAATTCGTGATGGTAAAAAAGCTTTCAGTATAATTCAATTTGGTTGAAAAAATTTTTTGAAACATTAGCTGTTAAAAGCATAAACCAAATAGACAGAGCTAAATTTTTTTTCTTTTCGTTATTCTACTGCGCCTACCTTTTGAATACGCCTGAAAGATTACTTTAAAATTTGTACGAGTATGTATATTGTAACAACAGCCGTCATGTGTATATTCTTTCTTAACACTAGGGTGTTTGTTTATTCGACTTTTTTGTTAAACCGGTTTTCGAATTATATGAAAAAGAGCAATTTGAAAAAATCCGTTTCCTAATTTTTAAATCAAAGAAAAACTGGGTAAACCGGTTTTGGTTCAACGCAAATTTTATAACTTACGATCATACCAAATTAATGAATTCCGCATTTAGCATATTGCGCGAGCTAGTAGGACTTATTTTCTGTCAGTAAGGCGTTATACAATTTTTCAAGATTTTGTCGTCATCTTTTCCGCTATATAAAAAATCTTCTTAAATACATTTTTTGGGATTTTTCTGCAAATTATTTGCATTTCGAATATATATAATGGTCTCATCTAATTGATAACCGCTTTGTAGTTGCCGTTTCAATAAAATTATAATGGATGTTAAATTAGTCGATGTGCTGCCGTATTTTGCTTTAAATTTACGAATAGTTAAAAAACTGGTTTTGCAGGTTAAAAAGTCGATTTATTCGATATTCAAAAAATCAATATATCAAAAAAACTGTACAATAATTTATGAAAAAACCGAAGAAAACCGGTTAAAAAACAACCGAGTCAGTCACTCTGCTTAACACTCATTTCGAAAGATTATTTTAACGCCAAAAATTTGTTTAGCAAATTTTGCTCTATAGTCCCCAATAATAATCTCCAGGCCAAATAAATCATTAAGCAATGCATAAAAAAGGCGCTGATATTAAAAAAAAAGAAATTATAAATAAGCGAACGTATAAAATAAAGTAAACGGAATTTCATTACAAATGAGTGTGTGGCAGTGAATTGGTAAATCGCATAAATCTATTTGAATTATGATTAGTCTGCCAACAACTCGTAATCCTGCTGTCAACCAACGCCATCCAATACACACATATGCACATACACAAATACATGTAAATGTATAAAAAAAAACGGTTCGTGTACCACTCGCCACAACGCGTTGGCACACCTGCCACTCAATGCCGCCAATTCATGAAGAAAATTTGCCATTTGTGGCATTCCAAGGAACCCACAACCACACACACACACATACGCATCGCATCGCATGTGTCCCGCTCATAGTGCGAGGAGTAAGCGGTGCAAGCCAGCATTGTACAGCAAGCGTGTAAATTTCTATGCTCGCTATTGTACGAGTATACTATTTAGAGACATGTGTAGGTGTGTGCGTGCGTGCGTACGCCTGCTCGGAGGTATTTTTGCGCGCTATCAACATTTCTTTGCGCCATTTCTCTTTCATGCGTTCGCACATTCCATCCATTATTATTTGCCGCGCAGCCCTTCACTTTGGCAGCCTGCCACCAAATTCATCTACATTTTCATCAATTTATTTTTATTACAACTGGCTTTCTTTTGTTGGTGCTTTGGGGTTGGGCGTTTGAGAGCTTCGCGATGTCTCCGCATCTTTGGTTGCAGTGCTTTCCTTGGCGCTGTTGTTGTTGTTGTTGAGGAAAGGTTGGTTGGTTGCTACTGTTGTTGTTGTTGTTGTTGTTGTTGTTGTTGTTGTCGGTGGCTTAAAGGCGTTTGTATGTAAACATAGCGTTTGAATGCCTTCTTATATTCCAGGTTTCCTGCATTTACACACAAAAGTAAGTCGGGTTTGAGTGTAAGTGTGTGTGTGTGTTAGTATGTGTGACGGCGAAAGTGTAGTGAAACTACTGAGTAGCGAAAGTAATTTTTTAAGAACTTTCGCCTGAATGAATTGCCTTCAATATTTCAGTTTGGGTAAATCAGCGCCATAAATGAGAAATCACCTTCGTGGAGCTGTAAAATAATGCGTGCAGTCGGTACGCAGCGAAAATGAGTTTGTGCAAATAAGTTTGTGCAAGTATACTTGTCTCTAACATGGGATACATTTGTATGTATGTATGTACTTATGTTTATGAAGTTTCAAAATTAAAACATTAGTTATCATTTTTTTTACTTCATTTGCTATTTTAATTAATGCATTGAAAGGGACCCTAGCTTGTAGGCAAACCACGTTTGGGCTCGAATTGCGGAAGAGTATAAAATTATAATTAATAATTATTAATCACTTCGTTTTTTTTATGACCGCATTTGAAAAGAGACCATGGCGTGCATACTGAACTTTCAGAAATATGCGTTGCGAAAAGCATTGCATTGATATTCGCTTTATATTTTTCATATATTTAATGAAACATTAATTAAACAAACGATTTTTTAACGAAATAATCGAGAAAAATAGTAAGGAAAAACTTTTAAAGTAGTGCTTATTATTATATATGAAAGTTTAGTAGGTTTAGGGCCGTTTTCTCAAGCAGCTTTTAAATTTAGGCTGGAAAATTTGCAGGTTACTTGTTACCACTTAGGGCTTAATACTCGAACAAGCATATGCTAAGCGAAACACTCGATTTTATTAGACATTGCTTCACGAAAAAATTAAAATCTCAGTCCCTATAAGGAGAAACACTTTAAAAATTGTTCAGTTTATTTTTTGATATCCACACATGCGTTCTATAACAAATATATATTTTTTTTTAATTTTTTTAAAATTGTGCAAACATGATCTTTCAGCCAATTGATTTATTTTTTATTAACAAAGGTATGCAAAGTTTTACTTAAAAAAAACAATCCTGACTCTTTGTCTATTAAAAAGTACTTAATACATTTTTTGATACAACTAATATATTGCGAGCTTTGAAGTGATAACCTGTGGCTTACGCAACAGAGACACCTTACAATTTTGAAGTTGCATAACTTTTGAAAAAAAAAAATTGTTGTGTGCTAATATAACAATATTACGAACCGCACTTTGCATTAAGATATTTTATTTAAATACCAGTGAAAGTAGATTTTAACCAAATATTATTTTCTATGCACTCGAACTTCAAAAAGAAGGGACAAAGGCTTTTCAAGAAATAGTTTTCAACTAAAGGGAAGCTACGGGTGTAATCAACCAAAGTTTCCTTAAAAAAAAAAAAAAATGAAATATAGTAGTAAGTGATTATGGAGAAAGACTGACAAATAAGTAGTAGGGCGGAGTTAATTGAGTTTTTAAAATATTATATAAATAAATAACTTAACTGCAGAGATTTGGCTCAAACATGTTATTCAAAATAAGACCATAGAATTGATCACATGTGAGCCAAAACCATTTTGCCTTGATATTTGCCTTTTTTTTTGTTTATTTAGTATTAAATAATATTTATTTAGATCCATAAAAATCGTAATATTACATATTTCTTGGGTAAACAATTTTTATCTACGTATATATGTATGTAAGTCAATTAGTCAAATATTAGTGAAAATATAAATATTTAAATGGCAGAAAGATATTATATGTGTACGTAATTATTGGAATTTTAAATCAATTTTATTTCTTATGCATGTGACTGTTAATGCCGAAGTCGACATCACTGTTAGTTATTGTAAACATTCCAGTATATTGAAAGTTTTCGAAAAGAGTGTAAAAAGTTCACACTAAATTGATGGAAAGTTGTAAACGAAAATTAGAAAATTGTTTAAGCAAGAGTTAATTTTTTTAGGATATAATTTTCTCATTTCCTCATGATTTCCGATGATGATTTTCGATGATCTTTCTAATTTGCCTTGTCTATGAGTGGTCGCCTTGTCAGCATTATCTTCTTCGAGGACATCAACCAACCTGTCGGAGGCATCTTCCCAACTAAGATTTGCGTGCTCCCTTTACCTCATTCTCTAACTGGAGGACATTTGAATAAAATTATAAGCAAGTCGTGTACTGCTTAAACCATATGAAGAAGATTATGATTAAGATTTTACTTGCCCTGACTGAGATTCGAACCTCGAACTCACCGGCATATCAAGTTATAGCACCCACCGCTACCAACTCGACCAAAAGCTAAGCCATGAAGAAGATTAGCTTTCAATTGAATCGCGATCAAAGGCTTTCCAATCCTACGAAATAATTCGAATACAAAACTATAGCCATTTATTTTATTATTTTAAACCTCAAATTTATTCTTAGCTTCTTCGCAATTTATTCCAATAGCTCAAAATTTTTGATTTTATGACGAACGTTAAAAGTAAAAACATCAAAGTTTTGAGCCAAGAGCATGTTTCAATGGATTATGTGATTTAGGTTATTTTTTTTTTATATGCTGACAATTCCTTGTGTTATGTAAATAAAGGAAGTGCAAACTAATCTACGCACTTTCCTATTGTAAAACCCATCCAAACTGTTTTAGCACGAACGCCTTCAACTTACCTTCCTCAAACGCACCGTTGCCTTTCACAGGCAGTCGAAACAGATGCCCCATTAAGTGGTGTAAACAAATATACAAGCATAAAATATTTACAAAGTTACCTACATATTTGTTTGTACTGCTCATACAAATAAATATATTAGACCGGTACATGTTCAAATTAGTTTTTTTTTTGGTCTTTACGGCTTTTGAATATATTAATTTTTACTTTTATTTGCCCGATAGGTGGCGCTGAAGTCAATATGCTCAAAAAAATCCATATTTATTTACCCAGATCAATACTTGAATGAGAAATGGATGCGCTAGGTGTCGCTAGAGTCGAAATATTCTTAAAGTCCGTAAATATGGTCAGACTTACATAGTTTAAAATAAAAAAGTATACTTAATATTCGAAGAGTAAACGGTTAATTCGTTCGTTCGTGAATAGAAGAAACTGTTGGACTGCAAATTTCTAAACTAAAAATTGCAAATAAATATCTTGAAAGGAGACTATTGCTCATCGGTGGAACACATACAAATTTACTTATTATATTTTTAATGCCTTTACACCAATAAAAATTTAAAATTTTTTTTATTGAGTAAGACAACTCAATGCGTCGTTTTGAAGGAATTTAATTATTATTTGCACACCTGTAAGTCATTGTAAAAGAAATACTTTCTTAAAATTATTTTTAAAAATTTCTGGGTTTCGACATTTTTTTATCACAGCCGCTGTTAAATAATAATAATTTTCCAACTCAGGGAAATCTCTATTTTTCCTCCCAAAAGATGAATATATTCACGAAAAAGTTTGTATTTTTGAGATACATAATTTTTCCGCAAAACCCAAGCACAAGCCTTTCGTTTGACATGGCATGTTCTACTACAATTTACTTGTTTATTTCATTTTAATATATAACTTAAAAAGATTAGGTCCTTGATAATCACAAATAGAAATATTCTCAAACTTCATTACATAACTTATTCTTAAGTTGTAGCGTTTGCTCTAAATTCGAATCTGAAGAACAGAGTTGCGTCAGTACATTTTTTGGGAGCGTATTAAAAATAACTATAAACGATTATAATTTTTATTTTTAAATTTTTGTATTGGCCTAATGTGCTTATGTGTGTAAGCACAAGTCTTTAACACCTACGCCTTTTTGTATCTATGTATGTATATAAGAAAGAAGGTGCGCAACTTAATCGGTTTCCACATATTTGCCCTTCGCTCAACACTTACGCAAATAGCTCTGCCTTGCAACTGCTGTACCTCGACTCAGGCTTTTAATGCATAACAATGTTGTTGTGTGCGCTCGGTTTTCCCTTCCAATTTTGTTTTTGCTTTTTAACGCTTGTGGCAACATCAATTTTTCAATAAATTTTCACTTCCAAAAAGGAAACACGCTAAGACATAAGCGCTCGGAGTGAAATTCAGATAACACATTTGAGGAGAAGTGAACTGATTTTTTTCTGATAGTGTTTTCACCTTTCAACACACACGCACGCACACGCATTCGCATTAATATACATATTTCTTTATTTCCTTACGCTTTAAACAGAATTCTACAGTCCCGCCGCCACACCAGATTTTCCTTGATTCTTCTGCCTTTTTGCTTTTGCTTTTTTCTGCACCGTTGACCCTCCTCCTCCTTCAATTCGCATTAGCGTTTGCCACAACTTGTGCGCTTATGGCTTGTTGATAAGGATAACGACGTTGCAATGATGGGCTACGCGTTCGATGGAGTGAATTTGTGTGTGGCAGAGTACTCAACTTGTTGTCAAGGTGTCGAAGCGTCGATATGGAAGCAATGCGTGCCGAACTGTGCTGCGATGTGATTGCTGCTTTCGATGTGGCAATAATGGAGACTACTGTGTGGCACGCCAAGGGCACATCGCCTTTCTTTATAGACAACGCCTCCAGCACAGCACAGCACGAGCACTCGATTTGAAGCGAATATATTTTATTCATTTCGCACGTGAAATATTCATTTTAAGTAACTAAAAGCTTTTTAATGAACACAAAAAGTGAGTTCTTACTTTTGAATGTGTAGGTGTGTGTGTGTGCGACGAGCAAGTCATGTTTCGCAAGTGGATTACATGCATTTGTACAGAATATTGAAAGAAAGAAAAATTGAAGTAGAATCACATATTTTAAACTGCATGCGTTTGCACTTAAGAAAAGTGATTTGTATAGTTCGAAAAGAGCTTTGGTTAGTTCATTAACCACAAATCTATCAGACCAAATTTGTATACATTGCATTGTTTTAAATATTTTACACTCACCCGGAGCATATGTTGCTGCATGTGCATTTGTGTGTGTGTGTGTGTGTTTTTTTTTTTCGGTTACGACCAGGGAGAAGGAATCTTCATAGATAAGCAGCCCGTGCTGTCCGTATGCTCGATTTGCCTCCAGGCACCTACGGACTAAACCCAACCTCCTTCGTACGCTGGGCCTGTGGCACCCCCGCGGGACAATCAATTTTGATATTACTTCGCAGGGCAGGCACTGGACGTTATTCTTCGTCTTCACTCAGCGTGCGTGTGTGTGTGTGTGTGTGTGTGTGCATGTGGCTGAGTGTGTGATTTCAAAAAGAATTATATATGTATGTAGATAAGGGTGACACCTCACCTCGTTTCTCTCAGCTTAATAACGACCGTTTGAATTTTTTTTTTTAATATTTTTTAGAATCACTTTTGATAAAATAATGAAACGCTTTCATGCCATTTATCAAATTTAGCAAATTATTGCTTTTTGCTCTGCCGTTATTTCCTGCGTCACAAAATAAATGCTTAAACAAAGCGTCAATAGAAAACTATTTAAAATCAATTGTAACTTACATTTACATGCTTTAAATATAAGTAGTGCGTGACACAAGTGAATACGAAATATTTTGTTAAACCATGTTTCATGTTTCACTTTCTTTGAAACAGAACAAAGGGTTATTACTTGTTAGTCTGATTTATTTTTTGTATCGATTTTTTTTTCAAAATATTAATATTTTTCTGGCACAAACTGAATTAACGTTTTTCTGGCTGTTTAAATTCCTTAATGTGTCGCTACACACCATCTTCTTCTACAATTTTTGATGTCTCCTTTTTTGCAGTCTTCATTTCTCTCTTTGCTAATGGCCAATATCTCTCGATTATCGTACGTTCCGCGCAGTTTGGTGGATTTGCCTACTACGTCACAAAATGAACGTTGTTGTTTGTGTAGCATTGAAATGTTCAGGCATTTTTTAATACATATTAGCTTGTCATACAAGAAATTTGGGGGGATATTTCGATAGTTTTTTAGTCCGAAAATGTTTAACCATATTGACATTTGAGACCACGGATTAAAATTCCTGTCCCAGAAGTTGCGAGAAGTCAGCTAAAACGGTTGTTATGTCGTATATTACACAGCAACAATTTTTTTAAATCGCGCAATATTTTTTGACATTTTTTGATTTTGAAAGCCTTAAGACCAACTCTTTTCTTTACCCTAAGGAATCTTCGTGAAAGTGCTAAATTTGGTGAATTTGGCAAGCGAAGTGTAAGTTCCAAGCTAGTGGTCTTCAAAAGATCGCATAATGAACCACGCACTTTTAATTCGCTTGCCATTTTTTAGCTAATTAACTGAGCAACATCAAAGAGTGAGGAATAATATTTTTTTGTTTTTAAATTCAAAGTTTATTCCCTGTGAAATTAAAGAAGTGAGAAGCAAATTGCCACGGACAATTTTTCTAAAACAGTCCTTTTACTGAAACTGATGAAGTCCAACCAACTTAGTTACTAGAATTGTGAAATTTTGTGTTTCGCATACGATAATTTAGAAAAAGGTGGAATAATATTTTTTTTTAATTGACTCCATTCAAAAAACACAAAATCTCACTTACCTTGCATGCGACTATTTTACCAAACGCAATGTTCACACTTTTCTGAAATTTTTTCTATTCCCATTGAGCAAATTCATAGAACGCATTTTAAAGAGATTGGGGTGATAAAGTTGATGCCAAAATTAGCCTGATGATTTGAATTCAAGTCATTTCTCATTGTAATCAAGGAACATTCAAATCAGTTGCTCGCCGTACTTCGGTAAGATTTCGAAAATGGTCAATTTTTTCATATCAAATAATCTGCGCTCTTTGGTTCTCACTTGTCGGTTATACATACATACATATGTATGATGGACGGATAGTCAAAAATTTTATTATTTTCAATCAACTACAATTTTAAGATTTTCGCTTATTTTTTATTGTTGTTAGTTAATTTTAATTTCTTTGTTTCTTTTTTATTAAAAAGGCAATATAAAACAATTTTTTATTAATGAAAAATAGTCGAAAACTTCACACGAGTATTATCGACAGATATAAATTAGTTAAAAAAAATTAATTTTCTAAATTTTGAACAGAAATATACGAATAAATTAAAATTATAAAAATTCGAATGAATAAATGTTAGTCTTAAATCGGCGATCAAATGCGATCAAAAGAAAATAAATCAGAGACAAAACAAATATGCAACGAATTAAAATTAGAAAATCCATATCAAGAAACTTAAAATAGATTATAATGATTTTTGATTTAAAAGAAAGTTCTCAATACCAAATTCAACAAATATCAGTTCTTAATAGATTTATATGCAAATAAATAAACAAATGTGTTAAACTGGGAACACGGCTTCCAAATCAGATGAAGATAGTCTTACTGACATCTTTCAATTTTCAGATTTTTTACCCCAAATATGATCTTTAGTGCGCATAGAGTGCCATGAAAGGCGGTATAGTTTCTGCCCCAACAATTTCAACAAATATTTGTTACGAGCTAATACTAGCAGTAAAATATAAATTTGAAATATTAAAATTTCGAAAAACTTGTTCGTTCGTCTGTATGTTTCTCTGGCACAAAAGTGAAGCTACAGTAAATAACTCGCCTTTTGCACGCACAGTTTTCGAAACTATTTTATGAGTATAACTTAACAACTTACTAATAAATAATAATACTTCGCAGTATATCGCTCAAACTCGTAATAAATTTATCCAAAGGTTATGAGCCAAAATGATAGTTTTTTTAATTGGTCTTGTTTCATAACAAAATACTTTATTCATAAAAAATTGGCATCACTTCAATCTCTACATTTCAGCTACAGCAAAGAAGATGTAGAATAATTCAATAGAGTTCTTTCCTTCCTACATTGAATTAAAAAAAAAAAAAAAAAAAAAAAAAAAACTAGAAAGACAAAATTAAAATTTAGTTTGACTAAACTTTGTATTTAAGCTCACTTGAGCTGTGTAACGACTGCAACAGAAAACATGGAAAAGGTGGCGACAAATGTCTGCTCTCGACACTTGATACGCTAGTACATCCATATGTTTGTATTATATGTACAGACATGTGTATTTCCGTGTTAACATGTGGTTGTATGAGTCCATACTATGTAAGTATTCTAACACAATATCAACATGTTTAGAGAAATGGAGGGGATAGAGAAGATAAGTAGAAAGTTTTCTGGCCATTTGCTGCTGACCTCTGATCAAAAACTTCCCGCTACCGTATGAGTTTGTGTATAAAAGCGCCACAAGTTGTTGCTGTAAAGTTTCGTTTTGTCGAAATATTTGACTTTACATTTGCTTGCTTGACTGTCTGTCACGAAAGTCAGTTTGATATTGAGTAAGTATTCGTTGTCGGCTCATTGCCTAAGAGTCAAGTAAGTATTCTGAAGTGTACACTTGTGTGGCTTTGTGTGTATGTGTGTGTGTGTAAGTGCATTCAGTTATATTTGTGCATGTATTAAGGACAATGAAGGTACATATGTGTAAAATATGCCGCCAGCATGCCACTTTTGCCGAAAGCATGCTGCTGTCCTAAAATAACAGAACAGGATGGCAGTTGCCCCCGTCTTTGTTCAAATGATGCTTAGGATTACATAGGAATGCTATGTTATGCTAATTCCTATGTAACCATATTTAGCTACGCATACATAAATACTAGCATATGCGTAATCATCTATATGTCAAGTGTTGTAGGCAATTAAAATGATACTTTTACTCGGATTATTAGATTTTTTGTGCCGCCTCTTTTATTGATTTTACAATAAACTGAATGATCGCCGGATTATCCATGTGTTTGTGTACAAGTCCGTTTCATGCAAATTCTTTCGAAGGTAATGTAAATTATAATCTAGTAGTAGTGGTAGCGTAAGTATTCTAAAAAAAGGCAGCAGAAAATTCCAACTAGAACTAGCGTTTCTTAGAGTGCGTAGGTCCTACCATATTTTTAGAAAGGTTTCCAATACCATTCAATAAAAATGGATTTTTGAATGTAATAATTTTTGATGTTTTTCTTCAAACTTAGAAGAAGGAGAAAAAACTCGTGCACTTTGTAACCTGCGTGAGCAGATTCTCCCCCTTCCCTATATGACAAGTAATCGGACTGAGTAGGCAATCGAATGGAGGAACTGGAGAGTTTTTTTTCTATAATCACGCTTATGAAGAGGAGACTCTCTTGAATACAACTATACCAGCAAAGTAGTACCATTTCACAGCTACACACGCATACCGTTCTTCTCGTGACCCTAACTAAAATCTATTTTATGGTTTGCGTTTTCGAGATGGGTCCTTAGCTCCAACCGACCGGAATTAATAACCTCAGATATTTTAAGGTCGGATTTGATGTGGAAGTTTCGGATCTAATGATAAACGTACTGGTACTAAAGTAGCGGACCGAGTACAGCTCTTTTGGACACTTTTGGAGGGAATGCTGTATTTCCCTGAAGCCCTGTCGCCAAAGTACCAGACTGAAAGGTAACTCGTAAAAACTCTTATAATTAAGCTTGCAGCATTTACTTGTCATTGTCCGCGCTAGCAACTCGTGCAATTAGAGGACGTCAAAGTCCAAATTTATTTTAATGCAGTATTATTTTTCAGTCTGCTACAGCTTTATCATTCGATGGATTCTTTTGTATAGTAGTATAAAGTTCGAGAAAACAGTTTTACGAAAGATTTCTGAGCTCTTACGCCATTGCGATGACACGAGGAGCCGTACAAGCTTTTCGATTGCATTGGCAAAGTACGGGGAACAAAGATCTAGACGCATTTTTCCTCTCTCATGTCAATCTTTTTGTATGCCTTTTTCGATTTCTAAAATAAAAATTTTAATATTTCACAGTGTTGATTGAACACTCGGGGTTTAAAATATTCCAAACTTTGCAAGAACCACGTCTTTTAATCTAATTAAAAGCGTACCAATTGCAATTTGGATAAAAATCGATAAGGAACAAATCGGTAGAGTGCAAACACTCGCTAGTTCGCAATGTTCGGAGATTTAAGCCTGCGCAAACAGATGCGGTACGGTACAGACCGCTACAATCCACTACGATTTGCGGTAGCGATATCCGCAAAGGTACTCTAACAAGCGCGGTGCGGTGTATTGTATGTAGAACATTAGTCGTCATCTTTTGTAAGCGACTAGCAAAAAACGTCCAACTCGCTTAAAATCAACACTCTTATATTTTGAATACCCTTCACAACACTAGTCTGTCAAAATTAGTGTTCGTTTTTAAAATTTGCTAGCAAAACAAAACAAAATGCGTAATTCTTATAAGAGGCGATTTTACTAACGTCTGCTCTATCTTGGTTTTTGTTTACTTATTTTGATGTTTGGCGAAAATTTTCCAATTTCCCTTGGTACTTTCCAATGATCCATTCACAATAGCACCACTTTCTCACTCTCCAACACTTTCAATGAGGTCGACTATTGTTTTAAGCGAGTTTATATCAATCCGCTTATTTCAACTCAACTCGCTTCTTTTTGTTGTTGCTTTACACGCTATACGATAAGCTACCTAGTGTTCTTTTGCAAGTCGCTTACAACAGATGAGACCTATTGTTGCCATTTCTTTATTTCCTTTCGTTAAGGGCTCTTGATGAATTATTGCTATTAGCAGCGCTTTCGTTCAGTTCATCAGTTAATGTTTTCCAAAATTCATCTCTTTTATGCATATTGCTGTGTTCAGGATTTTTTTAATTATATAAAATTGGATAGCATTTCAAAAGTTCGGTTAAACGCTCCAATATTTATCCTCTTTGCGAATGAATTTCAACATCTAGTAGTACATTAACCGTGAAAATATTTGACCATCACAGCCGTATTGAATAAATATTTTTCAATATAAAAAAAGGATTCATTTATTTTATCTACTTTGTGAGAAATAAACCAAATAGTTTTTCAACATACGAGTACATATGTATGTATGTGATACGATTTTTTTTAAATTGAATTTAAAAATGTACATACGAGTATAAAATATAAAAAACTAAAATATTTGGTGGAACTCTAGCCATAAAATGCAACTCGCTCAACTGTGCTCACAGCGTTATGATTTTTTACAACGGTGTACCGCACTTCCAATACCACGTCAGTTTGATGGCTCCCATATACCGCCAAGGGTTTTGATACCGCATATCGTACGGGTTTGTAACGCTCTGTACCGTACCACGTCTGTTTGCGCAGGCCTTTATGCGGAATTCAATAATATAAGCAAATAACTCCACAAACTCAAATACGAGTATACCTTAGCAATATTTCAACGTCGACATTTTCATACGCAAATTTTTATAACATTTCGTATTAAAACACTCTGAGCTTCTTGTTGAGCACGCAATTCGTCACAAACGTACTAAAGAAAAATATTCACCTTAAATAGTAATTTTCATGCAACATATCACCATTTCGAAGTTAAATCAAATATCTTATTTAAGTTAAAGCAAGAACACGAATTCATAAAATCTTCAATGTAGGTAATGCTCCTTAAATTGTACAGCACATTATTTACTTGCTTGCGCCGTATTTGAGCGATAAAATGTAGATTTATGTGCGAGTTGGCGAGTGAGCTATCAGTGACACTCGAGAGAAAAATGTAGCAACAAGCCACCCACTCCTCATCATGCTACCAAGCACTTGTAGTGCTCTAGAAATGACTACAACCGTGGAGTGCTTGTAGTCATTTGTCAGTTTACACTTGTCCCGACGCCGAAGGACGAGCCTACAGACAAACAGATGCGCGGCGAAGGTGCGGCGAACTTGAAAGCTGCAGTTGGCGATAAGGTAGCGAACAGAAAGCAATGGTGGTGACAGCGTGCGGAAACGCAAAATACGCGTGTCTAGATATTTATGCATGTAAGTATAAACTCAAGAGACCAGGAATAAAAGCGTTGGCAGTGGCTCTTAAACGCAACTGAGCCAGAAGCAGCGACGGCATAAGGACTTTGTTAACAATATGACCAATAAAAAGTATGCAAGCATGTCGGCCTGTTTATGACGCCTCAGTGCCTCGCCTCACCTCACCTCACCACACGCAAACGGCCAGCGCTGGCGATTTGAGCGAACTGTTAAACGGAAATGAGATACTCGGCATGCTTGGGAGTGGGCAAATAATAAACACACAAATGTCGAGCGCTGAAAGAATGATGTTGGTAATTTTGTTATGACTTTGCAGTTAATTTTAATGCTTAAATTGAGTTTTATGAACACGTTTGTGATTACATTTCAAACAAGCGATAGCAGTACGGGCAACTCCAATCACCAAGGATCAAAGAACGCGGGCGCGTGGCAGCGGCCTTCACCTAAATGCGCGCATAATTTACAACGGTGGGCCCGTCGAGTGGCGTCATAAAACATTTGGAAGTGGCGGAGGCGACACAACTTGGATGAACGGAAGAGCCAGCAGCAAATGGTGGCGTCTTAGCATTCAACAAAGGAGCATTTTAGCGAAAAATGTATGTAAATACACGACTCCTCGAATGCTTTGATGGTATCGCAAAGCCAATTACAAATACGCAATTGTTAATGTTTAACTGCCGATAAGCAACGAGCTGTAAAAACTTCTTAAGATAAGCTTGTTTTGATTATTATAATTAGCCAAAGTGATTATCGTAATGATATGACATTAATATATTTAGTAATTGTACCTATTTTTTTTTTTTTTTTTAAATATAAAAAAATTGTGACAAAACACCAAATTATTCAAAAACTACCCTAAAAAAAGAAGACGTAGAAGAGCAAAATATCGTTTTTAGTTTTCCCTGATATGAGGATTTTTATTTTGGAGGACATCAAACATTTAGTTAGAAGCAAAAAATAAAAAAACTTTGGAAATATTTAATTTAAATATTTGACTTTCAGATGCAAGAATATTAGGAATTTCTATCAAAATAGCCATTATTTGCATGCTTCTAACTTTAAAGGAAAAATTATAGAATTTTTTGCAGTTTGCAGATGAGTGTTCCATTCTATTTTAGTATACTAAAGTGCAAGTTTCTGGTGGCTACGAATTACCACTGATTTTTAAAAATAATTTTACTGACGCTCTTTCGCAATTTCTTCCAAACTAAAAACATGACGCGGTTATGCGTTTTATGGAGAAAGCTGAAAGTAAACAAATTTTTTAAAATCAGTGATAACTTGAAAACCCTAGAAACTTGCTCTTTCTCACACTAAAATTGAATGAACCAAAAAACTGCATACTAAACAAAATTAAATTTTTTTTTTTGTTTAAGTTTGAAATTTTCTCAAATCATTGTAAATAGTTTTAAACAAGGGTGTTTAAAGAAAATTAACCATATTTACTTGAAAAATGATGTTAATTAATTTAAATAAAAATAAAATAATATTACATAACCTGGAAGAATACAAAATTATAAATTTTCAAAAAGAACATTTTTAATTCTAATGGCGATGAGAACTAAAAAAAAAAGTTCGTTCAATTTTGCAGAATTTTTCTTATAATTTTTTAATAATTTTTTTTTTTTAAATAACAACCTCGAAATTTCAAATTCCTAAAAAAGATTCTGAAGTCGGGGAGAAACTCTACCAGCGAAGTTGAACTTCATTTGGTGGCATCAAAGTCCTCATTTTGCAATTTGAAAGTACCAAATTTCGTTAGTATATCGAATACTTTGCGTGTCAATTTTATTGTCGCACGATGTAATTCTCAAGTTGAAAGCACGTATTCAACAATTTTTTTTTTATCACCAGAACCTTTCAATTTAATTTCATAGTTTCTTTCGCTTGATGCATGCCCGTAACTTTCTTTTATGAAAGAAAATTCGCAACATCCTCACGAAGAAAGTTCCCAAAGTTAGTTTTAAAATTTAAATGAAAATTTGTTAAATAATTTTAAATATTTTATTTTCTCATATTTTAAAACTTGCATAATGGAAAAATAAATAATGAAAAAGTCAGTATGTGAACGGGCTGATAACAAATAAAAAAAATTAAAAAAGGTCGCATTAAATTTGTATGCAGTTGTTTGTCCAATTAAACTCCTTCTTTATTGCACGCATGTGCACGCGTTGGCACGCAGCTCACGGTAAACGTCTGGAAAACCAATAAAATCGCCTTATTGCGATACGTTCGCCAATTCGGTTGGGTTGGGCAGCAGCGCTTTAACATTTTTTTTTTTCAATTTAAGTGCTTTCCTCTGTTGTGCGCCTTAATATGCACTTATGCATGCCCACACATACACACACACACACACATACGTACGTACTTCCGCGTTCGTATGTGTCAAAGTACTGGTCGTATGAAGCTTGAAAGCCTGCTGAGCGGAAAAGTAGCTGCCGTCATTGGTACTTAATGTCAATGAAACCAACCAAATTCGCAGCGAATCGCATTGACATTTGTGTATTTGTGTGTGTGTGTGTGTGTGTGTGTGTGTGTGTGCGTGCGTGCTATTGTAACTGTAAAAGTGGTGTGACCAGCTTAGTCTTTATATTTTCCCAGCCGACGAGTTTGATGTCTAAAATCGCGCCATCTTTCTCAACATTTTATTTATGTGATGCCCAGAATGCGATTTTTAGGAACAATTACAATAGTTAAAATTCTAAATTTCTTTTCTATTTTATTTTATAATATTACCAGCTTCTTTGCAACTTTCATTTCATTTAACCAGGGATTTTTTTATTTTTCAGGCTTTTGATTTGCTTAATAATTTTTTGCTTTTTTATTTATCATTATAGTGGATTTTCTGCGAAACAGAAATCTGGCAGCCCTATTCAGAAGTGAAAAGCAGCTCATTTAAATCCCGAGCACTTTACGCTTATTAGCGCCAGAATGAGCGTTATATTCGGAGCGGATTGGACTTAACGCAAAGGCAAACAAGCAAGTTCCTCATATGCAAATCTATGAAAGTATTTACATATATACACACATAAGTATGCGTGTGAGTGTGTCGAGTGTAGGTATTTGTAGGGAGTAACCCAGTCAGCATAAAAATTTTAAATGGAAAATGCATAGCAGCTTGGCAGATGGGTTTAGAAACAAAACTGAAAAAATTCTACAGATATTTCACAAACCTTGATATTAAAAAAAAATTTCAGTATGCATTTTGATTGTTCAATCAAATTCAGTATAATAAATTGCAATTTTCACATTATTTTGCTGACACTCTACCATATAAAAACACAAGAATCACTCGCTGCTAATCATAACGTGTAGTCTCTTCTTGTTTTCTCACGACAATGACATAACCAAAGAACATAACATAACTCAACGCGTGACTCGCGATTTAACTAAGGCGCCAAAAACTCTGCCAGAAATTTGCATAGTTTAAGTGTGCTGAATACAGGCACGGTTGGTTTATGTGTGGGTTGTTCATGTGAGAACACATCACTGTGGTTAACTAAGGCATGGTGAGGTATGTTGTCCGAGCTTATTTTAGTGAGATCAATTATAACTCATGAGAAATGTTGAATTCATGTTAGAAGCAATATTTGCAAAGATTATCAAGGAAAAAATAAGTTTTGGTACCAATATACGATATTCAACCAGATTTCCAGATGTGATCCGTTTCTGACTCCAAGAATCGTTCCCAAAGGAGATCTTCGAGTACTATCTGTTCACAAATTTTACCACCGACACATATTGACAAGTTTTGACAATTTATTTATCCTCCAATTTATTTATATATCGTTAATTGTTAAAGGAAAACCTTTAAAAACAAATTTTTTAATATTATAAAAAAAATAGAAAACATTACAAAATGTTATTAAAATTTTGAACTTTAAAAACAAAGCTCAATCAATTTTAGTAAAACGGAGTGCAAGTTTCTAGTGGCTACAAACTAACACTGATTTTTGACTATTTTTTCACTTTCAGTCCTTCGCAATTCCTTCCATAGTACGAATAAAGATTAATCGTATAAATCGTATAAAGAATAATCGCAGTTTGATGTTGTTTGGAGGAAGCTGGCAATAAAAAAATTGTCAAAAATCAGTGATACCTTGCAGACATTTGAAACTTGCACTTTCTTATACTAAAATTGAATGAGTCAAAAAACTGCATACTCAAAAAAAATCTGAAAATTTTTTATAAAAATTTTGAAATTGAAATAAATCATTGTACATTTTGTAAATAGTTTAAAATATTGTTGTTTACGGTTTTTCACTTGAAAAATAATTTTTATTAATTAGAACAAAATATAAGTGTCGAAATATGTCAATATGTGGCTGTGCCTATAATCTGTGAACAGATTTTAGATGTACAATCAATAATGTCAAATTATAATTTTTTGAAAATGTATGTGATCTGAACACTTGCGGTGGAGTGTCTTGTTCCAGAAAGCATCTGGTTTTATTATTATTTTTTTGTTAAATTCCAGACAGCATCGCATACTATACCCCAAAGCAAATTCTTTGCTGTACACTGCAACTATTTTTTCTTTAAAAAATAAACCAGAAAAATATGGAAACAGAGTGGTTCATTTAAAAAGAAGCTTCCTATATATATATATATATATTTATATATGAATATGTAGCTATGCAAGTAATTTTTTTTTTTAGATCTTTCTACGATCAAACTCTTTTCGTTGGCTCACTGGTATAACAGTAATCTTCCGCTAATATCGGGTGTTATCAAAAATTCCATTGGCAGCTCGACACGCCAATTTCGGCAAACGCGTATTTCTACGACGATATCAGTGTGTGTGCGTTTGTGTTTGCAACATCGCTAATGTGGCCAAATGGAATACATTACGCTGCATGCAATTTTCGTTAATGAGGAAATGCAATTTTCATTTCGGTGCCACAGCATTACAAACATATAATAACAAAACGTATCGCTGCTGACAGCAAAAGTGGCAATTGGAAGGAAGGGGGAAGAGGGCGCGAGCAAAGTGTGTGTGACATAAAATTTAAATATGAACGATTATTTGCTGGGTTTAATGTGTTTTCGCCAGTTGATGTGCTGATGTAAAATAAACAATGTAAAAATTATACGAACTCAACACTAATTTTGTCTATATTAATATTATAAAAAATTGCTTATATGGGGAATGTTTGTCACGTTTTGGCTCTCGAAATACTGAACCGATTTTGATAATTTTTTTTTTGAAATAATGCATTTGTAAAAAACAACTGAATGGCATACTTAAAGTTTTAATTCTTGAAAGTATCTACGCTTTTTTGGGGGTAAAGTTACAAATAATACAAAGACTTGCTAGCATTTAACTATTTTGTCGCCAAATGCGAGCACAACGCAAAGCTTTAATATCGCAGGTTAGTGCTAGTATTTAAATAAGAACAAAAATATAATAATCTTTCCTCTGCTCAATTTAACTTGAATGCTTTTGCCCGCGCAACTAAGCAGAAAGTTTTTTATGTTGCTCATACGCCACGTCTGCTCGGACGCTACTCCCCCAACCAGCGGAACGATTAGCACTTTTTACGACTAACCGGTTTCACATGTTTTTTTTCTCTTGTTGATTATGGTTTTTGTGTAGGCCAAAATTGTCGGTCCAAAACTGCTGGTAAACATTTTCCAATAAGTGATTAACCTGTTTAGCACTCGATGGCCCGCCGAGCCGTAAGTGATGGGTGGCAGAAATGAGTTAATGGAAAGTGTACAAAATGGATTAAATGCGTGGAGCTTCATAGCGTGTATGTGTGTGGATGTGTGCGTGGGAGTAGTTTATGTAGCGCACAAAACCTAATATTATTCTGCTGTATTACAAGCGTAAGCAATGTGTTGTGGCATAGCATGCTTTTAGGCGCTGTACTTTCCACAATTTCCTTGGTGATTTCGATTTTATTTTCGCTTGCACATTAAATCAAATTGAGTGATTTATTCCTAATACTCACGCTTATGCCACTATTATTCCTCTTCTTACTCGGAATTCTATTCATTCTCCCCCTCTGCAATAATTAGCTAGCTTTTTCAGCTGTAATGCTGAGCTCTGTGCTCCTGAATGACAAATGGGATTACACACAATACTAACACAAATATTGTATTACAGTCGCATTTTCTCTGTCATTCTTCAGAGAAATACTTAAATTAAGTTCTGAAAAATATCCATAAATAAGCGCCGCACAGAGGTCTGAACTTTAAATATATTTTCTTAAAGACACTAAAATACAATTGGAGACGTTTCGAGGACATTAAAAACGAATCTGAATGAAACATAAAATGCAAAAGCTTTTGTAGTCACTTGTCACGAATCTGGAGGTAGATCTCAAAATTTTAAATATTTAATTTATTGTGGCGAACACAAAAATTTTTAAATCTTTAGATTAAAAAAAAAAACATTATATTTAGTGTTTTCTGGAATCGTGTTTTACAAATTTCGAATCTTAATTTCAAATTCCGAAGAAAATTGTTTGCTCTTGCCAAAAATCTTTTCAAAAATGGTATATCAAAAGTATTGAAAATGCGCTGGAAAGAATTTTTTCATCGTTTAATTTAAACATGAATATTTTGAAAAGTGGCAAAAATTGTTTTAAGGTTAATGCAATGTTTAACTCTCAATAAGCATTATGCCAGAATAAGTAAATAAATAATTGTATTTTAATCAAATAATATTGTTATAAGCTTTTCCCAGAAAAATTTAATAAAGTTTTATATGAATATGTGGAAGTAAAAAAAACAAAATTAATGAAGTTGGATATGAATATTTAGAAGTAGCTTTCAATTATAAGAAGAATCGAACTTTATCATATTATTTTATTTTTAAAAATTTGCTTAAAGAGTTAATCTTACAAGCTAATTGTTACTCTTAAAATCTACATACGTACGGGTTTGCTGTATTTTAGATTCTATGATATAGATTGATAGCCTTAAGGAATTTGGTGAATAAGGATATTAAATCGGAAGTTAGGGAAGATAGGTGGGTCATTGGGTTTGCGTTATTGAAAACTTGTCTTCTTCGGGCGGAGTATATTGGACAATGGCGAAGAATGTGGGTTATGATAATTCTTATTACCGCGTCCGTGTGTTGTCTTTGTGTGGCCAAGGCACAGACGGCGCAGACGTCCGAATTTTTTGACGTCCAGGCGAGCCATTTAATTTGTATTTTTTATTATGTCTGTTATATTGGTTTTGTTTGGTTTACTTGTTGGTTCCAGCGCGTTAGTTGCGCTTCATTAATGGTGGTGTTTTCTTAAACATATTTTTTTTATGTCAGTTTAGTGCTAAATTTGCTTGTTTAGCGGTAAAGTCGGCGAATTCATTTCCGATTATGTCGTCGTGTCCCGGCACTCAAACTATTATTATTTGTTGGTGTATTGATATATTTGAGAATGGAGTGGAGCGCATTGCCGCCAGAGCGATTCTTATAGCTAAATTTATTATTGTTTTATTTTTGTTAAGCTGAGAATTTGGGGCGCACAAAAAGTACCATAGTTTATTTAGAGTAGCGTTTTTCCCATTCAGTGTACATTTGACGGCTGTTCATGCACTTTTCAGACAGAGTCTTAACTTATAAATTTTTAAAGTTAATACCAACTCATTTTTATCAAATTTTCATCTACAGTTTTAAAGACTTGGTCTCTACTTAGTCAAGCCTCTTAATTTTGACAGAAAAAAATATTCTTGCTCGTGAAATAATGATTTTAAAAAATTTCTGAAGAAATAAATATTGTAAATCTTGCTTTAGCTAGTCAAGGAGATATCTACCACCGGATTAATAAAAAAATAATTAGTAACCTTTCCACTTGTCAATTTAAATTGCATTGCTTGAGTCCAGGGAAGACCGCTTTTGGCAATAAATTAAGTTACTTTGTAATATAATTTGATTTCGAATGCTTGCATTTAAAAAGAGAACGATAAAACTTATTTATCCCTCAGTGGTCTAGAATCTAGATCTTCCAAAGAAACCTGTTCAGTCATTTTATTAGATTTTCGATCAGAATTTGTTTCAATTGTTGGCCTCCGGTCGCGCTTTCAAAAAAAAATAAAGATACTCTTACAAACTAGGAATCGCAGAAATAAAATAGGGCACAATATACGTTAGAATTTAAGAAAAAGTACATACCTAGACAGAAATTGCAAGATAGTTCGAAAAGATATTCTTAAACCGATATGTTCGCGACTGGTATTACAAAAGAGCGCTGGGCGTTATTTACCTCGAATTTACCAACAACATTTTTTATATTTGTTATTTTTTGGCCATATAACTTTTTATTTTAAATATTTTTGAGCTTTAAGGCCGATTGGTTTATTTGGAAAATTATTAGGAAAAAACAACAATGTTTGATATTTCTTTTTTTTTTTTGGGTCATCAAAACCTCGAAATAACTACTTTGGTGAGGAAATTTTTAGCGCTTTTAATAATTTTTATTTCTTAAGTGAGTTGCGTAAGATTCACTTTGTCAAATGTCGACACAACTTTCGAAAGTTTCGTGGTAACTTGGACAAGTTTTTGCAAACAAGGGCTTGTCTGAGACTAGAAAACCAGTCGCCTGTAGAGAGGTGCTGTACAAATAACTAAACCGCGCCAAATTGTTGTTTTCTCTAATGTATTTCCATGCCTCTGCAAAGGCTCTAACTTCGACACTCGGCGGCAATTTGATTTACACATTTGCTGCAATCAAACCAGAGGCAAATGCTTAGGAATAGAAAGTCCATCGGTGGGAAAATTGTTTCTTGTCTAAAAGACTAATTTACGAGTTTATAACAACCAAAATATTTAACTAAATTTTGAGGGAAAACGATGAAGAATTATTTTAGTTTAAAGTGCTTCCTTCATTCGATTAAATTGCAGCTCTAATAACGCAGGTGAAAAATTCATATTTGATGTTTGTATGTGTGTGTGTGTTGTATTGCGACGTG
Source organism: Philophylla caesio (assembly GCA_963971545.1). Taxonomy (NCBI): domain Eukaryota; kingdom Metazoa; phylum Arthropoda; class Insecta; order Diptera; family Tephritidae; genus Philophylla; species Philophylla caesio. The sequence continues at coordinate 219,554,357 of OZ020604.1, read as the reverse complement.
CCAGCAAATGCTAGCACTTATTCACTCGTATCAGAAAATGAACACGGAATTTCTTTCAAATTGTTTATGTTAAGATTTTCAATTTCTGCTGCAGGATATTTGAGCACACAACCGCAACTTAAATTTTCCCATATATCGGTATGTATTTCATTTTTGTTTGCATTGAAATTCTGATGGATTTTTGGATAAAATTTCAAATTTACTTAATGCCAAAATACTGCTGGTATGTTGCTGATCTACTTCAGCAAACTTAAAAAGTGATAAATATATGTATGTACGTGCATATTGAATAATGAACACACATATAAATTACATTTCATGAAATACTTTTTTGCAAAATATAAATGTAAGAAATAATATATATTTTGCGCACATTTCGCAGTCTTATATTATTTTCAATAATTGAATTATTTGAAGCAGAATGCACAGTTTCCCTTTTCGCAACTATTTGTTGCCATAACAAATTTGTGGGTGCAAGCAGGAAAACAAATGCAACGTCTATTACTAATATTTAACCTGTGCACTCAGACATCGACACGTGATCCATAATATACATATGTATGTATGTGTATATATATATATATATATATTTCTTTATTTCTCTCCTCGCAAATATTGTTCCACCTGCCACTTACAACTCCTTTTGTTCGCTCTTGCGAGCTTCCTTATTGTTTTTATATATACATATGTACGAGTATGTGTGTGTGTGTGTACATATACATATGAAATTTTTTCTTATGTATTGGCACTTTTACTTTTTCACGATTTGTTAAACAATTTCAGCACGAATGCACACATCTACAACAATGCCACTACAAAACAATCGAGAATGATGAAATGTTGTTCATATCAAAAATTCAAGTGCCACGAAAGTCTCAGTAAAACAAATAAAAACAATTTATGGCAACTGCAATTGAGAATTGAAAATGGCAAAGTGGAAACCCAAGAATGCATTTAAATGTCAATATTTATAAAATGTTTAACTCAGTATCGAAAAGCAACTGTGGAAGTAATGGAAGAGATTTAAGCGAATGACGAAAAAACTATTGAAATTGTAAATGGAAAGAAAGGCAGCGGAGCTAAGTAAAATAAAAATCACGAAAGAAAGGTTGCACTTCAATTATAGAGTTAATTTAAGTAGAAAAGTATTTATGTATATTTTTCAGCTGTAATTTAAAATTTATTTTGCGTAAAACTCTTACAAGTAAATTTCTTTGCAGCACATCAATTGAAAGAGAAGGCAAATCGTTGCTAAAAACTAAATGGCGAATTTACTTAAAACTCTAAAAGTGTTACACCAAAACTTACATCCATTTTGTATTTTAATAATTTGATGTTTTTGATTAAAATATTGAAAAATGAGCAATGAACGAAATCGATTTATGAAAGCTTAATTTCACTAACACCTTCAAATATAATTTCCACATAATGAAAAAGGTAAGTTAAATTGGAATTAATGGCCGATTGCAAACATAATAAAATCCGGCAGATAAAAATTATAGAAGAATTAATCGCAGACACTGAATTGAAGAGATTTTATTAAAAATAAACAAATCTGAAGTATTAACTTATAAATTTATCCAGTAGTTGTATGGGTTTGCCACATCCGCTTTTTCGTATAAGTGGTAGAAATGTTTTATGAGAGAAAAGTTTGAAATGGAATTAAAATGTTTTTTTTTTTCTTTGATGGATTGGTGTGTAGGTCAGTCTTTTTCTTTTAGGTTTTAAACTTGGATAATTTTTTAAATTAAATTTGAACCTAGCAACCTTTCCTTCAGACTTTTTCATCCTAAAAGCAATTTCTGAAAAGGCTTTCGGGACTTTTATAATAAGAATTGGGTGATATATAATTTTATAGTAGTCGTATATATTAAGCAGCATGTGACCGTTTTCCTGCTAGCAATCTGTGGTTCGGTTTGCCATTTATCATGACTAGATTTCATTTGATTTCTTTAGAAAATTTAGTGTTTGTTCTAAAGAAATATATTAAGTTTTTATACAGTCTTAATTCTAAATAAAATTATAAATAAAACTTTATTAATTGTCATGGCGAATGCTTGACAAACTGAAAACTGTATAAATTTGAACTCAAAATACAAATCGATTTAAATCATTGAAATACTGGGAATAAGCACTTCATTATTCTAATCGGTTACATAATGTCTCTAGAATACTGGAAGTCCAACGTCAGATAAGTCCAATAGTCATTATCAAAGCAATCGGGCCATATCCGCAAAAAAGTTGTTAACTCCATATTAGGCCAAGTGAAGACTATGCGTTTTTTTATACCCTACATTTTTTAAATGATATTATATTAACAAGTAAATTCATATTCTAATTCTTACGCTTCTAATGCAGCTTACACCAATTCTCCACTTTTATAAATAACTCGACTCCAGTGCCACCTAGCTGACAAATTTTTCGCAAAGATGTTTATATTATCTTTATATATAAAGAATATGACTGAAAATGGACTATAAATACGATTTTAAGTTATGACTAGATACCAGCGCCACCTATTGACTGTTTCTCTCCGTAAAATTTAGTTCTTGCGCTAAGATAAACACAACTAAAAACAAGTCTAATTTAATCAGACAATGGGCGTTTATTCGTACGCAAATTAGTTCTTGTATATAGAGATATAAACATACATAAACAAATAGAGATTAATTAAAACTTTTTAACAATTATTTGAGGAGTTCTAACACTTATTGGTTTTAAAGTTATTCCTGTAATATATAACGAAAATAATAATTTAAAGCAAATTTAAAATATACTCATAGTAAGTACACTGGTTGAACTTGTCAGAGTGATTTTAACAAAATTCTAATCAACTTTTAATCGCTGTTAAAATCTGGGTATCAAAGCATGATCGGGAAACTAAGCAAAGTCGTTGAAGTGAATAAAATTGAGAGGAAAGCCACAAAGCCAATTCAAAGTAAAATAACAACTGCGCCGAAGACTCTGCATACCAATTTCTGTGATAAGAAAGTAATTTCATAAATGTATTTATTGCTTTATACAAGAAACGGCTAATACTGGGCTAATTTCATAAGTCAGGTTCGTGTATTGACAATGGCCCCATGAATGTTGTTTGACCATTTTCTTCCATATTAAATTATATTTCGTTATTGTATTGGGTGTGGGTAAAGGCTAAAACCTTCGGTGGAAAAAAGTTCGGTGATGAAGTTTTGATTCTATGAAATTTGAAACTTTGAGCAGGTTTAAGTCATCGAATGAAGTTCAATTTAATTAAAAATTCACAAAAAATTCAAAATTAAATTCACTTTACTATTTCTAACAGTGAGACACTGTATATAAATACCAAAGTTGCGCAGAAGCGGAGATATTCCAATCGATTTTGTTTTGACTACTCACTCGGGTAAATGTACCTGCCTTCCAGTCACTTTAAGATTGGTGTTTCAAATAAACAATATGAGCAAAAGGAGCTGACTCTTTATTACCGAAATTAAACAACGCATTGCGCTTGAAGTGATTATATTTTAATTTGAAATATTTTTATAAGATCCTTAATGAATAAAGAAAATAACAAAGCTTTAATCGTGTTAAAAAATCAAAAAAATATTACACTCATTCCGCAACACCTCAGTGAACTTCCTGCAAATTCGCTTTAAATGTCAACAATAAACCAAAATAGTTTTAAGCGTTTCGCTGCCAAAGCAAAAGAACAAAGGTAATAAGTGTTTAACTGCCGCCATTATTGTCGGTAATTTCGAATCAATTCAAAAATGTGCAATGTTATTACTCAGCAATAAAGTTTCTACTTATGCTCCACTACCCATGGCTGCGTGCACGCTGGCCGTAAAATAAAAAAAAAATGCCCTGATAAGCAAATACAGCACGCAAACTTCCCAAGCCATGGAAATAAAAAAATAAGCCACAGTTAACTTGAGAACTTACCAGCAGCAAAGAAGATCGTAAATTTTCAACTGTAAATCTCAGAGTATGCGAAGAGTGGCGAAGCGTTGGGATTGGTGTTGAAGGGACCTGCAATCGCCCAAACGCTCGTACAAATCAAGAAAATAAGCTGACGGCATAGTTGCGCCAATGTTGCGATGAGCACACGCTCGAACACACGCACACAAGTCAAAAAGCAAGGAGGGCGGGGGGTGGATTGGTGAGGTGGTTTAGTGAGCGGCAACCTCCTCAACGTCGCATCCCCAATGAATATTCGCACATCGTCAATGCGCCAGCAGAATGCCTTCGAGGCGGGTTAACTTAAATTCCACACACGTCACGCCACTACCACCAAAAAGCACAAGAAGCGAATACAAAAAAGTAATCAAAAAATAACAAATCCAACAAACAGAAGCAGGACTATCGAAAATATTTCTTGAAACATTGAAATAATTCAGAATCGCTTGGCGTATGAAGCATTTTTCTGCGCTAAGACATTCGAAGAATTCGAAAAAAAGGAAAGGCGAATGTGTGAGAATACTTTCGGGGTGTGTGCGTGTGTGTGTGTGTGTGTGTGTGTGTGTGTGTGTGGGTTCGACCAGTGCCCAATTGACTGAAGTCACGTTTTCTCATAATTGAAAAGAAAAACTTTTACTCGACTCCAAAAGAAAATGATCAACCGAAACACAAGCACACAAAGGCACTACAACAAAGTAACTCAGGCGAAGTGAGCGAGTAATGTGAGTGGAGACTTTGTTGCAGTCACAATGAAGTAAACTACGTACACGCAACTCTGTGTGCAATGAAGTTCGTTATGCGTGTGTGTATGTGTGGGTGTGTGTGTGAAATATGTCCATCGATATTTACGATATCAACGGAACTTAAACCAGCAGCTGCAACAACAAAAACCAAATAGTAGTTATGCTTACAACTTCGGCAATTAACAACTAAGTCAGAGTTCATATTAAATAAAAACATATAACTATTTCTATGTATACGTGTAAACGTGTATACTTACATTCATAAATACTCGTACATATGCACATAAGCATTTCGGCATTCGTTTGATAATTTGCTTATGTCCTCAAGTAAGGAAATTCATTTCGGCAAACGGAAATTGTTGTATTGGCCAAGAGAATTTAACGGCGCAAAGCGAAAGCGACAAAAATATATTATTTGCTGGCTGTAAAAGAGAGTGCATTTCGATTTAATATTTACATATATAAGAATAAATGTTTTTTTTTTTTTGATAGCCGATTGTTCTAAAATCTATTCTAATGATTTTTTTTTTTTCATTTTGATCGTAAAGTGTATCACCTCCCCACCCACTTATCTGTTATCTCTTTTTTACAAAATTACACTTTCAAGATATCATTTCTTTCTGATTTGTGAATTTTAAGCCTCGATATGCGCACATAAACCAATCGAATTCGTGACTAGAAATAATGAAAACCATTCTAGGCAGCTGTTCCAGCAACACTGATCGTGAAAATAGCTTAGGAAATTTTCGTGATCGATTCGGGATTAGTTCGGGATGATTTCGGGACTAGTTCGGGATGATTTCGGGACTATTTCTGTACTAAGCAATGAGCGAAATAATTCGCCTTAACTGCAAACTGAATAGTTTATGATGTAGGAGAGGCTGATGCAACTAACACCTTACACCAAATAGCTTTCATAACCTTTTATTCGCTTTGGTAAAATGTTCAGTTTAACATACCTAAAAATTAATTGAAATCAATCATACTCTAATATTAATCAACGTAATAAATAAACGTTGTGGTAAGCCGGGAAATTTCGCTAGCGGAACGAAACAAGACTTTGTTCTTTGCAGGCACTCGCTTCAACTTACCTCTAAAAACAAAAAAAAAACAATTTTATTAAATTGTTTAAGAACTTTTCTCAACCTGCCCGCATAAAAATTCTTGAAACTTGTATGGTTATAAAAGACCAACGAGGTTTTAACGGAGCCCCTTGAATTCTTTTTAATTATTTTGGTCTTTTTGTTCAAGATCAATTTGACAAGCCCAACTAAGCACAAGTGATAATAGTGTTGCCGAATTTTAGCAATTTGTCCCCCTTTAGTCGTTATCAGGAACATTAACATCTAAAAAAAATGTATCATTTGATATTCGTGGTTCATCAGAATTTTGATTGGAATTAATTGAGAGACGTAATCGGTGGTGTTACAAATAAATATTATTAATTTACCTAATGGATGTTCAACATATGAACCAGCTGCCACTATTACCTTTATACCTTTCTGTTTTTCAATACCAAAATTTTATTCATTTTCTTACTTATTTTATTTATTTTATTAAAAGCTAAGTGAATATTTTAAACAACCACTTTAACTCTCTCGTCCCTTCTCTTCGGATCTTTTTATTTACATCAACGCCTTTTCTTCTTTTCCAAAAGCTACAAGATTTTTAACGTAGCAATCGTTTTTCACTCTATTTATGCTTAGTTAAGAAGCTCGCAGCATTAAAGAGACAAACTTATGAAGCTTTACGCTTGAGATGACTAATGAACAAACCAAAAACAAAGCAGCTACACTAAAAACTTTCGGAATTGCCAACTAGTGGTCTAACATTCCCAAATAATTTCATTCACAACTCAATTAAAAGAAAACGTTATTTCATTGGTTTACCTTTCATGAAAAAAGCTTTGTGCGTGAATTTCTTGAATAACCCGGTACCTTTAAAGCAAAAACAAAGCAAGTTTTTATAACAGCAAACTAACTTGCGTCTTTGTATGTCTCTATTCTTACAAAAAAAAAAAAATATATAAATGCTCCCAAATTCCAATTCCCTCCAACCCTTCGCTGAGCATAGATACACCTCTGCAGTTAATCGCCCTTTAAAATGTAGTTGAGTTTAGCGTTTTTTATTTTTTCATTTTCTTTGTCAGCAATTTTAAACCAAACTTAAATTGCCTGCTTCCCTGGCTGGCTCTTGAGTTTCAGTTGAGCGCAAAAAATAAATTCAGATGAAAATACTGAAACTCCTTTCTCCATTCAGTAATTTTGCGAACGACACAAAAGCTGGTAATAATTTCTGCCACATAAAATGTCCGATGCACTTTCAACAAAAAAAAAAGGGTTATTTACATGCATTTCTTTATTATTCTTTGTTTGCTTTCGCTAAGTTATAAAAACTTGAATACCTTAAACTTGGAAAATTAACACATTTATTCGCACAACTACAAGCTCGCAAATAACACACACACAAAAAAAATATTAAAAAATAAAAAACGGTGAAAACTTTGCCAAACTGTGCGTCCTTTCATTTAATTTCTTATGCTTTTCTTGTGCCGCATACCTTCGGCCATTGTTCGCCGATCGCTACGCATTCTTTGCCACTGCGGCTTTGTAGTTGGTTGCCGCTGTTGACCGTAAAAAGTCATTCATGTGCATTATTCCAGCATTTTTTCATTGCTCGCATATCGCTTTCATTTGCTTGTTGTACTCTCTTTACAAAGTTGAGGTCACTCATACGCACTGTAGGACGCACTGTGTCGCAAACTGTTGGCAAATGCGTACACACATTTGACTTTCACCCTTCGCCACTTCCCCTCTGTTTCACGTTTTCCACTTACACGCTCCTCGTTACAACTCTCTCGTTTGCTGCTTTCTATTGGTGTTGGTGTCGGAAAGTGTTCAGAAAGTGTGTGTTTTGTTGAAGCGCTGTTCGAGTGGTTTAAGTACAGCAAATATAGCCTGTAAAATACCCAAGTGTACATACTTATACGGACTCCTATTTATTTAGATCGTTTAAGGGTACAATCACAAGTACTGGTACAGCACACACCTGACCTCAAACCAATACATTTAACTCAAGGAATGAAACAGTGAAGTAAACATTTTTAAAAGAAGTCAAAAAAATAAACCTTTTTTGTCTAATTTCGTGATACTACTGAAGAGTAACACTTCTTTCCAGTTCGAAAATCAAAAAGAAGTCAATTTTACGAATTTTTATACGGAAACGTTAATGGCCAAGTTTATCAATAGAATATTAAAGAAAATCTGTGCTAAAGGCAGAATCGACAATTATCGAATGTTACAATAACATGCAGCAATACCAGGTAAGAAATATTTTAATATGTCCACCACTAACTAAACGAATACTATTTTTCTGTCCCCAAAAAGGTTCTCATTAAAATCAAAGTTCGGATGGAGTCGGAGCACATTCCACTTGTCGCCAATATTTTGCGGAAACGTTTTTATACTTACCTTGGCTGTAAGTTATGTTCTAAGAATATTAAGAAGTGAACAAAAAAACATGCATTGTAGACTGCACAAAGCGACGAGTAAACGCACTGAGACCGATACACAACAAGACCTTTGAGGCACTCCGCCATCTTCTATTCCGATACTTCTGCAAGATTTTCAGTTTTTGCAACACTGGCGTTGACGTCAGCATTAGAAATGATATTTTTTGCGAGACATAATTGAACGGTGCGCTTCAAAGTCTGCAGTTCTGCTGCTTCATCACATGTTGAGACTCTGATGTAAGGACGACACTATTTTAATATATTCATCCCTACATTTCGAAGAGGCTTGCCCTAACTCACGATTAAGTAGTATTTTAGTGCTACAGCAGTGCAAAGCAAAAATAAAATACTTTGTACGAACTTAGATCGAACACAGAAGCCCGCGATTAAAATGTGACGACCAAAAATTCAAGAACATATAAAGGGTGTATAGATAAATTAGTAACAGTTGGATATCAAATCAAAATAGAAAAATTAATAATTTTAACAGAGAAATTTCAAATATTATTTAAAAAAAACAATTTTTTGGTAAGTTTTTTTAATGACCTTCTAAATGATTAATAATTGACAGTTTTATGGAGCTCGAGACCAGTTTATGAAACATTTTATTTGGAAGAAAAGAGTAGCACAACATGTAGCGTATTAGCTCTGCAATTCGAGGTTCCATTGGGCTGATGAGGAAATGATTTGATCTATGAATTTGCTGTTGTTTGTAATAGTTAAAAATTAGTGCGCATAACTTTGTTGAAAGTTCCAAGAGTGTTAGAAAAAGTATGTTTTCATGTTTCTTAGATGAAGCCAAATCATTTTTTAACACTCTATAGTTGTGAGATTGAATGCTTAATGTATATTAAATATAAAAATCCTTAAAAGTCCTTACAAATAAATGTGTACATTTTTATGGCCTCAGATTTGGTAGAAAGGTATTCAATATTGCTTAACTCTTTTAATAAAGTTTACTTTTAACTAAAAATCATTTATTTAAATAAGAGAAATTATTAACCACCAGCTAGTTAGTGGAAATTTCTTTTTAGTTTTTAGATTAAAATGTGTTCAAATAACTTTCATGGGCAAAATGTTCAAATATCCTTAAGCACGTGTTTATGCAGTCCACCACAAAAATAGTGCTGAACACAGAAAGTTATATTTTATATTGTAACATAAACACCAATGTAAATATGTACAAACATACACAAATGCAATCATATTTGTTCAAGTTCTTCATGTGAAGCTACCGCAGGGCGTTAAGGAGACTGGATTTGACGATACCATTGCAACGGAGATTACCACAAAGCAGCTTCACCAAATAAGCGAAAGTGAATACGCTCACAGACAAAACATCAACTACGGTGAACTCTTTATTGTGAAATATGCTCAAAGTGCTGGGAGTTAACCAACGCAGCCAAAAGTTGCTGGTAAGCGTAGTAGAAAGCCATGCGCATTTTAAACTATGTCTGATGAGGCCGCTCTGGGAACATCTGGAAGGTTTCCATTCAAAACATTACTGGGGATGTCTGTTCATCTCTTGGCAAGGTAATGGCGACCGAGAGTAAGCAAGCCACTATTATTTGTACTTATTTTGCTAAATATACATAGTTCAGTGCATTTTTTTGTGGACAAACAAACACATTTTATATCAAAAGGTATTTGGCAATCAGTCTAACAAAAATCAAAACTTATATACAAGCAATTTCTTTATATGGTCGCCTCTATTTTATTGAATTCGAAAGTTTCTTTGCACATTACAATTTGTTTGCTTGTACTTCATAATTTTTATTTGCCAATCGCTTTTCCTCTTCAATAAAGCAATCGCTTTCATTCTTACTTCCTTCATTCCACATTCCTTCCTTACACATTTCCAATTAGTCACTGCAAGAAAAGTTTATAAAAACAAAAATGATTTACTCGCAATTAATTAAACCGAACCGAAAAATATAATCACTCAGTTTTAAGCAACCTTTGCGAATCTTTTGTGCGAGAACTGAACTATTGGTTTCCATTAAAATTTTTCTTAACATGAAGGAGTACTTTCAATTAATTATCGTTGTTTTAAAAACCAAAACTGTAAAGGTAATTTCTTGTGCGTTCCTAGGCTATTTGAATGGAAAACTAAGAAGCAACTGCAATTTAAATGTTTCTTCATACATTCGTTCACAGAGCTCGAAAGAGCCATTTCTCATACCACAATAACTAAAAACTTTTCCCATATTTGTTTGGTGCTTATTCGAACAACTTTTGATAAATGAAAATTACGAAGCATTCTACTACATACATACATTCAAAATTAGCAAACTGATTTGAAGTGCCACAAAATTGGCGTAAAATTTATTTATCCAATTAAATAGAGAAAAGAACGCGCCGAATAGCTACCAAAGTAAGTGGAAAACGTCAAGCCATTTTAGCGCTTTCGCCTAATGGAAGTTAGTGGTGTTCACTCTAATAGTTTTGCAGATGACATTTTGATAAATGAGCGGCGTTGGCAAGTACTGCAAATTACGAGCAAACAAACACCGTCGGACAAATTTCAAAGCATACATATGTATGTACATACATATGTACGTGCATATATAACAAATGTAACTTTAGTTGGAATAAATAGCATAAATATTGCTTTATAGTCAAGTTCATTTATAGTATGTATGGATGTATGTATGGATGTATGCGTGTATAAAATCCAATACACCAGCGAACATTCCTTTGAAAGTCTCGCTGCTCAGTGAGTGATTTGTCCATAAAGCAGTTTGCATGTGTGCGTGTGTGTGTGTGGGTGTGTGAGATGCCAAAAAAGCGCCGGAAAGTATACTACGCTGATTGCGACAGACGACAGGATGGCAGCAACGCCGCGAAAACAACCTGGGCAGTTCAGCAGTTCAGCAGTTCTGCAGCTTTTGGACTTGCAAACAGCATTCATGCGGAGAAACACACTTCTACTATACCTTCATATTTACACACCGTCGCAAAATTATAACCGCACCACACTCAATATTTATGTACATATTTTTAGTTTATTCAATTTTTCCATTAAAATCATCATTTTTCAAGCATGAATCATATGAAGTTTCAACCTTTCTACGAAAAGTATGCTAGCCCAACAAAATTTCTACAAAATTTCTTACCTTTTCACAAACTTTTTTATGTTTTTTATTTATTTTATTTACTAAGCAGTTTGCTCAATTGAGTCCAATAAAGTGCGAGTTGAAAATTTTAAAATAAAAAAAATTTATGAAATTGTGCTACATTTTTTTTTATAAAGTTAAAAACTCTCTTTTAATTCTTTTGAAGATTCAAAATTTGTAAAATTTTGTTTTTCACAGAATAGAAATATTTTGTAAAATTTGAATTTTTTTTATTTCTTTTAAAACAATTACAATGTATATAGAATTTTTCTTTTAAATGAAATACAAAGTTTTTATAGTCTCAAAATTTGTTTAAAATTGTTTTAATATTCAAAACTTCTTTGAAATATAGTGTACATATATTTAAAAAACAAAGTATTTTAATGTCTTATAAAATTTACAAAGGCTTATTGTTGTGAAACTTGCACTTTCTCAAATAAATTTTTTAAATTGTGTTAGTTTAAAATTGTGTTAAGTAAAATATATATATATACATACATACATACATATGTACATACATACATATGTAAGAAAATGTTTATAAAGTTTCAAAGTTTTTTTAAATTGTTTTAAGGTTCTAAATTTCTATGAAATTTATTTAAAAAAGATACGCAAAATATTTTATAAAATTTGAACGTTCTTTTTTTCGCAACTTGCTCATTCTCAAATTTTTTTTTAAATTTTTTCAAAATTTAAAGTTTTTTTTAAATTTTGTTATGTAAAAAGTATAAAAATTTTTTATGAAGTTTTTTAATTTCTTTATCCAAAATTTTGTATGCAAAAGAGTGAACCGGAATATGAAAAAATAGATAAAAGAAAAATAAATATTCAGAACTTGTCGTAACATCGCATTCCTATTATTTTAGCCGCCAGTGTATGGCCATCATTCCTATACGTCTTGGCCATTTTGCTTTAACGAAAGCATTTTTAACATTTATTTGACAGCTGCATTGTTATTCTTGCAATCTACTATAGTTAACACTAAGCCAAAACAACAACAATAAAAAAACGAATGCAATAAAGTTTTGCCAAACTTAACCAATACGGCCAACGTTCGCTCACTTCGAAGCTGAAGTGCAGTATTTGACTAGCGTCTTAAGTACACATATACTTACATATATATTCGTATATTCGTATATATGTATGTGTGTGTGTATGCGAAAGAGTGAATATGTATGTACGAATGTATGTATGTATATATAAATGTCTCGTTTTGTGATTTGTCTTGCCGAAAATGAAATTAAATTGAAATAAATTTGACAGGCAGCGCGACCGCGTTATTAATAACGTGAAGTACATTACTTTTGTTGGTGGATGTTGCTAAGTAGCTTGGCCGAAGTGTGGGAGAAAAGCGTACGAAATGGAGGTGGTGTTTGGTGGACGTGTGGTGGGACGGGATGAGTACCATTCACTATACATGTACATACGGACATACATGTGTTCATGTGCCACATGTGTTTAGTCGGTGAACACAAAATTAATTTATGAACATTCGGCGTTCGAAATTTATGTTTGTATCTTACTAACACATGCGCGCGAAAGCTTTAACGGAGTAACGAGTACTTATAGCTAAGCATAAATTTAAACAATGTCACATATGTATGTACATGCATACATTCATACAAACATACATAAGTAACTACACACACACACACACACACAAACACAATTACTTTTGCATAAATGCTTTTCAATCTCGCACAAGCTAATACAAATGTATACACATGTTATCTATGTATGTATGTATGCATGTATTTGACATGCTTTGCTAATACTCGAGCGAAATACGTTAGCGGATTTTATTGTCAAAAGCTCACAACGCTTGTATTCGCTCGCTCGCTCGCTCGCTCGTTCGCTGTGCGGTCCCATGTGGCAAACTCTGCAGAGAATAGTTGTTACAATAATTTACATTCACATTCACTTTTCAATGTAAAAGTTAACTCGGAATTTTAAAATAATATTTGCTTGAACTTCGCATTCTAGAAGCTATGGAATATGAAATTTACCAAAAAAATAGATTTACAAATTAAATTCAAATGATGCGAAATGATATGTAAGCAAAAAGGTTGTGCGTGTACTTTTGCATCCACGAGGCGTTGATGCCCGAGCAATTTCGATTTAGTTTTATTACTTTAAAATTTTGCCTTTTTCTCTTCCGCGTTGACACTTCCTTATAAATTTAGGCAAAAACCTCAGAAGAGCGGCACTTCTTCTAACAAGTACATCTTAAATCACAAGTCTCGACCACTAATCTTAAGAAGAATTGCGTGGTTAGAGATTTATTTAAATATTTAATTTACGCTACCATGTTATGATAATTCTGCTATAGCGAAAACTTGTTCAATCATAATTTTGGACCAAAAAAATTGGCAACAGGTAATGACAGCACAAAAATGAAAGCACGACCGTTGACCGAGTTTGAGAACTTGGAGCTAAGCATTAAATCTCGAAGAGCCAATGACCGATCATATTTCAGGCAGCGGTGTAAACATTCTCAACAAGCGATTTATTTAAAGCTTCATTTTCAAAAAAAAAATTACAATGAAAGTCTTCAACAAGCTTTTGGGGAAAAAAATGTATGACAAACTGATCTGTAACGAATGAAACTTTAAATATGTACGGCCGGCTTCTTAAAGACTGGTTCAAGTTATCGGTAAGCTATGCATATTCAGTTTAATATTCAGCGCTTACTGAACTCCCGTATGAGCTTAACAGGCTGTTATAGCCCGATTATTATTTAACAGATCTTTAAGAAAGCGGCCCTTAGTGCTCTCATACTCAACAAAGTTTGCTATTTCTGTTATCCTTTTAAATGCGAATACATTACATCGCTTGTCAAATTATACAGATACTTCTCGCCTTCAGCTGGCTAGCATTTTTTTTTAATTTTTTAGTTGCCTTAGATTTATACAAAATCACAAAAATTTAGCTCGGTTAACTGCAAACCAACCGTTAACTCGCCTACTTTAGCACAAAATAAATAACTTTAATGGGGAAATTTGTGTAAATATATGTAAATGGTAAAACAAGAGAAATACTTTTAGATTATTTCATTTAAAACATAATTTAACAGATAAAAAAATATAACATACGTTATTTGGTTTTAATTTTAAAACTTTTTAACAAATATTATATATGCACATACATACATAAATACAAGTGACGACAGTTAAGAAATAATAAACTTCAAAAGATGTTTTAATGAGCTACCAAGTTTAATATAAAATTGTGATAACATTACTAAGGTACTTTCAAGATGCTACTAGCTCATCACTGCAGAACATTTCCTATTAGATAAAAACGGTCGGCACGGTAACAAGTCCTTTCCATCCTTTCCACCATAGCGATTCAAGAATTAAATCATTTAGATCGCTTATGCCAAATGAACCCAACTCTTTAATTTAATTCAGACCACCTTTCGCCGCCATAGGGCAGATACAATGCTGCTCGGAATTTCGCCCATTCCGACATCGTCAATAATAAAATACTCATCGACAGAAATTACAAATTTTTTTTAAGAAAAATAAATTGTGCTAATGTGTTAATATGTGGCTGTGTTATAATTTGTAAACAGAATGTATGTACATTACATTCTTTCTTAGTACCTCGCTTTTGTTTTTAAAAAAAGTTTGGGGAATGTACATTTATGTAATAATTTTTTGGATAAACCCATATGAGAATTGACTCCCCTGTGGATTGTGAAAGCCGTTTTATCATTAATGGAATTTTTTTTAGTTTTATCAAATGAAATTTCTATATAAAAAATCACTTCAAAATCATTGCTGAGCAATTTCGCCTCAGTCTAACTTTAATCAATTTCCATTTTCATTATGATTAATTACACACATGGAAATTGTTTAGCAACACGTTGATAAATATTTAACAATTTTCATGCTCACACTACGGAAAGTTATACAAAATTTCAGAGATATCCTCTATTATTGAAATGACATCATATTAGATAGTAGGCATTATCACGCCCTTTTCAATAGAATTACTTTTAATACTCGTTATAGAAATTTGAGACGCTTTAATCTATTTATCTATTTGACGTTGCTTGAAGAACACTAACTGAGTAACTAGAATTGTGATTGATTTAGATTTAAGTTTTTCTTGCCAAGAAATGCGGTGCGTTCTTTTTTCCTTTTTTTACTAAACATTCTTATTTTACTACCAAATAGAGATTATTTTGAAAAGTTTGCTCTACAGATTATTAATTCATAGGTTACTCAATAAATGTAATAAAAAACTTATAAAATATATTTACTTGTTTTCATTTTAATGTCGAAAATCTGCGTACCATATTCGCAGGTGTAAATCGTAGAAGGAAAAACTCAACTTTAAATGTTCAAAAACCTAAGTTATAAATTTATGTGGCGCGAATGTCACTCCCATTACCCTATTTTGAGTAATTATTCTTATGAGTTTGACGTTAGATGAGGAAAATGTAGTTCACACAATCGTCAGTCGTATTTATCTTTACACCTCAGACCATCTCTCTTTCCGGCGCATAAACTCACCGAGGAGTACTCAGACACAGACTTGCCAAACAATGATCACCAAAACTAATGCATTGAAATTACTCATCTGTCTAACTGTACTTTAATGGAGAGCGCTAATAAATAGGGACACATCTGTTTCAGACGTTTGAACTATTTCACTACGTCCAACAAATAAACACTAACAATCGCAAGCGCTAAGCTGAACTAAGCTAAGCACGCAAAGCTCAACTAAACTAACAGTAACAATGAGCATCTAACAATAGCAACAACAACAAAACCAATAAAATCAAAAATAAAGCCAAAAGCTGCGAACATTAGCAACAACAAATATTGACAATACAGCTATAACAATAATGAAAACAAAAACAAAAATGCAGACCAATTGTACGCGTGTGGCAATGAATAGCAAATACCAAGTTAAGCGCCGCGTAAACAGAAACGCTCGAGAAACGAACATAAATAAATAACAAAATCGGCGGACAGTAGATGGATTTATGGACTGCTAGTGAATTCACACAATTCAAGCGAGCAAAACATTCTACGACGTTGCGGCGCCGCGCTGAGGTGAGTGGCCACAAAGGATGAACCAGCAGGACAATTGATCACCAAGGAAAGTGAAAGTGGTGGAGCACGTCCCACGAGCTCTATGAACGTGAACGAGTCTCAAGAGAGACGGAGGGCGTAACAAAACAAAGTGACAGCAATTGAAGGCGCATAAACACCTTGAAGTGGCACTGAATGAGTGTGGATTGCGAAAGTACTGAAGTCATCATTCTGCCGCTTGAATGCGAACCATTTTATTAATTATTTTTTTTTTTTTGGCGTGTTGGTGTGACTCTGACCGGCTGATATTGAAGTGGTTGAAGTGAAAATTTCCGAACAATTAATATTCGAAATGTCCACATTTGCTGGTGAGTTGCTAGAAAACATTTGTACATATGTCAGTAGAACAACGCGACATTAGAATAATAATGTAATAATATAACTAGTTTGGGGGTTTTCCTCCTTTTAATGTGGTTACTCGCCCTGCCAATATCACTAAGTGTTAAATGCTAACAGATGTAGCTTTAAAAACCTTGCGTTCAAAATGATTGCCACTCAGCTTTGCACAGACAGAAATGTAATTTTTGTTCAATTCGAAACGAGGAGCAATTCGATCACCACTGCGTTAGAACTAGTGATGCAAAATCCTAGCAAAATTCACAGACTCAGCCTGAATGGACATGAGTCGCAGTTGTCTATGAGTATTCGGCATGCGGTCGAGGTCCCCAAAAGGAGGTGCCCATAGAAAGCATAGCCTTTGCTTCTCGCTAGCGCTGGACAATTGTAAAGGAGATACAGAACCGTTTTCTCCTTTTCATAATTTGTGCAGCTTCTACAGCATCTGTGGATGGGTACTCCAAGACGCCCCGCGTGGTTGCCTATGAGGCAGTGCCCTATTAGAGCGCCAATTAATAATAAACTGGGATATATCATTTCGTTTTGATTTCAGTTTTTCTTGATTTAAAAAGAGCGTTTGAAACAGTTGATAGAGACATCCTAATAAGGAAACTTTATACGATTGGAGTACAAGATGTAGCGCTTAAATGGTTCAAAAGCCACCTCACCGGAAAAAAACAAAGAACTATAACAAGAAATACACTGTCACCTGAAATAGAAGTTGGAATAGGTTTACCACTAGGATATATATAAATGATGTTAAAAATTGCCTTAGCCACTGCAAAATACGATTATTTGCGGATGACGCACTATTGACCCTAAGTTGTCACACACTGGATGAAGCGGTCACAAAAATAAAATCAGATCTAGATTCAATATATAAGTGGTTATGTAAAAATAAGCTTAAAATTATTGTAGTGAAAACTAAATGGATGGTTATTGGGAATGAATTGGTCAATGATGATAATGTAGCTTTGAAAATAGAAAATACGCCTATACAAAGAATAAACCAAATCAAATATCTTGGGATAATAATAGATGATAAGTTAAAATTTGATAAGCATCTTAAATATATAGAAGGCAAACTCTCAAAAAAAACTAGGATTATGTTATACATAACATAAAATTAGGAAACCTTCCAAGTTATTTAAATGATCGTGTGGGATATAATAGAGACGTAAATAGATATCAAACAAGAAACATACATTACTTTCATTTGCCAATTGTAAGAACAGAATTTGATAAAAAAAGTTTATATTATGAGGGAGCAAGAGAATATAATGATCTTCCAAATAATATAAAAGATTTCACTTACACCATAAAACTTAAGAAATTACTATTTAATTACTGTTAGACTTTACCAATTAGATAATTTGTTAGATATATGTAATATGTCATTCTAGTAAAAATTCTAAAATAATGTAAAAAAAATGAAATATTTTGGATTGTTATATGTAATAATATATAAATAAATAAAATCCCTACCTCTTTGTAGTGCACCACGTAATATCGAGAAGGGAAAATAATTAAGAAGCAGTTGCTAAGATCAGGGGAAATGGCTTAGCCTCCAAAAATACTAGAGTGTTGAGAATAATTGTTGGATAAGCACCCAATGCTCCTACGCCCGATGTATGTTGTTCTCTTGAATTTTTTTTAGTGGACGAGAACTTTTTTAAATAATTTCTGCCTTAGTTTTACATGATGAGAAGGAGGTTTAACATCCTAAACTATTTATTGTTACATTAGGACACTGATGTCTTTTACACTGTTTGATCAAATCAACCGCCACTTTATCTCGAAGTGTAAGCTGAATACCCTCACACAATGCAGCCATAGCAACCTCGCATCAGTTGAAACAGAGTGTTGAGAGAACTTTCCCTAAGCAAAAGTGCTAATCGTTCTTAAAAACCTTAAAACATTTGGAGCTGCTTATTGTGGACTTGTTCGTGCTGCAAACGAATCTGGTGCTCAGAATAGTCCAGAATGTTGGGATTTTTGTGAATTTTGCTCAGCTTTAAAATCTTTTTTTTTTTTTTAATTTACCTTACAATGATTCTTGAAGAAGTGGCATGTGTCAAGCAAATTTTTGCGACCCACTTTTAGAGTATTCCAAATCTAACTACAGAATGGCTATCGAATATCGCTTGAAAATTTAATTTGTAGAAATAAATATTAATTATAGTCATATATTGAAATATTGGAAACTTCTGCAGAAATAATCGTAAGGCCATTTTTCAAAGTTAGTTTCGAGAAAATCTATTTTAAACGATCACGGCCGGTGGGAAGTGACTGTTGTGCAAAATTTATTAACCTGAAAGAAATTATTACCGAATTGCGCCAAAAAAAACTACACAAAAAAAATTATGAAAACAATCAAAAGTTTTAACTGAAATTAAAAAATATTTTTTTGTCTACAATTACAGAGTGTAACAACAACTCAACAATTTCCTCTCCTTAAATTATCCTTTAAAACGTGAATAAATTTTGCTTTTATACATAGAAAAATTTTATACCGAAAGTATATCAACAAGTCTCCATTTTACTGATTTATGCGCTGCAGAGAACTTTAATGGCACGCTTTACAAAAATATTACCTAATACAAATACATACGCGTACTTTGTACAAAAGACATCGACTTGAGACGTGATTCTTTGGCACAGCACTCAGCAAATTTAATACGAGTACAAAATCCTCAAGCTCAAAGCACAGCACGTTTTGAGTAAGCGCAGATATGAAAAGCATAAAACCGACGTAAATGCATTTGACAGGAGTGAAATAAAAGCTGGTAACTCAATGCAAGAACTTGAAAATCTGGAATTCCCTAAACATATTAACTAATGGAATGCTGAATAAGTCTGCGAGTAAAAAAAAAAAAATTGCAAAGGCGCTTAGCGTAGCGATTGGCACAGGCTGAAATAGGAAAAGTAATTTAATCTAATATCACAGTTTACACAATTTTTTGAAAAACTACATTAGCGCCATTAAAACACTTACAACTCACCGCGGAATTTTGCATCATTACACAGCTAATAACATTTGCGAAGTTGCATTCATTCGATGTTATTTGCATGAGCGCCAGCATCAGCGCTAAATCCCAAACACGAACTACATACATACATACATACATACTAGGCATGTCAATTTTTGGCATTTTATTGATCCCGAGATTTTCGAGATTTAAAAACAGAATTATCACATTTTTTGATTTAAATTCAATCTTAAAGATATTAAAGCATTAAGTGTGTTATCCTCCAATCTGGACTTGAATTTGTTGCATATAAAAAGTGAATCGCCCCCATTTTAATCATTTGTTTTATCAAACGTTCTGATAAATTGGTGGACACTCGCTCGCTAGAACTTGATGACATTTATCTTTGGGACTTTCTGCCTTATTTATGTTACCTCAACCAACTCGTCGTCAGTGTTATTAACATCGCTTTCATTGTGAGGCTCATTTTCTACTCAAGGAGGATATTCTTCAGCTCCTTTATAATGGCAGTGAAATTAGAAGCTTCCGAAAGTTATATTTAATATTATATACATTATTTGGATTAATAAAAAAGTGTAATCATCTGACAGGATTGCTCACTGTTGTTGATGCTCGAAACGAGTTGGTTAAAAAAATGTATTACTCAAAGTAGATTTCTTAACTTTTACTTTCTCAGCATAAAGTTTAAAGTGTTTAAAGTTTAAGCTTTACGACTAACTTTGACTTGGTAGAGCTGTTTTATCAAATAGTGTTACAAATAATACTTTATTTCGCCCTTGAAAGGAAGATAATTATGATCAAAATTGTATAATTGTTTTCAACATTCCCGGGATTTGAATAGACTAATCCCGGAATATTCGGGAATTAAAAAAGACCGGAATCCGGGTATTTCGAGATTCCCGCGTTGACATTTCTAATACATACATACATGCATACAAAAACAAAATATAAAAAAAAAACACAGCTACAGCTAACAAATCCGCGAAGCGTCGCCACATAAGCACATCGAAATTGAATTTTGCTAATTTAATTTGCAATTTAATTTACGATCAAGTTGTGAACACATCGAAATTCAATGCAGTTCCACACACACAAGCACACGCACACGCACACACTATATTTCGTTCGCTGCTCATATTGATACAACGCTACTTTGTGCAATTTTTCTATCCTAAAATGGATTACTATTTGTATTTTCTGAGAAATTTGCAAAAGCAGCCAACGAGCGTGCGGGCATGTTGCATGCAGATGTGGCAAGTAAAGAGGCAACGCACAAGTAAGCAACAAACATCACGCAACGCTCCTGTTTGGTGGCAGGTGGCAGGTGGCTGCTAGGCAAACTTCGAATAAAATGTTGGGTGGCTCACACACACGCACACATACACACTGACGCACACATAACAAGCAGATAAATAAAATAGTAATCCGGTGTGCGTAGAGAGAAGAAGTAAATAGTGAATCAGCAGAGCAGCAGAGCAGCAATCGCTTGATAGACAACAATTCGGCAGCTGGCAGGAAGCTATGTGAACGCAGTCAGGGCACAGGTGGGCGAGAGTGGTGTCGGAATGACTGTGCAGTTGAGATTTAAATTTACTTTAGCTGCGATTACAGGCGTATCAAATAAATTACATTTGATTTATTGGTTTGCAATTCGTTACAAAAAAAAAAAAAACAAAAAAACGCACAAACAACCGCAGCACGCAGCAACTGATCAGTTACAGAAAAACATCTCTACTGTGGATTGCGGTACAAATTTGTTGTTACATGCATTTGTATTTGTGAGTGTGTGGGTGAGTGTGTGTGTGTGTGTGTGGGAACCACAACATTGTAACCTGGTTGAATTGGCTTTTATTCCCAAATCAGCTATTGTCAGTTGGCAGAGTGACTTTCTGGTTGGAATTTCACTTACTAAATATAATAAACCGGAGAATGCTTTCGGAAATTGAGCGAGTTTTGGATGTGTGCCGGTCTATTGGATTTTGTACAAATCAAATAAAGCTCAGGTATCCTTAGCGCAGCAGCCTAAGTGTTTGCCGAAATTGGTAGTATGCAATATTTGATTAGGTGAGGCTTAAGTGGTTTTTAAGTTGCTAAACACGCGTGAAGAGGTAAATTTGTGTGTAAACTTTAATAAATCATTTTATAATGTCTGGAAAAAGCTTTACATATAATTCGTTTTCACTGATGCAGTGAGCAGCTTAAAAATTATAATAACGTCTGCATATTGAAATTTTCGAAAAAAAAAAGTGTTTGCACTAAATTTTTATCATTTTTTAATTGAAGCCAGTTTATTACGAAGTAACCCTTTTTAAACACAACTCCACTTTTAAAGAAATTTAAATAAATTGAACTATCAAATTTTGTATCAAAATAGCGAACTTCCTGCTTAGGATTCTAAGAACTTTTTTTTATATGAATTAAACTTTAGTATAATACAAACTAAATTAAAGAACTCAACGAGCTACAAAAATTAATACTCGAAACATTTCTTAAATATATATAAAATTTGCTTATAAGTTTATTAATTTTTTTTTTATCCAAAAAAGAAAAAATTATTTGTAAATTTAAAATTGTAAAAAATCTACAATAAATTTTAAATGGAGCCCACCTTATTGAATGAATGTATCAGTCAAAACAGGAATCCGAATCCTAGTTTGAAACAATAAATTATTGAAAATATCAATTTTTTGAAAATTAAAAAATATTAATCAATCTGAAAACATATTATGAAATTTCCATAAGCCACCAAAGATAATAACGAAATCGGGTTTATAGAATTTTCTTTTTAAATAGAGTAAAACTCTGATATATTCGCCTTCCTGAATGAAAGTAACTGTCACAAAAGGAATCCGAATCCCACTTTTCAAAAATAAATTTTTGAAAATAGCAATTTTATAAATATTTCAAACAATCATCGAAAGCTGTAAAAACAAAAAAGAAATCAAACCATACAAATAGGAGGCATGTAAAAATTAAAAAAAAAATGCTGAAATTTCCAAAAGGTGCAAATTTGAATTGGCATGCTTCGAAAAGAAAGTTTAAGTCATTGCGCTAAAAACCAGAAAAGACCTTTTGAAATGGCTTCTATTTTTATATAAAAATATATCAAATGTAGCAAAGTTGCCAATCAAAATTCAAACTGCCTGCGTTTTAGTTAACTCTTTTTCAAATATCCGCTTTGCAACACACTGCTTAGATTAAAAATATAGCAATTTACATAACTCTGAGCTACTCAACTCTGAATTTTAATAAATTACCACTGTATTTTAACTGGAAAATAATAGATGTGATTATAATAACGAAATCGGCTTTAAAAACTATATTTTCTAATTGTTAGAAATGGCATTTTTTCTAGTCGTACGAGTAAAATTTTTTTTTTATATTTGCGTTAATATTCAAATCAACATACAAATTTCAGCTACTCCGACACTAAATAAAAATAGCTTCCTAAAATACGCTACATTTCAGTGTAAAAAAAAATAATAAAACCAACTGATAACAAATCAAATACTAATGGGTGCCACAATAAAAACGAAAAATGGCAAGTCATCAATTTTATTCGTGCACCAAAATATGCAGTGGAAAAGTATTCAACCGACACACCAATCTTTCCATTTGAATTCCCCAACGTAAGAAAGCGCTGCAGGAAAAAATAAGGAAAAAACAGATGGTGAACGAAGTGCCAGATGTTCGAAAGATTTAAATACGAGTAGTCAGAAGGTCAAATATATGACGAAAGTTTATTTCGATTTTTTATGTACTGGTCTATACGTACAGACAGACATACATACCTACGGACATACAATGAATTTGTTAAAGAAGGCATATTTCCACCTATATGGAAGCGCCAACGACTGGTACTCCTACCAAAGGCTGGGAAACCTCGAGGGGACCCGTTCGCATACCGGAAAACTGTTCAAACGAACTCTTAGCAATAGACTGATTGCAGGAATTGAAGCAGGGGGAAACCTCACAGAAACGCAGTTCGGCTTTAGAAAAAAGCGATCAACATTTAACGCGGCTATGCTTGTAAAGAAGCTGGCAGAAGAAGCAATAAGTGGAGTACAATGAAAATGTGGATCCAAGAAATATTGCCTAATCATCACACTTGACGTCAAAAATGCGTTAAATTTTGCTAGCTGGAAGAAAATTGTCGAATCTCTCCCACTTTCAAAGCTGTGTTAATTTCAACAACTTTTCAATTCTACTTTGGGATAGTTTTTGAATTAATAAACGATTTCGTTCCAACAATTTTTCGTGTCCATTTCAAGACAAGCTTATGACATTCACAGAGCCACTGCACGATTAGTTTTGGAACTAGTTTGATTTGATTTTGAGTTAGAGAGAAACTAGTCAAGAAATACATTTGAAATAGTATAGACATTTTCCCGAAGCGAGAGAACAAATTTTATTTAATAGTTTGCTGGGCTTTGCGCAGCAGTTTTCAAGACTGATTTTCTTGATTTCCTGTTACTCACGCTTTCTTTTATTTTATTGTTTCATTGCATTTGCATATTGCAGAACGTTGTTAAAAAAAGTTTAAATTTTCAAACTGTACTTTATCATTCTCAAAATTAAATATTATATTCATAATATTTACCTGAACAGGTCGAGCCACTCTTTAGCTTAAGCCAGGACTTAAACTTTCACTCCGGTTCTTTGGATATTCCCAACTCACATTTTTACATTTTACACACAGAAGTCTCTACTTAGTACTCTCAATAAATGATTGGTAACATACACAATTACGCTTTCATACAACTTTTACTATCCAAAATATTTAAATTAAAAATCAGCTGATGAATCTCGACACCCTTTCCCGACTCTTGCCTTTCATGACTCGGCAATGCATATGCAAAATAAAAAATTAAATCCATGCGTCACACGGATGCGCCCTTCGTTTCGGTTGGGCGGGAATGGAGTGTAAAAACCGTTGGGAATATTATTATTTTGAACAGCTCCTGAAACTGTCCTTAAGTTAAGAGAGACACAAAACTGTATTTAACTGCACTTTAACTTAGAAATTGTGATCCAATTTTTTGTACATTTATAAATCTTGTTTAAAGTGTGTAACTTTTGTCTAGTGGATCAACGATTATCCCATTTTACATTGAACATTGCTCAAGGTCACATTTTTTAGAGTAAGAAATCTCGCAATACGAAATATTGTTTACAAAATTGTGCAAGAAATAAGAGTCAAGCAAAGGCAATCTTTCTCATCCTTGACGTACTCAAAACATCTTCAGTAGTATATTTTGTTAATTTGTGTCCAATTAAAAAGTAGTGAACAAATGCAAAATTCGGGGAAAAAATCAAGACCAAGCAATTAATGTAAAGGCAAAAGCAACAACAACGGTCTTCCATTACCAAAAGTACCGTAATTAAATGCTTCTCAAACTAAAGAAAGTATAAACGTTGAAACGCCAACAAAAGCAAAAAAGAACAACGCAAACAAGTGTTTGAATGAACACAAAACGCATTTGAGCTATGAGGGTTGATGAAATAAGAGTCGTGATAATTGGCGAAAGTTTCGAGGGTTGCAATAATCACGAACATAATCAGCAGCTGAAAAGCGCTCAGCTGATAGCAACAGTGGGAGAAAGTTTATAGTCCAGCGCATTTTCCAGACAATTGCCAATGAAATATAACTTTGCGTGCAGAAACAAAAAATAAAAGTTCAACAAATGCGAGTTCGTTGAATTTTGCTGGCAATCGTGTGCAAAATGTCAAAAAGTTACATTTATGATTGACAAACAAAGCGGCTGCAATTAGGCGAATAATTAAATGAAATTAAAATAAATGAATTTGAACTTGCACACTTGAGCAGGCAAAGCAAAGCAGTGCTAGTTTTAGAAAACTCAATGGAATGGAAATAAAGTTGCCTTTCTTACAACTATTTTTTTTTTTTTTAATATTTAACCAAATGTTATTTCTAATTGAAGGTGCGTTACATAACTGAAACATAAAACACATAATGAAAAAGTTTTAAAATCCCAAAAAATCGACAAAATATTAAACTTTATTTCCAGAATTTTAGATTTTTTTAAATAATAACGAGCAACTTTCTAATATCTTAACGTACACGTTAAATTTGGAATTTTTTTGTAGCGCTGCTTTCAAACCAAGCTAAAGCAAAATTTATTTTTATACAGGTTTTGGTCGCAAACAACCTCGCAACCTCGTGGAAGTTTTTTGTTTCTCAAAATCAATCAAAATAATTTAAAAATTTATTTAAAATTTTTCAGCTCCTAAAAATTTGGAAATTTCATTTTTTTGGAACCCTTAGTGAATAGTTCAGGAACTTTTCAGGGCGATTTCGTGAATGCTTCCATCTAATGCGAAATAAGCCGTAACTGGTTGTGAAAATGTTTCAAGAGTAGCTTTGTAGAAGTTGTGATTTTGTTCCGAAAGTCGTTTATTAGTGCCAAAACGTTATCAAACAAGTTCCGAAACTTTTCTGCAATTATCCTGAAACTGATCCGAAATGATTCCAAAGTAGTCTTAAATATTTCATAAATATACCTGAAGCTATTTCGAAATTATCCAGATCGAGTCTTCCAATCCATCTTCATGAAAAAGGAATTAAATAGCCGGTTCTAAACTAGTATCTGAACCAGATCCAAATTAGTCCTTAATAGTCCCGAAAAAATTGTCTACTAGTTTCAAATAGTCCTGGGCTAGTTTCAAAATAATACCGAACATATTCTTAAACTGAACCGATAATAATCCGAACTAGTCTTTAAACTGCCCCAATGTAGTTGTTAACTAGTCCCGCTATGGTACTAAAATAACCTGCAGTCAGATCTCAATGTGTATTAGCAATGGTGATTCACTAATCATTTGTTGTTTAATACAAAGAATAGCCACGTGGTATCATACGCTAAAGCTTCCAGTCATATTATATTTAATTATTCTATAAGTAACTTTATTTTAAATCGCTCCGTTGAAATTAAAGACTTGAGAGTGATTTTTGACATTAAATTAACAGTTAATAGAAATTCAAATTAATTTAAGAACCCCTGCACATTAAAATCTCTTTTCAACTCATTAGTAAAGACCCACCTTAATTATTGCTGCCTGGTGTGGAATCCCTACTACTCATCCCATATTAATAGAATCGAAAGAGTTCAAACTATTTTAACAAAGATGGCGTTATGCAAACCTAATTGGCCCAGCGGACTACCATCATACATTGGGAGACGGAGACTCTTAGGATTACAGTCCCAACTGGTCCGAAGAACTTACTTCGCACTAATGTTTAGTTACAACATAATTAATCACAGAGTTGATTGCAATGATTAATATAGTTTTTTGAATTTCGATACAACATTGCTTGAATTAAGGCATAATCGTTTACTAGTCGAAACGTCTCACAGAACTAATTATGGTTATAATGAACCAATTGCTAGAAGTATACATCTAAGTAATAATTATGCGAATGAACTAGATTTCAATTTAAATTTGTTTAGATTTAAACTAAATTTATTCTCGGTATTAGATAAATTGGATATAGTATGTAAGGATAGTCTGTAGACTTATACAACAATAAATAAATAAATAAATAAATAGTCATTAAGAGATTCCTCAGACGATCCCGAACTAGACCCATTAAAGACCTGCAAATTTGTTTCCACCAAACCAAACATTTTCTGCTGCGTTGGCGCAAATCTTACCCATCGTGGGAACCAAGTTCTAAAATCTAAGATGATAATGAAAATCAAATAGAAATCAATAAATTGTGAAATATTATTAATAAACCATGATGCAATAATGAAAGGTGATGTACGTTGTGACAGCGCCCGTTTGAACGCCCTTAGCTCAATGTTGTATTTATGAAGTATTAGAAAAATGGGAAGAAAAGGAGGCCATTCTTGGGAAATTAGGGGATATACTCGTATTAATGCAAACTATACCTACAATGATTTTAATTTAATCGGTTTAAGGGAAATCCTTTTTAATGTTTCGAAATCAGTAGTAGTAAATAACATGGATACCATGCAGAAGGCAGTTTAACTCAATGAGATTGTAGCCAAATATATAATTTAGTAAGCATTTTAAATTTTAAAATTACAATTGAAAACTGTTATCCCAAATTTTAAGTTTTCCAAGTATTGAAGAATTAAAGAATTAAAACTCATAAGTTAAGTGAAAATAACATGTTGCTTTATATTTCAATGTTTTTTTTTTTTTTTGTTAATTTAACGGTTTGTAATTATTACATAAGTAAGTGTATTACAAAAAAGATATGTTATAAACATGCTAAAACATAAATAAATATATATCGCTACAGTCCAAATATATTAATATATTTTCTTAACAATATTTTTGTATTCAGTTTTTACATAAGTTTAATATGTAACGATTTTTAGATTAAAAGTAATTATGCATGAAAAAGAATAAAAAAGTATAAATAGTTATATGAGAGAAATAATTATCTACTTCAAAAAAATTATTAGAGAGATAATTGCGGAAGATATGATCGTAAATGTTGTTGCGATTTTAGGAAGCGCCGAGGGGCGATGAACCCACGTTGTGAGAGTGTAACGGTCATTATAAAAAGTATTTATATTAGAAGTATGTATAAGTATGAGAAAGTAAAAGTATGTTAAAAAGATGGAGCGATACGCTACGTTAATGTCTTAATTTTTTGTTTAGTGTCTTAATGCGAAAATGCATTCTGGCCTTGAAAAAAAGATTTTTTATATCACTACCGAGATCGCTGGCTTCACTCATCCTTAATAAGCTAGCAAGAAAGCTTTTTGTAGTCTGAAGCAATGTGCCGTTAAATTTATAAAAAATATTCTCCAACTCCTTAATTTTGTTTAAAAATTCTCTTGAGGGTTTGAAAAGTGTACCTCGCGATATTTGTTCCACCCAGGTAAAAGATGGAGCTTGGTTAACGTGCTCTTTTAGGCCAAGCTTACGTATTATGTAACCCGCAAAATACTCCAAAGCGTCTTCGTGCAAATCTGCCACATTTGTTTCAAATAAATGATCTTCGCTGACTATGCCCTCGTCTTTGGACCAATAATTTATGTACATACGTACCGTGTAAAAATCTGAAATAAAATATATTAGGTTTATTAATGCCACACCATAAATGTTATGCAAAAGTGAACTTCCTTTTAAAGGTAGATTGGACAACGCGGCACTTTGGTAAAGTTATCTAAAAAAAAACACAAAGGTCGAACGGCAGTTGTGCAGGAAAGCAAGAAAGACCTATTGAAATCTTACTTACCACTTACCTGGACGAGATCTGGGTCGCAAAATATGAATTACTTCAGCTGCTGACTTATGTTTTGCAAGTCCGAGTACTGGAAAAATGTTGCTTATTTTTTTAAAATATAGAATTTTTTTACAAAAACTTACCCAAATTCTCGTGATAAGAAAAATAATTGTCAACAAATACGATTTGTCACAAAATGCCAAAACCAACAATGATGACTACCTATTGTTTCGTCTAAAAAACTTAACTTTTTATTACTATTTAAAGATTTTTATCAAATTTCGAAACAAAATTTTTACAATAAGTAAACATTGTTTCTAAGGGCGTGTAATATGGCCGATTTAGAGCGAGAAGTTGCCAACGTACAACACCTTTAATTCTTGCATCATGTTAATAAACGGTGGATAGTTGAACAAAACATTTGATAAGTTCAAGTACCCTTTTCAACTTTTTTAATAATTTGTATTCATCAATTTGTGAATGCTTAGTTTCAAATTTCAAATTTCAAGTATACAATAATAATTTCTTCTCATGAAACTCCTTACTTTCGTTGCATTTTAAACTTTTAGAAAAAAAAAAATATAACCGATTCTCTCCGTACAACTTCTCTTCGGCTTCCAGCAGCCAAACTTGAGATTAGCCCGCCACATCAATCACAAGAATGAGCTGCAATTTTGAGAGTTATTTCTGCCCACAAACCAAACAGCAATGCAACAAAAGGTTACTCCGAACTGCAGACCAGTCATTCGCCGTACTTATGAATGATTCATGATTCCGGAGTGGAAATGTGTGACCAGGGCCATAGGTCGCACGTCCATCCATTATAATATAAACGAGAAAAGAAAGAAGCGGCAACGAGAAATGGCAAGCGACAATAAGTGAGCACCTAACTAGAACGTTTGTGTGTGTGCGTGTGTGTGTGTAAAGGGCATGCATATGTGTTGCGGTCAGAAAGCAGCAAAAGGCGCAACACCTTTGACACAGTCGGTGAAAAAAAAAACAATATGGAAATGCAAGAAAGAAATGCTGGAGTGGATGTTAAGAGGATGAATGTGCAAAAAAATAAAAAAAATTTCCCGAGCGGCTTTAACAACTGTAAGTTTGCACCCACAAGCACACATACACACATACGCATGGAAATGTGTGAGTACACTTGTGTTCGCTGTCATGACATTTCCACTATGTATGTAAAGACATACATCCGCAGCCTCTGTCCGCCTTTGATGGGTCATAAAGTGGCATGCAACAAATCTAAAATGCACTCTTAGTAGCAAGGAGTTGGTCCTATTGTTGTTGACTTGGTTGTTCGTTCGCTCCACTTTGCGCTGCTCTTTTCTTCTCTGCTACTACATACATACATACATTTGTGTAAATATATTTGAATGTGTGTGTGTGTGTGCGTAATGGCGTATGCTTTTGCCTGTAAGTGGTTGTAGCTGCACTTAAGAATGCAAGTGCCAGTGCGAGCTATCAAAAGTTAAAAGGCCATATCAGTGAAAATGATGAGTCCAAAGTGGTCGCATTTAAGTGATCAACTCAAAAGGGAAGAACAAGCATGCGAGAATGTATGACAATCAATGGTCAACTTGGGACACAAGTCATGTGTCACAAGCACACAATATTCTACAAAAAAAATTAAAAATGAAAAAAAAAAATACTTAAGTGTCTTCAATTAGCTTAAAAATGCACAAAATCGTCAATTCCCCACAATCGGAAATAAAATTATTAGTGCTCAACGCAATGTTGGCGATGAGTGGATAGATTCAGAAGAGAAATTTCGATAAATCAGAAACGAGCGGTTTCGGTTAACTTTAATTTTCTTAGAACCCTCTCCGAAAGATAACAGTGTTCGAGAAGAAATTCGCATTCGAAGTTGGTATAAATGCCTCAATATTTCATAATAAATAGAATATTGTCGCACAAAACGCAAAAGTATTGTTCCTGAATTTCAACACAATATTAAACTTATTTAGTTTAATTTTAATTTAGACTAAGTGTTTAAAGTCTTTGTTCCAAAATATTGATTTTTTGAATTTTTATTTAATATAGCAGAAGTAGATTCTCGTGGAATCGAAACTGCCATGGCCTGATGTCTACTTTTCTGGATATAATTTTTCCATGCATGATTTTCCGAATCATGATTGAATTTTTTTTTGGCATCTTTTATGTTCGAGGGTTTTAATTAACATCGAAGGATAGGCAAGTAGAACCACTTCACAGAAGGAAGTCTCCTCGCTCTCCTGAAGAATACAAAACCGACTGACATTACATATCCTCTCCTAGCAAGTACTATTTTTATTGTGATTAAGGGAGATAATAATCGAAATATTTCATATTGGTTAGCCTTACCTTTACCTTTACCAGGAGGTAGTAATTTTTTCGTTTTTATTGTAATCAATCTACTAACGACAAAAAAATTCCTTGTGACAAGTGACTAGAAACTTACATAGAAATTTGATAATTTGTTTACTGTGGCTATTCCAAAATTTCTTCCATATAACTCTGACTCACAACTTAAGTACGAAAAATTAACAATAATTTAAAGCAATTTTTAACTTATACATACATTATTTTCATAGAACCAAGTTGTCTACAAAAAACCATACTCTAAACAACTCCTAAAATTTTTCTTTAAAAAGTTCGAAATTTTAATGATATGCGAAGTTTAAAACTTGCTGTCATTTGGTATTTCTTGAGGAACAAGCTCAATTTTAATAAAAAAGTATTAGAAACAAAATTTTTTCCTTTTTTAGGTGAGGTGTATACACTGTCTGTCCGTGAAAGGACACAAGTGACTGAATGTAGAAGATCTCTGAATGAGCTGGTGGCTGTCCACACCACAAGTAAAGAAACTGGTGACTATTTATATGAATTAACATGGCAGCGCGTTCTTAATCTTGGTACTCATAAATTTCATTCATATCACCAGATTTAGGTTTTAACGAAATTTTACTTAAACATTTTTCTATGGAAAAATTTATTTTCCTACACACAAGTTTCGTCGTAGCGATCGTAGTGAATAATAGTCTTAAAAGCATTTGTTACTATATTATTTTGGTGAGGAATCAAGCCAATGTACATATATTCAACGAGCGGCCAAATTTTGTATTAGTAAGTTTCAGTGTTCTCTTCCGTTTCATTAAATAAAGTAATTGGTATCAAAAATGCGGGAATTCATTCTGAACTGTCCGCCTTAAAAAGAAAAATATCGATAATCACTTTTTTGGCATACATATGAGTATTTAAAAAAAATGTAAAATAGAGATTTAACAAATGCCGCAAGAAGTCGCAATGTAATAAAATCATAAAATTTATAAAAATTTATAATATGCCATCTTATCTGCTATTCTTATGCAACCTAAGAACAACCAAAATGACCAAACATTTATGAACTTTCATAAAATTGTATGATTAAAAATTTTAGGACAAGCTGTAACAACTTGTTAATCGTCTAAATATGCTGAGAAAATGTTGGCAAGTGACAATATTAAACGAATGCGGAGTTCTTAATGTGTAGAGCATAATATAGAATCGGTATTTTCCGTAGCTCAAATGTTTTTAATCGATTTTGTGAAGATTTATTTACGTCACTTTTTTATGTTATTCACATTGTAGGTAGAAAATATGGCAGACGTTAAGCAAAATTTTTAAAATTTATAACAAAAAAATGCTGCGCCCTTATTCTTTCCATTTATTTGAAAGGAATAAAAAGTTATATAGTTTTCTAAATTTAGCTAGAATTACTTGTGCAACTATTTTATATAAAAATTCACATAAAATATTTGAGCAATTTTTGATATCCATCAAAATTGACAGAATTAGGGCCATATTTTATTTTGTATTTTTTGAGCTTTATTTTAAATGATTTTATAATACATAGTTTTCCAGGGTAATATTTAATTAAACACAATTCACAACAAAGAAAAAGTAATGATAAAAACATAATTTCTATTCGTTTTCAAACAAGTAAGGTCATTAACTTTTTCTTTTGATAGTTTTATTGTAGCCATTTTTGTCAAATTTTTCTTACAGAATATATTTTCTTTAAGCTTTTAGGGGAGATTTTTTTAGTTAAGTTTTGTTGAAAACGTTTTATATTAAGGTTTGTAAAGGTCTGGGCAGACCAACCGCTGCCTTTTGACTAAAAAGGAATATAATACTTTATTTTATAGTAAGGAAATTACAAAATTTCTCAATTTTAGGCAACTTATTTAAATCTAAAACAAAATTATTGTTGATGAAGTAAATTATTGCATATTGTTGAAAATGTATTATGAAAGTCTGAATTCTTTTAGAATATAAAATTTAACATTTATTACTAAAATATGACGACATTGCATCTGGTATAAAATAAATATATTTGCTAATACAAAATGTGCATTTTCACATTTTTAATGCAACAATTCAGGCACATAAACTAATTCGCATCCATTAAACCTGATTTGATCGGTGCACGTTAATACCTTCAACCGCTCTCTGATTGAGATGTGACAGCAAACTCATTCGAAAGTTTCACACAATAAATGTAAATGCATTGATTTAACTGAAAAATTGTGCAATTTTGGTGGGATCAGATTTCGGTTACTTTTTAACACCGCAGACAGCAAAAACTATAAGCTAAAAGGTGACACCTGATAGTGGTCAATACACACACACACACACACACACACACACACACACACACACACACACACACACACACACACACACATACATGCATTCTCAAAGGTGTCCTTATGACGTGCATTAATGTCACTAAAAAAATTCAAAAGTCCATGAAAAATAGTTTGTCATTACTCACCCTCCCAACATTTTTGCATACATTTTTGCACACACATACTCGCATTATAAATGTAAGAGAAAAAACTTTGCGAAATTCCAATCAATGCCTGCAGCACGTCGCATTAATATTCCATCCATGGGGCTTTTGTTTTTTTTTTTTTTTGGGGGGCGTTGGACGGGTGCAGTGGCATGTTGTTCGCCTATTTACTGCATATGCGCCAAAATCCACTCACACATGCGCATATTATTTAGTACTCGTAGCGCATCTATGTGTGTGTGTGTGTGTGTGTGCTTGAATTTATGCTTCTACTTCTGCTTCTGTGCACGCATTTCTCATTTAACTATGAACGAATATAATCCTTGATGGGCACAACAATCGGCCTCTATACGCCATCAATAATTTCAATACACTCGCACTGTGTGTATGTGTGTGTTAATTTTTATATTTTGCAGCATTCACAGGCATTTACGTGTATGTACAACATTTGTATGTAACAGAGAATTTGCGTGAGAAGCGCCAACAACGGAGCCGCAAACAACTGCCGACAGCAGACAACAGCGTTCAAATTAAATGAAAAGCTACGAGACCGTACAACAACAAGAACAATACGCACAATTGGCAACATGATTTTTGAGTGTCATACGCGCTGTAGCTGTCAGTTGCTGTCAGGCGGACAGACTGCCTTAGCAGCTCCGGCGAAAATTGGCGCACTCGCCAGCATTTCTGCCTTTTCTTTCCACCCTTCCTTCCTAGCTTTCTCATTCTCTCTCACACGCTCTCCCTCTTTCACTTTCTCTGCGACTGACATTGTTTTGTTTGGATATTTCTATTTGAATTTTTGTTGATATTGCAATGAATGCTTCGATTTATTTTTGCTTTTGGAATTTTCATTAAATTTGTGTGCCATTTATCATAATACTTTTTTTTTGTATATCTGAGTATGTGCCTGTGCTTGTGTGTGCATGTGACACGCATCCGCAAAAAATGACAACTGCGTTTGACAAACAAGTAAATGGTGAATGTGGCTGAAAAAATCTATAACTGAATAAAAGTTAAAAGCTTCAGCTATAATAACTACCACAAAGGCTACACCAGCAGCAGCAACAAAAACAACAATATGTACAGCAAAGCCTGTCGAAAAAACACACAGTAACAGTAGTGGTAAGCAAGCAAGCATCAGCAGTTGTCAGACTGCACGAGAGTCCCACTTCCTGACATTGCCAACTCGCTGCCTCCCACTCTGCTTGGTTGCGTATACGCCACGTAGCCGTGCGACGCCTCCTCGCCTGCCCATCGCACATGACATGTAGTGTCACAGTGTCACACATTGTGTCGGCGCCATGCTGTGCATATTGGTAACATAAAATAAACTCAAACTGCATATCAATACAAAGATGAATAAAAAAAAAAATTACAATAAAAAATTGCGAAAAAATGAATGAATGACAAAGTTGAAAAATATTTTAATGAAATATACCAACCAGCATAATAAAATAAATGGGGTGACTGCGCTTTTAACAGAGACAGCGAAGCAAAAGAAATGCCAACTGTTTTTTTTTTTTTGTCACTTGCAAGGGTCGTTATATTGAGGACTGCACGAATTTCAAGGGCAACATTTTTCGAATTCTTAAAAGTGGTACCGTTATTATTTTCTTAGCATTTTTCGAAAGCAAAAAAAGGGTATGCAAATTTTTGCTAGTCTTAATTGTTTCAATAAATATTTCATGAGAATTTATAAAAGTATTTCTATTTAAAAAAATAAGCATAAAAAACACATTTTAAACTTTGTAAAGGGTGTTTTTTTTCAATGAGGCGTGTGGTTTTCAATGAGGCAATACTTTTTTCGGAGTTGGTCTTTTAGACAGCTGTTACTTGATTTATACTCAGTTTGGCTTGCCATTTCATAATGAACAGAATTACTCCGGAATAAGCGCGTCGCCCGTTCGGTGCCAAAACAAAATGGCCATCGATCCCGATTTTTACAAGAAAATTTTGTCCAGCGATGAAGCTCACTTTTCGTTGAATGGTGCGTTAATAAACGAAATTGTCGCATTTGGAGTGTTGATAATCCACAAGGCATTGTTGAGACGCCGTTACATTCTCAAAAGGTCACTGTTTGGTGTGCTCTACGGGCAAAGTGAATCATTGATCCATATTTCTTCAAAAATGTAGTAAACGGGGAACGCTACCGAGCTATGATTTATCACTTTTTCGTGCCTGAATTGGAGGATGTTGATGAGGATGACCTTTGGATCCAACAAAACGGCGCTACATGCCATACAGCAATTAATTTGTTGAAGAAAACTTTTGGTGAGTGTCGACGGCCTGTGGCGTGGCCTCCAAATCGTACGATTTAACACCTCTTGACTATGTTTTATGGGGTTATGTGGATCGCTTGTCTACTTACATAAGCCCGAGACGATTGACGCCTTGGAAGCGAATATTTGATGCGTTTTTGCTGACATACGGCCCTAATTACGGCAAGAAGTGGTCGAAAGTTTGGCCTCTCGGCCAATCATTTTTAATTCGCGAAATCATTTTTATTTCGTAATGGCTAAACTCTTGGCCATAACATTAAATTGTATGCGTTTTATTTATTCTTAAAAAGCACGTGTCTAAAAAAAACACCCTTTACAAAATGCATAAAATATTAAACACAATTTTATATTCGAAAGCTACACAAGTGGCAAGCATAAAAGAAAGGTGGAGCTTACTTATTTCTTTATTTTGCTTAGTAATTTAAGTCTACTCCATGAAAAAAAGCGGAAATAAATATTTCAAACTTAATAAAATTTCAGTATTTTTTCACTCAATTTAGAAAAATTTATTTGTTTGAGTATGCAGTTTTGTATAGCGTTAAATTTTCCGATGATTAAGTGCATGTTTCAAGTACCTTAGAAATTTCGTTGATTTTTCAGAATAATTGAAGATGACTGTGTTCGAAAATTTCAATGCTCATTTTATAAATTAAATAAACAAAATAAAAGGAGGCAAAACTGAAAATATCCAAAACAGAATATTTGGAATGAATGTGCGAAAAAGTCAAGAAAAATATTCCGTTGATAAAATAATGACCCGCACGATTACTTTGTGCCCAAGTAAATTCCACTGCAACACGAGCACAAAAAAAAAATAAATACACAAAAGCTCGCCATATTTCAGCGCAGAGTTATAGTCAGTTGGCTCAGTAAATACTTTGTACTGCTCGCATTCTTCTGCTTCATAGAGGTTTCAATGTGTTTTTAATACATTTGCTCTGCAAAAATTCACAGAATTGGAAAACTCTTAATTTAATTTTTTTTTTTTGTTTTTTCATTACTGCAATTGAGGCAAAAACACGTTTGGCTGGACACACGTATGCTAAAAGAAAATATTTTTAAGCTTTTAAAAGTAATGAAAATAGGTACACAAACCGATTGTATGACTGAGTGCGCTATTTTTTCAAAAATTGTTTTTTTGAAATGACAAATTACTAAATTGCGGCAGTTCTTATTTAAAGTATAAGCAATTACATACATTAAAAAAAAAATTGTTGGAAACCATCAATTTTTACTTCAAGAGCTTCAAGAAAAATCGATTTTTACAGCACAAACGATAATTTCGAAAAATATAAGAAAATAAATTTTTTCAGCCTAAAGAAAAAACACACGTCTCTTCAAATCAACTTAAAAACGACATATTTCATTTTTATCAAAATACAAAAATATGACCTGCGCGGACCGGTTGATTTTAAATAGAAAGGGTCGTATAGCTTTTTAATAAAAATTATATCTTAACTTTTATAACTTATACAATTTGAACAAAAACATTGTATTTATAAGAAACGGAGACTATTTAAATATACAAATTAAGGAGTAGTTGTATGCCTTTTTAAGGTATTTATTGTCTGTAAAAAATTAAACCTACTGCAATAATCAATGAGAAAACCCAAATTACTACCAGAATTGCTATATGAAGCATATCTCGGGTGGAAACACGACGACACCGAGAGTTTGTAGAAGCAGAAAAAGTAATAATAACAAAAAAAAAAAATTGATTTTCATTGTACCGAATGGATGTTTGCATACTCAGCCTGAAGCGCGCGCACCCACCTCAGCTTGCAAAAGAGCTCAACCATTAACCAACAATGCAGTTTAGAGATTGGATGTCACGGCTCAGACGGTCATGAGGCAAAAAGTCAATTAAAAGGATTGTCATCGAAAGACAAAAAAGACAAAAAAAAACTTAATTGCCTATTCAGCTTGTTAAAGAAAACACAAAAGTTCAAAAGAATACGAATAGAGGCTGATGTCTGATGTGTATTGACGAGAACGGCTGCCAAAAAATAAAATGGAAATCCGACCGAAAACTGCATACAAACAGGAATGGAATATTAGCGCCACGTCTGCAAAGGTGTCCATTTTTTTGACTTGTACTAATCCAATGCATTTAAAATATACTCATATGTACATCACTGCTTGGAAATCTACTACACTTAAACATCCTTTTTTATTCCATTTGTTTAAGCGACTTGCGCAACCGTACTCATTTTCATTAGCCTACTTCATAGGTCCTATGCAAAAGGTGGCTTGAACTTTTTTAAAATTCATTCCACACTTAAAATTTGCACTCCTGTAAAACACAAGCAGCTTATAAATTAGATAATGCAAGTGTCAAGCTTTAGCAAGTGCAAACTGCTCATCAAGTTGGGCAACAGCGAGCGCCCTTCCATGTCTCAGCTACTTCGATTCGATGCAAAGTATTCCGCAGTGAAATTGATCCTTCAGAACATTGTTATGCCTTAAAATAGCCAATAAACTACAACTTTTGCACTTTACACTTAACTGGGCTTTGTTTCTAAATATGCACAAAATCTCAATAATACCCAAAAACATAGCGCGCTTGGCAGGCTCATTATCATTTTTGCCAGTTAGCAAGGTCTTATTTCCGCACGCCAGCGCCAACTGATGTAACTTTAATATTTTAATTAATTCATTTTACAAAGACTGACAACCAACAACAAAAACAATAAAATCAACAACAATAGTAAACTAACCAAAGTAGCTTGTGAAATATGAAAATATGAGCGCCAAACGAAACTTAGTTCTGGCCTAAGGCGCTGCCACGCTGCCAAGCTGCCAACAAAGGTGCTGGCTGGCCACTTACCCTGCCAACGAACACGAACCTCTTTGCCGAAAGTGCGCAGGATACCTATTATTTTCTGCTGAAAAAGGATAACAATGAACTTTTCAGGTACTCAACAGACAAATGCTAAAAAAAAAAAAAAATCAATAGCGCCAACGGTCAGTGCAGAGAGCGGTGAGCAAAGCGCGGCGTGTTCAATGGCGAGCACGCCGCAGTGTAGGAGTAGAGTGTGAAATATTTTAGATTCACTAATTAGAAAAAATGTTTACACTTGAAGGCGTGTTCTTTATTTATTCACGCTGTAATGCGACTAATTAAGAAAGATTTTTTTGTTTGCCTGCTGCTGTACTCACTACGCTAGACCGCCAGCGCACAATGTGTCTATGTATGTATGCGTGAGTGGAAACAAGATTTGGTGGCAAGTAAACGATGCGCCACACCAAGTGCAAACGAACTTCTTGCTCATGAATATTTTTAACATTTTTATGAAATATGCAATGGCGCGTCGCTTAATGGCTAACCATAAATGTAGAAAGCGGGTAGCATGATGAAGTGTCTATGCGCATCTCCTTTGCTGCTGGCCAACTGAAATTATATGTACGAAAAGGAAAAAGATGCATAGAATAAACGCAAGGAAATGGTACATCAAGAATTGGGTGGCAAGAGTGCAGGTAATCTGCGCGAAGCAGAGAAAAGGTGCACAAACAAAAAAAAAAGGTAGGCACCTTGTGGCCTTTTGCGGCAGACACAAACAGCGAGTGTAAACAATAAAGAAAGGAAAATGGACAGCAATGTTGATGAGAAGAGGCAAGTGTCCCTTAGAATTAATTTTTTTATTATTATTATTATTATTTGCAAGCCATTTGTAATTAATTTATTTAAGCAGCCAAATTGAATTTTAAAAATTTAACGATAACATTCAATTTATTTGCGGCTTTTCCGATCATTTCGGCACCGCTGCGCTCGTTACATATTCCATTAGCGTTGAACATAAGCACATTAAATTGCATATTTACTTTGCCTTTAGTTTAAATCGAAAACTTTCGGAACATAAACGACTTGAATATTTGCTTCGTACGCTCTTATAAACCTGCCTGCCAATAGCGCCAATTTAATCGAACAAAATATCACGCCAAGCACTTAAGTTTTTATGCTCTCTTTACATCGCCATGTGCTCCATCCGCAGCATTTTATATCCGCTTATTTGTCTTATTAAATATACCAACTGCATGACGGCATCTCTCCAACTCCCTCCACCATTTTGGGGCTGCCAGCGAGTGCCAAGTGTCGTATTGTGCTCCCCTGCGCTCTCGCCAGTAGCAATGCAATCCGGTTGTTGGTCAGTGGCTTGATATTCTTCTAACTGTATGTAATTGAATAAATATCTACTTTTATGTCCTTCGCATCCTTTTGCTGCAATGCTAGATGCGCCAGGAAGGGCTGCTGCTTCTCAGCCATTGCCATCCAACTTTCTGCTAGCTTCGGTTTCAGCTAAATATCAACCTGCTGCCGGCGCTAGTCGTTTATCTTTTTCTCGTATCTTCTACTTCTCCCTAAAGCTACATTTCTTAAGGAGCGTTTAGACGGTGAAACTAAAAAAAAATGCTTTTAAAACTAGTGCGAACGTCGGCAATTTAAGACACGCTGGAGACTACGAACCAAAATGTTGATGAGGAATGTTTAAAAAGAACACATTTACATTTAAGAAACTTTATGCAGATATAATCAATAAACATTTGTCGGCTTTTTGAATCCCAAATATGTGTTTTTTAAATATAAATGCTTATGTAAACGCAGCATTAAATGACAACTACCCGACATCTTAAGAAAGTTAAGCAGTTCTTTTTTAAACTTGGCTCAAAAACTAATAAACAAAACTCAAACGAAAGTTTTAAATATTTATCTTAGCCGCGAACTATATTTTTATTCGCTAGGTGGCGCCTAAGTCGATATATTCGGAAAATCTTTATTCATGATACGATTGGAAACGTATTATTTGGGTCTGCGACAGAAACCATAGGAACAACATAATTTTTTGAATCATCTGAGAGAATGAATCCACCTTTCAGGACCTTGCATTTGCACCATTGCTTTTAACACACACCGTTAGCTGAAATGAAGTCGAACGATCCAAAAGTGAAAAACAGGTAGTTCGGGGAATTCCCAACTACTTCAATTCCAGTCGTAAAGCTTCAAGGGCTTCCCTTTTTGTATCTTAACAACCCAAGCAGCTACCTACAATATTAGTATCACTATTTCCCGAAACCTTTATGATTCTTATTTAAGAGACAATGACTACGTTGAATGGGAGGTCAGACATAATACCCCCATTCTATCTTGAGTTGAATGTTTTGGGATCATGGAACTAATATAATGTGTACTTTCATGATCGGCTTTCTACTTTTTAGCAGTGAGTCTACCTTTTCTTTGATGGCTAGTTCTTCTGCCTGAATAACGTTGCCACAAATCGGAGGTCAGAGCATAGCACAGATATACGGTCCCCTATTCTGCCTTCCCACTTTCGACCCAATCCGGCCTTCCCACTTTTGATCCGTCCGCTTTCCTTAGTACCACGACCAATTCAGTTTTTTTTGAGGAAATGCGAATGAATAAGTAGCACAATGGTCCGTTCGCTCAGAGAAGATATTGAAGCCCTCCCGAAATCTCCATAAAATGAAATCGACTAAACTATGGTTTCAAAATCCAACCATTTACCTTTCGCCTTTTTTAAATTCCTCTCCTTAGCCCTTTCCGCCATGCAAGCCCTCATGACCAGTTTCTTGTCAAGGCGAGAATTATGGATCCACCAGCTGGTACAGGAGCCGCAAATAATGAAATAAGACCCGTATAATGAGTAAGCGACGAGAAATACTTTTTACGTAAACATATCCGCTAGATGTCGCTGAAGCAGAAATATTGAGCAAATCCTTTATTATTTTTCGACATACTCGTAAACCAAACTTAATAGGATTTTTGATGCTTAAATATATATTTGTTTTATGTATACGAGAATAACGGAAAAACTTCAAAGCGAAAAAAAAATTGTATGTTTTCCTTTCAAAGAAAATATGAATTAACTTTTTGCTACACTTCTTTCAAGTCTGCACACACCTTAAGTTGCTGCATTAAACGTCGATTAAAGCTCATATAAAATATCATCATCTTAGCCACTGGCGGAAAAATAGCATTCGTTTATATTCTCCTACCAACCCGCTGCACCTTCTTCCCACCCACTCAGCCTTTCGCTACCCTCCGCTTCGCTCGTATGTACTCGTATTTAGCGCAAGCAGATGCGCTGGCTCTGCTAAAAGAATTGGGTTTTGGCGATTGTTCCGTCCCGTTTAGTTAAGTTCGACTGAATTGCGTTCCATTAAATCCGCTTACTGGATTATTTATTCGTTTCTTATATACTTTTCTTGATTCCATTTTAAGTGAATAAAATGTCCGCCCAGTGGCAGTGGCCAAAGAGCTTTCAGATAGTTTACTTGCAATGCTAATGATTTTTATACGATTTAATGGTGTGTGGTTAGTGGATATTGGACAAGTGAGTTTTCTTTTTAATGTTTGTTCAAACATTCCTAATTCTATTAGTGAGCAAAGGATACGTTTCGCTCCTTTTTCATGGTCGCACTTCAACTTTTTGCTTGTTTTTTCTATCTCGCTACATAAAAAATATGTATCTTCAAAAAGTACACAAGTGCTTCTAAAGTCTTTTTAAAAGTTGCATAAATATCTTATTTTTACTTTGCCCCTTTTAAATCTTTTCATACAGCTTTAGTTGCTTGCTTAAATTTTTAAATTTACTTCCATAAAGAAATATATGTTCTCTTACATACTGAAATTGATTGAACTCCGAATGCGCTAACGCTTTTTGGAATCACCGTTAGACAGTGTTTTGTAGTTGCACTTTCAATTACTCAGTCATCATTTTAAAAGAATATAAAAAAAAAACAAAATCAAATAAAATCTATCCTTCATTAAATGTGCTACCTTCGATTTTTCGAAATTCAAAATAAGGCCATAAAGAAAACTTTTCATTCTAACTTCGATGAAACGATTTAAATAAAATATTGTAATAACTTAACAAGTCGAATGCAACGGATAGCAAACTTTAAAAGTGTAGAAATTACAACAGTATGAAACTGTGGCGGTCAAGTATCTTAGTGGTGCTATTGATTCTCTGAGTCAGGTGCTTGGTTAGTTCAATAACAACCATACGTGATGGAATTATTTTAATTATGTAGAGTCGACAAGTCGATAAAAGTCGTAATCCAGAACATCATCCGTACCATTGAGATACCTTCTACATACCTGGTGACCTTTTATCGTTGACAGTCCAGCTCGGGTTTATGGTGGCTATGTATCAGCTGACCTAACTTTCTCTATACTCGCGGGACTTACTAATAGTTTAAACAATCCAAATGAAGCTGAGCATCTGCAACACCAAAACCAGACTGATATTGCCCTTTGAATCTAGTGAAAAGTAACTCTACAATGACGCTTGATATTGAAATGATGGATGGTGACGCTGTCCGTGACCCCATTCCAGGAGAAAAGTTGTCAGACATTTTCCCTGATGATGTCAGCTTTGACGACAAAGCTTAAAAGCGTGATCGGCTTTGTGGAGCCGCTAGAAAAAATCTCAAGCGATTTTGGAATAGGAAAGGGATTGTAAGTTGACTGAGAAGCCATTAGGGCCTCATGGGTAGGGGCGATGGCCGAAAAATTCGCCATAACTCATAGACTTACTCTAACAGATCCTGTCGCGAAAAGTATTCCGAGACTCAGGGAATAAAAAGCGCGAGCTTAGGCCCCGTGCCAAGCTGTTAAGTAACCTTGCCACTCAACAGTAGCGAAGGTGAAGCGAAACCGGTTTCATTTAAAGACACACTCAATGGAAGACTACCTAAAGATGATGAGGGCCACCAAAACCTCGCTCCTAAAGACGGTGCGTATTACAATTAGCCATTGATTAATAAAATATCTTCATATATACAAATATATGCCTGAATAGTCAATTTGTGAATGATTGTTGTTAGTAGACTACCCGCATGTTCAATGTCTAGACGCAATTACCACATCCATTAATCACCTTAAACTGATTTTTTTTTTTACATTTTTGTGTTCAAAACACATCTACATAGGTATGTGCGTTTAGTCAATATAACCGCTTCACATTTATCCCATTTAAATATATTTTGCTGCTAGTATCCGAAATTAAAATGTTTCACGACTTTTCCCCTCAAATTGACCTACATTATTGCCAATAGCGCACGCAAACTTTGCTCTTCCCTACCCCAATTGTCGCATCGAGCGAATACATTTACTTCAGCGCTTTATGCCCGCAATCCATTTCACGAATGCACCCCTTAATTGGGACGTGTCGCGCTTCGACGAGTGCGCCCTGGAATTCGTTGCTATTTGAGTTTGTGACTCGACGGTGAAATTTGCATAAAAGGGTTGCCACAACCAAGAGCCGTCGCTTTACAGTCATAACTTGGCGACTCACATTAGCTTTAACTCTCGAATTGCTTGGCAGATATAATTAAATGGAACACGTGTAAGCGTCAGTTTCATTTGTGCGAGCATTTTGACTTTAAACTTTTACTTGTGCTGATTTGCCCAACTAGCATATCTTAACTTTTCACATGTCAAAGAATTTGTGTGCATAAAATATGTAACATTCATGGCAATATAAACCCTATAACAAAATGTACTAGTTGTAAACTACTTCACAATAAGTGTGTCCATCGCAACCAACTAGTCGGACTACTAGTGCAAAATAGACTAGTCCAATTATAGACCAAGCAATCCAGACTTTTTCCAATAGTTCTTCAGAAAGCAACAAATGAACTTCAGAATACGTAAAATGAACTTCAGAATAGCCAATTGTACTTCAGAAACCATAAAATATATTTCAGAATAGTCAATTATAATTCGGAA
The DNA here is from genome assembly GCA_963971545.1 of Philophylla caesio. Classification (NCBI taxonomy): domain Eukaryota; kingdom Metazoa; phylum Arthropoda; class Insecta; order Diptera; family Tephritidae; genus Philophylla; species Philophylla caesio. The sequence goes on along the minus strand of OZ020604.1, from coordinate 219,509,544 downwards.
AACGTAAAAGGAACTTCTGATCTCTTCTTAAACGCTGTAGGAATTCACTGACATTCGTTGGTGGTCATTGTGGCCGTTTCATTCAACTTTCTACTTCATACTTTCCATTCAGTTATTCTAGATATCCTTACTGGATGAGCCAGATTTTACAGATTCCGAAGTATATTTTACAGTTTCTGAAGTACATTTTACAATTTCTGAAACGCGTTTTGCAGTTTCTAAAGTACAATAGACTATTCTTAAGTTTATCTTAAATTTTCTAAATTACAATTGACTATTCTGAAGTTCATTTTACATTTTCCTTAGTACAATTGATTATTCTGAAATATATTTAATGGTTTCTGAAGTACGATTGACTCTTTCGAAGTACATTTGATGCTTTCTGAAGTACTATTGGAAAAGGTGTAGTATTTTTTCTGACTAATTTGGTATTTCACAGCAGGGAATGTACAAATGTACCAATGTTTTTATAAGTCCGTATGAGTGTGTTGAACACAAAGTAATGTTGAAAACGTACTCACACACACAGTTGGCCATCAATTTCGCAACAAAATCACAACTGACATCAAAGTAGCAATTTATGAATGCCACATCCGTGAATTTCAGCATGCAAGCGCACAAAACAGCAGCAATAACAACAGCAATAACAAGATTGACCATAACAATGAGCAAATCAAAACATTAACCATAATAAACCTCACATCAATAAATCACAATTTCCGCCATTGTTTTTATGCGTTACGGACTATTAAGGCACGAATGTGTGCAAGTGTGTGTGTGTGTGTGTGTGTGTATGTGTATATGAGTGTATGAGTAAACTATTTTTGAGTTTTTGATAACTCTGCACGCAACACCAATTCAGCAAATGATGTATGTAGTAAGGCAGACATAACGACAGAAAACAGCAAACATGGCCAAATTATGAAGCAAGCGGGGGTCAGTTTGAAGACTCACAAACATATATACGTAGATATGTAAATATTGTGCATTGAAAAATTAGGCGTTTATTGTCAAAATTAAATTACATATATGAGAGAGCCATTCACAGAATATAACTAAAATTATTTATTTCATAAACATTAGTCTACATATATATATATATATATAATTTTTGCGCTTAGACTATGTAGCTCAGTGTTTGGCCGAGCTTCTCCTACCATTTGTGGTGTGCGTCTTTACATTCTACCACAAAATGGAGGGACCTACAGTTTTGTGCCGACTCCGAACGGTCAGATGTATTTAATGAGAAGCTTTTTCATGGCAGAAATCCCCTTGGAGGTTTGCCATTGCCTGCCGAGGGGTGACCCCTATTAGAAAAAACTTTTTCGATTATTAAGATTTTGCTTGCCCTGACTGAGATTCGAACCTCGAACTCACCGGCATATCAAGCTATGGCACGCACCGCTACCAACTCGACCACAGCAGCCACATATAACTAAAGTTTAATATACCAACTCGACGGGTTTACTACACTAGACTACACAACAAAAGGTTTGATAATAAAATGTACACCCATAGCGCCAAACGTAGCGGGTAAATCAGAGGAGGTTTCTTCTCTTACGAGATGGAACTTAAAACAACAAATACTGCAGTGTCCATCAAGCAGATATGCTCGCCATTCAAGAGCTCCTAAACAAAACGAACTGTCTTAAAAGCTTTAGTTTCATTCTTAGACAAAAGAAGGTATCTCACTTAATGCCTTGGAATTTTAAATGAAACGTTTCGAAATGGTAGGTTTACCATGGAAACCTGGATGGTCAGCATTAAAAGTCAAAACAAAGACGGATGAACTCGCAAGTATATATGCGATTAACCCCATTGTACAGGGAAAGAGCATGATAGTTATACCAATAGCTTCTTTTAAGTGACGTATTGGGAACAACGAATTCAAAGTAGCCAAGGCAAATCTGTCATTTGAAGCCTAGTAGATGTTTCATAAGACACTTTTCAGAAACTGCGTTCATAAAAAACATTTTATCTCTAAAGCTGTACACTCCCCTCTTGTTGATATTTCTGAACCACTTGATTTTCGCATTTTGGCGGCATTAACTAGACAGCAAAACCAAAACTAAGTTAGAAAGGAGAAAAACCCCTAAAGCAATTCAAAACTCATGTTCTTTGAACTTTATATTTTGCAAGTTCGCAAGCAAAAATATTCTCCTATTAATTACTAATTTATTGCTTACTTCACGCGATCAATCTTGCATGAAAGCATTGCGCGACGAAAAATATCAGACACTTTTTAAAACCGACGAAAGTGAATGACAAAAATGCTTTTCTCACATTCCTACCGTCACACTTTTTGTCACGTCACACACGTTTGATCGTGTGAAGTCCACTGAACGTAACTTCTGCAGCGGCAGGCGTTTAGGAATCAAACAACATCGAATTAAAAAAAAAAATCTCTGTGTAGAAGAAAACTCCCACAAATCCTTATTATATCTTTCATAGAAATGGTATATTAAGTTCGGTCCGATGTTTATAAGTATCTGCTGGGTAAGAGTTATATCCATCAGCAGTAGTCGATTTAGCCACGGCGGGCTGTCTGTCCGTCTGTTTGAATGCAAACTAGTCCCTCAATTTTTATAATTTATTAGACATTTGTCCGATCTGGTTTGCTCCATAACTCCTTCATTTATATATATATATAGAAAAAGTGAAAATCATATAGATCAAAGATATATAACATATAGCTCCCATACAACTGATTGTTCAGATATTTCGTTTGGCACGAAAACACCTCCATTTAAGCAGCTAAAGTCTTGAAATTTTGCAGAAATAATATCAATTATGACAACAATTTTAGCAGTGAAAATCATTAAGATCGGAGAAATATAACATACAACCGATTGTTCAGATATTGCATTCTTCGCCATAACTCCTTCATTTAATCAGATAGAGACTTAAAATTTTCGACAAATATTAATTATTATTGGGACCTTTATAACAGTCAAAATCATTAATATTGAATTAATATTATCTACATATGGCTCTCATACAATTTTTCTATTTATGAAAGTTATGAAGCCTTCGGCACTGCTGAAGACAGCCTTTTTTTTACTTGTTAGTCCAATAAATTGTTCACAATCAACTTCATTTTTACTAAGAAAATAAACCCCACCTTTGCAAATCATAAGTTGTGTCTGACGACAATGTGTTGAGGCCGTAAAAAGATTCGCGCAATTTGTTCCACACTCTTTTAATGTTTTTCTTTTTTTATTGTAAGGCAGACGACGAACATTTTGTCTTACAATAAAACTTTGTGCTCGCGAAATAGCCTGCAAATGGTCAAGCAATGGTCGAACCCTCTCACCAACTAAATCACTGGGAGGTCATTTGCAGCAGTAATTTTACTTCACATATATGTACATACATGTGTATTTCAATATACACACATCAACAATAGAGCTGCTCACTGGCATGCAGTCATTTTTGTGTAATTTAACATCATCGCAAGTCGTTTAATGTTTGAAACTTTTTTTCGGCACTGCGCTGCAGTGAAATGTCTGCATCGAGTCCGAAGAAAAAAAAATCAGTTTATGCTGTCTTTCGAACAACGAGTGCTTTTGCGGCATGACTTGGGAACCACACACGCACACACACACACACACACACATACATACATACATACAGTCACAAGTCGCCTGCCGCAACGTCTCTATTAGCCAAGGCAGTAAAATTAGACAAATGGTCTTGCTCTGCGCAGGTTCGCAGTTCGCAGGTCCTTTTTGCTACAATTTATTGCATTTTGAGTATCATTTTCGATTTTGATTGTTGTTGGGCCCGTGAACTGGCTGATTGCTTCAAACACTTGCAAACGAAGGCACATGAACTTGTGCGTGTGTGTGTGTGTGTCGGTCAACCAACGGCTTGGCTTAAGATTGTTGCTATTCCAGCGAACATTTCAAATTTGGCAGTTGCTTAAGGAATTTTTATGATAAATTATCTTTGGCTTTAAAGGTTGGCCAAAAAGAAAAAACCAAGCACAGCCGCAAACTGATTGTTGTTCTTGCGTATTGGAGTTAGTACGTTTGTATTTATATAAAAAACTGTAGAACTGCCTTTTATTTTGCATCTAATGGACGAAGTTTCTTATGGAAAAGAGAAAATCCCTCAATATTTCCGTGACTAAAGAACTTGGTTGTGGCAATGTTTAGAAATTGTGTGCGATGGCCGCATTTTGGGTCGCTTTCTTAAAACTTTTTAGAAAATTAAGTGAACTGCAAAATTCAAAATCACATCTTCCACGAACTATTGCGATTTCAATTGCCCAGACAACAATGTCTCTGAACACACGATTTTGTTTGTGAAGGATTGATTGGTGTACTCGTATACCACGAAAGCTGTATTTCCACATCTGCCCCAGAGTTCAGACTTAAATCCCGTAGAGCATTTGTGAACAAGCTACGAAAAAACGTGATCCTTGATAGCAGTGAGCGGATAAATATTTTAGCAAATCAGGCATTATTTACCGCCAGAAGTCACCGCAAACCAGGAAAGGTCATTGGATAGACTTTTGGTGGATTTGATAATGCCAAAGTATAAGGAATTTCAATTGAATTTCTACGAGGAGACTTACAATTATTGGCTTAATTGGTGACTCTAAAATCTTTCTTAAAAAAAAACCAAAAATAAAAAGCTACAAGAATTCATTCTAAATATCAGAACAATCTGAAGTTCTGACGATAGATCAGACGAAAATCTATCACCAACTCAAACAGAAGTTCGCTGTGTGATTTTCTTCCGTTTTGGGCATAAACTAAAACCCACTAAAAATTATTGAATGAATACCAAAATGCATATGGAACAATTGCACTGTCTCTACAGACTATTTTCAACTGGTTCCGAATATTTCACACGGCACATTTTCCTGTGGAGGACGAGCCCCAAGAAGTTCGGCCGAAATCTTATACCAGCTCTGGTGAAGTTCCAAGTTAACGAAGATCCACGTTTGACACAAGAAATGATATCTGATGAATTGGGCTTAAATGTCATTGCTGTATCGTGAATATTACGTAATCATCTGGAAAACCCGAAGAAATCTGAACGATGGGTCTCACGAATTTTAAATGATTCCCAAAAAGAGACTCAATTGCATTTTGCTCAATTTTACCTAAATAAATTCGAAAATGAGCTAAGCAAAAAAAATCAGCAACAAAATTAATGATATCAGTGTACTTAATCCCATCAAAATTCACATCTGCAAAAAAAAAAACCCTTTCCAAAATGTGGATTGTAAAAAAATTAAATTTCTATAAAATATATCAATTTCCAAGGCGAATTCATTAAAGGTTCATTATCTCTAACAAATTAACAATTATAGTTAAAGAGCTACATGAAATTTAAATATGCGAATATGGTTCAATATTTCTTTTTACGCTGTTTATAATAATATAAAAAATATTTCGCGAAAACGCAGTCCTCTAAATCCAAGAGACAAGTGTTAAATACCCAATAGCAGCTCCTCTGCCGAAACCAAAATCTTTATTTGATCTGCCTTAAAGTACTACGTAGCAAACGAAAATACTTCATTTCATTGAAATTATTTTGCCAGCACTTTAGCTATATGAGACACAAGTGGAACAATCACTGGACTCGATTCTTCAATGAACAGTGAATGGCAATAAGGAAAATATCGTAAAATCTGTTGGCTGTAAAGTTAGATTTTGAATTTTTTTTTTTTTTGATATTTTATGTTTCGGTAACATTGAGGCATCAGAAATCGGAGAATTGAAAGAATAATTGACACAATTAGACATCCACTAAGAATTGAAATTATCAACTGCCTCATAGATCTGTTTGGTAAATCATTTATCAGGAAATGAATAACAACACAATTGGAAAAACTCGCTTTCATATGTAAAGTGCATTTACTGAATTTTTTTAGTAAAACATTGTGCTCAGATATTTTTTCTGTGACCGCTGTGGTCGAGCTGGTAGCGATGCATGCTATAACTCGATATGCCGGTGAGTACGGCGTTCGAATCTCAGTGAGGGCAAGCAAAATCTAATCATAGAAGACTTTTTTTCTAATAGCGGTCACCCCTCGGCAGGCAATGGCAAACCTCCGAGGGTATTTCTGCCATGAAAAAGCTTCTCATAAAATATATCTGCCTTTCGGAGGTCGCACAAAATTGTACGTCCCTCCATTTGTGGATGAATATAAAGACGCACACCACAAATGGTAGGAGAAGCTCGGCCATACACTGAGCTATATAGTGTAAGCGCCACATTATTATTATTGTTATTATAATTTTTGTATGAATGTATGTTTAATATTATTATGTACACAAGACAATCCTCATAGGTTAAAATACATTTTTAAAAGATGTTTTTATACTAAATTGCCCATGTACGTCCAAAGACTTTGCATCTTTTCTTTTATTGAATACCTTCATTTGAAAATCCCTCTGCATTTTTTTTGTTTTTTTTTTTGAGTCTACTAAAAAAAAATGCCGATGCCAAAGAGAAAGTCCTCAAATGCAATATTTATACATTTTATCTCGATTTCCATATACTTAAATTTTTTGTTTCATTGGAAATTTTTTGGTTTTTATCGTACCGTTAAATATTTACTTCATCCGCAAGCTCTTAAATTTCACGTTCTGCTTTTTGAGTTGCGACTCTTTCGTATTTAGTGTGTGCGATAGTTATGTAACCTTTGGCAGCATTCCGGTCTTCATTCGCCGAAACCACCTGCACACACACACTCTCAAAGCATACTCGCATCTACTAACATAACATTTTGACATACAAACATTAATAAATACATAACTGACTGTGACCCCACAGCATGCCCATCTCTGTTATCCTTCAAATTCCTTTGTAAGCTTGTTGTGTTGTCCTTCGCTTTAATTTAATGCAATTGTAAATCGTTGAAGTGGCACTAGAAGAAATTTATAACCTCTAAATAAAGATGCCTCTCGGTCAGTTATGTCGACCAATTTTAAGCCAATTTTTCAAATAACTTTTGCAAGAATCCCACATTCTTGCCATTATTCGCTTGATCCCCAGCGGTTGGGAGTAACATAAATTTATGTCTGTTTTTTTATTCATTTGCTTATGTAAATGAAAGGTGGAAAGATTTGGTTATGAACTCGTAATTCTTTGTTATCATTTAAAGTGAAATATGTTTTCTTACGGCGTCCATTTGTTTTTTTTTTTTGTCTGGCAGTGTGTTGGCAATTTCTCTTCGGTTCGCTTTAACCCCCAAGTTCAGGTATAGAAAACAATCTCGAAAAATTATGGCGATTTCTGATGCGGTTTTTGCGCCATTTGGCAATTTGAATATCTTTCGTAAGTTATTATTGTTTGCAACTCTACGAAAATGCATTAATTTCAAAGATGAATTGGTATAGAAGCCTGATTTTGAGGAAAAATATTGCTTTCGGCGGCTATCGTTGGATCGCTTTAAAACAAATGTTTAGGGAGCCAAGTTGTTATCGACTAGCGCAGACTATGGCAAACCTTTCGCAGTTGCTTTATAGTTTATTACTTGCTGGTTTCAACAGATTATAAGAAATAGAACACACATTGTAATAATTATCCAATCTGGAAACTTAAAACAAAAACGGAGTCCATGGCTCCATTGTTTCAATTCAATCTATCTACATATTTAGTGACTGAAAATAGTATTGAACATAAACGTCTTGCAGTTCTTTGTTAGATAACTGCCAGAATAGCGCCTCAGCACAGTTAAAAAGAAGAGAGACAAGGGAGGTCCCTATTATTGACTTGAATGTGCCCTATTGCCTAATATGGAGAACGCTTATTAAAGCCACTAAAGCCAAGACAACAAATATTCAGAATTTTTGTCCTCTTTCTTTTTGTCTGCCTGGCTATCTTATTCCCACTGTTGGGACAAGAAAACTCGCCAGATGCCGCTTCAGTCGAGTTATTTATAAAAGCCTTATTTAGGTATCGATTTATTTAACAAAATTTACATTACTTGTACGATGAGTTTGTTCCATATCAAAATATTTATTACTTATGTACTTGACAAGAAACAAGTCCATGAAAAGTGCACACAATGATTCGAACTGGTTCAAATTTAGATTGTAAAATTAATACGAAAACAGAATTTGTTCGGCAAATAACTTTTACTTGGTACACTCAAGGTATGAAGAAAACCTATACTTTTGATGAGATTCAGTTCAAACGCGAACTTTATGATAATTATAAATAAGTAAGTGATGTTTCTTAAAAATTATTGATGGAGCTTAAGTCGGTTTAGCTACGAAATCCGCATTGGTTTCAACGTCTTTAAAAGGCATACCAACTGCATGATAATTGCTAAAAAATTTTGGCTTTTCGGTCACACTTTAGGCAGAGTGGCTATTAACTATGCTTATAACAAGCATTTTATGCCCACTATGGTCGTTAGATGAACCATGTGAACATTGGTAATAGATAGCATAAAAGACAAAATGTTCGAAAAGATTGTACATATGTGCAACTTAAATAAAAAAATATTTGGTGTAGCTACTGGTGTGAATTAAGTAATTAATTTATTTATTCATTTATATGTATTTAAACTAAAAAATATAATATTTTTTACAGAAAAACAAGAAGAAAATTTGATATCAAATACCTTAAGAACTAGTTTTAAACTAATCTTTAAAAAGCATTTTTAAAATAGTACTTCTTTGAAGAGAAATCGAGAGCAATGGAATTTGGGTGCGAAGTAAACTTTTTCAATGTTCTAGAGATCGGAGCATTAGAAGAAAGGTTAGTGGTAACCGAATAACTAAACAATTGTTTCACCTACTTTTTCAGTAAGAGTGTTTTCAAATTTTTTTAATAAAGTGTCGTGATACTTTTTCACTTATGTCCGGGGCCTTTATTACATTCCTCCAATTAAAGAGCAACAAATTATTTTGGTAAAGTCGACAATTTTACAATTTTTTAATTAAAATGTGTAACACTTGAGTTATTAAAAAAATTCAGCCTATGAGATACGACATTATTTGATTTAACGTTTTTCCTGGTTACCGTAAAATATTGCCCAGTTGCTATTCCGAACTGTTTTGGATTAATGAAAAACAACTCAAAAAGCGTCGTGAAACAAGCGGGCTATAGTTTTAATTAAAATTTAACCATAAAAATTACTTTCGTTCAACACGAAATGAGAGTTAAATAATTTAAATGCCAAAAGCATTTACATACATAGTGTCCCCCACGCCCCTTCCTACGCAATCGTATTTCTATTTCGAAACATCATTATCATTAATGTTATTAAATTCACAACTGTGAAACTCGTCGATGGTAATTTTGCCCAAAAAAAAAAATGTTGTTTGTGGCAAGTGAACATCGAATTATCTAATTAGAGATACTTAAAGTAATTACTTTCCCCCCAAACATTTCAAGAGCACTAATAGCGAGCTTAATATAAAAAAGCATACAATTTAGGCAACATACACACACATACACACACAAACTGTTACACAAAATACGCAACGTCTGAATATAAAACGTTGAACGTTAATGGAAAAATTCACTCATACGTTAGTGCATCACAAAAGCTTTTGTCATAATCTAAATACCCATCTCTTAAAACCCAAACTCGCGCCAAATTCTATGCAAATCTGCTACACCTGCTGTTTTCGTTTTTCAGATCAAATTGAAATTTCAATTCCGTTTCGTAATCAAGGCTCGAACTCGAGTCGACCGCAAAAGGACGTTCAATCAGCATTCTTGTGGCCGAAGACTCTTTCATTGCGGTTTCATTTCGAAAGGCTCTCACCGCGATTGCAACTCAATACAATTCATGGAAATTTCGATTATAATCACCCACACACACACACACACGCATACCCAGAACCGATTCGAAATAGGCACGAATTTTGCCTAAAAAGTAAATTGTGAGATTAAAGAGCAAAGAGCAAAGAGGAGGAGGTAATAAGCACCTGGAACATATGTATGTATGTATTCATGCGTATAAGAAACACTCAAATCAAGGGTTGAAATTTAAATTTGAGAAAAGGAAACTTTTTGCCTAAACCGCACCTAAGGCGCTTTCCGGTTGGCTTTGTTCTCTTTGTTCGCTTTATTTTCTTTCTACTCATTTGTATGTATGTATCGTTGTATGTATGAGTGTGGATTTTGGTGCCTTCAGTATTCAATTCGGTTTAGTTCGTACTCTATCTGAAATAAGCAAAACGTGATTGTCAATTTTTTTTTTTAAATTGAAGCATTTCTGCTATTCCTAAACTATTTGAAGCTATTGTTGTTGACCGTTTAACGTATTCCATATCCTCTACAATTTTTAGAACGCAACATGGGTTCTCCAATGGGCAATCCACTGTTACTAACATACATGACTTTAGAACTAATGTTTTAAATGGATTCAGAGAAATTATACATAACGATGTTATATACACCGATTCTATTTAAGGGAGTAGGCCAACTTTGAGGCTGTAAAATCATACCTAGATTGATGATTTTTTTTTTTTGGAAAACTGAACAACATGAAATAAATTAATTTAGAGTGTTATAATAAGTATACATTCGATAGCTTAAAATAATTGTTCTGCGTAGTTTGATGTAAAAATGTAAACAATATAAAAATCCTTTTTCCATGACCTCTCTCGTAAACTAAATGCAACTGTTCTGCCATCTAGGGGCCACACTTTTTTTCTGGAAAGTAAAAAATGTAATTGTGACGTATTAGTTTTGTCGCATCGTAGGGATTTGTTCAAATTTCGATTTGTTTTTGAATGACAGAGTTTTGAAGAAATAAATTATTTTTTACCCTTGTTTTTAAATACTGTAAAAAATATATAAAAGCGACAAATTATATTGTAAAAATCCTATGATAGGACAAAGAGAACCGTTTTGCGAAAATTTTAGTGTATAAAACAATAAAATCCGTTCAAAATTGTAGAAGATACGTGGCAGACCGTTTTGAAAAACAGTGTTCAAAAAAAAAAGGGGGTTGAAATTTCTATACATGCTTCCGGTCACTCAGACGCGCATGGCTTGAAACAACTAAACAAAACATCTTTAACCTTCAAAATTATGTATGTTTTCATATTTTCCGGAATCTCGGAACTATAAGAAAGCATTTTAGCTAATAAAAAAATGATTTTTTTTTTAATTTAATTTTTAAAGGTGGCGTAACCCCTTAAGCATTCGACCGAGTAGGTCACTCTTTAATCATCCATAAACTTAATCTCCTCGGTTTTCAAACTATTCTTCTTCGTTGGAATTCTTCTTACCTCAACAACAAAACGCAACGAGAAATTTAAAAAAAATTTGATCTAGCATTATTCATATATCTTCAGGGGTTCCGCAGGGAAGTCACTTTGGTCCGATTTAGTTTTTACGTTTTAAAAATGACACACCTTTTGTAATAAAATATTTAAACATTTTATTGTATGCTGATGATGTAAAACTTTTTAGATCGTATTATTCTGTTGATGAAAGGTCTTTACTACAACGAGATTTAAATAGCATCGCTTACTGATCTAAAGTAAATTAAATGTGCTTTTCTCGAAGGGCGATTCAAACGGCTTTATATGTAACCATAACCTCGAACAAGTGTTTAATTTTGTTAATCTTGGAATTACAATGGACCCTCAGTTCAATTTCATAAATATTACAGTAAACAAAGCCAAAGGTGTTTTTGCATTTGTAAAACGATGGTCAAAAGAAATCAGTGCCCCTTACATTACGAAGACTCTTTTCACAACGTTAGTGAGCCCAATACTGGAATATGGGTATGTTGTTTGGGACCCGCGCTATTATACCGACAGGATTGAGTCAGTTCAAAAACAGTTTACTGCCCCATATATTAGCCGTTTAAAACGCATTAATCTTCCTAGTATTTATGTTCAAGTTACTGGCAGCCTTGATTTCTAGTCCATCTCTTCCTGCCGAAATAAAGCGTCAGGCGGTTGCGTAAGATTATTATAAAAAAATCCATTTAACATTAAATAACTAAAAGGAAAATCGCTTTAACTTGTAAAAACGTTGTGTGTCTTGAGAAAGGCTATTATTTCGAAAGAGTCAAAAGGAGATTACACTTTTTATTAAAAAATCACTGACTTATCAATCTGTACTTGTATCAAAATTACAAATAATTGTGTAAACAATATTTGATTTTTTCTAACCCAATGAAAATAAATATTAGAATTAAATCATTTGTTCAATCGATACTACCAGCTTAATGTACCTTGTTTGCAATGTAATTTTCGACGAAGATTTTTTGAATGCTTATTTGAGAGAAGCATAGTTTGCTGATTTAGAAATATTGATTTTAAGGTTCATTTTTTTCCATGGAAATATATCGGAAACTTAAACGTTTGGGGCGAATTTTTTTTTTTATATTAATCTCAAGAAAATTGTCTTATTCTTCTTTTTTTCTTGAAATATGCGACTTTCTCAGATATTTTGAACGACCCTAATATGCAACGATATACTTATGTAATTGGGTTTGTTGGCTATCAAAACACTAAGACTAAAATAAGTGACCAACTGCAGAATGTTATAAATATTTTATTCTTACAATTTTCTAAAAACCGAATATTCCAATTAGTTTTACAATTTAAGTTATATTCTTTCCAGGACACAAAAATTCAATTCTCCTACAAAGTATCAATCCTTCTTTCGGTTATTGTTATTATTTAATTAAATAATTGATTAGGGGGAATGTATAACATGGTTGACATTTCAAAATATCTTATTACATTAATGATTTTCTGATCAACCAATATACTATAAGTGTGTTTGTATGTATGTACATATATGTATGCATACAAAGGCTCATTAAACAGATAGCAGCAGACTGAAAAATAATTTGATTTTTTATAATTTGAATTGTCAAATTTTGTGTTTTGTTGAGATAAGAATGATGTCAGTACAATTCAAGAAAGATGACAAAGTATTTTAGACACTTTAGCTAATAAATAAGAGCAAAATCCAGGGCTTCTAATTTTTTTCATTTTTACGACAGTGGTTACCTGTGATCTAGACCTTCCAAAATTATTCACATTTTGAAGTTTTGAGAAAAAACAGTAAAAAAAAATGATTGCTCAAAGGAAAAGCTCTTTATTCCTCTGCTGTTAAGTTCATAATATTTTTTCTAAAGGAATAGGAAACTTCAGTATACTTCACTTTTTTCATATTGGCCTTAAGAAAGTGATGGGAGTGTTTGATGGACATTTCCATCACAAGTGAGTATCTTAGATTAATCAAATCACTATCACTGTTCTTGTAGAATACTTTGTACATATGTTAATATGAATGTAGTTTTTTTAGGTTTCTACTTTACGGGGTGCCCCAGAAATAAGCACTTTGTGTTTGAGTGTTACAATAAAAACAAAACTTTAAGGCAAAATTTTTATCTTTGTTGGATGTTATGCTCTGCATACTTTTTTCAACTTTGAAGTTAGTCTCAATTCAAATAATTTCTTACTACCTTAGCTTATCTTAAATATTTAAACATAACTAACTTCAAAACAGCTAACCAAGTCGATGGAGCGACGCTGCTTTAGCTCAACTTCAAAATTGATTGACTCCGTCAATGGGAGACAACCTCAAATGGATTTATTTATTTAATATTATAGGCACAGTGAGACACCAGGTCTTTTCGTTGTACGCATATTACATAGCTTCTTTTTACGTGACATTGAACTTCATCCTAAAGAAATATCGTAAGTAAAATAAAAATAAAAAGTACTGAGATTAATAGTTATAATACCATGAAATATTAAAAGATTTTAAAGGAGGGTGTATATGTAGATATTAGGGGAAAAGGGATAGGATATCATATGAATAGATTTGTAACTGCCGTTTTGAAGCATCCAATCGATGTTACACATTTGATTGAAATTGGTGGTGAGTTCCAAGTTCTAACAGCACTAACAAAAAACAATCTAGAGGCCGTCAGAGTTTTGTATTTTAGGACAAAATATTGTGCGTACGGTTTGATTGCACAAATTTTAATTTTCAGAAAAGATAACCGGGTTGAGGGTTTTTAATATTTTTTCATAGGTATACCATATTGCAGACCTTGAGGTAATTTTCAAGGGTGGACCCCAGGATATTTTTGGTATAAGGGGATATGTGGTCAAACTTCCTTTTACAGTAGATGAACCTAGCTGCGTTATTAAGAGCTAGATTTAACTTGTTTTTAGAATCGCAGCTTATGGCACCATATACGAGTTCAAAATAGGAAATTTGAGGCATTATAAGGGACTTAACCAATTTGAGTTTTGTGCTTATCGGTAGTCAATAACATGTGTGCCATAGATTTTCTTAATGTGAAGTATATTTTTGTTATGCAGAGACGTATATGGTCTTCGCATGTTAAGCGAGAGTTCATTTTAAAACCAAGATTATTCACAACGTTTTGAAATTTCTGTTCCGTCCCATTTAGAATAACTAGTCATAAACTACTGAGATCAAGAGAATCACTCATAATTGGAAGCACCTGTGTTTTAGAAGGATTTAAGCAGAGACCATTCATGTGGGCCCATTCTTCAATTCTTACTAGGTCCTCGTTCAATCTAGCTACCAAGTCCTAACCAAGACCAATGGGACGTAAGAGGTTTATCTGGGTGTCATCCGCATATAGGTGAATTGAGGCATTTTGACAGTAGGGAACAACGTCATTAATAAATATACTAAAAAGTATAGGGCCCAAAATGGAGCCTTGGGGTACTCCAGTTGTAATTTCTCTGCGATATGAACACACTGAACTTGTTGATATTTGTTTGATAGGTAGCTTCGCATTGCGGTTGTATTGAAGCCAAAATAATGCTTTAATTTTGAAAGAAGGATATCATGATTTACGCTGTCAAAGGCTTTAGAGAAATCTAAAAGTACTAAGATGGTAAGTAATTTTTTAGCAAAAGCTGGGCGGATGTCATCCATAATTTTTAACACGGCTGTGGAACAACTGAAGCCAGACTGGAACTCACTCAGCAGATTATGAAGAGCCAAGTGCGTCCGTATTTGAGTGGAAATAAATTTTTCAAAAATTTTGGCCAAAGTTGGCAATATGCTGATGGGCCTAAAGTCTTTAGGAGACACACAGGAGCTGCCTTTAGCGACCGGAATCACGTTGCCAATTTTCCATTGATTTGGCAAGGTAGAGGAGGTTATGACAAAACTAAAAATGTGATTAAGGGTAGGAAGCACAAAAGGCAATATTAGTTTTAAAAACCGCAAGCTCACACCATCTACACCAATTGCATTCGATTTTATATCAAAAATGCACTTTATAATATCTTCTTCAGTGACTGAACCAAATGAAAATGCATGGGTGGGATCACTTTGAGAATTCTGTCCAATGAAGTATGAATTCATAACATTAGCATCAATCTCACAAGTTTTTACATTTTTGGCACAACTACAAATTCCATCTTCAATCTACCAGCAGAAAGAAAGTGCAGACTTTTGTGACACCCTGTAAAGGTATTTATTGTTCATTTAGAAATACTTTTCTATTGATATACGCCGGTCGCAGCTTCGAACCAAAGGCTGCATGATTTTACGATTTCCGCTTGAAAGCCGCAATTATGTAAGCTAACCGTTGAATTACTTAGTCCACCGTCTTCTCGATCGCCGACTATCATATTTGCAGTGGTTGTTGCAAAGGCAACATGAATTGCTTATAAGGAATCTGCAGTCATCGCACGGGTGACAGACGATTCAATAATAATGATATGCTTTCGCAATATTTTCTTAACTTCTTTTCAACATTTCTTTTCATCATTTTTGCGGTTGCTTGTTGTTATGTGACTTTTCTCAATGTGACCTTTTGCTATTATTCGCTCATGCAATTATTCATATGGTAATTCATCAAATCCTTTAAGAAGAACCTTTCCTACTTACTTTTTTGTTCGCTTTTGACCTCTTTCAGGTTCAGTGAATAAAGCTTTACTCGCATAATAGCGAAATCAGGAAAACATGACAAAGTGAGTTTTTTTTCGTGTTTGTCATATCCTGACAAAATGGTTTTGCTAATGTACATACGTAGGTAGCTTCGTAGACAATTTTTGCAAATATTAATTTGGAATTTTTGAGTATTTATTTCAAACCCTGGCGCATTTCAAATTAAAGGTGCTGACAAAAGTTTTCACAGACTTTGACACTTAATCGAATTTTCACGCGCTTTAAGTTCCACCGAAAGACAAATAAAACGTATTCCCCTCTCGCTCCATCAACAGAGGCGAGTAGTGCGTGGCAGCGAGCATTCTATGAGGAATCGAGAACTAAATCAAGAATGGAACTTTACAGCAAATAACTTGCGGTAGCCAACTACATAGGAAAAGTTGAAAAGAAGCCACACCAAAGAGAGAGAGAACTGTCAGTGGCGGAGTGTGCACATCCAGTCGTCGCACGCGTGACAACAAACAAAAGCAAAACTATTCAATTTGACAGTTGCAAGAATTCAATTTCTCGTTCTCATTCAACGAGACACTACTTGTGCGCTGTCACCGTGGCGCAAGAATACCAAACTATCGAGCGCGGCGGAGGGGAACGGGCGGGAATATTACATATTTAGTTGGATGTCTGAGCGCAAATTGCAAAGTTGGACATCATTTGGAGTGCAAGAAATTTTTGCAAATGAAAAAAGTTATCTTCAAAAAAAAAAAAAACAACACAGACAAACAAGAAAAAGCAGCGAAAAATTGAGAAATTAGAATGGGAATGGTTGCTGCAAAAACTTAAAGTAAAATTTTATATTTTGCAGCGTAGGTGTGTGTAGGCAATCAAAACTCACAATAATGACTCGCACAATTATTATGTAAGACAAATAATTGCGTTAGTTCCAAAGTACAGGCAAACATATGTATATGTGTTGGTGTTGCCGGCGACAGAAAAACTTGTGTTTGCAAACAGCTTTTAGCCCTCAATACAAGTTCAAGTGGAAGTAAAGTTTTCAAGCAACGGACGCTAAACTCAATCAAATGTTTCACAACTGAATGCTCTGGGCGAGATTTGCAATCAAAATCTTTGATGAATGGAACAAAAAAAAAACAACTTACAAAGCACGTTGACACCTCATCTTTGCTAACGAGTCAGCTGCGGAAACGTTTCGTTAAAAAAAATCATAATTATGTAGATAGTCTGGCAAATTTTATTTTTGATTGTCTAAATTGCGCTTAAAAAAATTCTAAATATTCCAATATAATTTTTATTTCAATTATGTATTTTGGCAAAAAGCTGAATATCTAAAGAAATTTAACAAGTGAAAGCTAGCTGATGAATTGGGAAGGGTCACGATATTTTTATCTATGCTAACAAGAACTTCAAATCACAAAATACGAAAGACGAATTTTATTTTCGACTGCAGATTTTTAGTAAAACGCTTCCTCGTCTCATTACAGATAAATTTCCAAGATATATTCTATTAATAACTTTTTATTTTAAAATAATAAGAATTATGCGCTTGCACTCTATAGCTCAGTGTATGGCCGAACTTCACCTACCATTTTTATTGTACGTCTTTATATTCTACCACAAATGGAGACACCTACAATTTTGTGCCGACTCCGAATGGGAGATGTATTTTAAGAGAAGCTTTTTCATTGCAGATATACCCTCGGAGGATTGTCATTGCCTGCCCAGGGGTGACCGCTATTAGAAACAAAATTTTCTATGATTAAGATTTTACTTGCCCTGCCTGAGGTTCGAACCTCGAACACAGCAACATATTGAGTTATAACACGCACCGCTACCCACTTCAGTGGCGGTATAAAGTCTATAGCACAACAAAATTTGAAGGACATCATCAAAATATTCATTCTGATATGCAATGTTTCAGTGTCATAACTATTAAAAATGGCATTTAGACCCGGTGTGAACGAGCGTGTGCAAAGAGTTCTTCAGTAAAAACTGCGCAGTTATATGGGAGCCATCAAGTCTTGCTCAACGAACGGGCGTGATCCTAAATCAGCTCCCTCTTAAACTCTACACACGCGAGAAACGCAACCACATCCACTATCAGGCTCATAGAACTGATTTGGAAACCGGATCAAAAATATTGGGCAGCGTGGGGACGGAGGTGTTCGCCGAAATTCTGGATGTCTTACTTTTTCACCGATTATCAAACTATGCCAGCAGCTATCAAGCGAAGTTACTAGCGATTAGAAAAGCCCGTAAAGTGCGTCGTTCGGCATCAGCCAGCCCGCTTTTTGGGTTAGAAACCACAACCAGCCGACTGAATGTCTTTGATTGAGCAGTGTTGAACTAATTTTTGAAATTCCTCTTCAATATGGCGGAGGAAAATATGTTTTCCTAATTCTCCTTTACTTGCTACTCCGTCGCTCGAAACCTCATACGTTGGTATGTATTGCGGTTGCAGATGTTCTACAAGAGTTAACTCTTTGTGGGTAAGTTGGCTTAAATGAAAACAGTTTATTGAATTAAGAAGAAGTTTTTCATTAATTTAGCCAACCACACAAGCTGTGTAGAAAATTTTGCTGACCACTTTTCTTAACTGACATTTCTACAAATCCAATTAACAGTTTAAGTCAAGAATCAGTTAAGGTATTTATGTATTTATTTATTTATGTTAACTCGCAATGTTTAATCGTATTTCCGTGCTATGTCTGCTGTCATAAAACAATTGCACTGATTGCACACAACTGATTATGACATCCGACTGACATGCAAAATGGAATAAAATGAAATTGTCGTAAGTGGATTTATGGATTTCCTATGGCCAGTTGGAAGCGATATGACAGGCGTATGCAATACAATATGAACACTCATACCCACATACATACATACATACATATACGCTATGCAAATACTTTTGTTAATGGATTTGCACGAAGCCTATTTATTTTGCCTAAAAGAAGCTTTCAGTGTATACTCGTACTATATTCATGTTGCAGCCACTTCAAAGCTGGAGCAAGTAGAAGGGAGTGGACATCAAAGCACGGCCGATTGAGCGGTCTTCTCTGGAATATATGAATGCAAGTACAAACTCAGCGTAGAGCAACAACGACAATAGTTCAAGCACATCAAGCAACAGCCAAGCACACTGGGGCACTACAGTTCGCTAGACAAGACCGAGTTGTACGTGCGCTAGACAAGAACATTTTTTCGGGGATATGCAAGTTTCTCAGCAACACAACAGTGCAACAACTTTGTGACTGATTGCAACAACAACAAACTGTAACGCGCCGTTGTGCCATAGACAACAAGTGTTAGCTACCAGCTTGCCTCAACAAGCTGCCGTGTCACCAAACTGCCTATCCATTCAGCTGTCTGCCTGTCCATCTTCCATGCAACGTCGTCGGCTTGTTGGTTCGCCTGGCATGCATGCAAATGCGTTCGCTGCCTGCTTTGTGGAAATGTCGCAAGTCTGCCTGGATGATTGCTGGTGTGCGCTAAGGCAACAATACGGAAAATCATAGACAGGCGTGATGCTGCCACTGCAACTGCCAAGCGCCAAAGGCACGCGCTGATACAATCATCATACAAGAGAATAGCACTGAAATTTTCCTAAGCTTCTTCTGCAGCGATTCTAAACAGGAATAGCACAGCAGCAGAGCAACACGAAGAACCAAACGTCTTCAAAGTCAGCATGCTGAGTCAGAGCCGGTGGCGGTTCAAGCTGAGTAGAGCCTTGGCAGCGATAAGTGAACTGGAGTACAAAATACACACACACACATCACTTGTTCTTTGTTACGCTCGTTGTAGGAGGTTTTGTTGCATTCTCTGCATAGTAGCATGCACTTTGCTAACTTCATTTGCTACTGACTCAATATTCGTAAGGGCCAAGTGTGGCTTGCAGGCAGCAGCCGTTGTTGCATAAATCAGCATAGCAAGCAGAATCCGCATCAAAATCATCGTTTCAAAGTTTCGGGGCGTGGGTGGCTAACACAAAATACATCGCACAACATCGACATTTGTTGCTGTCGCCGAAATATGTCTCTGCTGCGCCAAAAATAACATTGACACTGCTAAGGTTGTCAATTTTCGTAAGCAAGCGGCAGACAGCAAGCGAGTGCTGGTGGCACACTCTATGGCAACAGTTATTTCTGATGCACTGCACAAGCTTCCTTTATATGTAGAAAGAAAACAAGCAACTTCACGTCACGCTTGGGCTACGAGCAATGCATTCCAGATTCAAATTTCTCTCGCACAGTTTTCTTAGTTTTCCACCAATGTATTCCACTTGGCTTTTTTCCTGCTGATTCCGACGAATATTGAATGCAAATTTTCTGCATTTTTCTGCAATATCCGTTCCGGCATCCACCTCCATTTCCACAAATTGCCGCAGTCGAAGTGTCGGGTGTGTGTGAACTCTATGCAAATAGATTTATGGCTAACGGTGAGAAATCATGAGAGGATTGTGCGACATTTGTCGTTCGATTTGTCAAAATAAATAGAGGAATATGAGTTGAAACTCATGCGAATATATCGACAGAGCATTTTCATTTTCATGTTGCCACAGTTGCCAATGTAAAACAGCGGCAGCACCCGTAATTCGAAATGTGACTTGCACACCAAAATATCGTTCGATTAGAGAATTTTTCAAAAATTTAATTCTAGTAAATTCTCGACTTTAGCTTAAATGTAACAATTTAACTTTGCAATATTTAGCGCAGCTAACTTTGTACGTCAGTGCGGTCAGCAAGCGGCGAAGTCACAATCAGAACATTGATTGGCAACGAAAGTTTTGCTCGATGCGTAAAATCTCAATGCAACTTAAGTTGATTGCTGCAAAGCAAAGTTGTACCGAAAAGCTCATGTTGCACCGCCTTGTTAGCCTCAACTTGTTCCCACAACATTTGCATTCAAAAAAAAAAAAACAAGCCGCAGAGAAAATTAAATAAAAGTATGAAATTATGATTTATAATTTGCCAAACCATAGGCTGCTGTCCTTCAACCCAAAAGCTATACGCTTATACGCTGCACGCTTTCATAAGCCATCTAATATTGCCCAAGCAGCGAGTGAAGAACTAACTAACATTGTATGTATGTACATCACTAGCATTGAGCGAGTCGAGCCAAAAACTTTCTTTGCCTCTATGCAATGCAACTTAAATTGAGAATGACAAAGTCTTGCGGCAACGGCAATAAGTATTTTGTTGCTATTGCGTCGGTAACCAAACTAGAAATCTAGATTTTCTTCATTGCTCGTGGTGTCTCCGGTTACCACTGCCGCCCCCTTGCTGGCCAACGATTTGCCTAATTTATTGAATTGTCGAACAATTATTGCGGCACTGTGCTTTGCGCCCAACTACGCCGCGAAGGTCAGTAATTGCGGCACAAAAGTTTTTTGCAATATCTTTGCTGAAATGTTGCTATTACCGCCGACGTCGGTGCTTTGCGGCAAATTAACGCGCCTATGGCGCAATTCAATCAAGAACTATAATTGCCATCGTCCATTTCTCGCTGGATTGGTAGTGTTGAAGTTGCGGTTGCGGGCTTGTGGAAAGTTTGTTTGTGGCTTGCGACATGCAATCGGGCGGGAGGGATGGTATAGCAAGACTTTATTGCATTAGATCACAGACTAGATAGTTAAAGCGAGAAAGCAGATAATAGTTTAACAAGTGTTATACCAGTAGATATTAGGGTGTTCGATTATTTGACTAGTTTTAAAACACGGTTTTTCTAATTATTCGAAAAATGGCAATTCGACAAAAATTGGTTCCTAATTTTAAAATCGAGGAAAAACCAGTTCTAAGTAAGAAAAAAGCTACATCAATGTAGTACATACATGTAACTAAATGCAATTATTTCTATGAAATAAATCTTTTGGAAAGCAGTATCAGTCTCTAATAGGAAAAAGTCGCAATTTTAGACCAATTGGCATTAATTAGTCTCAAGTCCAGCAGGTCACAAAAATAAAGCCAAAAACCCAAAAAAATAACATTGTAAAAGCGAGTAAAGGTAATAATCTTCAACTCATACATACTCGCAAATTTTAAATTTTGATATTATACTAAATTACTGAAATTCCACATTGAGCACATTGATCGAGCTAGTCAGTAAAGCGTTATACAAAGTTTCAAGATTTTGCACGTCCTCTGAAGACATTTGTCTTAATATATAAAATCTTCAAAAATACGTTTGTTGGGTTTTTTCTGCAATTTATTTGGATTTCTTATCTAATTGATAAGCACTTTTTCAATAATAATTTAATGGAAGTAAATTTAGTCGATGTGCTGCCGTATTTCTATTATTTATCAAAGTAACCAGTTTTGGAAATTTAAAAACCGATTTATTTGATATTCGAAAAATCAAGATTTCAAAAAAACCGTACAATAATTTATGAAAAAACCGAAGAAACCCGGTTTGAAAAAACCGAGTAAATTACCCAAGTAGATATAGATTTACCTATGCACATACCTACTTATCAAATCATAAATTAAGAAGCATAAATGTGTGACGAATGGATTTTAGGTCTTGGAAACTTATAAGAATGATAGTAAATTATACGAATTTAATAAAAAAATCCACACCGACTTTCAATTGATAACTTTTTAAAAATATAAAATCACATTTTGTAAGGAACTTAGCCGCTTAAAAAGTATTTTTCTTTTAATTCTGGCCTAATGTGGCAACGCGCAAATTAATCAAGATTTTTTGATTTATTAAAATTTACTGATTTGAATTCGTCATTTCACCACGTCAGAACTCATCACACTTAAACTCAGCGCACCTGTATTCGTTACACCTAAAGTCACCATACCTAACCTCAGCATACCAAAACATACCATACCGAAATTCACCACACTTATACCCACCACACCTGCATGCACCACCCTTAAACTATTCACACCTGAAATCAGTGCTTCCTGATTCACAACATGAAAATTCACGACACAGCGCGACCCAGGAGCACTTTATTTGAAACAATTTTTTTTTTTGTAATACATAATCAAAATTTTTTTAAATACATAAAGGCATACATATTCGCCTATATAAAGCCGTAAAATGTTTAACGAAAATTCTAATCAGCAAGCTCATAAACCTGCCACAAGGGTTTTCAGGAAAACTTCGTCCAGCAATGTTTTAATAATAGTTACTACCTTAAAAATTCTAACAAGACCGATTGAACACAGATGAAGGACACCTAATGAATATTTGCGACATCTTCTCACTGCCACTAAAGATTGTGCAGTCAAACAAGACCATTCTATTGTATCTGGACGAATTATCTATTTTTTTTTTTTATATATCTTCTTGCTCACATTTGTTTCAATATTACGATTTTATAGAGCAGCAAACACAGACAAGCCATTTAAATTGAAAATATGTACAGTGCATTGTGAAGTGTTTGTGGTGGCTGAAAGCGAATAAGAACACTTCGTCGAGAAGAATGGGCAACCAAAAGGGAATGACACTTGAAAGAATTGACAGTAACTTTCACCAAGTGCTAATTCGGCATCGAAAGCATAGACAAAGATGCGAACGCGCTAAAGGGAGGAATATTTGGCAGCCATTTAAGAAAATTGACATGCGACATGAATGCACGGAGGCGTACTTATCAAAAAACGCAGCACAGCACAAAACAAAAGAAAATATAACCAAAACGTCAAAGTCGAACTGATGCGCGATTTGAGGTCACCGCTTGCTGGTTTGACATCGTCGAATTGCGCTTGAGCCCACCGTCCGGTCGATTAGTTAGACATTTGCTTAAACTTAAAATGTGCTGCTTGTCTGCATTTGCGGTAAGCTTTTATTTTTGAAGTGCGAATGTGGCCATTAGATAAAGTATTTGGATGTCAAACGACTTAAAGCCGCAATGCCACAACGCCACAACGCCACACAGACAGCCAGCTGCCTTGATGCCCAGCACCTGAGCCGAGGTAGTACATATAAATCAGGGATCAGTTGCAAAGCTCAAAAGTCCCAATTACAATTCAATTTGAAAAGTGAATCAGTTGACTTTAATTGACCATTTAAGCCATCCATTCGACATGAGCGCTCAGAGAGCGATAACGCAGCAGCAATGACAGCAAAGTGATTGCCTAGTGGTGAATGTTGAATTGTGAATGGCGTAGGGAAATTGGATGGCGAAATACAGAATGCGAATGATTTAACCCAAAATGGAGATGAGCAGAGCAGTTGGAGATGTCATGTCATTGACAGATGGCAAAGTAGATGCAAAGAGATGTGTTGAAATTAAATGGAACTTGTAAACCTTACCAGATACGAGTCTCTTCATCTGTTTGTATGCGTGTAGGTGCGTGCGGTTGCGTGTGCTTATGCGTTAGGGTAAGTGAGGCTACATTCCTAATTCAATGGATAAACGATGCGTGCGCCAGCTTAGCAAGCAGAATGGATGGCGCACACAAGCTGACAAGGGCTCGTCACAAATGTTGGCTTCTTCTTTGATGGACACACATACATAAATGCGGTGCGCTCTGTGGCTTGGCATTCAGTGAATGAGCGGGCGGGCAACGGATGGTGGTTGGTCGGCCCAGAACACTTAAAAGCATGGCACTTTGACATAACTGCCATTGGCTATCGGCTACAATGGCAGCCAGTACGTTTGACCAGCCCAGTTATGTCGGCATCTCGGTAATAGTGCGGAATGACAGTTTAGATTTTCCTCTAAGCGCAGTTTTGTCATCTATTTGCACTTGTCCCTGACCACATTTAGGCCAACAAAGCGCCACCAATACATCACTTCACTTTCATAGCTAAAAACAACAAAGCAAAGTTAGATACGAGACTGAGGTGGGCGCCCATGGCGGCGTCAGCGCATCAGTGAGCATGCAGATTTTGATTGCTGATGTAGCTGTCAGCAGTCAGCAGTCAGTAGTCATCGGTTTATCCGTCCGCCCGCACTCCCTCTACACCCATTGCGGACAAACAATTTAAAAGCGAAATTATAAACGTAATCTCGGCGTAGTCAGTTGGTCATTCGAGCTCACAGTTGGACGTTGTGCGACTCATAAAGTAAGTCACGCGTTCAATCGGACGATGGGCCAGTCACTCAGTCTCTCAGTCACTCATTCACTCAGCCATTAAGTGCGACTGTCAGTGTGTCAGTGTGCCAGTGTGCCAGTCAGTTGCATAGTAATCGTAAATATGTCACCCATTTTCAAACGCCGCATTCATTTTGTTTGTGTTATTGAATGCAATGTCGGCAAGCAATAAATTCAATTTGCTCAATTGTTAGTTTGTGATTTTGTTGACTGCCATTGTGCCATTGTACAAGTGCTTGCCACTTTTGTTGGCTGCTTGTTGTGTTGGCTGTTGACACTTTGCACTTGTTTTTTTAACATACATATCATTTGTTAGAAAACATATGAACAATATTTTAATTGCCAGTATACGAGTATTTTTAGAAAATGACTTTCGAAAAGTCACAAGATATTGCTTGGCTAATGATAGTTATATATATAGTTCAACATCCGTTTTAAAGAAAAAAAATTATAATTTTTCGGAGCACAAGTCCTTCCAGTAAAATTGCAATCTAGTTTTAAAGTTTACAAATTAGCGAAAAATTTTGAAAAGAATTTTGTTAGCGCTCACTCGTTATTTTTTTTTCTTTCTGTGTACCACTTGGTTAATACTTTTTTATACGGAAGAAATTGTTGTACACTGTCAATAAAAAAATTCTTGTAGACATTTGAAAATTGCATATTATTCTACAAAAATTTAAAGGGCTATATGTAAAAAAATTGAGAATTCATTGAAAATCACAAAATTTTAATAAATGAACTTAAGATTTCATAATTGGTAATATTTTCATTTGATTTGATTAGATTATCTTTCGCCAAAAGCAATTTGGTTGTTTTTTTTTAATTTTTAACTTTAATTTGTAAAATTTTGCAACAGCTGATTTATACTGGCATTTATTTGAAGTTCTCATTGGCATTCAAATATAGAAAAGGTGTTCATTTATTGCAAAATATTTAATTTTTGATTAAAACGATTTATTTTCAATTTGACGAGAAAGCAAAAAAACACATAGAGGCGTCCTCAGAAGAGTGAGTTCTCTTCTAAGTATTTATTTCCTGCAAGTTGCTTGTTGCGTAGCAATGGAAATGCGCCAATTTGTTTTAAGTATTTTATTTATTTTTGCTTTTCTTTAAATAAATAATTAACCGAAATTAACAAAATGTGCTTTCACAGCTAAAAGTTTTACAAAAATATCAACTAGCATATGACAGTGTGAATACCGCGACGGCTTATTGCAAGAATTAAAATTGATAAAAAATTCTTAAAATTTAATGATTTCATTAAAAATAATAAAAAAGTAATTAGTGCATCGTTTCTTTGAGGTTTTCATAATTATTTGTTACGTTTGTGTTAATTTAAACGATTTTAGTATTAAATTAATTAAATTAATAAACAATTATTTCTGTAAAAATTTTGTACACATATTTGAAAAATGTTAATGTTGTAAATATACATTTTTGTGATAGTTTTTAAGTTTTTTTTCCCCATTGTTTTGTTTTAGGAAAAAACATATTACGATGTATTACGTATTTTTTTATTCATTTTTAATTTAAAAAAAATGTTCCTCAGATTCGATACTCCAGAAATGGTTCACGCGTAACTGCGTCAGTTAGCTATATGCGTTTTTTATTTCATTAAAATCGGATAATAATAATAATAATAATCCGAAAGGTTTTTACCCTGCATTCCCGCCCAACCGACGCGAGTGGCGCATCCGCATGACGCACGGAGTTAATTTTTTTTTTTTGCATATGCAGTGCCGAGTCTTGAAAGGCAGGAGTTTGTTGGGTGTCGAGACTCTAAAACTATTCAGCTACAGAATTAAAGTTCATCAGCTGATTTTAAATTTAAATTATTTTAGATAGTAAAATAAAGCGGAATTGTGTATGTTATCCATCATCTATTAAGTGAGTCGGAAATATCAAAGGAACCGGAATGAAAGTTAAAGTCCTGGCATAAACCACGGAGTGGCTCGTTTAATTCGAAATTATTTTTGCAAGGTTTCAGAAAATTCGGGAGGAAACGTTCCACTTCACTTCGGCCAGAAGAGGTGGGCTAGACGTCAAACCTGTCAGTAACTTGACCAAAAATATTATGCCTATCATTTATCTGCGACTAGCAAGCGATGGAAGATCAATAAGTTTTAAACGACTTATATATGGCGTCTGGTTATACTGGGAATCCCAGCGAAAATTTCTTAAAGCAAAAAGCAGAAATTGTTTTTGAATTGATTCTATCCGGTCAGTTGAAGTGACTCTATCCGGTCAGTCAGACATATTTTCTGAATATCTCGACCCGAGCGCCGCCTAGCGGATCCTCTTTTTATCGCACCTGTAGCATTTCTTCCCGATATCAATAAATGGGACCATATAAAGGGACTATTTTGAGAACTCGACTTTAGCGCCATTTAACGGATGTGCGTCATATCGTTTAAAATGAATAAATACCTATAAGAATATCTTTGTAAAGGGTGTTTTTTTTAGACATGTGGCTTTTAAGAATAAATGAAACACATATAATTTAATGCTATCGCCAAGAATTTAGCTTTATTATGAAGATAATGGTTTGCCATTATGTTTTAAAAATAATTTCGGGCCAGTGGCCACCGCGGCTGGCTCGAATAAATTTAAGCCGAGAGGCCCATGTTCAGACCACTTTTGGGGCCGTATGTCAGCAATAACGCGCCGAATATTCTCTTCCAAGGCGTCTTGAAATGGCAAACCAAACTGAGTATAAATCAAGTAACAGCTGTCAAAAAGACCAACTCTGAAAAAAGTATTGCCTCATTGAAAACTAGACGTCTAAAAAAACACCCTTTATATAAACAGTACATATATTATTTTTCAAGCATTAATTCAGTTAATATGTATGATGAATATTATTCTGTTTTTCTTACTCGCCTTTTAGACACTTGCCAACCCTGAGTAAACTGCCATTAATGCGGATTATTTTATCTTTATCTTTATCCACCAAGAAAAGCTGCCTCATTTTAAAATGCTGATAAAACGCCTTATAATATTATTTGCAATAAGCAATAAAGTCTAACAACTGGTGCGAATAGCTTATGGATTCATATGAAAACAAAAAAGTTAAGTAATATCGGTGGAAGAAGTTAATTTAAATTATTGCCGGCCGCACGCGAAATACACATTAAAATTTACGATAAATACACTCATCCGCGTTGAGCCAATAACCTCAAGCGCCGAGCGAACCATTGTCAACCGACGCCTGGCGACCTTGCAACACACCACGCACTTGCCGCACACTTCCCTTAAGCCGCGTGGCAATCAACCACTCGACGCGCACTGCCAAGTGCTGTGCGGACGCGCGAGAGTGCCAATAATGACTTCAACTTGGCATTGAGTGGGTATTCTTTGCTTTCGCCTTAACACGTCTCACCCCGCCCTCGCCCTAGCCCGAGCAAGCGCTACTTGCTTTTTCTTCTTGCAACATTGCGCCAATTTGCATATTCATCTTGATGAAGTTTCTGCACAAATATCGCAATCCAATGCCTTGTGCATGTTGCTACTGTTGTTGCTTTAAATAATATTACAGTTACAGTCGTTACTAGCGGCATTGTAGTAACGCGGTGCGAGTACATGCAAATTTATCGCCGCCAACACGATTGCCACAGCAAAAGCAACAAAAACTTCGGCATAGCACTGCAAAGTGCACGAGTAATTCAATAAATGAACATACATACAACTTTCGTCTTCAAACCCCCTTCCTCCCCCCTCCAAGCTGTCGCTCAGTCGGGTTTGCCCGTCACGCCGTGACTGCGTACATTTGACTGATGGATTTGCATATCTGCTGGTCTGACACTTGCGGCAGATTATAATAATGTTATTATTATTATTATGAATAATTGAAGAGGCGCCGCACAAAATCGTGTGGCATGCCACATACAACGAAGATGAATGCGCGCTGGCCTGCATTCCACACACACACACACACACACACACACACACACACGCGTTGAGCGCTTGCTTACCTACGCTGTGGGTCTGGCGCTCAGTCAGCGCGGCAGGAAGTCAAGTGCGAAAACAGGAAATAGCAAACTTCGTGCTGGCAAAATACTCCGCGGAAGTTGGTGAAATGTACTAATGACGATAATATCAGTTTTGCGTGCAAGTCGCAATTTATTATTGGTTGCATTGTTGTTAAAGTGGCACATATCTATTTATGTATATACAAACATTTGTGCGCTTATTTGAATGCAGAGCGAAAATCTGAGATATCACATAAAAGAAAATCATAGCAAACGAGCGCAATATCTTTCCATTAGATATTTCCTGTTAAATTGTAAATCTCTGTGAAATATTTCACACATAAATTAGAGATTTACATTTAAACACATCAAGAAATTTGTGGCGATGATTAGGAAGAAAAATGCCACTAAATTCTTGATTTATTTTATTTCAAGGTACTGCCATATTTAAATAGAAATTCAATAATTATAATAATAATTTAACGCTTACACTATATAGCTAAGTGTTTTGCCGAGCTTCTCGTACCACAAATGGAGGGACGTACAGTTTTGTGCCGCCTCCGAACGGCAGATGTATTTTATGAGAAGCTTCGAACTCAGGGGCTCATCGAGTTATAGCACGCACCGCTACCCACTCGACCAAAGCGGTCAATCGATAAACTTGGATGAAAATCATTAATTATTTTTAAAGCCCAGTTAAATAGCGAACTTGTACATTGCAGTCACTATTATTGACTTAAAGTTTTTAACTGCCGTAGTTCAGTCACTTTTTGTAACTATAGACTGCCAATATAAAGTAGTCAGTCCTTTTTGTATGGCATGCCTGGTCACTCATTGACAGTCATTGGAGAATCACGTTATTTAAAAGCAGGCACTAGCGCAAAATATGCTATACATTAATTCATAAAGTTCTTAGTCAATTCACTCAAAACTTTAATATGAGATAAACAAGACAGATGGCAACTTCAACAATACTAACGACCAAGTTGAGAATTCTCTTAGCAACTAAAACCAGTTCATCCATATTCAGTTCTAAAGCAAATTCTGAACGCAAATGTGCATCAGCGGAATTTCCGATTGACGAAATAAAAATATTAATGCAGCATTTTGAAAATATATGAACATTTTAAAATGTTTACCTTGTAAACTTTGAAGATTGCTAGAAACGTTCTTTCGATCCCCAGGTGGACGGTTCAAATTCTGAAAAATTATATCATAAAAAGTTGTATTGAACTGATAGTAAATTTTGTTATTTGCGAATACTTCATATTTCTAGTTAAGATACAATTCATTTGTTCACTAAATCCGTCTTAAAATACATCGCGGAAGTCTACAAAATTAAATATCTACAAAAGAAAGTGAAAAAATTCGTAGAAAACTGTAATTATTAGTAGAGGGATTTGGCCGGTGTATTCTTTAGATCGGTGACACGGCCATAGGCTGCTATGCGGTGCTGAAGTCAAAGTATTTCGAAAGATCGTCATTATAGTCCAATTCGGTTGAAATTAGAAATGTCTAATTCATATACGAAGAAAAATACTAGAGGGAAAAAAGCATTGGTTATTATTCAGAAAATTTGTATATGTGGACCGATACCCTTGAAATTGAAACTCGGTATGCAACCGTATTTATGAAAAATGTATTCGTTGTTAAGTGGCGATAGAGCGGAATTTTATATATTTATCTATCAAACTTATACATTAGAGATATTTCAAATCTATATGAAATTATTTTGACTATTTTGTCGATATATTGTTTGGTATAATATCCGAATAATAAAGAGTTGTCACATCTTTGAAATAATTTACTTTGACTTAAATTTAAAAATAAATTTGAAACTAAAACATGTGTGTCAAACGAAAGAGTTCTAAGAAAGCTCCTGTAAAAAAAAATGATATTGAATAGTTTCAATTAAATTCAATTAATTTAATTTTAATATTGAGTAAATTATTGGGAAAAAACAACAATACTTAAAGCGGTAGGAGCTATAGTACTATGACAGATCACCACATTAAATAAAATAGTTATATGGCCAAACGATAAAAATAAATTATATTAAATTCATTAAATAAATAAAACAATATTGCCTTGTCATACTATCGTCATCTGATTAAAATATCAAACTAATTACCAATTTAAAATCGTAAATAATTATAAACAATTTATATACGAGAATAACAAAAACAGTAGAACAAAAATGAAAATTTAGATTTTCACTGTTCATTTAATGTACAACAAATAGTGCATAAAATTGTCAATGATATATTATAAATTTAGCAATAAATTATCATATTTAAATACTATCTCTTTTAATGACTTCACTCCGAAGTCGTCCTTTTTTGGGTTTATTGGCATTTACCGAAAAAATTTAATCCATGTTTACTTAGTAAAGCTAAGCTAATGTAAAATATTTTAATTTAGCATTAAGTTGAGAAACTTGATTTTGATGGTTTTTGTTAGAGAATACGCAGTATTTTAATTGAAAAATAATTGAAAATAATTAGAAGGAATAAATATATTATTCAAATGTATCAATTTGTGGTTGGGCTTTAACTTGTGAACCGAGCCCTGCAAGCCAAGTCTAAGCAGTTTCCCCTGAAATTCAAAAAATTTACACTTAAGGTAGAAACATACTTATAAGAAAATTTTTAATCACAGTAGACTATTAATAAATCGGCATTTCATCAAAAGTTTTATTTAAAATTTTTTATTATGCTTAAGCATAGGAAACATTTTTTTGATGAACATTGGGGGTGTTCGAGCGTAAATACCGCAGATAAAAGGCGCCGGTTATGCTTAACCAACACTGAATTAAATTATCTAGTTTGAGTAAGTATGGCCTTTCCATCTGCTTTGGTGTTAACGACGACTTTTATTTGCAGTAATGCAGCAGTGATTGATGCTCATTCTTTTTACGATTGGATTTTGTTTATTTTTATTTAATAGTTCAATTTATTGTTTTTATTCAACACTTATTATTGTTTTTTCAATAAAAAGTTATAAGAAAAATATTGATTACAAAAATGGGAAGTTTATATATTAGTGCTGAGGACTTTATGATGATAAAAATTACTAGTTTGATTAAAATATTAATAATTATTAGTGCTGATGAGTTTGTGATAACAATAATGCATAGTTTGGTTGTCAGCAATAATAACATTATAAACATAAGAATGATTAGTTGCCTTGTCTGTTAGAGCAAATCAGATATATTTTCCACTTATATGAAATTGTTGTAGGTAGGAAAGAGATATAAAATCACACCAACAAGGGGACACTACTCAGTTGTTTCCCACGCCGTAAACAAAAATGAGTAATGAGTTAATTAAACTTAAAATTCCTGGGCTACTTTACACGTACGTACGTATATCAGAATGTAGTCTTAATTAAAACTACCTCTTGGTTACTTAACATTTTTAAAATTCTCGCCAATCCATTAGCTATAGAAAAGAAAGCTTTATCTATGCAAGTAGACATTATGTGCTGCATATGGCAAACCATAGCTTCCGTCGGCGCTCTCGCGTTTATTTTCCTTTTCTTTTTCATATAACTTAAATAAAAATACAAAAATGTTTGAGCTATCAACAACTCTTTACGTTCTTCAAGAAGTTAATACCCACGACATATCACTATCTGAGAAAAAAAGTTCTCTTCTCCACTGTTGTTGTTATAAAATGTTGCTTAAGTTTTCTCATATGTGCAGAGAGTGATGAAAAATTCATGAGGAAACTTTTGTGTGTGACGGAACAAAATTTCTACTTGATATGTTGTTGTTTGTTGTTATTTAACGGTTTATGCAATGCCTTCGCTATTTTGCTCCAGGCGGCACAGCGGCAGCGAAAGTCATTGCCGCGACAACTTATCAACAACAGCGAGGAGAGCAATTTCAACTTAAGAAAACTGCAAAATTAAGCAGCGAGAAAAGTCAACAGCAATAAAAAAAAAAATAAGAAACACAGGAATAATGCGGAAGATAAGAATGAGCAGCGTAAGAGGTAAGACAACAATAACTCAAGCAACATCTCTAATAACCTGGGAAAACAAATGTCAACCACGCATGAAACGACACACATTCAAACAGTTGTTGATGGCGTAAAGTTTCGCCTGCACTTCAGCTTGTGTTTGCATTTAGGTAGCGTTGCATTGTTGTTTGTGCAACTGAATGGAGGGAAATACAGACTGCTCTTGGCACTGGCATTGCCAGCTTCTTCTTCCATTCGATGCACTGCAACGACTGGGCGGGAGTTGATGGTTGCCAACTGACTCGCTCGCGCAAATTGCATGCGCCCGCATGAATGACAAGCGAGCAGAGCATATTGCAGCATTGGCGCTGATGGCGGGGAGAAAAGCAAATACGTTTGACTTCGACGCTTGGCATTCTCGTTGGCGTAATGTTGCAGCTGCATTGAAATGTGCAAGAGTTAAAAGTGTCCTCGTTGAGACACCTGCAGGCAAATGCGCGCACACACACACGCAATTTCGCGTGGCATCACCAAAAAATTCGAAATAAAAATCCAACAAAATAAATGGCGCATACTTATGAGTGTGTGTGTGTACTCATAAGTATGCGCCATTTATTTTGTTGGATTTTTATTTCGAATTTTTTGGTGATGCCACGCGACATTTGTATGCTGCCACTGTCGACGTTGGCTTCAGTTTCCGGCGGCAGATGCAATCAAGCGCAACCAAATAAATGAGAAGTTTTCCGCGCAGAAATGTGAAAAAATGAAAAATTTCGCTAAATAATGTAATGTGAAAGTCAAATGGTATTTTCCGGTGTGTCACAGAATGTGAGAGCGTTATTTTGGTGAAAGCTTTTGGGTAGTGAAATGTTCAGTAGTTGGAAAAGAGTGAAATGATTTTGCGCTGCAGCTCACACTTCTGGCGCAATCGACGAACTACTACTATACTAATTTACTCGTATGCCTATTTGACCTCATTTCTCTTATTGTCAAGAGCGGTTGATTTATTAAAATTAATCATTTAAGAAAATGAGAGTTTTCACGGCAATCAGATTAAAAAAATTTTAAGAGTTTCATGTTGGTAATAATTAAAATTTCAGAATAATTACAAAAACTCCTCGAACAAGAGTAGAGAAGAGAAAGTTAGAAGATTTGCATTTTTTCAACAACTATCTAATTACTGAAATTTTCAAAGATTTAATCAAATTTTCAAATCAGCTTTCAAATTTCAATAACTTTTTTTGTTTTTCCATAGCCACCATTGGCCCTTTTCTAACGTAAACTGTACTTGGCATTTTAAGTTGATTTGCCTTGATGTCTGCAAAATCTGTGTGAGCGCATAAAAAAAACACAAAAACTGGGATGCGAAAATTTTAAATTTTTTTAGGCAAGACCGCTCTATCGAAAACAATTAAAATAAACTATAACACACTACACTTTTGCTCAATTTTTTATTCTTTGGAGAAATACAATACAATTGGGGGTGTTACGGAGAAACTTCAATTTTAGGCAACCACTCCCAAATAAAACATGTAGTTCAAATTAATACAATTTATTCCAGAGTTGGTTCAAAAATTCCTAAATAAAGATTATATTACAAAGTGAAATTGAATATATATAATCTTACTTTAGTTCCTCACGTGGTGAAATGCAAATGCTAAAAAAGTTACTTATTACATTGATTAACATTTGTGGATGTAAGAAAAATAATGTAAAGAAGAGACCGATGACAATTCAATGTAGGTGGTGTTGTTGTAAGATTTTAAGCTGGTAGTGAAGGCGGTGGAGTTGCCATACTATCCACAGCAGAGGGCATCCAAAATAGAGCAACATTCTACAAAATTTTTAATTTAACTTATATTTCTTGTAAGAGTACAGATAATTCTTAATACTTTTTAATGCTTTAACCCTTTAGCAGCATTTTTACGATATACGTTACATATCTTTTATGATATTTGCTAGTTTATGATTTTTTTTTTGTGAAACCTTGTCACGTGCCAAAAGCTGGATCTGATTTCCGAGACATATTTTATCTTTTCTATATTAAGGCTTTATAGAAACAAACCACAATATTTTTTTTATATGACATATTTATATATTTGGATCTAACCTTTGCAAGTTTAATTTTTTTATTTGAATTAAAAATATTACTGGATATAAGAGAACTAGTATAAAAGAAAACCAAAAAAAATATAAAAAAAAACAAAAAAAAACTAAGCCCAAAAAAAATATGCTTTCCAAAAACCTGTATTTGGCAATTAAAATTGTGTGTGATTTTATTTGTATGTGGAAAAATTCTTAGCATTTTTTAATTTTCAAAGTAATAAATTCTTGGGAGAGCAGTGCCACTGGCGCAATTTACGAAAAGTAGATTAGATATAAGAAGTTAATGATGCAAAATTTTAGTTAAATTTTTCCTTAAGTGCCATCACGTATGTGAAAGTTAAGCTCGAGTGTAAGTAAAAGTCTTAACAATTTACTCTCTTAATTTTTTTGTCCCCCTTAATGTGATATTAAATACCCAAAAACAACTATATATCTTGGCTGGTATCTAAAGACTTTATTTCGTTATATGAAATTTTATTATAATGTACCAGATTTTTTTCAAGTTTCAAATACAAATCGAAATGAATAAGTGAAGTATAAATTTTTTTTATTTTCAATCAAGTTTTGAACTTCAAAAAAAAATGTTGACATTTTTTTGTGTATTTGGTTTTGTACCTTATTCAATTATTATAAAATAAAGATCAATAAAATAAAGAGCAAGTTTCAAGTGCCTACAAATAACTAATAGTTTTTGCTTTGTTTTTGTTTTTCACAACGTTAACTTTCCTGAACGGCCTAAATCTATTCATTCAGTCACTCTCCATTTTTTTTCTCTGTAAAATGCTTTTTTATGCTTTCGATACGATGAAATAGAGGGATCGAAGTATTAAAAGAAATCGTCTATTGATGCTTTTTTGAAGATGAAATTTATTAAGAAACAAAGTAAAACTAAATGTCATATTTCAAATTTCCACCGTATTTCAGATATATATTTTTACAATAAAGCTTAGTACACAGCTCTTAAGCATTTCGAAATATTTAAACACAAAATGACACTCAAGAAACAAAAATGAAATTTTATTCTATAAAAAATTCTTAAATAAGCCTAAAGTTCTTCAAGAAAATTTTCAGCAACGACAAAGCACTTTTCAAGCAATTGAAATAAAGTAAATTATTTCTTGTGATTGTCCTTGAGAGCTATATTCAAACCTTAAATAAAAGTAACTCGGAGGACGTGAACAACTGTGCGTGATTCGTATAAGCGCAGAATCTTAGCGAATTCAAATGTAGAAAGAGAAATGGAGACCAGAAGCGATCCACTTTTATTTCTATCCTTTCAATTCTTTTATTTTTCATGTAAGCTATTTTCTACAAGCGCCGCCTCAATATTAAATTCACAATAAAATACTTGCAACTGAATTTATTTCATGAATTCCTTAAAATTTATGCTTGCTTCAGCAATAATTCACAAAATTCCAAATATTATTTTTTTTACATTTCAACAAAAAATGCGCAACTCGAGCGTGTTTGTTTGTTTGTTTGTTTGTTTTATAAGCGCAATGAGCGCAAGAGCATGTAATTTTTAAACTTTGCAATTTACGAACTGTCAATACAGACTACTCTTCGATACATACTCGTATATTGCCAGCCTTTCACGATTATTTATTTGCAAAAAGTGTCTTTGGCTTTTGTGAGGGGAAAGAAATTCTATAAATTGTTTGATTTCAATTTGAAAACGTGACAGCAGCAATAAAACGATCGTTTACAGCAGCAAACTAAAATGCAATTTATGTACAAACACACACACAAGTATTTCGTTGCAAATGTAGCGGTGTATGTGTGCGCTTGTGAGCACAAAAGTGCAGCGCTGCGTATGAGCAACCAAATGCGGATGTGCAAAAAATTACAGCATAACTGTGTGTGTGTGTGTGTGTAAGTGTGCTTGGCAGGGCTCGAGTGCACACAGCTGCCTGCCACACACCATGCACTCGGGGCATTAGTTAAGAATTACAGCATTGAGTAGCAGCAACAACAACAACTGTGTCAACTTACTTTTGCGCGACAAAACAAAAAGCAAAAATGTTGCCGCCGTAAGGTGAACAAATCGCATCGGAATTGTCTGTTGACTTTTGCAGAATTTTGTTGTTATTTTCTTTTGTTTGCTCTTCCGCTCTGTTTGCGGCAACAAAGATTGGTGCTGCTGTGTCTGGTTTGTTGCAGCTGCAGCAAGCAACAAATCCGTTTGCACATACAATACTCGTGTAGCGAGCAACAGCGCGTCGGTGACGATGCAATGGCAACAACAAAAAAATAAAAAAAATGAAATAAATCAGTCAGATTTCGCACCTTTTACGCTTTAGTCGCATTGCAAATGCCGTGTCACTTACCACTATTGTTGTTGTTTTGTAACGCTTTGTCGTTGGCGGCTGGCGTATGTGCTACGTTGGTTGTTGTTGTTGTTGTTCATATGACATATTGCATGAAAATTATGTTGTGAATGTAAGTCATCCACCATAGTTGTTGTTGTTGCTGCCGGCGTCACAGTCAACGGCGTTTGCACGACCAACTGCGCGAAATCAGT
This sequence comes from Philophylla caesio, assembly GCA_963971545.1. Classification (NCBI taxonomy): domain Eukaryota; kingdom Metazoa; phylum Arthropoda; class Insecta; order Diptera; family Tephritidae; genus Philophylla; species Philophylla caesio. The sequence continues at coordinate 219,472,082 of OZ020604.1, read as the reverse complement.
TTTATATGTAGGTACAGTGGTGGCCAATTGATTTGCAACCATATTCAAATGACATAGGCAATCACTTTTATTTCCTTTTAAGAATTTTCAATTAAAATTCAGTTTATTTTCTAACATAAATTATGTAGAAAACTAAAAAAAATCAACAAGTTTACAATCAATCTTTGAACTCTTTTATCAGAAGTATTTGATTTTTTCGAGTATGCAGTTTTACAGGGAAAAAGTTCACCATCTATGTACAAATTTGTTGAATTTTTTTTTAGTTTTCTCAAAAGTTTTAAATTTGGATTTGTATAGTTTATGTTAGAGAATGAACTTTTTTTATTTTACGTTCAGTCAAAAATACTCACAGTATGGCTCTAGTTTTTTTTAATTCTAAAAATACAAATTTTTTCTGTCACAAAATTATACTTAAAACCTGAAGTATATGCTTAAAACAATCGTTTTAGAAAGAAACAAAAAAAATGTATGCAATCTATTTTTCATTATGCAAACAAAACTTGACCCAGAAAACTTTATTTTGTGAAAGAAGAATAAAACTGACAAATTAATCTTGGAATTTCGAAGGAAAAATAAAACTCACATAATAATTTTTAAAACTTGAACGAAAAATAAAACTGATCCAGTAAGAATTATTTCGTAAACCAAACCTAAAAACAGTTAAAATTAGTGTTACTTTTGAGTGCAAAATAAAAGTGATATAATAAAGATTTTCTACACATTCCGGTAGATTTGATGTAACACAACTGAAGTTGTGCGCACTACAAACAGAATTATTTTTAAAGAACCCTTTAAGTCAATAACAGTTATTTTTGGTCGCTCACTGAACATTTTTTCACGAAGTTCTTCCTTCTTCTTTCGCTTATGCTAAGTCATGACAAGATGATCGTGACGAATTTTAAAAATAGTGAGTAGAATATTCCAGTAAATTCTTGCTTAATCCAGCAACTTCCAATATTAATTCTTCAACTATTTAAATAATTTATAGTGTGGCCTGTACACGACTAGTCGCCCTGGCCATGGCTCGTCCTCGTGTCGAAGACTGTGCCAATAGAAAGCAATGGTTGTACGCAGGCAAGAGTCTTCAAAGCGATTTGTAAATTAGGATTTTAAAAAACTTCTTGCCATTAAAACTATCCTGTTTAATAAATCTAAACTAATCTAACTTAAAAGCGTAATCTCGTATGTAGCAATGTCTCACATAAATGCATTTGCCATTTTAATATGTTACTTGGAATACAGTTTGTAGTAGAAAAGTCAAGTAACTAAAACCTTTTGTGCAGCCAAGTATTGTGGACGTCAGTATATGGGGAAAACTTAAACGCCTCTGCTCATTAAAAGCGATTTTTTTTTAAGTGTTAATTGTCATCTAAGTGCCAGGTTTTCAGAGGTTAGAAGTAAGCTTTGTATTAAAATTATTATAATACCTGCAGCCTGTATCCTGTTTCACTTCGATATAGGCCTTAGACAAGTTTTCATAATAAAAAGCTTACATACATACATGCGAGGGGACTAACAAAAGTTCGCTTAGTTGGTGACACTCCATATTTTTTTTTAAACCTAAAATACCAAATCCTTTGCAATAGTTTTATGAGCTTTCATTCTAAATTTTAGAACAATCAGTTAAAATATTGCCAAGAAAACGTAAAATATCTGGGGATAGATCAGACGAAATGCCACCACCAATGCAAACAGAAATTCGCTGTGTGATTCTCTTCCATTTTGGATATAATCTAAACTCACTACAAATATTCAATGAATGCCAAAGTGCATATGGAGCGATTGCACTGTCACTACAGGCTATTTCGAAGTGGTTCCGAAGATTCCAAAAGATCACTGTGACTTTAGTGAAGTACAAAGTTGAGAAAAATCCACGATTGACACAGAAATGATATCTGATGAATTGGGCTTGAATGTCATGGCACGAATTTTAAATGAGTCCCACAGACGGGCTTGATTACACATTGCTCAATTTCCCGTAAATAAATTCGAAAAAGAGTAGTCTAGAAACTTTTGTAAAGTCGTTACTGGTGAAGAATTTTGATTTCAAACAACCTGTCCATGGTATGGAGCTCAACAGAAGCAAACCCACCCCACCCACCACAAAAAGCTAAGTAACAAACATCAGCAACAAAAGTAATGATATCAATTTACTTCACTCGATTAAAATTTGTAGCTTCTATTCTTTTGGAAAACGGGGTCAGAGGTAACTGCAAACATGTTATGCCAAAGATTTCTTACCAAAACTTTTTAAAAATTTCTTGGAGAACAAGAAGAACGCGGATTTGCGACGCTGCTTTTTACATCTTGACAACGCGCCAGCTCAAACTGTTAAAATAACGAGTAACTTTCTGGCGATCTCAGACATCGAAGAAATACGACCAACACTATATTGCCCAGATTTAGCACCTCATGATTTCTGGTTGTTTCTAAAAATTAAAAGAAATTTAAGGGGAAAGGTATTTAACAGCAACGCGAAGGTAAATGTTGCGGTTAATGTTGAACTTGTTAAGCTCAAAAATATTTAAAGAATGTTTTGAGAAATAGAGCTATAGGCTTATGAAATCCATTGAAATTAAAGGCGATTATGTGGAGAGGATACAAAGTCCAAAGATTAAGAATAAATCCAAAATGACTCTCTGGTTTTTTTTCTGGAAACTTAGCGAATTTTTCTTAGTCCCTCGTGCATTAAGAATCACATTTTTTGTAATAAAAAATTACTATTTTTTTATTTAACACAAATCTACAGAGGCTTTATCACACAGTCTCACTTTAGTAGAAGCAAAATGGCAACAAGGAACTCCACACCAAAATTTCAGCTAACCGGTATGCCATGATTTATTATTCTTTTATAGCACTTAAAGCGCGATGCTGCAAACGAAGTCAGTGCCAAGAAATAACTTTATTCGGCATAAAACAATGGCTAATTTTGTACAGGTTGCCACAAATTATTGAGTTCACTTAGCGCAGCTGCCAAAGGCAAAACCACTAAAATAACATAAAACCGGAAGCTATCAGTTTATTAAATACGAGCACAATTGCCGATTAACGCGCCAAAGTCCAAAGTGCCGCACACACTTACACACACACACACACACACACACACAATTAAGAACAATTCGCTTTAACGAGAAACACATTAGCAACTACAACAATCACGCGCCAATCAATGCAACCATTTGTGGAATGATGAAATAAAAAAAAAAAAAAACGAAATTCACAAATGAGAATGCTTTTTGCTGGATTTTGGTATTTAATGAATTTTGCGCTGAGGCACAAGTTTTTAGTCAAACGGAAACGGAACGAGTTGCACGGATGTCCGTTTGTGATTTGTTTTTGTTTTCATATGTTTGTAACACTCAATCCTGAATCGTATCAATATGTTGGTGGGCATTTGGCAACAATAAAGAAAACAACAACAACAAAAATGCCACTCAATGCCTTTTGCATTGTTTCGCAATTGGCACTTTTGCATTGCGATTCTTTTGTTGATGTTCGCCACGCACGCATACACTGACACGCACACACACACTACTGAGATTGACGCTTCGACGCTGCGCCCAATAATCAGCTCGTTTTTTTTTTTTATGGTTAATCCACCAACGCACCCACTAAGCCACCAGACCATCAACAAGCGGCAATTACAACTGACAATGTGTGGTAGCAATACACACACACACACACATACTCACAATTGTACAACAAATACTAACAACCACAAAAGTCAACAATAACTGTTGTATAAAGCAGCGCGCAAGTACGCGTTTGAACAGCAAAACACATAAAGTCGGCGCGCAAACTTTGGAATTGCGTTTGAGTGCCCTTTGACCCCGGCCACTGCTGCTGCAACATGCGCCACAGTCCGCCTAATCCGTAGAACAATTGCATCTCTCTGCATCGCTTAAACACCTTTCTTATATTCGGTTTTTGTGAAGTGCTGCCATCAGCCGAAATGCTCATTGTTATTTTTATTTGTTTTACGAATTGCTAATGCCATCTCTGTGATGGCTCGATGTTGCTCTTGTTTCAACGCTGAGTGTTCTACTTTGTTTTTGTTAGACGTGTCTAAGGCGCATTGAATTGTTTGATTTTGGCACAATTGGAAATATTTTCGTTCAATTGCTAACATTGCCTTTTCTTTTGGCAGCAGACGGATGATGCGGCCACGAGTTCTCTTCAAGAGTTGTTTAATTGTGCGGATTCGCAATTGTTCTTCAAAGCCACATAAGTGCGTAAAGGTATAGAAGCGTTAATGAGAGATGACAAATCGAAAGTATTGATTTTTGAATTAATTCAAGTAAAAGCAAGGCAAATATATATGTAAATCGATCAGCATTTCAATGACGATTAAACACATTCTGTAAATAAAGTTTATCGTAAAGTTTATCTTGAAATGGAGCGCTAAAAACCATACCTGCACGCCCAAGTTGCGAACATTGCAGAAAATTAAACAAAAAAAATCAACAACTTTGAAGTGCAAGTGTAATGTGGTAACAAATAACCGTTGATTTTGGAACAATTTAAACTACCATTCCGCAATTTCTTCATAAAACGCACGCTCGAAATTTTTTTTTTAACGGAAAAAGTGCAGAGTCAGTAAAATGAAAATGAAAATGAGCGGTTGTCTCTAGCCATTTCCAAAGCGAATTCATTCAAGGTGGTGGTATCCCTGCAAAAACAAAATATACAACTCTATTTTAAAGTCATGCTAATTTGGAAGTACTCATCCTTAGTTTACAAGCACTGCTTTAAAAGCTGTCAAGACCTTTAGCTTCCGCTTTTGTTCTATTAAACGCATTCCATGAAATTAAACTTTTTTTTTCATCTTATTTATTCCGCTAAACCATAATTGCTTTTCAATCGCCTTTAATCGCAAAAAAATTCGATAACTCGCAAAAAAAGAAATCAAATTCGCCGCTGAATTGACTCCACCTTGCATAAATTCGCCATGGTACTAAGTTCACATCCGTGAAATTTCGCCGTGAAACTATGAAAGCAACATTAAATTGTCAAATGAGAAAAAATTTCTAAATGAAAATTGAACAAAGGTAAACAAACAGTCAACGACAAAACTGTTGCCTACCCACATATTGACAAATTTGGACAATATATATTAATTTTTTTATTTTTCAATTAAAATACAAAGAAATTCTGAAACAAAAACATAGGTTTAAACCAAAGCTTAAAACTTTCTTCAAGATTTAAAATAGTTTAACAAGTTTTTATTTAGAGTACAACTTTGTTGCAAATAATTTTTGTAATTTTTATGAGTATGCAGTTTTATAACGCATTCAATTGTAGTGCAATAAACTGCAAGCTTAAATTCGCTGAAAAGTATCGGTGATATTTGACAATTTTTTTGTCGCATAAAATTTTATATGGAGAAAAACGCAACACCTCTAAAAATAAGTCTTGGAAGTCAACCGTAATTTTTAGTGTCTTCAAATTGACACTTTCTTTACCAGAATTGAATGGGCTACCAAACTGCATACTCATAATAATTTTTAAAAAAATTTTGGAAAGAATTTGTATTTTGAATGAAATTTTTTTTAAATCTTGTAAAAAGTTTTAAGCTCAGATTTACATATATTTTGTTTGAGAATTCTCTGTATTTTAATTGAAAAATAAATAAATAAAAATATATTTTCAAAATTGTCAATGTGTGGGTGTGCTTAGGGCTTATCATGGACGTATGACTATCAGCTCAGAAGCAATTGGCAAATTTTAATAAGTGTTTTAAAACATTATACTCGTAGTAGAACTAATTTTATTATTTTTAATATAATTAATGTAGCATTTAGGGAGTTTTGCAAACACTCAGCACAACCACCAGCACGGATAAATTGGATTTTCGCCCTTTTTATGGTGGCTACTGTGATCTTCCATATCATACAAAAAAGATTGAAACCGTTGAATAGATTTTTAAAATTAATATTTTAAATAAACTTGCTTTTTTCAATGTTCTGTTTATTTGAAACAGCTTGTAAATTTCAACGAATGTCACTTTTCGCTCAAATTTAAATGACATGGGTATTTTGAATAGGAGGGAAAAAATGTTGCTGGCATTATGTTGCTAGCCTATTGCTCGATGTTTTCACGTCGTGAACTGAGTACAATACTCGTACATATGAAATACATATGAAATTTCATGCATATTTTACGTGAAACGCGAACTAAGTACTACGCTTAACACTTTTAAATTTCTTACATTTCAAAAAAATCTTGGTAAAATATTGTAAAAATATTTAATTTCGGAACTGTATTTTAATTAATTAATAATGGAAAGCAAACGAAAGGAAAAATAAATTGTCAAATGCTTCGAATGAACTTATCATTACTTTCGAGCACTATATACAAAGAAAAAATATTTACAATCTTTTTAATTTATTTAAGAATAAAATTGAGCTTTTCTATTTATCTTTTGGGAACAATTGATGAGTGGAAGGGCCGCTGAAAAATCACAAAACATTGATTTCGAAAAGCAGGTTTATTAAATCGATCAATCGAAATGTATTCTCTAAGATGAATAAAATCAAAAGAATGCTAATTAGAATTTCATTAATATCTCCTAGAAATTTTAAGTGGTGATTCATTGAGAGGCGCTCGATTAAAGGCAAATAAATGCTAAAGTGCTTGGTCGAATTACATTTCTAAAAGTTTCAATATGCCTAAACTATAAAAGGTATTAAAACTGTTGCAGTTCCTTGGGGTACTAAAGGGCAAATATATGTTGTGAGTATTGTTAAGTCAATCATAAATTATTATTATACGATATCATAAGGGAAACTGTAATGATAAATTTGTTCAGAATTGCTTCAGATTTCATCATGAAATATGACTTAGTCCAGCAGCGTTTCAGTCTTCGGGCCCTAATAAAGTCTTTAGGAGAAGAAAAGCTAGAGGAGATTAAGAGCTGTCATCAAATGTAGCCAAAAAATAGGTTCTCATCGTTAAAAAAGCAGTTTATATTTATCAATTTAATGAAACCTGGCAAAAGGAAACTGAATTTAGAAAAAAATGAACAGAATTTTTATTTTCAACGATAACAAAAATTTTTATTTTTTAATAAAAGCACCCTGCATGTATGTATATTAGATATTTTGAATTTTTGGCTAACAAAGTTGGGAAATTCTGTTTGATTGTGTGACACTTATCATACGAGATCTGAATGTTTTAAATTTAATTTAATTTAGGTTTTCTATTTTTTTATTTATTTTTTTAAGTTGTATCTTGCTGCCAAAGGAAAGAGTACCCAAAAGTACCCAAAATTGCACGCCAAGAGATTTTCGAGTTTAAAACCATTGAAGAAGTTTCCTGTTTAATATTATTTAATATGTCACAAATGAAAATAAAATTACTTTATTATATTTACTATTATTTCAAAAATGTTTTTGACCTAGAGAAAATGTTGATTTTACAGCAGGGTTGTGCAAAATTGCATATAAAAAAATTTCAGCTAATATTTTTTTAACTCCTGTTACAATTAAAGTAAGTCACCCTAGATAGGCAAAGTCAATACTGCGCATTGGGTTCTCTTACAAAATGTCATTCATTTCATGAAAATTGTTATTCCAATTTCGCATAAAAGGTGTTTTATTTTAATAACAACACCACCAACAAAGTCCAATACAACTTTCCATATATAAATGTATATACAAGTTTTTCTTGGAGAAGACGATAGAGGCCAATCATCTCGGTCGATAAACTGGTAATTTAAGCAGCTTTGAGACGAACTTCACTTCCCTGCTAACATTCCATTTTTCCCCCAGCTTGTTGGTCCACTCTTTTTTTCTATGCATTGAATGAAAGATTCCTGCTTTATTTGCAGTTTAATGTAACCCACTTCCTTTAATTGTCTTTTCCCTTTCGCTACTTTTTGTTTACTTATGCGCGTCATTATTTAACTTTGCTTTAATTGATGGTTTTTCCTTCGAGCGTATTTCCTTTATCTTTTGTTTCTTCGATTAATTAGAGATTCCGCATTTCATATTCTTCGTAATTCAAATAAATTCAAATAGGAAATGTATCTTTAAACATTCATAACGACTAAATTCGTTCTTCATTTATAATATTTTTATAATGTTATTAGTATTTCAACAAAAATACTCGTACATACTAGATTTCAGGCATCATTATCAGTGGCAAGTGATCTCAGGTGTACTAAATAGTTGGAGTTTTCTACCAAAGTAACACTTATGATATACATAAATACATATGTGTGTAGATATGTGCATGCGTACAGTTAAACACACTAGCTAATCTGGTCTATACACAGTGGAGTCGCGATAAGTCATACCATCAATAATTCGTAACAAATCGTTGGACTCTTGAAAAATCGCATTTGCTTGAAACTTTATCAGGTTTAATTTTTTTGTTATTTTTCAGAATTTTATTTTTTTCTCATATTTCTGAAACACAATTTAAACGGAATATACAGGGAGCGATGACGTAAATGACTACAATGGTGAGGACTTTGCGACAACTTTCATATGATTCTTAAATTTCTTATTTTTTCTTCGCTTAAGAGAAAAATCGCCCCTTCGAAAACGTTAATAGTTCGAAAAGTACCAACGAAATCTCGCGATCACGATTTATCGGTATTTAACTGTGCTTTCTTTTATTTACTTTCCCTTTGCAATTATTATTCGCGTGAGAACCCTTTCTTACTTGACTACCCAGTCCATCTCAGTTTTGCCCCCTTTATAGTCACTCACTTGCAACCGCCAGCTACATACATATGCCTCACTACATTGCCAACTGAAAATTACAAAACTTATTCACTTACTTTCAAACAAAAGTTACACCATTCACTTTTCAAAGTTTGCCGTGGCGTGCCAAAAGTAAATAACTGACACAATCTGCCTTCAGCCATCGTCGAATCGTCAAGCAACAAAGAACTAAACAGCCACATTTCAAGTAAGTCGCCCCTTCATTTTGATTAAGCTCCTTTTACTTACTAAATTTTTTTTTTTTTTTTGCATTTCGTACTCCATATCTGAATTTGGAATTTAAATTTCATTGAAGGTTTTCCATTAAAAAACTTCCGAAATCAGTTATCAAATACATTTATTCGAAAGCTGGGCGGAGTAATGGAATAAGTATTCTATATATTTTGAGTACGTTTTAATTAAAAAAAATGCATTGCACTTTGCGAAACTTAAAAATATAAAGCTCATTTGAATATTTGTAAAAGTAAAAAATAGAAAACTATCAACGTTTTCTTAAGTGGAATTTGCCAATTCATTTAAGTTAGCCAAATATCTTGTCACAACTAGAAATATTTAAAAAAAAAATGTGTCTCTCTATCTGTTTGTCTCTCTGTGTAAGTAGAATTGAGCGCAGGCTAAATTACCGAAGGCTAACTTAAAATATAAGATCCAATTTTTAGCAAGAAAACTGCCTTTTCTTACTGTTTAAACAAGAAAGCTCGCTAGATGTCGCTGCAGTCGAGTTAATTGCAAAAGTCTTATTTATGAATATTTTTATTCAAAACCAAAATGCAACATAAGAAATAGATTTGCGGAAAATTTAGCCGCTAGGTGGCGCAGGAGTCGAGTTGTTCAGAAAAGTCATATTTATGAACCGATTTTTTTTTTTAATTCAAAATTTGAATTACTTACTTGATGCCAAACAAGTCCGGTAGGTGGCGTTAGGTTTAAGTTGTAAATAAATAGGATGTAAATGGTCCGATCTGATTCGAATTAAGACAAATTTAATAAATATAAGATGCTGGACTAGAGATATGTTGAAAAACTGTACTTTTGATTAGATTTGGTTCAAATGCACACTGTACGTATGTATATGTTAATTATAAGTAAGTAATGTCTCTCTTAAATTTTTTCCCGATAGATGGAGTTTGAGTCGGTGCATATAGAAAATCCGCATTAATATATTCGAATTCAAAATGTATACTCAGACCGAATATTCTATTTAAAAATGCTGTATTTAAAATTCGAACTTCTTGTCGAAGATTTCTTTCACAATGTCTAAACCTATTGGAGCTAGTAAAACTTTGTGAATACGGCTATTAGTTAAAGAAATCATGAGGCCTCCCACCTTAAACTTTAAACCTAAAGTAGCTTACTTACAACCGAGCTGGCATCCCCCTAGTATTTTTACTCAACTTAATAAAAAGTCATCGAAAGACCTCTTCCGTTAAATATTGACATTGATTGATCAACTGAAATGGCCTCGCGCTCAAACCACAGCCGCTCAGCGTGTTTTACCATGTGCCTTTTAATCTGTTTCACATCTTAAAAAGAGCTGAACACATCGCTGGCAAATGACTCATACCTTCTTATTGCAATGGTGGCGCAGAAGCACCAACAATGTTCTGTCGTCTCATATTCTTCAAGGCAAGGATGGGCAGTGGGAGTTGTCATGAACGCCTATCGTAGTAAGGAGTTTATGTCATACGAAGTGACCAGTCAACAGTCCAAGAAGATGTCGGCTGATAGTACATAGTATCGACGGCCGAAGGTAGAAGTGCCATAACTGGCTCGGGACCAAGAAATCTCTGGTCTTAACCAATTCTGGTCAAAGAGTCCGATGTCTAATTTGAAGGTATTCACGAGTTACTTGGCATTTATAGTAAAGCAAGCTCACTATATTTAGCTACACAAGTTAGTTGAGAATTGCATTGTCGAACGGTTTAAAAGAAGCTAAAATGAAGGTTGCCTATCCTCTCATTGTGCCCATACTTTACAACGTAAACATCGGCCTAGAAGACCGAAGCATATTTAATAGACCTAAATTAGCAACGATGCGAAAATATATAAGTGCGGGCTCAGTATTAGTATTAAATCAGCATTCATCCTCAGGGAGCACAAGATGATAGAGTCCCACCAGCAAAGGTTGCTGTAGAGAAATTTTGCATATTTGGCGATTTCTATTTGAAGTTCAGCAAGCAGATTTCCTATGCTTTTGATTGAGATTCATCTCCACCAGACCACTGACATTGCGAGTCTGATCAGAGAGGACTCGCTTTGATGGTACGCCCCAGGTTTTCCCAAAAACCTGGATCTATACCTGTCTTAAGGGAGTCGGATCATTTAAATCGAATAAAAAATCGATTCTTTTATGCTTAATTTCTTCCAAAACTATCTTAGAACATATGTGTAAAATATTAGCTTTGATTTCGAACTGGTCCAAAAGATATTTTAGGTAACAGACAAGTGCGTCGACGAAAATTTTCCTTCGTCTTTTTTCTAGCCTCTAAATGATCCGACCCCCTTAAATAAGTTACTTTTCAAATAAGTTGTAAACAGATTGCAATAAAAGCGAGACATTTATGCTCTCTGCAAAGGCGATAGCAGGATATGAGAATCAACGTCTAACTAAAATTGGCAATTACATCTGCAAACCAAGACCATCCATAATTTGTAACCATTATTTTGGAAGGCTTCCATGTGAAACATTATTAATTATAAGAAACTCCCCCCGCAATTTGGAAGTTTATTAGTTTTGCTACATTCACTCTCTTTATTTAAATTATTTCCACAGCAAACTGCGAGGTAATAAACTGAATATAACCTAGATTTTAATCTTGCTGCAACGCCATATTAAGTCGTCAACTCAGTGCATTCTTAACGCTCATTGAAAAGTTCGTTATTTCTTTAATGTGCGCCTTGGCTGAGCGAAAGAGTAAAAGAATGGCATTATTTAATGTTCAGCAAAGCTAATCAAAATTAATGATTGCACAGTGAGCGCAACAAATGCAGAAGCTTAAAGGAATTGCAACGCAAAGCATATAAAAAATACAAAACGCTTCACAAACCGACCAGCAAAAACATCAACAAGGAAGCAAAGGGAAACAAAGGGAAACAATAGGGGGGAGCAAATCGACAATTGTTGTGTGCAAACAAAAATGCAACAGAACAAAGTAATTGCCAACATTTCTCCCCTCGTCGCCGCCGTCGCCGCCGCCGCCCCCACGATGGACTTGCGAGCTCAACTTTTGCTATTAGCTAGTCACTGTCCCCGAACACTTATGCAACCCCCCACTCACTGCGACCAATCACAAACAACAAAGTCCTTGTATACACCACTGTGCATTAACTTCCAGTTGAGCATTGCTGTGTAGAGTTTTTATTTGACAAAAATGCAATTGAAATCAAAATACAAATAAAAATAGAAACAGAAATTAAACTATTGACCCTTCTTTGCACTTCAGGCGATTTAGTCCCCTGCTACCCCCTCTCCCCCCTGGGGAGTTGCGATGCGGTAAGTTGCAGCGGAAAGTTGAAATTGTGTGCATTGCGTTCAGTTGGCGGCGTTATATGTTTGTGTGTGTGTGTGTATGTACGCAGAATTTATGAGCGACTCAAAAGGAGTGGTTTTCTTGTGCACATAAACACACACACACACATTTACAACAACCATGCACACACATAACTACATACGAGTATGCAATAATTTCTTCATGCACCCAGTTGAGTTCAGCGAGTGTGGATTTTCATTTCGTGCGGAATTTAGCAATTTTGCAGTAAGCTGACGTTCGGCGCTGGGTCGGTCACACTGCTGCGACAGCACGGTTTTTTTAAATTTGCAGTTAGGGGAACAATTTGTGTAGGAAATACGCATTAACCACTTGAAAAGTTGTACGTACTCGCACGTGGGTGTGCTCATTAGGATGGGTCAGATGAATTTTTAAATTAGAAATAACCTTTTTCCTTAAACTTACAGCTCCGTTATGAAGGAGATCCCCCAAATCTGGTATGAATATATCTTTTTCGATCTATTCAGATAATTTATCGTTTTACGATAGATGGTAGATATGTTGGATTTTTCAAAATTTACTTTGCTCAGAACTGTGCGTTAAATTCTCCACAATAACCACGTCTCGTTAGTACTGCTTTAAAGTCTTAAACGAGGATAAGTATTTGTAGTTTGAATATATTTTGTTTGCCTTTACGTTGGAGATCCATTTTACTCATCTGGTTCATAGTAAAAAGAAAGTCTTGCCCCAGATTGGAGAAGTTCTGCGAAAAACATTTTAGTATTTAAAGACAGAGCACATTTGATAATTATTTAACATCTTTCTTAAAATTTTCTTTAGTGATGCAAATGTAAAATTTTGTTAGTCCAGAGCAGGTCCCGCTTAAAAGATACTAGCAGAGTAAGGCAGTCGGCGGGAGTGATCTGCCGAGAGTCAAAATTGAAATGGGCGATAAATTCTTTTAAACCACTCAAATCTCCCAGAAGGGAATCTACAGAAGGGAATAGACCTTATCATTGGACCGCTATTAAAAATGGCCAGAAGTAGCTTGACATTGGGATACATACCCAAGGCATGGAGAAAAGCGCGAAAGTTGTGTTTATCCCAAAGGTTGGAATGATAGACCCACTACATCCAAAATACTTCAGACCGATATGCGTCACATCGTTTTTACTGAAATTTCTAGAAAAAATATTGGACAACTACGTGAGAACCAGAACTCTTGCGAGTTAACCATTGCACTCTATCAACTGATAGAGAAATACTTAGCATAGAAAACTAGGAGGCAGCCATAGCTCTGTATTAGACGACTACTCACTATCAGGATAGCAGAATTCGACACTATCACTGGAAGCAATGTCATAGCTAGTACAACAAATGGTTGCCCTGGAGGAGGTAGTAGATTACGAACTTCTCGAAACGCCAACGTTCACTGGTCTTACTTTCTTACCTGGAAAGTTTTCAGACACTCTGTGTGACAAAACTCAAGTCGGCTTAAGGGGGTATTCGGGTCTATAAATAAAAAATAGATTTATTTTTAAGTTTAACTATTTGAGAATATGTTTACAAGAGGAGTTTTCAAAACTCAAATTATTTTCGGAGATATACTCTTTTGCTAAGTGTACACGTTTTTCTCGAAACTGTGTTTTTCAAAACGATAACCGCGATTTCTCAGGTTCTACTGGACTGATTTACCTGAAATTTTTAGAGCGCCTTCTTTATAGACTATTTTTCGTCTGAAACTATACCCATCGCTTAATTTCAGTTTTTACTATTTTTTAAAAATTCGAAAATCAAAAAAAGTGGTACAAAAATTGTTGTTTTTTAGACAGTGGCTATTTCGTGAAACATTTTTTTCCAACTTTTCCGTAGAACCGACATTACACAAAAGGTAAAAAACCACCGTGAAACCATTTACAAGGAACTACAAACTTGATGGTCTTAAACAGTTTAGTGAAGATGGAATTAGCGTAGAATACCATAAGAAAGTAAAATTTCTAGACCAAAAATTGCTAAGGAAGATGATAAGAAACAAATTTGTATGACCTGTAAATCCATAGAAAATTTGGGGTCGCTCCGCAAAAATGCTAAGATGGGCCATTAAAGTGCTTAAGTGCTTCCAGAGACTTAGGTTCGATAGTAAAATTTATTTCGAAAGTTGGACTAAAGTAAAGTAAGGAACTTGTGAAAATTTTTACGATTTCAACTTTCAATAGTCAGATTGCCTGGATTTGATTGCAGACTTCTGTGGACAGTTGATCAAGAATTATTGAATTTAAATTGCTTTTGGCCCTAATTAAACTTACTGCGAGCTAAAAGTGAATTTTGTGAGTTGAAAACTCAAATTCCCTTATAATAAACTTGTTTTCCGATCCACACTAATGTGTGCTCATACGTTTATAAATGCTGGAGAGAATGTGGAACGTTAAAGTCGTTACAATTCGTATAGAGCAACTGCCATTTATTTAACTTACAAGTCACAAGGAAGTGAAAAAATGTATGAAAAAAGAAAAACTTGTTAACCGCAAAAACGTTGAGGTGTTGCTTTTTGCAGCAGTATGTTGTTGTTGTTATATTGCTTTAACGCCTGACATGTGGTCGCTTTGTAAATTGTTGCTGACTAAAATTGTGTTGGAAACACCTCGAAAGACACACGCAGCTGTCGCCATCCGTTAGCGACTTACCAAATCGCAATGAAAAAGAAAAAAAAAACAAATGTCATAGTTGCACCATATTTTTCAACCAATTTTTTTTTTATTTGTCAGCTCGTTTAACTGCTGCATGTCACTTTTATTTGTCTCACTGTGCAGTGCCACACGTCGTATACGTAACTTTAATATCTACGTTAGTTTGCGCGCAGCCATTCAACAGCCAAAATGTGAGTGCATTTCTTTCTGCGCATTTTCATGTACAACCCGCATTTCATTTTCCTCGTAATGGCACTTAACAACTTTTTAGCACAAATTACTCTGGACAACAACAGTATCTTTTAATTTTAACCACAAAAACAACAACTACTAAACTGTAGCACTACATACTTGAAGGCATTTCGAAATGACCACATTGTTCACATTCTGTACACATCTGCACTTACAAAAATATCGACATTTTGTGCAACATACGTCGACGCGTTGCCTCTTCTCGTGCACACAGCTACTTTTCTTGATATCATTTGCAACGAATGAAATTAAATAATTTGAGCAAGCTAAGAGCGGCAGGAAAAAACAAAACAAACACAACAATAGTGCACAGCTGCCGCATCTGTAAACCCAACATTGATTCCGCTCGCTGGCAGATGCACCTGTTGCCACGCGCCACCAAGGACGCTAGCGTTGGTCAGCGAAGCTCTGTAGCGCCAACTTATGTTCGATATAAACACAAACAGCCGCAGCACAGAGCTGCAAGCCTCGAGAGAGCTTCAGGGGATACGTTGCGGGGTGCGGTGTGCAAAAAAAAAAATGCTGTGTCCTTGTTGATTTTTAATTTAACTCGTGGCGCATGGGTCAATGCATATCCATTATGTGTTTTCGTTTTCGAGCAAATGCCGCATTTTACTTGTTTTTTTTTTGTCGTTTTTATTAAAACACAACCACACGCCATAAATCGCATTGAGCACTATTGAAAGTAATTAACAGAAATATTAAAGTCAATTGCGCGACTGAGAGCGGAGGGCGGGGCTCTGGCACACACAATTAAACGGCAGCAGTGGCACATAAAAATGTCATAATTAAATTCTTGAAGTGCGTAGAGAGCAAAGTGTTGGATTACTGGAATGACGACATTTTAATATACACACATTCAGCTTAGAAATGCTATTAGTAAGTGAAGAGAAAATTTGTTGAAATAACCAAAAAGTTATACGAGGGACTGAATTTCTAATCACCTCGAAAACACCAATGCTCAAAGCGGTGGAAGTTATAGCTGCTATTTCGGAGATCACCACATCTCTGCATCAAACATACTTCCATCTAAACGAGCTGATAAAACTTATAGTCTTAAAATTTGGCTCATAACCTGTAACAAAGTATAATTTAATTATTTTAATTGAAGCAAATATTCGAATATGGCTGTCAATTGAAAAAAAGTTCTGAAAGCTTCAAAACAAAAACATCTTCAAAGAAAGTTGTCATGAAAAGTACATTTCAAAAAGAAAAAAGTTTAAGTGAAATACTTGAATTATATATCCTCTTAGTTCTCGGCTTATTAGTATAGTTTACATATCTTTGATAACACGAAAATTAATTGTTAAAGGAATCTGTAATTTGATATAAAAAAATATATAAAAAGAATTCTATACCAAAAAAAAATAGGCGTTATTGAAAAAAATGAATTGCAGCTGCAATACAAACTGAACTTTTCATGTTGCAAATCTCCTTTAGTTTTTGTGGTGAGGTATTTAAACTTGATAAGAAGATATATGAAATCAATCTCAAGTTCATGGGAAAAATTATGGTCAGCTTCTAACATAGATTAGCACAAAGTATATATTTTAAAGTTGGCTGTCACCATTTAATCATTAAACATAAATAAAGTAACAGGTTGAATTTTTTATAGATAAAATGAGTGGTATCGTGGTATATCTAAACTGAATTTTTATTTTTAGTATAGCATTTTTTTTAATTTAAAAGCTTTTCAGTAGAAAAAAACTTCTCTCTTTGAGTATACTCATATTTCCTTAATAGAGAAAATTAATTTTTTTTGCATTTAAAAATATATAACACAAATTAAGAATGACCATCTGATCCCAACTACCTTGAGAAATTCTTCAGGAATTTCGATTAAAGTTTTTTTAAATATTATCAATATTTGTAAAAAAAAAATACTATTTAAAAGTACTATTGCCAAAACCGATCGTGAGCTTATTCGGTGTAAAATTTTGGAGATATGCCGTTCGCCTGGTCGTATGAGTAACCTGTTGAAATGACAAGAATTTTTTGAATTTTTTTTTTCACTTTAGGCTTTCATAAGTAGTTTTTGTTAAAGAATTATTGCTATTTAAATTAAAAACAGTCAAAATTTAATGGTATATGTACATAAGTCTAATCGCTTGGTGGATTTTTCTAATCTATTTCTATTTAAGACGGTCACTTTGAGTTAAAATTTTCTACAAAAAAAAACACTCCTCGCTAGATCTTGCTAAGGAAGTTCACACCTGGAAATTTTATTTTATTCATATTTTCTATACTACTTTAAATGCTCGAGCCATTTATGCACCAAAAAATAAAAATGTGATTATATTTATATAAAAAAAAATGTTTTCTTACACCTTCACATCATTTTAAAAGTTTTATGAATTGGCATTTCTTATAACATTTCACTTTACTAAACATTTTGAAAATATTAGAATTTACATAGAGGCATGAATTCAGGACGAAAAATATATTTTAAACTCTTTAAAGAGTTTACTGGTAAGACATACAATAAATAAAATAACAAATAATACTATAAATACTAGTTACTAATTAAATTAATTTTTTTAATTTTTAATACTCTTTTGTTTTCGAAATTTAGGACCCAACAATCTACGGTTTGTCTATTTTCTCTATCAAAATTAAACTCATTGGCTTAAGCTGCGCAAGTTGCTCTATTTTATAAATTTGAGTTAATTTTTTCTGAAATATTTTTTGTGAGATAATTTTGTAAATATAACTTATGGGACGCCTTTGAAAAATGTCGTCCAATTGACTTCAAGGTAAGAAGTTGTAAGGTTCAATAAAATTACTCTCTCAATTTCAGGCGTAGTCCTCAAAAAAAATCTAAATATTAAAAATTATAAATAAAATGTGTTTTTTCAAAGTCGTACTCAGTTAATGAAAATCACAAATATTGTAAGTCAATATTTGGAAGAAAAAACTAATAACTCAAATAATCCTCATTATTTTTTTTTTCTTTTTCGAAAATTTTTACTGTATTAGGAAAAGAATTTTTATTGAAACAAAATTTTCCAAAAGAAACAATAGTGGAATACGTTGTAGTTATTGCTGTTTTTTTTTTCTTTTAAATCATGGAATATCCCAAACTTCACCAGAAATCCAACCTCACTCCTCCGCAAAAAAATAACAGGTAAAACTGGTTTCTAAGTTCAATAAATACATAATTATTTTAAAATATCAAAATATTTTAGAGTTATTACTAGGGTTTTATTAGATTATTAGAGTAAATGACTATAAAGTAATTTAAAACATTTTCTTTGACTTAACCACATTTCGTATTTTAGTGGATAAATTGTGTTTCCATACACATATATATTTTATTTAAGATAATTGCAAGCATACAAACTACGCTTGAGTTGGGTAACATTATGCACATTTATTTCCACTCCTTTCGCTCCTTCTTCGGCAACAACAACAAACTAACTTTTCAACCAATGTTACTCATACGCACTGTACTCCGGCAAAAGTTTGCTCACAAGCCTCAATAGATTGCATTGTTAAACAACATGAGGAGTTTGTAATGAAAATTTTACGCCAACATCATTATTAGCTTCATAATAACGCATACAATATTTATATTTCAATGCAAAAGTTAAATTAAGAATAAAAAAAAATGGTTAAAGGAAGCATAAATATGAATGTCTCTGGTGGGCAGAAATGGATAGAGGCTGCAGTTGGGTGGGCTCGAATAAAAACTTTCGAGAGATAATAACAACCAATGTTTTCGCTTTTGTGGCTTTAGCGTTGAAGTGGGAGGCTGCATTAGCTGTGCCACTGCTCACCCACGACAACGCCAGCAAATGACACTAACAGCGAAAGAAGAAACTTGAATGGCGTAAAATTGCAAAGTTTACACTCCTCATTGTCACGGCATGCATCAAATGATGTCTAATTAACATGCGCACATCATCACATGCGCGGTTTTTTTTTTTTTCTTTTTTTTGCGTGAAAATGCTGCTTGTACACTTACAATGAATAGCACTTATTTACTCGGTGGATTCGTTGGTCCCCAGCTGTCACACACACGTTCCTCTGCGCGCCTAGTTACACAAGCAGCTCGTTAGTAGCCATCGCATTGTAAGTATGGCTTGCGCCAAAACTGTGGCAAGTGTGTCAGCGGCAGCAGTAGCGCCAACGCGTCGCTGGCATTTCCGATTTGAAATGTGCGAATTGCTGCTGTCTGCTACGCCTTGGACGGGTGTTCGCAACGATACGGCTGTGCGGCAATGCGGCAATGCGAAAAGTGGTAACGCAAGTGCTTTGTAATTATAAACATTAGCCAGGCGTTGATGGCGCTGCTGATGGCGTTGACAGTTGTCGCAGTGCAAATACTTATGCGGTGGCAAAGTGTAAATACACCACCTTAATGTATGTGTGTGAGTGTGCCAACGCCGCTGCAGCTGTCATTAGATGTGCTCACCACGATTATGGCAATAAATGTCCCTCACAGGGACTTGTCACGCCATTATGAAATAGTCATTGTCGTTCAACGCCCCCATACACATGCACACACACACACACACAGATGTCTATTTAATAGGCGATTGCTTGCTGTAATGATTAGTGCAGCGTAACGCTTAAAATGTTCATATGGTATACATACCATAAAAACGCGCAGTTCGCTATTAACTTGTAAACCACTACACACACAAACCTTCCATTCCATATCTGCAGAGTATATTCTGTGCAAATTTATAATAAGTACGACCATAACCATGCGAATAGTCTCGATTCACATTCATGCTCATTTGTTTGATTTGCGAGTTATGTCCACAAATGTGAGTTGCCGCTGCATTTCGTTACAAACGCGCCTTAATTTCGAATTTTATGAGCACTACACAAAGCAAATGCGATTTCACTCCTGACTCCAGCGTCTAAATACCAATGTTTCTTAGAAAAAAATCGTACAAAGTTTTTTACGGATTTCCATTGAATTCGTTTACAAAAATTAACCCACTTTTGCAGCTCTTTTATAGAGAAAATCCATGGCGTACGTTTTTTAGCTTACATACGTGGTAGTACGCATTTATTTCCGTCATAAAACATACCTTTGCGTATAAAAGTGCGCCAAACTTCTTACTTCTCACTTCAGAAGTTTATTTGCACTCAAATTCCTACCGCCTCGTACAGTTTCTCTCCGGGTATTGCTACCTTTACTACTTCGGAAGATGGTTGTGATGCTCAGGTTTACTACGTTCGTTAGGGTAACATTAACTTGGCAATCAAACTCTTCGAGTTTAACTAACCCGGCATTGCTTGCTCCTTTCGTTATCGCTCCCTATAAAAGCGTCGCCTAAATTGACTCAGTTACTTTTCTTACCTACACACGCAGTAAGGAGTTCTGGTTTAAACTGCGTCATCGTTGAAACCAGAACTCCTTACTGACTTTGTGGATCTAAAGATTTTCGGCACCTTCTTTAGCTATACAAGTATTTCTCGTAAGCTAAATAAGCGCTGATAACCTCAAATGCCTCGTACGGAGTTCGCCTCCACATAAAAAAGATCCCAAGCAGCTCTGTTGCTGGGTGGGACGTTTGGCAGAATGTCTAGAGGGAATGTGGTAGATAATTTCCGACTTTGATCGTATCTTCGAAATTGAAACAAGATAATTGTGGTTGAGTTGTTTCTCTGCCTCTCATTTTTCAGTGGCTTCTATCATGTATACTATGCTCTTCTCTGATGTGGAGTCTTCATCGAACGTAGACCGAATAAATTTTAAAACATTTTCTTACCTTTTGTCTTAAAGGTCGAGATTATCGTGTTGTTTTCGGTTTTTTTTTTTAAATTGCTATAATAAGAGGGCTCTGTTATCGATTGGGACAGATAAACGTTAACTTCGCCATTCGTTCGTACCTCAATATTTGGCATCAGCTTATGAATCCATCGAGTATTACGTTATTCCATCTTTCTGTGCTGAGGAATGTCTTATTAAAAATTACAGGTTAATAGTTTTCTAATGGAAAGACTATTCCGTTGAATTTATTATGCGGCAGATAAAGTTCTGAGTACGTAGCAATTTTTATACTCAGCTGCGGTTTTTTTTTATTATTTACGTATGTAAGAGCGCCACATGCAAGGTTTTCTTTAAATGTTAATATTTCGTCGATTAAAATGCCAAGTTTTAAATGCGAGGCTGAGATCTCGCGGATTTTTTGGAAACGTCAATGGCTACCAGGAATGACGATATTGTTTTTCCTCTTCCTTGTTTGCCTACAATCGCTTTAGAGCACAAATATATAAACAATTTTGTAGCATCAATTGTATACTTTGATTTCTGAAAATCAAATTGCTGCGATGATAACAAACCATCAGCAATTTCAATTGCATTGCTAACACGACTCCGAATGATTATTTTCAGGATTTTCCTCAAAAAGCTAAGCAAGCAGAGAAGACGATAGTTAATTGGGTATTTAAAGAAAACTTTGTGCTGTGACGTGACTTTAAAAAATCCTCTTTTTCACTTAAATACCGCAAAATTAAAGTGCCTTTTTTCAATTTCTTAGAAGTAGTTTTCAATTGCATTACAAACCATCATGAAAAAAAAATGTTTGCTCCTAAAAAAATTTAATTTTTTGAATACAATTTTTTTTGATCCATTTAAATTTAAGATTCCTCAAAATAATTTATAAAGTGATCGAGAAGAGTTATTAAATAATTGCAAAATAAAAAAAATTAAACATTGTTTTTTTAAACATTGTTTTTTTATATTTTAATGAAATTGAGTTAGGATTTTTTAAATTTCATACACAATTTTGGAACTATAATTAATATAAAGGTTTAAAAATTTGCCTGTAATTTAATAAAATAATAATGGAAATTAAATAATAAAACAATAAGTTTTCGAATTTTGTCTTTACATGGAAGAGCAATTTATTTAGATAGTCTACTTAAATGGATGTAGCATCTGTTTATGATCATATAAACATAAATTTAGTTGTGCAGTTATATAAGTATTTTATAAGTATGCATTTTCGCATAATATTTTCCAAAGTCATCGTTTAGTTTCGTTCAATATTTACAATTTCGTTTTCTTCTCTTTGGCAGTTTTGGAAATTTTTTTTTTGTTCCATTTTGCCATTAATTCTTATCATTTTCCGCTTCCAATCAATGCAAAAGCTTAAAGCTAACACAAGCGTACTTATTCCTGCAAAGCTGCTTATTGCATTTACTGCTCACTCAAAGAATATAGAGCATGCGTTTTATTCAAGAGTGCAGTAACTCGAAGTTTGAATATTTTAATATGAAATATGGAAAATGTGTTCAGGCTGCATTTGTACATTTTTACTGACGGAACCGTGAGCTATATTTCGTGTAATTTAGCTTTCGAAAAAATTGCACTTCATCTCGCGCGTTCAACGTAAGACTACACCTTATATTATTTGTTTCTTAACGAATGCAATATTTTGACTTAAAGCACTTTTCAAGAACCTATATGAAGTGTTCATAAGTACTTCTGTTTGTTGTAAAGCACACAGAACGTGTAAATACTTGTATTTTTGCACTACGCTTGCTCGAAAGTGGTTTTTAAAAATGTTAGAATAAATCAGACTACTTGTAGAGTAACGTGGGATCACTCTACATATTTATGCTAAAAATGATAATAGTGAAGTGAAAATTTTTTGAACACAATTTTATTTCACCGATGCAGGCAGTTCATCTCAAAAATAAATAATAGTTTTTCATTTATCATTTCATTACATTCAAAAAGAAAACAAAGAAGATAAACTCCGACTTTGTTTTTCTTGATTGGCGGTCAAAGCAAGTATTTTCTTACATATCTGAAAGTCGCATAAGTGCTTTTTTGCTGCTCGTCGTCAAGTTTCTTCTGTCACAACAACCGCAACCCACCTTCCTTCCATGGGTCTTGAATTCTCCAACAAAACGGATTTCGTTGCATCTTAACTTTCATTCCTTAAAACCCCTCCCCCTTTTTGGAAAAAGGTTTATAGATTAAATGTCTAAATATTTCGCTACTGGCAGTCAACGGATTACTTTAAGAATTCATGAGAATTTTTTTTTTTTTTTTGGAAAATTTCTTATTTATATCTGGTTGACTTTCAAACTTGTGAGAAAGAAGCCGGCTCAGCAAGCGCTCGATCTTTATAATCAACAGCACTAAGCGTTGATAATCAATACATTAAACCTCAATGTCTATGTCTTTGTAAAGCTTGTACAGGTCACCGTTTTATAATTGTTGTATTCGCTATTGCAAAGGTCCATAAATCTTTCACAGAATCTTCCTAAAGAACACTCCAGAAGCCCTCTCATCTCTCATTTATTCTTCGTCCAGGCTTTGCCGCCATAAAATAAAACTGGCTAGTTTTATAGAGCGAGCTTTTGTTCGTCGAAAGAGGACTTTATTGCTCACTTGCTCGCTCAGTTCGAACTAGCACTCTTTGGCAAGAGATGTTCCTTATTGGATTTCAAGACTAACGCCATTATAGATATTGATGCTCAAGTCAAAAGTTGTAACTATAAACAGTGTTGACTGTCTTGCTTAAGCGAGACTAAATTTTTAACATTATCTCTACTCACACCGCTTTGCTTGCTTTCAAATAGAGTATCACAAATAGGATCGCCTTCCTTTAAATGACAACCATCTCCTTCTAACCTCAAACGAAAGTAAATACCCACTTAATTTTCGGACGGGACTAGCTTCCCTATAAAGCCGAGACTATGTACTTTTCGGATATAGTGTATTTGCTTTCTTACTGCTTATGTGTGACATAAAAAATGTGTTTGCTCTAAACCATTTTGGAACAACGGAAATTTAAGCACCAAAATCTCTTCTGAATAATGTAGCTGTGTGAATCTTTATACCTCATTCAAGATATGCGTATACTCGTACAACTGTTTGCAAGGAAAGCGCAAGTGTGTGTGTGTAAATAGTTACGGAACTGGGGAATTAGTAACACTCGAACGATTGCGTGCAGCAACAAAACAAATGCACTCAGCTAGCAGTGCTGCAATGAAGCTTGAACGCACTCGAAGATATAAGTACTCGTATGTACATACGTATGTACATATATAAACACAGAAAATATAGTAAGTACTTGCATTTATGTATGTACATTTACTTTTAAGTTTACGCTTTTACGTATTTATGTATATCTACACCGTATGCCGTATTTATGTGCACTTATTAAAGGGAGAAGAAAATCTTAAAAATGGCTGCAGATATGTGTTGCAGTCTTTGAAATTCACATACTCACACACACACACACACACACACACACACATGTGAGCCATTAAATGGCGAATATGGCACCCACTTCCATCGCATCTGCGTTAAAATTAATTACTTTTTCTTCACCAAAGTAAAATTAACTTTTTGCACAGGAAATATACAAGTTAATTTGTTAAACAGTTATCTGGAGGAGAGAGAGCAAATAAATGTACGTTTTCTGTATCTTTCGAGGGTAACGAAACTTTTTACATTATCGAGTTTCGACAGCAAAGGAAACTTCAAAAGCAACTATCGCCAAGTGTGTAATATTGTGCAAAATGCATTGAAAGAAGGTTATTTCAGTTGCCGAAAGGAAATTTATAAGCTTTAAGTTAATTGAACCGCTGACGGAATCGCCGGTCATGTTTTGTGCAAAACACAAAGCTTCGTTATTTACAGATATTGAATTTTTTGAACGAGAAAAGACAATTTTAATTAATTTGAACTTTAGAAAAGTATTTTAAACCTCAATATTTTCACCTTATACAACGCTTCGTAGAAGTAAAATTTCCAAAAAAAATAAATAAAAAATGCACCGAAGCCTTCACAAAATACGCATTCACTTCTGTGAAATTTTAAATTAAAATTGCGCGCACATGTGGATTCGAGTTAATTTTGCTCGCATGACAGTAGATATTTATGGAAAGAAAGCAGGCATGCAAATATTTGCAAATGTACCAGTATGTTTGTACAGGGCGTAGCGGTTAAAACATTTATCAAAAGAGCTAATAATCATTATTTTTTATCGATATGTTTTATACTGAAAAAAAAAAAAGTTACTAAATGATGTCTCTTCGATCAATAGTAGGTTGAATTTAATATTTAATTAAAAAAAAAACGAATACTCAACGCAAATATATTCTAGGAAATATAAAAAATAATATTTTTTATTTTTTTTTTCGGGCAAATATATCTAATATTTAAATTTTTACCTTTATTTTTTAAACAAAACTGCCACTTTTTCATCATAAAACAATCAGTTGAAATTTTTATTTTAATGAAACACAAAAGTTAAAATTTTAATTTTAATTTTTTTTTTTCAAAAAATTTGGCAGTGGAATTTGCACTTTTCATCTTAAAAATATAAAAAAAATTGAATTTTTTCTTTTATTTTTTTTTTGAGCCAATATAATATATGTATGTATGTATGTATACAATTTTACTTTTATTTTTCCAAACAAAATTGCCAGTAAAAGTTTCACCTCTTAAATCTTAAAAATATCAGTTAAAATTGCTTTTTCTTTTGTTGATATGTAAAAGTTAAAATTTTAATTCAAAAATTTCTTTTCAAAAATTTTAGAGATACATTTATTTATCTAAGAAATAACAGAATTTTTTTTTGACATTATATTAAAGTTACACTTTTACTTTTAATTTTTTTATAAAAAAACACTGAACATTTTTTTTTTTCAAAAAATCCTGACAATTCCAATTACAGTAAAAATTGTATGATTTATAATTTTTTCGATCAAATACAACATTACAAATATTGATAAAATAATAAGAGTACAGGTTTTTTAATTTTTTATATCAATGGTAGATAATCGATAAAATATAATTTTCATTTTTTTGTTTTAAATTTAAATAACAGTCAAAGTTTTACCTTTATTTTTCGATCAAAATTAACAGTTAAAATTTTACTTTTTAATAAAAAATTTAAGTTTGGTTTTTTTCTTTTTGTTTTTAAACAATTCTTAGCATGAAATTTCACTCTATTTTTAATCAAAAACATCGCTTAAAATATGACAAACCGGTATCGGCGCTGTGCCGCCTTCATTGCCATTTTTGTTCTCGAATGCTTAAAATCTGACTTTTTTTCATACAAATATGGCACCTATAATTTTAGTTTTATTTTTCAAATTTTCAATATTTATTTTTGCACTTCAAAGCAGAGGTCAAATTTCACTCAATAACTAATCAGATGGCAAACTAATTTTAAGGATTTTTTTTTTAAATTTCATCCTCTTTGCGAGGATTTTACATTCTGGAAATATTTCTGAGCACCTTGTAAACTTTATTCACATCCACAAGCAATATATGTATAATACTACTACACACATTAAATTTTTATACCAGCGGGAACACAAGTACTAGAACAATATTCATAAAATTCATAAAAAAAATTGCACTTGCACAAATGATAGCGCAAAAGAAAGAATGCAAAGTAAAAAACAGTTAAAAATAATTTGCAATTCAATTGTAATTCTCACTTAATGAAGCCTCAAGCGCAGTCAGTACAAGTCGAGAGTACTTTACACTGCAAATGGCAATGCGGTTAGGCAAACACAGCTACTAAAATAGAAATAAAAGTGTGTCTGTATGTACTTGTGTGTTTGCATTTACATATATTTTAGAAGGAAAAATTAAGTTTACTTGGACTGCAAACGAATGCATACAGAGAGCAATGTCAGACACATTTTTAAAGGCAGCCGAGAAGCAGTTTTCGCACACCTTCAATGTTTGCTTTAATTTCTACTTGCACTCCTGAATGTATGTATGTGTATATCTGTAACAAAATCTGAATATAAAGGGTATGTAAATTTGTATGTACCTTGTACTACTTTCATATTTTTTAACTAATCAACAACGGTGCAACTTGTTAGCTTTTAACTTACTTCTCAGTTCTAACCGCGTTGTCATACCGCCAGCACTAAAAATATAAACAATAAAAAATGTTGAGAAATTCAAATAAAATCAGGTGAAAAGTGAAAGAGGTATTGCAGTAATACACCCTCAGAAACATTCCTTTTCCATCTTAAATGTAATACAAATTATATTGAAATGTACTCCTTTTTACTTTTTACTTATGTTAGCAGTTAATACATTCTAACCCATTTCTCTATCAAAAAATTTCTCTATCAAAAGCTGTGATATAAAAAGGATTGAAAGCACCCAAAAAAAAATTTTAATCTCTGCATATTTCTGACGCAATTCCATATTAAGGTACTATGATCATTAACCTTCAATCTTTGCATAATAGGAGGACACTCCATTTTTATTCGAACGCATTTCATTTAATATCCTTCAAAAAAGCTTAAGGAATCACAAAATATTTTTTTTTTTGGAATTTGCTAGAAATAATTATGATACCAATGCTCCTATTTGCAATGTTATATTATTATGTCTGTATGAAATGTTGTATTTTTAAATGCACAGCTTAACAACGAACAGGTTTGAGGTAGTTTAGTTTTCGGATCATCTCAATTAGCAATGCAATAGCAAACTTCGCCCAGAAGCGGTTTTGAAAACATGAAACAGGGGTCGAATCGTAACAGACGTGCACGAGCAACTCGTCCGTTAAAAACGAGAAAATCGGATTATGATCTAAGTGATCGTCAAGTTTCTATCGCCATTCGGTATGATGACATACGTGAACGAGCGGCTAAACGTACTCGTTCAATTGAATTGCCATTCGATTAATAACTGGCAATCGTAAGCGTGTGAACATAGAAGAAAATTTAAAATAATGTAAGTAAATTTATATTTTAGGACCAATAATAATAAATTAAACGCAGCACAAAAGTAGATGATGGCGCAGTTCATGCGCGTAAGGAAAGTCAATAGTTAAGAGACTTCGGGTTGAGCCTAGAACTCTGGAAAAAGAATGGTTTTGTTATAAAAAAAAAACAATATTAGTAATATTTGTTTGCAGGTATTTGCAGAATAAATTCTGGACACAATATGCTTTTCATTTTCTTCAATACGTTCAATGCCAATTTTGAGACGGTACTCTGACACATTCCAATTAAATAGTCGCTACCAATCGTATGTTGATAGCTAGGAGTGAGGGGGTTTCAGCTAATATGAGATTATGAACTTTCGCATTACTTAATGATGGCAGATGATTGCTCCTGTCTCATAGTTTTTTACGTACAATTATTTCACGGACTTCGCTATCGCTGTTCGGATCCATTTTCTATTCCGCTTTATTTATTTGGTTTCAACTTATTTTGACATTTCAATGGCGATCGTAATCTACTACACAAAGGAAAAAGGAGGGCAAAGTAATCGTTAACAAAATCAGCAATTACAATACGTTCGCATTCGAGTGTTATCATGCCATTTACTCCATTCGTTTGACGACTTATTTAATTGATGATCGTACGATTATCCACTCGTTCACGAATGTCGCGATTCAATCCCAGAAGTCTGATGGTTGTAGTCAAAAGCCCACCAAGTCTTTGAATTTTGTGTAAAAGGGGTGAAATATGCGGGATGTCGTTTTTATTGTGCAAGAAAAATAGATTTTAAATCTAGTCTGGAATTTACGACCTGTGAAAAAATACTGTATTAGCTTATAAGCCCTGGGACCAATACCCCGCAATGCAAGCTTTTCTGGAACTGCATAGGCACCAATGCGAGCAAAGACGTTTTCGAAATCGCTTGACAGAATTGTCACATCGTTCATTGTCGATAACGAGTCTACAAGATAGCGTTCTTTCCAAGAGTCTTACTTGAGGCATGTTTGAGTGAAAACCATTGTTCTATTGATGTAAATTTAGCTTCTAGACTTCGAGCATCGTCCATGTGTTAAGGTGTATTATAAATTAAAGTTAATATCGTTTTTGCTTGTGATATATTTCCATGAAAAATTGCAGTCCATTGGATAATCGGAACAAATTTTTCCCAAAGCATTAGCAATATCGGTAGAGCTGGATTTGATTTGTTAATGGAAAGACAGGAGTTTTCATCTTAAAATGATTATTATTATGTTCTTTAAAATTAGTATAATTTTCTTTTAATTTTCTTAATGGCTTTTCCGTGCTATGTTGATCCTGGAAACATTGCTCGCCGGAAAGCAATTGGATTGCTAGCGATATTTTGCTGTTATATATTTTGGGCTATTCAGAATTTTACGACACCACATACCGACAATGCTTAACTATTTATTTTTCTTACATTTTATTTACCACACTTTTGAGTTAAATAAGATGCAGTTCACAAAAACTTAAGGGGGTATTCTGGTCTAGAAATAAAAAGAATCGATTCTTTTCATTATATTTTTAAAGTTAAACTATTTAAGAATATGTCTACAAGAGGATTTTAAAAATACAAATTTCTTTCGAAAATATATGTAGGTATTTTTCTAAGTGTAAATTTCATGACTTAGAGTGCGAAAAACTTTACGTGAAACTTTAAACGCTTTTTTCTCGATACTGTCCTTTTCAAAACGATACCCACGATTCCTCAGGTTCTACTTGACCGATTTACATGACATTTTTAGAAAGTCTTCTTTATAAACTATTCTTCATCTGGAACAATCCCCATCTCCAAATTTTTAATTTTTATTATTTTTTAAAAGATCTTTCTTTTCTTTTTTTCAGATTGCTAGGAGAGTTGAAATGGTGGACATGGTCTCGTAGCAATTTTTTTAGACCCCCCACTTCATCAACTGCTGCTTTTTTGGAATTTTCAATATTGTTTTTATGTATTCTTGTAATAATAATAAATTACACCTCTACACCAGACTACCCCCTTAAAGACCTAGGTTTCAAAGTTAATGTAAAACTTCTAATCAACTTTGCACATTCTCTTCAGCGAATCACCTTTTGATGCTCACGTTTTAAACAGGTGGCAACACTTCTCAAAACATAACTATCAACGTTTCACCTTATATTAAATTTAATTAATTTCTACTTTTCAAACCGATGGCAACCCTGTTGGTTATATAACTATAATCCTTTTTTCTCTCGCCTTAGAACCGTTTTTCACCATTTTCATGCAGCTGTGAACTACACCTCTGAACTTTCTTCTCACAAATAAAAACCATTTGGCTGCCATATTTTAATAATTCATAGAACTGAAGTATATATAAGTTAATTAAATTGTATTTATAAATAGGTGACAACCCTGGTTAAAATATAGCAATTAACCTTTCTCTCACTGAAAGGAATGCGTAATAACAAATCTAAACTTAGGAAAATTTAAATTTTGTTTAGAGTATGCAATCTTATAGCCCATTCATTTTTATATAACGAAGTGAAAGTTTAAAATGTCAACGAAAGTCCGTGGGTTTTTGATAACTTTTTTTTCATTTCAACATTTTTCATTTCTTCCATATTTAAAAAAAAAATCTCTAGCAGATGTTAGATTGAAGAATTCGGGTCTTAAATTTCGTAAGTAGCGTTGTTTCCAGCTCTGCATGAATACAATTACAATACTTAATATTTAATTGACTTCATTTCAATTATTTTCTATAAAACTTTTTGTATTTATAAAAACCATCCACAGGCGCTCCAATACGCAACTGTACTAAAATGTAACTTTCTCTTCTTTCTTTTTTTGTATACATAAAATTGATACTGCCAAGCACCTAAAGATCAATTTACACATTCTTTGCGAAATGCCTTGCAAAAGTCTGAAGTTTTCTTTTATGGAGCACACAGGCGTGAATATATCGAGTGTTTGTGTGTATGCGATGCCGGTGTGCTGACAACTTGCATTCGCTCGGAGATAATAATCAACCGAAGGGCTATGCATCTAAATTCAGGCATCAACTTTGCACAGGTAAGAGTGCGCATATTTTAATAAAATTCCAAACTCACCACTGACATGCAAACATTTTTTGTACAATACACAGTTGTGTTGGTGTTTGTGTCGTTGTATGTGTGTTCGTGTGCTCGTGAACTTTATTTTACACTATGTATGTAGTAATTGTGCTTTACATTTCTTTGCCCTCTTTGTTGGTCTACTTAGAACATTTGCTGATTTAGGTGAAAAAGCTGGCTCGCACAGCAAAAGGCAAAGACGGTCGAGTGTCCGTCTGCGCAAGCAGTGATACTTCAAATGCAAAGATACTTCAAATTATTTTACGCTTTTAACGCTTTTACTTAATGTCCTAACTTAGCTTACACTCTTACTACGATGCGTGTGTGTGTGTGTGTGTGTGTACATCACCCTCTCATCACCTTTCCGCCTTTACGATTGTGCTGTACTTTGCATTCAAACAGTTTAAGCATTCTTGATACATAGTTTTCTTTTAAACTACAACATTTTCCCTTCCTATCTCCACTAGCTGCCATCGCTCGTGCTTCTACTTCTTCTGACTCTGCTGCTATTTCTGCTGATCCTGCGGATTCTGCTCATACTCGTTAAGCATTCCTTTGCAGTAAACTCACATACACATTTACATAATGTGCAACATTTACATACGTCGGTATGAGTGTGTGTGTGTGTGAATGCACGCTTGTGCGCGTTGCATGTTGCAAGTAGATATTTAATCCATACAACTTTGCATCAGGCATTTTTGTGGTGACGTTCATTGCATCATGATGCACGACCTTTATGATGCGCGCACATACTCGTACACATACAAGCGCATGCATACAATTATAACGGGATGTATTGCATGTGTGTGCGTAGCACACGAATATTCCTTTCATTGCTTTTTCATTTTCATTTTTTCCGAAAATCCTTCCAAATATCCATATGCAAATATTTTTACGAGTTGATTGGAAAATCTGTGGCTTGCAATTTATGCTGGTGGAATTGCCGAATGTCTTCAATATAGTTAAAATATTTTTACAATAATATGTGAATAATATTTTAGAACGAAAACCGAAATAAAAAGTGGAATCTAAAGAATAAACTCGCCTGATTTACACAGATGAATTTCTAAAAACTAAATGTCAAAACAAAGAAAGTGAAGATATAAACGCAGCAGTCAGCGGTAGGTTGTTTTCTCGAAATTTGGGAAGGTAAAACTAAACTTAATGATATACAAATTTTAGAAGATGTCAACAAATTTTCAAAAAATTTAATTTAATAATATTTTTTCGCCAAATTTTCACTTTGGCGTTATTGTAAAAAAACTAAATTGTGTATAAATTTGCTCGCAACTAATTTTTTTGAAATTTCTTATTAAGAGTTTCTGGTTTTGATGAACATTTTCTTTTAATTTTTCTGTATTACAAATTACTATATTTCATTTGACTTTTTTGTACAAGTAGTTTGTGCTATTTACATTTCTAATATGAAGTAGTAAATATTATTGCTAAATTTCAACTCGTTTCAATGTACAATGTAATTTCCACTTGAATACAAGTGAACAACTAAGTATTCGCTAACTTTTTAACAACAGTCATGCCACGACCGTAAAAAATACCAAAGATGGAAAAAACCTTAACCAAAAAAATAATGACATTTGTATCAAATAGTTCTAAAATATGCTTGAAATAAGTTTGATATTTTAACTAACATTTTTTTAATTTTTGTTTATTTGTACACAAATTTTAAAACTTTGGTTTTTATGAT
The DNA here is from genome assembly GCA_963971545.1 of Philophylla caesio. Lineage (NCBI taxonomy): Eukaryota > Metazoa > Arthropoda > Insecta > Diptera > Tephritidae > Philophylla > Philophylla caesio. Next base: position 219,439,453 of record OZ020604.1, on the reverse strand, counting down.
TTTGTTAGTTAATGAACCGTATAAAAATGTAAACAAAATAATGGAATAATAATTGAAAAAAGGAATAGAGCTCGAGGTCAGTTTAATGAGATTTTATTTGGAAAAAACAACAACAGTTTTTTAATGGTAGAAATTATAATACTATTTCGGAAATCACCACATTTCCACATCAGACTTCCTTTTATTGAATTAATTGAATTTATTTTTCATAACCACTTCTACCATTTAGAAATTATTGTTGTTTTTCCAAATAAAATCTTCATTAAACTGGCCTCGAACTCAATAAATTTGTCAATTATTATGCATTCAAAAGGCCAATAAATAACAAAAAATGTACAAATTAATGGAAACTAAATTTTCTAAGCTTGTGAATATTTTTTTGTGCTTTTGTCGTTAACACTGGAAAGACGGATAGGGGTCATTTGGCGTTTTAGTAACAGAAAAATTAAAATTTTCAATAAGCATTTTATTTGTTGAAAAAAATAGCGCGCTAGTTTCAAGTGGCTTAACCTCGCCTATGATTTTCGACATGTTCTTCAAAATTTCGTTTTTATAGAGAATAACAACCAAATATTCTCGGCAAAATATTTAAAAATTCAGCGGTAACTTTTAACCATTTAAAACTTTTGTTTTATTTTACGAATATATTTATTTATTTTTTTAAAAATATAACAACTAAATAACTAAAATATTTGTGCAAAAAATAAATTCAGCTAAGGAATTTGGAAAATTATCGTATGTAAAAACATTTAGATATTCTGTATTGATTCTCTAAAGAACCTTGAACCGTTTACTGAAGCAGTATTTCTCTAAATTTAATTTTCATACGCTTCGTCTACGATGAATTAAAAAAAAAAAATTATATAAAATGTTCAACAAAGTGCAACTTTTTTCCTGACGCCTTTCCGCAATTTTAAAATTTTTTCGACTACTTCTTGCATGGGTTTGCCGTCGGAGAAAAGTTGTCAAAATTGAAGAGTTATTGCTCTTATGAAATATGCACTTTATTGGCATGAAAGTAAATGCGCTACAAAACCGCAAACTCAACAAGACCTAAAAAACATTTAAAGAGCTGAAAATTTGTATACAAATTTGTTAAACTATTACAAATTTTGTGGAAAATTTTTTTTTTTTTTAAAGCATTCCTTATATTTTAATTGAAAAATAAAAAAGGAAAATTCTATTTTATAAATATTTCTATATTTTTGGCGTAGTCCATATATGTACATAAGTATGTATAAATACTCGTTGGGTATTAAATTACTCAATTTATTTCAGTGTCTGAGGCTTATTCTGACAAATCCCCTTATAATAGAAAACTCACAAGATGTCGCTGTTGTCCAGTTAGTAATTAAAGTAATATTTTTAAACAGTTTACCATCAAATTCAAAACGAATATTATTTGCGTGATACAGGGTACATTTACGAGTAGAGGATCCAATAGGTGGCGCCGAAAACGAGCTTTAAATATTAAAGTCGTATGAATAGTTCGATTTGGATAAGAATCAAGGTATTCGTGATCGTTTCGAATGGAATAAAAATTACAATTATAGAGTGCAGTACTATAGAGTGCAGTCATTATAAAATTTAAAAAGTTAGCTCTGCAAAAGCTATTTCCGATAGATGGCGCTATAGTCGTTATGCATGTAGAAAATCTGTAACCGAATTGGTTCAAATTCAAATGGTATGATGATTAATAAATTGAATCCCATAGGTATGTACATATTTTGAGGAAAAAGGGAGATATTAAGGTTTCTTCTGGCCCAGACGTGCCAAACTGGTCTAAGAGGATATTTGAACTTTAAGTTTCCCTTACTTCGTAAGTTTGCACTCGCGAATAGAACTTTTTTAAACATACAATTTACATAGAGTCTACAAAAAAATTGCGATGCATATTAAAATGGAATTCAATTTTAAAGCGAAAGCAACATCGCAAGCCAAATCGAATCGACGCATAGAATAGAAGTTGATCAGCATGAGCATACTAAATAAAATCTGAGTTCTACATGTATTTTACATGTGACAATTTGAATTAAATAAGACACGTTACACAAAAGTTAATAGAATATTGCACAAATGTTTGTAAATTTATTTTATTTGATTTTTTTTTACTTGGCTTCTATAAATACGTGTCGCATTCACTTGCTCCCTCTTGCTCTCTCTCTCTCTCTACCAATGAGTGTATTATTTCTGTGACAATTGTCATTTGGTTGGACAGCAAATTGACAGTGACTATTTCTGCTAACTGCCACTATTCGTGCAACTTTCTCTACATTCAAATTTAGTCGCCGCTGACATACACTAAAGTGCACTTTTGGTGTCACTTAAGCGATAACCACGCGTTGTACATAAATATGTACAATATCTATGTAATCGCATATTCGAGCTTTGGTTTCAAATGCAAATTTTCGTAATTTTATTTCTATGCAAATTTATAAGCGTTTTGCGCTTTGCACTGCACTACACTAATCCAATTAGCGTTGAAAATGAAATTTGCTAATAAAAAGCGTGGCAACATCCGCTCGTTGGTAGCATCCATTGCAACGATGTAGAGCTGTGAGGCTAAAAGTGAGACGGTGGTGTTCAAAATTTACAACTAATTTGATAGAATTTTTTTGACGAAATTTTGTTTGGCTCATTGAGTAGCTCGTAAAAAAGTTTAAAAGTAAAAATTTAGCACCTGACCTCGTGCGTAATTCGCTGAAAAATTGGATATTCATGTGAAAGTGGTCGCTGTTACGTATACACTCAGCTAGCTAATGGACCCGGCAATGTACAGGTACATACATATATACAGGTACATGTATATATATATGGTATATATGTATATAAAAGTAAACAAGCAACAAGCAAGGATTAGTTGTAATGGCTGCACTCTTTGCAGTACATTGGAGATAGTACGAGTGTGTACATACATAGATAATAGAGTTGTGGCTATGAAACGCTGATTAAATTATGTTAACATATTGTTTTTTTTTTTTCTTTTATGATTTTGGTTTACAGTTTACCTCCACTGCGTTTTCCAATTTTTGCCGCGCAGCTGAGTAATGGCAGTGTTCTGGATAAGGTAAGTGTGACACGATTGATATATGTATATATATTAGGATTGAGAGGAAGATATTGAAGTTAGTCTAAGTTTCTGATGCTTAGACGAAAATACGAGCACTAAACTATGGAAACCTTGGAATATAGAGGCAGTACAAAAATTGTGTATGGCATCAGCACTTTCTAGGAAGTTATGGGTCAAGGCTTAAGTTAGAACAAAATGTGGTGCTTTTACTTTACTCTTATAAACGATGTGCTAGATACACTAATTCTTAAAACAGAATCAGTCTCGCTAATGAAAATTGTTTAATTTGCAGCACTAACAAGAACCAATTGTTAAATGAAAAAATCCAAGAATTGCAGGCAAATAGCGATAAAAAAGGGAGCGAAAATACCAGCGTTGAGAATATCATTTGAGCCTTTAAGGGATTAGGCCATCTTGAGATTTGAAAAAAATCGTTTTTTTTTTCTATTAGCTAAAATGCTGCCAGTATAGTCCCGAGATTACAGAAAATATGAAATCATACATTATTTTGAAGGTTAAAATTGTTTTTTAGTTTAAACAGTAACGCGACTGCAAACACGCATAGGCAAGCATAAGAGATTTTAAAAGCGTTTTTCTCGAAACACGGTTTTTAAAAACGGTACAGGACATACATCAAATTTCAACCGACTCCGAAGATTTTTACACTCGAAATACAATCCTCTTGGATCTAACATAGGATTTTTTTTTCAAACAATTATCTAATGTAATGGAAATCATGGATATAAAAAAGCCAATTTTCCTTCATATAATAGCAAATCCCTACGATAAATCATAGCCAATGCATTTCTTTTGAAGACAAAATCTCGATTGTTGCAGTCGGACGGAGATTTTGGCAGCCACACCCTGTTCGAGGTATATTCGCCCTGCGTGACAGGCAATATTCACAGCACCAACTCTACTATAATTTTCGATGTAAAGTCCTGAAAAATTTTTCTAAACCACTTCAATGTAGGAACATGTGTAATTGGGTTCATAAGAAAAAGCTCGCATTCTTTATAATTTACGACTTTACATTTTACTGTTTACTGTTTTTTAAATTGCTTTTTTAACCAGAACCCAGCAGTTATAAAGCTCCTTAAACCTTTCCTGTATTCTCTTCTAGTATCTTAGAATGAAGAATATTATTAATTTATTTATTCCCGAAAAAGATTGAATGTAGGGTTAATTTAAGTAAATTTTTCCAGCCTGTGATAGAGTTCAATAATATTTTTGGTTGCTGAAAAGAAAGACAACAATTTTAGGCGATATGGAGCGGGATATTAGCGCGAGTGACGGGCCAAAGCAACCCACCGCTAAAGAATCAGCATTTGCTTTTTTCTATGAAACAAATTAATGTGACTTTATTTTCCATGTGCAAAATATTCGTTTTTGTCTTTATTTCACTTTCCAATAGATAGATGGCCATACTAGAACGTAACCCCCGATAATCGACTGCGATTAGGTTTTTCTTAAGAATAATTATTATCTTTCTTTTAAAATATAAAAAAAGAAAACAAAACAGGAGCTTTTTTTAACTACAAAACATTTATATTTTAATTACATTAGAATAAAAGTTCAGCATGAAATTTTTATGAACATATATGTATGTACATTCAGGTGCGGTCCATAAAATAAGAGTGCAAGTTAATTTTTTTATTCATTTATTTCAATATATTAGTTGATACATTAATACACTTAACATAGTTGTTTAACATACTTCTTATGTGATCATTAATCAATTCCTCGACTCAAACCGGTAACAAGCATTATATAGGCTTGTTGTCACGTTGCGCTTTCATTCCATTCTCAAGTCACGTTGTGGGAAATCCGAAATATGGTTTCTTGTTACCAATATTTTCGGTAGCAATTAATTTGCAGACGCTTGCGTTAGCAATAATTGTTGCGCGTGTAGCGCTGAAGTCGTAATTCACATTGCAGCGAAGAATATTAGCGAATGCAATATGATTCTTTTATTTGTTTAAATTAAAAATACATATTGCTTTGTCAACGTAATAGTACGTTCCCTTAACTTGCATAGCTTGTTCAATTTTAAAATTTGATCATGATACAACATGCAGGAGTAGGGGTTCATTACCACTTCTGGCACACATAGGTACATTTTATGATATTTAAAAAGAATTAAGCTGTGATCAAGACGTTTTTTGCGCCTTTTCCGAGCCTTGATTGGGAGCGATCATAATAATAGCAGTATCGGTTAGAAGGAAAATATAAGCGTGGAAATTAAAAATGCTTAGTAAATAATAACAGTGCGGATAATTTCTACAAAATATTGTTATAATTTTTTAGATTTTGGTTATCTACACTTTTCTTATGGTTGAAAACTAATAAGATTATTAAAAAAAAGCTTTGGGATGCTCCGACCAACTAATCGCTAATGCTTTTTCGTACAAAAAAAACCTGCAAAAGTAGAGGTTATAAGCTTAAAATCTCAAGTTTAGATGATAGGCGTACTACAGGATATAGCAAAGTTGATCCTTTGCTTTAGCTGGGCACATAAAAAAGAGCTGAAATTTTCTGTAAGTAAAACAACCATTCGTAGACATTTACAAGAATCAAACTTAAAAGCCAGAAGTACACAAAAAAATTCTTTGCTTTCTAAAAAATATGTAGCAGCGCGTATCAAGTTTGCTCATAAGCACGTCAACTGGCCAGCTTCGAAATGGCGCAATATATTTTTAAAGAATTCATGGATCAGTGGGTATATGTGGATATATTGAACAAAGTAATGTTGCCATATGACGAGTGGAATATGCCTCTAAACCCGTGACCATTTGCTGCTTTTTACTTCCGTAATATTTAAAAAAGTTTCCATAATCCAATTATTTTGAACGAGTAAATTTTATGTTAATTTACATACATATTTTTTTAAACATGATTTTGAAACCTGAAAACAAGACTCTGAAGTGTACCTCAATAAAATTTAACTTCTTCAGAAGAATATGTAGCCTTTTGTGTATTTTCTTGGGACACTCCTATTTTTCTGATCACAGGTGTATGTATGTGTTTACAACAATTTAGCTATACGCCTGATAAATAAGATATAATTCAAAGAACGTCGATTTGGCGTGATAAGTAAACCTACCAGAGTTCTGTTGGATACGGGATGCAACTTACATACATATGTATACATGAATGTGTGTATGTTAACATATTTATAGTAGTTTTTGTTTCTCTTGAACTTTCCTTTTAACTAAGCGATGGTTTTACGCTTTGCATGTGCAATGTTGCGGCCAATATGAAAATGTGTATATCCTTACACGCAGATATCTCAGGAACTAACAGATTGATTTTCAATTTGATTACCGTGACCTTTTATTTGATATATATTTCATCGCTTTATTTCCTATGTGTCAATAACACTGCATTGTGTGCAGCTACTCACCGACGTATAAACGCCTGAACGTGGCAACTCACATTATCTAACATACGAGAGCGCCACGTTCATGTAACACAACATTGTAGAAATTTCGTGTTTACATAGAATTTACGTTGGAAATCCGAATGTGTTTCACAGGTGCCGCTAAAGCCACATAATGTACGTGGCTAAAAGTGCCCGCTAAGCTCTTCGGTCAACCAGCGCGAGAAGCTTGATTTGAATGAAAGAAGATTTGTTTGAACCGCGCCATTAGACACCCACGCTATTGATATTTGTAATTCTTAGGATGTGTTAATTCGCTTGTGATTATCTTTGTCTAATTTGCAGTCTAGCGTTGATAATCCTTAGCTTTTTGTTGTTGAATCAATAGCTTAAATCAGTACCGACTTTGTTGCAACTATTCTCACTGCCAAGGTAACGTTTCAACGTGTCAACGGACACTGAAAGAAGCAAATGGGTTAATATTACAAAAACACAAACCTGCGTTTACAAAAATGTTATAGTAGAGAACGGTTTGTGAGTTAAATGATTTTTTATAAAATAAAAACTGTGTCTGCATTAAAATCTTATATGACAGAAAATATTCTCATAAAACCCACCAGCGTTCGGGTCGCAACGAGTACTCCGAATTTAATAAAAAGCTCGGCAAAACATCGACTGAGGTGTTCAAAATATAAAGGAAATATTTTCGACAACCACTTCGAATTGCAATAATTCCAACAGCGAAGTTTTGTTGAGTGTATCCCTCTTTCACAGATTAATTATGCGTAGACGCTCGTGTCAGCGCATTTGACAAATGCAAGTAAGTTAATGTACGAATTTCTCAACACGCGTCGCAACATTATTCCTGGCGAAATGTCAGTGCACCGGTGAAGAGCAGTGATTTGATTACCAAAGGCGGTTGTAGTACCACGGTTAGGCATTGTCTCCACAATAATAATGTTCGAATATTATTCAGCAATAAATTTATCCAGACTAGTGGATGGCGCGGATTGGGAGCGGTTAGTGAATAATCAGAAAGCAAAATGCGAATATCAATAATGTTAAGCGAAAATGTACCTCTTTCCACAGCCTCAATAAAATTTGGAGTGAATTTGGCAGACATTGTGAATTGTATGTGACAAATGGGTCCATAACTGATTGTGTAAGTTCGTTAATGAGAACGATACATTTTATTTGCGAGTGGAAATTTTTTTTTTTTTTTTTCAAATTTCAAGCGAATGAGTTTGATGACTTTTTATGGTTTTAAGTGCGTCATACGAATATCAGAGCTAAATACTTATGTACATGCACACAGATTAGTTAGCATTTCGCAATCGCTTCGGGACTCTTCAGGAATGTCGCATGAGATTAAAAAAAAATTTGCTTATTTCAAAAAACCTTCGTTTTAATATTGTATGCGTGCAATGGCATTTAAACGCAGTGCCTACTGTCGTCATATCAAACAGACACTTCCACAACGAAAAAAAATGTTATGCGACGAGCGTGGCGGATTTAGCCATTTGAGCTGCATACACCCACCGTGACTTATACAAATGGCCACATATTGATTTTTTTGCAATAGCGGAAATGTGTTTCGTGTGATTTTATTTGATTTGATTTATTAAGGTTTAATGTATTAGTGCAATAAGATCTAAATACATCTCTTGTAGCACAACATCAAGAAGGTATTACAATCAGACATTATAAACTATTAAATATAAAAAAATAAATAAAATATAAAATATAAAATGTAAATACATAGAGAAATTAAAATTAAATGAACATACTTACATATACTTAAAAATAAGGAACATTTGATAAATATATACAATTTAAAAATATCTTATTTTATTAGATACATAGTAGTTCCGTAGGGTACTAGAGTTTTCTTAAGTATAGATTGTAGATAGGTCAACCAATTTTAGAAAAGTGGTTATATAAAGATTGTTTGTAGTTACTTTTGTTAATTTTGCTTCTAGTTGCAGAAGGAATGGAGTTCCATACCCTTATGGCATTGACAAAAAACAGTCTGGTTGAGTTCTTATAATTCAAACAAGGTACAATTAAATCATAAGACCGTTCTGACTTAGGAAAAATTAATTTTTCATATAAGTATTGCGGAGTCTTTGTGCATAACAGTCTGAAGAGAAAGACGCAATTTCTAGCCTTTAAATATTCATTAAACTCGCAACCTAATAATTTAAGCTTCCAAGCTGAAATATGATCATATTTTCGTACTTCAAAGACATAACGCGTGACATGATTGAATACGGTATCGATTTTATGAGACGACCTGGAGTCAAGCTTGCTATAAACCACCTCAGAATATGTAATAATAGGCAAAATTAATTGAAGAGCAAGTTTTTGTCGTATTGATTTTGGAGTAAATGATGCCGATTGCCTTAAACTCCTTACTGTACCGTATATTTTGCTTGAGACAGAGTTAGTATGGTTAGCGCAGCTAAGACTACTATTTAAAAAAATTGTATTTTTTATAAAACTGTATTTTAGTATTCCATTGAAATCGCGTTAAGCAAAATATATATATACATATACATAAGTTCTTATTTAAAACTTAAAAAAAATTGGAAAACCAGCGGTGTCGTTAATTTTAAAATTTTTTTTTTTTGGAAAATTTGTTTTTGAATTTTTTTTTAATTACCCAAATATTTTATGCAATAGGAAATTCGTAAGACCGACGGTAGGCAAAACTGTAACAAAATGGAACGGAAATGTATATAAACTGAACGCATGAAGTAAATAAATAAAATCAAAATAGAAAATTCAAAAATCATTGTCAACTTTTAACCACTTAATATACACTTTGCATACTAAAATTTTATGGGTTATAAAATGTCTACCCAGAAAAACAAAAATAAAAATTGCATAACAATTTATAATTTTTTTTTTAATTTTGTTGAAATAAGCACTTACAGTACAGAAATTTTACCGTCCAGGAGGTTTTTGTTAACTTTTTCTAATTTTTCAAATATAGACAGGATATATTAGAAAATTACCTAAATGATATTTTAAATTGAAGTTTTTTCAAAACTCTACGAAAACGAAGTGAATTTTTTTTTTTACAATAAATGCAAAAGACTCTCTGCGAACCAATTTGCCTTCTATAAAGTGGTGAAATACAAAAATGTTTATTAATTTTCAAAAGGGTTTCATTTGCCGTTTCTTTTTCGACGTATCCCATTCAACAATTAAAATATTTGAGTTATAAGAGACTTTCACAAGAATAGGAAAAAAAATGCAAGCGAAAAAATTAAAACAAGTTTCAGCGAATACGAAATACTATATTTCTAGCCCGATTCTCTAACTCGAAACGAGCGTTCGTCTCGTCCGAAAGGTCGTTTGTTCGTGTATTTGTATTCTCTAATGCGAATTCGGTTCTCTATCGACCACTAGACGATAACAGCTGATTGTTGCGAACGAAAACGTAACAAATGTGAATTCTCTATCATGAACACGACTGAAAGAAAAGAACTGTCAAAATGAAACGAAAAATCTGTTCTTATCGTTAAAAGGCAAGAAATAATGGAAAAACATTAATTATATTAAATTTAGTTGTTTAATTTATTTAGCAGTGATGATTTGTTGAATAATTGCATCTTCACTTCGTTTTATTTTTCCTCGGTCCTGCATATGCTTACACAAAAAAGTTTAAGTATTTCGCTAAAACTTTTCCAACCGTCGACTGACCCACTGTTGATACTTTTGTTACCTGCTGACTTTTGGTAGCTTCTAGTCGCAAGAAAACGTAAAACCTTAAAAATTTGTCCGAATATTTCTTTGTTGACTGGAAAGTTTTTAAGAAACCTTAAACAAAATAAAAACATTTAAATACACGTTTACTTACTCTGCGTCTGGGAATTCCAAAACATGAGTGCAATCTCGCAACTTCCTCCTTTGAATCCGCAATTCCTCTTCATCGGAATGTTCGCTTGCGAGACTTAATAGTTTTTTAAGTTTCTTTCTTTTTTAAACTTTTATACAGTCTAAACAAAATAATTTTGACAAGTTCGTTCGAGACGACAACGTAAGAACATAAGAATGGACGATAATTGTCAATCGAAATAGAGACTTTAAAATTCAGACGATTTCGTTTGGGCACGAATCGTTCGTCTGGGCTTTCGTTCGAGTTAGAGAATCAGGCTGTTCACTTCACCACCTCAAATTGACTTAGTTTAGAAAAGATTATGCGATATTTTTTTTATCAACCAGCTTGGAATCGGGCTCAAAACAAGAGTGTTCGCGATGCAGTGCAGATAATTGTTACAAATTGTTACAAAATATCACGATATTTATCAAATCGCGTTCGCGATCTCCAAAAAAACTTGCAAAAAAGGAGATTTTGAGAGAGAAAAATGACATTTCATTTTGAGGGGAAGTTGCAAATTCTTGCTCGATACCCAGCACAAATTTGCAAGCATGAAAACAGCTGATAAAAAAAAAACAGCTGATTGCAATTTGAACATATACGAAATTTTTGTTTAAGAATTTTAAAGGTAAAAATTATAAAATGTGAGGATTTAAAAGTAAATGTTAGTTTGGTTAAGTTTCCGTAGCAGAATGTTTCAAGAAAACAATAATGGAATATTTCTCATTTTACAAATCATTATTTTACATTTTCTTACCATTTCGTAGACCAATGAAAAAATAAAAAATAAATGTATTTCTTTTGCAAAAGTATGGCAAAGAATGCGCTCAAGAGAAAATAGTTAAAACAAAAATTTGTATTTTAAGAGACATTTTTATTTATTTTTAAATAGTTATCAGAAATATCGACCAAATTATTAATTTTTTATAATATACAAATGTATGAAGGGATCTTTCATATTAGTTAGGAAACTCGAGAGGGACGCTTGCTTTCTGAATGCTAATAATTTACTGGGTATACTATTCAAAATATTTGTTCCCTAAAGTTATACAAAAACCTGCAAAGAAAAATACGCAAATATTAGATAAATGTTTCAATAAGTTTTTTTTTTTATACAAATTTATATATATAGATGAATATAAAAGATGTATTTTTAACATTAATTTATACAAATTGCGAACGTCATATTATATTATAACAGGCATTGATAAGCAACTATGCTTTAGGGCATAGAATAACCCAAAGTTTTAACGAAGCAGATTATTTTGCACATCTATACGTATACACTTATGTACATATCTCGAATAACTACACTCCACAGGTAACCCCCGACATGGCTCACCTCGTCAACCCATATTGGAGTAAATTTCCCCCAATGGATTCGACAATGAGCCAAATTTTGGGCATTTTCACGCTTCTCCTGCTCTTCATCTCCTCCTGTGGCAATGGCGTTGTGGTTTACATATTTGGTGGCACCAAATCGCTGCGCACACCCGCCAATCTGCTCGTGCTGAACTTAGCCTTTTCCGACTTCTGCATGATGATCTCGCAGGCGCCCGTCATGATCATCAACTTCTACTATGAGACGTGGATACTGGGACCGCTGTGGTGCGACATCTATGCTATCTGCGGCTCCATGTTCGGCTGTGTATCCATTTGGTCGATGTGCATGATTGCGCTGGATCGTTACAATGTCATCGTGAAGGGTGTGTCAGGGCGTCCAATGACCATTAAATTGGCACTCATGAAAATCATCGCCATTTGGCTGTTCGCTTCATTTTGGACACTTGCACCGCTGTTGGGTTGGAGCAGGTGAAATACAACATACACACATAGGCTAGTGCTTGATTACAAATTTCTCTTTTCATTTTGTTTGGCCTGCATTCGCAGATATGTACCCGAAGGCAATATGACGGCCTGCTCCATTGATTACATGACACGCGACTGGAATCCACGCTCCTACCTGCTCAGCTATTCGCTGCTGGTCTACTTCACGCCACTCTTTCTCATTTGTTATTCCTACTGGTTTATAATTGCCACTGTAGCGGCTCACGAGAAGGCAATGCGCGAACAGGCGAAAAAGATGAATGTCAAGTCGCTGCGCTCCTCGGAGGATTGCGAGAAGAGTGCTGAGGCAAAATTGGCCAAGGTGGCATTGACCACAATCTCCTTGTGGTTTATGGCATGGACGCCTTATTTAATCATTTGCTATTGCGGCTTCTTCGAAGTCGAAGGACTGACGCCGTTGAACACCATTTGGGGTGCGACATTCGCTAAAACGAGTGCGGTCTACAATCCAATTGTGTATGGGATAAGGTGAGTTGGCCAGAATTCGAGTGTGTTTGGCCGGTAAGAGTGAAGAATGTTTTATATATCTGTAATTGCAGTCATCCCAAATACCGTTTGGTGCTTAAGGAGAAGTGTCCATTTTGTGTATTCGGTTCAACGGAGGAGCCCAAGCCGGACGCGACAGTGGCAGAGAGTCAGGGCACAGCCGAGGCTGAGTCAAATGCTTAAATGGAAGGAGAGGAGGTGGTTTAAAAATGTACTTTAAATAAATTTATTCCTGTAAAATAGTTCCTAGTGCGATAAAAGAGACGATTTACTTCACGTAAATAAAAACTGCATAAAGCAAACGAGCTAATAAATTAGCTTAAAAATAAGAAACACACTTTTGTTTTGTGCGGCTAAATACTAGTAAAAACGACGAAATTGAAATATTTTGGTACAACTTTAATTACTTATCGAAAAATCTGCCAGTAAGAATATTTTTTTTGAAGAATTAATATTCGTCATAATTTTAGTAAAAAATTTTGGAAAATTGTATCTCTTTCTTTTTTGATACATAGTTCATTCACTTGACGAAAATATGGTAAAAATCATTTAAGAAAAGTTTTTAATAAATTGATGCAGTTTTACCTGTACTTGATAATTTTTAAAAATACTTGGGAATCAAGCAATATAATCCAATTCTCAGCAGAAATGTTGTACGTTTATTAAGCAAAATTTTATAAAATTTTGTAACACTTTTTATAAATTAATAGGAGCAGTTTCTCCAGTTTCTAGTAACATAGCGTTCGAATTTCTGCCGCCAATCAGTTGTTACGTAATTTTACAAATTTTGCTCGTGCAGTGGAAACGTTGTTTTGCGCAAATCGGTGCTGTGTGAACAACTTCACTATGTAGAATAGTTGGTATGGATACAATTTATGTGAACCCAAAAGAAATGCGTATAAATGAAAAATTATGGAATGGTTCAGTTCTATTTCAGGTCCATTTTGGGACTATTTCGGGAACATTTCTGAAAAGTTTCGGTACCTGTCCAGGACTATTTCAGTACCAACTCGTGACACGTCTCGATTGTTTTGAAAAGCTTTTCGAAACTAGTTTTAGACAATTACAGACAAGTGCAGGTATAGTTCGGGTTTATTTCGGGACTGGTTCGCAAAATTTCAAAACTATTTTGAGAAAGTTTCGGGACTGTTTCTGGACTGTTTTAAGCAGGACTGCTCAATAAACGAAACGATACCATTTTGTTTTGTTAACGAGCAAAATTAACTTAACGAAATGAGTTTGTTGCGTTTCGGCGCCATATTATCAAAACGAAATCAAATCGTTAATGTTGTAACGTTATAAAATTTCCGTTTTCGTTAATTTTAATGTGCCTAAAAGTATGCAGCGCTTCTGTTTGCGCCTGTTTGCGCTTCTGTTTGCGACGAGTGAATCTCCAGCGTTTTTCTTAACGTTTTTCTTAACGTTTTAACGCTAACGCCAGCATTTCGTTTCGGTTAAAAACGTAATGAAATTTATTATGATAATTGCTTTAACGATAATATTTTGAAATGTTTCAACCGAAACAAGAGAAAACATTTCGGATCGGTTAAATTTAACGTTAAAATGCATGCTTGGTTTTAAGAATGTTTGGGACTAACTTACCATAATTTTTGGATAAGTAAAGAACCATTTCGGGAACGAAACCATCCTTCAAGATGACTGGAAGACCACTTCACGTATTTTTCAGTAAAACTTTTAGCCCATTTTGGGAGTAGTTCAGGCTCATTCAAGTTAGTTCGAAACTAAAAACTCAATGACACTTAAATAGTTTTGAATTATTTGCGAAGTGGTTCTGAAAAAGTCGTGAACTGGTCGCGATATATTAATTTATTTGTTGAAATTGGGCTAAAATTTAAAAAGAAATCGAAGCAATGCATTTAATGCTCTTCCAAGAACACACGTTTTTAAAATTACTTAGGTAATCTTCAATACAAAACTTAAAAAAAAGATCAATTACTACTTCACGTAAAAGAAATTTTACTCAATGAAAATGTATATTTGATAAACGGAAACGAGTGCGTGGAAATTAATAGTTAAATCAAGCAAACATCGACAAAGTCAATACAGCAGCTGCCGGAAGTTCACGTATTATACAGTTTTTTTTTTCATTTACTTGCATTTCACTCACGAGCCTTAAACAAGAATAAAAGAAAAACCATTTATTGCAAAAGTGTTGGTTTTTAATTTCAAGCAGCAAATATTATCATTCATGCGAAAGGTTGAAAAAGCAGCAGCACCACGTGGAGCGCAAAAAATCCTCAGTAAATACGATTTGGCGCCATTTGAGCTCAAAAGTGCTATTAAACTCGTATTAATAAATAAAAGAAAATTGCATAGGCGCTTTTTTAAATTTTATTAATATTTACGCTTTTTTTGCAATCATTTTTAATACAAATCCACTTTAGTTGTAGAGCACTCAGCAGGCGGTTGTTATCCATTTAAAAACATTCATTATTGCAGCAACCAAATACGAGTGCGAAACATGTGCTGCGGAGAAATACGTTTATGTGTGTGTGTTTGTATATGTATTCGTATGTGAATGTGAGTACAGCTCAATGAATAGTTCATTTTTTGCACAGAAATGTCCGATAAAATCAATTACATTCTTGTATAAATAGTTATGAATTGACATATATACGAGCAAGTCCAATAAAAAAAAAAAAGAATTTTGCAAAAAGGTGTTAATGTATTTTGTACAAACACACACACACAGAGTCGAATTTTTTGCATATTTGTCACTTTTTATTTTTTGTTAAAACCTAAAATTGAATTGTTTTATTTTTGTGGCCGATATATGTATGTATCATATACATATTCATGCAAGTCATACTTGTTATATAGTAATTGTTTTGATTGACATGTGGCAGCAGTTGAGGCTAACGTAAATCAAAATTGGTGAGTATGTTTGCTGGGGAATGGAAATGAATAATATCAAATGCCGCAAATAGCATTAAACATTTATTCTAAATAAATTTACAAAAACTGTCGTTCATGTGTGGTACATTTTTGATCCAAATCTGACAATATCCATCGCGTAGGACATCGCCATGTTAATAATACCAGTTGCTTGTATGGAAACAAGACAGTTGGCTGACTAGTTGGGCTTCCGATGACTACAGGGTGATTTCACTGGGTATCCATTTTGTATGCTTAAAAGAGAAAGCATACATTGCGACCTTTGAAAAGAAAAATTAAAGAAGGCGCCGTGGTTCTTAAATTTGCGTTTCTAACCTTTACGCACATAAACCAATTAGAAACTAATGAATAAATGTATGTCACCGACATTTTTTTTTTTTAAACAACTAATTCTTAAAAACCCTAAAATGCCACGTATTGGTAAAAAAATCGAATTCAGTAGATTTTCAGGCGTTTGTTTGAGGATTTATAGAATTATCAGAATAAAAACTTGCCTTCCTTGCTGAACTCAACGTAGTGCTAGCAAGGAATGCGAATATTAAACATAATTGGCAAAAATATTCCGTCCCAATTTAGAATGTGGTTATCTGCATTCGAATTTAAATCGATAAATTAAATAAAACGCGA
Source organism: Philophylla caesio (assembly GCA_963971545.1). Classification (NCBI taxonomy): domain Eukaryota; kingdom Metazoa; phylum Arthropoda; class Insecta; order Diptera; family Tephritidae; genus Philophylla; species Philophylla caesio. The sequence goes on along the minus strand of OZ020604.1, from coordinate 219,423,241 downwards.
CTTACTTAAAAAAATATTGAATGTCTAAAAGGTGGACAATTGTTTTTAATAGCGTTGTATCTGCCTATCTCCTGATCCGCAGTGTAGGATCAAGTCAAATACAACGCTGTCAACATCATAAAGCAATTTTTTCTTGTACCGAAACATTCGTAGTTTGTAAGATTTTGTCTCCTTACGACCATCTTTTACAAAAGTTTGTAGACGACTTTCAAAACGAATCTTTTGCGACCCTCGTAAGAAACTATCCAACAATCAAATTATTATTTCGTAACATTTTGTGTTAAATATAACAAACTAGAAAATAAAAGTCTACAGAGAAAACGAAGACTTTTTAGATTAAAAATATAAAAGTAGGCCCATCTAAATAAATATTATTCACAAGCAAAATCGCTCCAAAAAATATGGATCGATTTTATTTTCCATGTATTTTGATGCGTAAACTTCTGGGCATAACACTTCTCATCTCAGGTGAAGCAAATCGCGGATAAATATTTTTCTAAAACTATTGAAACCCGAAAATGAGTCCCGAAAATCAAGAAGTAATCACAAACATGCCGGCTTAGCCACGAAAAGTTTCGAAATGTCATTGAATTGCTTTATACATTGGCGATCTGCTCAAGTTTCCTCGCTAGAGCACTTCTTCTTCTTTATTCAACTGGACTACAAATTTTTTCTGAATACCTCCTTACTAAGAATTTTATTTTATTTTTTATCGTCAAAGCTCAATTTTATTAAGCATAGTTAAAAATCTTTAGTAGTTTTAAATTATGATTAAATTTTAGTTATAAGCGGCCAGGTTGGTTTTTTCTGAATCAGAATCGACTGGATGTATATTGCAGTATAATTCAATACAGTGTTCGAAACCTGAACTTTGCCTTGCACGAGTATTCTGAATAATTAAATGGAGAATGCACAAAAGCGAAAAACTCAAAGGAAATGTAAAAAATGCTTACTCTACATTCATTACCATCCGAGCTCAACTATGAGTGATGCCGTTAGAGGCTCTTTTTTTACTTACTATTCAAATAATGTCAGCTGAAATGAATGCTTCAGCAATGTATAGAGTTTTGTTAGTCTATTTACATATAAACACATGTACACTGGTACATTAGGGTGGTCGAAAAGAATTAAAATTTGAATTTGAATGCTGCCGCCCGCTAGGATTGTTCTATACCATAACAAAATCATTTACATTTTTTTCATCTCACTGATTGTTATGGATTTTTAGCTGCTTAAGCCTGCCCGCTGTTAAGAATTTAAGTGTACCCTGCCCAAACCACAAGAAGGGTGATCCTGCAGCTTGCGCCAATTATCTTCTTAATATCGCGGCTATAATCCCACCGTCCATGAACTGATTGGACCTTATCACAGTGCGCCAGATCTTGGAAAATACCCGAGAAAGAAGAATAGACAAGCACCATATTTTTGTCGACTTGAAAGCCGCTTTCGACAGCACAAGAAGAAGTGGCTATGTGCCGCAAAATCTGATTTTGGTAAATCTTATACGGCTATGTAAAATGACCTTGAGCAAGACCACCAGCTCTCGAGCCGTTTGATGCCAAACGAGGGTTCTTTAATCTGATGCTGGAGAAGGTAATTCGAGCCGCAGAACTAATTCGGTCAGGCACCATCTTTTATAAGAGTTTGCAGCTGCTGGCCTACAAACGCGCAGTTAGTTCTGCCTTCTCCAAACTGGATAGAGAAGCGAAGCGAATGGTACTGGAGGTGAACAAGGGCAAGATGAAGTATCTCCTGTCATCAAATAGACAGTCAGCAAATTCACGGCTGAGCACTCCCATCACCGTTGACAGTTATAACTTAAGTTAAATGTAGAGAACTTCGTTTACTTAGGAACCAGCATTAGTGTAACTTCGGACTGAGTAGGCAACTGAGCAGTAAAGTCCTCTCTCGACGGACAAAAATCACGCTCTATAAGTCTCTCATTATGCCCGTCCTAATGTATGGCGCAGAAGCATGGACGATGAAGATATCTGATGAGAAGGCTCTGGGAGTGTTCGAGAGAAAGATTCTCCGAAAGATTTATGGGCCTTTGCGTCTTTGCGATGGCGAATACCGTGTACGATGGAACGATGAGCTATACGAGCTTAACAATGACGTAGATATAGTGCAGCGGATTAAGAACCAGCGGCTCCGCTGGCTAGGTCACGTCGTTCGAATGGATGAAATAGCTCCAGCCCTAAAGGTTTTTGACGCGGTACCCGCGGGTGGTAGCAGAGGAAAAGGAAGACCTCCTCTGCGTTGTAAAAAAAACTTGGCTATAGTTGGGATTTCCAATTGGCGCCAGTTAGCACGAGATAGGGACAGCTGACGTGCTATGTTGACCTCGGCCCAAATCGCTTAGGCGGTTAATGCGCCAATTAAATAGATACATATGTAAGTATATAGATACAGATTCATTGAGTACCAATATTGGCAAACTCTATTTCTCTTCTGGAGACTTTTAAGAATAATATCCAGAGAATAATAAATTCATCCGAAACCTCAAAAAAGCTTACAATAAGCAATAAATTTAATATTCAAAATAGTTACAAAAACAATTGTGTATTATTCTTTGTTTTTCGTTTAAAAAAATGTTTTTTTTTATATGTACTATTTACACAAAAAAAAACAGGCCTCTTAATAAAATTTTATTGAATAATCGCTGAAATTCCGACTTTAAACTTTTCCCATACATCTTAGGACCACGCTAATGCGCATGCACCAGCCGCCCAGCTCATTGCCATGTCAGCCACAGTAGGACTTACTTGAAGGCAACTTGGCAGGAAATGTGATACATATTTCCTTCCATTCTTCAAGATTTTTTTTTTAACCAACTTGCACTCACAACTCCTTGCGTTTGTATTGAATTTCAAAGCAAACTAAAGATGCGCAACAACTCATCTTTGTATAATTCTAAAAGCGAATTTCAATAGTTCCAATTTTCTGCAGCAGCTCAATTTCCAACTGGGTTTGTTGGCATTACGATTGCGTGCAATACAGCGCAGTAAAAGAAGAAAAGTGACCACATTTTAAAAGTCCTGCAAGCAGAGGAGCGCAAGTGAGGTCGAGGGAGGATGCTTGAATGCATTCAGGCATTTCTATTCGACTGCTATTCAACTGGTTGGTGGCGCTGCTTTATGGTCGTTTTGTTGCCCATTATTGCTTAGTCCGAGTAAATTTCATTGATGATCGTGGAGAGTGAATTGCATTTGCGGTCAGTAAACTCAACAGCGGCGGCAAGCAGACGCACACACACACACACAAACAGAAATACACAGAGACACAAACGAAATAACAGCCGGCCTTAGGACTTCGTTCACCTCATTTCCAAGGGGCTTATGGGGTTAAGAGCCACGCGCCCCCATCCCCACTTCCCGGAGAATCCATTCGTTCCGTTTCGTTGGAGTTGCTGGTATTTTCAATTTCAATATAACATTTAGGTTTTTAGGTTTGGTCAAATTTGCACGCCGCTTGCCGCTTGCCGCTCGCTGCTGAGTGTACAATGTGTACATAGTTGTACAGTTGGCTGGGTTGGTTTGTTTGGCTCTGGATATATCAGCCTGGTTATCGGTCCGTTAAGTGGTTAGTTGGCTGTGCATACTCGTTTAGTTCAAACTGCCATTATGGAACTAATACGAATGCCAGCAGCCATGCACATACATACATGTATGTGTGTGTGTGTGTGTGTGCGTATGTGTCTGTGTATGAATTTCATTAAAATTTTGCACGTTGAATGATGTTGGTGCTGATTTTTGTTAGCACGCAAGCTAAAGCCACCCACCCACCAAAGCTTGTGGCCTTTCACTGATGCGCACACATACATACACACACACACAAACACATACATACATATCTCGTATATTTATTAGATGTTGTTTGTTAAAATTTTTCTTTATTTCCTTTCGTAACTGTCTGGGCTGCTTGTATGTACTTATATTTATTTTTTTGTTCGCTCTTTTTGCACACCACAGAAATAGCACATTCGTTTCCTTGTGGATAGTGTTAAGTATATCTGGTTTTTGTGTTAGTTTTTAATTTTGAAATTTATTTTCTCACTTTTTCAATGTTGCTTTTGCGTTTTTGCTCTTTGCAATTCTTTAAAAATATGTACAATTTTATGAATTTTGTTCGCTGCTTTGCTCGTTGTTATCGTTTTTGCACTTTGCACTCGCTTCAAGCTTTTTGCTTGGCTTGTTTTTCAATACACACACACACACACACACACACATACATGCAACTATAGTTTCAGGTAAGCTTTTAATTAAATCAACAATACCAAAATGGTATTTCTAATTCATGTTTGTTGCCGCTATGGTTCGCTGGTTTCATTTCATTTCTCTTCATACCTTGACTTTTTTAGGTTTTCATTTATTTTTCTCCGCTGACCAGCTAAGAATTAAATTTTAATTTATTGCAACAATAAAACTTTGTTTTAAAACTGTAAATACATATTGAGAAGCAAACAGCTGCTGGTTAAAGATAAAACTAATTTTGTTAATTCGCAAAAAATGGGAGAAATTTGTGCATTTCGCAAACGAAAGGATGATATTCACAATTTGTTTGCATGAAGAGATAATCTTTTAAATTTTTTTTTCAAATATTTATTCATAACAGCGAATTTAAATAATTTTCAATGGTATTTGAGTTTACATGGGTAATTCTTATTTAGACAGAATTAAGTAACCAGTGGCCCAAAGCAAAACAAACTAATTTCGGAAGTCTTTTGATCTCTGTATTTTGATATAAGAAAATTGTAGAATGATTTTGCCTGCACATTTATTTGAAATAAAAACCGTGGCTCATGTGAGTGTCGTAATTAAAAACATTTGTAGCATTTTTGGAATTATACGTATTTGTCTCTTAGAACTCACTGAGCTCCGAAACGTCTGAGCGCCACGACTCTAGACAATAGAACTTTTTTTCATAAATGTTTAAAGCATTTTTTTAAGATTTATTGTTTATTTAATATTTATAAATTTACCAAAAGATGCTCAGCAAACTAAAGTTACAAAATTTTAATTGTTGTAGTGTGTCGTATATACTTTTTAAAACGGATTGAAACGGCATCGTGAAATTTTATATGTCTGTACTTCTTCTTTTTTTCGGCTAGGCGACTTGGAAATGTCTAATTCATTCTCAAAGTTAACGTTGTTACAGTGAAGTACATCATCACGACCCCGATGAATGTTTCCTGTTTAATTTCAAGTGGTGTAGGTTCATTTTTCAATAAAAGACCTTCATTCTTTTATATGACCGGTACTAAAGAGAAGTGTTTCCAACCACTTCTGCATTCAAAGTATGCACTTCTACCATATTTCCAGCGTAATTCAAGAAAATAGTGAGAAGATCACAAACTAGACTGGAAAAAGTATTGAAATAGTCCATAATTATTCCCGAAGAGGTCCTTAAAAAGGCGTGAATTACTCCCGAATGTAGTTCCGAACAGGTATTAAATGGAATCCTGAAATTGTCCTGCTCACGTCTCTTATTGTAGCTAAACTGACACCGTGCTAGCCCCAAAAATGATTCCGAGCTAGTCCCAAACTAGTTCTTAAATAGCTGTGAACTAATCTTAAGGCGTTAGCATAAAGAAAACTTAAGTCTGCAGAGTTGGGGGAAACAACGTCTTTTTCCAACGCCGTAATACTTTTGATGCAATACTACACATCTTCTTCAAAGTCTATCCACTTTGCTAGCATCGGAGCACTGGAAGTGCCGTCGAACGACTAAAACGTAAAATCAAATCCGTGCAACGCGCTGCTGTTTTGACTTTGAAATCGAACCAAAACTTGATTTCAATTGTTAATTTATGCAGCGTCAAATATCAAAGTTCATTTTTCCGTTTACGGTCAGTCACACAGAACCAGCGCCAAATCGCATTGCGGGCTGTCAGTGTAAATGTGTACGTTTTCGAGTGCACTGGAATCTAAACCATTGGCGATTTATCATTATTTTCGATTTCGTTCAACCACAAATCCACGTTAACTAACCAACAACAGTCAAAGCTCTAAGCGCGCCATGTGGCAACGCGCATGCCTTGTGCATTTAAGTTCGTGGCAACCACGAGCATCGTTTACATGCAGCATTTGTTGTTTCTATTATTTATGGTTGATTGTTTATTTGTTTTGTATGTTGCAGAGTGGTGGTGTTGCATGCTGCGTGAATTGGTAATGCGTGGAGGTGGCGTGCAATTCATGGAACTGTCATTTTAGATTTTGCATTTATACACGTTGTATGTTGTTGTTATCGGATGAATTTCACAAACCTATTATTTTGACATTGAGGCCAATTTAAAGCTTAACATATCGATGGAGACTGAATGGAGACGCTCGAGTGCGGCATTGATGTAATAATCTCTACTGATATTTGATAAAGCGCTGAACGGTGCTCGATTTTTATTGAAATTTTGTTTTTGTATGTATGTACATACGTATAGAGTTGTTCGTAGCTCATTTAAATAGAAAAAAAAATTAATAAAAAGAGCTAAGTAGAGCCTGGAAAAATATTCCTCTTCACTAAAAATGTAACGAAATCGACTAAGCAAGAAATACATAAATAAAAAAGTCATATAGAAATCGATAACAAATATTATTAAAACTAATTTCTGATTTTTATTATTTATTGAGTTTCAAATTTTGGGTTCCTTTTGTAAAATATGAAGATAAACTTCAAGAATGCTGTTTCACTAAACTCCACCCAAGTGCCTCGTGGCAAGTATGGCATTGGAAATCTACCGATCCATTTCATATGGGAGGGCAATTTAGTCGAATTTTTTCGGTAATAAACTTTGGAAGTTGTTTTTTGTATTTCTAAGATGGTTCGTATTTTTTTTTTTTGGTCATTTTCAAAAAATCAATGATCTTTGGCGTTCTCGTAGTTTTGTTCCAAAAGAGCTTTCACATAAGAATCGAAATGAGAAAAATATTTCGTAACAGCTTTCACTTAAACGAAAATGGGAACAAATTTCTGAAAACGAAAAGTGTAACAAATCTCATCCAAACTTTTCGCGATGAACGGAAGCTGGGGTGTATACACATTGGTGTCCTTCATTTGTATTCCCTTCTTTGTAAAACTTCAGTTCATTGGACATTTATTCGCCACCTTGATCGGATCGTAAAAAATGAATCTTCACACTAAACTTTGCAATAACAAAAAGTAAACATTCCTTAAATTTTGAAAACATCTCGACTTCTTCTGAAACAAATATTTAGATAGCGAAATGTGTGTGATCATTTTTGAAAGGAAACGCTTTGGGCCTATTAGGTCGGCAATCGTCAACACGAATATTTACCAGTGGCCTCTGGACCCTTTCGCCCGTTTCATCAAAATCTAACGAAACATCTTTACTTTTATTCACCACAGAAACTGCCAATGCGATTTACTTCCCAACACTTTCCTCAACTTCTTGTTGACGCTCCTCTCATCCTCTCATTCTTAACTTTAAATTCTCGAAATTTTTTTTTTCGATTTCATTTCTAAAAGAACCTGTCCCAGACTTTTGTTCTTATCTCATTTTGTTCTCATTGTTAACTTTCTCGAAAGTTTCGTTTCCAAACTGTTCTTCTTGAAAACTTTAGTGAGAGTTTCGCTCTGATTTTGTTATTTGTAAGAACTTTTGTTGGTGTTTTGCCTTTATTTTGTTTTTTTTTTGAAAACGCTCCTAAATACTTTTGTTCCCGTTTGGTTCTTTTGTGAGAATGTTCTTGACTATCGATTTTGTGTTCGGGAAGAACTTAACTAAAATCGGAGCGAGTTCTTAATCCTTGATATAAACTTCTAAACTTTCGTTTATTTGGGAATTCAACACATCCCAGTGTGCTTTTTTCTATGAGAATATTTTTAATATACATTAGCGCCTCTAATTTTTTACTCTATGGTGAATATAAAAATTTATAATTTCTAGAAAAACGTTAAACTTTCCTCGCATTTGATGAGAAAAAAAATTACGATTATTCGTAAATAAAATTTAATCGAGTTATCTTTAATCAGAAAGCAGATATGTAGAGATCCGTTAAGATAGAATTGAAAATTGAGTGGCGCAATTATTCACATAAAGCCAACTACTAATTTCAGCCATTTCCACCAAAACGCATGCGCCACCACCGACCCCGCACCACTGCGACGACCATACGCCTGTTCGACCAGCAAAGCGAGTGCTTTCATGGATTTGGCCAACTCTTCGCCGGCGCACTCCTTGAAACGCCAAATGTCCTCCTTGCCAGTGGCCAACTGAGCACAGCGCTCAAACTGTTGCACTGTATCGGCACGTATCGCATCACCCTCGGCTCGCATCTGCTGTGGCAGCGCATACTGCAGGAAGGCATCGATTTTTGTCAGCGCCGCAGTCTTGAATTGCTCCACTTCGGCTGTAACGTTGAAGCCCTCAGCCGGCGGCAAAGCCACACCAGAGTCGGTGGCATTCACGTACGCGCCAGGCATCACACACTTGCAAAGTAAGAAAAAGTTAATTTAAAAGAAATTGGAAAAGTTTTGCGAAAATCAAAAATTTCAGCCAATATTACCAGCGCCAGCACCGCAAACGCAATCGCAATCCCAGTTGCAGTTGCAGCTGAAGTTGCATAGGCCAACAGCGATTTGTCACACATGGTCAGTAAATCAATTTCGAATTTGAAAATTTGTTAGCAGCACTTTTTCTCCGTGACTTTTGCCAGATTACTACTGTCCTTCTCGTGCAGCACGTTCAGCACTAATGATGCTTTTCCCATTCAAGTTGCTCGTGAAATAGAGAAATAAAATCTGTGCTGAAGCCATTCAGTGAACCGTTGATTGAGGTGATGTTTTCGGCGAGCATCGCGTCCAGTCTGCCTTTGTTGAGTGTAGATAAGCGCGGCACGATAAGCGATAAGCGTATCTTTTCCTTAGTCGTTCGTTCTCTGGTGGTCGCAATTAGCGTTTTATGCTCACAAATAAATTTTTGTTTACAGCCACCGCGAGATAAGCGGAAATTATGTATAAGTAATTGGTGCACGACTGCCCTATCTATTTATTAACAAAAATAAAAATGATATCAACGTTGCTTCTTTGATCTCACATACGTAATCTATATATTGTCACATACGGGTATACATACATATATACATACATACATATGTACATACTGTAAGAATATTTATAAAATTTTGAACACATATTTTATTTGCAATATATTTCAGTTTTGTATATAGTTAATTGTCTAACAAAAATCATAATAAAGCTTTAAAACTGTGTACTTATAACCAAAAAAAAAAAATGCCGAAGATTACAAACTGCTTTTTCAGAATTTTTTTTAATTTTTGGGAGCATTAAATTTTGCAATTTTTTATGCAGAAGATGTAGCGCAAATATGGTATCAAACATGCAAGAAATATTTCTGTTTTTGTACAAAAAATTTAAACCAATATTTAAATCAAGGCACATTAAATGAGTAATAGCTGCATGTATTTTGTTTCCTGATCGCTGCAATGTCGAAACTGCTTTATTGACTGATATGCTTTGTGAGGAAAAGTATGACAGATCAAAGGCCAAAGCAATAAAATAAGTTTAAAAAAAACCTAGTGATATTCAATCTGCCTAAATTTAAGCGATTATTGTCAGTAAATTAATTTAAGAAATAATAAAATTAAAATAAAAAATAAATTGCTATTATTATTATGCACACAGATTATGTACATACAGTGCTGTTCGAATCATTAGCAACCAAGTCCAAAATGAAATAGTTTGCCCCTTATGCTCGTTTAATTGTTTTTCAGAATATTCAATTAAAATTCAGTTTATTCTCTAACATAAACTATGTATATAAATCGAATTTTAAAACATTGTCGAAAACTAAAAAGAAAATTCAACAAATTTTGACAAAGATTTTGAACATTTTTCTTGGAAGTGTTAGAATTTTTTCGAGTATACAGTATTATAGCCCATTAAATTTTAGACAAAATGTGAAAGTTTGAAGTAGCTAAGATTTACTGTTCTTCTTAATGTTCTTTTACTGAAAGTTTGGACTGTTGTTTTATATATATTGGAGCGATTCATCGTCCTCTCTCCTTCATTTTTGTTTGTAGACTAACTAAGTGTTGTCCATTTTCACATTCATGTTTTATGTATAAGCAGACTTTTCGTTTTTATTTTCCTTTATTTGGCTATTTAATTTATTTTTCTTGATTAATAAACTATAATTAGTTTTTTTAAGAAAACTCCCAGTTGCCGAATCGCTCATGGAACCAGTATTTTGCTAATTATTTGGTTCTTTTAACACCTAACATTAGAATAAAGGCTCAATTGGCGTTTAAAAATATTCCTTCGTATAAAAAATGTAGGTAGAGTAGAAGGGGGTAATGTGGTGCATGGGCTAATGCGGTGGAATGAAGAAATGAAATGATTAACTAGTCGTCGGTAAGGTAGATGCCCAGTGACCGACGGAGCTTATGCATACAATATTAGCAATCGTCATGTATTTGTGACCAAAGATGTGGCGACATTTCACAAAATTCACGCTTTCGGGACGACAAGTGTTTTTTTATCGTATAAAAAAAAAATAATTTGTCTCACAGAAAATTTCACTAGGTTAGTGTTTTCCGAATTAAATTTTCCTGCTAATGATAAATAATTTTTTTATTTTTGAAAGGTTAGTGTTTTTTACCGAGTTATTGAAGTTAAACTGAAAAATGACGTCGGATAGTGTCGTGCACTATAAAAAGTGAAGTAAATTTAATATACTGATATTTAGTTATATTTTTTTTAAATACAAAGAGCTGTTATATTTGTACAAACACAAACATGTATACGTATACTAACACAAATGTACATAGCGAGCAAAATTGTTATTTATACTTTATCTATTTTCGTTCCTTTTACATACTTTAAATAAAACGGATTTGAACATAAGTAAAATAAATAAATAAAGAAAATTGTGTTTCAACCTTTTTTTCCATGACAACCATTTGTTGCGCATTCATCAAGCTATCTTTTTTTATATTTCATCTAGCAAATAGCTTAATTTTACTTCTTTTAAATTTTTTTATTTTCAACTGTGTTTCTTAACTTCATATAAATGTATATACATATGTACATATGTATGTAGATATAACTTCGAATAATAACAATAGCTTACTTTCTTAAATCAAACCACTAATAATCTTTTTTTTTCACATTTTGGTACCTTTACTACGCTCGAAAAATAATACAACAGAAGTCCACAAAAATTTCGATGGGGGTACACTTTTTTTTAATTTACACCAAGAAGATTGCTGGCTACAAAAATGTTGTTTTACGTAAATGTAATCGAAATGCTGTTGTTCGAGCAAGTCAAAAAAGAGTGCACCACATTACCCCCTTCTACTCTGCTCCATACCGATCTATCGATATTTTCTTGCGATATTTTTAAACATTGATTAAGACAAATTTGCTTTCGCATCTAATACATTTTTTTAGTTTTCTTCTTTTTCCTGTTAAGATTAAAAACTACGTCAGTATTCTTAAATTTAATAAAAAAAATTATATGTTATAGATTTTAAAAGTTAAAAAAATTTCTATTATAAAGTTCTTACATTATGTTCCTTTTGTATTCTGACTAGCACTATAAATAATTGGTTTAATTTCTGTGCTAGGATAAGGCGTCCATAATAAATTCACAACACAAAAGAATCAAATTCACTTATCACTTTCTATGCTCAATGATTATTAATTCCACTTTTTGGAAATTGATTATTTTGTATATTTTTTCTCCATTTTTCCTTTTTTGTTGAGAACTAAAAAAAGTTAAAGCAATTGTATATTTATTGTTATAAAAAAAAAAGCTGTACCAAATTGTATTAATTCAATCAAACTGCTGCAACAAAATCTAACATGAAAATGGCGGCGAACAACAGGACGTTAACACATGCTCCACACCTTCCAATTATTCACACGCTCTCTTCGTTTATGTAATTGAACATATGTTGGTAGAATACTCGTATAAATACTAACATATATACATACATACATACATACATACATACATACATATGTGTAAATGCCACAGAAAACAGCAAACAAATTTAAATAATTTTAAAGTAACGAGATTGAGTGAAAGAGTTATGACAGCTGGAAACTCGACATGTTTTGCCAACTGACATCATTTATGCAACAGTTTTGATATGAAATTACAAGGGTGCGTAGGCAAGGGTACACCCAGCGGAATTTCCGTGTTTTGTATAAAAGTATGGAATTCATTTGTTACCAACAAACACATTCGTATTTGCATACATGCACGGACAACAGCGTGTGAGGAACACAAATTTCAAATGATAAAGTCAAATGAAAGCAGAAAAAATCTAGTGTTTGGCAATTCATTTCTAATCGTGAAGGGATGTAGTGAGCCGAGTTCGTTCGAATTCACGAGTTCAACTCTTTTTACGCACTTTAGAGAATTAAATGTACGAAAGCGGGCTAAATTCAAATTCTGTTGTGGTGGTCTGGTTGCTACGCATTTTAGTAATTTTTAAATACGCAACGTACTTTTAGGCGCGCTTACTTACTACCAACTAGTACACCAAATAGCGTAACCAACGCTGCTTTGTTGTTATTACCATTTCGTTCAGCTCAATTTTTGTTGCGGTTCTTTATTTTACTTTTTTTTTTTTTGGTTGTCTATATTTGTTTACTTAGCTTAGTTTGTTAAGGTGCTGATGATTATATTTGCTTTTTGTTTTTTTTAATTTCTGTCTCCATCTGCAGCTGTTAGAGCGTATTTAGTCTGTTTTTGCGTTTCGCTTTTGGATTTTGAATTTTGGAGTGTTTGCTATTGTTTTTTTTTTACTTTTGTTGGCAAAACTTTTGAATTAATATATTGTTACACAAATGCACAACTGCGCGCCGGTATTTCGTTATGTGGCAACGACAACTCGCTCGAATGCTTGTAAAACAAGTGAAACTCTCAAAAATTCACACCAAAATAATGTTGTTGAAAAGTTTTAATCTTCGGGCGAATATTTCAATTAAGTGACAAAACTTTGCACTTGTCGCCTGTCGCTCGTCGTCGTGTCGTTTTGTCGTTGTGCGCCATGTTTGGCCCGCTGATACCATCAGCTTAAATGTATGCTACAAATAAATCTGCATTGCACATTCTCTAATTCATCCTCCGGCCAAACTCTCAGCTCAACAAACGCAACAAACTCACTCGTATGGTTAGTGTTCTGTTGTTGCTTTTAAGGCGTGGCGCTTTTTCACTTCGACATCGAGTTATGTATGTCTTGTTTTTTTTTTCTTTGCTTTATTCCTCCTGTAGCTGTGCGGCATTTCATGGCAAACCGCATTTAATTACGAGTACTTTGAACTCGCACGCGATTATTTTCAACTTGAAACACGTCCAACATGTAAGCACTGAAACACATATGAAATATTCGATGGTCGTTGTGGGAAAATTCTTGTGCGAAATAAGGAAAGAAAAAAAGTTCAATCACACAAAAATTCTTGTGTATTATATTTACGCAGTTGAGTTTTTTAGAAAATTTTCAATTTGTGCTACAAATAATTATTCTTTTCTATTCGTACGTCTATCAAAAAATCATTACAACTCTGTTTTCTTATTAACTGCGCCTTAAATTTGATAGTTAGTTGTGAAAGCAAATTGTTAAGCCTTTGGCCACATTCCTTTTTTGATTACAACCATTTTTTCTGGCATAGTTTCAGGCGATGCCATAATTTTTTGTAATGTTCACAAGAAAAAGTAGATCAGGCATGGCTTAAATATTCATTTAGGACCGTCAGCACCAATTCCGAATAAGCGCTTAAACCGTCAGATAAGCAAGCGCTGAATAGTAAGCTGAATTGTAGCTAGCCACCGCTAATTTTAACCAGAGATTGATTTATTGACTTCTAAACCTAAAGACGTACATACAGTCGACAGTTGAAAAGGTTGAAGACTTCGTTTTCTTAGCAAGGAGCAAACCAGCGGAGAATATAAAATGGTGTCTTTATCGCCCATGCTTCTGCTATCGACTGAGTAGGCAATTGAGCAGTAAAATCCTCTCTCGACTGACAAAAACCACACTCTATAAGTCTACCATTTTCCCAGCAGTAATATATGACGCAGAAGCATGGGCGAAAAAGACACCAGATGGGAAGGCTCTCGGAGTGTTCGTGGAAAAGATTCTTCGAAAGATTAATGGACATTTACGATTTTAAGATGGCGATTACCACATACGATGGAACAATGAGCCGTACGAGCTTCACAAGGACATCAATATAGTGCAGCGAATTAAGATTCAACGGCTCCGCATGTCGTTCGATTGGATGAAAGCGCTGCAGCTCGAAATTATTCGACTTGGTACGAGCTGGTGGTGGAAGAGGAAAAGGGATGCCTCCTCTGCGTTGGAAAGACAAAGCAGCGAAACGACATGGGTACCCTTAGTATTTCCAATTGGCGAAAGACAGAAATCACTGGCGTGCTGTGCTTAGCTCAGCTAAAATCGTCTAATCATTTATTGAGTAAATTAAGTAAGTAAGTATGTATAAATGGACATTACAGAGCCAGTAGAAGTAAGTAGGGCCGTGTGTGTAAGTTTGCTACAAGTTTCCTGTAATGAAATATATTCAAGCTTTTCTTATTGTATTCTTCAAGTTTACGCCACGCCCTTTTTATTTATGTATATGTACGCCCGTGTTGTGAGGGGTGTCCTATATTAATAATTTATTTGTGACAATGAAGCTATGAAAGACATGTACGTCAATAATGGTCACCGGTCACAAATGTCTGATATTCTTCATCACACAATGTTTTCAAACAAGAATGATCGTATAGAGGCTGTTTTATGAAACTTTCTTCAAATTTCTATTAAACTTCTACTTCTACAAAGGAAATACATAATCACCCTTGTCGTGAGTTTCGTTTTCGCCCCAAATTGTTAACTTTTCACTGTGCGCTTCGGGCGGAAATTGTCTTCCAGCGTAGGCCTTCCGGTATATCTTTCAGCGTAGGCCGTTGATTTTGACATTTTTTTACAGGATCTGACTAAGAGACAATTGCGCCAGTCCAATTTCAAAACTGTAACCTACTCCTTTATATTCGTAGTATCCACCTTCAGTGAAAAATCGCAGGCACGCGCTAAGCTTCCCAACTGGCAGAATAGCAAATTGTAGTCGTCAGAAATCTGGAAAATTGATAAATTTTGTCAAATTACTATTTCATTTAAATTATTTGATGATCTTACATGTTCGAATTTTCGAAGTGAAATTTATTTCGGGCGAATGGAAAAATTTCGGGTGAACTTTTTTTCGGGGAAAACTTCCGATACGTGTTAATATTACATTGCATTTGCTAAAGAGATATTAATACAACTGCAGTAATTCGTTTCCATCATTTTTAATTTTTGATGTTTCGATCTAAATTTGAAAGACTCTCGAGTTTGTTAAACTAAATAAACATAATAAAATAATTTTTTATGTAGAAGTTTAACTCGCTCAACAATAAGTATAAGTATTGTTATTTCTTAATGTACTCATAAGTAGCTTATTTACTCATATTCCATAGTAATCAATTTCCAATTCACTCTCTGCATTGATTTCTAGAATATTTGATTTGTGGTGAGCGGAAAGTCAAAAGATCTTAAATCTTCAATGGCCACAAATTAGTTTTCCCATTTTGCAATTGCCACTGCAGCCAAATTACAGCAATTTAATACCAATTTTCCAAACAATATACATAAATGTGTATATATGCTTTTGGACATGACTGTTGCATGCACCGGTGAAGCGCTCAAGCGCCCAATGCACACACACACACACACATACAAGCAGCGATGAACTGGGCTTCGTGATACCCAGTAATGAAATTTATTCGGCTTACAGCTGATATAGAACACTCCAAAGAGAGAGAAAAAAAATGAATTTTTGTAGTAGCCATCAGGAGGCGGCTTGGTTTTTTTTCTAGCTAGAAGTATTGAAGATAATTACCTAGCGACGGGATAGAGTAATATCGCAATCTGAAATGAAATAACAATTATGAATTTACTGTCTGATTCTGAGTTCTTTATAAATGATCAAACATTTACAAATATTCATAAGTGTAGAATTTGTCAATATCATTTTGCATATTTATAATTAAGCAATGAAAAAAAACTGATAAGTTTTGATTCGAATACAAGAAACTTCATAAATTTTCAATATTGAATATTTGTAAATGTTTTATAATTTGTCAAGAACACACCAGTAAGAACGCTATTTGTAAAAAAATGCATTAAATATTCCCAGTACTACATACAGTTTGTGTGAAAAATTCAAAAACTTGCCAGCATTTTGTATTGGGCTTCAGGATAAATCTAACGGCGAGTATGCCGTACAAGCGAGCAGCGTCCTCTTTCTTTTACACGGAATTTGCTGGGATGTTATTCTATTTACATATAGTCGTCTCTTTTTAATCAAATATTATGCGAAAAATAACTTGTTAAATAAGGCAAATGTAAGTGTTTTCAATAATGCTTTAAGGTGGTTTTGCCGCGACTGAATCGGGCAGTTAGTTTCACAATATTTATAAGTCACACATTTTTTTTTTTCTCACTCAATTGATAGCAGCAAAACCTGCAACTAACTTAAAATATATTTTCAAACCTATAGTACATACAGATGTTGACAAATTTTTGCCATTTATTTTCCTTGTATTTAGTTGTTAATATTTTACCATTGAAAAATGGTGCGTTCTCTAACGAAACGCGTACAAATCCTTGATTCAAACTTTATAATAATTCTACATATTTTCATAAAATTTTTTAACATTTTTGAGTATGCAATATTTTGGTAAATTTTAGACTTTGTTGAGGATTTTAGTAAGTAGTAAAAAGAGGAGAGTTCTTAAGTTTAAAAAAGTGCTTGATTAATTTAACGATCATCAGCTCTCAACGAATTTTTTTGAGTAGATTTTCGTGTAATAAATTGTAATCCTTGTAGTATAAAGAATAGATCTTGCAGCTGTTTAATGATTTATGCGGCGACAATCGAACCAGTGATCCGCAAAGTGATTAATTCCAGTTTAGTTTCTTTGGAACCACTGCAAACTGTATAAAGCAAAGAAAGTACTTATGGCAAAACAAAACTTTATTGCTTCATTGCTGTGTACAATGAATTTTCCGCATGTGCAAGCATACGCCGCAGAGTTCCGCTCGCTCCTCCTCCCCTCCCTAACCACCTCATTGGTATTGCCGAAGTGCCAAGGCCTGCAGGCCGTAATGCTCTAAGTCTGAAATTTCTGCAGATTTTGAGGCAATTGGCCAAAATGTCTTATTAATGATGGCCAACGGACCGACTACTTCTCCGACACACACACACACACACAAGCGCTTGGCACACTACTAGCTCAGACATAAGTCAATTGTATTTGGCCGCAAATAGCCAAACTTTGCTGATCGACTGAATGTGCATGTAGCAGAACTAAGAACAAGCACAAGAAAGCCAATCGCCGTAACAACAGAGGCAAGTTGCACCTGCAACTTTGTGGAATTAGTCCACATCGGCTTGCGCAGCAATCATTTATACCCATTTCGCAAGGGAATACACACGAACATTTGGCCAAGAAAGTTGGCAGCCAATAATTTCTATGTTTCTAGAGTGTGCTGGCCGCTGGTACACTCGCCGCAAATGCTCGATGAGTGGCGGAGCAGCGTTGAGGTATTTGCGAAGGTACATTCGAAGCAAGCAAGCCCCAAGAAAAAGGGGTTCCCCTAAAGGGAGATGCCGCCTTACACCCATGCATACACATACAAATGTATGAATTAATCGCAAAAAAATGCAGCACAAATAAATGTAGAGAAAGAATAGCAGCAGTTAACTCGTTGTAGTAAAGTGGCTCCGGCAGATGCCGTAAAACAGTCAGTTGCCAGCTGCTGGCAGGCAACAGTCAAAATGACGGCGTGTGGCGCAGCGAGTTAGTCAAAGTTCAAGGGCGCTGCAATTGCAATTATAATGATATGCCAGTATTTTTATAGCTTCGACGCAGCAGCACATGCGCTGTGCATGCCGCCCATGCCAAAGTCAGGATTTTCCGCTTCCAGTTCATGCCGCCGGGGCGTATGAGCGACAGTGGGCAATGGCGCTGACAGAGAGTTGGGTCCGCCACAATGTTTTATTATTTGCAATTTCGTTTCAGTTTACACTTTTGCAAATTTTCTTTTGGGATTTTTATTTTTTTATTTTTTGTTTTTGCTCAGTTTACTGCTGCCGTGGTCCAGAATAAGCGAAGTCGTAAAAAATTCAACTCACAAATGTGATTTATACTTTGCTGGGAGAGCGAAAATGAAGTGCAAATGTTTTGATGAGCTAACTTTTTTATTAATGTAGTATGCTTTTATTTATTTGAGGACGTGGTCATGTGGGATTCAGTAAATTTTCATACATTTATAAAAAAATATATTTACTTTTAAGTGCTTGAGTATTATTATATTTATAGTTAAAATATTGAGCACCTTTTGCGATGGTTTCGATTCGTTTCAGGTAAGTCAAATGAAAAGGTCTGACAAGTAAAGAGTTTTAAATTTTGTTTAAATTATTTTAAAATTCATTATAATTCAATTAAAATACAGTTTACTGTCTTACATTTAAAGAAAAGAACAAATATTCATAAACGAGTTCAAAAGAGTTTTTAACAATTTTTTTTGAATACGCAGTTCTATGAAGAAATTGGAAAATACGACTTTGGTGCGTAATAAAATTCTAAAAATTCTGAGAAAAACGTTTGAAATTATAAAGAAAGTTTGATAATTTTTTTTTGCTTTGTAAATGCAATTTATGTGGATTTTGATAGAAAATGACCTGCATTTTAATTGAAAGATAATTGAAAATTGAACTTTGGTTCGTATTTTTAAAGATGACTGTTGCTTTTCTAAGAAATGTGATTTCTAACTAACGTACGAACCCGATTCAGTTAATTTTTTTTGCAAGATTATTTAAAGTAAACTTTTATTTAAAATACAGAGCATCCTCTAAAAAAATCCCGCTAAACCCCATTTGTTTAAAATATAAAAAAATTACAATAATTAAAAAAAAAATCTTCAAATTTCGATCTTTTAAATAAAAAAATTTGGAGTTTCTGAGTAAGCAGTGGGCGACAAAATTCTATATTAATATAACAAAGTGCAAGTCTCTAGTAACTACGAATTAGCATTGATTTTTGACAATTTTTTTCCTCACACTCTTTCGCAATTCCTTTCATATAAAAAATGAACGCGGTTTCAGTAGACACTTAAAACTTGCACTTTCTCAAACTGAAATTGAATGAGCCAAAATACTGCAGAGTCAAAAAATTTCTAAAGGTTAGAGAGGGATTTTGTTAGAGGATGCACTTTATTTTAAATAAAAAATAGTTTAAAATAATTCGAAGAAAACTAAATTGTGCAAACGTGTGGAAGGTGGAAAGGTGGTGCTATAATTATTTCGCTGACAGTGTGATAATGAAGCTAAAAATAAAAGAATGACTACACTTTTTGCATAATTTTATTGCAGAGCTGGGATTTGAACGGCTGTTAAGATAAGACTCGTTCAAGTAGAGCTTAAATATACATCTTTAATCTATGTATATTTAAACATTGGTGCACTGGTGAGCGTGTATGAGATACGAGTATGTGTACTGATATACATATGTAGGGCTGGCATCAAATTTGTATATCGCTTTGGGGGATATCTGCAAAATATTGCAATAAATATGAAAAGTTTTCAAATCGTGTGGCTTTTTGGTTTTCAAATTTAATTTTTTTTCTTTTTTATTTTGTGATGTTTTATTTATTGCATAACTAATATCAATTTTTAATGCCAGCAAAATAATTTAATAATTATCAATCATATAAACATATTTGTAGATACATACATATGTACTTACGTTAATACTTACAAATGTATTCAATTGCATTACTTAGCCGAGGGTTTCGCATTTCAACATGATTCATGCATACATACATACATACATACATACATACGAGTATGTACATAAAAAAAACCAAGTCAGGCGATTATTATATTTAAAAAAAAAATCATCTCTAAATCCCTAAGCGCCGTTTGCACTCACAAACAATTCAATTATTTATTGCATTTTTCTTTTGCTTCGAGCTACTAATACATCAGCATTGATATGCAGATAAGTTAATAAATATTTTGTCAAATACGTCTTTGCTCAGGGTCACAATAAAAGCAAAGTTAAAAGTATTGCATGTATACTTTAATCCTACAAACAAATATCGATACATACATACATTCATGTTCATACATACAAACTTATGTATACATACATATAAGTAGATATATGTACATATGTGCACGAGTACTATTCTCGCATGCTTCACATTTTGCTTCAAGCATTTTAAAATATCAGCTATATCGAGCTAAGACTTTCTCTTTCATTAGCCAAATTGTGATAAGCAGCTTTTTCTTGCAAATAGAAAAATCTTGTTTTACCTGATTAAAATGACGATCATAATTTTCTAAGAAACTAGGCGACCCTTCCGGCGAATATAAATACATTTATGTCATCGTGGGACAGTCCCTGCTAAGTTCTCACCAGACCTCGAAAGTACTCAAAAGAACTGGCAAGTACTCTGGATCGATGCAAAGCACTCAGTACCATGATTAAAACAAAGTAAGATAAAACCATTATCTTCATTCGTCGATCATGATTAATTTTCGGATGATTTTAAGCATTTTCAAATTGTTTATTTAGAGCGAGATTAAAGTTAAAAAGAAATTCTTCCAAATGATTTTTGTTGACATTGAAAATTAATAATTGTAAAAGTCAATATTGTTGAAAACTGTTCTCAGTGGTTCTCCCTTAAAAATTATTCCTAAAGTTATTGAGTTTTTATGACTTAAGTAGAAATGATTATATACAATTTCAAATTATGAAAAGTTATAAGAACTTAATTGATCATTTTAAAATCCTCCTAAGTCATAGTTATATGTTTAAGAATTTTCGGAAATCAATAATAAGAAATAATAAAAAAAAACTCAGAAACAAAAGAATTTTAAGGAAGTTATATGATGTAAATATAATATTTGAGTTTTAAACGAACGAAATATCGAGAATCATTTTTAGTTTGTTAATTTTAACAATCCAAAAAAAATTAAAAACTACTCGTGACTAACGTTTCTTAAGTAATAATTGGGTTACTGTAA
This sequence comes from Philophylla caesio, assembly GCA_963971545.1. Classification (NCBI taxonomy): domain Eukaryota; kingdom Metazoa; phylum Arthropoda; class Insecta; order Diptera; family Tephritidae; genus Philophylla; species Philophylla caesio. The sequence continues at coordinate 219,402,118 of OZ020604.1, read as the reverse complement.
ATAAATCTGAACAAAGCAATAATCATAATAGTATTTTTATTGATGTTATTAATAAATTAAACAACATAACTACGGTATTTGTTATGTTTTTATAAAATTTTGCAAAATTTAATATTTTTAAAATATATAAATATTAATAATTTCACGACGACCTCTGAATTTTACTACGGACTCAACTCCGACTTCTCAGATCTACACTGACTCTGTCAACTTCTTGTTATTCACTGTTTAGGAGCAGTTTGTTAAGATTATTTAGTAACCGTTCAAGTCTTAATATTTTTAGGGTTGGAAATTATATTTGCTATTACTACTACTCAATAGGGGTATTCGGGATCTGTTGTATTTGCCATTATATTTTGTGTTCGTGGTTTCTCTGGTTTTTATAGCAAATGTAGTAAAAATTCAGCAATAAAAGTTGGCGGAACGGAACGGGACTTGCGCCTTCTTTGAAATATATGTTCTTTGATTTATGTTAATACCTTTCCATTTTCAATTGCAATTAAAATTCCTCTTTTGCGAAAATTACAAATAGCTGACAAATTAACATTAGATCCGCTCCATTACCGGTCCGAACTTAACATTTTTTGTAATCTTTCTGTCAAAAGCCGCATTGTACGTTTGTTTAACATTTATTTAATGACATTTATTTACTAACTGTAGTCCGAGGAGTAACTAGTGGCTCAGATCCAGCAAAAATTATCATTCTCTTCCCAAAGCTGACATCTTCTTCATATACTATATGTCTGTTCTCTCAATTTCAGCTGCTCTTCGCTCACGCGACCGTTCAACCAAGATGCCATCTTTTTATAGCAATTTGAGATCCAAGGTTTGTTTTTCAAATTGAGCACAAAAGTTACTGTGGTTGCCTCTAAAAGCAAACTGAATATTTCGGCCACAACTGTCTATCAAATTTTATCTGATTAGATAACATTCAGATGAATAATACCTGAATATCTCTGATACGTTTTCAATGCGATATATTGCTGCTACACTGTTGCCTTGTTGTTGCCTTGTTGTTGCTGTTAACATTGTCTAAATACCCAAGCATTTATGTCCCAAATGAAGTCATCAATATAAATGTTGCGATAAAGTGACACCTCGAGCTATTTCACAAATCTGTAAATGTTTATTTTTTTTTTTTTTTTGGTATTTGCAATATCGCTTTAATAAATTCTAATCTGCTTGAATTGCAGCCACAGATGTCCCCGTAGACATAAGCGTACTTATTGTTTGGGGGGGGAGAACCAAATGCCGAAGGGACACAAAAATAATGCTGCAACAACATTTGTGTCATATTGTTGCTAACTATTAAGCTGTTTGCAATTGAAAAAAAAAAAACACATTGAGCTTTGGGAGCACTCGACTGTTGCAGCCTCCCTCGCTCCTCGCACTCACGCTCACCAGCTTTTGGAAGCAACTGTTTCATTCAGATATGAATTCGAAAGGTGATAAAAAATGGAGCAAAACAAATAGTGCAGCTGAAACAACAACAACAACAACAAAAATTAAGCAAACGAGCTCGAATCTATGTCAAAGTTATTGTTTTACAATTTTTTTTTTTTACTCGTTTATTTATAAATTAATGTATGTATGTTTGTATGTACAATTGTATCCATCTATGTGTGTGCCCGTATAAAAGTTTTTACTTGTTTTGGATATCAGTTTGTATGAAAATTCCATTAGAATGATAAAACGTAAAACTGCAGGACAAACAGCGCCAACAGCAATAGCAGCAATAGCAGCTACAACTACAGCAATGCAATAAAGCAGCAACCAAAAAAGCGTACATACATACATACATACATACATATGTATGCATGCAGATAGTAGAATATAATAAGAAAAATCTCAGTCAAAAGGGACAACAGATGTTCCAACGAATGCAGAACAAGTTACGTAAAGAAACAACAAAAAGGTGCTGCGAAAATGCTTTGCGAATGCCAATAACAACCAGTGTGCGCGCTGGCAAGAGAGTTGACGAAAAAATTTGCTAATACAAAATCGTAGATAAAAGTAAGCTAAACAGTTGCAGCAGCCAGCAGGAAAACGGTGTATTTTTTTTTTTAATTTTACAAAGACAACATCTTGCGACACACCAACTGAAGCTGAAGCAAATGGCTCAGCGCGTACACTTCTTACCTGAAGTAGTGAAAATAAAAACAACAAGCACTGTAACCAAATGCGAAGAAACAACCTCGAGCAATATTGTAAATATGTGCATAAACTCAATAAAAAGAATATTTATATATTTACCTATGTTTGTATGTATTCATATATTAGATGCAGCTTAAACCCTTATACAAATTTCTAGTCCTAAACTCATTCATTTAGAACCACTACTAGTTTGCGATACATTTTCCTTGGAAGTGAAATTGCCCCAGTTTCATTAATTTTCCTTTAGTTTCGAACCAGTTCTAAGTTCCTTAGTTGCGAACCAATTCACAGCGAACCAATTCAAGAACCTGTGGTTTAGCTTGCGCTGTTTCTGTCGCCGCAATAGCCGAGTGCATTAACTTATCGTGAATTTGTTTGCAAATAAATTTTTTTTATTTTCATTTTCATTTAAGTATTTTTAATTTTAGTAATTCATATGCGAAAGAGCGGATTCAACAAAGAATTTGAAATTTCAATGACTTTTTGAATTTTCCGCGCAGAAAGCAGATAACCTCTGGACTTTTAAGAAATATTGAAAAAAGTAAATTTCGTGTGCTGATTAAGCAATTTTTTTGAGTAAAAAAGCCATCACCGAAACCAGAAAAAGGCTTGATAAATATTATTGGGACACTGCACCATCAATTTTAATGCTTAAGAAGTGGCTTACTGAGTTCCTTTGTAGTCGTATCAGCACAAATATGTATACCGGTGGACTTTTTGAAAAATATTTAATTTTCAGTGAGACAAATTTTAGCAACTAGTTTCGAAATTTCCAGGTCAGCTGATGTGACGGCTTGCTAAATAAAAAAACAGCCTAGAAGATAATTTATGATCAGCCAGGATCAGGTGAACTGAGGTGGGGTGAGGTGAGTGGAGCTGAGGTGAGATGCGGTGAGTTTGGCCAAGTCAATTGTAAGTATGGTGAATTGAGGTGCAGTGAGTTTAGTGATCCACCAGTATGTGGAATTAAGTTGTAGAGGGTCAGGGTGGTTGGTGTTAAAGTGAATTTATTTAAAGTAAACAAAAGAAAGGGAGGATAAACTGAGCTGTGGAGAGGTTCACGAATAGCGAGTTAAGGTACTAGAACACTTTAGAAAGCCAAAAATAGGCATATTTTAAAGAAATTTTTCCTCAGCCCCTTTATTAAATATGAACATGAAACTTTTGGCACATTAATATTTAAGTTTTAGCGAGTACAAAACAATTTTTTCCTCACTTATACATTTACAGTCATATTATAGAGGGCGCCAAAGTCGAGTCTTTGAAAAAAGTTGTTCCGATTGCGGACAGTAAATCCCATGTTAGGAATCTCTGAAACAAAAAAATTTAATGGCATTTGAAAACGGAAGGTTTCCCACGTGACAATTTACCACCGTTAGTGAAAAATTCCTAAAAAAAATGGCGAAAATTTAAAAAAAAATTTCAAAAATCGCCTTTTTTTTCTTTTGTTTTTCATGGTTAAAAAATATTTATTTTTTAATTTTTGATCAAATTGTTGTAAAGAATATAATAACAAATAGAACGCACCAAGATTTATTAAAATCGGTCCAGCCAATGCGGATATGAACTGTCCGCAAATTGAAAAGATGTTATTTCTAGAAAAACGCTTTTAAAGTTTACGCTTTTTCTCCGGCAGCAGCGCGAGCACTTAGACAATTTTAAATTTCGAAATTCACAAAAATATTTTAGGGACTTATTTTTGAAGCTGTAAGGAACGGAAAATTTTTTGGAAATTCTTAAGTGTGCGAGTACTAGTACCTTCATGGCTCTGAGTTCATGTATGATCAGTTAAAATGTGGTGAGTGTAAGCGTGATGAGTTCAGGTGTGGTTAGTTAAGTGTTATGAGTTCAGATATGAAGAGTTTAGGTTTGTTAAGTTTAATGCATTAATTTAATTTGTAGGTACTTTTCATGTGGAGAGTGTAAGTGTTGTAAGTTTGGTAGTAGTGAATTCAGATATAGCAAACATAGTTTCCGTCAGATTTATTTTCGTCGAATTAACAGTGGTGCTTTTAAATTTACAGAAAATCTTTCCACTCTCGCCGCCCAGGAATGTCTTTTTTAGATTGCTTTTAGCTCATGTTATTATCTAATAGCAGGTTGCAATTGTATTGTTGCTTATCATCAACATTAACTGGGTTTCGGTGCGTAAGTGGACGTAAACAATAATAGGTGTGTAAATCAGTGATTCAACTAAAGATAACAATGCTGTTAGAGAGAGATGATGATTATAGAAAACTGCATCACCATGTAAACATACATAGTCGATGATACATTATGTATAAATCAAATGTCAAATGAAAAATATGCACGACCAACTTAAAGCATACGCATTTCCGAGATTAGCTCCGAGGTACATGCACATCTAGACTGATATATAAAAGCGTCCCCAAACCAGTCACAGAACAATTAAAGACGAGCATTGTGATAGAGTAACTGAAAAACTCTGAGAAGTACTAGCAGAGCTTTAAGGAATTGCATTCAGAATGAAACTGATATTAATATTTTTCTTAGTTATTGGTCTTGTGACAGTAAAGGTATGGAATTTCATTGATTAATAAAAAAATATTGGTAACTTTTATTATCGCATACATTTCAGAGTCAGCTGAGCCTAGGCTTGGGCTTAGGTCTAGGAATCGGGCGTACAGGTCCACCGCCACCAGAGTTTTTCCAAAATGTCGTCTTGAATTCAGAGGCACAAAAGCTTCTCGCAACACCTGATCTCCCAGCTGATTTGCAGCAACGTGTACTGGGCACGACAGGCAGTGCAGAATTGGGATTTAAAAGTTGTAGCACAGTTTCCACCCTCCCTTGGTTTCAAATGCGCTGCGTTGCCTTACAACTATCCAAATCCAAGGCTGAATTGAAAGCCATTGACGACGAAGCTAAAGCTCGTGCTCAGGCTGCTCCAGCGGCCGAGGGGTCCGGACAAGCGACAGTAGAGGCAACAAACCTCTAAGAAGAGCATTTTTATTTGAAACTTAAAATATCTTCTGTAAAATGCAGAGCTTTGAGTTATGAAAATATTTTGCAGTAAGAAAATATATACATATGTATGTGTGTATGTTTATAACTATATGTTGTATACATAATGTTTTATAAATATTTCATTAAATTTTAAAGTAGAAGCACGTACTGGAAAGGGACTGCATTATTAATATCTTTTTCATTTGATTACATTACAGGTTATTTGTTTATTTGAATTAACCCCAGTTTGATCATTTCAATTCTGAAAAATTTGCACACCATATCTCATTATCTGCAAAAAAAAATCAAATCAGTAAACTGTCGACTCACAAAGCCATTAGTTAAAAGCAACCATGTACTCCTGCATTGCCGACCCGCTTTTAAACTGTCTTACCCACTAAGCCCACCTGCTTTATCAACAACTAAAAAAGCTTTAAAGCGAATGTCAGAATATGGCACAAGCGACAGCAGTCAAGTTGTCAATTTCGTTTCCGTCCCCTCCCAAACGATTCGTATATTTTCTTTAAGCTCAGCAAAACAGTTTTCCAGTCATTTCTTCTCCTATCTCCAACACGCACCAAAAGCTCCGCTACGAAGTACACAAATTCCTTGAATAAGAAATATCGATTTGCAGCGCGAGAAAAGTCCATCAGCGCAAAAAACAGAAAAAACTTAATTTCATCGAAGAAAAGCGGAAAATCAAACAGAAATAAATAATAAGTGTGCAAGTCGAAAGTCCGATAATTTGTATCGGTGTTTTGGAAAACCTGAAAAACGCGTAATTAATCGCTCTAGTGAAAATCTCTGTGTGCACTGAGGAGGTCGAGTGAAAAAAGGGAAAGTAGCAGGGATGGCGTTCGCAGGATTGAAAAAGCAAATTAACAAAGCGAACCAGTATGTGACGGAGAAAATGGGTGGGGCGGAGGGCACGAAGCTGGATATGGACTTCATGGAAATGGAGCGCAAGACGGATGTCACAGTTGAACTGGTCGAAGAGTTGCAGATGAAGACCAAGGAGTTCCTGCAGCCCAATCCCACGGCACGTGCAAAAATGGCTGCCGTCAAGGGCATCTCCAAACTGTCCGGCCAGGCTAAGTCCAATACTTATCCCCAACCTGAAGGTCTATTAGCCGATTGTATGCTCATGTACGGCAAAAAGTTGGGTGAGGAGAATAGCGTGTTCGCGCAGGCGCTCGTCGAATTCGGTGAGGCGCTGAAACAAATGGCTGATGTAAAATACTCTTTGGATGACAATATAAAACAAAATGTCTTAGAACCACTGCATCACCTGCAAACTAAAGAACTGAAAGAGGTGATGCATCATCGCAAAAAGTTACAGGGACGACGCCTCGATTTTGATTGCAAGCGTCGCCGGCAAGCTAAAGACGAGGAGATTCGTGGCGCCGAGGAGAAATTTGCCGAATCGCTGCATTTAGCGCAAATGGGCATGTTTAACTTGCTCGAAAACGACACCGAACACGTGTCACAATTGGTAACGTTCTCTGAGGCGCTTTACGAATTCCACTCGCAGTGCGCAGATATATTGCGTGGCTTGCAGGAGACACTTCATGAAAAGCGCGAAGAGGCCGAAGCCCGACCAAGATCTGAATTTGTGCCCAAGACACTGTTGGATCTCAATCTCGATGGCACCGGCGCCAACGACACGGACAGCGTGAGCACACCGGCACATAGGGCTTCAGCGGCATCACCGCTACCCTCGCCTTTGCGCTCGCCAGCCAAGTCGCTGGTGGCGGGGGCCACTACACCACTGCGCCAGCAGCAACCTTGCTGCCAGGCACTTTACGATTTTGAACCAGAGAATCCAGGTGAATTGGGCTTCAAAGAAAACGACACTATTACATTGTTGAATCGTGTGGACGACAATTGGTATGAAGGCTCCTTGAATGGACGCACTGGCTACTTCCCACAGTCATATGTGCAAATTGTGGTGCCATTGCCCAATGGCAATTAAGGGGAGCATGCTAAGCTGCATTGATGAGAGCAAAGCACTTCATCAAACCATAAGCGACTAGTTGGCAAACAATAATTAATTATTTAATATTAAATTTAACGGTTAATTAAATTTAAAGCTGCTAAAATTAATAAGACATCCAAAAAAAACGCTAAAAAGTTGAGATGTGTATTTATTATAATTATTAAAGTCAATGGAAATTAATATTTTTAAAATTTCAAATATCAATTCAAAAAAACTTCAATTACATTCAATTCAGAATCGATGAACTTTTAACAAGATGTTTAAAATTAATAGTAAAAAAGAAAATTTATTGTGCAACTATGAGTATTTATGTAACTCCTCCTATCTTATTGCCTACCTATCAGACTATTATCACATAAAAGTGTTCACACCACATTTATACTTACATACGAATACATTTGCCATTCTTAAGTCATCACATGCGCTACACATCATCTTCCATCCACAAATACACGAGCGAACTTTTTCCTGTTACCATTTCTTGCTCTTAACTTACCTACATTGTGTGTGTTGTTTTGTTATTTATATTTAAATATATGTATTTATTAAGCATAATACAATAATATATATGTACGTGTATATTTATTATAACTCTTACATTAATCGTATATATGTTTTCGAGACGAAGAAGATAAATTCGAAGAAACACGAGAGCGAAAGAGCTCCTTAATTCCTAAATACCTAAATATACCTTATACACTTATTGAAAAGACCTTATACTAAATAAAAAATATAATAAAAACTTACAAGTTGGAAAGCAAAAATATTTGAACTACATATGTATATTGTATTAAAAAATCAAAAAAAAAAGTTAAAAAACAGAAGAAAAACAAAAAGTGTCATAAGGGAACTTAACTTCAAAAAGTATAAAACTCAAAATAAACTTTTGCAGTGGTTCGGAAGAGAAAACGGATAAGTTTTACAATTTTGCTGTGTTAAAAATTATTTTAGTTTGTTAAAAATATTATGTAATGTTACTAAGCTTTTATGAAGCAAAAAATATATTAAATAGACGTTAAAAAACTCGTTTACATTACCAAATGTACATATGTATGTATGCGTTTTACGCTCCCGGTGCTGGAAGACGGGCTTTGACAAGTTTTTGCCAGAAGCGAAGTGTATATATACATACATATGAACATATACATACATACATATGTACATAAGTATGGATATGCCAGATTAAATTGGTTGTTATGAAAGTATCTGCATATTTCCTTGTCAAAAGGGTTTTTTACAAAAGTTCATTGCCTTTTATAAAGTGCTATTTAGGGAAAGTTGTTGAAAGGATGAATAAATTGAAGTCAATTAAACAAATTAATTTTGGTTATTTGCAAATCATTTTTAAGTTACTGTCTAATTTATTTTTTAATTTTCCTGGGAACATGTACTTTACTTTAGATTTACTTGAAAAACTTTTACGTTTTTCTTTCTCGGCAAACTTAATATTCGTCAAGGCCGGCATTATAATTTGTTATTCCATTTATTTTCTTATTTATGTACGTATACATACATATGTACATACGTACATACATACATATGTTTAAAAAAAAAACAATACTTCCTTAGCCTCAAAAACTTGTCCGTTTTTAAATTTTGCCGCCGAGTTAATACGATATAAAACAAAAAAAAAACACTGCAGAAAAACAATTTATAATAACAAATATGTAGTTTTGCAAGATAGCGAGACCCACAGCGATGAAGGGGAACTTAAGGCAAATAACCCACGATAACAGGAAGATATTTACATGCATAATACTAAGAGCGGTCAGTAGTCTCATGTTGGAATAACAAATATTGAAATTAAAACAATTTAAACATTGATTTAATAATTATATACATACATACATACATATGTACTTACATATACTATGTAGATGAAAAGGCTAAGCAAAACGAAAAACAATAATGTATTGAAAATATATACATACATACATACATTCATAAATTTATGCAACTTGATGCAATTACGATGAGTTATAACAATAATAATTGTAATGAAAATTTACAAGTGTAACAATGTAACAATTACCTACCCTTATACATACGAGTACATACACACATACATACATACTATATACAAATACTAAACGTTAATATGTAATGTGAAAATTAATTATAATGCTAATGCAGAGAATAGTCAGAAAAGGAAGGAGTAAAATGGTTTATGATATGCTGATATACCTAAAGATACATACATATAATATTAATTACATTATGCAAACAAGAAAACAAAAAAATCAAATAACGCAGAAATTATTGATGCAAAGCGCGACAAAAATGAAGGCTAAAAACGCGAACAAAAAAAAACAAACCAAAAAAGATATTAATAAAATTTTATTTTCAATGTGTCTTTCGTTCCATCACAAGCATTCTCTTTTCCACGTTTCCTTCTCTACAAATTTTCGTTGCTGCACGTCTTTTATATAGAATATATTTTCAATGAATTTGCTGTTACTATATCGTCTGGTTTATTAATATATTCTCTACCCGCCCCCAGCATCCAATGGTACATATGTACATAGATAAATACACATGTGCACCTGCCAAGTGAATGCAACACCCCCTCAACGGCAATGATTTTGTACATCGAAAAAAAAACATTTACCAAGGCAACGAACCCTTCGTCGCCCGCTGCCGAGTGCTCAAAAAGTTCATCCGATTTCAGAAGCTACGCCTGCAATGTTCTACGAACCCCCCCACCCCTGCGGTTAAACTAAAATAAATCGTATAATTAAAAGGGGCGGAAAATGGCTTTCACTATGACAACAATGTCAATGCCAAAAGAAGGCCACATCACACTAAGAGATGTATTCGAGTGAGCGTATCACAACATCAGCATTGGTATCAATCTACTCCCTTGCCCCGCAATAACGCATGTTATTTGCGCTCTTTTACAGGCAGTCCACTGCGTGTAAATATGTAAGTATATGCATATGTATATATGTATGTACATACAACATACAAACATACTTATGTGAATACTATGGCATATTTGCGTACTAGGAGCTTTTAAATTCACCCCCAAAAAACATCAAGGTTATAGTGTATGATGGCGCCATAGTAACAACGACCTCGATTGGCGCCTGTGTGTCTGCATGGAATGCAACGTGGGGATGGCAATGTTGTGAAAAAATAAGTGGCGTAAAGAAGAAACATGACCGAACGGAAATTTAAATATGAAGAGCCACCCTAGTGTATCGCTTATTGTTTTTGTTGTACAACACCAACATTATATGCCCAGCGATCAAACGAGCAAGAACAACCTTGGTTAAATAACGTAAGATATACCTATGAGCTCTACCACATATTTCAGGTAAAGTTTCATGAGATTCTTAACTGTAGCTGGGAATTATATTGGGACTTTATAAATATTTCAATAATTCAACTATACTTTTTTTTTCTTTTTATCTAAAACTCGTTTAATTCGATATTAAGATGTTTGTTAAGAAAAAGTCGTTGCAGAAATATATTAAAAATTTAAAAGATTTTTACATTGTTCTTACGGGAGTTGAAGCGAAAAGTCTTATTTATCAGAAATAAATTTTAAGATTAATTTATAAAATGTGTATTGCAATTAATCGTAAACGCGTATGCAAAAGGTGAGAGTCAGCTTATACAGTATTTCCATGATACAGTGAATCACGTGGTGCGCTATTTGAATTACGAATGACGAAGCACCCCGAGGCATTCGTGACCCGTTTAGCATTTCTGCTTCTGTTGTAATACAGCATAACATACTTTTGGCTCTTCATTCACTCTAGTTGTAGTAAACAATATCTTCGACATAAATATTTTCTTCACAAAGTCAACGTTTGATTCCATTTTAACATTTAGCTGTTTCTTGTTTGCTTAATTTTTGTTTTGTTAGCCGTATGAGTTTTGGCAGCTATTTTCGATAAGCTTTTGATAAAAATTCGAGAGGGAATCAACTTTTTCTTGATTCGCATAGTGATTCTGGTTGAATCAATTACAAATGACGTGATTCGCTCACAAAATTTATTGTGCGTTATGTCGTTCTTGATGAACTATAAATGTGCATTTGCCCTTATGAAATTTTATACCTAAATGCAATTAAATGCTATAGAATTTTTTTAAATTATTTTTACACTTGAATTGGTTTATGTTTCTGTAATAAAATAATCGTAGCTTATACAGAACAATTGGAATATAGGAAAAAAAGGTTATTTACACCAAACTCAACTTCGGCGCATTCTAAATAGATCTTTCATTAATTACGTAAGGCAATTTTAACAACTTCTGACCCCCCTTACCCTATTTCTTGAACTTATACAATTCTTTCTTGCGTAAGATTCTATCACATTATTTGAAATAATTAAATGTTTAAAAAAATATTACGTAACAATGAGTTTTACCCGCTTCACTCCCAAAGATGAGGACATGTAGAGATTTTCTTTATCCCTCCTCCCCCTCGGTACTTTAATGTAATTACTGAAGGCCGCTACCTTCCTTAGGAGGCCGCTACCTGCTATAGTTTTTCTTTAATATATGTAGGTATGTATGTTTATAATACAAACATAAAGTTGTCATTTGCATATCGCATACCACAGTATTTACGAGTTTTTAGTTTGAAAGTTTTAGAAAATTTTTGTTATTAAACTTTTTGTTTATATTTTAATTAAATTAGGGCTATTTTTAAAGTGCTTGATTTAACTCCGTTTAGTTAAACTTAATTTAAATTTAAACTTCGTTTCTTTGCGGTCAATTAATTTTGTTGCTACTTAAACAAAATACTCAGCAATCAGCTCATAAGTTAAACTAAGTTTAACCCTGGAATTTATGTCATTCTGGCAGGAAAAAATTAAAAATGTTTTGTCAATTTTTATGTGTGGGCAGTTTGATGTCTTGACATAAAATTTGTAAGATGGCGTCAAACAAGTAAATACGTAAACATTAATAAATACAATAGAAACCAACTCAGTTTTTGCTTCTGAATGAAAATATCTTGGATGTTAACCCAACGAAGTTTACAACCAAATGAAAAATTAGCTGTCAAAGTAACAAAGTGACAGCTTATTTCATACAATATATGCTAAGAATAAACACGGACATAAATGGCTGATATGAAAAAATAAGCTGTCTCCATTGACAATATATTTTCTGACATCTATTTTAGGACATCAGCTATTTTGTGTGGAGATGAAGGGTTAGTTGATGAGAATGTTGATTTATATCAAGAACGATAGAATACAAGATTGCGCCTTTCCGACGAAAAATGATGTGAAGCAAAATGCGTGCAACGTCATGAACATGAATTGACTGAGAATCGAAAGAAATTGCAAGAAAAATGTGAGGTTAGGTTCTCCAATGATTTGTAAATTTTAAAGTTTTTACCAATTTCAGCACTTTATGCAACATATTTATATTCAAATAATTTCATTTATGCTCTGTGTCTGATTTGATGCCTTGAAAAAAACTGCAGTGCAGCATTAGGAAACACAAGAAGCTTAACTTAATACCAAGTGCGCACAGCTACACCTTCACCTTCATTGACAGACTTTGCGATTTAATACTTAACACTTCGCACTTCATGTTTAATAACTTTATTTTAAATAAAATTACTTTAAGCATTGAATTTAAACACAAACAATTGCATGCTTACGTACACACAAACAAAACCGACCGCGTTTTGTGACGTAGCATACACAGCTGATTCTGTCTAATTTGCTGAGAGCGAATAGCGGTTTGCGGAAGGCGCAACCTCTGTATTTTCGTGGATTTATATTAATCCCTATATTATTAAAACGACTCTTGCCATCACCTTGTTATTTTGGGGTTGGCAGCTCTGCTTATTGTCAAAAGTTTCCAATTAGAAACGTCAGTGGTCAATGTCAAAAACCAATGACGTTCTGCTTATTCGCATTTTCCACCAATATTTAGAATCAAGTTTGTGCAGATTTGTGGACGGAGTCAGACAGAAAAACTTAATGTAATTATACGAGTTTAATTTTAAAAAATAGTGCATATTCACGTCCTTTAAATTATTGTTAAGTTGAAATTAAATGTGATTTTGAGAAATTGTGTCAGGCAGTGTGTGAATCATTAGTGTGTCCAATTGGAACGAGTGCAAGGGGCGGTGTATGAATTGTGGTTTTTTGTTGTAAAAATCGGGGCGGAATACCTAAGTTTCATAAACGCGGCCAATTCCCAGCACATACGCTTACAAGTGGCAGTGGTGCAAGTGGAAAAAGAAATGAAAATTGTGACGGAATTTTTCCAAAAATAAATTTGTATGCGTGTGCGTGATTCATAGCGAATCGCCGTAGTACGATTAAGTGCAATCCATACAATTAAAATACATATAATCAGAAACTGAGAAACAAATACAAATCGTAGCCAATACCAAATTAAAGTGATTTTCCCTTGTTTGTTTATAAATTATTACAGCCCTTTCTGTGAAGTGAAGTCCTTGCTGAGTGAAGTTGCCGCTGAAGTAGACGTCGTTTCCGCTGTAGTTGTGTAAAATTATACAAAATGTTCAGTTTCTTGAAGCGTGAAAAAAACAACCAAGAGGTTGTAGAAAATGTGGTGGGAGAACTTAAGAAAATCTACCGCAGCAAATTGTTGCCCCTAGAGGAGCATTATCAGTTTCACGACTTTCACTCGCCCAAACTTGAAGATCCCGACTTCGATGCAAAGCCCATGATCCTCCTTGTGGGCCAGTACTCAACCGGCAAGACGACGTTCATACGATACCTATTAGAGCGTGATTTTCCAGGCATTCGCATTGGACCTGAGCCCACTACAGATCGATTCATTGCTGTAATGCACGAAGAAAAGGAAGGTGTTATACCTGGTAATGCGCTGGTCGTCGATCCCAAAAAGCAATTTCGTCCGTTGAGCAAATACGGCAATGCGTTTTTAAATCGTTTCCAGTGCTCTACACTCAATTCACCCGTCTTGCAAGCAATCTCTATTGTGGACACGCCCGGTATTTTGTCGGGAGAAAAACAACGCATCGATCGTGGCTACGACTTTACAGGTGTCCTAGAATGGTTTGCAGAGCGCGTGGATCGTATTATATTGCTCTTCGACGCACATAAACTAGATATCTCCGACGAATTCCGACGTTCCATTGAAGCGCTCAAAGGACACGATGACAAAATACGCATCATTCTAAATAAGGCTGATATGATTGACCACCAACAGCTTATGCGTGTATACGGCGCGCTGATGTGGTCCTTAGGCAAGGTGCTGCAAACACCTGAAGTGGCGCGTGTCTACATTGGGTCATTCTGGGATCAGCCACTGCGTTTTGATGCTAATCGTCGCCTGTTCGAGGACGAAGAGCAAGACCTTTTCCGTGACTTGCAATCACTGCCACGTAATGCAGCATTACGCAAACTCAATGACTTGATTAAACGTGCGCGACTAGCAAAGGTGCATGCCTTTATTATTTCTGAACTGCGCAAAGATATGCCATCAGTGTTCGGTAAAGATAGCAAAAAGAAGGATTTAATCAAAAATCTAGGACAGGTCTATGACCGCATACAGCGCGAACACTCCATTTCGCCGGGAGATTTCCCGGACATCAAGAAAATGCAGGATGTGTTACAACATCAAGACTTTAGCAAATTCCATTCATTAAAACCGAATTTGCTAGATGTTGTAGACAATATGCTAGCCAAGGATATAGCGCGATTGATGGAAATGATACCGCATGAAGAAATGACTTTAGTTTCAGAGCCGGTGGTGAAAGGTAAGTAGCTGCATTTCATTAAAAGGAATGTAGTATATAAATACATACATATATATGTTTATAATAGGAAATTTTTGTGTAGTGTCATTGCTGATGGTTTGTGGCTCATGCATGTTTTTGCTTTTGCATATGAAATTTAAATACTTTCAGTCATTGTTTTTTAACGCTGCTTTCATTAAAAATATTCATCTACATACATACATACATACTTACATATATTTATTATTTTTTCTTGTCATTTCAAATACCCAATTTAATATCTTAAATTTCTTATGTTTTTTTTATATGCTGATGTTTGCGAATCAACTCACTTGTTACTAATCAGAACTTAAAGGTAAATGACACTACAAATATTTTTTTAGAATAACATTTGATAGCCTTTATTATTAGCTCATAGAACCTAAGCATATTTGTATGTAGGTACATCTGTGTTCAATTTAAGAGCAGCAGTTAATTTTGACATAAGTATGTGGCTTTTAATTCTTATATTTTTTTCAAATTAAATACCGTCAATTCTCTTAATAATCCAAATGATTCAGAGAGCTCAACCTAATACAAGTTGTATGTATTAAGAAATTTTTGACAACAAATTTATGGCGTGTGTGACTGTAAGGTTAGCCTGAAAGTTTAAAACTTAATTTAACAAATTTTCACCAAAACTTCAAACTTTTTACTCAGAAGCTTTATAAAATGTACATATTTCAGTACGTAATTTTTTAGCAAAGTGCTTGTTTTAAATGGCAAAAAATTACCTTTAATTTTCAATATGCATACATAAGTATATTTTTTTCGTTTAAAAATTAATGCGCAAAAAATCTTCAGGCTGACAAATTTTAACTATTTATTCTTCTTTAATTAAATATACAAATTTTTTTAAATGAGATTAAAACTATCTAGATAAATAGCCTTAATATAAATCCGCAGTAAAAACTATGAAAAAGATTTAAAACAATCATGAAATATTCTTTAAGAAAGAACTTTTAAAAATTTAAAGATTCAACTTAAATATGTGCATTATTATATTTAAATTCAATAATTTGCATACAAAAAATGTTCAAAGAGAATCTGTTAGGGTTTCAGTTTCCAAAAAGTATGAAAATTGGTTAAGTTTGTTGTTTAGGATGGATTTCTGATTGCAAAATGATGAAAAATGCATACAAGAAAAATGCATCGTCAAAATTTTGTGAATTTTTAGCAATGCAATTCTTTTTAACACAGTTGTACATACATATATATATATTTTATGGCTTATATATGAAAGATGTATAGGGAAAATAAAAACATGCTAGCTGTTGCTGGCTTGACATCATTCGAATCAAGAAGGTCTTAGTACTTATGCCTCCTTAAGCTTTATTGCCAAACGTATTACTAAAACATAATCATGATGTAGAACGATTAAATTTCTATCGTGTCGCATACCACTTTGCCAAAATCGGTTTGAACTCTGCTATTTAAAAAATAATAGTATTTGCGATTTGCGTGAACTTCACAATCAGCGTTTGAAAAAAAAATTAACAACTTGCTGGTAAAAGCAGAGCGCATGAAAATCTTTTGTGCAAGTTAGAAATGTCAAATAAGTACAGAAACTTAAACGGCTTCCTTAAAATATAATGAAAGCCAATCACACGAACCCAACTTTGCTTTCGAAACTCAAATTTAGGAAATACAAAGTTTCTGTATTCCGAGTCTTTACAGCAACTACTCACCATATGTATTTCTGTACGCAGACATAAAGTATGAAAAAAAGGATCACGAAAGTAAGTTTAAGTGTTTCTAATTTCCTCTACTTGTGCCAACAACAAAAACAACAAAAAAAAACAATGACACATAATTATCACAACTACTCGAAAGGCCGTTATAGCTATAAATTCTTTATAAAAGTTTTGAAATCACTAAGAAAACTTCCACAACTCACACATTTAAAAGAAATGACCCACTTCCGAATAGCAATAAAAGCAAAGCCATTTCAAGTAAAAGCATGCAGCAAAAGAAAACCAACAAACGTGCAACTCATTGTTGGTTACTCATCGTGATTTACAATGTCGACAAAGCAAGTTTCAATTGTACAGATGTACTACTTAGCGAGCGTGTACCGGCAAAGCAAATAACTGGCATATATGAAATTGAAAAGTAACAAAACTCGGCAATCACTGGCCGAGACAAAAAATCTAACCGAACACGAGCAGTAGCATTCATAACAAAAAATAAGAAGACGAAAAAAAAAACGCAATGAGTAACTTCATTTATTCACTGAAACATGACTTAAATAAGCAGCTTGAAAATAATAGAGAGAATAATAGAGAACAGCTGAAAAAGTCATATGATGAGATGGAGTCGCTAAATTTGTTGTATGAAAAATTATTATGCTTGCTTGTGCATCACGAAATACTAAATAGCTTCCCCATTAAACTATTCGCACTAAATAATTCACGTGCATGTCATCATACATACGTATGTACATACATACATGCGTGCATACATACATACATAAAAATCCTCAAAAATTAAATTTTTTTATAAACAGGCATAACCAGTATTGACAACACAATTTTTTAACACTTGTCCTAATTGATATGAGCGTTTTTTGGATTGCGCTTTTTGTATGCTGAAAAGAATTTATATATTCTACAAATTAAGAAAAGATAGTTAAATCATCTAGAAAATTACCAAATCTGTGTTGAGTGAAATGTACTCGTATATTGCTGGTAAGAAAGAAGTAATCATTTCAAGCTTGCTTCATCACATTTTTGTGGCGCTTTAATCATGTCTGTTAGTACTTTGTGTTTTACTATTTGCCTTTCTCAACTCTTTCTCTTTTGTGATCGTACTGCTTCCGCTGGAAGTCGCCAAATTCCCCGTTCAGATAAGCAAAATACTGCGGCGGCTGCTAATTATTAAACAAATATTTGAATGTACATACATATGCACATACTTACGTACGTATATGAATATATGTGCATATATAATTGTATGTATTGAAGTTATTGTGTGTATATATGTATGTATTTACATATGTATGTTTGTATGTAGGTATTTAGAGCAATTTATAAGCAATATTATCGTATACTGCCACTACACTTAGTGTATATGATATATTAGGGAGTGTGACTCGGTTTTTTCGAACCGGTTTTCTCCGATTTTTTCATAAATCAAGTCTTAAAATGAACTAGAGATTAATGCTTTTCCTCGCTTTCACGTTATTTCTTTTACTTTTGTTTTTATTTTAATTTTTATAGAATTTATTTTGAGACTAGTGAATGCCAACTGGTCTAAAATTGTGACTTTTGTCTCTATTAGAGACTTAGGCTGCTTTTTGAATTCGGGCATACATATGTACATACGTATGTATGAGTTGGAGATACATAATTGCCGTTGCTCGCTTTTACGTTTTTATTTTTTGCGTATGTCTTTATTTTTTGTGACCTACTTATCACTTGGTCACAATTTAGAGACTTTATTTTGTGACCAATTAGAGACTGAGGCTGCTTACTGCGTACGGGCATTAAACTACATTTTATTTGCAAAAGATTTATTTCATAGAAATAATTGCATTAATTTACATGTACATTTACATGTACATACATACATATGTGGCTTTTTTCTTACTTGGAACAAGCACCGGTATACCCGGTTTTTTTCTTTCTTGATTTAAATATGACGAACCGGGTTTTTTCAAATAGCCGTTTTTGAAATAATAATTTGAAAATCGGTTTTACAAAAAATTCGTATAATCGAACACCCTAGTATGTATGTTTGCATATGCGTGTATGCGCGGCGTGATTATGTAATACATTTCATTACTTCAAATCTTCATCGTTTTCGCGCCTAAAGCTGACAACCGCGTTGTTTCACCATGTGCACAAGTATACCAGCTCAAATTAGGGCGATTATAATCAAGAAAAGTAAATTATTGAACAAAATTCTCTTTAACTGATTTTAGATTCTAAAACCTTATTTGTATTTACTTTTCTGCTTATTTCCCTAGTACAGTCATAATGAATACTTACATACATACATACATCTATAGTCATAAGTATGTACTATATGTGTGCATGCATATACATAAGTATGTACATATGTATGAATGTATATACTTTGACTTGTTTAATTTTGCAATATCTTCGATAAAGGTATGTACATACATAACTGCTTAGATACCGGCTTTTGGGTGGGTAGGAAAATGATTGTCGCCTTGTCAGTGTTTGCTAAGTAAACCCGGCGGCCCAGCGAACTATTTTAATTTGAATGTGGATTAGTCTGCTTCGGACCAGTGACGATACTCGACTTAAGTATGTTGTAATCTTTATAGCAGTGAAATTCTTTCAATTCTAGTCCCAGTTGCCTGTCTCCAGATTTCACTGGGCAACTTTCTTTTTGCTTTTGGGTGGAGCTTATGTCTCAATAGTTCACTTTGTAATAATTTTAGCATTAATATAATGGCTTACTCATTTTGAATGTATAACCATTGCAAAGGTAAATACGCACATTTCTCATTATTTTTTATTTTTTATTTGTTATCGCGGTAACAGAAATTTATTTTCAAACTGATATGCAAGCAAAAATTAAACATTGATAAGCTTGGGAAGAAGTTACATTTATTTTATACGATTGCTAAGTACCTTTATTTATTTAAAATATTTGCCCGCGAGCTGCAGACGGGTGGCAAGTATTTGGGTTGGCGTCAATGCGACAAAATTCTGACAAAGCAGAAACCAATACTGTGTTTATACATATATGTACATACATATGTAAATATGTATGTATGTATGTATGTCCACCTTTAATACTCGTAATAGCGAGAATTATTAAAAATTTTTCGTTTTTTCAGGCTATAAAGCAAAAGTAATTTAATTAAGGAGCAGTATCGGCTTGACTCAACCAAGAAGAAATTCCAAAAAAAAAGCAATAAAAACAATAAAAACAACAACAAAATAGAAAATTAGTTTGCCACTTACATACATATGTACATACATATATTCATTTATTTATTTTTAGGAATTTTCAATTAAAATTCAGTTCATTTACATAAACTATAAAAACCCAAGTTTAAAAATTTTTAGAAAATTTAAAAAAAATTAACAAATTTTTGTGTAAACTTTGAGATTTTTTCTCAGAAAAGTGAAATTTTGGTTTGAGTAAGTTTCACGAGGCTATGAAACTCCGTTGCTTTTTTGGATTTTTTTTTTTACTTTCTTTCATATAAAAATAAATGTTGCTCATTCGTTATATGAAAGCAAATGCTACCTGAAACTTTCACAATGTTATACTAAAATTATATGGGCTAAAAAACTACATACTTTCTCCAAAAATTCTAACTTTTCTGTGAAAAAAGTTGATTTTATATGATTTATGTTATATAATGAACTGAATTTTAATTAAAAATTCTTAAAAATAAAGAATAAAATGATTGCGTACATCGCATTTTCAGAATTTTTGACAATTTATTTTGCTTTAACAAATATGTTCACACAAATATTAATTCGTTTTATTTTTGCATTAAAATAATTGTAGCTCACTTTTTAATTAAGACCCTATCAGCACAAGTTTTAAACTGTGATCAAAATTAAAAAAAAAAGTTCCAAAAACTTTCTTTAAAATTAAAAAAAAAAATTGTTAAAAATCAACGGCACTTTTTAGCCACGGTAATTTTGCACATCATTATACTTAAAATAAATGTGCTACCAAACTGCATACTTAAATTTTTTTCATAGCTTGAAATTATAATGAGAGATGGATGAATTTGTTTTAAGTTTTTTACAAAGCTTTTTTAGAAAAAGACTAAATTTTATTTGAAAAGTAATAGAAATTGGATAAAATAATAAAATTTGTCAATATGTGGTAAACTTATAGTTCATAAGTACGTAAAATCTAGATATCGTTTTCTTATGAGTTAAAAATACAGAAAATATGAAAAAATTTATAAATTTTATTGCAAGCTCTCCTCATGAAATGGCACACACAAATGTAAAGCTGATAATACAAACATCCATGCATACGTACATACATATGTATGTACATATTTATTTTAATGGAGATTTATGAAATCAAATTTTAAACCAAACTCTCGAAATGTATGTATGTACATAGCAACTGAAACTCGGCTCTTTGTTCGGCATCGCAACATCTGCTAACCAAGTTAATTACCGTCATGCTAATGACGTTGCGTTTTTTTTCTCCTAATTTTTCCACCGTTAACAAACCGATTGACTAATTTCTATACGCCATTCATTTTGTTGTCAGCAATGCACGACTCTGATCTGACTCATGCTGGTGATTTTTTTTTATTTAAATAAAAAAAACTTAAAATTCACACTTGAAAACATTTGTAAATTACTGAAAGCAGTATGCATATACAGGGTGTCACAAGAATAACTCAACTTAAATCTTAAGCGAATTTTCGTCTTCGCTAAAGTGTTTGTGTCAATTTGAAAGTTGAACTCTCGCTTAACGGTTTATTACTGAATTGTCTTTATTGTGATGAGTCGTTTCTCCGCTTAATTAACTGTTGCGATTTCGGCTGAACTCAACACAAATCCTATTCAATGCAGAAGAGGTTTTCTTTCTTGGATCATTCATCCAATTCACCGTTCCATCGTTTGCGATAATCGTCGTAATAAAAGGTGCCACAAATCTTTCGAAAAAAACTTTCACGCGAATAATCCAAGTTCCAACTTAATACTGATGTTCTGCGCTATACAATAGGACAGGTTTGATGACCAGCTTATCACAATGTACAAATAACTAAACAACTATTCGGCAAAGATGTTTTAGGTACACCCATTATTTACAAAAACAACACATGCATTCGCTTTTTGAGAAGGGGAAAATCTGTATATGTAATTGCACTAAATAAAAGCGTTCACTCACGCGAGTACACCTGCATTTGTGTGTGTGTGTGTGTGTGCTCCAATAAGCCACGCGTAACAAAGCCCATGCGCACAGTCAATTCGAAATAGTCACGGCGTCAAAAGCGATCGTTTGACCGGAACAATAACAACAGCCGGTCGGCCAATCATTGTCGCTAGTTTCACTAAAGTCATCAGCAGCCGATTAGATTCTGATACAGTTGGGTAGCCATTGAAGGAATTTAAGTTAATTTAGGGGGGCGAAATCAAGCGTTCAAAACAAATGAAGACTAAAATATTAAATTTGTGTAGATACTAACTAACACTACTGAGGGTTACACACAACCATTTAAATATTGGTAGCTTTTAGGGATGAGATTTAATGACCTTCGTTGTTTAAATAAAAATGTGGAACACCTTAAATATTTTATTCTAAAGTACAATTTTGTCTAAATAGGTAAGCAGAGGAAGGCGTCAACTATTTTTTTCTGTTTTTAATTTTTCTTTCAGTCGTACTCCATTTCGAAAGGATTTCATCATAAATATGTACATAAATATTTCCAATTTCTATTTTTATCATTATTAAAATCATG
Source organism: Philophylla caesio (assembly GCA_963971545.1). NCBI lineage: Eukaryota > Metazoa > Arthropoda > Insecta > Diptera > Tephritidae > Philophylla > Philophylla caesio. The sequence goes on along the minus strand of OZ020604.1, from coordinate 219,379,843 downwards.
CTCCTTCGCTTTGTTTCCATTTCGCCATCACAAATAATTTAACAAGCCGGCCATTTTTTCAATAAACTCGTTTGCGTACACCTTATATGTATGTATGTAATATATGTATGTATGTAGTTGGCATGTAAAGTTCAAGGTCTCCAACAAAACGCGCACCTTGCGACACTGAACACTGCATTATTTAATAAATTCAATCGCCCAGCTGCTTACATTTAACATTAGGTTAGACCATGCAACTTAAGCGAAGAGTTCTTGAGCAACTTGTTTTTATGATGTTTAATTAAGAGAAAGTGCATTTAAAATAGAACGAAGCTTTTTTTTTTTGGAAAATATTTTATAGCACCCAACCACAATGCAGTTAAAAAAAAAACAGCTTCGCATTTCGCAAAAATAAAAAAAATTGATGTTTTAGGAAATTTTTTACTCATTTCATGTTTGATAACAATCTTTATTCATTATAAATATATTGGAATCAAAAAATTCACTTATTTGGAACAATGTTTATTATGTTAGTAAAAAACCGCAACAACCTAAAATCAGCTACAATCAGCTGTGGTAGAAGTATTTGCTATTTTGGTAAATATCACATCATCAGAATTCATTCCAAGGCAAGTATTCAAATGTCTCTCTAGCGGCAGTTGTGAGTAGCCGGTCATCAACAAAATCAAAAATGTTGTAGATGTTATTGTTACTTAAAATAAAAAAAAAAATTTTTTTTTAAATGTGTAGAGTCAGTACTAAAACTGCAATTTTTCGCACTAAAGCAACATCTGTAATCGATCAAATCTAAAAATAAATATTATATTATGATTCCTTGACCCAAAAATCCTTTAGTAGTTACACTTGTTCAATGATTAAAAATAAAATTTTAGATTTTTTTTTTACAAATGCCAGTTTTTGTAGAGAAAACCTAGGGTGACTCGAGAATTCTAACTTCCGATTCAGATTCAGCAGGCGCCAAAGCTTTAGAAACCGTTGAGAAACCCAGTGGGATTTTTTGCTTGTTGTACAGTGTGATAAAAAAAATTATTTTTTAAAAAAAATTTTAATTATTTGAAAACAAATTTTAATTTCTTGAGTATGCAGTTTTGTAACTCATTTAATGCTTATACGACATAGTGCCGTCTTCAAGCAAATACAGTTTACCGTTGATAATTCAGAATTTTCCAACTGACACTCTCACAATTTCTTCCACATAACAATTCTGAATTTTTTTTAAGTACGCAATATCGATGATATTTTATAAAAAAGCTTGAAACCGTTACAAAATATATTCCTTTCTTGTCGTAAATTTTAACAATAAAAAAAAATGTTAAAAAATTATTTTTTATATGGTTTTAGTCAAAAGAAAAAAAATGTTTAAATGTGTCAGTATTTGGTAGTGCTATAATTTAATACTGCACTTATATACTTCCAATTTGAAATTGATCAAAAAAAACTTAAGAAGTAAATATGTATAATTTGAATTCGATTGAAAATCACTTGCCCACCACCACATACATATGTACATACATACAAACGAGTACCTAAAAATTCTGAAAGTTTAGCACTATAGAGTTTTTGGTTTTTGGTACTCAGTGTCGATATTATCAAGAATCGAGTCAAAAAATTTTACATGGAACTTTAAGTATTTATTATTAACGACGATATGCGCGACATACATACGAGTATGTACAGTTATGTTCACAAAATTAGCAGCGCTTTATTTGTATTGAAAAACTTCGAGTAACTTTTAAAGTTTATGTCATTTAAACAAAAGTTATTGCCAAATTAAAGGAGGTTAGGAAGAAATATAATAAGCGAAAACTACTTAGTTGTTTATTTTAATTTTACAGAGCGATCGTTGTTCAAAATTCACAATCCATGTGGATCACAAAAACAGCAGCATTAAGGATATCGAAGTATTACTTAAAATATTAGTTTAAAAAAAGTGGCAATTCCAGGTTAGAGTCATTTTAATTGTTTATTTATTAAATATTTTGTAGCATGACCAGCGTTTTTAATAACTGCAATACATCTACGTTGCATGGAATCAACTAACTTTTGAGATTTTTATGTGGGTATAGCCGCATACCCCGCTTACTTTTTCCCAAAGTTCTGGGCTATTTTTAGGGTTAGCTGATCTTACTGCTTTTCGATCGTATTTAGGTCCGGTGGTTGTGGCGGCCAATCCATCACAGTAACATTGTTCTCGAGAAACCCCGATTTCACCCGCTTGCTTGTGTGCTTCGGGTCATTATCTTGTTGGTATACCCATTTCAGCGGCATGTTGTCTTCAGCATATAGAAGTATAGCTCCCTCAAGGATTTCTTTATAAAGAAATTGATCCATGACGCCTAGATCATTATGGATGCACCACCATATTTTAAGGTCTTCACGGTATACCTCGAGTTGTAAATCAATACAGGCTTTCTTACGAACTCGCCATGTCCTCTAGAGCCGAACAGTATCATTTGACTTTCGTCACTCCACAAAATATTGCGCCATTTCGTAACAGGACAATCAACATGCGCTCTGGCGAACACCATCCTTTTTGGTTAGTAACGGCACCTCCGAGTACATCTGGCAGGCAATTCAGATTCTATCAATCTCCTTACAGTTACATAACTGACTGGTAGCTCAAGCTGTTGTTTTATTTGTCTTGAGCTGATTTTCGGATTTTGTTTCCGCGAGATTCCTGGTTTATTTTGCCATTTTAAAGCATTAGCAATCATTTTAGAACTGCATCCCATTAATATTAATATTTTGCAAATAAAATACGGATAGAATTTGTGCTGCTGTTATTGTGATCAGTTTCTGTCGCACGTGGACAACAAACTAACTCCGTTAAAAACATTAATAATCTATTTTCGTTCAACCATGGGCCAAGTGCTGCTATTTTTGCAAACATAACTGTAGGTATTTGTTCAGAAAACTGTATGGCTTTGAAATCAGCTTTCTAATTAGATGTTTGACCATCTGTTAGTTATGCATGTGCATAGCAACTGTAAATATTTCTTGTTTATCTGTAATTTTTAATTTGTATTTATACACTTACCTATATACATATATGTATGTATTTATGTTTTTTATGTTTGCATGTATGTAATACAATGTATATACATACATACATACATATGTTTAAAGGCATGAATGCACATGAAGCTTAATCCATTTTGCAGCTGAAGTGTATAAATATTGCAAGTTTAATGAAGTCAAAATTAATTGCTTTTGCATTTATTTAGTCGTTTATTGTTTACGTTCAAAGATCGTAGAATGTCCAATTGTACTTCAATCAGAAAATAGCAATGCACACATGTACCTATGTATGTATGTATGTATGTACATATGTATGTTGGTATGAATATTCGTATGTTAGGTATAGAGTAGATTAGCAGTAACTTGCGATCTTCGGAACTGTATATTTAAGAAATTTTGAAAAATAGGCATTGCCACGCCCACTTATGCACAAATTTCTGTATCTCTATAACGGTTTAAGGTATCATCACACAATTTGGTAAACATATTTTTCTCGGTATCGCTGTTATCATCGTAAAATTTTTGGAATATAACCACGCCAACCTTCCATATAGCGGAAGTTTTGAAAAATCCAAAAAAACTGTGTTTTTTTCAGTATCTATGGGAACAAATTGAGTAAAGTTTAATACTAGCAGCGATTTGCAACAAAGAAACGGGATCTTTAGGAAATTTTGAAGAATGACTGTGGCACCGTTCATACAAAAATACATCGCGAGGGTATATACAACTCGATTTCGCTCGAATTTTGCTTTCCTTGCTTGTTTTAATTTAGTATAACTACAAATATTTATCCTATAACGTTTATTGAAAAATAAATACGAATTCTTTTGGAAACAACTAAATTAATTACGAATGAAGATCTGTTACAATTTCGAAACGGTCATCTGTTTATTTATAAATATCATTAACAGTTTTTCTCGATCTACTGAAAAGTGTGTTAATTAAATAAAACCATTTTGGCACAAATCAAAAAATTTTTATCAAATGCATTTAAAAACAGTTATATAATTTGTTTTGTTCTAAAGATATAAAATCAATATCTTTTGTTTTTAATTTATTTCTCATACATAAAAATATCTCAAAAGGCAAAAATCGCCCATTTTTGCTATTACTGCCCACTTCTGAAATCTCCAATTCAGTTTTTTAAGAAAATAATCATTCTCAGTAAAAAAGTAATATCTTTTTTTATGTAAATAATTGTGTTCCTCAACTTTAACAAAAGTTAGTTCTCGAAAATCGCTCTCCAATTGGTTCCTAATATGTACTACTACTACCTCAATCAAAAATATTTTTAAATATATATATTTTTTTTTAATTTTTTAACGGATTTTATAATAATTTTTCTATGTATCTTTACACGCAAAACTAGCTGTAAACAATGGTCTTGCCATCTTGATAATAACTTAAAATGTCTCCATGGTCTTAGAATTTTTGGATAACGATATTGGATAGCAACTTGAGAACTACACTACATACAGGATTTCTCAAAGATTGGTGAAATATTGATTGTTCGAAAAACAATTATTGTGTTCTAATTTATGAGCCGTAACTTACAGCTCTACAGTTTTTGAGGAAGTTGCTGTGATTTAGTAACTGCATTAGCATTGTTATTTTTTTAAGCCCTCTTGAACTTCGTTTCTGCTCCTCCAGCCAACTATGTACATACATACATACATATTTGCTTCACAACACAATCGCCTACAGTTGAACAGTCCTCATTGGCTTTGTGGAGATGGTCAACAAGAATTCCATAAAAAAGTATTAGAATGAATTTCTTAATCGAAGATGAATCTTTAGTTTTTGTGACAAGCCTTTACGAACTTTTCAATTTTGTATATCTTCACAGAACTCACAGAATAATTTCTATCAAATGGCTATGCACATACCAACATACATATGTACATACATACATACATAATTTATGCATATTTTAATTACTAATTCTCTTTTTCAAGGCTGCACACGTATTAATTGCAAAATCGCTTTCTTCCCGTTTAGTAGATGATTGTGTCTAGCGTTTTACCTTCATTTGTTGTCTTCCAGTCAGTGGGCTGTCTCAATTGGAACATTTTTCTACTTGACATTGTGCACACATATCAACGAAATATTTCTTTCGACGTCATGCCCGTAGATAAAATATGCACACATCATTACTGGTGTATGTATGTATGTATGTATGTATGCATGTTATACCTGTATGAATTCGCTGTCCTATCAGAACGTGTCGCCATGGCGTCATTCTCGTTTCGCTAATATCCTCAAAAATGGCGTAATGTATGCAAATTATTTGCTATTGCTATTTTGCTGCCGTTGTGTTGTTGCTTTATTTTGTCATGTGTTCGCCAATACTTTTCAGCAGGTTTCAGTAATCTCGCAATCGCAGAGGCTTGAGTTCCCCTGCGACGCTGGTTCTGGTCGAGTGCATCCGCTCGTATGCGCTTGATTGTGTGAATGTGTGTGTGTGTGTGTGTGTGGGAGTGTGCTTGTAAAGGGTCATTGTGTGGCTAGCCGGCTTGTTTACCAGGCACCCACGTCACGCCGCGCCGCTCCGCACCGAGCTACTCCCATTTAATGCCAAGTGTCAGTTTTGACAGCGTCAAGCAGCGCTCTGATTCTGATCACACACCGGTGTGACTAACGGTCGCGAAATTTTTTTGGATGAAATTAAAAAAAAAATCAGCTTACGGCAATTTCACGATGCTCACCTCAATTGGCGACACAGGATGCGCGTTCCAGTGTCACTCTTTTCTCTTAAAAAATAAATACTTAAATACAAGTGGGTTAAGAGCCTCTCGCCACTAAGTGAAAGAAGTGATATTTACAAAGTATTATTATTGTTGTTGTTGTTGTTGTTGTTGTTGCTGGTTTAAGTATGAATGTATTTTATTTGATTTGTAAATTGTTTGCAGTTTTCTAATTGACTAGATGTTTTGTGATTCATTTTGTAGACATTTAGGAATGTACAAATGTACATATGTATGTATGTACATAAATATGTATGTATGTATTTGCACAATAGTATGTATTAAAATTGTGAATTCATGATTACATTCATATTGTATGTACATATGTAGGTATATACGGCATATATGGGTGTTTACACACACTGGGGCATATGAATGTGTGTGCTTTAGTTAGTTATACTAAGTATAGTGTCAGTATCATTCATCCTTCTCTCAGTCAATCATTCAGAGAATTTAGCACAACGAATCGAGGTTATCGTTGATAGTTTAGTGGAAACTGAAGCGTGCCATAGCCATTTTACAATTGCATAAATATGTATCTATGTACATACTTCGTATACATATAAATATTCACGCAGTTTTGTGCTAGTGGGAGTAAAAAATATGAACTTTAGATGTAAAAAAAATACTGTCCTTAGAGTTATAAACAAAGTTCTACGCCTAAGTAAAATTTTGTATATTTATTTATATTTTTTTAAGACCAAGGTTATGACACAAACGCAAATAAACAAAGAAAAAAAATGTTTAATGGTATTTACTGATAATGAAATCATCATTAAATTTTTCTTTTAACAAACTTTGAACGTGATTCAAGTTTGAACATATTTCAAAGCTTTTAAATTAAAAGCTCAAAATAAATGAGCTACTGTTGTTTATATTAAATGATCAATGCTTGTTTCGTAGATTTCGTATAAGATATTCAAACTTAATATCTGATAAAATTAAGAAATATAAACCAAAAAGTACACGATTTCAAAATTCTATTTCCGGAGCATGCCAGATAGTAAGCAATATGGTATACTCGTGTGTATTTACAGATTCTGTACATACATAGTTATCTATTGTACACGTAATAGGCGTTTACATTATATGTACATACTTATAAACATTTTGTACATATTAGAGTGTACATACAATTCATTTATGTATACATATATGTATGTACATATGCATATATGCAGACACATTAGGATGTCCTTTATTTATCAATAATCTTTAAACCTTTTTACGAAAATGCTTGGATTTTATTTTTACATACTTATGGCGTTTTCTTTTCTCGAAAAAAATGATGCCTTAACACATTTAAACTTTTGCCATAGGCTATCAGTCTTCCCGAAGACTGACTCTGTTTGGTCAGAACCCAATAGAGTGGAAAATAGACACGCAACGACCTGAAATGGCTGAGAAAAAGAAGCAGGGCAACATTATTTCGAGAATAGAAAACGCCATTACTTATTACATTAACATTACATTTATATACAGCGTTGGGCATATCATTTTGGAAAAAATTCAAAAGTGAATTGTTGGGTATACCCTGCGTGTTTCCGGTACTTTTGTGACCAACAATTAACAACAACCGCAATTCCAGCGAAGATGATACTACAGTTCAAATTGATAATGCAGTTTAATGGCGCACTATTACGACTTTGCAGTGCGTTTTTTTTTCACAAATAATTATTAAAAACTTTTAAGTTGTAAAGTCAACACTTTCAAAAATTTTTTTTTTTTAATTTGGAAGCTCTAAACTTTCAGTTGGCTTCCAAAAAAGAAAATACTGCAATTACACCCAAATTAAACTTACCAAAAATTTTTCCGAAGTTGAAAATGTTGATGAACTTTTTTTATAAATTTTTTTTTTTTAATTTTTATAAATTTTTTTACAACAAATATGCAGTTTGGTTTGAATTGTAACAGCAAAAAGCCGAATTTAGTCCAGTGATAGCAAATATTCGGTTTAGAGAAATATACTAAGCGAAAAATAAGATATATTTTATTTTTATATTTCAAAACTTATTCGGTTTTAGCACAGAACCTGAAAATCTAGGAAGTGATGAGACACCCTAATGGGCATTCATATGTAAGTGCACACTCGTGTTTATGTGTAAATGTGCATGAACTTTCAATAGCTCCGTATAAACATCGCATGCGTGTGCCGTTTTATTATACTAAGGCGTATGTAAGTATGTATGTATGTATGTACGTAAATTAGTATCAAATGTATATAAAAAGATTTTTGGGCGCCAAATTAGCTCCATCCGCAGTTCCGACTAATTCCCTTATGTTTCGGCAAATGCACTTGTTCGTTTGTATGTTCGTACATACATACATACATAATTATCTTCGTGAACGACACAAACAATGTGTCGAAAAGTGAACGATCTTCCGATCGATTAGAAAAGAAAATCGGAGAGTTCTGTAACAGAAAAAAATCATGTTCGCGCACAGTGATTTCTTTTAAAATAATCATTGAGTAAAACGAAACTTAAAATCATTTAATTTAATTGATTATTGAATAATGTAGCGCATGGCTATGGCTGAGGCAATGTCGCACATATGTACATATATGTATACTCGTCTTATACAACTTTTTTTTTTTTACAACTCCACTTGCTAATTTTTAAAGGGCAGCAGCATTGACTATTTGCTTTCATAGTTTAACTAAACTATTTGGCAAGCACTTGCCTAGTATAAGTATGTGTTCCCGATTATTTCTATGCATGTATGTATGTATGAATGTGTACAGTGGTATTCATAATAAAAGCACAAAAATTCAAAATGTTTTACAAAGTATGTACAAGTTTCAAGTAGCTTAAAATTACTGCCCATTTTTAAGAAAGTTTCTTTCATGAAAAAATAGATTTTGTTTCACTGCAAAAAAAATCTCAAAAATAAACGGTAAATTTTATTGACTTAAAACTTGCTTTCGGACTTGTATTAAAATGTTAAGGGGCTACAAAGCAGCTGCACACTCAAAAAAATTCTGAGAAAAAAATTGGAAATTGGAAATTTCGATGACAAGATCGAACAATGTATATTTTAAATGAAAATTATTTAAAATAAATCAATAAATATATGTGCATACCCATGATTCAATCATTCAAGGTTGGATAATTAGGCAGTTGTCTCACTCATGCACGCTGCCTTAAGGTAGCCTGTGTTGCTCTCTTTTAATTTAAGAAAGAAAAAAAAACGTTATCAAACACGTGGAAATTAGTACTTTTCTTGTGAAATGGCCTGGCAGGCATTAAATGATCGAATTGACAGCATTCTCGCACGTTTTCCAGTAGCCTTGCCTATCTACATACATACATAGCAGCGAGCAGGAATTAAATTTTTTTTTGCATGTATGAAATTGATTGGTCGTTGGTTCGATTCACGGCCAGGTCAGATCATTTGGTTTGATATTTTTTTTCAAAGAAAGCATTTTAGATTTTTCAATTTTTTACTGAATATATTTTATATAAAATTAAAAAAAAAAAAAAGAATTTATATAAATAATAACAACCATAAAGTTATACAGTTAAAATATCGAATAGAAGAACATTTTTATTAGTATTTTTACCAGTTTTGACTAACGTCTTTTCTTGATTTCGAACAGATGTACATATAACGGGTGTTTTTTTTAGGGGTATAGAACTTCGAATTGAAATAAAACACAAGAAAATCGTTTTAAGGTCCTTCAATTTGGCTTTATTGGAAGGATAATTTTATGCCATTAATGTTTAAATATGATTTCGGGCATGTGGCCGCCGCGGCTGGCTCGAATAAAGACAATTCTACAGGTCCAATTTTCAACCACTTTTTCGAGCATATGGGGCCGTATGTCGGCAATAACTCCACGAATGTTGGCTTCCAATTCCCCTAACGTTTCTGGTTTATTGGTGTAGACGAGAGACTTTACATATCCCCAAAGAAAATAATCCAATGGTGTCAAATCACACGATCTTGGTGGCCAATTGACAGGTCCATTCCGCGAAATTATGCGCTCAGCGAATGTTTCCTTCAATAAATCGATTGTGACGTGCGCTGTGTGGCATGTAGCGCCGTCTTGTTGGAACCACAACTCATCCACATTCATGCCATCCAATTCGGGAACAAAATAGTCGGTTATCATGGCTCTATACCGGTCTCCATTAACGGTAACTGCCTCTCCAGCATTATTGCGGAAGAAGTATGGCCCAATGACTCCACCAGCCCATAGAGCACACCAAACAGTCAGTTTTTGTGGATGTAATGGCGTTTCAAGGGTCTCATGTGGATTCTCTTCACTCCAAATGCGGCAATTTTGCTTGTTGACGTAGCCATTCTACCAAAAATGAGCCTCATCACTGAACAAAATTTTGCGATGAAAATCAGCATCGAGATCAATCTCATTTTCGGCCCATACACCAAAATCACGACGCATTGCATGGTCTCGCGGCTTTAATTCTTGCACAAGCTGGATCTTGTAAGGTCGCAAGCCAAGATCTTTGCGCAAAATCTTCCATAAAGTTGATGGACAAAGCTCCAATTGCTGTGCACGGTGGCGAATCGATTCATTCGGGTCCTCTTCAACACTTTGCTCTACAGCGGCAATTGTTTCTTCGGTGCGCACTGTTCGACGTCTCTGCGGATGCGTATTATCACATAGAGTAAACGTAGTGCGAAAACGATCCATGGTTAACCGAATTAATTGCTCTGATGGACGATTATGTCGACCATAAAATGGACGGAGCTCACGGTAAACTTCGCGAACTGAACCATTATTTTCGAAATAAATTTGCACGATTTGCAAGCGTTGTTCTTTTGTCAACCTGTTCATGATGAAATGGCAAACCAAACTGAACATAAATGACATTAGAGTTGCCAGATTTGACCACAAAATGCCAGTTTTATCTCTATTCGAAAAACAAACCCGTAAAAAAAACACCCGTTATGTATCAATAAAAATTCCGTTAATATTTTGACGAAGGTATTGTGTGGTGTTTTCCATAAAAAAAAATTTTTCCGATCAACAAATGTTACATTTTTAGTGACTTGAATCTTACATTTTTATGATCGACAATATACAATCCTGGTTACTGGGCTTTTAATATAATAATAATAATACTTTTGGCGCTTACACTATATAGCTCAGTGTTTGGCCGAGCTTCGCCTACCATTTGTGGTGGGCTTTTAATAGATACCTCTTATTTTGGTTGCTAAAATTGATATTGAATTAAAGAAAGTTCTATTTGCTGCATGTAAAAACTTCAAAAAAGTTGAAATCACATTCTTTTTGTTAATAAAATGAATAAAAAATGGTTGCTTCTAAATCACACTTCCGTTTTTTGTTTATATAGTTTGTTGCATTAAGGTGCTATGTATGTATATACATACATACATGTGTGGTTGAATATTCGGTTATATTATATTAAATTGAAATATCAAATTTCTGCAAATATATTTCATTATATGTACAAACCGCATTTCGCTACTAGTTACCTACTTTTCTACTACGTTTGCGCGAAAAGGGATAAAATATTGTTCCCTTTATCAGACCTTCCTAAATGCAACCTTACAAGGCAGTTGGAAAACTTAAACGTCAATAAGTATCCAACCTTTTATAATTGAATCATGGTGCATACCTACATATGTAATTTGCAAAGAATATAATTTTGTATTTTAGAGCTATTTTCGTGAACACCACAATATTCATTCATACATACATATGTACATATGTAAGTACATACTTTCTTTTTTTTATGTACCATTGCGCATTGCGACGCATCTCTTTGACGAAACGCCAACTCGCGATCTTGTTTTCGAGACATTGGCTCTAGCTTCTCTGAGGTACATTAACCTTTGATTAATGAACTTGACTACGCGTACGAGTATAGCACAATGTGCGATTTGCACTTCAGTTTGTGTTTGTGTTTGTGGGTCAGAGAAGCAAAGCATCGTAGCCCGTTGTTAATTTCGAAACGAAGAAAATGTCTTGTCAAATCTAAAGTTTTCAATGAATGTCTCAAAATATTTTATGTATAATTTAAGTATCTTAATTTTCAAACGTTTTCTTACGTAAGATTCACACAAATCTACAGAGTGAAAAAGCAGCACAGCGTCGCATCACTGCTTCTCTTCTATCAGTCTATCCAACAATTTTTTGGCACCTCGTCACATGTTTAGTAACTTCTTGCAAACTTAACGCCGCGTCGAATTATTATTTATCTCTTAGTGCCTAAGTAGTGCTTATAGAAATGTGTGTGTGTGAGTGTGCACCTACTTTTATTTTTGCACCAGTTTCTTAATTATTTACGTCAACTTCATTTCAATCGCCTTTTCTGTTCATCCAGCAACGCCAATGTGTGCCATTCGTTTGCTCGAGCGCTGTGCTATCTTATCACGAATTATTTATGCTCTTCTTTTTTTTTATACATATACATACATACATACATACATACAGTTATTTTTTTTTCATATCTCTCCGATAACCGGCTAAAATGTTAGACGCTGTCATCGCAGACGCACCCAGTTGCTAAAAAATGAAGCAAAATGTATTTGTTTTCACGTATAGATTTTGTTGTTGCAAAGTCGTCAACACTGTGGAAGTGAACTATGATGTAAGAATTTACTTATTTTTTTACAACTTCTTTCGCACTCAATTTCGTCGATTTCGTCGATTTTGTTATATTGACAATTAGTTCATTATTTATGGGCCAATATGAGTGTCTAATGAAAATGAATAATCGATTTCTCTAGTAAATCTAGCAACTGTTGATAAATTTCTATACCGCATAACCAATCAATTAGGTGTGGTGTCATCATGATTACATTTTTATTTACATGTTACATGAATACATACATACATACTCGCTAAATAAGAAATTAGTAGCATAAAATAGTACTCAGGCCAATCCTCGAAAGAAAAGTACGTTTAGTAATCTTATCAAAAGCGATTACGTCATAGTCGGTAAAGTTTCGCCTTAGTGTAGCGAAGATTAAACGCTGACGTTTATAAATGTTTGCACTTAAAGGGCGTAGAAAATCACTACCGATTTGTGCCAAGAACTATTACCCGAGAAGTTTCGGAAAGTGTCATATTTTACTACTTCCTTTGCTTCGTCAAAGTCGCTAATGCATTTACTACCGGATTCCCGCACACTTTTTCATGTTTCGAAATCCCAAGATTACAGCTACGGGATCCCGAAACCTTAACTGATTTATTTAAATAATCAGGAAGATTCTGGAATCCGAGTGAAACTCAAATAGAAAAACAAAAAAAAATTAAATCAATCGAACACAAAAATTCGAATTCAAAGTGAACTTCGGTTAGTTTATTTTATTTTTGCTTTTAGTGAATTGTTTGTGGAATTCCTGTAGACATTTATATTTTGGCACCTAATTAGAAGAAAGCAATTTAACTTTTACTTCATCAAAGCGAAGAAACAGTCTCCTCAGCACCTTATTTGATTTCACATTGACTTCAATCATTTGCAGTCTTAAGTGATTTTCAGAACCTGACTGAGTAACTGCACTTTTTCAAGCATTTTGTTATGACCTACGTTTAAACGAGCTCATAAACAATTAAAATTAAATGGTCAAACAATAACGAAAAATGTTGTAGCTCTTGAAAACACTAGTAACACTTTTATAGTGGGACACAGTTGTTCGTAATTCGCGAATTTTTCTCTTTGACGAAGTATTTTTTTTTATTCTTTTGGCAAAAAAAATGTATTTCCAAGAATTATGTAAATTGAAATATGTTTGTGATACAACACATATATGTTTGTATGTGTATTTGTGAAATATAAGCTTTATATTACTTATGATCAGGTTTTTCCGAATCGTTTGGTTTTATTGCATTACATAAATCTAACATATCTTTTTATTGTTCTTTTTAAACATTTTAAACGCCCCTGTTTCCATAGGTTTCAATCTTTCACTTCCCGAAATTGTTACAATGCATCGGGATTGAATGCCCTAGTTTATGCGTAGATGAATGTTCATATATACAATGGCGGTTGCAATATTATTAGTGATTTATGCTTTCCAATTACTTAGTTATTCTTTTATTCAACTTTGAACTATGTTTACTTTTAAATTAAAACTCATATGATTCTCTATCAAAAACCACTTACACCCAGTACAATCTTCACAAAAAATGTTCAAATTATATTAAAGAATCACCACCAATATGCCTAATATTTTAATAGTAGCCCATTAAATTTTAGTCTAACAAAGTGCAAGTTTCAATTGGCTAAACTATGCCGTTGATTGTATAGATTTAGTTTTGCCAAATGTTCCGGAACGTTATCTTCCATATAATGCGTGAGCAAAATCTATTTTTATAGGGAACACAACGTTTTATGCACATACATATGTACATACATACATAAATAAAAAATAGCGAGTATATTATCGAAACTCAAACGGTATCCGCTCTAAAATACACAATCTAAGTTTTACAACTTTTTTACGGCTTTTTGCATTTAAGGTGACTGTATGCGCATGGGTAATCATACATATGTACATACATACATACTAGTACATACATAAATTCGAAATATCGAACATACCAACCGTTGAGCTTTAGAAAATTCTATTGAAATACTGCCGACACAATTCCAGTAAAACAAGCTTTTAATTAAAATTTAATTTAATAAACCGCTTAAAATCTGATTTGACGCTTTCATTTATACTATTTTTGCCAACACTTTATTATATTTCGAACAAAACCGGTCATACTGAAAATCTTTGTGCTGAATTAAAACAAAAAATGAGAGAACTAAGCTGCGACCTATAGATTTTGAAGAGTTCAAGTGGCGAACTCAAATTTCTTTTGCTGCTTAAGGTACTTTATCTGTAATGTAAAAAGCCGTTACTAAAAAATATTTTAAGAACTTTTGCTTTTCCGAAAGGTGGATGTACCTATGTATGTATGTATATTGGAACAGTTTTTCGTGATCTCTTGTCAAGTTTGGTTTCGGCTTTTGTGCCATTATTCGTTCTTGCCTTAACCGAAAAAAATTTGCTCAAAACCTAAGTGACAAGGGATGTTGGAAAAATTTTTCAATATATGTATGAACATAAAAAAAGTTATATATTTTAGAATGAAAACTCTTTAGAAACTCGTTAATAAAACCACAACTTTTAGTTTTCGATGTATATTTTAGATTTAATGTTAGTTACGTACTTTTGCATTTCAGGTGATCATATTGTCGTTAGATTTTAATTTTAAATTAGTAAAAAAAAATAGCCAAAGAAAGTAGATTGTACGATGTACATGTGTTTGTGTGTGTGTGTGGGTGTGTAGAGAGTCATGAAAAAGATACCAAACGGTTAGAGACGACAGACACTTTTAATTACCACAACCGTTATGGTTTTCGTTGCACGCTCGCCAATAGAATGACATTGCAAAATGCAAATGCATCGACGCAATTCGGTTGGACGCAGGTCGCAAAATAATAGACAAGCGAATCAATTGTGCTGTAATACGACGACAATTGAGATTAAATTGCCATTGCCATAAACGCATTCAAGAATTGAAGTGGCCGCCGCCATCGCCGCTCCAACTTTCAACTTGTACCGATAAAAGCTGATGTGCGTGCGCGTGCACTCAAGTGCAAGTCGGCAAAGTGGGCCGCCAGCGAAGTGCTGCATGAATGGTTTGGACTACAAGTCGAAATGTATGTGTGTCTAATTGTAAGCAATTGCTTCTGTAACTATTTACTTAGTCGCTGTCGATTGAAAAGGCCATTGCACAGCTGAGGACATTGCCTGGCTGGGCGGGTAGGCAGGTATTGCACGATCGTTTGCTCCATAAAGTTTGCTTTGTTGAAGCTTTAGCGGCATAGAATATTAGAAGACTAGCTAGCAAAATAAAAAAAATGAAAATAGCTTAATTTGCTTTTCTTGTAATATATTTCTGTATTTCCGATTTTTACAGGATGCGGTTTAAATTTCTAATAAACATTTAATTTCTAATAATTTTCTTATAATCATTCACTTTACTAACAACTATTCGCTTTGGACTTTCTTTTAGGTGGCGCCTTCGCTGGAGTAATCGACGACCATGTCTCACCGTTCGGTTATATGAAGGGCGAGGGCATCGATGCTGGTTTCGGTGAGCACGACTGGATCTGCAATCGCGACAAACAACGCACAGACTCCATCTTTAACGCCCTTGGACCGGTCGAGGGGCGTATTTCGGGAGCGGGTAAGCTTAGATGCAACATCCCAATGTTACTTGGAAAAAGATTTTAATTAATTTTTATTTTTTTTTCCCATACTTTACAGCTGCCAAACATGAACTCATCAAATCGAAACTGCCGAATTCGGTGCTCAGCAAAATTTGGAAACTTTCCGATGTTGATGGCGATGGTTTCCTAGATTCGGACGAATTTGCGCTCGCTTTGCACTTAATCAATGTCAAATTAGAGGGCAACGAGCTACCGAATGTGCTGCCCGAGCACTTAGTTCCACCAGCCAAACGTTGCTAGTGTTATTAAAGCTAAATTAGTTTTTTTTTTTCATTTCTTTTTCGGCGTTAGAATGATGATCGTTTCATCTCGTCTCTGTTTCCTATAAAATCGATGCTAATCTGCTGAGGAACTACTGCAATATGGTTCCTTGCGTTTAAGTCACTAAAGCTTGGTATTGTACCTTGTAAATTTTTGATGTAAATGAAAAAAAAAAAATGCACTCGATATACGCAAATCGTCGATAAAAGTACATGGTTATATAATAAATGATCGATCCCAACTGTTGTGTACCCAAATAAGCACATAATTAGCTAAACATGTATGTATGTATGAATGTATCTACTATAAGTAAATATTCACATACATACATACATACATACATATATATATACATACGTACATACCGTTTTGCATTGCATGTGTGTAATTATACAACTTTGAAATACTTTAAGTAAAATTTGACTTTTAAACAAAATCCATATACATACATACATATATCATCTCAATGTAACTGCAACATATTTTTGGAAACTTCATATTGTACATACATATGTATGTGCAAGTATATGTACATATGAGAAAATATTACCACAGGCCAAACGAAATTTAATTACGAAAAATAAACTTAAAATTGATATACATGCATGCATACAAAATGTTAATACAATACCACATACAAAAGTATCAAGCATTTGGCTTAAAAGATTTTGTTTAGAATGATACTATCTATCTGTAAATGTAAATGTATACAGCACTTGAAAAATTAAAGTGGAAGTATAATTGATGTTTAGATGCGTTTATTTACACTTTTTTACCGCAATGTCGTATGCACACACGAACGTAGCAAGCAGAATGTGATGAGAGGATTGCAGGTGCAACACAAAACTTAAAAAAGTGCTAACAATATTTATTTCCTTTTTAAATGCAGCGACTTTCGCCGCTCTTTCCAACATTTATAGTATTGCCCATTTTTTATATTTCATATTTTGTGCAATGTTTTTAGATGCAATATTTTTATATATGGTACGAGTACATACATACATTCATATGGATTTAAATGTGTTTTGTAATATTTGTGTACCAAACAAAAATGCATGAATGCCTTAAATGAACTGCAATTGTTTAAATTATTTAGCACGATAACCGCATCGCTGATTTAAATACCTACAATTATGTATTACAAAACTTAAAGTTGTAAACAAAGTAAATGAAATTTTATATAGATATTAAATTAAATCAATAAAATAAATTTTGGAAAAAATATTAAAAACTTATAATATGTTTTATTTATTCAAAGAAAATTTTTTTCTACTCTGTTCCAAGTATCTCCGGTTAACGATAGTGAGGAGATTAGACAAATATCGACAGCTTTGTACTCGCATCTTGTGAGAAAATCAAATATAAAGCTGTTGCAACTAATTAGTCGTAACAAAATAGGTTCGAATCAACCCTAACATCCATAACACCTGTAGGGCACGCGGTGCGCCTTTTCGCATGCCCCGCAAAAACACACTCCACTAACACTTCTCTTCTTATCGTACAACCCTGTTGAAATCGCTCGTATCCTGGACCTCTCGCTAGTTGAACTTGCCGATAACGACTAATGGTGTTGCCGTCCTGTACGGGGTCTTGCTAGCCGCTACAATAATAACTAAGGGGACTTAAATCCGTGGTCACAAGGAATAACAGCCAACTCGATTTTGGGTATTTGTATTTAATAACACTTGAAATGTCAATTAATTAACTAAAATGATCAACTCAGGACTAGGTTTATATTTATTTACTAAATGAATACAATTCAATGCTAGTTTCACTAAAAATATAATTAAAAATAAACATAATAACTACGTAAGTTTAGTCTCATTTCTTCTTCTATATATTTCTTACCAAAATAAGTTTGGTTGTTATTGAAATATGTTTTGAAGGAGTTAACGTTTTAGCGGCAATTGACCAAAAGAAACAGAAAAAGCGACAGTGCCACACTTTGATTTTTTGTCCAAATGAGTTTTAATTTTTCCCAAAATAAAAAAGAATTTAAGTTTATCTAGCGTGTTCCTTGAAATTCTAAATTTTGAAATCGTACGATTTGATTTGCCTCAGAAAAAGGACAGAATATTTTGTATGATATTAATAGCATCTTTGAAACTATGAACATCAAAAAATTTTATTTTGCATTTTGCAAATATAAACAAAAATATAGTTAAATCATAAACAAACTTTCTTTCAATGGCACAGTTTAATTGTAAAGAAAATTAGAAAGAAAAACTTGCAGACAAAATTTGTTTAACTTACGTTAGGAACTGGCACAGTTTAATTGTAAAGAAAATTAGAAAGAAAAACTTGCAGACAAAATTTGTTTAACTTACGTTAGGAACTGATTTTATCTAATTTACCAATATCAAAATGGATTTAGTGTTATATGTATACGCCACCTTCATATTCACAAAATATTAGAATATCTGCAAGAAATTAAAGGTATAGAGCAAAGAACGCACATAATAATGTAATTTCTGTTCATTGGTTGCCAATTCCTTGTCCTTTACGCTTATATTTTGGATGTATGGTAATAAAAATTACTTGACACCGATTAAATACTGAGTTTTAAATTAAAATGTACACCCCTAGCTTTTTGAAGGAGAGCTTTAAAGCTCTGTGGGGAAAATATACAACAATTATCACCAACGTAAGAAAAAGCACCACTGAGAATTATCAATGCGAAAACACTATAAATAAAGTATGTATTATCGGCCAGTAATGGAAAAGTAGACAGAAGTGTACCTTTTTCTGTCATTGTCAAGTAAATTAAATCCCAATAAACATTTAGGCTTGAGCTCAACTTGAGGTTAAGTTGAGAACTAAGGTATTTCTCAAACCTCCAACGTTGTTTCTCAAGTGCATCTCAAGTTGAGAATCATAGTGTTCTCAACAAAAAGGGGAATTTTTTTGTATGGCAATAATTATGATTCTCAAGTTGACATAAAGTTAGTTCTCAACTTGATCTCAAATGTGATTCTCCAATTGGTCTCAAACGTTTAGTAGCAGTACTGAAATAAAAATCGAAAATATATTTTCTTTCTTTTTAATTTAACACACCGTGAATAAATGCATGTAAATTCATTATACTCATACTTTATTGCTTTTGATAGTCATATGAAAATATCAAAAAAATGAGAAGAGTTGGATATCAACTTGAGAAAAATGAATTTCTCCAAGGTTTGAGAAATTTGGAGAAATACGTTGGATATCAAGTTGAGAACTATGAATTTCTCCAAGGTTTGAGAAATATTTTTTTGATGTTTGTTGGGCGTTTAAGGGCCAGTTTTTCAGGGCAAGTTGTTTGTCGTTTAAACTCAGTATGCAGTTTTTAGGTCAACTTTAATCGGAGTTTAAACTAAGTTTAAACGACCAAAATGGCGCGGTTAGTTTAACTTACCAGCTGATTACTCAGTATTCAGTTTTAATAGCAATAAATTCAATGGAGCGCTAGGAAACTAAGTTTAAGTTTAAACTGGTTTAACTAAACTTAGTTTAAACAAGCTCTGAAAAACTGGCCCTAAGTGAAATTAGCATTTGTGAAAATATTTATACATATGAAAATTTTTCACAATATTTCTAAGCACTAAAAAATCTCATATAGGATATATGTAGGTCCGCAGACATTGGTACTCAGTCACTTACAAAAATTAGTAGAAATGGTGATACAAAATCAACAATATGCGTTTGCCTCTATTTCTTGTTTGCTTCAAAAACGCCAAGTTTTAGGTACGTTTATCGGACTATTAAGTACAGTTTTTATTTTCATTTAGGTACAACTGCAAATTCCCATTTCGCCATCACTGGTATCGATACAAGCAATTTTGTTGTATACTGTGTAGTGCAAGAAAATATATCTTATCAAAAGCCGAATTGCTAGAAATATATATTTTGGCCAGCGAATTAATCACCACATCGTGATTAAATATTAAAAAAAAAAAAACAGGTAGATAATAATCAGCCGGACAAAGTGAGTAATTGTTGGTTTGCTTGTTTGCTTGAAACGGAAAATAAAGAATAAAGCATTAGCACCCGCCAAATCGGTAAACTCATTTCAAGGATGGCCACTGTCACTTATGAGCAAATTAAAGATGTCCCCAACCAACCCAACACATACTTGATCGATGTGCGAAACAAGGATGAGCTAGCAAGAACTGGCGTGATACCAGGAGCTATAAGTGTACCAAGTAAGTAATACAAGTGCTAACTACATATGTATGTACATATACACAAGTATACACACATCCATACATAGTGTGCAGTGCATAAATGACATATAGACGGAACTAAGTATGTAGGTATAATATGAACATATTTATATTTAAAATAAACCTTGGTGTTTACAATAACATATATGTATGAATGTGTGTATGTATGTATATACCCACCAAAGAAGCTGTTTGAATTGCATCGAAATTCTTGAAGTTTGGTCACATGTCGACTGCGGTCACTGGGAAAGTAACTATGGAATTCGTCCTTATAGACCACATGTCAAGCAAATAATGTGGCTGAACGCTAAATTTTATAGAAATTACTCGTAGCTACATATGTACATACCTTAAATTTTAATACATACATACATACATATGTATGTAGGTAGACATTATTAAATCAGGATGCATATACATATGTACATACATACATACACATATATCGTCGATGCGCCAACAAAAACAGTTATGCGTTTCTGGTTATAATTTTTTTTTTGCAAATTTTATTAACATATTTCCGCATTCGTTATATCTCCAGAGAAAGTAGGTGAGAAAATGTTTTTTTTTTCCGAGTGGTGAAAATTTAAATATGTACATACATATGTATGTATCTACCATGATTCTGTTATTGAAATAAAAAAAAAATATTTATATATTTATCCTCCTTAGTGCCTGAATTGGAGGCTGCTTTCCAATTGTCTGAAAATGACTTTAAAACCGCTTTCAATCGGGACAAGCCGAGTAAGGAGACGGTATTGATATTTTCATGCCAAGCTGGTGGGCGCGCCAAGCGGGCATATGAACTGGCTGTGGCTAATGGCTTTAAAAGGTATGTATATATGAAACTATATATATGTATGTATGTATATACATTTGTGTATTTAAAAAAAAACACTCTTTTTTTCAGCGCTAAGTATTATCCCGGCTCATGGACGGAGTGGGCCGAAAAGGAGGGTCTGAATAAGGCTTAAGATAGTAAACGAATTTAATTCCTGATTTTCTGAAAGTCTGCCTGAGTCACCTGCTCGTAAGTGATGGGAAAAGTAATTAACTAAAAGTTAAAGCATATCAATAATGTCAGAAAAATAACCTAGAGCAATCAAGGAAAATACTAAATACATATATTTAAAGTTATAAATAATAACTTGGCATTGATACAATTCTTTGCCATTTCAAATTATGCATTTCAATGCCAAAAAAAAATAAACTATTTATGTGTGGCGGTTTATTGCTGTATGTTTCAAGTTAAAAGTAGATCGAATCCGCTTACTGTTTATTGCATTTAAAGTAGTTTACACTTATTTAGAACGTTTAATAAACTAATTAAAAAATAGTATATAAAAATATTATGTACGCCTTAATGAACAGTATAAAAACTTGATGCGCATGAACTGAGCTGTTTGGAAATTATAATTTTATTTCTTGCAGCTCACCCCAGCTTCTTCCCACTTTTAGCTTCACTTTTAGCGGTACGCTGAGTTTAACGCAATTCTCCATGGTGAGACTCAATATTTTGGCTATTTTTTTCGCCTTGTCAGCGGGAACTTCGAAAACCAGCTCGTCGTGAATGTGCAACACCAAACGCACTGCATCCACGCTTCCAATGCCCAATTTGTCACGGTACTTTTCAATATTTTTTTCCATGCGTAAAATAGCATTCTTTGATATGTCGGCAGCAGAGCCTTGTATAGTCGAGTTGATAGCCTGGCGTTCAGCTTGATCTGCAGTGGATGGAACGCAGTAAAAAAAAAAACATTTAATTAATGAGGCCAACATGTTAAGCAATTATGTATATACTCTTTTGCTGCGGTTCTCCACTATTGATATGCTCCAGATAACGCCGTCGTCCGGTAATCGTCTCTATATAGCCATTGTTGCGTGCGAATTTTACAATTTTATCAGCATAAGCTCTACAAAAAATGTTGAAAAATCACACTAAACTACATTATAAGCGTCTCGCTGATTACCTTATGCCGGGATAAGTCAAATGAAATTGCTGCGAGAGAGCGTTAGCCTCCTGCTCTGTACACTTCAGTGCTTCTGCCAAACTGCGCATGCCCATGCCATAAACTATACCATAGCAAATTTGCTTGGTACCATGGCGCAATTGCTCCGAAACTGCACTTTCTGTTATTTTGTGCCAGCGCGCTGCGATTGCAGTGAAAATGTCGCGATTTGTATTCATCACTTTCAGCAATGCGGAGTCCTGCGAGAGATGCGCCAATATTCGCATTTCAAGTTGACAAAAATCAGACGACAGCAAACAACGCCCACTTTTGGTCGGAAAAAAAGCGCTGCGGCAGGAAATTGTTAAGTTCTCGCCACCTTAAAACAGCAAAAATACCAGAATTTCAAATAAATGATGTAAATTTAATAGAAAAATGCCACAGCAATACCTTCAAAATTTACTTCAAAGTCTTTCGCGACATTTTGTAAATTGGGCTCAATCATTGAAATGCGTCCCGTTTGGGTAAAAGTGATGCTTTGCCCATGTATTCTAAGTTAGTCAAACAGTTCGTTTCAGTAAGGATAAATAAAAATTGATACAAATTAACACAAAAAAAAAAAAAAAAACTGAAGTAGGCCTGTATTACCTATTATTTTCTACGCATTTCAATAGCGGTTGTATATTTTTTGTTAATGTTGTGCTTAGTTTCCGATATGAAATTATTGCTTGAGAAATTTGCGAATCGATCTTTTCGAGTATTTGGCGTGAAGTGCTAACACGTCCGTTGGCTTTGCGATGCAGACCGACAACCTTCCAAATTAAAGACAAGTCGGCGTGGAACGAATACATATTAAATATTTCGTTATTGTATACGATACCTTTGCTACGGCAGCGGATGAGCCTAAATTGAAGCGTCCACCATGCATTTCATAGATTTTCAATTCGAGCTTTTTCATTGTTTCCAGCATTTGTTGGAAAATCTTTCGTAAAGTTGCTTCATCAGCGGGGAATCCGATCATTTCCATATTGCAAAGCGAAATTTGCAAAGGCATTTCAAGTTCTGCAAAGTTCTACATTGAGCTTATTTGATTGTGCACTCATTGCGATAAATTGCTTACCTTTGAAAAACTTGTATAATTGTCCCGAACCAATTCGCTCCATATTTTCTATTTGCGCTTTCAGTATATGCACAGCGACACAAGCTTCAACTGAACATCTACAAAAAAAAAAAAGAAGAAATATTATCATAAAAGGAGGTAAAAACAAAAAAAAAATTGACATTTTCCATTACCTCACCTTGGCCAAAATTGCACTGGCTGTATCCAGCCCGTGACTACCATAGCCTCGTCCATGACCACACAAGCTGGTTAGAGCTGTGCATTCTGGTGCGAATTGTTTTGTCTGCGTGATCGATAAATTGTTGTTAAATATTAACAAGAAAACAAGCCATTTCAATTTACCATTTGCTGTAGACTCATGAACTTGTCCGGCTGCAGAAGCCAATTGGCCACCTTTGGGTCAGCCAATTCTACGCGCAGTTCGCTGAGTTCACCCAAAACGCGACATAAAGTCTTTAGTTGCTCCTTTGCATCGATACAAAGTAAAGTGCAAATGTTTGCGGTTAGCAGCGATTCCAAAAATTTCCTTTTCATTTCAGCCGTCACAATGTTGGCAGTGCCTTTTGTCTGCATATTCAAATAATAAACGATGTTCTCTTTAATACCGAAAGCACAGCCGGCCAGGTATGTGTTGTCGTCGATTTGGAATTCATTTGGGGTTGCTGCCTGCTCAGCGGCCTCGCCAACAGCCTTTTGATTAATAAGTAAATTGCCACCAATAAGTGGTTTGCGTTTATTTTCTTGCTGTTGCAAGCCAACACAGAAGCCAAAGCGTTTGGTCTCCATGAGCTCATGGCATGCGGCGCGGAAGAGTTTCTCATCGCCACAGATATCTACCACTTCTAGGCGTGTAAAATTGGTGGATGCTGTGTCAACCTTTGAGCAATTTAAAATATGCGAAGCATTCAACTGGAGTGGATTTTTGAGCAGCGAGTCCTGAAGAGACAACTCCGACACCTCTATGGAACTGGATGGCGGCGAGTCTGTTTGGGTGGTGCTTTTCGTCATTTTGCTTTTGTGCCCCTTTAAGCGCTGTGTGGTGCGCAACAGACGAGACGCATGCACTGAGTGCTTTGCAGGCACTGGGGAATCAGCCACAGCTTGCACAATTTGCTGGGATTCAGGAATTTCGTCGTCATTGCTTTTGCCACTAACTGGCGATAGGCGTGGATTCACTTGCTCGCCAGCTTCAAGCGCAGCATTAATTCCAGTGTTTAACTCGAAGGAGTCGTCGGCCATGAAAAGAGATTGGTCAAAATGATTTTTTTCACTGATGAAAGGCTTGGTGGTAGTGCCAACTTCCTTAATTTCTTTTTTAGTAGCGTGCGTGGAGTTGAAATGAAGTTGGTGGTTGCGTGGACTTCGGCGGGGTACGGCCTGTAGCATTTGCACTGCCTGAGGCGATTGTCTATGTGAGTTGGTAGTGACTTTGGCTGTTGTAACTGTGTTCAAGGGGGTTGTACTACACGCAGGCGATCCCGCTTTACCGCTAACGCTAGGAGTAATTTTTGCGTTTTTGTTCGCTGATTGTGGCGGAGCTATTGTAGCATTATCGGCAGACTTGCGTAAAGCATAGGTTTTTCTTTCGCTGTTGGCAGTCTGGAGTTGTTGCCTGGCCTCTGCTGATTTACGCTTATCACCCGACTCAGCGCTTTTCGTCTTTGGCACAACATTTCCAACATCTTTTTCATAAATTCTGCTTTTAGTCACGACTTTATTTGTCTGTTCATTTTGCAAGGGTTTGCCTTTAGCGCCAATTGTTAATTTCATGTTGTTTTTAGTATTTGAATTTTCCTTGTTTTCTTCCGAAGTGGCTGGTTTTTTAGATTTGGATGTTCTTATACTTGGCGACAATTCATCTGGATTTTGCTTGTTCCTTGTTATCCCACTTCTGATTTGCTTTGGATTTGTAACAACTGCCATACTCTCTTTGCGGTTCGACTTAATGGCAGGTCTCTCCTCGCGTTTATCACTGATGTTTTGATTATCATTGTTTCCAAGTTTGGGCTTATTTTGCTCAACGACCAAAAGTTGTCGCTTCTCTAATGCATGCATCGCTGCTTTACTGGTTGATGGCTTTTCCTCAAATGATTCTCGTTTAGTCTCCCCTACTAACCGTTTCTGTTTTGGTGGCGTTACTTGAGGCTTTTTCTCACTAAAACTCTTCTCACCCTTACGTTTTCTCGCAAGCTCCGTTCGTTCACCTTCACAAGACATATGCAAACTGTCTGCAGAACTATTTGGGTGAGGGTCTTCTTGTGTCCATTTAATTGCACCCACACCGATTTCATATTGCACGAATTGGCGCGCTTCTTGTACCAATAATTTCGCACCTTCAGCAACCGTCAAACCCAATTTTCCAGTTATGAAAAAATCTCGAGCCTGATTTCGCTTTTCTGCTTCGTAGTCGTCTTCATTTTCATGCTGTTTGGCTGAGTCGAAGCTCAAAGCATTATACAGCACTTTTTCCACATCGAGAATATCTGCATTTGCAAGCTCCACAAGGGTTGTTATACCAGCGTCAAATAGTGCCCGCGCACGTTTATTATTTAGATCCGGCAAACGCATCAAATCGATTAAGTCTCGATGTACTCCGAAAAAGAGACGCTCCTTGAATTGTGACACAACCATGGATAGTGTGGCCCACTGCAGTGAGTTACAAAATGCGGAAACAATGCCCGCAAAGGTGGAGGACATTTGCTGTAGACCTTGCAACATGCCGCGTGTACATTTATATTTTGCGGCCACTGTGTTTATGGGCACTTCATTGACCAACTCCTGTAATGCCAGTGCAGTGTAAAACCTACAAAGTTTAATAATATGATTAAACATTTTTCTAAAACTAAGAGCTCATCAAAAAAGGCACCTTTTATGTATTTGCATAAGTTTGTAGTCCAACTTCGATTGTCCGCGCATAGCTCGCACTAGGAATGACTCCTTCACACCAACGAGTTCGCCGACTTTTTTCATGGCTGGCGTCAACTTCTCCCACAGGTCGAGAAAGAGTAACCAGTCCAGGTTCTGTAGCTGGTAGCACACCGAGTATGGTGTCACCAAGTACACAGCATGGAGATCAGACTCAAGCACAAAGCAACGACGAGACTTTTGCAATTCAGCGAAAAGTAGAAGTCCGTCAGTTGGCGGCATTGATGCAGCTAAAGTGAAAATAGAATATTGGTCTGTGTTTTTGGTATTACATACGAAAATGTCGAAACATACCCAAACACGCTTGTCCCAAGCGGGTAGCTACATAGGTTTCTCTATGCGTTTCACTATCAACTTGCAGTCGCACGAATTCGTATTCTATTAGAAAATCGACAGCGTCTGTTATAAAAAGCTCATCACTATCTTCACTTTTATCCTTTCCCTGTTCGCTGAGATGCTTTTCTGCACTCAAAAGAGTACAATTGACGAAGCTTTCAATGTCATCTTTAGTTGTGGCAACGCCAGAAGATATCACTTCGAGTAGCGCGCGTTTAAGATGTGTCTGTAGAGACAGAAAATATAGTATTTTTGTTTTGATATAAACATTAAACGATCGTAAAACCTTACACTACTCTCCTGTTCTAGGCATGAATAGATTGGCTTTAAATCCGCTTGAACAAGTTCACGACCAACACGAGCATTCGCCTCTGTACAAATTAAAATAGATTCCCCCAAAGTATCCTACAATTGCAATGTAAATTAATTAGTTTGTAACATTTGAAAAGATATATCACAAAAATATGTTAGCGACCTAATTTCGTTTCCCAAATAGGAATAATTGCAAATACATTAAAACTATTTATATGTAGAAAATTTAATTTCAACCTTTCCTGTTCTACCGGCGCGCCCAATCATTTGTCGATAAGTGAGTGAGCTCATTTGTTTGCCTCCAAAGAGTGGAGTGCGTATCAAAACTCGACGCGCTGGTAGATTGACGCCTGAGCTGAGTGTGCTGGTCGCGACAATTATTTTCAAGGCACACGACTTAAAACTTGATTCAATAATATCGCGTTCTTCACTTGTAAGCCCGGCATGGTGAAAGGCACAGCCGAATGCGATAGTTTTATGCAGCGCAGCATCGAGACCTTCCAAAATACAACGTTTGATATTAATATTAATAAACGTATTGATATTTGCAAATAATTTTATCTACCTGTGGGTATATTACGCATTTGCTGTTTTACCTCCTCAATGGCATCAATTTTGATCTGCGCACGCAATCGTTTACCCCATTCATTCCCACTATTGATCAGCACTTGTATGGCAGTCGCCAATTGAGTAGCTAAATTTTCACACCAATCTTTTGATGGACAAAATACAATCACAGAACAACCTTCTAGCAGCGTTTCGATGCACAACTGTGCTACGTGGTCATTGTCATTCGATAGAGGTGGGAAGGGATTTACTTCACCTTGCAACGGCTCAGTGATATCGCGTATAGGTCGCAACTCGGAGTCGTATATCTTGTTTCCGATTTTAATCATCTCTTGGAGTGCAACCGGTCTAAAGTCAGTGACAAATAGCTCTGCGTCCAGCCAACGCTTGAGTAACTCAACATTGGCCAATGTTGCTGACATGGCAACTACTTGTATTTGGAAGCCATACTTGCGCGACATGTACAACACTTTTGCAATCAAAAGTTCAAGTATGTAGCCTCGACCCGGATCCGAGATCAAATGCACTTCATCGACTACGACAGTGCCGATATTGGCTAGTTTGCCTTGTTCCAATAGTTTGTTGACAATGGAGTTGGCCTTTTCTATAGTACAAATGGCCACGTGCATGTTATCAAAACCGCCGGGTGGTGTATACCCACCGAAAAATCCTTCAACACGGTACCCAGCTAGAGTTAGCAAATCTTGAAGGTATACCATTTTTTCGCGTACCACAGAAATGAAGGGCAGTATGAATAGTACTTTCTTTCCTCGTTCCAAGACAGTTTTTAAGAGCAAAATTTCACTCACCAGTGATTTGCCTGCAGACGTGGGCGCAGAGTATACGAGGTTGCAATGTTCGAAAAGGACCTGTGAAAAAGAAACGAGATGTAATTTAAGGTACTTATTTTAATTTAGTTTTTACCTTGGGATTACTTAGGCACTCTATTTGCCAATCGAACATTTTGGCGACACCTTTTTTTTCGTATTCCTGCAAAACACTGCGCGGCAAATTCCAGGCACTAATACGTTTGAGTAATTCTAAATCTTGAGTAGTTTTAAGGTCGTTTTTTGAAGTTGGGGATTGTAATGCTGCAGTAGTAGTAGTCTTTGTTCGAGTGCATTTCTTTGCGTATGAAGTGTTCACAATACTTTTTCGTGTATTTGTCTCTAGCGATCCATTTACTTCGGCAATTTCTCTACGACTTTTTTGGAGCTCTTTCGCTAATTCTTTATGTGCCTCTGAATTGAGCAAATCTGTACACATAAATTTACTATGATCTAATTGGGCTAGTTCCGTTTCATCAGTCATTATGCTTCTTTTTCCAATATCATTTAGGCTACCTATTGACTCTGCCAAATCTTTTTGTAAGTTGTCGTCAGAAATTTCTTCAACATGTATGCTTTGCACACTTGTTATAAGGTATTTTAAGTCCTCAGAAAATATTGGCACATCCAAGTCAGTTTTTAGTTCTTCATCATTGTGAGCTCCTTCATCACTTTCTTCTATACCATCGTTTTCTTCTGTGATTTTGAGAAAAGCTGCTTCTATTTGCGAAACTCGCATCAAAGAATCTGTTTCAGCAAGCGAATTTTTTTCTTCATCCCCTTCAATTGAAAACGTAAACCCACTACGGAAAAGTTCAGTATAATTCTCAGCTTTTGTGTTTGCAAAATCCGTTTTAGGTAGAATAGAGTCCGATTTACTTTTACGAAGGCGGCGTCGCTCATTTTCATTACCACAACCAATATTTCTTAAATTAGAAGCGTTACTATTTTTGTTCCCAGATTGTTGGGTGCGTGATTTGTTGAACATAGACCGCCCCGTAATATTCCCACATAGCCTGGAGCGCTGTTTACGAGTGGGCGATTCCTGTATCTCTTCGATGGCGTTTTCATTATTTTTCGATGTCTGTTCTCTGATTAATCCTTTGTCCATCGCATGCCGGGCTTGGCTGTCTAGGTTTAACAAAGTGCTGTTTCCAATATCGAGCGATTGGGAAAAGGCCATCGGAAAAGGATAAAATTTTGACCCACAGTTCAAACAAACAAAACGAAAACAAAGGCGGCTAAAACTTTATTATCAACATTGCAGTGATATGTTGGCAAGGCAGTATACTCTTGATGATTGCCAAGCATTTATAAAATAAAATTCTTTTTTGTATCATATTGGATTTATTTGACTTAATTAACTGAGACTACGCTTATTTTAATAAAATATATCTGTTCTGCAAAGACAACGTCTATAAATTTATGATCTTTAGTAATTTGGGAGAACTGGTTGTGTTATTTGCAAAAAAAACTAGAATGAAAGCAAAAAATTAAACTAAATTGGAGAAGTCCACTAAGAAATATTACCATATATAATATAAATCCATTTTGGGGTTCGATTAAATCTGGTCTATATATATAAGGAAAACGTGCTAATAAATTGGAAATTTCACGCGTACAAAAGTACGGATTTTAAGTATAAACAAAATTAAATCGGTGAGCAACTTCATCCGACGACAGTTCGCTGTAAAAATTGAACACACTACAATGATGATAATTGCATTAGACAATTTGTGTAGATTATTTTTAATTGTCGACATATGTATGTATGTATGTATGTATATGCAATGACTGATGTTAATGTGCGGTAATATTAGATCTCAATCAGCCCTGAGGAGCAGATAATGGTTCAGACGATGAGTGCCTGGGGTTTTACTGAATTATGTTGCAAATAAGGCGACCAAAAACCTGAATTAGGGCACAGATATAAATAGTACATTATTAAAATAATTATAATTGTTTATGATGGCAAAAAATTTCACTAGATCACTAAAAATAGTGAGAAAAATGTAACTTCACTAACGTCGAGTATTGACGTACATACAATGTAGCTTATTTTATTTTCCTACACAAATTCTTTTCCTTAGGAAATTGTACGTTTCTTTCGAATAAAAGCAAAAAATATCTTAGCTCTTTCTGCGTTAAGCGAGAAAATCGTTTAACACTTTTGTTAAATTTTATTCCGTTATCTATTAAAAGTATGACCACATTTAGAAACATATTTATAAAATCCAGGCGCCTAAGAGTTTTGGCATACCCTCGAGATCGACTAGATTGGAGCAAGCCGGAATGGAAGCTGACGACAGCGCTAAAGCATTACAAACCGTCCAAGCGTCTATTGGAGTTGTCACAGCCGGTTAGCCGTGGAATTGGAAAAGTTTACTCAGTCTCGCCGGAAAAGAAATTAAAACATACAATAAGTTATCAACGTATGTATGTATATATACTTATGTACATACATAAGTACATATGTATATAAATCTTTGTGCCTGACGAACATTGATGATGCTTTGTTTCAGCTTCTCAACGTATTCTTGAATTGGCTTCTCCGCCATCTAAACCGCCCGACAATATTGACAAGCGAAAATATCCTTATCGCATTCCTGCCAAAGCATTGCGCGCTA
Source organism: Philophylla caesio (assembly GCA_963971545.1). Lineage (NCBI taxonomy): Eukaryota > Metazoa > Arthropoda > Insecta > Diptera > Tephritidae > Philophylla > Philophylla caesio. The sequence goes on along the minus strand of OZ020604.1, from coordinate 219,348,735 downwards.
AGCCTACACCTCGTCTTTTGGAACTAGCTGAACCCAAAGAGTACAATTCCTTTCAACGTCTTGACCCTTGGGCTGTACCAAAATCAGCACTAAGAGCCAAGGCGTCTCAAAGGATCGAAATGCTCTCTAAACCGAAGAGATGTAATAGACCATATTAAATTTCTGTTACAAATCCTTTGTAAATGAACAGGCCGATCGGTGTCTCGCCAAATGAACTCCATATCTAACTGTTTTTCAAAGTGTAAACTCGTTAAAAAAATTAAAGTATTTTTAAAATTATGTTGATGTTTTATTTTTCTGAAAAGGATACGAATTTTTTGCCTAAGAACATAGAAGTTATCATTTTTTTTCTTGTATACAGTAATAAAAGTGAGGTGAAGTCTTCCTCCAGATAGGGCCTTAAAAATTTACAAATAATTATTATCACATAAAGATGCATTTTGAGGATTTTTTAAAAACGAATATCAATTGCTATCCATAGAAGATGGTATCGTTCTTTCATCTAATCGCTTGTTATTTCTTCGTCTTTTTATTTTCTTTGAAATTTTCACCACTCGAAAGTAAAAGAAAATACGTGTAATTTTTTACTTATGTTTATGTTTAAAAAATCTGAGAGATTTTCATAGGAGGATATTTAAGCGATAATATTCCAAGAATATGACTATGGTTGCCTGGCACAAATTGTCAGTAAGTATGGGGTCTCTTCTTATGATTAAACTTTAATTATTATTAGAAATTATAAACATACATAAATTGTACTTTTTTGAATTTTTCCGTTCGAAGTGAGAAGGAGAAAGGATATATGTAATACGCTAGGCGGATTCCGTATTTGTTGAGTAACCATTTCAGTGGTTACTTTTTAAAAATTGTGAGTTCACAAGTCGTGTTATTTGTCGTATTGTGTATTGTAAAACAACAGTTGTAAACTTGATGCTTTTGTTTCACATTTGAAATTTTCGTATTTCAATACAACTCTGAAAGGTATGTGGTAGTGTGTTATTTGTGTGTGTTATTCGTTCAGCTCTTTCTGTTTAACATCATTTTAACCTTATTTTTGTTTGGAAAAATTTGAAATAAAGTTAAATGGTTATTTATCTATACATATTTTAAAGAAACCGACCGCTCAAGTTTATTATAAGTGATTTTTTTGCTGATTAATTGCTTGAATACCACAAACAATAGTAAAGGAAATAACACCGTGCGTTCAAACGTTTCTCGTTTATTTCAATAGCGACAAATAACACGGCTTGTGAACTCCCTAAATGATATTTGTAGTACGTATTCGATTCCCATTACTGATGGGCGTGTTTCTTTATTCATTCTGGTTTCTCTAGCGCCATTATTTTCATTCAATTCTTTTACGTTTGAGAAATAGCTGATCAGAATATTATATGAATTCCGGAATGCGGTGAGAATATCTGGTATAACATTATCCGGAACATTCTAACGAACAAGTAAACAGAAAAATGTATTCCGAACGTTTTGAATGAATAAAGAAACACGCCCAATAGTTAAGACTTATATACCTAATATCGATATGTTAAAGTTGCATTAAATAACGAAATTTTGCGGGGACTTTCGCGAAAAAAAGGGTAATTTGTTCACCGTGGAATACTCTTTAGATTATCCAACCCGCTAACTCATGAAAGTCCCACCGCTGGAATCACGGAATTAATACCCGAAAACACCGCGAGTTTCAGTGCATCGTGTCTTGTAAGGTAGTTTTCAAAAAAAAACCTAAAAAGTTATTAAAACTAAGAATTTAAAAAAATTTTAATTTTTAACGAAACGGAAGCAATAATAAAGTAAGTATATACATACATACTTATGTAAATACATGCAATGGAAAAAAAGCAAAAACAAAAACAGAAACTTATTAAGATTAGTAGTGAAAGGCATTCGGTTTTTATTTTTTTATATTTTATAGTTTTATTTTCAAATAAATTTATTGTTACAGTATTAATAAAATACTGAGTATGCTCCAAGTTCACATTATTATATTAGGTAGGTAAATATTTTTGTTCTCCTTGTTGTTGCTATTTTGTTTGTTGGTACATATCTTGCATATTCACTATTCATGCATTCAACTCGTGTTTTTTGAATATGTATTTATTAATATTTTACAATATTTGTCATGCCCAGTGATAAGCTTGAGGTGTTATCCTCATGTTACATTATACACAATTTTGTTTTGATTTAATTGTTTTTTTTTTGTTTGTTTGAATATTCAGCAAAGTTTATGGCAAATCTTTTTTTTTTTTATTTTAAACAAAAAAATTAAGTCGCACGAATACAGAAAAAATCAAAGAAGAACTCTAAAGTCTTTATACAGATTATGCAATAAGCTTTCTTCTGTAGCTTGCAGTAAGCATATAAACTAGTTCTTTACAGTTTAATAATCGAATTCAAATTTTTAGTTTAATATACAAATAAAACAATCACATTTTAAAATTGAAAGTATTTCAGGAATAATTAAGAAGTAAAAAAGCGGTTTGGTAAACCCACTTGAAATGCTTTTGGTTTGTGTTTATGTGTATGTTAAAAAAAAAAAAAACTTTGCGTACCTTGATAATATCCAATCAGCATTTCCAGAAGCTTTTGTTTTCTATATTAATTTTTTTGCCTAAACTAGTTATTTAGTATCGTATACATCATTATTTTCCACCTATTAATTCTTATTTATGTAAGTGCTTTAAGCATTTGTCAAAAATTACATACAAAGTTCTGAAACAAGTTATCGCTTAAATTTCCTAAAGAAACACAAAAGTCGGTTTCTCTTTTACTAGTTTTGATTTTATTTTCTTTACATTAATTTTCTTTACACCAAAAATTTCATATTTATTTACAAAATAGTAGACTTCATTTCCTTAAAGATTGTTAGGTTACAGCTTTTGTTGATACATGTTTTATGTGCGCTATTTGAAGGCGAAATTTCCATTGAACTTTCCCCCCGCTTAGCTGCCAAACCAGTTCCAAGAGTACTTTTACATATGTACGTACGTATGTATATATGTATGTATGTACATATGTATGTAGTTCCCACATTTCACGCCTTATTTTCCCACTTTGTTCAGTTTTTGTATTTGTTTTTTTTTTTTGGATTTTCTCTATTTTTGTAAAAAAAAATCTTTTAGATATGGTCAAGTGTTTTTCTAGTTTTTTAATATATGTATGTATGTATGTATATCATTTTCCGTTTATTATTTAAGTTTGATTTTCATGTCTAAATAAATCAAAACATTTGAAATTTTGATCCCTGAAGTTGTTAAGTTTAGATAAGAGTTCTCTCTACTTATTGTTAGTATGGTTGTGGTTGCGCAGTCAGCATTGAAAACCGGTTACTCACTGGTACTTCATTCTTTCGCATTTTATAAGTGGGTTTCAGGCGCACAATGTACACAAATGGATAACTGTGTGCTTAGTCTAACATTCGAAAGGAAAAACAAAAAGGATATTTGAAATTCGAAAACAAAAAAAAGCTTAACATTTACCTGACGTTCGTTATACACGTAAATACTTCGAAAGATATACATAGTTTCCTGATTTGCAGCTCTAACTATTGCTTTGTTCTTGTTGTGTTTTTAATCTGCCAATATTTCAATGTGAAAATGGAGCAAACAATGGCTATGTTGGGATCAAACACATGGCGATCTAATCAAATGTGGTGTCCCTTTGCTTGGATAACGAATACATAGGATATCAAGTGTTACATCTGTTTATTCCTATATTATTGGCCATTCATCCATTATATAAACGGTTACCTTTCAGCTGCAATCGGATATTTTTTTTTTCAGACATAATCGCTTTCTGACACCATTTTAATTTTTCACCATGTGCAACCCCCACACGACCAATATTCACTTTGGTCTATTGTATTTTTATTTTATTCTCTTAAATATTGTAATTTTACTTGCTAAACTTGTAACTGGTTATTGCTTGTTGTGGTTTATTTGTTTTATATTTTATTTAATTTTTGTTAATATGTTTGTATTTGTGTCTTTTTTTCATTGAATTCGGTATATTTTGCTTCTAGTATACATAAATTGTATTGAAGCTTGTGTTTTTTTCATTCATAAATCTGGAAAATAATTATAGAAAAACGAAATTTATGGAAAAGAGATTTTTAATGCATACATATAAAGGAAAATCACGAAAAATTACCTTTGAATCTGTTAAAATATTGATATTCCAAAAATAAGCACACAAATTAATATTCATTGTGGTTTTCTTCTTTTTTTAACTAAAATATTTATTCATTAATATATATATATATGTATGTAATATTTATCCATGTGTCTGTGTATCGTATTGTATTGTATTGTAAATTGGTATTTGCATTTTAATCAATTAAAATTAAAAATTATCAATATATGTATCGTATGTATGCGTATTTATGTACTATATATATGTATGTATGTATACATATGTTTGTATATAAGCAAGTATGTACGGTATATACATATATAAAATAACGAAAAAACATAGAAAGTTGTATAAAACAAACCAATCGCATTAAAATAATATTACATATTAATTATAAAAATAGCAAATGTATATATGTATGTATTTATGTATGTATGTGTATGTATATATGTAAAAACAAACATCCACATAGTGCTATTTAAACTATGTAATTAGACACATACAAATCTAAGGCAATCTAAACAATATATATATATGTATATCGGTTAAAATACCATTCCATTTTCTTTCTCTACACAAATCATCTTTAAATTGAACGAATTTATTTTTTGTAAATATATTTACTTATGAATGTAAGTGATTTTTAATTCCTCTCCATACAAATTTTGATATTTCAAAGTCGACTATTTCTAAAGTTTATTATTTTTTGTTGCAGCACGTTTTTTTATTATTAAAATAAACTTAGGAGTTTAAAGAAATACGATTTTCCGGATGTATTTGCTTTCCAATAGAACACCATATTATAAGTGAACCTTTGTAAATGTAAATGCACGTTAAAAGTCAATTTTTGTTAAAGTTTTTTATTTTTTATAGCTTATGTGGTTTTTTGAAAAAGAACGAAAGAGCAAATGAAACAAAAAAAAAATTTAAATGCATCGTCCAAGTTTTTTAATTCGGTTTTTTCTTTTTAAATTATACTTTGCGTCTAGCTTATAGGCTTAAGCCATATATTATTTTACGTTTGCATATTGATTTTGCTAAGCAGCGCACAAAAAGTGCTATTGAGTTTTCAATACTAAAACACGATGTATGTACATTCATCGCACCGGAGATTTTTTTCTTATTTCGTGAGCTTTCTTTTTTGCCGCTGCTATTTAGTGTTGCCATGTATTACAAACATAATGCTCTTTTAAGGCATTTTTACACTATTGAATTCATCGTGAAAATTGTATTTTGTTTTTTGTAAAGAAGAAAATAGTAAACCCCAACGCAGTGTATTTTTTACATAGTTCATATTTCTGCCTTTGCTTTTGGTTTTGTACATACAAATGTGTAAAGTTTTTCTTCCTTTTGTGGTTTTTAAATGTTCAGTTTTGCCTCCGAAATGAATTATAAATATTGTACTTGCATCACTTTCGTATTGTTTTTGTTGAAATACATATTTTAGTAAAATTTAAATATAAAATAAAATCATTAAAATAGATTCGACTATAGAGCCATAAAAATCCAGATTCAAAAAGCTTAAAATTTAAAAATTTTTATAGAATCGTTTAAAGAAAATTAATTAACCTCTTGGGTGTTCTCATTTGAAATTATATTTAAAAATCGAATTGGGCAATATATTTTATTAACGATAATCTATGGATTTGTTTTTCTACTACAATATTGTAATTTAGAATGTTCAAATAGTTTAGTTTATTACATTACAAACATATGTAAGAATTAAAATGAAACAATGTAAAATTTCAATCTCAGTATATGAAATTGATTTGCTGTTGATTTATGGTTGATTTGATAACATTTTTGTTGAACTGTTGCATGTTTGCTGTGATCGATCGAATTGTGGTTTATTGTTTATGATTGGAGCCTTATAACTATTGATATTGTTATTGCTATTGTAGTTGTAATTGTAATTGTGAGATTTACTTGAAAACTATTGTATTAATATGTATTAAAATTGGTAGATGCTATTGTAGTTTTCTTGTTGTGATATTTAGAGTTTTTTCAAATAATTTTTCAATTATTTCAACTTTATGTCGTAGATAGGAAAAACATAACTTTTTTATTTCACAAATATTAGCTTATAATAGTTATAGTTTCAACATAAACATATGAAATCGAACTGCGCAAGCACGCTGTAACAAACAATATAAAAATGAACATTACATGTAAATATATAGAATAGTCATATATATACAATTTAACATAACGATTAAACGGTTTAATGGAACATAACAGAAATATGCATCTGTATGCAGTTGACGCAAAGAATAAAAAACAGTCGACATCTCGATGAGAAGATAAAACACATGTGTATGTCATTAATTGTACATACTTATTTATGCATTACACGCATATCCAAGCGCCTTTTCAACTCAAGGCTTTAGTAAAATATTGTAGTTATGTAATTTTAAGTACATGTTCAACGATAATGTTGCTTTTATTTATTTTGTTGTATTTGTGTTTTCAATTGGTGTACTGCATTTATTTATACTATTGTTGATTTTGTAAGATATATGTATTTATGTAGTTGTTGTGGCTATTATTTGTTATTTTTTTTTGTTTGTTTGTTTGTTGATTACTTAAAACTGCATTTATAACTGGGCTATTGTAGGCTGGTATTTTGGGCTATTGCTGTTGGATTTTCTGCTGTTGAGAACATTTTGCATTTATTTAAGATATCTCATTTTTTCTCTTTCACTGTGGTTTCTTATATTCAAATTATGTTTTAAGTAATAATTGGTTTTGAATTATTTCAGTTGACTATTGTATAACTATGGTAAGCAAATATCTATTGTAAGGATTGTTGGGAATATGAGGGGATTGTATACTATAGTAGGCAATCTTAAGTAATTGACAAGATAATCAAATGCGATGATTACATAAAATCGTGATTGCTAAACGGTGCGTAATTGAGACCTTTGGATGTTAAAAAAAGTTTGCATTTTTTGCATTTGTCGCGATCAAAAGCACCAGATATGGTGATTTCGGTCCATTTTTTCAATTTTTTTAACCGATTGGAGATACACATATATTTTCAGTAGGGGATGTGGGCGGGGTTTTGGTTAAGTATCTCACATAAAGATTTTCTAAGTGCATAGTTTTTTCGCGTTATGTTTACAAAAGTTTTTTTATATAGCCGGCAAAGAATTGTCTTTAAAATTGCAAAACCGCTGATGTGTTTGTAATTCATTCACTGGCTTACAGTTTGTATATATTTTTTTAAAACAATGCCAATTTTTTGGAGATAATATCCTTGCAATATGAGGATGAGGTAAAAATAAATTCTGGCAACACTGTTCGCGGTTAGTAAGTTCGTTCGTTATTCAATCAGTTGAGATGAACCTATTCGATTCGAATTAGATATAGTGTTAAAAAGTGGTAATAGAAATGAGTGCACGACCCAAGGGCAAACACTGTTGCTATAAAGCCGTCCAATTTTCTAAAACTTTAAAAATATTGCAACGTTTTGCTGCCATTACTGAAGCAGTTTGTAAAGAAAAGCAAAAAAAAAAATAACTGCGTTAACAACAGTAGCAGAGCTAAAGCGGTGTTTGGAAGTGCGTTGTTTTCCAGCAGTTCCTGGGGCTGGTGAAAAGAAAGGAATAAAGTGCTGGCAAAAGCAAATAAGAAATATTAAATAAAAAAATAAAATGAAGTGGTTGTCGCATAAATGGAGTAGTAATTTTGACTGATTTTCGAATGGCGGTCATATTTGTATCCCACAGTGCAGGCGGCCGTGGATATGCATATCCGGCGAAAATAAAAAATCAGCAGAACTGCTTTGCCGACCACTTATTGCGAGAAATTGGTCTTCAGTAATTTGATTGTTTTAGCAATCGCATTTTTGTGTAACCATAGATTTGTATACAATCTTGTGTTGGCTATTGTTATTTTGTAATGGTAAGTGTTAAAATTTTACAAGTTTGTTGGGCATTGCCAATTTTTAAACTGTCATAGCTGAGGTCTTGCTCAGTTAATTTTTGTTTTATTGTTAGTTGTTGGTTCTATTTATTGCATTAATTGAAAAGAATAACAATCGACTGTCGGCTGTGTTTATATTAATTTGCTTGATTTGCATTCGATTGTTGCTTATTTAACAAATTGTAGTTATGTACTTGTATGTTTTGTGCGTGTGGAGAGGGAATATTACTATTGTTGTTATTTAAGTTTTTTTGTTCTTTAATTACAGTACAGTAAATATCCAATGGTGTTTGGTTATCTTGCGAATTGTTCCAATATTTCAATAGTGCAATATATACATATATGTATGTACATACACATGTACATATACGTATATTGCGTAGAGTGTGTAGATGGATATATAGTATATATACAATACGCGAAGCATCGCTATACATATATTCGGGCTATTGCTTGCTTTACTTATATGCTTTGTTTAGTTACATTGAATAATTCATTTTGTTTTCTGCTTAGTTATTTTGTTTTACTCTTTTTGACAATATGATGTAATTGCGTTGGATATTTGTAATAAATGTTGTTGCAATGTTCCTTTTTATTTACACAATTTATATATTTTACTAATCCAATTGTAATCTTCTCTTCTTGGTATGTGTTTTAAATTCACAGAGTGAAAATTTTGAAAAATCTTTGCATGTATTTTATGCAAAATAAATACATATCTAGCAGCGGTTAATATTTGTAAAATTACAATTTTCAGTTGGTATTAAGCTTCGGGTTCGAAATCCACAGTAAGATGCAAATTTAAGTTGTACATAAAATTGAAACGAAATTTGGTTTTTTTTATCTGGCGATAAGTAAATATTTCTGTTGTTAACGCTTTACATGTACAATTGGTTCATATACATATGTATGTATGTATGACATTTTAATATTCGTGGAAAAAGAAAATCCTTTTCTTTGATACATTCGTATTTTTTTTAATGTATTTTCACATTTTCGTTTTTTTGAAATTTTTTTTTGCATTTACCGCATCTGAGAAGCTTACCGTACACTTAGTTGGTAAACATAATAATAATAAATTTAATAAATATGTATATAATGTTTATAAAAAAAAAAACTAAACAAATCAGATCGTATTAACATTTGGTACACGAGGTCATTGCAACATTTTCTCTTTCAATATAACATATTATTTTGCATTGCGTAGAATACATAAATTTTATAAAATTTAAACGCTCAAAATAAGAAATATAGTAAGTTAAATACACCAATTTCGTTTAGATTTAAAACAAATAAGTTTTTGTTTTCTAAATATAAAAGAGTTACATACACATCAACATAAATGTAGTAAGTAAATATAAATATGCATTCATCACATCGCACTTGTACGTCCAAGAGACTTCGCTTAATGCAAAGTTTTTGATTTCAATTTCATTAATTTAAGTTGCTGAAAAAATATCAACAACAGAAGATGTTAACTAAAAAAAAAACTAAAAAAAAAAAAAAACACATGGAAACATTTTGATCTCATGAAAATATAAAAAAAAGTACTTAGAGTACTCACTTCTTTGTATCGAATTATACACACAGAAAAAATATTTATATGCATTCGAAGAAAACATTGCCATAAAATATTCGTACTGGAAATGAAGAACGCGCTTACACGTTTAAAGATTTTCACTACTTTTATACGTTTTTCAAAAAAACAATTGCACTATAAATTCAATTTTGTCTATATATACACATATAAGCAGCCCATCTCACCACCTATGCCTGCTACACTCCTCCTCCTCCTCCTCCTCCTCCTCCTCCTCACCACTCTAACACTATAAAATATGTATGTTTGTTAAGTAAGCATGGGTTAACAGTAAAACAATAGATTAAATCGTGTCGTTCTTTTCGCGTGCCAGAACGGGTAGGCAGGCATATCTAACCTTACATACTTATGTTTATACTTATAATCGAACACAAAACTATATTATTATTTGTATGGGTGTTACTATGTTTATTATCCGACTTGTAAATTATCCGAAAAAAAAAACAAATTTTGCGTTGCACTCAGTAGACGCTATCCAAACTCAAATTCGCTAATTTGCTTGCACACCTCAAAAATCTGCATGCATACATACTCGTAGTATGTACATACATACATATGTATGAAGCAAGCAACTATTTTTAAACACTAACAAATTATGTATAAAAAATTTCCTTTAAAAGTTATTAGCATTTTACAAATGTTTGATTTAAAGCAGTACATAGTATAACTCATAATGCACTAGTATAATATAAAAACAAAAATTTTATAAATTTATATGTATGTATGTATGTATGTAAGTATAAAACATACATAACTGCGTAGCCACAAAGTGTATGCAAAGAAACAAACAAAAAAAAAACCGAAAAAAAGAGGCATTTGTGATTTTATGACTGGCGCATACAACTTTCCCATTTCCCAAAGACAAGCTTTTTTTATTCCCTTCCCATTTATGTATGTACGTCAATCAGCTATACTCACTTTAACGCCTTTGCTCTGTCCACTATTCTTTACAATTCTAACATACTATTTATTTAGCGTTTTTAAAGTAGTTTTTTAAAAATATGGTAGTCAATCTTTTGTCTCTCCGAAAATAAAACACATACCTGAGGGATTTTACATACATACATGTCGCATTCTCTGCGCGCTCACCAAGCGCCGAGCGCCGCCCCGCCCCATTCGGCACCGCCAAACAGTTGCGTTTGGAGTTTGGACATTTAGTGCTCTTAACTTAATTATGAAATCAACTTTAGCTTAACTTGTCTGCTTTGTCCCAACAATAGAGTGTGTCGCTATGTCAACTATATGTATGCGATAAGTTTTATTTAAAGTCTGATTGTGGCGCAATTTTTCTATACTTTTTTGTCTGTTTAGATTTCAACTTAAAGCAGCGACTGAAGTCAGTTTTGGAATTGAGTTTATAAGAAAAAAGGGAAAAGGTATTCACCGAAAATGCTTCTTAAACTTAGGCAAAACTCTAAAAATTAACGTTTTCGTGTGTATTGCAGAAAGCCAGCGTTTTTTGTTTTTTTTTTGCTTTGCATGGAATTATTATCAGTTACCTGCTGCTCACTGGCAATTTTTTTCTTTCTTCTAAGTCAGAAAAGCTGTTTGTTATTGACTCGTTTACATTTGCATGTGTGTTGTTTGTATGTCCGGTAGATTTTCTAGAATATTTTTAATTGTTTAACTTATGAAAAAAGAACACAATTCAACTAATTTTACAGAATAAGCATTAAAATAATAACAATAATGCACTTACACATACTCGTATGTACTTCGAAAAGTGTTTTGTAAATTGTTTCTAATAAGAATGCATTTGTTTTACATCACTTTTTCTTTGTTTATAATCTTTTCAATATAATTTGTGTTTAATTTTTTTCGTTTTTTGTAATTTTTCATTTCGCTCAATCGAAATCGTAATTATACATTTGCTGCTAAATTTTCTCTATTCGCATTTTTTTTTAGACGATTTTATTATATAATTTGTTTACCGTTTTACTATCTTGTGTTGTATTTGTTTTTTTAACTAACGAACATTACATTTCACCATTAATTTTCCAAGTAATTGCACTTTTAATTTTGTTTATATTTTTCTTCTTCTTTTGTTGATATTGGTTTGTTCTTGCCTTATTGTTGTGTGTTGTGTACAACAAGTATTTCGCAATGTATGCGTGTATGTGTGTATGTGTGAATGTAATGGTAAACATGTCTCAAGTTTTCAGCATTCTGAATATTTAATTCCTTTTTATTAATTTGTTTTAATTTTATGCGCTTTAAGTAAATACTATTTTTATTTTTTGCCAATATTATTAGTCATGTTCAATTTTGTTTTTTTTTTGGAATTTTGAGAGTTTTTTTCTTTTAATTTGTTGATAATTCAAAGAGTTTGGTGGCAAAAAGCGCTCAAAACCGAAATACTTCGCTGGTTGCAAGCTGCCTGTCAGCTTTTGAGGAACATACACACATACATACATATGTAGTATGTATGTAAGTTTTTTTTTTTGACTTTAGTGCTTTGATTACATATGTACACACATATGTATATAAGCGTGTATGTGGCTTCGAAGTTGCGCTGCCGTTGTATGTAACTTTTTTTTCGAAGAATTATTTTTTTGCTACAACAAGAATTTTTTATATTTGCCTTCGGTTTTTAGACAAAAAATTATTCCAAAATATATGTACATATGTATGTTTGTATGTATGTACACATGAGTTTATATTTAAGATTTGCCACTTGCTCCTCCTTTATTTATCGTTAATTATGAATTTTTCAAATTAAATTTTTCCAATTGTTTAAGATTCCCATGTCGTATGCAAACCCTCAAAAGGGGCTCCACCCCGTCCTTCCAACTACATACCTTTCTTATCTTATTTTTTATCATTCGCTCATTTTATTTATTCATGCCCATCCGCTTTTCTTACTAAATTTGCTGCAAACTTTTATTTAGCGTCAACATCAAAATTTTGGATTATTAATCACAGATAGTGTCTAATGTATTAATGTATGTATGTACTTTTGTATATATATGTAAGTAATAAATACGTATTTCTGTGCTACTTATGTATGTATGTATGCACTTGTTTGTGGTAAATTTGAAATATAATAATACAATTACATACTCAATAATTACATAAATATTTTTTTGTTTTTTTTTTCTGTTAGATCTCGATCAGTGCGCCGCAGCCCAATTGTGTGACAGCACAACGGCTAAGGTCAAACTATTTACGAACATTCACCAAAATTAAATGTATATATGTATGTATGTACATACATGCACTGGTGTATGGTTGCGTGTGTGTGTGTGTGTGTGTTTGCATCATTTAAATCAGACGCTTTCGTTTGTGATGGTTGACTTTGCGTGGTATGCCAGCGTCATGTGTCCTTGGTCCAGTAGTTGTAGTCGTGGTTCGTATTCCATAATTTTTTTTTTCTATACCGTATAACTGTTTGTTTGCTTGTTTGTATGTATTTAAGTATGTATGTATGTACTTAGTCTTAATTATTTCTTATGGTAAAAATGGTGAGTCCAGTTAATTACAATTTTGATTAGATACACGAATACATACAAATGGTGATTTTGATATTTCCATGTACATAGTTACATACAAGTGTACACATACTACACACATATACATATGTGGGTATATAAATACTATGCCAAAAGTTGTGTAAGCTTTACAAAATCGAATGTAGCCTATGCATATTAGGGTGTTCCAAAATCACATGGACGAAAAGTAAACTGGGAATTTTAATGCACTCACTGCCATTAATCGAAAATCGCTGCTTTTTTTAAATCAAAAAATATTTAAAGGTTACAAAAGGCGCTCAAAGTTTCCCACGTACATTTCTTAGTAAAAAGAAATTCTTAAAGGAATTGTAAAGCATTCTTGGAAATCATTATTTTTTAAACGGCAAACTCTGTTTCTCTTCAGCAGACTTCAGAGAAAAATATAAATCATTGTTAATCGTGTTCAACATTAAAAAAGAAACAATCAGAAATACTTTTTTACGCTTCCATTTGTATTTTTGGCATTTTACGTGTTGTTTTTAGAGAAATGTTTAACCTTGAAAAATGGGTATTGAGTATTGTGCTTTGAAGTCAGCTGTAGAGAAAAAAATTTTACCGGCTGAAAAATATTGGTTTCCACGAACATTTGTGAAATAAATAAGACAATTTGCGCTCTTGTGTTTTAATAATAATAATATACGTACGTTTTTTCGATATGTACATATGTATATGTAGACAAACTCGAGCGGATTGAGAGCATACAAGTTTCCATTTTACTTCGCCACCCCCTCATACATTTGCGGCCTACCTTAATGTATACACGCATATGTACATATATTTGTTTACGTGTGTATTTATGTATGTCTGTAGACTTTTAGGTTTACTTTCTTTTTTCTCACATCATTTTAATTTATATAATTTTCTAAATATACGCACAGTCAAAATGGTCGAATTTTTTTTACTTTTTGAGTTTTGAGTTTTGATTTTTAATTTTTTTAGTCTTTGTTTTTGATATATTCATATGTATATAAATATGTATGTATGTCTTAATCTTTGTATGTATTTCTATGCGTAGGTATGTATGTATGTATGTATGTATGTATGTATGTATATTTTATGCACAATTTCGACACAAAAATGTTTCACACTTAATTTTCGGGCTTACTCAAATATATGTATGTAAATGTTTGTATGTGTGTGTAAGTGCATGCTGGCACATAATGTAAATTGTCTGTGTCCTCATTGTTCCACTACACTCGCAATTTTACGTAGCACACAAATTGTTTTGTTTAGGTACATTTAAGTTTTTGTTTTTGTTTTTTTTTGTATTTTTTTTTTCATTTTCTCCATATTATTAATAAATAATTTTGAATATTTTATTAAAATATGCAAATAACTCGGGACAAGTTCGCTTTTTTTTAATGTAAAAAAATGTTGTCGAGATTTCAAAGAAACCAAGATATTTGAAAATTTTAAATGAAAATTTGTAAAGCATAGCGCAAATGTTACTTTCAATTTAGCGAGATTTGCTTTGGAAAATACATTTTCTAACTCAAATGAGTATGCAACGAATTTAAAAAACCCAATTCTCATTATTAACTTTTGAAAAAATTTTTATAAAATCGGTTTTTAAAATTTTAAATTTACTAAAATTTTAGCTTTTTAAGCCTTTGATAGACAAGTTTGTATATTGAAAAAGTTTACAAATGAAAAAAAGTGCAAAGTCTTCATGCTAAACGGAAGCAACATTCGCTTTAAGCTTTTCCCAAATCAATTTCTCGGTTGCTCTAACACACACTAATTGTTTCAAAAGAAAAAGTTTAAACTTTGCCTAAATTTTATTGCAGTGCTTTATAGAAAATTTTGTTTATCAAGCTTTGCTTTTGCTTTGACAATTTTTTGTTTTCTTTTTGTTTTCTAGTTCTAGTTTATCTTTTCTTGAAAGCAAAATGATGTTGTTCGGTTTAGTTTTGAGGTATACTCGACACAAAGACACATACATATTATACATATAAGTTCTGAAGTATCTATGTATGTATAAATAAGTATTGAAATCATGGCTACTCCGAAAGTTTTCCCTTTTTTACATAATTTTTTGTTTGTTAAGCCAAGAGTGGATTTCTTTAGTTTTGTTTCCTTTTTTCCAGTTATATAAACACCGAACATTTAATTTTGCATATAATAGATTTTTTTTACATCAAATATTTTTATTTTAGTTATACATTCATGCATGTATGTATGTATGTGCATAGGTATACAAATGTGGGTCGAAATGTTTTTTTTACATTTTTTTTAGTGAATTTAGTTAATTTTTTTTTTTTGAATTTTCTCGTAATTTTAAGCAATGAAATTATATGTTTTCATGTTTGTGTGTGTGTAGCATAATTTTCGACAACAGAAACTGATAGTTTTTACGCTAACTTCAAATTTTCTGGCTTTACTTTAAATACATATTTTATTTTTTAGAAATCTTAATATTTTAAATTTTCAATATTCCCTTTGAAAGATTTAGTTTTTATCCCTTTTTGTTTTTTCTTTATCATCTTTTTTTTGTAAATGTGAAGGCAGCTTTGTTTATTGATTTCCGTTTTGAGGATTTCTGAAGTGTTCTAATTATGTATTACTTTTTGATATATTTCTTTTGAAGATTTTATTGAAATTTTTTTTATATTTTTTTTTTTAGATATCATACGTAAAATAAGTCTATTAGATATTAAACAAATATTAAATTTCCGTAATTCGCTCTATTTTGAGAACATTTTTTGGTAGATGAAAAAAAAAGTTTTCTATGGTTTGAAATTTTTAAATTGAGTTGTAGTCTATTGTTGTTCTTGTGGTTGTTGTTGTTGTTGTTGTTGCTGTTAATGTTTCTATTGTATCTGCTTTGCTGATCTATTCTGTACGATCTTGTCTATTGCGATCGATTGTTCAGTTCGTTGTATTTATGTAACTATTGCAAGTAATGATCTCATTCCAAATAGTTGGGTAGCCGAAGATGCTGCGGTAGAATTACTCTGGCTAATAAAAAGCTAATACCCTGTTGGAGGAAAATATGAGTATGTTAGCTTAGCAACCAAGGCGAACTAAAACGGGGTGACAGCATTCAATAAAACAATTGCTTCCACTTCAATTCGCCAATCCCCAAAGCAAGGCTGTGAAAGTGTTTTGTATGCATAAATGAAGGTTTTTAAAGATTCATCTCTCCTCTCGAGAGTTTTTGTAGTAATTTTTCTTTGGTAGAAAAAGTCTAAGACCAATAATATCACCAGCCTTGAAGTCTAACGGAGAATCTCTATTTCCAACAAGTGCCACTTCGGACTGAGTAGGCAAATGAGCAGCAAAATCCTCTCTCGACGGACAAAACCACACTCTATAAGTCTCTCATTATGCCCGTCCTATTATGTATGACGCAGAAGTATTGGCAATGAAGACATCAGTTGAGTGGGCTCTTGGAGTCTACGAGAGAAAGATTTTATGAAACATTTACGGACCTTTCCGTTTTTGCGACGACGAATACCCCCATACGATGGTACGAAGAGCTGTACGAGCTTTATAACGACATGGACTTAGTGCAGCGGCTCTGCTGGCTAGGCCATGCCGTACGAATGGATAAAATAACTGCAGCCACGAAGGTTTTCGACGCGATATCCACTGGTGGTGGCAGGGGGAGGGGGGAAGAAAAACCTACTCTGTGTTGGAAAGAACAAGACTAAAAAGACTAGTTAGCAAGAGATAGAGAAAGCTGGCGTGATCTGTTGACTTCGGCCATAATCGCTTAGGCGGTTAATGCGCTTGTAAGTAAGAAAAAGTCTAGAAGGCAGCGTGCTTGCGATTTAAAAGAGCAGAACACATTCTTAAAGACACATTTGAAATCAAAACAACAGCACCTTCGTAACTTCGTACGCAAACCAACTTGGAATGTATCATTGCGATTTTTTTTGTTTATTGCATTTTGAGTTGGCTACTTTGTATGTGTGTATGTATGTATGTCTGTTTGTGTGTGTGTGTGTGTAGCGGTGGTTGCTGTTGTTGTTCCATTTATAATTATTGATTATTTCTGCTATTCTTGTTGGCTGTTCTGTTGCTATTTATTAGTTTTATTGTTGCGGATGTAACTGCTTGTTGCTGACTGTTGTTGTTGCTGACTGTTGTTGTTGCTGTTGCTGTTTGTTTTGCTGTTATTGCTGGTAGGTGTTGTAGTTGTTATTGCTGATTGTTGGTTGAATCTTGTTTACTGCTGTTTTTGTTTTTTGTTTGTTTATTTTTGTTTTGCTTTCACTGCAGTTGTTGGTATTATTGTTATTGCGTTTTTTTTTTTTGAAGTTTGGCTGAACAAGTCAAACTCTTCTGCTGCTGTTGCTGTTGCTATTTGATGGGTTAAGTTTATTACAAAGTTTGTTTTTCGAAATAAGCTTTTGTTTAATAATAAACATTTGTGGTTTTGAAAATTAAAATTAACTGAAATGTATAAAAATTTGCAATTTTTTTGTTTATGTTTTTTTTTGTAAAGTTTCTAAGATGAATTCTCATCTATGTACATATTTGTTGTTTCTCTAGTGATTGGCTTTATTGTTATTTTTGCTTAATTTACATAGAATCAAATGATTTTAAATATTAGTTTATATTTTTGTATTCTGCGTAGCTGTTTTTTTTTACTTTGTTCTTGTATTTATTGATAGGTTTCTGTGTGAATTAATTTTGCCACTTTATTATGAACTTTGCGTTTGCTTTGTTTGCTTGTTGTTAATTTTGTTTGTTTGTTTGTACAAGAAGAGCCTATTTGTCGATTGTCTGAAAACGGAAACAGAAAATTTTCATTACCTTTTGTTGTTGTTTCTCTTTGTTTATACCATGGATATTTGTTACACATAATTTTCTATGTTCATTTTATATTCGCTTAAATAATTTGTTATTTTTGTTTTTTGTTTTTTTGTTGTTGTTTTGTATATTTATTTAGTTACCTATTCAATTTGAGTTATTTTAGCTTTCATTATTATTATTATTATCTTTTTTGTTTTTTTGTTGTTGTTTTTATATACATATAACAGCATGTTCACATACATATATAATTTTTCATGCTCCTTTAACGTTTACTTTTGCTTCTTTTATTATTTTTGTATTTTTGTTTTTGGTTTTCAACTGCTACCCCGCTCGCCAGCGCTCTCTCTCTCTCTCTCTCTCTCTCTCTTTCTCTCTACGCGTCGCGTCGTTTAGCTTACTTTGATTTGCTGTAATTTTTTAATTTCTTATTATAAATAAAACACATATGTACATACACACGTTTTCTGGCTAAATGCACATACACACATATAGTATGTATTACAGTTATTGCATATGTATGTATGTATGTATGTATTAAATCAAAATTTTCCCACTTCATGTGCCCCACTTTGTTGTGTGTACATATGTATGTGTTATAAACTGTACAACTTTTTTTTTTTTAATTTTTCAATACACAAATTCTCGTATGTCTTCTCTCTAACTTTCATTACTTCATTCTCATGCCGGTGTCTTGCTGACGAACATATGTATGTATGTATGTATGTATATATTCGCGAATACATACATAATTTCTCCTATATATTACCATTATATAATTGTATGCTTGTATGTATGTATGTGCTAAGTGAATGTATGTATGTATGTTTGCTTGTAGTAAACTAAGAGCTTAAATTCCCTCACTTAAATTTTGACTAAAACTCGTTTTGAACCGATTACCGATCGGCGATCGGCGATCTTTGATCGCAGATCACTCCTATCACCTTATATATATTTATATATATGTATGTATATATCATATACATATATGTATGTATGTATGTATGTGGTAGTTGTAGCCATAAAAGTGTTTGCCCAACAGCTTTAACAGCATTCCATGCCCGCAGGTTCACTTTTCATCGTATTTTGCGCTCTAAGTTCGCCCGTTCCATCCGCTGATGATTACCTCGGTGGAGGCGCGCATCTGCTATACGCCTGTATCGCCCTTGCCTATTTGCCCGTCTGCGCAGCCTAGTTAATACCATCGGCTCCTTCGCCTTATCTTTATTGCTACTGCCATACTTTAATTCTGCAGCGCTTTTATTAGTCATGCGCCAAAACGCCATGCCGCCAAATTGCTCGCCTCTATAAGTTCTCTTCATTCTCTTGTTCCGCCTTAATTTGCGCTAATTTCTCCTGCAGTATCGAGGTGCCGCCCAAGGCCGTAAGTGGTTCGATTTTGGGCACCAATACACCCACACTGCTTCCGCTGCCATTTAGATCGGCCACCAGCTTGCCGCTGTTGTTGTAATTTGGCATAAGATCGCTGGGTATGCTGCTCGTATCGGTTTCGGCGGAGTCGTGTGAGGTAAGTCGGCTGCGGCTGCGGCTGCGACTGCGCTGTTGTTGGTGCAAGTGTTGATGATGCAGCTGTTGCAGCTCATTGTGGCCGCTATAACTACTCTTGCTGTTGTTGTTGTTATTGTGCTCGTAGTTCGTTTCCTCAGTGTCGCTGCGAGAGGCGCCGTCGTCATCGTCGTCGTCTCCGCTGCTTTGTAGCGGACTGCCACGCTCACGCTTGATTTCCGGATAATTCAGCGGACTGCCGGCGCGCTTGGCAACCATGCTCATTACATGATCACTGGTGTTGTTGCTGACATATGGAGGCAGCGCACTTTTCTTGACCAGCAACTGGTCCAACAGTGCACCGCCGGGAGTGGAGCTGGGCGGTGGCCCAACGTCGGCACTCTTGCGGTCGAGCGTTTTTCGTATGATGCCGTCGAGTATTGAGGAACCATTGGCGCCGCCACTTTCATACAAATTCTCAGCGATCTCGCGCGCACTCTTCATATTGAGCGCGTGGCTAGCGGCAGCAGACAGCGGGCTGGCAATAGGACTGGGGCTGTTGGCATTGGACTGCGCGCCGCCGGCCGAAGCGCCACCAACACGCAGCGCTTCCTCGGTGTAGCGTTGTGCGACGCTCGCATTTTGCGCAGCCACTGTATTGCGGTTGAATTCCATGTGCATTGGACTGAATGCCGGCGTGTGATTCCAAAACAAATGCCCTGGGTATTGCATCGGGTCGAAGATGGGCAACTTCATGCCATTTGGTGCTGTGGTGGGAAATGCCGCCGCTGCCGAGTTGCTGTTACCCTTAAGTGTTTCGTTGAGCTTGGAATTGGAGTTGCCACTGCCAGCGCCGCCCAACTTGATTTTGCTCAGATTGTTGTGATGACCAGGAATGTTGGAGTTTGACTTGCCCGCGGCTGAAGTACTGCTGCCATCCAGGCCAGGCTGGGGCTTGGGCTCTCGCTTGCGTGGCCGCATCAGATGCCGCTCCTTCACTTTGTACTCGAGTGTCGAGTGCGGCACGCCGAAGTAGCTGCCTGCACGATGCACTGACATTTCACCACGCTGTACTGCGCGCACCGCTTCAATCAAGCTATCCCGATCGTAGTTGCGGTACTTGCCGCGTTTGGGGCGGGTACCTTTGCCAGCGGCAAGTGCTGCTGCCTCCTGACGACTAAGATGATGCGCGTGATGGTGGTGGGTATTATGCAAGTGCGACTGATGGTAACTGTGTGAGTTGTGAGCGCTGGAACTGCCAACAGGGGCGCCTGTCGCGCTGCCACCAGTCAACACATTGGGCGCGGCGCCAAAACGCGTTGTATCGGTACCGCCGATATTCTTCACCACCGAAATGGTGGGTTTCTTGTAATCTGCACTGCCGCCACTATTGTTATTCGTGGCACGCTCCATTTCCAAACACAAGCCGAGCATTGGTGCTGAGGCCGCAGCAACGGCAGCTGCGGCCACGTGTGCCTCCTGATTGGCCTGCTCGTTCATGGTGCGGTGAATGCCTCGCGCGATCACATCACGAAAACTGAACGACGGCGGTGATTGGCGGTGCTGTAGCAACGGAGGCGAAATTACTGATAAGTTGTTGCCCTGACGGCCACCCGACGTCGATGTGCCATTATTGCTCGCAGCCGCCACTGCAGCGGCCAGCATCGAACTGGCGATGCGCGGCGAGGGCGCGGAATGTGGACTGTCACCATTTGGATTTGGCATCGAGTTGGCGTTGGAGTTGTTGCACAGCAAAGATGGCGAGCACGAGATGCGTGCTGAGCCCGATGTTGGAGTGGGCGTATTTGCCACTGGCTTATAGGACGGAATCTTAAGGATTGACGTAGCCAGATCCTCACCAATCGGTTCGTGTGTGTCAATTGAACTCGTCGTCTCTGGCGTATCTGATTTGGGTAAGCGTTGTGCGGCATACGCTGAGGACTGTTGCTGCAGCTTCTGCACCAGCAATGGCTGATCCATTATATTGGGCTTACCATTGTTGATAAGGCCCTCCACATTCAAATCGCCCGCCGTATGTGCCTCCAACATATCCTTCAAATTGGCCACGAGATCGCGCAATGTCACAGGTTGATCGGCGCGTTGCTGCAAGGCCCCGAAGCTGGTGAGCGTGAATAGGAACGCTTGCAAAATTGCAAAAGTTGTATCCAGGCCTGCTTGCGGTGATTGTTGTGGCTGCGGCGTGGCGCTGCTCGACGGTGTACCAGTGTCGCGTTTTGTTGCGTCTACATAGAGTGCACTCGACTTGGGTGATATTGCAGCACAGTTTGCAGCGTCACTGTCGCCATCACGTCGCGCCGCATCGCCGCTGCTGCCATTATTAACGCACAACTTACGTAGCGATTGCGTCGCGCTTAAACGGTTGGCGAGCTCCTCCAGTGCGGCATGTGTGGCGGGTTCTGGTTGTGGTGTTGAGGCGTTGCTGCCATGGCCACCGGCCATGTGCGCACTGCCATCTGCAGCGCTGCATTCATCTCCCGACAAATTCTTGTCCATATCCAGCCCCTGCAGCAGAGCGTTCGTAAGCTGGGCGTTGGCGCGCTTGCCACCCAGCGCAGGGCGATTTAGTCTTGTACGAATGGTGCTCGAGGATGCGCCGCTGCTGCTATACTGTTCTGGCGGTTTGCGCATATTGGCGCTGTATTTTCCACTGAGAAGATCTTGTACGGCGCTGCTGAGCGCGTCATCGGTGTAGGGGCGGCGTGCAGAGAGTGTGGGCGTTGTCCGTGATGTTTTTGATCTGAAAGTAGAGGGTAGCAATTTAGTACGGTTTGCTGCTAGTTGCGGCGGCGAATGTCAAGTAAACTAATACTATGTAATAAGTTTTGCTCACTCAAAAGCTAATTCAGCTTTGAATTTCATTGAAATTATTTAAACGCCTTGTACTTGTCTGTGCTAAGAGCGATTTGCAACTACTTCAGAAACATTCAAAATTTGCCACGCAATTAATCGCAAGTATTACAAGCGCATTTACTTTTGATATTTCTTTATGAAAATTACAGCAATTTTTATTTATTGTAAATATTTATCAATTTATGACGAATAAAATGCAACAACAACAACGACAACTACAAAAATAGAATACACAAAAAAAAATTGGCACAGCGAACCTTCATTGTCAATCAGCACTTATCAGGCCGATGCAATAACAACAACTGCTTGTAGCAGCGAAATGCCAATTTCGTAAATTTATTTGAACGCATTGTGTACATATCTGTGTATGTATGAACATACTGCATATGTAAATATATATGAACAATGAATGCATAACAGCGTTGATAACACGACAACAAACACACTGCAGGCATATATATTTGGAAATAAATTTAGCTCAATCGGCCGGAGCGAAAGGAACGGAAGCACATTTGCACGCTTCGATGAGGCGCGTTACATAATCATTCGCTTGGAATTCGGATGGCCCAACAAAGGCATCGATGTTATTGTAAATTATTAAAAACAAAAAAAACGAATTATAAAATAGCAATCGTTAATCTTATCGAATGTTGATAAAGAAAATGCTGCTTTACCAAATTTTTCTTGCGCTTACGAAATGCAAATATGTGTGTATGTATGTATGCGTAATCTGTTTGGCAATTTCTCAACAATAAATAATTTCATATTTAATATATTGACAATTATAATATTCGCAAATTTGTCGGCAAATATTTACAAGTTTTTACCCAAACATTTATAAACAGTGTCATTTCTTATATTTATTTTTTTTTCTTAAGGGATTTCCCTAGCAGCTTTTTTAATTTAATAAAAAAAAATACACAGTTGGAGCATTAAAAAGTAAAGACGAAAGATTTAGAAGTGGCCTGCTATTTAATAATTATAATACACATTTTTAGGGGATTCAGAAGGGGCGTCATAAAGTGTCTTATTGCCTTAAAATCATTAAATTTGAAAAATGCCAAATTGTGTTATTTTACTTCCGTTTTGTGTGCAATGCAAAAATAAAATTTAAGGTACCGAAAATGTGTATGACCTCACAAATTTATGACATTTTACGTCACCTTGTGAAACGCCTAATTGTGCATACTCAGATAAGATACTTCAAACCAGAGATCGAGTGGAAAAGGAATGATTGAAACCAAATATCTGGCGGTTTTATTCACAAGAATGCTTAAATCATTAAACCGAATTGAGAACGAACCATTTGGGAGTGTTTTCACTTTAAGAAAAGAGGTGGCAAAGCAATCGAGAACATTCCAAGCGAGAGTTATATCAGAAGAAATTCTCGGGGAACATTTGTGCAGATAAAAACATTTAAAAAAAGAAAAAAAATGAGAACAAAAGTTTCGGGAACGTTCTGGCAAAGAAACAATCGGTAACGAAGACCTCAGGAAAATTCGCACGAAGAACAAATCGGGAACAACAGAATGTTCGCGATTTTCACTTAGAATAAAATTAAAAAAAAAACCCTCTACGAACTATTCATATAGCGCTGCAATATTAAAATTAATCTGCCAAGGTTCTTTTCGAATATCGTAAATTCAATACAATGACCTGTTTACTGCTTTTACTGATATCATTCCATTATACGAACACAAAGCATCAGCTGCATTCGACTTTCTAAATATTTTTTATATGATTGCCGACAAATTTCCTTAGATCCAACAAAAATGTGGTAGCTTCGTTGAGTTGCACACCCATATTCTAAACTTTTTGAGCATTTGACACTTGCGATAGTTTTCTTAAATTATACAACTTTTGGAACATTTTCAACTAATTTTTAGTGAAATCTCTCTGTTTCACGGTTGCTTAGCGCCACCTAGCGATTTTCAAGTAGCTTATAACAGTACATTATGTGCATGAAAAATACTAGTATTCTCATATTTAAACAAAATCGGTTTATAAATATGTGAATTATAAATAACTTCGACCAGCGCCACCTAGCGAATAAATGCATTTAAATTTATTTAATTTTTTATCGGAAGCAGCACACACTGAAAGACCTCTGCTTGCGCTACTCCAAGAAGGGCTCTAATAAGACTTTTATTTAGAAACATATTTAAGTAGCTTTCAGCTATGTGCATTACAAAACTTCGGACAAACAATTGCATGAAAAATCACTCCAAATTATCAGCTGTGAATGACGTTGCGAGAGTGGTTCATGCAGAGTTGCATTTGCGTAAAACACATACTCGTATATATCTAATAAAAAACAAAAACGTGTGGTTATAAAAATCTGAAAGATTACTTTTTAAGACACTATTGAAAAGAAGATCACAAGAACGCACCCCAATTCATTGAAATAGCGGCATTGCTTTTTCGGCTTTTCTCGGGTATTTTTTTCTTTTATTAGTTTTTATTATTTTTCAGATAAAATAAAATTTCTAGTTTCAAACATTTAATAAAATCTACATAATAATTCGAAAAATTTTCATCAAAACTATAAATTAAAAAAAAAAAAAATGTTTGAGGTTCTTTGTTGTTTTTTTTTTTTATTTTAGTATAATAAAGTGCAACAAGCTATAAATAACCAGATTTTTGACGGTCTTTTATAATACTAAAATTGAATACAAAACAAAACTGCATACTCAAACATATCTTTTTTGAAACTTTTTCATACACAAACGAAAAGATGCTACACGTCATTCAAGTGTACAGCTTTGTTTGTCGAAATGCTGACAGATAGCTAAACATATAAATATACGAAAACGCACACTTTTTATTGAAAACAAGTTTTATAAAATATTAATTTCGAATTCAGTTTTTTACTGAGTTTCATACAAATTTTAAAAGTGCGAACAACTGGAAAGTCAACGAGCTTACTTAAATGATGTCAACTTTGAAATTTTAAAATTTATCACCAAATCTCCAATAAGCGTCTTCCTAACACAATTAATTGCCAATATCTTGCAAAAATTTCCTTACAACTAAATTAATTGCTGCAATATTTGTAAAACGAAAATAAAAATAATGACAGCTGTCCCCAAGGGGTCTTCCATCAGCTGGCTACTTTGCCGCCTGTCCGCCCCGGGCCACGACCGCCTCCCAGTGCCAGCGCACTCGACTCAAGTTCAGACAAGCAGCCGGAGCCAGGCAGGGCGCAAATAGCAGCGCAACTCACCATTCACCAGCTCACAACACAATTTGTCTGCTTTTGTGTCCTCCACTTTGTGTCTGCTCCTCTAAAGACAACGAACGCTCAGCTAAAAGCGACACACACACACACACTCAAACGTACTGTGCACATATTTAGTTACATTTAAGTACATCAACTGGATACTCTCGCATCAGACACAGCCTCATTTTGGCAACAGCGCTGTCGTCAAGCTGCATAAAATGCCCCGCTCCCCGCGCTACGTCTACGTGTTCTGTCCGCCCGCCCGCCTGCCAGCCTGCTTGCCTCAAATTAATTTTTACGAGGACACAATCAAAAAGCTCTTCACAAAAAAATCTGACGTTGCAAATTTGGTTTTTCGAGCGTTTATTATTGTACGCTTTATGTGTGTGTGTGTGTGTGTGTGTGTGTGTGCTGCATACACACGTGAATACATTTATGAATACTCACACAACTGCAGCCACACCGATACAGTGCAGTGACGTTGCAGCAACGCAGCCGCGCGCCTTTCGCCTTTGTCGTCGTCGTCGAGAAGGTCGGAAGTGAGCAGTAATGAAGGCAGATGGGGAGGGTGTGGTGAGGTGGTGAATTGGTGAGGTCTGGCCTGGGAAGTCTTGCCGTACATTGGCTGGGGGCGCAAACGTGCGGCGGCGTTACCCTCTTCACACTGCGCACCAGACAGAAATGAGTGCATCATATCGATCGCTTTTTTCCTCTATTTTTTCTTCTATGCATTTTTACCGCAAACACTTTTTTTTCGTACATTCGTTGGTTGGTTTATTTATTCGGCTGCTTGTTCGTACGTTCGTCGGTTCGTTTCCTTTCGCTCACGCCTGGCCCGCCACTGCACCAGCAACGAGCTGTTTTGTACTTACGGCTGTTCTACCTTCGCGTTTTAACATTTTCACGTAATTTTCATTTTGACTTTCATTTACGAACAAATTGTGCAAAACCTGCCAGTGTCACCTCCACCATACGGCTCATCATCGTCATCATCAGCAACCGAAACGCATGCATTTTTATTCCTTTTTTTTTTGCTGAATTTTTTGTCATTTGAATGAGGACAACAGCTGGTGGGCGGTGGGCGGTGGGCGGCAGGCGTTCGGTCGATGTTGATATCCAGTTGTGGGCTGGCGATGTAGGGCTCGCTTCAATCAGCCTTACACGGCGTATGAGTGATAAATTGTAAATGGGAAAGCACGCAACATTCTCATTCCCTCATTTCCTTTCGCGTTTGGAGGAAAACGAGGAAAAGTGAAGGGGGGGAACGCTGGACAGATATCGTTTGCCTATTTGGGCGTCGCGTGTGAGTGAGTGCACACGAACAGCCGCAGCCGGGCGACACTGCGACGGCACAACGCAAAGTAGCCCAAAGTGAGCGAGATGAAAAAACGTACAAAAAAACCGCCCGCTTTTGGCGCTTAAATACACGAAAAACTGCATTTTCATCCAAATTATGGCGAAACGACGACACGCACACCACACTGGCACGCACGCACGCACGCACGCAAAGCACACACACACACAAATGCGTCGTGCATGTAATGCAATGCAAACAAACGCATACGCGCACGCACACAAGCGCAACTGCTTACATGCGCTTTTCAGCCCGATGGCAATCGTTGCGGCACAAGAAAAAAATGTGCAATCCAAAATATGAGTACCTACAACTGACAGGCGGAAGGAGTGTTTGTACATACATATACATACATACATATATTCGGTTGACTGGCAAAGGGTTCACGCGCGGTAGAAGCGCTCATACGCACGAAATGCATTTGATTGCTAAAAAAAAATGTTTTAAAGCACATAACAATTTGTGAAGGATATAATATCGTAAAGTTAAGGCAAATCAACTGCAAATGAATATAAAAAACACCAAAGCGTACTCAAATATTTATAGGTTAGGCGAAACAAAAAAAAAAAAACAAAAAGAATTGAGTACTGGGAACAGTAGAAATGAACACTTTTTCTCTATACAAAGTTACCAAGTGTCTCTTACGTTATTTTTACGGTTAACACTCGATATAAATCCCGAAATTTAAAATTTGAATATTTTTTGTATGCATTTTCTTAGCCCATAGTCCATTTAATGTTATTTATCATAATCAAAAGTAAGATCCAAGTGTCGACTTTTTTTTTTTTTTTTTTTTTTTGTCTGAGGATGAAGCATCGAAAGCTCATTTACTGTTATTTAGCATAATCAAAAGTAAGATCCAAGTGTCGACATGTTTTCGTTCATTTGTGACAATTTTTCTACTGGCGCTCTTCCTTTCAAGCATAGAGAAAATATTGAAGAAAAGAGCAGCAGCAAAAAAAAATTATCAAAAACAAACGATGTTGTTTGAAGACATCAAACTTGCAGATTATTTTAATAATTAAACGAGCTTATAAAACTGCATACTCTAATAAATTAAAATAAAATTTGTGTATAGGTTTTAAAGTGCGATGATTTTTGTTTAGTTCTTATAAATTTTTATAAAATTTTGTGTATTTAAATTTAAAAAGTATTAAAACAAAATAGATTATCTAGATTTTTTTTTTAATTTTATTTTTTTTGCAATATAATAATTATCCAAAATTATAATTTTCTTATGCGTGGCCATTAAAAAAAAATTATAAAAACTAACTATATAAAAAGAAAAAAGTACATAACGGCGATACAAGAAATGTTCAGAAAAAAATTTAGATTGTTTTTTGTTTTTGCGCAACGAATTATAGTAAAAACTAATTTGGTTTTACTTTGCTAGGCATTAATACAAAATACAAGTACCTGATTTTATCTTATTTTGTTTTATTAACTTAGTCAGTTATTCATTAAGGAAACATTAATGAACTTGTATTTAAAATTTTGGATGTTTATTCGAACATCTGTCTTTTTGAATAAAGAATAAAAATTACCCCTGAAAAAATATGATTGGGAGCGAATATTTTGCGAATGAAGTCTTACGACTATTAGATTATGCGCTACTTGAAAATTAATGGGACACACCGATGTAAATAAATAAGAAAATTTGTTTTTAAATACATTTTTCTTAGCAGTATGTCACATTAATTTTGCAATAAAAATGTCAAACAAAGTTTTTGGATAAAAATAGCTCAGGCGAGTTTTTGAGTTTCACTAGTTGTTGCTAGTGGGAGTAGTTTCCAGAGCGGTAAAGGCATGGCAAAAAGTAGGAATGAAAAGAAATTTCGAATTTGCAATTTTTTGATGGGAGGCTTTGCACTATTTGGCATAATTTATTTTTTCGGCAGGCAAAACAATTAAAAAAAAAAATAACACCTCGAAATTTCATAACAATGAAATCGCTTGCAAATTAAGTCCCAATTACTTTATATAAAAAATATTTTGTATGTATTAACATTCCTTCAATTGTATGAGTGTACTTATGTACATATATATGTATGTGCATATTCATACATATACATATATATTCGTGTATATTAAGTACATTTATACTTATAACGTAATACATATTTGAATGTGTATCTACTTTGGGATATTCATTACGAATTAAAATGCATTGCGAGTGTCTGCAATATGAGGAAGGAATAACAAAAAAAAAAAACAGACAACAATAAAAAACCAACATCAACAACAGCAGCAGCATCAAAAAGCCCGCATCATATTAAAAGCTCAGGGGATGCAACCAAAAATGCAATTGCAGTAAGCGCTAAGGCAAAAACAAAGCCAACAGCGCAAAAATGTCGCACACACATACGCATGCGAGTAAAACAACAACTACACCAAAAAAAAAAAAACAACAAAAAATCAACCCTTGCAATGCGCGCCCAACACCGGCAACAAAAGATACAGCGACAACGAAACACAACAACAACAAAGGGGAAAACATACAAAAAATGCAATGTAATTCGAAATGAAACAAACAAAAAAGAAATATAAATTAAACAGACAAAAAATGTTGAAAATGTTGAAAAAGCGGAAAAAATGGAAAAAATGGAAAACACGAAAAACGCACACTTGCCCGTGTGTTCAGGTGTATGAGAAAATGCAACAACAAAAGTTGCAATAACAACAAGCAACGCAGCAGTGCATTCGAAAAAATTGCAACTCTGCGCGCCATCATTACGAAGCGTTAACTGTGTGCAGGTGGACTGAGCGATTGCATGGAACGAGTGGCAAGCGCTGGAGCTGGAGTTGGAGCTGGAGCTGGAGCTGGATGGAGCAGCAGGTGCGCGACAGTTGGGCGGCAGCGACGCGCAGCGACATTGAAATTTTTATGCATTCGCGTTATTGTCGCCCTCTCTAATTTGTATGGATTTCTTTATACACTCCTTCAATCCACTTGGCTGCTGCCTTCCAATGGCTTTTCACTCCATTTTTTTTCTGTAGCGTTGCAATTTTTTTGTTTCACTTTTCTGCTCAATTATAATTTTGTCTGACATGCGAGCAAGAAGAAAATGGGAGAAAAAAAAGTAACAAAAAAAAATTCAAACAAACAAAAAATGCATTCAACACACGAAATTGCTTCCGAAAAATTATTCATAATGACAGCAGCAGACAGGAGCTGCTGAGCAGAGTAGCAGTGTGCTGGGCGGCTTCGCATACAGCAAAGTGTAGGATTTAGGAGTGCAATCTAGTTGACATAAGCGAATGGGATTGTGACGTGGCCGTTGCCAGTGGCGTGGACAAATACTTAGCTGCTTAAGGATAGAAATGGCTTAAATGCTGCAAGGGTCTTGCGAATTCGTGAAAATCACTTCGCTAGAGATGTGCGAATTTTAAGTTTTCGTTCGAGAGCAAGAGTACTCGTATATGTTACAAATGTTTATACGATGATTTGTACCTTAATACCGCCGACATGGTGTGGGCATATTTACTAACACCAAAGCCATTTCACAAATTCAGACACCGAAGCGCAGGTAATTTGTGTGTGTAGCCTTTTCCGTTTCAAAGCAGAAATATACCGCCCATCGCAGCGCGACCTCTAAATATGTGGCTGGTAAGTCAGTGTTCTATTTCTCAACATAGTCTCCTTTTAACTCTATACACTTAGTACAGCGTTTTTCCAATTTTTTATTCCTTCCAAATCATATCTTTTCTTAAGACTCTTAAAATAGACGTTTGTTCATTTGATCCAAACCTCTTATCATCTAACCATTTCCTCAGGTGGTTTGGAGAAAGTAAATTGATCGCACGGGGCTAAATCTAAGTAATATGCTGGATGGGGTAGCAGTTCGTAGCCTAATTCATGGATGTTTGCCATGGCTACGAAGTGGTCACACGGTTACGCTAATACGACCACAACGTAAGTCAGTAACCCACTTTTTAAATTGCTCAATCAGCATCTGAATTTAACCTCTCTCGTATTTGAAGAAACAAAAAAATATGTTTCTAGAATTTTTCGCCTCGAGTGATGCTTGGACCGCGTGATTTCTACCACTTCACTATACACTCACGGCTACGAAGTCCCCAAGAAATATACAGGAACAGCGATAAATAATAAACCTTCACTGGTGATATTGCAAAACTCTGAACTCTGATTATTCTTAGTATTTTTCGATAACTGTTTATGACTTCGTTAATTGCACGATATCAGATCGTTAGCGCCGTCAAGAGATTGTGCCAGACGATTGATCGTGGATGTGCTTCTGTAATTGTACAAGCGTACTGGTGTCGTTTATTCGCTATTTGATGAACTTCAATAATATTTTATTCGCCACCGAAAAAAATTCCATCAATCGCAATAAAATTGGAGAGCACAAAGACGGAAACAAAATTAAGCTTGGGGAAAAGTGCGTGAGTTACGAAACGGGAGGGCTAGTTAATTTTGCTAGCATCTTTCAAGACGAGGAATTAATTGGACCAAATACGTGCTATAAAAAAATTCAAAAATTGCCAGTGGAAGTTAAGTAAATTTGGCGGTTAATTCAAGAAATATCACTATGGTATAGATAGAGCTGACGAATTTGTTAAAGCGCGAGCTCATTTTGAGGAGACAGTGCCAGAAATTATACATTGAACGCTTCTAAGTAGGTTACGAAAAGATATAATTCGTCTAATAACCGCAAACACTATATGAGTTTTAAGCTCGTGGATAGTAAATAATAATGCTTGGTGTCGATATCAATTCTGTGTCTGAGCGCTTGTTGACGTCCGATCGGACGTGAAAGGAAACTGAACAGGACACTCTGAATTTTGTTCTGGGTACCCATTTTTCAGACGCTACCGACTTGGGACTGAGTAGGTAAACTGCAGAGAGAGCCCAGCCGGTGATGGCCGATTTCCAGACTAAAGTGAAATTAACCACGGTCCTCCGGTTATACTCTGATAGTATTTCTGGATTTTGAAGGCGCTTTTAATAACATGAAACTTTCGTGGACCACAGGGGTACCAACCAACCTAGGCGCTTATTCACATACATTCGTAATCGAAGAGCTACTCGTTTCAAACCGAACAAAAATCAAGGTTCTCGCGAGTTATTGAATGCCGTGATCTTCAAATGCAAATTTCGAATCGTAATGTACTGTTAAGGCCACTACTGCTATGATTTTAAAGAGTGCAAAGGACAACGCCACTACACAAATGTGTGCTCTGCTTCTACGGGAAATCCCAGCAAACGACATTATTGGTAAACACTTAGCTGCGTGCGCCGCTCTAAGACTACGAAAGCTATCCCGATGTTAGGTTAGCCAGGAAAGTGACGCTATAATCTTAAATAAAACTGGTACACAATATACGAAAGGTACTATATAGTACTATAATCCTCGATAGGGAATCGTAGATCAGGGTTGCCCCTGAAGCGAATGGATCACACCACTGAAACACGGATGGCTCCAAAAAATATAAAAAGGTAGGAGGTAGGACTTTCGTTCAGCAAAATAAGGGCAAAAAAGACATACCGCATTCGGATAGCGGATTGAAGAATATATCGATCGTCTAAGGGCTGCTTAAGAATATTTTGAGTATTTATAGTAACTCATCTCCCTAAATTTTTAGAAAACCAAAGCAAGAGCAGAATATTATTAGTAAGATTTTACATGCAGTCTACATGGATGTACAATACAAATAACAAAAATCAACTGCAACTGCGGAAACACTTCTGGCTAGCTATGTTGGTCTCACATGGGTGTGATTGTGAGTGTTTGCATTTTGTTCAGGTGCAAGAATCCTTTATAATCTAAAGCGGCATTTTAAGAGCGTCAACGCAAAGAAACGATTTGGATGCATATGAAAATTCATGGAAAACATTGCAGCCACAGTTCCTTTCCGTGCTCAAGGATGGAAAAAGCGTTCATACCTTTGTACATAAAACATGTATGTAAATGTCGTAAACAAATGACAAAAAAAAGCAAAAAACAAAAAAAAATGTGTGCGGCTCTCTTTCACTTTTTTCGCCACTCAACAACTACAACAAAGAAGAAGCGAAAATATGTGAGAATGCAAATAAAAATGGGGAAAACAGCTACAATAAATGTAAATGTATGTTGCGCCACTCGTCGACACTGAGACACGGAATTTAATGCATATTTCATACACCATAGACCAGCGACAGCAAAAAAACCAAAAACAACTGCGGCAACAACAGAGCACACAGCACAGTGGTGGCGGCGCAGCAGCTGACGCACAACAACAAAGCCGATGGCAGCATCAACAATGAAAGAAGAACAGACAAGGACTCAACGCCGTCGCCGTCGCCGTCGCCATCGCGAAACACAGGCATTCCCTCGGCGGTGCTATGGAAGAGACGCATTGAGCACAATTTCGCTGATAGCATTGCGCGACGGCCACCAGAGGATCAAGGTGTGATTTAACAAAAAAAGGGAATAAACAAAAACAATAATGCGAAATTGTGTACAATAAAATAAGTGAGTGGTGAAAAAATTGCGAGCCGAAAGCGAGCTGGTGAATAACTGCCGAAAAAATAATGGCTGCCACGGAAGTGGGGGGGGGGGGGGGGCGGGTGCTGGGAAAATGCCGCCGCGTTAAAAGTGGAACGCTTGGCGCAGGTGTCAGTGCAATGGCGAAACGGCGAATTGGAGTAATGAATAAACATTCAAGTGCAGACGTGCTGTGCAATGCGCTGAGCATTAGAGTAGAGACTCACGTAGCCATACATACAAAAAACACACTCGTTTACAAGCACCGATAATAGCAACAACAATGACTTGCAGACAGGTACACTGACTGCACAACATACTCACACAAGCATAGCTACGAACAATCAATGAAGTGTTTGTGTGCTCCCAAAGTGTCTGTATTGTAAACAACATCCGCTGTGTGTGAAAGTGGAATTAAAAGTAGGAGTTAAGCATTTAAATAAGTGGAAATGCAGCACCGAAAATGCGGAATCCAAAAAAATGGCAACAGTAGCGGCTATAATGAAATGGTAAGCGTTGTCAGGGGAGGGAAGAAGTCAAAATCGCTATCGCCTTTGGCTTCATTCGAAAATTCGCTACCTATGAGTAATCGTTTCTTTCGCGCTGCTTTCTGGAGAGTATGCGAAATATTTGCTATTACGGATAATAAAAGTGCGGGAATGGAAGAATCCACAATCATATTTAATAATAATAATTTGGCGTTTACACTATATAGCTGAGAGTGTTTGGCCGAGCTTCTCCACACACATTTGTGGTGTGCGTCTTTCTATTCTACCACCAATTTTGTGCCGACTCCGAACGGCAGATGTCTTTTATGAGAAAATTTTTGAGATTGTAATTGCCCTGACTGAGATTCGAACCTCAAACTCACCGGCATATCGAGTTATAGAACGCACCGCTACCTACTAGATCCACAATCATACCCAAAATTTAATAGGCTGCTCATTTACTGACATTTTTTTTATTGTGAATTAACTAATACGGAAGAAAAGTGAAACACGTATGTAATAGAAAATGCAAAAGACATATAAAAGAGCGTCTCTTCCAAAACACATTGTTATTATATATATGGAAAGTGCTCAAAGTCTACTATTTTTTACCAATTTAATTGTTGGCATGGTAACCTTATAAAATCAGAAATCAGAATTACATTATACATCTGTTAGGAATATAAATGAAAAATACTAAAATATCTTCTTATATGTTTGCATTCGAGAAAAATTGTGAAGATAGATTAGTTTACAATATTTGCAATGTTTTTGGATTTTTTTTTATACAAATATAGTTCATACTTATTAAAAAAAATCAAAAAGAAGGGTGATCATGCTGTTTGCGCTAACTACCGTGGGCTAAGCCTTCTAAATATCGCAAACACGGTCCCATCGACGATACTGTGACTGAAGCCGTGTATGAACTATCTGATTGGATGTTATCAGTATGGCTTCAGGTTTGATAAATCGACCATTGACTGGATATTCACAGCACTTCAAATCCAGGAAAAGGCACTAAATAAACCAATAGACACACACCACGAATAGAACCTGCCTGCACGACGCTGGCTAAATTTGGAATCCCTGCTAAACTAATACTAAACGTTGAGCACAACTTTTAGCTCCGTCCAAGTTGGGAGAGATATCTCCGAGGGGTTCGAGACCGAACGAGGTTTAAGACAAGGCGAATAAGAGCTGACAATTTGGATTGTAGTGGCACTATATTTAACAAAAGTACGATGCTGCTAGCGTATGCGGATGATATTGACATGGTTGGCCTTAACGACAGGGCCGTCAGTGCAGCATTTGCCATATTAGAGAAGGAAACAAAAGAGGTTAGTTTTTCTTTCTTATTACGTAAATTGTGATAACAAACCAAAAAATTCTCACTTATTGGGACCCACGGCACTGTTGGTAGTTACAACTGTGAAGTAGCCAAGGATTTTGAATACCTTGGATCCAGCATAAACACCACCAATAATGTCAGCGAAGAATAACACTTGCCAACAGGTGCTTCTTTGGGCTCGGTAGGCAATTGAAAAGCAGACCCCTTTCTCGTCGAATGGAAATCTCGCTCTACAAATCCCTCATCATGCCCGTCCTTTTATATGGCGCAGAAACTTGGACGGTGTTGAGCAGCGATGAGCAGGCCTTGGGGGCTTTCGAAGAAGAAGAATCCTAAATGCTTATGAGCATTTCAACGTTTTTGTTTTGTTAAAATTTACTTGTATTTATAACCTTTTTCGGCATAAAAAAAAACTAAGGCCATCAGCATAAACATTCCACAAGAATTTTTATAAAATACACGGGCTTTATGAAACAAAAAAAAAAAATGATCGTCAGAGAATGTCAGGTGTAAATTTCGAAGTTGTTTAGAATCAGTTTGGTATTAGTTCGGAATCCGTTCGTAACTCAGTTGCTTTTCTGCTTATTCGTACCACGTTCGAGTTGAGCCATTAATCGCAGTTTATTACACAAACATTTTTCGTTTTATTCGCCACTTTTATTTGCTGCTGATGGACATGCAGCCCTTTTTGAGGCTGAATTTGGCCAAACCGGTGAAAAATTCTGGCTGCATTGTTGGCTTCCAAATCGCTTGTTCATAAACACAACACGTTAAATTCGAATTCATGAAAATGAGAATAAGAAAGAAACTAATATTTATTACGTGTTGCCTTCAGTGTTGCGAAAATAACCTCCGTTGTTTAGAAATGCTTCAAATAGCGGATTTTGTGAAAATTTTTCCTTAAGACACCTTACAATTTTATCCCTAATAATATCTCTTAAAATATAATGAAGACAGTAAGAAATGTTTTGATATAACACGAAAAATTGCTGTAACCGTTACATTTCATCATACCACCGACAGATGGCGGATTTGACCTGCATTACCAGCTTTAGCGCGCATTAAGTTCTGAATTACTCCAGCCAAATCTTACACTAATTTAATTTCTTTAAGTTCACTTTATCTCTCTCTTTATTAGTAAAAGTTGATTGAATTTCTAAATTACTTACCGCACTGCTTTCAAATCGCCGCTAATTGAAGAATTTGGCGATGGTTTGGAACTAAGATCTAAAGGTTGTTCACCGGTGGCATCACTGGGACTGGGTGAATCCTTGAGTGGTGGACTAACAGCGACGGCCGATGTCTCTGAGGTAGTTGGTGTCGCCAAATTTGTTTGCTGCTGTTGCTGTTGCTGTGACTGTTGCTGCTGTTGTTGTTGCTGTTGCTGCTGCTGCGCTTGCTGTTGTTGCTGCTGTTGTGGCTGTTGTGTCGGCGCTTGATGTGTCTGTTGTTGTTGTTGTTGCATCAATTGTAGCCAGTTAAAGTCTGTGCGCAGTAATGATTTGTATAAAAAAAAGAAAAGTGTAAGTTTTGACGAAAACTTTAGGAAATGCGCAATCTTTTTGGTTTTTTTTTTTTTTTTTGCGTTTGCTTATGCTGCGCTCACACTCACTTGGGTAACCAGAGATGACTGCCAGTTGCGCGGCCATTGAATCCATTGAAGTCATATTCGCCGGCAAGTCTACCAAACGTGTCGTCAGCAGCTTGTTCCAGTCGATGCGATTATTATTATTGTTGTTATTATTATTGTTAGTATTTCTGTTGCTGTTGGTGTTGTTGTTGTTGTTGTTGTTATAGTTGCTATTATTAAGTATTACTGGGTTCACTACAGCCGCTGTTGTTGTACTGTTCGTCAAATTCACATGTGATGATTCATTGGAATCGCTATCGCTTTCGAGCTGATTTATTTTTTATTTAGAAAAAAAAAAAGAAAAACAAACACACAAAGTTAAGCGCTAAATGTAAAAATAATTATAAAACCAATTTGTACTTTTACTTGCTCGAATATTTTTTTTTGAAGTTAAATGCAGTGTATTTTCCCGATTACTGGGCAGCGATTAAATAATTATAAAAGTTTTAAGAAGTGTTGAGGGTAAATCTCGAAACTGAAGCCTTGCGCTTAGTCAGAACAACACAATAATTATGCGTTAAATAATCTTAGAATTGCTGATTCTACTTTTTGATACAGAATTTGAAAAAAAATGTGCTTTAAATTATTGAGAATTTAGTGGTAAGTCAAATTTACGAGTTTTTGCGAATATTTATGAAAGCTCAAAAGCTTGAATTCGATGATTTTATTTGCGCATGAAAATACCCAAAATTGAGCTATCGTAAAACTTTAAAAATATATGTACGAGTAAATGAAAAAAATCAATTAAATATATTTAACAGTATAAAATAAAATATAATAAAATCAAGAAAAATCGAAATTAATCAAATTTTAAACACTGTTCTACAACAATCTAAATTCTTCAAATACATATTTACATTCAAAATTGATCAGAAAAAATTTCACCAGAAACTCACCCTGTGACCATGCGCCACTGGATCGCCGCCGGCGGCGGACACAATCGGGCCCGCCGGCTCGGCAACTAGTTCGCCCTTCGCGTTCACCGTGAGTAATCTGCCGTCCACGCAAAAATAACACTTCTCATTCGGCTTCCAATCGACCGGGTCGGGTTTGGGCGCTGCCGGCAATCCGCGCGCCTTTACAGCTGGCGGCGGTGATGTGATTACCGACAAGCTTTTCTCGTTGGCGTTAGCGTTTGTGATGCTTGTTGGCGTAATTGTATGTGATGGATATGTTGCCGATGTGCTGTTGTTGCCGCAAATTTTGTTGCTATTTACTGCTAAACTACTACTACTATTATTGCGGTGAAATTGGTTGTGATTATGTGATGTTGTGGTGTTGTCTAGAATTAGAGTTAGAGAAAAAATTGAATAAATCAGAGAATTAAAACCAAAACTAAATTCTTGGAAGAACAGTGACTGTTTAAAATAAATATATCGTTACCTTAAAACGAAGAAAATTTAAAAGTAAGATCTAATACGAATGCAGTGGCTTAGGCCGAGTTAGTGCCCGTGTGGGCCGAGTTTCAATTTTACAATAGAAATATGTGCGAAGTTCAATATTTGGTACAACTACGCGCGCCTTTATAAGCTAAACACTATTGATCTAACCAACTGAGTCTGGTTTGCCTGGGTGCCGTGTCATGCTGGTATTGTTAGTATTGAGATTGTATACAGGTCGGCAAAATTAGGAACTTCAACTATCCTTATTGGCCGCCATAGGTCAAGGGAAATTGTTTGCCTGCACTATGAAAGAGGACGAAGTCCCGATAAATTTATACCAACCAGTTCTGTCGCACTTCGAAGTGCTTACGCGAACACTTACAACCCAAACAAATAACATAATAATCACTACATCCACTGGGAATACGCATGCTTGCAAGAATACCATATAGAGTGCAAGGACGAATAGGAAAATCCCTTGATGACTATATGATAACGGATTGTGAAATTACTTCTAGCGGGTTAGTGTCGAAACACAAATTTCTCTTGGAAACAGGATACAATTTTTTATTAAAGTAAGAGAACACAAATTTGGTCGGAATTGGAATGAAAGACATTGCTATACATTGAAGCATTAATTTTTGGATGTAAAGTATTGTCTCTGATTCTCCGACAAGAGAAGAATAAGTTCTGATCCACACAGAACTGAAGAAACTAACATCAAATTGAGGAGAAAAGTGCAACAAATACTAAATGATCTATTCCGAACAGATATCTAGGCTATAGCGAAAGCAGCCAGTATCCTCGAATTTTCGCTGATAAGTAGACCCACTTCACGCAACGCCATCTAACGTGATGAAATCAATAACTGTAGATATATATGGGATGTGTTATTGGCACTTAGTCGTGCAAACTTTTCGAATTTAATAGCGGACGAAAGAGCAAAGCGTGGCTAAAACAACCCAAAAAGCGAGTCCGACGCTCCTCTACAACCACCGATTTGAGTTCAGGTTAGCAACATTGACCATTATACGCGAATATGGCTCTGGCACAATCTTCAAATGGTCAAAGAGGGAGATTGCTTTTGCATTAATGCTTCCGCGATGGTGTATACGAAGGATATATAATTTATGAGAGCGAAGAAGGGGGGAATTGCTACACCATTTTTGTAGTCGAAGCTTCGGACTTAAGTCGAGGAGGCTCACGCATTTGGGGCCACACTTTTTTGTCAGCCAAACAGAGGCAGGGAAGGTAGTTTGTATACTTTTATAGAGATATTTAACATAATAAAGTGTTCCAATTGAAACTGATTTGGGGTCTTTCCGAATTCAGGTAACGATCTGCACTCATATTTATGTACGACAAATAATTAATCTAAGTAGGTGAATTAAAATCGAGAAAAGTTCGGAAGCGTTACGTCAAATGCATTACCTTTTTGCCATAAGATACTGCTAGGAAAGCTCTTGCATTATCTCCTTTTTTATCGTTACATATTTACTCATTTCGTACTTATGAAAATATCGTAAATAAAATAAAATACTAACCTGCAACAGGCTGCACCTCCTTCTTCTCTCCAACCGTTGAACCGTCTACGCAGTCGTGCGTGTTTCCTTTGTATGCTCGCTGTTCGCCGTTGGCTTCGCCCTCGACTGTGCGATCGTTTTGTTGCTCGTATTTGCTGTGATTGTTGTCCGTTACAGTGCCGTTGCTCTTGCCGTACGGCGACGCGTTCACGCTCGTGACTTCTGCGAGATCGTTGATCAATTTTAGTTGTTGCTGCTGCTGCGGATGTGAAATTTTCTGCTCCTCTGTATGCTGATCGTGGCGCAGAGCGTTTAACGTTGCTGATCTGAGCTCCGCAGTGGATGTTTGTTGTTGTACCAGCGAGTTTTGTGGATCTGCTGTGGATGCTGTTGTATTGGTGGCAGCTGTTGCTGCTGCTGCTGTGGCTGGTGGTAACTCTGCTGTTGCCGCCGTCTCGGCTGGCGATTGTACGGTGTGATTTGTATGGTTGCGCGTAGTTAATGGTTCTTGGTATTGCTTCCATTTCATGCGTTCCATCAACTCCTCAGCGATCCGTTCTAAGCCTAAAAGTGAATAATCGATTAGCATTTGCGGATTTACATTACTTAAGTTATAATTGAAATACATAAGTACGCAGGAATATACGAGTATATAATTATGGTTGAAACATAAACACACATTTATATAAATTTAATGTATGAGCATTATAAAAAAATGCGCCGTGAACTCATAAATAAATTGACCTATCATATTTGCAAGAAATTTGCGTGTCATCCCTTCCACGAAAAGAAAACTAAAACGCACCGCTTCCTTTCTATAGGTCCACGTACTTATATAAAAATAAGTTTTTTTGTTATATTTTTTTTTCTCTAACACATATTGAACTTGTAGCGTTTGCCTGCAATCGCTTGCCAATTCACATAAGTACATATATATTCCCACTAGGCGTGTGACCTTTGCAATCTGCTTGCATTCCCAAATTAAATAAAATAAAACAAAATAGAGTCAATGCACGTGCATACGAGTTTGTATGTACGGTACTGTGTAAAACGCATGAAAAATTCAACAGCGAAATGTCCAACTATTAAGTCGTCAAAACTAACATAAATTTCCAAGACGACTGCAGTGTACGGCCTGCATGCAAATTAGAAGCGCTGGCGACAAAAAACATTTATAAAAATAAAAAATAGTAAAAAGAAAAGTGACCATGCAATTCATGGTGCGGGTGTACACACAGTCACTGCAAGTTATCGCAAAATTAACACATACAAAAATAATTAGTAGTTATAAAAGAAAGTTGCCTTGTTAATTTGTATGTACTTTTTATGGTGCTGTGGGAACACAGGCCTGGTTGCCAATTTAGGGCCAAATGCATTTTCATACGCAGCCAGCAACAGAATTGCCACAATTCGTTTAACATTTATAATTATATAAAAGTAAATGGTGAAACCGATTGAGGTTAACGCGCCAAAATATTTAATAAAATGAATTTATTTTTATTTTATTTTAAATAGTATAACCAACGGCAGATTTAACAGCTAACTTCAGTAGTGTTAATAATTTAATTTTTTTTTATTTATCTTAATTGTCGAACTTTGTTTTCATTTGATATAAACAAAAAAATATTCTTTACATCTAATTTGTGCTGTGTAGTGAACAAATATATTGTGCATTTTGCTCATCAATTGAATGAATATTTTGTATACATATTTGTGTTGTGTATTCTATGCTTAACTTGTGCACAGTTGGAAAAGGTCGTTCTCAGCAAAGAACAGCTAGTAAAAGGCAAAAATTCTTTCTTAAAAATGCCGCAAGAGCCACGCCACAAAGGATTGTTAGGCAGAGAGCTTGTGGCATCACGTTCACGGAAACAATGTGGTATCCATAGGCCATTTCGCGAACTGTGAATTGGTTACTGGCGCAAAACGCGTACACTTGATGCCCAACTCTGTACGAATTCACAAGCATAGAGTTCTGAAATAAAAATGTGCATTTTGTATTTAATAAGTTTTGATGAATTGAATTTGTAAGTTGTCAACTTTTGTTTTTACTTGACCTATTTGATGGTTTTTATTGATAATAAAGGTATATCAAATAAATCTAGCAGGGTTGCAATTTCTCTACTGCGGTTACCTGTTAGATCTGCCTTGGGTGTAACCACATTTTAGAAAATCAAACGATTGTATATGCATTTTTAAATAGGTGGCAACCCTTGTTTGAAGTGTTAGCGAGATATCAGCCTCTTCAGTTTAATTTTCAAAGAAGTTTTATGGATGTGATTGATCAATACGACTGTCACCTTTGAATCATTCAAACCTGTCCAGGGTTGGCGTACATCACAATTAAGAGATTTATAGCACTTTTAATTTTGCATTGGAGCATATTTAATTTTTTTAACATCTATAAGTGTTATTCTTATACAATAACTGGATTTATCACGTTTATATCTAATGTAGTGTTCGATTATTCGACTTATTTGTTAAACCGGTTTTCTAATTATGGCCGTTTAAAAAGAACACCGGTTCCCAGTTTTTAAATCAAGAGAAAACCGGGTAAACCGGTTGTTTTTCCAAGTAAGAAAAAAGCTTGTACTCGTACATGTAACTAAGTGTAATTATTTCTATGAAAAAAATCTTTTGTAAATAAAATGTCGTTTAATGCCTGAATTCAGTAAGCAGTCACAGTCACTAAAAGAGACAGAAGCCACAATTTTAGACCAGTTCACATTAATTGGTCTCAAAATAAAATCTTTAAATTATGACCAGGTGATAAGCAGGTCACCAAAAATTAAAAAAAAAACACACTTATATAGTTATAATCTCTAGCCTTTGCTTCGTTTTTTTCTGCAAAATATATAAGCACATTGGATTTTGGAGATAAAAGAAACAGATTTATTCTAAATAACTTTACACATTTTTATGAAAAAAAAACCGGAGAAAAGCGGTTTGAAAAAACCGGGCCAATCACCCTAGTAGTTAACAATACAAATATAATTTAAAGGTGACATTGAATGTAAAAATCGTTGAAATTTATAAAAAAAAAATTGAATAAACAGAGGCAGAAGTTTTTTGTTGGGTTTTGCTTTTAATTCTATACTTAAAAATTAATTGGTTTATTTTGCTTTTTTACGAATTTTTAAAATTAAAATTACTTTTAACAATATATTTTATTCAATTAAAATCACATTTCAATCTTCATTTCGAGATCATTAAATCTTAAGAAAATAAAGTAAACAAAAATCAGAAACTCTTCCACTTTATGAGGTCGCTGATTACAAATTTGACTTTTGATTGACCCAACTTACAATGTCGGCTCTAAACTCTAAATCATTTCTTTACTAGTTGCGCAAGTTTGTGCTTAAAATTTCAGTTCAGTCTTCAAGAAAATACGTTTTCAAGTAAAAAATATATTAATTTTAAACGGAAGAAAGTGGAAGGATAAAAGTAAACCACTTAAATTCACAAAAGATTGTATTTTCATTCACTATAAAGTAATATAATTATCCAATTTTTTGTTAAACATAATTTATAATCATTCTGAAATATTTTCCGGCATTCCATAGTCAAATCTATTTGAAGGCGAACGAACATACCTTCAACATCTTTTTTGATGATCTTCGCTTCAGCTTGAAATTATTTACCACAAGCTAATCAACAAAGAACTGGAACAAACTTGTAAAGTACATGTGAATTTAAGTAAGATTCCAGAAATTGAATTGTATTGAAGTTTTCAGAGAAAAAGGCCAGGTATTTAAAAAAAAAAACAATTGAATTTTGCATCTACATATTTAAGTTTACTCAAAAGTGTTCTAAAGAAAAACTCCCTTTAAGCCATATTAAAGTCACTGAACGAGT
Organism: Philophylla caesio; assembly: GCA_963971545.1. Classification (NCBI taxonomy): domain Eukaryota; kingdom Metazoa; phylum Arthropoda; class Insecta; order Diptera; family Tephritidae; genus Philophylla; species Philophylla caesio. The sequence continues at coordinate 219,305,142 of OZ020604.1, read as the reverse complement.
ATATCCTCTACAGTTAAGAAAAATTTGAAATATATATGAGGCAGGAGAAAAAAATCCACACGCATATCCTTTCGTGGACTGTAATTATTCATGAAATTCCTTCAAATTAAAAATATCATTAAATCGTAGGAAATGGCAGAATGATTGCAAAATGGCTGCAATTTGAGGCAAGTGCCAATCAAAGCGACTACGAAACGCAGCAAAAAAGTGCAGAGAGTATATTTTGAAAACAGTGGAAAAAGCAAACAAAAATTATGTAGAATTAAAGCAAGCAAATAATATGGACAAAGACGGAACTGCGAAGGGATGCGTGCGGCGAGGTGGAGCAAAAAAAAATCCTCCAAATTCCATGCATGCGTGAGCAAAATTAAAACTTGCCACATACGAAAGTAAGCGAAAGGCAGGAATGCAAGCGAGAAACGTAACGCACATACACACACACGTCAAGGAAATTTTATGGACTTTGCCAAGCAAGTAAATCAAAAATTAAAAACTGCAGCGGCGAAGTTGCATGTGAGGGAGAGGCAAGCAGTGCTTTTCGCTGTGGCAAGTATGTTTATGTGTGTGTACGTGTGTGATGAAATGTTAGTTACGCATGAGGCGAATTAATGGAACGCACTGGCGCACACACAAACACGCGCTCGCCGCCAAGTTGTTGCGCCTCTACGCACGAAAGTGGGCTGTGGCGGCGGCGGCGGCGGCGGCTGCCTTAGGAGGAGGCGTAAGGCAAAAAAGCTGTTGTAGAGCAGCCCTCATACACTCTTGGACTTGTGTGCACTCAGCTGCAGACACAAAGGGGTGCGCGATGGCGGGATTTTTGTTTTAGCAGCCAAGCAAGCAATGCAATCCGGCGACCTCCAGCGCTCACTCCACTTGCAAATGAGCTGCTTCTTCGTGCTGTGGGGCAAAGCGTTGACGCAAAGAGGAGCCGAGCGAAAGTTGCTTAGTTGCGTTTGCTAGAAATGGCGGAATTTTTTCGTGCCGCACACAGGAAGTGCTGTTGCAGGGTGCCATTCCGCAAGGGCGTGAGACACTGTTGCCAAGAGGTGCGCCAATGGTGCACCTGCCACGCGGCCTGCAACCTGGCCAGTCGTCTCGCCCCTATGGTTGCCGGCGTCGCGTTGTGCGTGTCGAGCGTGCGTGTACATTTGGCCACGAAAAAAAGGGAGCAAACCGGGTTAGCAGCGACAGTTACCGACGATGACGACGCACGTAATGGCGCCATGTCGCAGTTGGCCACCTGCTCCGGTCCTTGCATGTGGCGGTGGCAAGCCAGAGTGCCGAGGCACTGCAGTTGCATGTTGCACAGCGTACGGTGCATATTGGCGGTTGTATGTTTGACATTTAGCGCGCTGCTTCCTTTCATTCCGGCACAAGTTGAACGTGGCAGCGGGAAAAGTTTCAAATAAAAATAATTTTTTTTTTCGCTACGCACACATTCGCACACACGCACGCATTGCTTAGCAAACATTCGCGAATTGCATTTTGTGAAAATGCTGAAAAAAGTAAATAAAAGGAGGAAGTAAGGCAACAACAACAGGAACAACTGTTGCAAGAGCAAGTGCAGCTTGCAACTGCTACAACAACAACGCTGCGCTACATTAATGCAAGTAGCTGCATTCGCAACTGCAACTGGCAACTGGCAAATGGAAGAACAGCAACAACAACAACAGCAAGGCATTCCAACCACCAAAACTCGAAATCCATCAGTAGTCACTTGGTCGGTTGGCTCGCCTGGCAGTGCACTGTTGGGTTTAACGACCTCAACGACTTTTCGAGACTCAAACTTCTCAAAAACGGTAACAAAATTTTTTTGTATGACAACAGAAGAAAGGGATAAATTGTATGTAGAGCGAAACTGGCTCAGGCAAATATACGCATTTTGTGCATTGAAAATGAAGCAAAAATTAATGGGGTTGCTTGCGGCCCACTCACACACAGTGATGCAGTTACATTCATATACACATACATATGTATGTACTCACATATAACCACACGCACAATTATAAAATGCCAGATTGGCAAACCCAAAAACAGGCTGAAGAATTGTGCCGAAATAAATTATAAAAATGTGTGCAACATTTGAAGATTTAGATGAAAACGCCATAATTTCCTATTTCACAATTCGGGTGAGGTGAGTTTTGGGCGTGGTGAGTTCAAGAGTGGTGAATTTCGGAGTGGTGAGTTAGAGTTTGGTGAACTTTTATACGATGTGGTGAGTTAAGGTACGGTGGGTTTAGAGGCAGTGTGGAGAGTTCAAGCGCGTTTGAGATGAGTATCTTTTATCGTTGTATATATCCATCTTTATCTCTGTGTTTAAATATCCCTTGACTTTATTTAAGTTATCTGTATTTTCATATTTTTTTATATTTATTTTTTATCCCTTGTTTTCATCTACCTATGCACCCTTCAACCTTAAACTAAATCCTAACCTTTAACCGATTTTCAGCACTTTTTTGCCTTTTCCACTTCTGCCGTCCTCCACCATTCACAATAGTCACTTAGTATTAAATATATTAGTAATACATTAGTAATTGTTAAAAAAAAATACGGCTAAACAAAAACACCACGCTTTTTATTTTACATATATTCGCCATATAGCGCTGTTAAACATCTTCGAAACAATACTCCGTTTTTTAGTTTTCATTCCATATAAGAGCAGAAAAAGTAGGATGATGTTTTCATTTTTTGATAAATAAATAGGAGACTTGATATACATAACAATTTCCGAACTTTCTTCTTTAAATTTACCACTCAATTTTTACAGAGTTACCCACTGCAAAAAAAATTACAAACCTTCGATACTCTTTGCTTCCTAATTGTTTTAAACTTTCTTATGTGTGCGAACTCAAAACAGTGTGCTGCAGTCGTAATAGTAGTTCAGTACAATCAATTTTGTTGGCTTAGCAACGGTACATTTAAAAAATTTTAGTTTTACAAATTTCATTAATTCAGAGGTGCCGATTAAGATAATTCAATAACCATTAATTTAGATTGGCCACATGCAGGAGCAAAAGAAGAAAGAATAACAATAATCAATCTATATATTAATATTATTATAGAAAAATCCCCGTTTCATAGCTTACAAATATTTGTTGGATTTTTTAAATTGTATGTCTGCATAAGAACGTCCGTTATCTAAATATATACTTTCTGACCTTAAGCGCATTATAAGTCTTAAATTCTCTATTACATTCATGTTAAATCTTGCCTTAAAGTGCATAAATTTCTCATATTTCTCCAAAATAAGTAGTCATGCAGAATTTTGTAGCAACTTTAACGCTCTTCAAAATACATCTACAATGATTATTCAATGAATTTATTCCTTTCTAAGTTGTTCAAAGTTAAGCTAAGAATGCAGCTTTCAAGAAAAATCTAAAGAAATATTTTTCATTTGCGAAGTTGCTTGAAAACGTATTTTGTCGTTGCTGTAAATTTTCTTGAATTAATAAATATACGAGCATTTTTCTCTGTAGAGCTTAAGACTGATTTAAGAAATTTTTATAGAAGAAAGCTCCTTTTTCGTTGCCTGAGTGTGGTTTTATATGAGTTTTACGATTTTCATGAGAGCTTTATACTAAGCTTGATTATTCTTGATTCTTTAAGGGTTAGGGTTAAACTCTCAATGGTATTATGGTACCTTCTGTCGACGGATCATCGCAAATTGCAGCAAAAAATTTAAAAGTTTTTTAAAAAAATTACGATAATACTAAATACTAAAAAACAAAGTTCTTACAAGTCCCAACACTTTGGACGATTAAGTAGGCAGAAAGGTTACTATTGATTCATTTGCCCCAGTTAGGCGATACCTCTAACCATCAGTGCTGTGCTACGCTTGCCATATCAAATCCCTCATGTCTGGAAGAAAATGAGTTTAATTATCTTAGCAATTTCTACTAAATTGCTCACTTTTTGCGAGACTATGCTTGAAATATTTCTTTTGGCTCGCAAATTCTTAACAGCGCGGAGGAATGATTATACATACAAGCAATGCAGACTTGGTACTACTAAATACTATTGATTTCCTTCTCCGTCCGATCCTTTTTGTGGCACACAGTGCACTGGCAATGTCAAGTTGGTGCAGCCAATGCATCATTTTGCCGCCACTAATCAAGCGACATCTTTTGGTTCATTGGGAATAGACGCACTTGCGGCAGCAACAATAAAAACAGGCACAGAAACGCACCAAGTTTAGCACTAAATAAAAGGGAATATTTAAAAATGAGTAAAAAAAAAACAGACAGCAATGGCGGCCTCAATGCGTACGTTTGGTGGCGCTCTTTCCAGCACTTTCCGCAGTCACCACAATAATGCGAACCTACCACGGACTTATGAACAAACATATGCGAGTAAATGAGCTCGTATGTATGCAGAATCAGTGTTAGAATGCGTGAAAGTATGGGTGTGCGTGCGTTTGCATTCGATGCCTTCTCAGTGTCTTCGGCAACACAACTCGATCATTATCACCTTCATCACCAACAGCGCAGCGGTAGACGTTTTTACGCCTTGGCATATGCTTTGAAAGAAAATAAAAATATTTATAATTTCCCATTTGCTTTGCTACGTACGTACACACACACACACACGTGTCAGCGACAATTTTGCACCGCCTAACGCCTGATTGTATGCTGAATAGAATTTGTTTTTTTTTTTATTTCACTCGCTGAGGTTAACTGCACTCGCCATTTAACTTGGCTTCGTTTTCCTGCAGCAGATGAAGTTGCATGCTTAGTTTTGTATGTGCGTGTGTGTGTTTATGTGTGCAGTAAATTGTATGTTTGTCGGTGTGTTAGTTATGAGTTTGTTGTTTGCTGAGTTCAGTGTGGCTTTTGGGCGGGAGGAACTTTGTGTTGGTGGTGGCGCCACATGCGTGCCATCGTCGGCGGCTTTCGAATGTGGTACATATGGCCGACGGACCGTCAATATTTTTCAACTCGTCGCTAACTTTCTAGTTACTGCATCTATTTTTTCCCTGCCGTTGTGAGTTTAGTTGCAAGCAGTTTGGTGGTGTGCACACTAAAGTCGGCGCTCGCAATATGTGGAATATAAGAACAGTAATTTACAAAATTATACGACACACAAATACAAACAGGATTTGACGGTTGATATTTTTAAATTTAATTTCTATTTATTTTGGTTTTCTATTAATGTGCCAAACCAAATAGTGTTTTAAATGTTTTTATTTATGTTGTTTTGTAGTTTTCCCATTTAAGTATCATTAAGTGCAAATTTCAATAGTTGATTTTTTGGTTTAGCTTTCAATGGGTGATGGTCCGTATTTTTCTCTGTAAAAAAATTCTCGAAATTGGAGAAGAGTTTCTTTTAAGAAACTGTCAAAAATAAAACACTATGCGTAAGGAATTTAAACTTTCACTTTGTTTTATAAAAATTTGGTGGGCTAAAAAACAGCAAACTTGGAAAAATTTTAAAAATAAAAAAAATGTTACTCTTCGAAAATTTTCCTGATGATTTTTGAATTGCGTGCAACGTTTGAGTTCCTATGGCTTTGAAGAATTTACTCTTTTTTAATTAACAAAAAATAAAAAATAAATTAATAAATGAAATATAGATTGTCGTGTCTGGTGCGCTTATAAATATGAGATGTGTTATATATATATATACATATATTTGTACACATTCGCAAGAACATATTTGCATTGGCAAGTTGCATTCATTTCTTGTTGCTGTTGTTACTTTTACTGCTAGTTGTTGTTGTTATTGCATTTGTTCTTGTATGTCACATGCTTGTCGCTGCTGTGCTTTTATTTGTTGCTACCTGCTGCCTGTGCGCTGCGTTTGCTGTTAACGTGCTTGCTGTTGTTAGTGTTGTTATTGTTGTTGAATGAAGGTTTTTTCACTCCATTTTCCATGCGTTTCTTCTCTTCGCTATTTTGTGTTTTTTTTCTGTTTTTCCTCTTTATGTTGCACTTTCTTTTCGTTGCCACATTCGCCGTTGCATCGCACACCGAATTGTGCCACCAGCTGAGCAACGAATAGTTCGCTGCCGTTTGCTGCACTGGCCTGAACTCGCAAGCATTGCACCGTTATGTGGCACAACACACACACACACACACATATAAAGACATTTGTATTTGCTTCTTGCTCTCGACTCTTACGCACTTTGCTGCAATGTTTTTGCTGTTATTCTTTTTCTACTTCGTCGTCGTCGTCGTCGTCTTGTCGTGTTTTTTTCCCATATTGGCTAAGTGTCGTCTAGGCCGTCTGGGTTATGTGTATGTATACGTAAATATTCATATGCATGTATATACATACATACATACGCGTAGATATGTAAAAACGTGTGTTTTACTGCTGTACGAATTGAATGTGGAGTTAAGATTTTAAAGCTGCACTAGTCGCCGCAGTTTTTTATTGCCACTATTTACATACACGATGATCAATTCAATTCCACATTTGATGGATGTGCCTGAATTTGTTATTAAATTATGTTACAGGTCTAAACAGATTAACGAAAAATTTTAATTTCCCAAACTTTTTCATATCTAAAGATATATTAATAATTCATCTATCACTGTTTGAAGCAAATTATTTGCTTTTGAATGTCTTGTACAACTTTTTCAGTTGATGAAAATAATTTAAGTTGCAAGCAGTTTACTAGTGATGGTTCAATTCGATGTACTTTCGATATTTTTTACTTTTATTTTATTTTATTTAAAAAATTTATTTTTTAATAAAATCTAGTACATTTTTCAGCAAGAATCACGTGAAGCCAGGTTTCAAACTAAAAAAAATCAGTATTAATTATTTAATAAATATCCATAGATGTTTCAAGAGTTTTTTTTCGAAAGTTCTAGAACATGCACATATTTATAATCAAAATATAAATTTCAAGCTTCAAAACAAATTCTTAAAATTCAGCGGTAATGAAAAGTAATTTGAAATTATTTTTGAACTGCTGTTAAGTTAGGATCTGTTTTAAATAAAAAAATATAAATTTATAAAATAAGAAAAATTAAAATGCTTAAAATTTGTCATATTGAACCACTTCAAATGAATTCAGATATTTCTCTCTTCCTAGTTTCTTAATAAAACTATTGGAACAAATTCTTATTGAGAGGTTTCTCAGCCGCTTTTACTATTTTACGTGAGGTCTCAAAATATAAAAATTGCGAATCCAATACGGCGGACATAGAACTACATATTTTTATTATTTAAAGGCTGTTACTTTTTTTGGTATATTTGGAGTTTTGAATACGAATCCGAAGGCTCTTTATTAGAATTCATGGATATTTTATCATGAAATATGTACATATACGTTGTTCAAAAATTATAGCACAACCACATATTGACCGATTTGGCCACGTTATTTTTCATTTAAATAATTAAAATTTTTTTTTAAATAAAATATGGTTCATTTTCTAAGAAAACTCATAGACATCAATTTCTTAAACTCTTTACAAAATGTAGAATGATTTAACAAAATTTCTTCAAAATTTTAAAATTTTTAAAAAAAGTTTTAAAATTTTTTTAGCATGCTGTTTTTTGGCTCAATAGAGTTTAGTTTCATAAAGTGTAAGTTTCAAGTTTTCTCCATACAACGCAAAACCGCGATTATTTTTTATATGGAAGGAATTGCAAAAGAGCTTCAGTAAAAAAAATCGTCATAAATTAGAGGTTATTTGAAGCCACTAAAAATATGCACTTTGTTATACTAATATTTAATGTGATACCAACCTATATACCCCAAAAAATTCTTAAAAGATCGCAGTTTTGATAAATATTTTCTACATTTTTTATAAAATTTAAATAGTTGGTTTTAATGGTGTTTGTTAAAGAGTTAACGATGTTATCATTGAAAAACAATTTCAAGTAAATTTTGCAATATGTGTTTGTGCCATAATTTGTGAGCTGAGTGTATCAATCGACTTAAATTGGTTATTTATATGACGCTCTCTACGGTTTCTAAATTTCTTCAAGTCGATTTCGCCATACTCTGCACGTTGCTAGCTGATCAACTGAATTACGGTGAGATATAGAGGAATGTTATTGTCCATATCTTCGATGCTCAATATTTATTCTGGAACTGTCGACAGCGCTCGTTATTTTCAACTTATATTCAATTAAGTTAAACTCTTTACAAATTGCTTAGAAAATATTATATATGACAAATTTAAATAAAATAAAAAATTTAGTTATAATTTTTCTGTGATTTTTATATTGGATACTCATAAAAATACCAGAGTGGAGAAGACGTCATTAAAAGACATTTCTAAAAAAATTCTACTGCATCCTAGTAGCGATTTGAAGTTTTTATTTTTGGCATTTCATCCTGTTAGATTTGAGAGCAGTACCACTGTGCGACGCACTCCACTAAGCGGTTTTTGAGAAATTACAAGAATTATATTACGAAATGGTCCCCTTTTTTAGTACACAAAAAAACGAAGCTCAAATGATATGATATAAATTACAATTAGAAAAATTTTGATTCACAAACACATGCTTATACGTAGACATATGTATGTACATACATCCATATGTAGCAGTATGCAAATTTGATTTCGCGTCATTCCTGCCCAAATAGCAACTTTAAATTTACATAATTTACATTGTATGGATATCAAGTTCTATAAGTATATGATTAAGTACTACGTACATACCAAAAGCAAAAAATTTGCATACTTTTATATAAATTATTGATATGTAGGCATGTGGTAGGTAGAATAAAGCACGCATTCACACATATGTACATATGTCTGTTTGTTTGTAAGTGTGCATTAACTCTTTAATCGCAGGCATACATTTCAGTGCTTCTCACATCTACATACGCAGCAGCTGAAAATCAGCATTTACCCTGCAAAAAATTGTGCGACTAATCTCTAAAGAGAGTATTCCGTGATTAGTCTTATTCGGGTACAATTGGGTATTAATTAGTCGCAAACAAGTTTCAAATAGGTATAATTGTAGATTAGTCGTATATTCACCTATTTCGCAGAGCATTCACTTAGCAACCCTCGGTAAGTCGGTTTGATTCTCACTCGAAGAAAAGATTTTTATTTTTGATTTTATAAATTTACTGGTCGTCATTTATACCCATTCGGGCATAAAAGGGGATAATTAGTCTCTTCATAGGACATGCTCGAACAGTTCATTCCATTCATAAAGAGAACAGAAGTTGTATTAGTCGCATGTTCACATGGGACTATTCTTGGACTCATCCTAGACTAATTAAATTTTTTGCAGGGTTATTTAGGTTCTCAGTTTTTTTTGTTTTGCTAAAAATACATACGCGACATATGTGTTTACGCATGTATGCAGGTGTGTAAGTGAAAGACTCAACATTAAATATTTATTGACGCCACCACAAAGATTGACGTTACTGTTGCCTTTTAAAGTTGCGCTCATGCCATTCAGTTTTGTGTTTTTTTTTATTTTTTGTCTTCCTTCCGCGGCCGAATCATGTGCATTGCGACAGGATGACAAGCAAAGAGAAATAAAAAAATAAATATGCAAAGCACGAAATGAAATGGCAAAAGCAAAACGAAACAACATAAACGACCATAACAACAACAACTGAAACCAAAAAACAAACAGATAGGGAAGAAAAACCCGATTAAAATGTTCGCTGACCAACATCGAATTATACGGAAATAAAAATTAAAAAAAAAAAAAAAATTGCGGAAAGGAAAAAGCAAACACAAAAAGCTCATTTAAGGCGAAGGGCGAGGGCAATGATTTTAGAGCACAAATGCAGCAACGCTCCATGTGTTTGTGTGTGTGTGTGTTTGGGTGTGTATGTTTGGGTGTACGCATGCGAGCGCACTCACCTAAACGAAATAATAGGGAAAATTGAAAAGGAAATATGTGTATGAGTGTTTTCATTATTCGTATATATTATACACACACACACACACACATCTACATATGCATTTACATGCACACTCGCTTGCGCTTTGTTAATTTGTATGGTTGCCTGTTTTAAAGTTGTCGTCCTTTCATCCATTTATCTACTCATCGTCCTGCTGACATGACATTTCCAGCGAGAACGTTGTAAAAAAGCAGAAAAAAAAATGTAAAAAAAAAATATAATATGAATACACACTACAGCAACAAAAACAAAGTACGAAAATTATAAAAGCAAAAAGCAATAATACAAACAACAATCGAGTGAAATGTCAAACCGTAACGAAGAATATACAATGGATTGTATCTGTATGTACGAGTATGTATTACCTCGATAGTCCAAGCGCGTGCAGCGATTACACATGGATGTGGATGCATACATACAAGCACAACTACATACATACATACATACGCTGCAAATTATATGCATTTATTTATATAAAAAGCATGTATTTTTAAATACTTAACCACAAATACATAGACTCCATCTCATAGTTATAATCGCACCCAAAAAGGCAATTTAAATTTCATTTGTTAAATATTGTTTTTAATAATTGCAAGTATTCTTTAACTAAAACGATAAGAACCCAAGCATCAAATATTCTAAGCAATTTAATAAAATATTTATTAAAAATTTCATGACACCTCACAGTCTGATATATGCGGACAATCTAGGTGGATATAATTATTTCTTTAAGGTTTTGATGATTCAAATTCAATTTTATTACTTTTTCAAATAAAAAAATGCCAACAACTTTGAAGGAAAATGGGTAATAAAGTTTAATTTAAAAATGCTACAGTTTGGTATAAAAAAGAAATTGTCTCGAGCCCTTAAAGAAAAATCCGAATATTCCTATTGATTTAAATTAAGCGACGCTCTCATCACGTTTACTTATCCTTAAACAAACATACAAAACATAATACATCAAAATTATTCGTGATGAAGACTTTAATCCATTTATTAAATAAACTTTGGTTTATGAGTTTATTTCCATTCAAGCAAAAATATTTTCAAATGGTTTTCTTACGATTTGTATAATAGTTGAATCTAAACTTTGGCAACCAAAATGCTTTCAAAAGTCATCTCGTTTGACTAAAAACAAAATAACATATTTTATAAAAAAAAATTAAAATTTTTTAACTAATATATTTAGAGTATTTTATTGAGCGTCAGTGTCTGTACACGGCTACTTGAAACTTGTAAATAATATATATGTGCGAACGAATTAATACAGACATCCTTTTATGCACATAAATCCAACTTGGAATATATCAATAAATTAAGGCTTTAATGTAGGAAGAAAGCTTCGCTAAGTTTCCCGACTACTAATTTTCAAATTAAATGTACATTTTCATCTCTTATCCCGAAAAAGAAGAGGTTAAAATGCACAATACATATCAGAGTTGTATTCTTAGTATTTAGAGCTCCTTTTGCACAGCGAAAATTTTTGTATAAAAAGCTTGTAAAGAACTGATCGCTTTTAATGTATGTAAAACCAATTACACTAGGGAAGCTTTCATTCTCACTTTATAGAACGCAAAATATTAGTTTTATCAAACCAATTATTTATTACATTCTATATTTACTAACACAAATCGAACCCACTATTAGCAAAAGAAAATGCAGCGTAAAGTTGTAACAAACAACGAGTAGTGGCTTGCTTAATACAAGCATGTGAATCAGCGAAACGATTGATTTTATCAGACAATGCTTCATGGAAAAATTAACATCTCTGGCCTTTTAGCGAGATACGCTTTTGAAACATGATCAGTTTTTTTGATATATATGCATTCTATCACATATGTATATTTTTTTTTAATACACAATTTTTTTTTATAAATCACTGAATATATTTCAATAAAAAAGCACTTAATACTTTTTTGATTAAATTAATAAATTGCGAGCTATGTATGAAGAGATAAGCCTTGGCTTACTGCGAGAGACCTAACACCTTTGATGTTGCATAACTTGTAAAAAAAAATTATTTTGTTTGCTTTATTATAGGCATTTTGGAATCTTTTCTGCGACATATCCAAAAGTAGTTTTTGAATAATTGAAATAGAGCGGAATACCTCCTAAGTATACAACTTTCAAGGGATAAACCTTACTAGACTGGGACTATCCATTGTATTCAAGAATCCAATCAATTATGGAACAAATTTTTGAGATTTTGTATTAAGATAACGATATTCACTTATGCACTCGAGCACTCGGGTATAAAGATTAAATATTGAATATTCAATATTTTTTGATAGTCAAAAAAATATGCATAGAAGCCGCCGAAATCATTGAATATTTTGAACTTTTTTCCTGCTCAACACATTTAATGATCGATTGCCTTAGGATTGCCAATTTGGTCATCGTTAAACGGCAATACCACAACCTTATATAATTATAACACTTAATCCCCCCTATTCTGATGGTCTCATAAATTTATCTCATATCAATTGTGATAATTACTGCGCCTAAAATTTCATTGGTGAAATGTCAAAGCAAATTATTTAACCTTTCGTACTTTCTCGTTTCATTAAAATCGTTTATTTCTGGCATAGTTTTAGGCACGACTATTATTACGATAGAGATACGAATACAAAGTCATAAGAATTGAAGGAGTGTTTCAACGTTTCAGTTAGTAATAATTTTCCTGTGACATGAAATGCAAACTCTATTTGTGTCGCTTTTATATATTTATTTATTAATAATATTTTTAAAATTTTTCCAGATCAAGCACGTTTGGGAGAAGATTACGTTTTGCTGAAACGGTTAATGGAATCAATTTCTTGTGATACTTGAATTTTATTAAACTTCGTATTCTAGGGTTTTTTGAAGTTACTGACAACGAGTCTCTAGTTAGTTTTTAAAAAATCAAAAAAAAAAAGAGCTTAAAAGCGGTTAATACCAATTTACTTGATTTATTTGAGATTCTTTATGTATTTTTTTTTGCCGAAATCATCTCTTTGCAATGCTATACACGTACTTTTGTTTGTTTATTCGATGATATCTCAGCTTTTGCCATGCCATTGATATTTTGTTACTTGCAAACATACAAAAACACATTTGTTTGTCAGTATACACGTCCAATGTGCGGTTTTCATTTGATGTGAATGTCATCATATGTCCTAACGCAACGACAAATTGGTTGGAAACTACAATTTTCAACAATAAAACGAGCGTTCGTTCTAAATAAAAAAAAAAGAAAAAAAGCATTGCCATTCGCAGGAGTTTAGGAAACAAAAATAAAAACGAAATTCAGATTGCAAAAGGCAAAACAAAATGTGTGACATATGAAGAGTAGTCAACTAAAACGAATACAATAAAAGGTAGCAAACAGCGCAACCGAACGAAGAAAGAAGGAACATCACAAAAAAAAAAAGTTAAACTTCGCCGGTCACTTGACGTTGCTTGGAATTGTGGTAAATGCGATGTCAGCGGTGCATTGTCGACTGTGTCTTGGGGTTTGTCTAATGTGTCGTGCAATGAAAGGACACAAGTAACACACAAACACACACACAAGCACGCTAGAAAGCATATGCACGCACACATAAAATAACAAATAATTTATGCACGCATACATGCATACATATGTACATACATACATACGAGTACATAAAAGGTTAGAGTGTGAGCGCGATTGCCAGCAATCGTTGGGCAGAGTTGCTCATACGCCCCGTGGGCTCACAAAAATTGCATATCACCAGCTGCCACAGTGTTGTGTAGTGGGCGCAAGGGCGCGTAGAAGCCTTGTGAAGACTGAAAAGGATTATAAATGAAAAAATTCAAATATTCATCGGCACACACACACACACACACATACACACCCAACTAATGACGCGGCACTCTTGCCACACACTCACTTTTTTATGAGTAAATAAATAGTGAAAAATTCGAAAATGAGTTGAACTGAAATGTGGTATTGTGTGAAAGGATGAGTGTAATGAGACGGCGGGCGCAAGGGAAATGCATGGCATTGTCGCGAATACGCTACCAGCGGTGTTGCCTAACTTCTATTGCTCCCACTCATCATCATAACATATTTCGGTTAGACCAAATTGGCTTTCGCGCATTGTTGTGTAGTTCTAAAAAAAACAAAATTTTCACTTTACAATATCCCCGCACCACTTCCCTTCGCGTGGGTTGCGTAGCCAGTTTGCTGATAGCTGACTGCTATTAGCGAAACAAAAAAAAAAGTCAAGTATGAAAATAAATAAGAAAAACAGTCGCCAGCACGAAATAATATTTCACTAACTAATAATAATCGTAGCGGAAGAATAGATCCCAAAATTGGTTGGTCGGCTTTGTATGTTGTGTCGCTCTGTCTCTTTCTATTATGTTGCAAAGTTGCAACATATCGCACACGAGTGTTTTGTGGGGGCTGCATTTCGGTTGCATTTTGATTGGTTGCAAGCAGGGCATTTTTCGGTTGCTCTTCGTTTCGGCTTTTGGCTACTTGCATTGTTGGCATTGGTGTTGGTGTTGTTGTTGTTGTTGTTGTTGTTGCATGTGTTGCAGTAATTGCGTGTGCAATGCATTGTTGCTGTTGCCTCGTTATTTCGAGTAGGGGCAGTCGTTTAAACACTTGTACTTGTGTGTGTGTGTGTTCGAGGTAGTTGAAGGATTGAGCTCGTACTTGTAGGCTGGTCATACGTTTTTTTTTTATATTTATTTATGTAAAGTTCACTGTCTATTCAATATTTTATTATTGTGTATTTGGTAGAGGGTTCTGTCGAAAATAATGGGAATTTAATGACTGTGTACTGGGAAGTCATTAAAAGTTTGATCGCATATCGACGTAAACTATTGAAAATGGCACTGAAATTGGTTATGCTAAATGTGTCGGCCTGCATTGGGAGGGAAACTATTTTTATGTAGTACAAACTTTAATACTCGAAGAAAGCAATGATTGCAATAGAAATTAGTACGAAAGGGTTAAGCGTAAAAAAAGTGGAAAAGGATCCTATAGACAGTCAGTTAAGGGTGAAGCAATTAAATAGCATTGCAAGTAGATTTTGAGATCAATTGAACTGTTTTTATGACAGGCGAAGGATTAGCTTAGATAGGCACTTTTATTTTTTTTGATGATCGGCTGAAATAGTATTCCATTTGATTTTTTTAAATTCCTCTATGAAATCTCTTTTTTTTATACTTAACGTTATTTAATTTAAATGGAAGTGAACATATTTTTATTAGAAACTTTTTCATGACGGTTGCTGGCGGATTATCTGTCAATTTGGTGGAAAATTTTATATTTCTGTTTGATCCAATGCTTTAGATTTTTAACTAAACGTTGTCAGCTAGTGTATTCATTGAAGCGCGGTGAAACTAAATCAACACCGTCGATTTAAAATGATGTAATCAAACAGTACGTTGTACGTAATTTTTTTACTTTTTATATTAAAAAAATCCACAAATAATTTAAAACTATAGATAAGTAGTGTTTTTTGTTTAGATATAGGTAAAATAACCAAGCCTTCGATTTTTATTAAGTATAGCCTTTTTAAGTTTTAATATTACATTTGTGCAAGGAATCGCCCTCCGAACCGTCTTCCCTCCCTCTGAATTTGTACAATAAAATGTTTTCTAGAACACTTCATCCGATAAGAATTTATATTTAGAGGTTATTTGAACCCATATTTTTTAAAAGTGTTCTAAAAAATAATATTTACTTGCGATTACCTAGAGACACTAAAATAAAGATCCTCCAAATTGATCTGCATTTGAATAATATTAAAGGCCTCGTAAATAATTTGTTGGAAAATGTTTACGTTACTATTGCGGTTTTGGAACTCAATTGTACTTTGTTCTTTCTAATATTATCTCTCTGTTTCAGCACGCTTTAGTTCAAGGAAGATCTTCCGTCACACACTTGGCATACTTTCTTGACGTTTATCACGCAACATTTGATCCTAGGATATTTATCAATCCAAAAACAGTGAGACTCAGCAAATTTTTGCGTGCTTTTACAAATTAATATTTATGGAGTAGCTCAGGAATATTTAAGATTCCTTTCGAGACGACTAGTTTAGGACCACTTCCGAACTAGTTCGGTATCAGTGAAGGACCTGTCTAGGAATATTTCGGTACTATTTCAAGGCTATTTGGTATTATTTTGAGACTATTAAAACTCGTTTCGAGATAGATTGGGGACCTGTTCGGGACTATTTCGGAACAATACCTGTATAATTTTATATTAGTTCAGGACTGTTCTGGTATCTTTTCGGGGCCATTTCAGAACCTACACGAGAATATTTCAGAAAAATTTCGGAACCAGTTCAGGGTCGTTTCGGTACGGATTCGGGACCTTTTATTTGAAATTAGTTCGGGACTGTTTCTGAACATTTCCGGGTCCATTGCAGGACTTCTCAAGACTATTTCAGGAAAATTTCAGCAATGGTTTGGTATCACTTTGAGACTAATAAAGGACCATTGAGGGGCTGTTTCATGGCTTCTTCGAATTCTTTTCGACACAAGCTGAAGACCTTTTCAGAACTATCTGGAGGTCATAAAGTGTCGGGATCATTTCAATGTAGTTCGCAACTAATAAGTTAGGCTAGAAAGTAATGTACAATTTTTAACTTAACTTCTTTATGTATGAAACCCTTTAAACCCGTTTTTAATATTTTGTTAATAGGATGAAGGTACCCGATTTTTTATATACATAAAAGTACCAAAAGCACACTAACAGACATACAAAATATTTTTATATTAAAAAGTAGAATAGTACAATAAAATTTTGTTAAGCAAAAAAAAAAACAAAATGTGTCAAGTCCGAAATCATATTTTAAAATAAAATCAACAAATAATTGATTATCATATTTTATGAATTCGTCGCATTGATCTTTAAAGTTGAGGGCTGCCTGGCCAGAAAATGATTGCCACTTTCTCCATAGCGTAAATCTCAGCTCGTTGCGCACTGCAGCCGTTTGGCAGTCGAGAGAACTCATTGGTTTGCTGGAACTTTGATATTGCGGACTCTAAATGCAGAAGTTCTGCATCTCATTCGTCGCTGGATACCCCAGTTCGAAAGTTCCACGCCCAGATAGTTTATTTTGTGCTCTACGCCAGCTTTGACTCCACTAAACTGACAAAATTTTATTTCATGCAACATTTCTTCATGCCCAAAATTGCTTTCCTAGCTTCAGCACTTAAATAATTTTAAATTAAATTCAAACGGAAATTGCAGAACTAAAAATCCGTTCAAAAAGTGTCAAGTGAACTCGCAAAAATTTCACAACAAACTTGCCCAAAGTGCGAACTATTCGATGCTGCCACTTGTTGCTGCATCAGCTGTTCATGTTCAGTCCTTTGTTGTTTAGGAGAATATGAAATGCCTTCATGCTATTACAAGCACACATTCACTTGAATAGCAACACGGCATATTGTACAGCATTATACAAGATCACTTATACATATGTTTGTGTGTGTATGCGTGAATTTAGAACGATGCTGCAAACTTTGTCCTGTACCCATTTGCTTTTGGCTGCCTGCTGCCTGCCGCCTGTTGCTCTCGTTGTTATGTCATTAAAAATTTCAAATGTTTTCAGCATGAACATTATATCTTTATTGCTAAACGAGTTGTTGTGGCTGGCTGCGATGTTGTTGTTGTTGTTGTTGTTGTCGCTGCATATACTCGACAGGCATCTAGATGCACAACGAAATGAATGAATGGGCATTTTTGGAGTGAACATTTTTGGTTATTTTTTTTTTGTTTTTAGTTTTGTGTGCTTTCCATTTTCGTGGCGTTGCTGCTGTTGATTGCTTCGCTCGTCGCTCCTCACCTCTTGCGGCGCTCTTTTCGTAAACGTAATTTGGACAAAACTATTTTAACATCCGCATTTACACTCGGCTCACTTCGCTTCAATTCACTCTACAACAACAACAACAACAACCACCACCCAACTCCAGCAACATTTGCAAAACAGCTGAAACTGCTCTGTTTAGAGAAATTTATTCATGTCAGCCGGCTTAGAATGCTCGTCATGGCGTTTGTGAGTGTGTGTGTATTTGTTGCATGCAACAGGCTGCTGTGTACACACACACCTACATACAAACTTGTACTATATACTCGTACTCGTATAATCGAGCATTCACTTGCTGCTAAAAACTATTTACTTCATCCTGCTGCCGGCGCACCCGATCGCCACACAACCAAGCAGCGGCAACACCAATTGCCTTCGCTCGGTTGTGTAGATGACGTTGTGGTTGTTGTTGGTTGTTGGCATAATAACGTTTAGAGTAAATTGAATTTCCGAATTCAATGAATGAATTGGGTAGCTCCGGAGGCTGAGCACTTTAGTTTGGCTGCTAGTTGTGTTAGTTGCATGCTTTTTCGCTCGGAGGAGGCGACAGCCTGTTGCTGCCTGCTGCAACTTCAGCACATTCACCAACACCATTGCTGGCGCGAGTTATAACTCTAAACTAGTATTTGTGTGTGCGATTCTATTTACACATTTTGGTTTAAGTGCCGCACGCCCGCCCCTCGACCGCCCCCTCGCTGCGGCATCATTTTAATTCGTCGGCTGTGCAATGGACCACAACACAATTGCTGACAATAAATGTCCATTGCCATTCAAGCCATCCATTCATGGTGATGAAGCCGTTTTAGTTTTTTATGTTTTTTATTCCTCTTCTTCTTCTTTTTTGTTGTGCACTCACTTCGATTTCGATGTTTTATTTTCTTGTAATCTTTTCGAGGCATATTTCACAGGAAATTGCATTTCACTGTCGTCCACAAACATTTCAATAGTTACATTGTTGTGCTTTTAGTTGCAGCGATTGTTTTTTTTTTTAACCAAATTTATTTCGTATATTTGTTCGAAGTTTTTGTCCGCATTGAAGTGTTTATTTATTTTTTGGTCTACTTCAAATTTGCACAAATAGGATTTAAGGAAATTATTACTTTTTAACTTGAAATAAAGGCAGTATTTTTGGGTTGCTTGGAATGCGTTGCAATTCGGTTAGGGAGGATAAGAATTATTTATTAATTTGTACAAATTCGATTATCATATTTTTAATTGCTTTGTAAATTTCTAATTCTCCTAAATGTCATTTTAGCAGGCCTCTGTTGAAGCAATGATTTTAATGATTTACGTATTTTGAAACAAATTTATATATTTTTTTATTTATTTATATATCACGTGGCAACTTTGACTTTTACTGAGCTTTACCAAAAACATTTTTTTTTTGTTTTTATCAGATATTATCTTCTATAAATAAACAATTTCAGTGTGATTGTCCGAGGCATAGTGACTCCAAATTCACGATGAATGGCATTCAAGTGGGTTATGGGCTCAAAATCACGAAACATATTGCTTCGATAAATGTGTAGTAAAATTTTACTTTTTCAAATATATAAACCCATTGGCTCCCTCACATTAACCGATTGGCTCCTCTACTTTGGAGGACCCGAATAAAAGGGTTTTTACAAAATCCTTAGAGGGTTAAAATATGAAAACAAATTATTTAAAATATCACTTGAAAGTGTAGGTCGTGAGAATTGAGCAAAATGAAAAGGAGCAAAGAGGTCTTTTTAACGAAACAGGGGCCATATAAATCCCAACGATCTCCACCGTAAAAGCAGCAGGAAAAGGACACAAAAACAACGTTCGTATGTGATGAACGACAAAATAGACGTTGATGGAGAGAAGCCAGGTAAGTAGTTCATTCACTTTCTGTCTCATTTCGACTCACATTCTATATATTTTTCTTTCTATCGTACTTTTAACATGCACGTCAGCGTCATCGACCACGGAGCCCTTTACACCCAATGCCTGCTGACCAACCACAGGAATGTTTCGACAGTCCTATACCTCTTCGAGCCCGCTCGCCTTTGGTATAATTTTCTTTTTTCATTTATTCATTTACAGTCATATTATAGAGGGCGCCAAAATCGAGTCATCGAAAAAAGTGGTTCCGATTGCGGAGAGTAAAGCACAGAATTGGAATCTCAGCATTTGAAAAAGGAAGGTTTCCCACGTGACAGTTTGCCACCGTTAGTGAAAAATTCCTTAAAAAAAAATGTCGAAATTTAAAAAAAAATTTAAAAAATCTGTTTTTTCTGCTGTTTTTCCTGGTTAAAAATATTTGTTTTTTTAATTTTTGATCAAATTGTAGTAAATTCTCACACAGAATATAGTAACAAATAAAATACACCAAGATTTATTAAAATCGGTCCAGCCAAACCGGAGATGAACTGTCCGCAAGTTGAAAAAATATCATTTCGAGAAAAACGCTTTTAAAGTTGAGAAAGCCGAAAACGAGCATTCGCTTAGGACCGATATAGACAATTTTAAATTTCGAATTTCACCTAAATATTTTAGGAACTTACTTTTGAAGCTCTAAGGAATTGAAAAATGCAAACAAAAAAAATTTTGATATTTTGAAAATTCCAAAGTGTACTTAGTACCTTAGGCCAACTGAAACTTGCACTCTGTTTAACTGAAATTTTATGTGCAACAAAACCACATACCCAGAATTTTTTTAAAAGTCCTGAATAAAAATTTGAAGGACAGTTTGCGAATTTTGTATACAATTTGTAACTTCTATTTATTGTATATGGCTTTGGTCCCCTTTTAATTTTAATGGAAATTATCAAAAATAAATAAATAAACATAAGTTTCAAAATATATTATTTTGAAATTTACTCCTATTTTTGAGACCGCAAATTTATATAAATAAATAAATAGTTACTATACAAAGCCTACACTCGGCTTGGCCGATCCTTTCTCAGATTGTTAGTCATAGTTAAGGCGCTGTCCAGCTCTGGCCAAGACATGCAGGCCATTCTTCAGCAATTACATTTTGCATTGTTTAACTGATTTGATGGCCTGTTTTATACAAGTGAAAAATGCAAAAGTTGTCGTTTTACCCGGAAAATTATAAATTCAGAAGTGTCGTCCAAATTTTTCTCTTGACAAATCTGTTGAAAATTATTATCCTGACCATATTTTCGCGTTGATTTTCAAGAAAGCAAAATAGGTCTGTCGTGCCAAAATTGTCACTGTTATTTCTAGGAAAATAAGTGTCTGAATTCAGTGAACATACTTAAGTTTTTGTTTAAATTGTGTTTTAAGTCTCCGTTAAAGAGCAAAAGAAAAATCGTCAAACTTTAATACATATTTTTTAGAATTTGAAACAGCCATTTGAGTATTCAGTTCTATAGTACACTCAGTTTAAATTTACAAAGAAATTATAGTAGATTTTTGAAGGAGCAATAAGTTTAAAATCTGCAGCATGCGTTGAAGAGAAGAGGTTGCGGAGGAGCGCTAATAAAAATTGTCAGATATTAATAGTAATTTGTAGCGACTTCAAACATTCACTTTATTTTACTAAAATTAAATGCGCTACAAACCTGCATACTCAAAATTTATATTGTTTTACTGTTATCATAACAAAGACACTGTAAAAACTTGTTTATTGAAAATTCTTATATTTGCAAACGCCTACGAGAAATAATTATTTTTTGTGACGAATAGCAAAAGTTTCAAAATAGTAATAGTTTTGATGCAGTCTACTACTCGTATACATATATACGCACATTCAATTATGCATACTATCTCTACAATTTCCATCAGAAGTCACTCCAGAAAACTATTCCATTTGCAGCCAAAAGCATGACCAAAAACCAACCTCAACAAGTGGCTGCTAAATTCACCAAATCAACCTAATTAAAATAGCTCTGCTCTATGCAAACGGACGCCAGCTACCCACACACACACAGCCACACAAAATTCTTAAGCTGGTCATTTAGGCGCTATGAATGCGTGTTAAACCAATTAGATGCACTTAAGTGCGCACTTGTGTGAGGAAGTTAAGTGCATAGTCGAAAACAAAGCCAAACAATTTTGGGTATGAAAAGAAACCACAAAATTTTGTGTAAACGCCAGCACCGGAGCACACATGCAACTGTGCAAAAAGAGTAGGCGAAAATACTCCAAATGAAGTGCAAGTGAAACTTCAGTGGCGCCAAAAGAAGACGAGGCAATGTGGCATAGACAACGGTACGGCGTTGGCAGTTTATGGCAACAAGTATCCTTCTGATGCAATGCGGTTGCATGGGAACACAGTGATTACCATATGAATAGCAGGACACACATACACACACACACACATACGAATATGTGCTGCAATGAGGAGTGAAATGTTAAGAGCGGCGAAAGGACTAGAGGCACAGGAGTTAGCTGCTGTTGAAGAGTCACTGTCGGCTGTCGGCTGTCGGCTGCCGGCTGTCCAGAAAACCCAAAAGTAACCAAAGTTAAGTGGCGCCTCTTAACTGCTGGATGCCTGCTGCATGTTGGTTGTATTCCCTAACTCTGGGCGCCGAAAATGTGTAGCAGACGTTGTTGTTGTTCTTGTTGTTGCTGCTGTTGCCACTGTTGCTACTAATTGAGCAAGAAGAATACGAGCTGCTGGCAAAAGTGGCCAAAATACAAAAGACCAGCACTGCAATGGGAGTAGTATAGCAACAATAAAAACAACAACAACAACAACAACAACAACAACAAAATGATAGGGATTACGGCAATGATACTCATTGCCACACAATGTCACACATCTGGCGCACTCCGCACTCCACCACAACTGCCATCCTCAATGGGATAATCAAGCGTAGTGATCGCCTTAATTCCTCACACACAACCACACAAACAGACAGACAGAAACCCTTGCAAGCATGCTTGCAATCAAACCATTCGCAGGCGAGCAAGTGCATTGCCACAAAAAAAAAACAAAGATAAAACAAAAAATGCCTGTGTGGCATGCAACATATGCCTCTGTCTATAGGCCTGCATGTGCGCGCGAGAAAAAAATAATAACAAACAAGCAGCCAAAAAAATACCAAAAAAAATATTGCAAAGGCTAAAATCGAATCGCATCAAAGTGTCAAGTGGTTCGCGCTGTGCGTTGCCGGCTGGCGCGCGCGGACGCCGCCGACTGGCTTGTTTGGCCATTACTCATACGCCCTGTGTGCCACACCGAAGGCCAGGCATGATGGTCGTTTGCCGCAATGGCGCTGTTAAATGCACACAAACGATTGCAGCGCGCGGCGCAGTGCATGCAAATTAACCCATAACAAGCGAACACACACACACACACACAAGCGGCAAAAAATGCGAGGCAATAATACGTTGCAAGAGTCGTCGGCAGGCAGCTCATGAAAGCCAGCTACAGCGGTGGCTCAAGCAGGCGCCGAAAAAATAAATCTCGCAAATAAGTGGAACTCACTGCAATGCAAGCGAAAAAGTGAAACGAAGAAAAAAAAGCGCGACAACGAAATAAAATTAAAAAAAAACGAAAATTCAGCTACACATTTGCATATGTGCGACGGCTTGCAACACATAAGTGCGGAGGTTTTGTTGGTGTGGCGCGCCGTGTGTTGCATGCATAAATTCGACGCATTTAAGCTGTGTGGCCGTGTTGCAAATGTATACAGCAGCAACAACAACAACAACAACAACAACAACAACGATATCAATGGCAAGCCAAACACGAAGTGGCAGTCGCGGACACAAATTGCCGCAAGTGTAAAATCTGTTGCACGTAGGGCGGCAGCGATTTTTTGGTTATTTTTGGGGATTTTCTTTTTCAACCTTTTTTTTTTTTGGCAGTTTCGCCACAGTTTGTGGAAGGATGAAGGCGCACACACTCACGCATGCAGAAATACTTTTGTGAAAAAACGAAAAGAGTGGCAAGTGGCAAGTGAGCTTAAATGCAATAGCGGCGTACAGCAGCGTTATAAAGAACAACCAACAGCAACAACGGCTCGTTGGCATAAAAACGCTCATAACTTTATCGTTTTCACACTTTGCATTTGCAGTTTGCATTTTCGCTGCTGCTCGCTTGCTTTTTTCGCATACATTTTGTTTACTTTCGGCACTCACTTTGCAGGCAACATGCGGCAACATGAATTGCAAACAAACAAGACACAAGCAGCCGCCGAATATGTGTGAAAAAATCATTTCAGGGACGCGCGCAGCCATGCAGGTTTGTGTGTGTGTGTGAGTGTGAATGAAGGCATGAGTAACTCTGTACTTGTTGTCGACACTTTTGGCACTTTTCAACGCCAAAAAGAAGCAAGCAATCGACAAAAATGCGCGTTAAAAGAAAATCGAGAAAAAAAAGTGTACACAATTGTGTGGCTTGTAGACAGACTGAGGCAGACAGGCTGTGCCGCCGCCGCCGCCGCCAACAAGTGTCTGTTGTCTGCCATCTGTTGGCTCCGTCCGCCCCACTGGCCATTCAAAGTATGTAGAGCAGCAATCACCGAAAAAAATGCCAGCGGGAATGCCACTGCCAATAATCTTGTTAACGTTAAATGGTGAATGTTGATGATGGCGTGGCCGAGTTGAGGCACTTGAGAAATGCAGTTGGTTCTGAGTGTATGTGTATGTGTGTGTGTGTGGGTGGGTTCATGGAAGTTGTTTTCATACGTGGTACTAAGAAGTTTAAGAATTGACCGAAATATCTTTAGCGCTTCCAATATTTTTTAAACTACAAAATTATAACCCCATCTTCTGACAGCTCATTTTTTATTTAATTAAATTTTTATTATATTCAATTACAAAACACTACTCTCTCTTACATAAATCATAAAAAAGTAATTTTGAAACTTTGTGCGCAATTTTAAAGAAATATACGATTTTTATTTATTTAATAAAACTTAAAATGTCATATTTGTTTTTGAGATGAAGAAATTAGCGCTTTTAATTGCACTATTCAAGCGTGAGTAAGTCTGAATGATTTTCAGGCGTCGCAGTTACTCGTAGAATAGGTCAGTGGTACACATTGCGTACTTGTCATTTCCGACTGAATACATTTGAATAATTAAGAATGTGCTGGGGAACCAAACAAACTTCCCGAAAGCATCCCGAACTAGTTCCTAAAATCATTCAGAAAAAGTCGTGAGCTTATACCGAAACGTTCATGAGCAGGTTTTGAAACAGTCCCGAAATAACCCAAAGAATTTCCGAAACGGTACTGTACTTGTCTGGAAATATTTCATGAAATAGGCTCGGATTGGGCAAGAACTAGTACCGAAAACATTCTGTAATACATATGGAATATGTACAGGTCCCGAAATTGTAACCCCCTGATCTCTAACTCGTCCTGAAATATTTCTAACGTAGGCTTTAGATATTTTTGAATACACTGAGAACTAGTGACGAAATGGTCATAAAAAATCGTAAAATAGTTTTAAAATAGTTACTAAATAACCTCAGAAACAGTCCCGAAAAGATTCCGAACAAGTCCCGAAATATTATTGGTTTTTACTATTGAATGGTTAAGATTTTTCCCTTACATGCATAACTGAATTGTCTTAAAATAATTCTGTTTCTGAATTAAAGGACAGATCCCGAAATGACTCACATTTAGCGCTGTTATGATTTTGAAAATGTTTATTTATTTATTTATTTAGTCTAGGAACAAAAGTTTCTTACAGACTATTTACAAAATAATAAAGATTTAAAAACCGAGATAGCTAAATTTAAAAGACGAGCAAATACATTTTTTGGAATTGAAAAAACAAGTTGGATGGAACTCGAGTGTTAATTAAATGCAATTATCGCTCAAACAAGTGGAGCATTTCGCGAATATTCTGTTTTACATTTAACTCCAAAGAAATGTAAAGAAATACGAAGATTACATTGAGGGATGTTGAAATTAATTAAAATGTTGCAAAATTATAAAAAATTCTTCCGGATATGGCCGATCGTAATGTTCTTGAATGAGCCCTGAACCATACCATAACTGTTTAATTTTACACATGAAATATAAACATGTTTTCGGTTTTCTTCGATCAATGACTGTGACGTCATTGCAGTGAAATGTTTACGTTATTGAAACACCTATTCTTATACTATCATAATATTTGTGGCATTGCTATTTTCATAATTGCCGTGCCTAAGTGAAACTTGATTGATAATGTATAAAACCAATGAATATACTCGTTTTTCTTCTCACTTCTGCAAAAAATTACTCATACGCTCAGTAGAGCCTGAAATTTAGCATCTCTTTTATACTCTCAAACGAGTCAATGATAAATAGTTATTTTATTATGTGTTTAAAAGAAGAAAATCCACAACATGCCCAACAACAAGCCCCCTTACTGTGCCTTGTACACCAACCCATTACAAGTCACGACGTTTTTACTAAATAAGCGAATAAAAGAAAATAAACCTCGGAAGAATTTCGACATTCTCAAGAATTTGCGTCATTTTATTTTGCTTAGAAATTAATTATTAAATTGGAAACATTCTGTGGTTCAACTGGTTTTTCACAATGAGTTTAATTGCGAAATTCGCCGCCAGCCAGCAAACAGAATGTTGAATAATGAATGCAAAACCCGGTCCGCAGCGCACCGCAAACTCAGCCCCAACCCATCCAGCCGTTCCCTTGCAACCCCGTTGGCTGCACCACATGCCAAACAACTACTTAAAACAAACTACATTGGACCGCATATCGACACTGATGCTGCTGTCACATTTTCATTGGATATCACATCGCATTTTGCTGCACTTTTTTGTGCCTTTTTATTTTTATTTGTATTAATTTTTTATTTTTATCACTTAAATACCGAATGTTGGATTGGTTCAAGCGAATGACAAAATAAATAATGGTTGTGCGCGCTGCTTTGCGCACCGAGACAAAAATGTAAAAATGTGAAAAAAGTGCAGCTTAGAATAATAATAAAGAATCGTTTGTGAATTAATGTGAAAAATGTAAAAAAACCTTGAAATCGAAAGCAATTGATTTGGAATTGAGAAAAATGTAAATTTCAAATTAGCCAAAGCGCTTGCTCTGCTGATTTTGTTGTTATTGTTGTTGTTGTTGCATAAGCTGTTGCGTTTGCTGTGTGCGCATGCACAATTGCAGTGCAGCCATAGCCCATACACTCGTACATACAAATATATGTCACTCCCAGAGTCGCATTTCGCGTCTCATCCGCCAGTTAGTCCGCCAGTGAGCGAGCGAACGGCGCCCAATTTCCATTTCGATTTCAATTCCGCATACGCTCGACGCGTTGTCGACAAGGCCAAGCATAACGTCGTCTGCGGCGCAGCCGAGCAACGGCACTACGTGAATTTATTTTCATAAACCCGCACAAAATTCAAAAAAACAAAACGCAAGAGTGATAATTTAAGCCCGCACGAAATGCTTTCGGAAACTTGTTTGCTGCTAATTTAAATGCGACGATTAAATGATATTTTGTTTTGCTTTTGCTTAGAATGTATAGGTATGAAATGAATTAAGTATTCAAAATAGCTGGCGAGTAATTCGAGCAGATCGTTGAGGTAGTTGAAATCGAAATGACTGCTATGTCGGCGTTAGCGGTTGGCAAAGTTCAATTGCAGCGACGCCGGCGTTAGTGTTTCATAGCTGTCTAACCGGTTTTTAATAACAAATTTTTTTATTTTTATAAAATGCTTACACACACATATAGAAAGTGTGAACAGGAAGAAAAAACGAGTAGCTAAAAAATAAAAAAATTAAATACAAAAATGCGAAATGCCTCGCATAAGTCTGAGCTAATTCTCTTTACAATTAATCTGCGTTCAATTGAATTGTGCAAAAAAAAAAAACGAATAGACTGCGAAGCGATGTCGATCAGCGATGGCGAAATTATTAAATGAAGACGGTAACTTCGCAAAAGAAAGTGGCGTTTGGACAAAAGATAACTAAAGTTTACTCTGTGAAATAAACTGAAAATCCTATCGAGGTTATTTAGTTCCTGAAGTAGCTCAATATAAAAAAATTTAATTGAAATTATTGAAGAAATTGTAATATGAGAGAGATTTTCTTGCATATGGTTACCCAGAACGAGCCAAGGCGTTTTAACTTAAAGTTTGAAAAGGCAAAAGATTTTTCCACCATATTATCCACCATTCAGCATCGGCTTATCGGCTTATCGACTCTTAGGCCACATGCAGTCGTACAGTGTGGATCGCCGTTAGACAATGTCTGGTATTGATAGTGAGAAATGCCACTTGTAAGCCTGAAGCAGCTCCTCAGACTCACTGCGGTCAAGTATCAATCAAAAGAACTTTAAACTTTGCATGTCGTGGTTTCCATTTAATATTCGCTCAGCCTACTAAACACTAATTTTTCTAGGAGTAGCTCGCACGTCGACAGATGAACCCCAGCTAAATACGGAAGTGGTCGAAAGGCAGTACAGAAAGGTCAGACAATCCGAGGACCATTTCGACCATACTAACAGCGATATTTGGGCTTTAATGCAGACATTTTTATTTCTATGTGGAATAACACTATGCCACAGCTATTTTGTCTTGAAAGACGCTACCGAAACCAGGCAATCTAAATTTAATGTCAAAACACCACTTTAAATTCTAACATACAACTTCGATCCCTCCGTAAAATGATCATTAACTGGGCGTTTGTTTTAGAAAACATTCCCCTCCAACTCATCTTTTAATGGGCAATGTTAACCCCAGGGTCTTCTCGGTATTACGGAAGAAGTTTACATTTGTAATATGTGTAAATATCATGGACCACCTCACAGATTTGGTCGCAGATAAGTGATATTCATCCGAAAACTTGATCCTACTTTCATCGGTTATTATAGATATTTTCAATTTTCCATCTAAAACAGGATGAACTTTTACTCCTTTTGAAAGCCAATAACAATAGACAGTCAAAAACTGGCGTAAATGGATCTTTCCGAGCAGTTTCCCAGTTGCCAGAAGCCAGAAGCCCGAAAAAAGAAGGGAAACTAGGTCTTTCCGACTATTTCAAAAGTCGAAAAACACACAATGAAATACAGCTCGTAGTTAATTGTTGATAACTTTCGATCCCTCCTATGTGATGTTTTTATCTACAATAAGGCAGCGCGGTTCTTCAACTAGTTCTTTCAAACCGCAAATGAAACTCGATTCGGTGTAGTAGAGTGGCATGGAAACCCACTGGCAGCATGAAAAGCGAAAAGAGAGCACTTGGAATCTGGCGTACTACCGAAATAAAAGTGAAAACTTCAAAAGATAAATCTTGAAGCCGCAATGCGTGACATTAAGAGCGTAAAAGGAATTTCACAAAAAGCTTCAAACGTTTGTCTCCTTCGCTCGTACTACGCTTCAAATAAAGAATGTGCAAAGCAAACCTGGCAAATATATAAGTTACGAAAAAAGTAATATTTATTGTGGAAAATTTATTTGTAGATCTAATTAAATATGTAAGTTATTTTATTCGTATGTGCATCTAGAATTCTTTCGGCATTTGCGTGTGTAGCAAATGTCTGTTCATGTATTTTGATCTCCTTGAATTGCTTTAATTTTCAATAAAACCAGTTTGCTCGACGTGTCAACGTTTAATAAAAAATGTTTTCCTCATTGCCTTAAAATTTCGCACACACACACACACACGTACATGCATTTAAATGAAAATACTAAAATTGCATTGCATTTGAAGTACATTCAAATATGCTGTTTCATAAACTCGAAATTAATTGGCTAACGAGCGGCAATATAACTTTGTATCGAGACATTATTCTAACTAACTAGATTGTGATTAATCATTAGTTGTAATGTGTTGTTGTTTATTATTAAATGCGCCGCAGTTACTTCGTGTGTAAATGTGTGTGTGTGTGTGTGTACAATTAATGCTCGTATAATTTGTTGTTGTGTTTTTTTTTCTTCTTTGATTATTGCGCGCAATTTCAAATTCTAACCCAAATGTCGGTGTAAAGGTGAAATTTAATAATAAATTTAATTGCTTTAAACGCTTAAGGGCCCCTCACATACACAAATACACACACACATGGACATGCATACAACCTACATACATACATACAATCATACATACATACATACATACACATAAAACATTTCAAATGTAAATGCAAGCACTTTAAATGCACACTCACTTAGTTTTAAAAATTATTTTCATAGAAATCATATTCACGTACATTTTCTGTTTTGGTTTTTTCTTTTTTTTTTTTGGTATTTAATCAAGTTTCTACATTTCACATTTTTCAACAATGATCTGTAATGTACATTTTCTGGGAAATTTGGGATTTTCGAGAAATTGCATGACTGCCAACATTTAAGTTGTGAATTAAGAACTATTTCATTCTGCTAATTGGCTGTGTGAATGTCTACATACATGCATACATACATACATAAATATTTACGTGCATAGAGCAAACCACATACATACTTACATACATTTGTTAATATGCACATTGCAACTTTATGTATTTAAATTCCAAGCTCGATGTCAATACAAATTAGTTATTCATAAAAAGATTTGCCAACTCATTTGCAAAACTAAATCTAAACTATTTGTAGCGCAAACAAATTACAATAAAGTAATAAAATACAAAATAGAAAAAAAAACCGAATATAATAAGTTTAATGCCAGGAAATTGCACATCTCCTAGATTTATTCTGGCACGGCGATTGAGGCATTAAAAAACTTAAATTACAAACAATTTGTGTTATAAGATCACTATATATTGCAAATTATAAGATCACTACTATATATTGAAAAATTATCTCAAACTTATTTTTCTTCTATTTAATTTCCGCCACTTTTCAATTTTAAAATTAGTTCATTCTCTAAAACAAAATAATTTAAACCAAAATGGTCAAAATTAAAAAAGGGTTAATAAAACATCATTGAAGTTTTTAACTTTTTAAAGACATTTTTTAGAATTTTTTTGAGTCTACCGTTTTAGAAGCTATTTTTTATAATACCTCAAGTAAGGCTGTATTTGAACGCTGTTCTTATTAATCAAATTTAAATGACTCATCGCAAGGTGAAATGTTTGATATTCTGATATGTTTTGTTGTTGTCGCTTCCAACAGGGTGTGTAATTATTGGTTTTGGAACGAATTTTCGTCATCCCTTGTCAGGTTTGGTTTTAAGACAAAATCGGTTTCGGCGTTGCGCCATGATTCAATGTAATTTTTCGAAAAATGCTTGAGTTTAATCCGCTAGGTGGCGCATGAGTCGATAAGATCTGAAAATCTGTATTTATGATCGGATAATGATGGAATTTGCAGCGTATACTGGTTGAGCTACGTAGCTAATGTTGCGAGTTTGATAAAATTCTATAGGTTTGCTTCAAGCGCGCTCCATAGGTGGTGCTGCAATCGAGATTTTAATAATTCACAATTTTCGACCAGTTGGCAATTACTATGGAGTCTCAATATAAATACTCTAAATTGTAACCACGAGATTAAACAAAAAAACCTTAAAGCGAAGAGAGGCAGGCTGTAACTTGTAGTCTGTATTTTTGAGACTTGAGATTAGACCAAATACAGAATACCGGCATAATAGAGACTAAAGCCTGCTTACTTAGTTTAGGCATTGTAAAACACCGACTTTCAATTTTTCTTGCAGAAGGTGTTTCGAATTATGTGCTACAAGTTTACTTTATTTTACAAAAATTTAAAGTGAGAATGTTTTTTTTTAATTTCAAATAGTATGTATGTATGAATCTCTGTTTAATTTTTTACAGTTTCAGAGAAAGCACCTTTTTTAAAATTTTTCAATTAAAAACAAAACGAAATTTTATTAAAATTTTTTTATTTTTCAATAAAATAAAAGAAACAAGATTTGATAAAAATAACAATATTTGGTGTTGTCATAATTTGCAACGGAGTGTATGTATGTACATTCGACTAAAGTTGTTTACAAATTTTTAAATCTCCACATATCGTGTTTATGTAATTGAAATGTTCTTGTCTCGTATTAATTGTGCACAGTCTTTAACAAACGAAATTATTAAGTTATTAGCGCTCAGTTGGGTGGCATTTGCACCCGGCGAACTGTACGTTTGTGGCAGAATAAAAATTTTGTTATTATTTCAATGTTTTATAGCTTAGCGACTATAATTATAATTCTATTATTGCTTTCATTATTCACTTTATTGTTGTTCGTCTGTCTGTGTGTGTGTGTGTGGCTATATGTATTTTGAAAATCGTAGCAGTTCAGTTCAAGGGTCGGTGATCTTTATGCACCTACAGTTGCCAATTGGCTATGCTTTAGATAACTTTAGTTTTTTTTTTTTAAGAGCTGTGCTACGATTATCTGAATTAACGGTTGTTAAATTAAGTTGTATGTTGGTATGTATGCATGTAAGTGTTTGTAAGGTAGTGATAATTAAAACGACGAATGTGAAACTTAATTCTTAATTAATATTTAAAATCTTTATAGTCAGATTAGAGCTTTCGACTGACAGGAGACGACGTGATCTGTTGATTTGATTGCGTTAAGTAGATTAAATAGTTGAATAGGGAAATATTTAAAAATACTTTAAGCGAATATGCGATTAATTTACTATGGTAAGCTTAGAAAATGTAAAAAGTAATTTTCTCATTTCGTGCGGTACAAAATGCTGTAGTGATTCGAAATTATTTAAAAACAGAATAGGTGGATCAAGTTTCGGTTTACTGGAAAAGTCCACATTCATAATTATATTTTACTGATAAGTATTGAGCTTGAGGCTAGTCGCCTAATCAGACCCCTTTGTTAGACTCTCTCGAACCTTGCTTCCTTGCAAAGCAGAGCAACAGACTACTTCAAGCAAACCATTTTGGTCGTCACATGTTCTTGTTCTTTTTTTTTAAAATAATTATTCGCATATATTCTCTCGCACAGTGTTCAATTTAACGCGAAAAATATATACCGAATATCCTTATTTTGTTCACTTACATTTTTAATGCCATGTGTCTAATTGGTTAGAGATCTCTGGCAACTAAGTAAGTGGCTCGAAAAATATGGAGCTGTAAATTTTTGTATTTGTAAGCGCACAAGTGTTAATTTTCAACGCCAATGGTTAGCTTATTTTCACATAGAGCGTAAAAATTAAAACTTAAAAACAAGAATAACAAAAAAAGAAAAAATAATACAGAAAAAACAAACCCGCATTAAATTTTTAGAATGCTTTGCAACAAAAGTGCCGAAACAAAAACAGAAGTTTCATAAGTGCTGCTCTTGTTTTTACCTGGTTCAATCAATTTATAAAAACTACATTTTTATTTAATATAAAATTTACTCGGCCAAAGAATTTTCCAACATAGTGTTTACATTTTTTACTATTTAAATTAATATATTTTTTCAACGACAAAATTGCAATACATTTTAAGTGCAATCGGATATCGTGTAGAATTGTTCAGTTTTAAAAGTAATAATAGTAACACTTTATAGCTCAGTGTTTAGCCGAGCTTCTCCTACCATTTATTGTGCGCGTCTTTATATTCTGTTTTCAATTCAATTTTGTGCCGTCTCCAAACGGCAGATGGATTTTATGAGAAGGTTTTTAATTTCAGAAATACCCTCGGCGGTTTGCCATTGCCCTCGGAGCGGCGACCGCTATTAGAAAAAAAAAACAATTCTATGGTTAAGATTTTGCTTGCCCTGGCTGAGGTTCGAACCTCAAACTCAGAGGCATATCGAGTTAAAGCACGTACCACTACCCACTCGATCACAGCGGTTCAGATTTACTATTTGATTAAGAGCAAGCCTAAAATTTTATAAAACTTGCTAGTTCTAATAATGTACGACAAAGAGTTTAAATAATTTTTTAATTAACCATTTCTGTGTAGTAAAAAAACTTAATTAATTAGATTATGACTATTCACAACTTAAACAAGAAGAAAAGGTTTTCATATCATAAATATGAAAAACCATATATTTATTATTTTTTTTACTTTTACATAAATATAGATCTTCAAGCAATTATTCAAATTTTCTACTGATTAATCAGGTTTATTATCAATTAATTTATAAGATTGTGATTAGCAAAACTTGAATGAATCGTGAATTTTTTTTTGAATCGCGCAACACTTCTGTTGACTTACATACATACATTGCTTACACTTCAACTGAAGTCTTCTAATATTAACACCGAACTTTGACTAGAGTAAAATTATTTTTAAATAAAATGATCAGTTTAAAGCTAAATTTAAACAAGAAAACATTAAACGGATAAAGAATACTTATTTTGTTTTTGACTCGCTCTTCTATATAAAACCCTTAACCAAGTTCCACAGTATATTCCATAAACCAATGGCAATCACATAGTTTATATATGAACATATATATTAATCCGCTAGGTGTCGCTGAAATCCATTTATTCAAACTTAAAATAGTTATGAAGCTATATATAGTTAAAAGTAAAAATATTTACGCCATGTGCCAAGAGAAAATACTTTGCGAAAAATGGCTCCGCAAGATGCCGAGGGTGTCGTAGAATTCGGTAAAGCGGTATTTATTAACAGATTCAGTCGAAAGATTGAAATGTTTACTACATATGTGAAGAGTAATATATCAATATAAAATGCTTCCGCTAGGTGGCGCTGGAATCTGTTTTTCTTACAAAATCCTTCTGTTGAAGTAGAAAATGTTTACATTAAATGCGAAGACAAATACGAGTATATCAGCGAAACGTAGATCCGCTAGTTGGCGCTGGAGTCGGTATATTTGTTCGTAGAATCCGTGTTTTTGTGTACGAAAAATTGCTGCTGTATGTCGCTCTCAACAAACCTCTTCGCATATTCACTTGCATATTCTTTCAACGGAAGTTTTAATTCACAATACGATTTATCAATTTTTCTAAGCATTAGATTACCTAACTTGTTTAAGCTTTTTCTCTTTCCTGCCACTTCTCTCCCTATCTCTATGACACGTCTTACCCCTGCCGACTTTCAACCAGTTGGCCGTCACGGCGACTTTTATGGATTCGAATTAATAATTTTTTTTTTGTTTCAAGTACATCTTATTTTTGTTATATCCAATTATTTATTATTAAATATGTTTATATTAATTTTTTTGTTGTTTATGCAATAAATCTTCGCATGAAATTGTTGGCATTTGTTATTTATTAAGGAAATTTGAGGAAACGCCAAGCCACGCCACACATTCATTTTCGTTTTTATTTTATTTACGAGTATTCTACGCTGCGCTATTCATTTCATATTTATTTTCATTGGCATTAAACTTTTTTTTTTTGTCTACTTATTGCTGATTTATTTTCAATAGTTTTATACACTTCTCTAATAGGCAAGTCAAATTTGTGCGAATATCTTTTGTAAGTTTGCTTTGTGAACGCTTAAAAAGCAGCAGCGATGAGAAACAACAAGTAAGTAAATAAATAAATATGTAAATAGCAAAATCGAGAATTTCTATACTCGCATTCGTACCACTAAATGCCGTGGATTCAAGGTGAAGTAGTGGGAAGGTGTTGTTGGTCACAGCCGACGTTGGCTGGGTGGAGGGGGTCCGTTGCAGTTTGTGCATTCAAGGTGAGGTCCAAGTTGTTTGTAGTCGCATTTATGCATTTGGCTTGTTTTTGCTTTTGTGCTAGTTGTTGGCTTTGTTGTTACTGAATTTGATATTTGATTGTTGGCACTTGGCTGTTGCTTTATTTCTATTCCTAGCTTTATTTTAGCTGCGGCCTGTCGTCATCAGTCGACTGCAATTGGCTTATTCTTGGCGCTGCTAAAAAACTAACGACAACATAACCAACAACAACAAAAGTAATACGTACGGCGAAACAACTAATCGCAGTAAGCTTTTTAGTACACTTCGCTAGCCGAATGGTAGCTTGTGGTTGTTGTTTCCAACAAAAAATACCAATCCACCATCACCAACAAAAGTCGCTAATTGTAGCCGCAAATTTGCGTTCGTCACATTCGCTACGCTGCCATTGGATGATATTTTCGTCACTTGCCTTCGGTTATTTCGCTGATTTTGTAGTTTGTTGTTGTTGTTTTTAGCAACTATTTTCGTTGTTCATGTTGTTGCCTATTTTGGGTGGGAAGCTACAAATGTGTGGTTTGAAATGTTGGGTTTGTTTGGTTGTGCCATTTTCTAACTTCGTTCGTATGTTCGTTACAAGGTGTTCCAAAAACTGAGCAGAGTATTTTTAAAGTAAAAAGACATGCGTGAAATTTCGAGTTACTTTTATTTAGATGTGAATGTTATCATTGGTTCTCAAGGCAACTGTATTCTTAATATACAAAAATCATTTTGATTCTTGAAAAAATGCGAACCATACTCACTTGAAAACGTTTCACTGGAAAAGAACTAAGAAAAGGTTGCAGAAAAGCTATGTGATTTTGTAACCCCAAATTTGGACGCCCATATGAATAATAAATAATAAAGTTTATAATCTATTTTTGATTTCGTAAAGTTCATATTTTTCTACCCGGACAAAAACAATGCGAAATTCCAGCACACCCTGTATGTATGTATATGTCTTTATGTCTGTACATGTGTATATTGACTTGTGTTTTTACAGCGACTACCTATTTAACATTATTTAGCGTTCTTTTCGGAATTTGAGGTGTGAAATGGAATTTGGCTAACAAAATAGAATTAACGCAAATTGGCGATGAATAGAGAACAAAGCAAAGGTCATTGAGATGAGACATTTACCTACGTAAGAGACCGTTAATAAAAGTAAAGATTTTTTGAATAAATTTTAAGAATATGTATCAAATAATAACCCATTCCAACAGCTCTAACAGCTTTGTAACCCTAACTTTGAAACTCTCTGCGCCCTGCCCAACACGTTCAAGCTGATGAGCTATTCGAACAATCGCAACATAATCGATTTTTAAGTAAACACTCGGTTGGACTTGCAACTTGGCGACTTGGTTGATGGTACCACCAGTTTAGTATTAACTGGAATGACAAGACTGGTCGGCATCACGGCTATCCGGACAGCCCTAGCTGAAACAGTTGTAGCAGGTTTTCAAGGGACCGACAAAATGAATTTCAGCGACAGGCTTGCTTCTCTAGTTACCTTCAACGGAATTTTTGCTTAATTTTTGCAACTGGCGAGTTATAGGCTAACCGCGCCTTTGCTTCCTTAAGACATCAAGGATTAATTATATCTGAGCGCCCTAAATAGCCGCAACGAGGTTTCGTTCTTCCATTTTTTGTGTCTATAATTTTCATAACAATTTTGAAGAAGAAACAAATTTATAAGTTCTAATATGCTGGACTTGGTTGGGGACTATTTCGAGAGTAGTTCAGGAAATTTTCGCGATCAGTTTAGGACTATTTAGGGACTTTATTCGAACCATTTCGGCACAAGTTCGAGACGAATTTAATTCGTTAATGTTAAGGAACAAATTCAGGGTCAATTTGGTGTAAGTTCATGACAATTCAAGACCGAGCTGAAAAAGTACCAAAAACGTACCTGGAACGTACCGAAAATAATCCAATGTGTACCGAAAAATACCGGAAATGACTCAAAATGTATTGAAAAGTATAAAATTTTTACCAAAAAATGTATCGAAAACGTACCGAAAATGTATCGAAAAAGTACCTAAAATGTACCGAAAAGGTATGAAAGTTGTACCTAAGAAGTACCTTAAACGGTCAGAAAATTTATCGAAAAAGTACCTAAAATATACCGAACAGTTTCGACTACCAGATTATTATTAATCTAGGTTTCCGCTTTCGACACGATGCTTGCACCTACAAAACACTCTAATACGCACAAGCTTGTGAAGCTTGAAATATATGTAAATACCTTCAATTTATTGCAGTACTCAGGCCAGACTTAAGTTTTTAGAATTAAACCTAAAAATTAAGGATCCTTTTCAAAGTATGCCATTAGGCAAAATTGTTTTCCACTTTTCTTTCGCCAATATACATAATTAA
Source organism: Philophylla caesio (assembly GCA_963971545.1). Classification (NCBI taxonomy): domain Eukaryota; kingdom Metazoa; phylum Arthropoda; class Insecta; order Diptera; family Tephritidae; genus Philophylla; species Philophylla caesio. The sequence continues at coordinate 219,267,656 of OZ020604.1, read as the reverse complement.
TTAATATAATATATGGCACTTAAATTATTTATTACACTGCAAGCATTCGCACACTGATAAACTAATTTCTTAAATTCCGGAGAGCGCTGAGTGGAGCCTGTTACACATTATTTGAGCTGACAATTCAATTTAGCCACGAGGCGATGGGGTAACCTCTTTAATTTATAATAAGAACAAAAGAAAATGACGAAAAAGTGCGTGTCATACAGCTATCACTGTAGCGACTGGTGGGGCGTCACATTTTACACCGTTGCAAGTGCGTGTGCGTTTGCACTTTTACACCAGGTTCATTTGCCAAACAGAATAATAATATCGGTGCATCGCTATCAAAGCTTGAGGCAAAATGAGCAAAAGCACCGAGCTGCAATGCCATCACTTAAATAGTTGGCGGCTGGCAGCGGGTGCACACGCAGATTGTGGGAGTACCTACACACATACACACACACAGCGGGAAAGGCGCTTGGCAGGCACTGAGTGGCACTTTGCGCGCTTTAATTTGGTTATAATTGCAACCAGCAAACAAACAAATGAGCAAACAAAAAATCAGGCGACAAATTTATTTATGTACGTTTGAGAGTGCCACCAAGCTGATTGATATGACACTAGATCGTCGCATCAAATGCTTTGATTGCCACATGCTGCTAGTGCAATATACGTTTGTAAGTAGTAACATTTTCATTCATGCACTCCTGCCACATTTTTTTTTATATTTATGTATGATTATGGCAGGTACGAAGCGGCTGATTTGCTGATTTTGTTACCCATGCGGTTGTTCATGTAATTATGGCGTTGTTGTTGTTGTTGTTTTTGTTGCACTTGCTTGTTTAGTTTCGATGCAATTTTTAATGCAAAGTTAAAAGCAACGAAAACTAATTAACAAAATCAAATTCTGCTGGCAACTGGCAACAGCATAAATTAATGAGAACAACAGCAACAATGTTGTTAGAACAAGCGGCACATTTGCCACAGTTGCATTGTAGTTATTGTTGCCTAACTACGCCTTTTTAATTTACCATATTTTCTATGAGTTGCATGCAAAACGCAAATGCGAAGGCAGCACCTAACGCTGAGCGGTGCTGGAGCGGTTGCGAGCGCAAATGCCCCAACAAAGACGAACTGATTTTATAATTTGTTGCAAGAAGCAGAAAAGGTACCTGGAGCAGCTGACTGGCTTTGACTAGGGCGCCTCAATCGCCTGTCAGTTAGACGGCCAGTGCACTTGTACTTGCCGCATGCGTAGTGGCGATGCGAGTGAGTGATGCGTCTCCGACAACGCCACTTAGTGTGGCTGCCACAACAACACAACGCAACAACAGCGAGCTGCCGACAACAAAGCGCAAAGTTACAAGAGCAAAAAAAAAATGCAAAAATGCAAAAATAATAATAGCAATAATTATGGCAGCCTAGAAAAGGCAGCGCAGCAACAGCGGGCAGGTGCATAGCAGAAAGCCAATCAGATTACGTGCAGCGCGCTACAGGGCATGGAGCAACAAGCAGTGCGCGCAAGAACCTAAATGTGGCATGAAAAAATGCTGAGTGCAGAGAAAACATTAAAAATGCAATGAAAACGAAAAATTTGAATTAAATAATTAGAATTGAGAACGGAAAATAGAAAAAAAAAAGAAATAAATTACAGGCGAGTATGACGGCCGTGTGTACTTCTTGCTTCCATATTTGTGTGTGCGTGTGTGATGTTAGATGCGCGCGCGTGCGTGCTTTCAATGTAAGCGTTTGTGTGCGTGTGAGCGTGTGTGTATTAGCGATGCAAGGTTTCCACATTAGACGCGCGCGCTTCAAATGCGTCAGCATGAATCAGCACGCACACACGCACGTACACATCCAAATGCCCCAACGCCGTGCATCAGCATCTGGCCGCGAATAATTTGGCATTAGCCACACACAGGCGTTGATGATCAGTAGTTTTTGTTTTGCCACCAAAAAGTTGCATGCGGCTATGCGTGAAGCCTTCGAATGCAATTAAATGCACTTGGCAATTGGCGTAGGGCTTCTCGCCCATTGCAAGTATGTACACATGTTTCAGCACCTTCTCACAAGCTAACCAACCCGTGCCGGCCTGCTGTCTGTTTGACTGACGCTCTGCCAGTTTGTCAGAGTGACGAACAACTAGTGGCAACAACAAGTGCTGTAGGCCGCGTGCCAGCAGACAATTACTAGTGACTGGCGCTAATAGGCAGTCGGCAGTCGGCAGCTGGCAATCAGTTGACTGGCCGTAGCGCCCGAAATTGTTCCACTGGGAAAAAGGCGCGCGCTACCACTTGTTGGCGGCCGCTTGCTCAATTAAAAGATGACAACATTTATTACAGCGCTTTTAGTAGTTGCATTTGCAAGCACTAATTTCTTTATTTAATAGCAAAATGTCAGTTGAGTTGATACGGGTTATTAGGCTGGGGCGAGATAAGCGAACATGAAAGCTAAATGGTTTGTGAATCTTTCAATTGTGTATTTCACAAATCCAAGAGAACAGTCGGATATGCTCGAAAATGGAAGTTTCTAAGCTTATTGCGTTTATGACATTTAGTAGAGCATAAAGTATATATTAAAATTTTGAAAAGCAATTTTAAACTGTTGCACAGTGATTCAGAAATCGGAAAATCTGAACAAAAGTATGTCTTTAAATTGAGAAAACTGGCTTTAGATGGAAAATATTGTTAAACGTTTAAGGTTTTTTGAGATAAACATATTCGAGCATAGGAACAAGTGTTTCAGTTTTAAACTTATTTGGCACTTTTTGGCAGTTTTTGGCTGTTCATTTTTACATACATGCAAGTTTCGAGTTTGTCTTAGACTTCGCGTAAAATTTTAATATACAATGTTGCCGGATACACAGTTTTACCAAAAGTTTTCTAAACAAGCCTACAGTTTTCTTAAATTACCTCCTGGTACAAAATACAGTTTTTTTCGAAATTTCTGATTGGAACGAATAAATTATATAACAATAATAAATTACAGAAAAAGTGGAAATACATATTTTCCCAAATTAATTTAAATAAAACAAAAATAAGAAATAATTAAAAAGTTCCGGCTCTCTCTGGTATTTTAAGAACAAAAAATTTTTCATTGAAAAAAAAATTTTTCGGATTGTACTAAATTCGTGGTATCAAATAAAATGTGTAAATAAACTAACAAGCAATTTAAGAAAAGTAATGAAACTGATTATAATTAAAACAAAATGTGATTTAAATATTCCGGTATATAAAGACTGTTTTTGTTTAGTTAATTTTAATTTAAACTGTTAATTTTAATTTATTAAAAATTAATTTTTTTTTGGTAATTTATGTTTAAGAAAATTTAACAAAATCTTTATTTTCTAAAATAAACTCTTTGGATGTTGCAGTTTTTTGGTCGAAATATTAAAGTTTTTTGAAAAAAAGAAATCTGGCAACACTGCTAGAAAAAAATATTTTACATACAGTTTGTCACCAACTCGGTGTCCTGTTTAGAGCGAAATTTTAGAAGTCATGCTGTAAGAGAAAGATAAACAACTTCGCTAGCTGCGAACTATAGATGAATAAGAACTTGAAACGAGAAAGAAGCGCAAGTTTTTCTGGCATAATTTTGCAACGGAAAAAAATGTGAACGTGAGAGCTCTCAACCGATTTCTATTATTTTTACAGCAAAATTTTTATGTGCATGCACATGTTCTGGCTTGCGACGAATTCTTCGCCGAATTACCTAAAAGATTGCAACTTAAAATTCAACAAATTGGCATACAAAATTCATTAGCAACGCGGCTATGGGTGAAGAGAGAGAGAGGGCGGCGGAACGACTGAGGGAAACTTAAGCTAAAGACACAAAAAAAAAATAAACCAAAAAAAAAAAATACAAAAAAGAATTGTTGTAGTCAACGTCAAGTTTTCAAGGTTTTCCAGTTCATGGCAACTCAGTGCAGCGATGCAGCACCACCGCCGTCACCGACGCAGTCGCCTTCGCCTAAGACATGAGGCAGTGTTTAAGAAAGAGGCAATGAATGTAATGAACGATTAAAAAGCAGAAATATACAAAAAATTGTGGCAGTTACGGCAAGAACAACAAACAATAACACACGATTGCAACAATTTGGCAAGCCTTGGTTTCGTTGAAAATGGGCAGAGTGGGTGGCGGGTGGTGCTGTGGATGGTGTACAAACACGCTTGTTGTACTCATATTAATATTATTATTGTTGTTGTTGTTATTTTGTTTTATATTTGCGCTGCCTGCTTGACATCCACGTGTACACATGCGCACGATCGTTGCTCGCTTGCTTTTTGTTGTGAATTCGGTTTTGCTTTTAGCTCGCTAATTATTTGCTTTGCAGCTATAACTTTTGTTGTTGTTTAATAAAGTTGTTGCGGTTATTGATTGAACTTGTTGTTGTTGCAGTAACAACATGGCTTGCTGTACTTGTATATATATTTGTATTTGTTGTAGTAGTGGCACAGCGACAAGGTGCGCCTCACAGTGTTCTGTTGTTGTTGGCTTACTTATTTAGCAAATTTTAACGAATTTAATTGTTTATATATTTTTGATTTTGCACAGAGTGTTTCATTTAATTTTAATATTATTTAAAACTACTTTTTTGCAGCTGGACTGATATTTTTTTGGAGTAGCACAACCATAAAGAGCGTAAAAGTAAAAGCTAAAATAATTTTTAAAATCTTAATAATTTAATTTTCTATAATTTCAATTAAAATATGCTTATTAAGTGTGCTTTGGTCTATTGCAATGACCAAATAATTAAAAAAAAATAATTTAATCTAAATTTTTTGAAAATTTAAAATGATTTTATGAAAAAAATGTAGAACTTTCGAGTGAAACAATGAGTTGGAAATCGCGGTTAATGGAGTTTTCGAAAATGGTTGCTCACCATACTTGAACTTATCAACTCATTAAACTCACAAAACCTCTGCTCACCAAACATGCATTCAACATACCTAAATTCCTCACACCTAAAATCTCACAGCCATAAAATCCCTATACCTTAACTCGCCACACAAATGAAAACTCACCACAGCTAAACTCCCCACAGCTAAACCCCCACACCTAAAGTCACCACACCTTAACTCATTTTACCTTATCTGACCATATCTTAACTCACCACACCTAAACCCATTATACCTTAACTGAATTTATCGCCTCGCACCAAACCTTAAACCATCATTCCTAAACTCACCACATGTATTTTCATCACTAAACTTTCCAAACTTAAACTGATTATACCTTAACTCACAACCCCTTATCGCACATATGTATCTCTTCTCACTTTACTTCTAAACAAATCGCCCGAGAGTAATATTACTTCATCTTAATTTAAAATCAGCTCATTGTAACATATAATTATATTTTAAGAATGTGGAACGATTGAAAAGGAGTTTCACTCTCTTTTGTTGAGTAACCCATTTGGGTAGACTTTTCACTTGTAGCATAATAAATTACAGGTTTTAACTATTCACAGATTACCATTAAGTTTTGTTGATTTTTTTATCAGACATGGCTTGCTTTATACTTGGATTATTTCATACCAAAACTGAGTGGCTTACAAAGTTGCATGCTCGCAAAAATAAATTGAAATTTTTTAAAACTGCTCCAAATTTAGAGTATTTATTTCTTGTTTTTTTTTTTTACATTTTAGAATTATTTGGTTTTAGTTGGAAATTTAATTATACTTTGAATTCCAAATATTGGAAATTAAATAGAAGAATAATAATTGGTCTTTAATACATGGTGACCTTATATACAGGAAACATAGTGTACCGAGCTTTTTTAAATCAAAGTACCTCTCTTCGACTTCTTCTTCCTACGCCAAATATTTTTGTAACAAAAATCGCAATTTTAGTTTACTAATTTTGTTTTCATACTAAATCTTTTTACCAACGTTCAATGTGCATATTTCTATGAGTGTATATATGTGTGTATGTGTGTGTGTGTGTGTGTGTGTGTAAGTACATGTGTTTATTTGCTAATTTACTTCAGCGCGCCTTGAACAGCAGCGTGTTGGCCATGACAGTCGCTTGTGATTTGCCACAACATATAATAATAAAATTACAAAAAAAGCACAATAAAAACGAGCAACAACAACAAAAACAACAACAACAAGCAACATTAGCGCAAGTTCGTATGCATGAAAATCTTGTTTATTCGCACATTTTGTGCGCATAAATTTCAATCAAATTGAAATATTTTATTGTTACTATAGAAGAATTGCATAGCAGTGGTGTGCAGCTGCAGAGGCAACAATATCTAAAAGTAGTAGTAGTAGTAGTAGTAGTTGGGAAAACAACAACAATGCGCATAGAATAGCTACGAAAAGTGTAATTTAAAATCTCGCACTCGCTGATTGGCTGCACTCGGGCTACATGCATAAAAATTTGCAATTATGCAGCAGCATCAACAAACAAAAAAAAAAAAAGCACAAAAACAAAACAAAATATATACAACAATAGTAATGAGAAATCGAGTCTCTCTTTTTTTTTCAATTCAATATTCACCCAATCGACCCCTACTAGACGCGTCAGATGCATCGAATTGCGTTCTTTGTTTTTGTGGCTTCTCAGTGTGCAGCATTTTTGCAGCTTCGCTTTCAATGCTTTAATTTCATGCGAAACTCGTTATTTTTTTTATTTTTATTTTTAATTTGCTTAATTTAATTTCAGTTTTACTTTTATTGCATCTCGAAGTCGAAATTAATTTGTTCGTCTTGAAGTTCTAAGCGTGCGAATAGTTTTGTGTGTGACTGTAGTTTGCAGCAGCTTAACTTGATTAGATGCTCAATTCGATATGTAAATTTCTTGTATGCGTGTGTGTGTATGTGTGTTTGTTGTTGTTGTACGTGTTAGTGCGCCACACATTAATTGTTATTCAAATGCGTATCTCATAAATACCAGGAAATATTGTAATTATTTTGTAAGCAGATAAAAAAGTGGAATTAAATTATTCCACTACAGCGGCGACAACAACAACAACAGCAGCAGCAACGAAACAACAAAGCAACAAATTTTAAAATGCTTAGTTGAACAAAGTGCAAAATATGTAGAAGTTGCAAACTAATAAATTATAAGGAATTTGCATGTAAAGTAAAATCAAAAAAAAAAAAAACAAATTAAATAAATTTAATACGAAAATATTTGCAACAAGCAAATAACAAAGCAATGTATCTACGAGCATGTCTTAATGCGTAAAACAATACAATCAGCTACTTTGCAATTAAAAAAAAAAAGTGAGTTTTTTGCCTTAGCAGCAACAACAACTAGTTTCTTTGTACGCCTGTCTTCTGCCTTTTTCAGTTGCTATTTGATTTTATTCGGTTTTTTTTTTTCATTATTTTATTTTAAATGCGGCTGCCAAGTAAATCGTCTAAAGCGCTAAATTAATCTGCCGCCGCCACCTTCCAGAATAATTTACTTGTGTTTATGCAATTTATGCATAAGTATTGCATGTAATTGACGGCTCGACTGCCCAGCTTAATCGCTTATCACACGTGCACACTCGTCTCCTTTCAGCTTTCAGCGTCTGCCACAAGTACTCTAACCACTTCTGTGATCTTATAATTATTGGGAAATCTACTTAAACACCAACGAATCTGAGGGGCGAAAGTGCGCCGCAAGAACTAAAATGATTTGTTTTTAATTTAATTAATTGGCGAGTACCTACATGATTCTGGCCGAGCTTCTACAATTTGTGGCGTTCAACAGCGAATACTTTTATTTATGAGAAATTTTAGGGTACAAATAATTTACTAAGGGGAAACATATCTTTCCTCATATCGCAAATAAATCAAGCTCCCTTTACACGAGTCTATTTTCGAGTGTAACATATTTTATTGCAATTCATCCGGTTCCAGTCGTCAAAAATCATCGCAACCGAAGTGTTGCCACTGCACCGATTAATGAGCTGCCATCTCATTTGTAAATGAAGGTAGTTTTGTAATAATTTAAGTTAATCTTCAAGCTTTTATCTTTCGGTATAACTGTTGATGTACTTGTTTGCCTTAGCAGTTGCCTATCGACGGCAAACCGAAGCAACTCTGTTATGCGTTTGGTGTTTTTTTTTGTAATTCTATCAAGGCGAATTCATTAAAGTGGTGTTGATGTGACTGCTGCTATTTTCGCTTTGATGAACTGCACATCAATTTGCTTCATTCTGATTGGATGACAATACGAATATCGAATGAAATTTGACAAGACGTTCACCAAAAGGGCAAAAAAAAGTAGATGCATGTTTTTTACTCCAATGCGGTAGCCGCCGCCATATTCAATTCGCCTTGTCTTCTATCTTTTGTATTTTTGTTACAATTCGTTTTTCAGTGGTTAATGCATTAATATAGTTTTCAATAATTTCTATGCTCACTTTAGTGATATTTTTTTGAGCTCTCATATTCTGAAAGAAAATTAATTTTTTGATCTTCATTTTCTTTTCCTAAAGGGGGTGGTATGTTCATATATGTTGCAAAACGAAAATTTAGATTGGAGCTAATACAACGCCGATGCCGATTTGTCTCCAAACCCAACATGATAAGAGATGACGGAAAAGCGTTTCAACATTCATACATCAAAATTTATTTTCTTAAATTTCGTTTTATTTATTACATTTTCATTATATTTCAATTTGAATATCATTCTCTCATAAAAACTATACAAATTTAAGTTTCAAACTTTGTCCACAACAAGGCTATTTCAATGTAACATAATGATTTCAGAAATATCTCAAAAATAAGAAAATCGTAAAGAATTGTTTTATATTTCTACGATATCTTTAAGATGAAGATTTTTCATTCATCAACGAAATTTCCTAAAGTGAAAAAAAAATAGAATATCTGGGATTTTATTAGACACTTGAAAAATCTCACGCATTGCTCGTTTAATTTTTCGCATGGAATGTGAACCAGTATATTAATAGAGGATTTCAAGTTCTACATACTATAATACTTACTTTCAAAGAAATACTCGTATTTTGTTTATTTACCAAATTAAAAACAAGCACTCACCTGTAAAGAGAATATAAGAGAAAATTTTGTATTAGAATTTAACTATATCGTATTATTTATCTCACTTGATATAAATAAGGAACTTAAGGTAGGCTATATTACAGTCTTTAGAACAGGCTTGAGAAATTGAGACACTGTTTTTAGAGATTATTTTTCTTCGCTTGATCACTAGGGTGGCTCAGCAATCGTTCAAGTAAATATTTGTTTGGGTGTTTTAGGTAAATTTTTCGTCGGTTTTGGAGACGCATAAAAAGTAATAAAATAAAATTAACGAAATGTTTGAATACCACAAACACTCTGGTATCCTGTAGGTTTCCCTATTGAATGCAGACAAAAATGTGCACTTAACTCACATTTGCAAAATTGAAGTATCTAGTAAATAAATTAAATTTTTTGAAGTTACCGAAGTGCCAGCAAGATTTTTATGATTCAAATATCTTTCTTACACACATAGATAATTTATATATTTTTGGTGGTAAACGAACTCACTTTACTATCAAATAATAAGTAAAAAGCTCGGAGGTTCAGATATGAAATTCTTTATGGGTGCTCAAATTTCTTCTCTCTGCTTTAAAATGCCTTCAATACACGCGACTATTCCATTGATAGGTTCTTAGAAGATTCCTTAACCATTTAGTTATTTAAAGTAAGAATTTCAAGATTTTTGGATTTTTACAAAGTTTTTGGAATAACTAAAGTAAAACAAATTGCTATGCAAAAAATACTGAAATTCCATTATAATTGCAACCGATTCGTAATGACTTTTCAGAGATGCATGTAAAAAGTTTTCCTTTTTTTTGCAATTTCGCTGAACTAATTGTTTAATTCCCTTGACGAATTTTGAATTAAAATTGTACATAAATATGTAAGTGGAAACGGTTATACCAGATGATCCATGATGACAATGCACACAAATTCTGAAGAATTATTTCCAGCGAACATTTAAAAACCACCGCCACGCCGAGCCAACGTAACAGAACACCATCATTTAAACAGCAAAAACACACACACACACACACAGCCAAACACAGTCCAACAAATGTAAGTTACTTGCAGGTGCCACAACTCACCGATCAATTTGAGTAATTAAAAGCAACGAGCTGGTGTGGAGGGGTGTGGGTGTGGGTGCGGGCGCGGGTATTGGTAAATATTTCTGGAGACCAACGACGAGGAGAGTGCAGCGGTGCGGCCAATGCCCAAGATGATTAAATTGCAATTAGAAATATTGTTGACCCAGTGCAATAAAGCAAACAATTGGCTACAAATAAAAACGTACGAATTATATTTACAAAAAATGTAGAGTATTAAATGCGTTTGTGCGCTTAGATGTGTTGGAGTGTGTAGAAGATGCACTGCACCCTCGACTCAAGTGGGACAATTGTTTTTTGTGTAAATTATATGTGAGGGTGATATGTTTGCCGAAAAGCTTATATCGTAGGGCATTAAGCCATTGGCATTCGCAAAGAAAATTATGCACCGTTTCCTTCAAGCTACAGCTGCGATAAATGCTGTTATACTCGTAAAGTAGCCCCATTCTGGTGGTGTGGCTACCCAGCGGACAAAGCCCAGAAGTGTCATCTTCAAGAGATCCATGTCCTTAATCCACGAAAGTCTGGCGAGAATGTAAATGCCATCTTGAACGTTTGGATCGGCGACAATTTTGCGTGATTCGTTTGTATTCATCTGAGAGTTTAACTAAGTAACACTGCCACGATTTATAGAAAATACAGAGGTTGCGCCTTCCGGAAATCTCTATTCGCTCTCAGTAAATTTGACAGAAGCCACGTCACAGGCAATTTATTTGCATTTATTTGTTTACAAACATACAATTGCGCTTATATTACTTTCGGTGATTTTGTGTGAATTTATTTAAATAAAGCGTTTAAAAATGAAGTGTGTGGTCATTAATTGTAATAGCGACAGCTTTAAATGCGGAGATGACTTTTAAAACATGGTTCTGTGCCGACAAGTTTTAACAGCTGTACTGAATTCTCCCATTATCTTTCTATTCTAACCTGTTATGTTGCACGCTTTCTGCTTTAAATGATTTTTCGTCGGGAAGGCGCAATCTTGTATTCTATCGTTCTTGTAACACTGCTACAGATTCACTTAAATACGCTTCTGCTTCTGGATTCGCCAATTATTTTATTCTTTAATATTCTTCGAGGTTTTTATGGCTCGGCAGCAGATCTAGGAGATAGACATTGACGGAGCCCTTGAGCATAGTTTCACCGTATATACGTAATTATTTAAAATGTTTTGACTTTTTCCTATTGAATGCTTTACTAGGAGAAGACATCGATACTGTAAAAAATCCGATTGGAACATACCGACCAGGCTCTCCAGCTGAAAGTCATATTAAGCTCCTCGAAATGTATCTCAGCTTTTATCTAGCACTAATAGCTTCTGTGTGTATAATTTGCTCGTCTTTTGGTATCTGGAGATGAGCGAAAGGCGGAAAAACGTCGGTGTTGTGAACAGTTTATCAACATCGATCAACCAGCGGTCTTGAAGACTGGTTTATAAAAAAAACGTGTCTTCTGCCATTGAAACTTAGTCCTGTTGTGATTTCGCATATGGAGAGAAATACTACAAAACGTGTCACAAGAATTTGAACGTCTGATGTAGTCATACGCCAATCCAACGTACTCTTTTCCTTCGTCTTCAAGGCGGTTCATCGAACAATGAATCAATATTAAGATACATTTTGAGCAACTTCTTTGAACGAATTCAAGACGAAATTCCACGCAATTTCCTATGGACACTTTTGCAAAATATCTATTATTTGATGAAGTTAGTTTTTTTTCGATATTTCGCTACTTAAACAGCAATTGAAATAACAAATTATGAATCTCGTTTTTTTTGTAATTGCGCAGCAAACGTGGAAAACCTACCTCGAGCGGTATGTGGCCACTGTGACGGCATGCCGAGTTCCAACCACCTGCCGGCTTAATTATACAACTGGAACTTGCACTTAGTTGGACTACGAGTATTTGCAGGTAAACGGTTAACTGCACTGAATTTTTTTGCACTTTTAAGGTGCCGCAGTGGATCCTTAAAACAAGTTTAGCTTGCAATATAGCGCGCTTGTGGTCTGGTGTGCCAATATATTATACTTATTAAATCGTTGTTAGTTTTTTGTACCTGCGCTTTGTTTTTGTGCGCTTAATATATTAATGCAATTTTTAAAATAATTTCTACGCTCTGTCGCAAAGTGATTATCAAGGTGTGGTCCGTGGGCAGTAAGCCAGCGCCCATGTGCAAATACATATATACAAATATGTATATGTAAGTGGTGGGTGTGTTCACGCACGCACATAAACATATTTACATTGCATTTTGTTGGACATTTTAGCTTTTTGGTTTCCGCGTGTTTGTGTCCTTGCACTTCCGGTAGCACATCACCGGACGTCGCTCGCTCGCGCAAACTATCTATTTATTTATTATACGAGTGCTAAACTTAATAATATTGCATTGCAATGCAACAACTGTAGTCACAAATACATAAACAACTGTTTGATACCCACAATTTTAGCCATCAACTATCACTTTCGCAACCATCACTCATCAATTCGAATAGTCATCAGCGGAAATGGCAATCATCATCATCGTCATCATCATCGTCAACATCATCCACGAGCAGGAGTAATAATTATTCAATGTCGTCATATTAGCGCATTCGGCAATTCATAATCCTTTCAACGCTAATTATCGTCGTCATCTCATCGTCATAGCCAACGCCAACCGTAATAACAGCATTTTATGGCCTCTTAGTCAATTCGGCGCATTTGAATCTCCTGGCACAGCGACACACTTTTGGCGGCATCATCAACAACCTGTTGCTGCTGGCACTTCGGCACTGTTGGGAAGCGTGTAATTGTTGTTTTTTTTTGTTTGTCGTTTGTTTTTCTCAATAACGCGGTCGCCCAGTTAGGTGTTTGTTGTTATTGTCAGCTTGCGCAATTCGACTGATCGTAAATCGCATTTATTGCTTTCGTCGGCGAGTTTATGCGCAATTTTTCTAATATTAACACATTCATTTGGTCGATTACGAAATGGCGCCCAACAACAATTGTTGGAGTGTTGCAGTCTCGCTTAAATCACTTTCACAAAATGCTCTTGAATGCCGAGACTTTTATAGGTTCAGTCACTTTTTCCTTTCACTACTGAAAGGGAGAGTGGCGCCAGGAAGAAGTTTGGCAAAAGCGAAATGACATTTGTTTTGAAGTTTATCTTCTTTGAATTGAGTTCTCGATCAATTAGGCTATAAGCATCGTTGCTAAGGTCAAACTGAAATCACGCTCGATGCAAGACTGCGCTCGTGCTAATTGAAGTGTCGTAAGTTAAACCTCACTTTCGGAAAAAGTGGAGAACACAGAGCTCCCTAAGTATCGTCCTTCCCTAAGCGGACCTCAGCCAAAGGCCTATAACCCGTTTGGAGCGAAGTTTGTAAAGAGGAACTATTGGTGACCTCAGACCGAACAGGATTTTTGGAGGGGTGATGAGCCCATTCAACACATCTACTTCCTTTGTTCGGCGTTTCTCTGAGTCGGTCTAGTTAAAGTTAGTCATTACTTTAATCAGATGATTAAGAGAATATACATGAGTGATTATAAACTTCTTCATTAAAACCGTCTCGTGAATGCAGTAAATTGAGAAGGAGTCATTGCTGGTTAAATTTTGCAAATTTGACAACAACAGTGGGCTCACTTTAAAATGTTATTGCTAGAATTGGTCTAAAAAATTTGTACTCGAAAATAGTTAAATATTTTGTTTATGGAAAAATCTTTCAATAAATAAAACGATACGAGTCTATGTTCTCTGATCTCTGGATCTAAGCTTCTAACGAGGATTCAAAGCGGCCGACGATTGGGACACAGCGACCCGTTTTTACTAAAAAGAGATGTTAAAAGCTCGACGAAAATGTATCAAAGTAACATTTTGGAAAACTTTTTGGAGCCTCTTAACACAACATTACACGAAAATGAAGAATGCGCTATTCAGCAACATCCCGCTCCAGCTCATAAGGCTTCAAAATCATATTCTGCATTTCATATCTTTGGATGATTAGTCATCTGGTAGCCTGAAACTCAATTGGCGGGACTGCATGTTCCATTCCGTGCTAAAGGCTTGCATTATTCCACATTCAATTTTAGAGTTTTAAAAAATGTACATCTTGAATCGTTGTGTTCTAACATCAAAATAGAAGCATTAAACTCCTTCTGTTTTGATGAAATAAGCATAGACATTTCGTTAGCGAAATAGCAAGAAGTATTAGCCGAAAACCATTTGCATCGAACTACATTTCAGCAGCATTCCACGAATTCATATATTTTCTTATACGAATTGAGTGAGATTTACAACTTCTTTGCAGTCTAAGTGCTCCGTTTTCATTTTCTACTCGCCTATTACAAAACTATAAATTGGTCTTAAGTCACTTCCAACCCAAATGATTTTATTGAACTCCTTCGTCTTTCACAACATTTCCCTCATATTTCTTTAGTTAGCTGTTTAAGATACTGAACTACTTTTAATAAGCGAGTTTATTTCCAATCAAAACAATTGCCACTTCCATGCCTACGTCCCTCCTTATTCCATGCAAATTATCAGATATGTACTTGTACACGTGTATGTGGGTGTGTACATAAATAAATGCGATACACTAGCAAATGAATTCACACAAATGATGGTAAAATGAGGTGCTAAAATTTCAATATTTATTTATCCGAAAAATATTGCGAACATTTGCTTTTGTCTGTGTTTGTATGCACAGCCGTATTTAAATTTGTTTGTGCAATTGCACTAATGATTGTCACGCTTCGTGAAAAACAACACAAAGGCGTGAACGGGCAAATATGAATGTACTTAGTCAACTAAATAAAAGTACTCGTACATACATACATATGCCCGTCGGTTTGTGCTTCTATAAAAGTAAATACGTATAAATATGTATGTAAGATTGTTGTTTATACTCTACTCGTATTTTCGATTTGCGCCACAATCAATTAGTCGATTTTCATTGCAAATTTGACACATTTCGTCGCATTCTCGAAGCATCTATTCACTCGAATACTCGACGAATTGAATCACAAAACCAACGAAATTCAAGCAAACGCAATGGGAAATAGTTTGGAAAGGGAAGGACGGGAGGGCGGTTGAACAGCGTGGCAGTGTTCGCTGCAGTGGTTGGGGGGGGGGGGGGGGTGAGAGGTGTGTCAATAACAACAAATTGAAGCTTTCGGCTTCCTATTTCACAAATATTTTTACATGCGCGCAGCTGACTAGTTAGTGTCGTGCGACAAACCAATGCAGCGGACAGTTAAGTTATTAGTCAGACGTTGAGTGCGAAGCGATCGCTTTTCAAATGTACACACACACACACACACACACAAACACCTATGTATGTATATCGTCACATATGTATACTCGCAAGCATTGGAAGCGTGGTTTTGTTTGGCCTTCGGTGGCGCATCGCATAAGGTGTGAGAATTCTTGCCTTTTATTTTTTTATGTACATGACGCATAGTTTTGAATTTTATTTATAAGTTTTTTTTTTTTATTTTGCTTTTTAATTGCAATTCAAAACAGAATTAATGGCGAAGGTTCGTACTGGACGTTGGTTGGTAGTGGTGGTGCGTTTGGGACGTGAGCTTTCGAGGTTACTTCGCTTATTGGGAATAAACGCATGCGGACTTTAAATCTATTCTTTCCAAGGTATTCTTCCGTCTACATATGTATATTGTCGGCTTATCATCCGCCTCTCGAACTGCTCATCGCCCACCTGCTCACTCACTTCATTGTTATCTCCCACACGTTATCATCACTGGTTATAAACAACAGCACTGCACTCTCATTAGTCATATTTGTGCGCTCCCGCCGTCCTTCACTACAATGTCTTCACTTCCCACCGACACTTTCACACAGTCAAACACATACACACACACACATCGTTATCTCTCACAGGCCGTTTCGCTTTCCTTGCGATGGATTTGTTGTTTTCAATTTCACTTCAATTCGCTACTGCAATTTCCAATACGAAAACGTTCGTGCGACCTTCGAAAATAAATTGCAAGGATTAAATTTCATTTTCAATTGACGCAAAGGCAAGGAGGTAAACACAAACAAGCAGATATCAGTTGCAGTAAATGTCTGAGCGAATAAGTGCGGGTGCGCGGTGTTGAGGCTGTCACCGCCCACCAACCCGACAAGCCGGTCGCCAAGGTCTATTTGGCATTTGTTATTCATTATAAAAAGATTAAATAGTAATTGAACTTATGCAGTGGCAATTCTCTTGTAGTCGCGACGGCGGCTGCTAACGAAATTAATTATGAGCTACATAAATAAACGCCTTTGGATATGGGAAGTAAGGGGAATTGATTTATTTACACACAGTGATTAAAGATCGGTATAAAAACAAGTTGTCAAGGTTTACTCGAGAAAACACCTTTGATTTGCAATCGAGTCATAGAATTACTGGACATATCGTTCGCAAAGGTGAACGACACATACAATTTTTGGACGCTCTCGTTCGCGTTCGCGTACAAACGTGAGTGAATGATTGCAAAATCTGTATTTTTCATAACTCTAATCTCAAATACCTATTTTTTATTATAATTTTTTTATGCTTTTAAAACTTAATTGTTTTTTTTTTCTCAAATTATTTCCCTTCTTTGAGCTGCTTATTTAATCAATCATCCTCGTGAGTTTTGATTCGACTAAAATCGTTTATCGATATTCTTATCGGTATTGTTACTTGATACAGATTTTCATTATGTTGTTTTTGATCTAGGTACATACTATCTTATCGTAGTTGTAATCTACGTAGTTATCAGCTACGACTACGTTGGTAAAATTAACATCGTTATGTTGGTCGTTATCGGCACTTATTTCATCGATACAATTGACATTGCTTCATTTTCTTATCTACATATATCGTTATTATCCACATAACCACTTTATTCTACTAGTATTAATCATTATCCTAACATTTGTTAAATTCTAAAATTAAATTTCAATGTTAATATCAGAATTAATGTTTACTTTAACGAAATTTAAGGAAATAATAAATACTTTGCCGTTTTGACAAAACAATTTATTTAATTTTATTTGAATCATTTTTTTTGGTAAGAAAATATATATTTACGTTAAAAGCAAATATAAATAGAATGAAAATACTGGAAAATAAAATAAATAAATAAATTTAAAAGCTGCCATATCATAAATGCATTTTTTGATGATGAAACATGGCATCATCACTGTAACCCTGGAAGCAAGCGATATTCTTTGCGGCGTCATAAGAAGCGTGCAATACTCTTAGAAAATTGGAAGTCACAGCATTTGCCAGAAATATCAAAGCAATAATGTTTTGGGTTTTGCAAGAAATTTAATTGTATGAGTGCACGAAAAAGAAACCAGTGTGTATAATTTATGGCAAGAAATTAAATAAACTAAAAAGACTGGTCGCTGTACTGGATTGTGATCCCGAAGAAACAAATCGTCACCCACATACCACCGCCCTGGCCCCTAGTGATTATTTTTGGTTCCCAAAATTAAAAAAATAAACGATCAGCGATGAAAAAAAATGTTCTGTCTATGTTAAACTCAAGGCGGCAATAAATGCCAATTTTCCGACAATGAAGTTATTATAAATTTTTAGAGCCGATTGAAAAGCTAATTTTAAGATAGATTACCCGATTTTGTTGTATTACAAATAAAAAATAAAAATGTTTTTAAATTAATTACGAGCTTTTTCTTGAAACGATCCCGAAAATACATTAAAAGTCGCTTGTAGTTTACTAAATATAATCGTCTCATCGATTTCGCGGAAGTAAATTGCTGGTGAATAAGTTAAACACGTTATTAGTTTATTCAAGGTAGCAAAAGCGTCGGACCTTCGCCATGGAAAACTATAAACAAATTTAAAAGAAATTTTGGGTTGTATTAAAAAAAATTCAAAAAAAAAGGTTTTTCAAAAAATTTCGAAAAATGAATTCGAAATCTGAGTTAATTGAAATATGCACATTTTTGTACAAAAATTCAATGGGCTAACTAACTGCATATAAAATATTCTAAACGCCCTCGTAGAACAATTCGAAATTTAAATTTTAAAAACTCTCCCAAAATTTTTGCACAAAGTTCAAAGTTTCGATTTATGTGTTAATTGTATTTTTATAAGAAATGTCCGAAAAAAATTACTCAATAGAATTTAGTGTACATATACATACATACATACATACATACATATACAACATGTAAGCAAATTATAATTTTTGTTCTTGTAAACTTATCTTTCCTCTACTCACTGGAAATAACTTCAAGGCAAAAAAATATCCAAACAATTTTGCCGCCAATTATCGGCCAAATGCCCAATCTTTGGCGAGCGGAAACAGGTGTCTCGTGGCTTTACATATTTTATTGTTATGCAAGTGGTTGTTGTTGCTGTTGCTGGTTCAATGAATTTCCTTATTTATACTCTGCGCTGATTATTTCTCACTGCTGGCTGCGATTGAACTTCCAGGTCCACATGCAGATGCATTACATGTTGCAACACCTTGCCGCCGCCGCCATCACTAGGAGCAACAACAACAACGCCACACAATTTGTTATATGTTAGGCGCCCCCCCCACACACACACACACACACACACACGTACGCGCATTTTGATCTAAATTAAACTTGGCTAACGACTCAGCCGGCTGCGTGCGCCGCGCCACTTCCCTTTGCACTTGCCACACTTGCAACATTTTACATGCATGTACGTATGTATGTATGTATGTGTGCGTGGCTGTGTCTTTTCTTAATCTATTCGCATGCGATTAATGTTGTTGTTGTCGTTGCACTTGACTTTTGCATTGAAAATCGTGCAATTCACCTGCCACAACCGCCAGTCAGCCAGTCAGCTAGTCGGCCAACCAGCCACACGCTGCATGCCACACTACATACGAAGACGATTGGGTGTAGCGGGCGCTCTTTGCACTACACTAGCAATTTGCATCTACATAGCAGCTGTGTAACACGAGAGCAAAAAAAAAGCAACAATTGCATGCAACCAACGAGTGCATCTGCATTTGTGGCGTCCGTGCAACATCTGCGCGCGCCATGTACGTTGCAGTTGTTGTTGGCTGCATTGTTCTGCAAGTGTGTGCTGCAGAAGCACCTGCGCATATACATACACATACACACACACATACATTAATGCCGACATACATACATCAGTAAATAGTTGCGAGCAGATTTACATGTGTTTTCCTTTGTTTGCTTGCGCTGGCCTCCGTTTGTGCTGTGGCGCGCGCGTGCAGCAAGAATAAAAGCAACAATGCGCTGGAGCAACAAACGGCAGGCAGCAATTTTCTAGTTGCTATCGTTGCAGCAGTGTTGCGCACACATAACACAACACCTTGCCACCTTCTATGCTCCTTTCAACAATTTAACTTCGCCAGCTTGCGCGCGCTCGCCCCTCTGCGTTCGGCAGCATCTTTCGATTTTCTAACAATGAATGACTTCGAGCTGTTACAATCGTCTCGCCGCGATGCGTCGCAAGCACAATACTTTAAACTGCAGCACTTACTTGCAATTGCAACTCCTTCGCCAACTCGACGCAACTTCCTTTGCTTTCGTCTATTGAGTCAGCGCGTTGCGCGTTGCACTATGTGCCAAGTGAGTGTGGCAGCAATTTAACAGATGCTCTTGCTGTTGCATCAATGATGTTGTCGTCACTCGTGTTGCTTTTATTTTGCGACTGATGCTGGGCTTCGTCGTCAAGTTACCATGAGTTTAGAAAAGGTGTAGCTGTGTTGTTGGTGGCTGGGCTGCCAGCGTCTGCTCTGCGCTACATATTTGAATAGGTGCTTGTATGTGTGCCTCATCTTGTGGCATTTTGGGCGTTGTGCACGCTAACCACTTGTTGTGGGCCGAGCAACCGACCGGGCAACCGGGCATGCGGTCGCAATTTTATAGTCAACAACAGACGCGATTTAATGCAATTGTACTATTACGTCGGCAATTTGTTCGATCGCGCGGCGCGGCGCGTCTGTTATTGACCGGCTGCTGCTTCTGATGCTGTTGGCTTGTTAGTAGCCTTTCCAGCCGGCTGTGCGCTGGCGTTGGGTTGAAGTGATTAGTTTAAGGTTTTTGTTGTACATTTTTGTTGTTATATGGTTGTAACTATGCATGTAGAACATATTTAATGCCGACTTCTATCGACACGTTTGCCAAATCTACAAATTATTGTTTGGCAAACTGTTGCTATGTGCGATTGGTTTTGTTCTTGTAAAAAGTGTTGAAAGAAGGTTTCGGATGAAACGGTTACTCTAAAACAATATTGATTGATAATGATTTTTATACATTTTTTTTTTAATATTAAGTCTTTTGGAAATTCTATCGTTAGAAAAAAGCAAAAAAAATGAACACTAAATCAACTATTATCACCTTTAGCCGAAAGTTCCAGCAATAACATATAAATAGTTTGCCTTTAATTAATACCTCAAATGGTCTGAATACTAAACTTAACCCAAAAGCAACAGATCCACCTTTGTGTGAAATATAAATTTATGAGAGTTCAATGTTAACAATGTATTAAAGATAGGTTTATATAATCTAATTAGTTTCGACCTTCAAAAATGGGTGATTATAAATTTCAAAATATTTTAATTTTTCTTTAATTTTGACTTGTTTTATTGGAAAAATGATAGAGAATTATAGTGAGTTGTGAAGAAAAATGAGAAAAGAACAACAGTTCACACAACGTAAGCTTCGTTTAGCCTGTTTAGATGCTGACTTAAGTAAGTGTTACGTGGTAGCGTGGGTTCGACTCCCGCGGAAGCCATTAAGCAAGAAGTCTGTTGAGGAGATGTGATGATCTCCGAAATAGTGCTATAACATCTACTGCTTTGCGTGTTGTTGATTTTTTTTCTCTATAATTTTCCCATTAAAAATTGGCAAATAATGGAAAAATATTTTGAAATTAAAACTTTCTAAATTCATTCGTCCGATATCCATAATGTTATAGATCTTATAATTAATTAAAATAATTAATGCCAATGCCGTTTTGGTATTTTCTGTTAGCAATAAAAAAAATAAAATTCTTTCATAGCGAATTTTTTAATAGCTGCCAACCCTTTTCATAAACATATCAATGGAAATATTTTTTTTTTTTTCACTATTAAATGAATGGGCCAAATTCCTATAATTTATGTCAACTTATTTCATCGGCCGAAACAGCTCAACCCAGCAGAAATATTTTTTAATAATAGTAAAAATTATATCCATTTTAAAAGTCTCTATTTTGATATCCATATATTAATATTTCATAAAAACTTTTGTTTGATTTAATTAAACTTGTTGTAGTTGCATGAAATTTCATTACCTTAGCTTAAGCGCTAGTGAAATTTTGTATGTCTTTTTATAGTAAATTAGTGTTTTTGCCACTGACTGCGTTTCCATTAAGTTTTAATCTGTAATTAGGGAAATGTTTGTAATGGAAGTTCCTTGCTTGGTACCATAGATTACAGAATATTTTGGATGCAATACAAGCAGACGATCTTCATCGCCATCATCATGAAGAACTTTCTGAGTTGCCTTCGTTTCAAATTGTTTTCCATAAATTGCCAAAATGACAAAACATGTGTTAATGAACTTGAACATTTCTTAAGCTGAAAAGCGCCGTAAAAAATAGACAATTAAGCCATTTATTGAGGATAGATTGAGTTTGAGTGCAGTCCATTAGTGATATTTGTATAGCCTTGAAGAAGATCAAGAAACAACGAAAATCGTTTGAAAATACATCAAAATACAATCCACTCGAAAAATTAAACCAACATCATTAACGACTTATTTTTCATTTCATTCTTCTAAAAACAAAGCAGCTGACGCAGGCCTTTTTTCTATTAATTAGGGAATTTTAGTATTCCCGCAAAATGAAAGAGTTTTGAAAAAATTAAAACTGTCAACGATTGAGAAAGATTGTTAGAGAAGAGTCAGTTAAGAAGAGGAGGTTCTTGCCACGCCTGGAAATATTAAAAAAAAAACGACTACGCTTTCAACATCTAGAAAGAAATACTATTTTATTTGAGTTGCTTGCTTAGGATGTTTTTGAAATTTGTTACTCTTCCAACAAATGTGCGATGTGCTGAAATAGTTTCCGCTCATTCAATGTTATGTATCTATGTTATGTATGTATGTATGTACATATGTGGCTACGAAAAAAACAATTCTTCCATTAACATTAAATATTAATAATTTTGCTATCGTCTTTATCGCTTTTTGTATTACTAACTGCTGTTTATGCAACATACGCTGCTGATTCACACTTCCTGCGCACTTGGCTACGAATGACTTGCGCTGCTTTCAAAATAGTCACTTCCTTATCAGTCCCCAACTCCTGGACAGTGCAGCCAATGTGGAGACAGCTTGTATTTCAACAGCTATCGGATCTTGCAATCGTAAAGTGTTGCAGTTGCATCAATATTCTTGCGGTCTTGTAATTTTATTGCGTTATAGAGATTAACAATAAAT
Source organism: Philophylla caesio (assembly GCA_963971545.1). Lineage (NCBI taxonomy): Eukaryota > Metazoa > Arthropoda > Insecta > Diptera > Tephritidae > Philophylla > Philophylla caesio. Next base: position 219,245,164 of record OZ020604.1, on the reverse strand, counting down.
CGATAAGGGAACTTGCACAAATGGCAATTGCGATGAGAAAGATTACAAAATTAATCAGCAAATGTGCAGATAAAAACCGAAGGCGAGGCCGGCAACCCAAACGTTTAGAGGCATGTGTGTATAAACATTTATATACTTACCTTAATTTTAAAAATAATGCAATTAAAGAAAAAAAAAATTAATTAAATCAGTTGAAACACTTAAAAAATCGGATGAGCTAGAAAACTACAAAAACTCAGTCAAATCAGACTTAGAGAAATCTCTTAACTACTAGCCGCAGTAATTAGACGTAAATTTATCGGCATATGAAATTTGAAAAGAAAAAAGATTTTAGTGCAAATTTATGGTTTTTCGTAGTCGTAAAAATTTCACAAAAATGTCATATTAATAATGCATGCATCATTTTAATTGCTAAACACACTGACTGTAGTCTGTCATGAATGCACTGGCACACACACACATGACCGTATATCGGAAAACGTAGTATGTATGCACATTAAGGTGGTACAAAAATGCATTGGGAAGAAAGTAAACGATTGCTATCTTTCGAAATGAATTCTTTTTAGTTTTATGTTAAGTCCAAAACTATTTGCCAGTCGCAACAAATGCTGAATGTTTTTTCATATATTTTAAACGGGGAAATTTTTTTTCGTAGAAATTGCATTAAATCCTTAATAAAAATATATAAAAATTTGCAAATGCCATTTTTATTAAGTATACTTTAAATAAAACCGCCCTAATGCGAATTTAACAAGTTTTAGAATATTAAATTGAGAACAAAATTTGCATTTTTGGGGAAAAGGAAACAGTTTGGTGTGATGGTATGGAAGTCGCATACATTAAAATTAAACAAAAACTTTAAGCACTTGAAACAACCTGTAAATAATTTTTCGATTTAAGTAAAATATAATAAAAGCAAGATCAAATTCAGAGCCAAACAATTCTTTTTTTTTTTTTGATCACCCTAATGCACTTGCTTATGATGCCAGCTGTAATATGCACTTTATTATTGTTCAGTACTTAAATATGTATGTATGCATGTATGTATGTATGTCCATATGGTTGTACGCATTTAGTATATGCTGATATGTATGTTTGTGTGTATATATGTATGTACGTTCATAGCATTTTGACGGCATAGTCCGCTGTCGACAGCACCCGACAGGCAAACTGACCCAGTTAGTTGCGTTGCCAACAACGCCGCCGTCGCCGCCGTCGCCGCTTTCGTCGCCGATCACAACAGAAACCCTTAGAAAGTCACGTTTCACTTATCTTTCGTACATTTTTGCAACTTGTCAATTTTTCCCCATATAAATTTGTTGATTTATCGATTTGTTGTTAAGGGTATTAGAAGAAGTGGCGCACGGGAGGGAATATAAATGAAATTAAATTCAAAATTCGAAGCATGGCTTTAAAGATATATAAAAAGGTATTTTCTAAAATTTAAATTGATGCTGATAATAAATAAAATAAATTTTAACTAGCCTAATAATTGTTGGCTGTTATAAGTTTTTTTTTTTAAGTGTGCGTCATTGCTGCCTCGAATAAGCGGCCACTTAGTTATCCTTTTTCGAGTTTTCCGACAAATTTTCAAATGGAATTCCTGAAGCCACAGACCCAAAATAATATTTATTTGATTTAAAAATGTGAGCGAAATTTTCGTAAGAATTATGAGTAAAAATAAAAACTTGCTTTGCACTATTTTTATATTAGTTCTGTATTCCTTCGGTACATTTTCAGTACTTTATTGATACATTTTCGGTATTTTTGCGGTACAGTTTTTCGATACTTTCAAAGCATATTAGCGTTACATTTTCGGTATATTATTGGAGCACTTTTGGTATTTTCATTTCGTTTTAGGTACTTTTTCGATTTACTTTCGATAGTCTTCGTCGGTTTCTTATTGAAAGTCCGTGACTAGGTCCAAAAATGCCAAAGCTAATCCCGAACTGTCTATGAGTAAGTCCGTGACTTGATCTGAAATAGATCCCTAAAATTTCCGCTCTATCTCGAACTGATCCCGAAAAAATCCCGAACTAGTCTCAAAATGTTCGTGAATAAGTCCGGCCTATTGGGACTTAAACACTTTTTGCAATCTCAAAATTTGTATATACCTACAAGTCCCACAATAAAAGTCTTTGAAGACTACAAAATATTTATCTCACAGAAAATTATTATGGAAAGACTTTTATAATAATGCAAGTCTCAACAAAACAGTTAAAACTAACCAACATAACTTAAAAAAATAATTATCGTAGCAAAATAATTATTAATTGACTGTCATTTTTTATTTTAAAATAGTATTGCCTATTTTCAAAGTCACTCCAAGATGTGTTTGTACCGAAAAAATTAATTAACAAAAACCAAGATTGCCAAACTTTGTAAATTTTAATTGCTGTTATTAAATTGAATACAGAGTACGAACACTTCAATAAAATTTCCGGACCCATCCACTAAAATTCTTTTCTTTGAAAATTCGGCATTTTCGAAAAAAAAACAATACTTGTAAAAATAAGAAAAGAAATATTTGCAATAAAATGACGAAATGTGATGATTACATTTTTGAGTCAGTCCCTACACTCATACACTAAATTTTGCTCCAGATTTTCTCGATTGTGCACATAAAAAATTCCCTAACGGTGGACTACTGCTGCTGCTGTTGTTGTTATTGCATGCTTTTACCACTTAGCTTCATACAAACATACATATAAATGATCTAATTTTCGAATGCCGACGGCAGCATAAAAAATTATGACTAAAATAAAAATATATTTAAATTTGTGAAATTCTGGCAAATATTTTTGGTGAATTACCGAGAAATTTGCTGGCGCACGCAGACACAATCTCCTCAGTAGTATTGTGTAAGGAATAAACATATATACAAACATATATACATATTAATAAATTGATAATTTTTGTGAAATAATTTAAAGCAACTCAAGAGCGCAATTACTTTTATGACGGCTACAACAACAACAACACGACTCACTACTCACGACGTACACTAACAAAGCGGAAATTTCATTTTTTATCAGCAATTGTGGGCCAGCGCAAAAGAAAAAATAAGAAGAAGAAGAAGAAGAAGAAGAAGAAGAATGAGCTGTGCAGTGTATGTGTAATTACAAGTTTTCACCAAAAGCCGCCATAAAAAACGACTTCATTGTGTTGTTACACTAAAATTATAACAACATCTTTATATGTATTTATAACGAAGGCAGAGAAATTATCAAAAATTGCATTTGCTATTGCTTTTTTTTCATATAAACCCAGCAAACGCTTGAGAGACGATTTATCAATTTTATATCAAATACTTTTTCTCAAATGATTATCAAATTGTAAAAGAAATGTACATTCAACATTTGATAAAAATTTGATGAAACATGACACATTTGAAGTGCATATAATATAATATACGTATATATTTATGGAAATTGATTTGAGAATCAACGAAACTCTCAACTGATCGTCCGATTCCGCTTGCTATTGAGAAAGTCATAGTTTTCCATTCAATATCAAATAATTTTGAAACGTTTGGCATTTGAGAAAATGCCTTGATTTTCAGTCATTCTCCAATGCAAATCAAAAATAATTGTTTGCTGTGCTGTATTCATGCACTCGTACGTATGTATGTATGTATAAGAGAAGTGAATATGCATTTATTTTAATTATAGTTGTTGTCTTGCAGCGATTACAATTCGCATTTATACTTACATACAAACAATGTCTTGCAGCCACGCCTTTCTTATACGTAATTTCATTTAAATAAAACCAATATTTTATTGCTCGCCTGAACTTAAATAATCGTCTGAATTTATTATTTGAATTATTTTTTAATTTATGTTTTGCGCCTTTAAACTAATTAATAGTACTTATCGTCAAACTGTGTACTATTTTTTTTTTTGTTTTGCTAATTTCCACTTAACTAGAACAACGAGTGTTAAAAACGAATTGGCTGTAGATTAGATTTTTGCAAAATTACATTGGAGTTTGTGCCTTTGCGGTTATTTTTTTTATAGCCAAAGCGCAATGAATGCAATCTACTCTCTTCTGCAATTGCACATTTGCTCATACGAGTACATTTGTATATATATTTGCCGTCAAAGAAGAAAAAGTTTCTGGAAAAAGCTTATCAATAATGCTGAAAACACTATTTACCCAACGAGCTAGTTTAAATACAGTGCACATACATATAGAAATAGTTTTTAACATACTAAAAAATTCTGCATAAAAAAATTAAAATTAATCACTCATATATGAATTTGTATGAAATTTAAAACGACGTATATTTTTGAATTACAATCCTTATCGAATGACGTTAATAAGTATTACATTTTAATATTAAATAAAATCCGAGTATAATAAATCAATCTTCAAAAGAATGCACAAACAGTTTGAGTAACTGTGTGTGGATAAAGTTTCAATTTATTATAATCGCATGTATTCCTTTTTTTTTGCTCTCGGCCCAAACCGACACACGTTTTTAGTGCTATAAAAGAAGAAGATGTGTACACCACCTCCACGTGGCTGCTATCAGTCCTACCTAAGAGTAGGCTAAGGGCCGTTTTTCTCCGGTTTAGCGCTTAATCGGAACTAAAAGCGCCGGTTAAGGCCATCCGTCACATAAGTCAGCGCTGAATAAATAGTAAGCTGAATTGCAGCTAACCACCGTTAATTTTAACCAGAGATGATGCCTTAGGGCCGTTTTTTTCGATTGCCTGTTAAATTGAATCACCTCTTTAGAAACATGTTTGTTTCCTGAAGTGCCTGTTAAGGTTTATGTCGTCAGTAAATTTAACCGGTAGTCAATCTGCCAGTCAAGCGATATTTGTTTAAAAAGGGAGTCGAAAAAGTTGAATCACTTTTAAACAAAAATTATTTTTATTGACTGTTTTTGTTGATACAAACTGTTAAGAAAATATGTCGTAAATTAAAGTAATGTTGCGCTGAATTTGCTAAATTAAGTTTGAGGCTTTTTAAATCTCAGTGGCTAGCCTTGCTTGCCCTTTAACTCCTACCAGAAATGAAACTTGAAAGAAACAAAGACTGCAAACAAATTTGGAAAACATCTAATAACTTCTAATATTTTACATTGACAATAAATTTACATACATACACACTATGATATAAAATATTTGATCATACCCAAAATTTATTTAAATTGACAAGTTTGACTAAAATTTTTTAATTGAATAAAAAAAATATTTGATGATACCCAAAATTAATTTAAATTGACAACTGTAACTATTTATTTTTCTTTCTTACAGTTTCTAAAATTTCTCAATTGAATAAAAAAAAGTATTTAAACCCATTTTTCCAATATTATAAAATATTTTATAAAAATTTTGAACTTGAAAATATTAAAAATTGATTTTTGAAAATTTTTACTGACGCTCTTCCGCAAGCCCAAGATTTTTTCTGTATGGAAACTACAATTTTTTTTAAAGCTCAAAATTTCAATCACATTTTTTTTTTCTGCGCAAGGTTTGCAGGTTTTATAGGATTTTGTCAAACATACAGCAACAGCCTACCTCTTAAAGAAACCCTTGTAACTGAGAGCATTTTGTAAGATTAAAATTGGCTGTTCCTCGAAGTTTTGCTTTCTGTGATTTCATGAAATATGGTTTTGAGGGATGTGTTCACAAGCAAAATATATGTATTAAAAAACATAGTATATATATGTACATACATATGTATATATCTACAATAAATTAATTTTGGAAAGAGTTAACGAGAGAACGTTTAAATATTCAATGCGTTTGCAAACAAAGTTGTTTATACATTTTTGTCTATCATTCCTCAAATAATTAAAAGTTGCCTCCAAAATATTTTCTTTTTATCTAGCTATCTTTTTTTCTTCTTATTTTTCTATCGGCCTTATAAATGTTTAATAATTGACAATTTTATTGAGCTCGAGGCCAGTTTATGGAAGATTTTATTTAGAAAATATGTATATAAGGCCGACGGAAAAATAACAAAAATGGATATGCAAGGATGAGCACGCCTAAAATGCATTTTTAAAATTAGTAAATAACTAAAACAATTATAAAATTATAAAACACTTTTTCTTGTGTAAATATTATAGAATATTTAAAAATCTGTACATTTATCTCCGCAAATTTTGTTTCTCTATAAGAGCTTTCATGGAATAATACTCTATTTGTTATACATATATGTACATACATACATATGTATATAAACCTTTTGTAATATAAACTTTTTTTGTGGCTCCGCTATTTGGATTTTTGATTTTATTGAAATTATGTTTATATAAAACAATCTTGTAAAGTGAGCACATTAGGATTTCCAATCATTTATAAATTCTATGGCTTCCGCTTAATATATTTAGTTTATTACATTGCAGTTTAGACAGTCACGCTTGATGAATGACTCAGTTTTGCAGCATTGAGTTTGCGTTTACAATCTCTGTCATACAATTTGTATTTCAGAAAAATAATTAAATCAGTTCAGCCTTCTGCTCCCTCTTCCTCGAGCAGTCAATGCAAACGTTCTTACTTTCGTAAAATACGCAGTAGTAGTAGTGTAAAATAAGTTTAAAAAAATGACAAAGAAATAAATCCACTTTTATTGTTTACACATTTTCAATTTTCAACATAAAAAAAATATTGCAAGCCTCGAATGCGTTTTTGTTTACCGCTTTGTAGGTGTGCGATCGCGCATTTGTCATTAAGAACGAGCCACTTAAAAATGTAAATATGTATGTACATATCTACGAGTATGTAGCTGAGCAGCGGCGCTGAACAAAAGCGGTCTGTCTCGCAGTGATACTCAAATATTTTTATATCAATGCGATTATGTGTTGCTTATGTATGTATGTATGTATATGTTAAAGTCAATTTTTAGTGGCTCTTGTTGTTGTTGTTGTTGTGGACTGTAAACAGTTTTTTTTTTTTAGCAATTTGCAGCATATTTCCACAAAGACTTTGTGTTTTGTTGCCTTTGTTGCTGCAATGATTGCACTGCCATAAGTACATTTGTACACACAAATATGCGTCTATCTGTGTAAATATGTATGTATGTTTATTTATTTGCGATACGCATGCCCATTCATACATACATACATATATACATACATATTTATGTGCGTACGAGTGTGTGTGTGTTGTATACCTTTGCAAGTTGCTTGAACTTGTGTCCTTACACAACGCAAATGTTTACAGATCGTTCGTTGCATTCACACAAAACGCCGCCTGATGTGAGAAGTGTTCAGCACATTTTGTTGTTGTTGTTATTGCAGTGTATTTTATTGTTGTTGCCGTCCCTTCGATGCGATCACTTGACATGCGCTGCGATGTCGACCGACTGCATTACCTTCACCTCCATTTTAACCTCCGCAGCCAACTGACCGGGGCTGATAGCGGACAGCCACCGTAACTCCAACAAATGCAAATGTATTTACATAACACACACACACGCCCAAACAGATCTTCACTGAATTTTCCCAACAAACACTAAAACATAAATATTTCGCCAACCTTAGAGAAATATTAAGTTCTCAAGTTGATATCGAACGTAATTCTCCAACTAACCTCTAAGCCTTAACAGGAAGTTGAGTTGAACTTGAGAAAAGCAGATTTCTCCCACACTGGTTTTAAATTAAAAAAATAAGCAAGTGGCAGCTTTGGAGCAAACTATATAGAGATTAAGGGCTTGAATACAGTATTCAAGAAAAATCACAAGAAATATTTTTATATTTCTGTTGCTTTGAAAAGTACTTTGCCGTTGCTGTAAATTTTCATTAAGAAATAAATATACGAGCATTTTTTTCTTTAGAGATTTGGATTGATTTAAGATATTTTTATAGAAGATAATTTCTTTTTCATTTCTAGAGTGTAATTTTTTCGATTTTCCTGAGAGAGTAAATAATCTCTTTCAAAAAAAAAAGGCAAAACATCATTAACAGTATAATAAAGAAAAAAAAATATGTTCGAGCTAAAATAAAAAATCACCTTCGAGTTCTAGTTGAAAATCGATTTTCTCTCAGCTTGAAAGTCAGTCCTATTTTAAAACAAAATAAAAATTACCAATTTTTGTTAAGAACAATATGGAGAAATATCTTAGTTCTTAATTGGAACTCAAATTAAAATGTGTGTTGGGTTACTTGAAGTATAAAAATATGAATATTTACTGGAATGATCGTAAATTCGTTTTGACGCCAGCGTTGCCCCCCTTCGTCGTCCACTTGTTGTTGCTTTGTTGTTGGACGTGCTCAAAGCTGTGCGCTATTGTTAATATTTACCTTGGTGCAACACAGATCTTTCGTGCATGTGTTACCTTGTTTTCGTTGATTTCATTACATCCCTCCACTCTTCGCAGCCGTAGTAACAGTTTTTGCATGGCTTTTTTTTGTTTGCTTTATCAGCCGATCGCCGCATTAACGTCCCCATTTTCGATCGCTGGCCGTTTTGAAGGACAATGTCAATGGGTTATTTCACACATTTGACAGGTATTTACATATGTACGTTATGTATGCATGTACATATGTACGAACGTTTCTTTGTATATTCCATAAGTGCCTAAATTAACAACGCAATATTTTAATATCTTAAATGAGATCGCGTTTTACAAGCGAAGTATTTAGTAGTGAAATTTAATCCACGTTTATATTATAAACTTTCTACCAATTTTCCATAATATTATTTTTGTATTTTTTCTTTGTTATACTAAAACAAAGTCGGCTATAAATTTGCATAGTTAAAAAGCTTTTGAATAAATTGTTTAAAGCTTTTAGCTAAATTTTAAAATTTTTACAAATTTTATGTTTACAATTGTATGAAACTTTGATTCATATGGCTTTTATTAATTTGAGAATTAAAAATAGTAAATAGTAAAGTATTACTACACTTTTTTTTGGAAAGACAATTTTTTAAGAGATTAAAATACATTCGACGGCTCTTTTGAAGGCCATTTTTGTTGTGGGCTTGCTATTTATACCACTGGGCTATGGTAATAGATGGTTTTGTGCAGAGACATAAATATTATAAGAGAAAATAATAAAAGTGAATCAATAATTTTAACAGTAAGATAAAATTTTTTCGAATAATCTATAACTCAGTACTCGTATTAATCCCGAAATGGTATGTATAAGTCCCGTTCTTTAAGACTTAAGATTTTTTTTCCACTCATCAATATTATGAGAAAACTTTTATAATATAAGCCTCAAAATTAAAGTCTTTGAAAACAATATTTATCTCGCTGATAATAATTATAATACAAATCCCAAGATGATAGTTATCGATCACTTAAAATTTGTCTCGCTCATAGTTATTATCAAAACACTTTTATAATTCTGACGAAATTTGTATAACTTATTTTTAAAACTCCACGATGAAATAATTAATTGTATAGGACCTTGACTTTGACAGTAATGCTTCTAAAAGTTTGGGCGAGGTGTGCTTTACTGATGCGCTGCTAAGTCTATACGCAAATTTTTTGAAAAAAATTTTCGGTATCTAATACTTATTTTTCGTTCTCAATACTGAAGCCTTGCGTATTTGTGGTCCTTAAGTTTTTATTACTTCATGCTTTTCTGCTTTTTTTTATTTTGTTTTATCACAAAATTGTTGCGAAGACACTGGACTAAAAAAATTATAAGTTTTTGGTAATTAATTTCTTGAATTGTATGACGAATAATATTTTTTAACCACACAATTTTATATTGAGAGTTCGTTTTGACTTTCGGGTTTTAAAAGTTTCCTTGAAATCAAATTTACAAAAACTTTCGTGTACTGAATTATTCAACAATAATACTATTTTATGGCCTCATGTGTTTTTTTTTCGGAAAAATTACCAACTTTAAAGTACGAAAAGTATAACAGACGGAAGGACCTAGCAATTTGTGGTACAAAAGTCAAACGTAGATAAGATATAGTAAAAGAAGCTCGACTAAACTTCGCGATTTACTCGAAACATATACGGGAACTTTTCTTTTATTATTATTACAAACGCATATTGTCCAAACACGCAGCTAATTGGACAGAGTTTTCTCAATTAAGGCGCTAGTTGTGCCGAATTTTCCCCAAAAAATTTGAGCTGTTAATTGTTCAAAACTTGCTCTACAAATCCCTAATCATGCCCGTTCTTCGTTAAGCAGTGAAGATAAAGCTTTGGGGGCTTTCGAGACAAATTTTCTTTGCAATATTTATGGCTTTGATCGCGTGGGCGATGAGGACCGAAGAAGATGAAATGATAAACAAATGAACAACTGTATGAATTGTTGGTATAATGATATCAAAGTTGAATGATTGAGTGCATTATAGGAAAAAATATTTGTCCAATTAATTCTCAATTGATTGTAAATTCAGTTAAATATCAATGCAACCCTGCGTCACTTTCATTCGGAAATTTTTCCATAAGCAAATTAAAGGCAGCTTGTTTACATTTTATTTTGCAATTTTGACAAGAGGCAATCGGGAAAGAGGGAAAAATGGGCGTTGATAATTTTAAGACATTTTCGTTTTATAAATTTTACCTTCTTCACTCTTTATAAACTTAATAGATATTATATCTTTTTATTTATTAATTTATACATTATTATTACTTATACATTGAGAAACTGACTGAGTGTGCGCAGCAAAAAGCTCTGCCTTTATTAAAAGTTAAATTCAGCGGAAATAAATTGATTTGCGAAAAGGACAACTCCCTTTAAATGTCACATTTTTGGCAACATGTTTTAAAGAACTTTTGGTGAAATTAAGTTTAATTAATATTGAAAAATGTTGATTTTTAAAGTTTACTATAATTTAAAATTTCTATAAATAAACTATAACATCGCATTGAAATATATAATCTACTAGTTCGAATAACAAACAGTTTTCATATTCGAGGTAAGTTGTTCTGTCAGAACATCAAATAATATTTTAACTCAAAAAGGTTTTATCCAACATTTTGTTGCTGTCTGAAGCAACCAAGAACAACAACAATACTATATATAAAAATGCATGAAAAATGGACACCTATTAAAATGTCTGCGAGAGTGTGTGTGCATTTCATTATTGATGAATGGACGCAAGGTATTTTCGGTTAACTTTTTTTTTTATTAATATGGTATATGTTTGTGGATATAAATATATAAACATATGTAAATACGTACACTTAACTGTAGGCTTATATATAGATACATATATACATATAAGTATATACTCGACATATAAATATTTATAGTTAAGTTAATGTGGGATGAATTCTACTAGATTTGGCAGTGCGGAGGTGGGCTTATTAATATACATACATATATTTTGTATGTGTGCAATAAAATAAAAAAAAAACTGCATACACAAAACACATAATTGCAGTCTACTATATGTATGTATATATGTTTGTCGCTATGTATGCACGTTGCGCCGAAGTAAATTATATTTTCAATTAATTGTGGAGTGTTGGTGGCGTGATGGCAAAAATCGCAAATTTTTTTTATTACATTCATGCGCTACATACTCATACATATCCAAATTTACATGTATGTACATATGTGTGTATGTACTTTTTCATTTAAAAATTTCATTTCATTTGTTAACCGACCTACAATGTTGTTGTACTGCCGACGCTCTCCTGACAATCCTGTTTGTTTGCGGTGGTGGCAGTTGATAATTTTCAATTGTTCTGAAAATTGTGTTTTTTATTGTTGTGCACGTTGGCGGCCCAAATTATAGCTGTTGTGGTGTTAAATACGAATGTACAGTTAATTGTATTTTCTATATAAAAATGCATACACACAGAAAGTATTTACATACACACATACATACATACATGTGTAAATGGCAAATGCAAATATTCTTACATACATTCATATGCAATGCACAAGTGTAGGTGCATATAAACATACATATGTATGTATATACATTTGCATACAAGCAAACATCGCTACACTTACACTTGCGCAGTATAATTTTGAGCTGTGGCAGCCTCTGCATTTGTTACTGTAATTTATTGAGTTTTTCCGTTTTCGCCAAACAATAAAAATGGCCGTTAACGACACAATTCTTAAGGCTCGATCTGCATTTTTCCAACTCCCACGAAACACTGGGATTAAGTCTTAAAATCTTGAGAGAACAGCACGCACTCAGGCTTCCCTAAGAGTATTAAAAGAATAACTGTAGAGGAAATGTTCTATAATAATGTGAAATATTCCAACTGATTTATTTTTTCGCCGATAGTTAATTTAGTAATTTATTCGTTCTTGTTAGTTTTGTGGAAAATTTAAACAAAATTACAATATACTTTGATTTCTACTTTCAAAACCAACTTTAAAATTTTTTGATGTGCTTATATTTGAATGATTTCCCTTGTTTGTCAAGTTTGGTTCGGAGACAAACCAGTTTCGGCGTTGCGCCATCTTCAGTTTCGTTCTTAGTTTAGAGAGTTAGTTCAGGCAGAAACCGTATTTTCTCCAAACCAAACTTCTCAAGGGATGACGAAAAATGGTTGCAATAAACATACATCAATTTTCTACTTTGTTGGACGACGAAAGAGAAAAACATTTTTGAGTTGATTCTAATGTGACAATGATTTTTTTGCATTTTCGACGACAAATTATAAGAAAAAAAAGTCAGCAATAAAAATTCATCACGACTTTTAATTTTGAAATCATATCAATAGCATAACATAAATTAGTCAATGACTTTTAATTTTCAGTATATAAAAGTCAATGACAAAGTGTTGAAAGACTTTGAAGTAATATTGTACACTATGAATATGAAAATTTAGTTCAATAATAGGAGGTATATATCATAGGGTGAGAGGAGGGTATCACTACTGCTCCTGTTTCAATCGAAAAGTAAGAAAACTATTTTGTCAATACCACGGGAAGAATTGATAGAACTTTTAGAGTTCCCAGTTTTTTGTTAGCAGCGCTTTTTGTATGATCAGCTTGCTATTCGCTTTGAATGGCCACTAATCTCTTTCGAGGTTATCATAGCAATAACCAATTTATCTACATTCAATATGTATATTATGTTACAACTGCTTCGTATAGCTGGAATAGTTTTTATCTTTTTCCCCATCGATTATGTAAATCAGACCCTTACTGCCTTCGCAAAAAGTAAACTCTTCAATCGCAACATTTGCTAAAAGAGGTTGGGCAACAAAATAAAAACTTTTCCTAAATACACCAATAAAAATGTAATGAATAAATTTATGAATACTTCTCTCTATTTCTTAGTACGTACGTATATCTTTAGATCACCTAAATTCCATTCAATTATATCCGTACACACTCTTCTGGCAAAGATTTTACCTATAACAGATTCATAAATTGATAACACAGGGTTATCATAATTTACCCCATAACAACCTATTTAGTAGACATCAGGTACTAAGATAAGATAAAATAAATGAAATCAAGTTTTGTCATTGAGTAATTCATGTCAAATGTTCAGAGAGACTCAAATATGTTAAGGGTGTTTTTTCTTTTTTTGGACATGCGGTATTTAAGAAGAAATAAAACGCATATAATTTAATGTTATGGCCAAGAATTTAGCTTTATTATAAAGGTAAGGGTTTGCCATTATGTTTTAAAAATAATTTCGGAATGAATTCTAGCCGAGAAGCCCAATTTTCGACCACTTTTTGCTGCAATTGGGGCCGTATGTCAGCAATAACACGCCGAATATTCTCTTCCAAGGCATTTTGAAATGGCAAACCAAACTGAGTATAAATCAAGTAACAGCCGTCAAAAAAACCAACTCCGAAAAAAACACCCTTTATGTAATTTCTTAATATTCAATCAGAGACCGCATAGTACGAAGTCTTAGTGGCAACCTCTTTTTTTAAACATTTATTTACAGTGATTCGTGAATAAATTTAAGAAACAATGAATATTTTATTTTATGATATTTAACATATCTTAACTGTTAGCCATAAAAGGCCCGACATTTTGAACTTTTGATATTTCGATTTGTAAGCAACGACCCCGAAAATCCTTATACGAGTATAGTAGTACGTGAAAATCGGTGAAAAAAATTACAGCCCGAAAGCGTTAAAAATCGCTAATTTTCATGAACTAAAATATTTATTACTTCTTCTTTAATTGTAATTCTAAAGCGGCATACAGAAAAGGCTTTAGTTGAGGCAAGTAGAAAATTGTCTTCGCCTATTTTGAGCGCACAAAATTTACTAGTTTACTCAATTAAGCGCTGTCTGAACGCCACATTACAAACAGATGAGTCATTAAAAATTTTATTAAGCAGATTATTTGATTCACTCAGCACAGTTAAGAGCTATAAATATAGGCATAAATAGTGCGTTAGTATTTAATTGAGAAGCTTCCTTTTTTTGCGTATTTTTTTTTTTTTTTTTTTCAAATTTAATTCCTTTTTTTAGTCCTGCCGGCAGTGCACATAAATGAGAGTTTATTTCATACATTTGACTGCAGATTTCCTGATTGCGTATCAAATGTTGACTTGTACAAAAATTACGAAATAGCAGCAAGCTAAGTCAAAAAATTTACAAAAACATTCACAACTATTACCCATTTCACCCACACATTTACAAATTTCTTTTTCGAACTGTCAAAAAATGGCCAAAGGTTAGAGCAGTAATGCAGCACTCCCTTGAGAATCGTGTGTGTTAGAAGGAGAAAGGTAGGAACATATAAGACAATTTTTTATCAAAGTAGGCTATGAATAAATCGACATTTCAGCAAAAATTTATTTCAAAATTTTTTTTTATGCTTATGCAAGAAAACCAGGCCTTTCCATTTTCTTTAGTGTTAACGACGACTTTTATTTGCAGTCTTGCAGCAGTGATTGATGCTCGAATTTCCCCATGCTTTTACAGATTTAATTATTTTTTTTTTTATTTAATAGTTAATTCAACAGTTCTTATTGTTTTTATTTAATAGTTAATTTTAATAAAAACTTATAAGATAAAATATTGATTACACAAGTGAGGAATTTGTTTATTAGTGCTGAGGACTTTATAAGGACAAAAATTAAGATTTTGTTTATTACTACTGAGGACTTTGTGATGACAAAAATGAGTAGTTTGATTATTAGTGCTGATGAGTTTGTGATGACAACAATGAGCAGTTTGGTTGCCAGCACTAATTACGTGATAAGCATACAAATTATAAATTCCATCATCTGTTAGAGCAAATTAGATATATTCTTCACCTACATATACACAATTTAGGTAGGTAGGAAAGAGATATAAAATCACACCGACAAGGGAAAACTACTCAGTTTTCTTCCATGCTCTGAACAAAAATGAGTACTTTAATAAATACTTTTGAAATTATAAAAAAATATTATTTGAGCACTTATTTCATACTCTGCTGTTGTGTAGGGTATATACACAATTTTAAAAGAGTATACTGCGCTTGTGGTATTAGGTATAAACACGATAACTACATTATTCACATTTGCTTGCTTTATGCACTTAGTTAATTTAATAAAAATATATTGCGATTTAGATATAATTTAGGCCTTCAGCGATAGTAGTCGCCAGAAATTTCGTAATCATTTTTCGTCTAACCAACATTTGTGAATATTTTTTCAAAGCTATACACGTTCTTTTTTGTGTGCTAAAAATTAAATGAAGTTATCATCTTTCAACTAGACACCATAGATTAATATACATACAAATATCCATATGAATGTACATATGTATATATGTGAGTACACATACATACATATTTATCTTCACTATTGGTCAAGTAGTATTTACATACATATGTACGAGTATTTAAAAAAAAAAAATTTACCAATTTTTCCATGGGCCAGTCGCGTTGGTATTGTTTAATTAAACGTTGTTGCTGCAGCTACTATTGTTGCTTATTGCTGCTGTTGTACGTACTCGTATGTATGTAAGTAGGTATGCAGGTAAGTATCTATAAGTATTTGTATGTAACGCGACGCGTTGAAAAGCTCGCGGCCACTGCAGTCGTCTGCTGCCTGCTGCGTGCGACTTGTTTGTTGTTATTGTTGTTTGTATACTTGCGCGCAGTAAATGCTCCTTCTTTATATAGTTCGTGTTGCTGTTGTTTTTAATTTTTTTTTTAAATTTAAAATAATTCAAAAGCAAAGGAAAATTACTTTTTTAATTATCTGGCAACTAGGTTTGTTCTTTTCTCTACTCTGTTACTCGATATTTTAACTTTATTTAATTGTTATTTTTTGTGTATTTACTTCGCTATTTTCCTTGGTGTTGCCACTCTGCTGCTATGGCTGCGGCTGCTGCTGACGTGTGTATGTCCTTAGTTGTTGTAGCATTTGGTGATATTTGAAATTTTTTTTTTAATAATATTTTCTCTTAGATTGCACTTTATTTTTTTAAGTTTAATGTCTTTGTAAAAATTTTAAAAACTCATTTTCATTTGCCAACGTTTTTTTGTTTTATTTTGTATAATATGTTTTTTATTTTGTTTGTACATACTTTGTAGCTTATTTTTGTATATATTTTCTTCTTCTTCGTAAACTCAACAAAAATAAGTGTGTGTGTGTGTTTTCAACAAAAATGTTTAGTTTTCAAAAACCTGCACAAAAGCAAAATTTAGCGAATTCCATTTGCTGCACACGTTGTATTTACATACATACAAATGCCTATATGCGTATGTATGTATGCGATTTCAATTAGTAAGGTAGCCAAAAATTTAAATAATAAACTTAAAAAAAAAAACAATAACAATCGTCGAAAGTTTGCTGTCGCGGCGTTTTTGTTTGTCAAATTGACACGCACTTTCTGCGCCGAACGCCCAAAAACGCGTTCGAAAAATGCGTGCAGCGCGCGAAAGCGTTTGCGTAGGTGGCGCGAGACGTGGCTGCGGTATGACCGCCGTTTGCTTGGAGGTCTTGGACGTTTTTGTGCTTAGATTTTTAGAATTCGTTTGGGCGTGGGTTTGTTAAAGGTGACGACGGGTTTTTTAGTTTTGGTTTTGATTTCCGGACTCCGAAATTTCACCGAATCAGCACGTTGCTGCACTTGTCACGTACACAACAACTCATTGGTGTTCTTAATAAAAAACGAAAATTTATGAAAACAAAAAACCTTTCATAGGCCTCTCAAAATAACTGCTGACCAAAGCAGTTAATTCAATCGCACTTGTGTTTTTTTTTTGCTTACACAAGAATTCTCCTTATCGTTTCTTGCTTAAATTTAAATGTAAACATTTCCACGTAAAAACACTTTTCGTGGTTTTAAATTCACAGTGATTTTAGTAAAATTTATTAATTTTTGTAAGGTTATCAATATATAATTCGCTCATTTCTCGCTCTGTTCTCTCGAGAGCTGCCGAAAAAAAAACAGAAGAAAGTAAGAAAGATTATCGCCTGACCGCAGCTGAGACGTGGAGGCCGGTCGAGACAAGAACAACAAAAAATTCAAAAATAATTACAACAAATGAAGAACCCGACAGCGGTGGCAAGCAAAACTAAGAACAAAAATGCTTAAAATAAAAATGAGCGAAATTGTAATCAACGCAGTTCCTACTACTCCAGTGCTAACTAAACAGACAAAAAAAAAAAGAAAACACAGACGGGAAAAAAGAATTCGTGAAAATGAACACAAAAAATTGAGAAAAAACCGAGCAAATGGAAATAAGTTGCCAAAAGTAAATTGTAATTTGCGTGGCCGAAAGAGGGGTAAAACTAACTGCGAAAAAAGCCAAATGTAAATAAAAAGTCGGCGAACAAAAATAGTGTGGAGTCCGCCGGAAATTGAAGAAGCTGAAAAAATGGCGAACTTTAAAGACAAGGTACAACAAACAAGAAAAAAAAGAAGCACTCAGACACAGAGAGACACAAAGCGCAAAAAAAAAATAAAGAAAAAAGTAAGAAAGGAAAATAAATTAAACACGAAGAGGGATGCAGAAATACGAAAGAAATAATCAGTCATTAACTCTGCTGCCATTCGCTCCGCCATTCCCTGCGCGCCACATCTCCCGCGCTTAGTGAAACTACGAATTTGCGGAGTAGCGCAGAAAACACAATGCAATGCAAGGCGAATAAAAAAACCCGGCGGCAAAGTCATGTCCAGCATGAAGCCAAGGTGTGCGCTGTATGGTATGACGATTGTGATGGTTTTTCCTTTTTATTTTTGTTGCATTTTCATTGCAAGTTAAGGTAACAAATGTTTTTGTGAAAGAGGCGAAGCGGTTGGTGGGTGATGTGATAGGGTCAAGTCAGAATGACTGAAACTGGCCAAAATTATTCATTGTCTACGAATTGGCAAAATGCGCAACTCTTCCCTTTTTTTTTGTTTGTTACTATTAAATTTTTATCATACAGTTTTCTATGATTTTTATATCAACTTGCTCAGTTTCGACAAGCAAAGTTTAATTCGAGGGAACTTTTATTTGTGCTTTCGGCTGATAATAAGAAAAATAAACCATCTTATTCACATTTGCAAACAACCGCTTTGTTGTTTGGGTTGTTTCGAATATTTTGATTCTCTAAGTCAAAACTTCAGTGTAACTCTAACGGGTAAGGAACTCAAAACAAAATTCTTTCCCTCTAATTTGTATTTGTTTTGTAATAAAACTATAGCGCCATTTGCGGTAAAATTTAAAATACGCTCATCACAAATGGTAGAGAAGCTCGGGCAAACATTGAGCTATGTATATAATGCGAGCGCCAAATTAATAAAAAAAACAATTGCACACTTTTAACACCAACGACTTGAATTCATTTTTACCATGTTTTTGTTAACTCGCTTCCGGCCTTGTTTATTTGTCCGCATTTCGGTGGAAATTTTGTTTTTTTTGTTCATACCCAAACGGTGATGTTTCTAAGAAGCAGTTTAGATATAAGTTAATTTATAAACACTAAGCGATAAAACTAACTCAACGAAAACATTGACACAATGCCTCAAAAAAAAAAAACTTTTCAGTCACAGCAACCTTTACTCCACTTGTTTCATATTTATTACTAATAATTTCGCTTTCCTGAAATTTTGTATTCATGAACCATTTATTTTTGGCAAGATTTTTGAAGATAGGTCCCGGGTCTATGTTGACTTTAACACACTTGACTTTTTTTTAAGGAGATAAAAAAAAATTTTGGAAATTCACAAATACATACATACATATGTACATATATTTTAAAATAATTTTTGAGAAGCATTAGACTTCAACTTGGAATAAAACGCTCTAGAAATATTTTGGAAATTAAAAAAGTGATAACACACTTGAAAACCTTTAAGTTTTAAGCATTTATGATTCACTTTTTATATGTAAGCATACATATATCTTAATGCTGTTAATAGAAAGAGACAAAATATCCCTTAGAAGAAATAAAACGCACATAATTCAATGCTATGGCCAAGAATTTATATTTGTTATAAATATGTTATGTTTTAAAAATGATTTCGGACAAGTGACCGCCGCGGCTGGTTCGAAGAAATTCGAATAAAGCCGAGAGTCCCAATTTCCAATCACTTTAAAAAAAAAAACTAATCTAAATAAAACACCCTTTAAAAAGACAGCATCGCCGTCATGTTGTGGCGAGTTTTCGTTAAAACGAAAATTTCATAAGATAGGTCGTGTCAGGTGACACGTTCTCCGTGTTTATTTGAACCATTATCTCTTATTCTGTGTAAAAGGCCAGCGATTTCAAATTCTTAACTTTTCTGTACAAGGTCGACATACATAAATGCACGCAAATAAAAATCGGTTTAATTGAAATAAGTTCTTTTGTCTAATTTCCGCAGGTATATTATTTGTAGGTAAAGATCTGCAGTGGATATTTAATGTAAAAAAAAGTTTTTTTTTAAACAAAATTTCCAGATAATTTATATGTACATTTTGTTCACAAATTATAGCACAAACACATATTGAAACATCGTTAATTCTCCAATAACCATTAAAACAATTTTTTTAATTTTTGTAAAAATTTCATCAAAATTTCGAACTTTAAAACAAATATTATAAAAATTATTTGCGGTATGCAGATTTGTAGCTGATTCCATTTTAGTATAACAAAGTGCAAATTTGTAGTAGCTACGAATAACCACTGATTTTTGACATTTTTTTTTACTGGCGCTCTTTCGCAATTCCTTTCATATAAAAGATATTCGCGGGCTTGCGTTGCCAATAAAAAAATTTTCAGAAATCAATGATTATTTGTAGGCAGTTAAAACTTGCACTTGCTCACTTTAACATGGAATAAGCAAATTCTAAAAACTTTTTTAAAAAGTTTGAAATTTTGATGAAGTTTTTTAAATCATTTAGTTAATTACGGGAAAATAAAGTGCCCAAATTTGCGAACAGAGTATCTATATAATGCGAATATAATTTTAGTAAACCATCTTTTGTTAAGCAACGTGCAAGAATGAACTTATCTTTTCCAAGAAATGTCTATCGCAAATCTTAAGCAGCAAAAAGTTAGAGCCATATTCAAATGTTTAATCGTCAAGTTTGTTTTAACAAAAAATTTTTTCTTAATAATTTATATAAGTTACAACAGTAGAACTCCATAAATTTTTCCAATTTTGCAATGAACATTTTTTTGGACAAAAAAAAAATAATTGGGCACAATACCATTAGTTATCGATAACAAAAGTGACGCGAAAAAACTTTGAATTTATTTGTTATTATTTTTATTTATAATAATTTCTTTTTAATGTGTTTGCATCTACATTTTTATTTATTTTTCGGGATAGTAACATTCATACTATAAAAGTTTACAAAACAACTTTTGCTTTTAAAATTTAATTCAAATTCTCTTTGTTTAACGAAGTTTTTGAATGGTTATTGATTACTTTAGTTGACATGGTGCGAAAATTTTAACCTGCACGTAATCTACGGTGAAAATTTACCCATTTTGAGGAGTAAACTCACGATTTTTTTCATATTCTATAGTAAAAAAAATTATTTTTTTATATTTTTTCGTCAATAATAACCCTAAGATGAAGTTATACTTTTTTTTTGTAGTTCTGTGAGTAATATTTAGAGGAAATTTAACCCATCTTATAAATATCATAATCAAAGAAATTAAACAACTCTGATCCGATCGGACTACTCGTTGCGTCTTGTTAATGAATTAAGAAAAACCAAAAATGTCAAGCCAAGTAAATAAAAAATAAAGATTTCTACAATAGCTGGGCGCCAAATTTGTTTAAAAAGAAATTGATACGAAATTTGTGAAAAATATTTTTATAATGTTTCCACAACAAACTTTGTTTATATAAAATAGGTTTTTTAAATACCGAATTTTGGTGGAGTTTTGGAATGTTTTTCGTCGTATTTTAAGTTTCGCAGTTATATTCTGCTTTTTCACCATTTTGCCGGTTAACATTGAGATTATTTTAATTTAGAGTGATGATTGTAAATTATAACTGTCGACTATATGTATATTCTTTTAAAATAGCTTTCTCTTTGTATTATTTGTTAAAAATATAAAATAGATCTGCAAGCCCAAAATGTGAGTTTAATAAATTTTAAGCGAGAAAAAAAATTAAGAAGGCTATGGAAGAGGATGTTAAAAACCTGTTTGTTTTTAGTTGCTAAATTTGAATTCTAAAACATTCAATACTAATACGAAATAAGCTATGGACAAAAAGCCCTTTTTCCTAACAAAAATTTGGATGCGCGTTTTCGTTGCAAAATTTGCAAAAAAATATATTGCAAATATTGGCAGTAAGAAATTGTCTTCTTGTTTGAAATAAAAATATGATTGAAAAACGTAGGAAGCTAAAGTTATATTTTTTTTTTTCAAAATCAACAAATTTATAATGCCCGATTTCTTGTATTATATTTTTGTTGAGCGGCGAGACGCCTAACTTTCAATTTGTGCCTTTTGAAGCAGAACCATTTCAATGCAGAAATCTCAATTATTTTACCATTTGTGGGGCAACATCAAAAACATTTTAAGCTCGACTCAAACTTTCTGTTCATAAAATATTGATGTAATTTAAATTTTTTTTAATTTTTGTTTGAAAGTGTGCATTAAACTGCGCCTTTAAATTAAAATAGTTATTTAAAAAAAAGTTTTGTTGTAAACATGAAGCACTGAATGAAGAAGATATAAATTTTTGCGAAAAGTATTGTTACTAAAAATTCAATTTTACAGAATAAGAAACGGCGCGAAAATAAATGTAAAGCCATTATTAATTTCTTAGAGCTTTGCAGATTTTTGTGTAAACCAAAAACTTCACAGAATGTGAATGTTATTGCTTTGAAATAATTTGGATAAAAGAAATTTTTGTTTGGGGAGCCTCAAAAACAAAAACAAAAAGTTCCTTCTGTCTTCTCAACCAAAAATAAATTTGTCAACACACTTTAGAAGTTCTTTAAATATACTTTGTTTTTTTTTTTTAGCATACGAGGCGAATATTTCGAAAAGAAACCGCTTGAACACATTTTAAGCCACAAGTTGTGTTGCACAGTTCTTTAGTTTTTATCTAAAGCACGACTTTTTTATTTTGGTTTTCTTTTGTTTATATTCATGTTTCCTACACAATAAATCACCTTATTTAGCATAAAAAATATTTGTGTTTTCTTATTATTTCATTAGTTTACATTTGTTTTGTAATTCCACTGAACTTCGCTTTTTTATTGTTAAACACTTAAACTCGCTACTTGTTTTCCGCTGTAATATCCGTTTGGCGCACTAAATTAACATTTTCATACATTTTTATACTTTTATATTTTATTTTATACATAATTTTATTAAGCTTATTGCAGTTGCAATTGGCGGCTCACTATTCTAAATTTATTGTGAATTTATTTGCGCAATCAAATCGTCGAATATTTATTGCAGATATTTTTTTTTAAATATATTGTTGAACTTAAAAGCACAAAAAATCAATAACGGTAAAAAAATGCACTAAATGTGGTTGACGCGTTGTTAACGCCACACCATCACCGACTGTTCAAAGAACGACGCAGGCGACGAGAAAGCAGGAAAAGTCGGCACCGCACGGCAAGTGTAAAATTAAATAACAATCGTGAAAATAACGTGAAAAATAGCCATCAAATATAATAGTAATAGTAACAACGTCAACGGTGCGCCGGTACGCGTACGCGACTGCACAACGGAACAGAATAGAATTTGAGTGGCGACGGCGCGCTGGTTCGCGGTACACGACGCGTTCGACGCGCGGCCTTTTGCGTGCGAATGTCGAATTGTATGAATGGCGTTGGTGATGGTGGAGGCGGAAGCGGTGGTAGTGGCTGCCGCTGAAGGTGGTGGGGCTGCGACGCGCTGGATGACAGTACAGCGTCGAGTGTGAGACTGCTCAGCAGCGGCTGGACTGAGGTGTGAAAGCAGCGCCGAAGAATGCACTGCGTGCGCGATAATGTGTGCGTTGCGCGTGTGTGTGTATGTGTGTGTTGGCGCGCTCCGTAAAAAGTGTCAAAAATTTTGATACAAGTGCGAATATGCGGTTGCGGGTGATGCCACCGCTTGGCGAGCAAGTGTTGCAACCGATTTGGCAATGGCAACAGTTGAATAGCAGCGGCAATGATGATGTGGATAGTGTTGTTGCAATTGATAAAATTGCGCTTGTTTTTCTTACAGCTGGATAATTTGTTATTGCACGCGAAATGCGAATTGCAACAAGCGCGCAAGTAGCGGAAGTATGGCGCGCTCGCGACGGACAGACGCGCGTCAAAAGAATAAATTCAATTTCCTTCTTTTTTGAGTAGCTGCCACTGCCACTGCCACTGCCATTGACGCTGTCGCTGTCGCTTACTGTTGCTGTTGTTGGCGCTGCTGCTCGCGCTCGCATGTAATTGCCTGCACACAGAGACAGAGTTGCGCGCGCACACACACACACAGAATTCACACACACGCAGTTGCTGGTCAGCGGACGCACTCTACGCACTCACGCACATTCATGCAAGCGGGCACTGCACTCACGCGATTTTGCAAAAATTTTAGCAACAATATTAATGTTTACATTTGTTGTTGCTGTACATTTTGCTTGCTAAATTTTTCTCGCATTCAAGTATTGTTATCGTGTTTGCTGTCGCTAGCCGCGCCGTTTATGTATTGCTGACGCTGCGTTTATCGCTTTAACTGGTGGCGCTGGCGATTGTTGCGCTTTTTATTGTTGTTAATATAATATAAATAACAAATTTGCAATTTAGAGTTATGCTGCGGTGCGAGCGGCAAGCGAGTAATGTTTAAAATTTTTGAGTTCATTTAAACAAAAAGCAATGAGCTGAGCGGCGTCGGCAACAGCGGCGACCACAACAACACCAACCTTCAAGGCAGCCACCACACTAGCGCGCTTACACTTAACAACAAAAAGCCAATAGCAGTGTTACAAACACAATAGTAGCACTAAACGAAATAAGTGTGAGCAACAAACAAAAACAATTTATAAAATAAAATTCTTTACTATTGTTGGACGCGCGATCGGACGCTACTCGGATCGACTCGGGCCGCGTCCGAAAATGCGTTCCGTTGCATATCGGATGCGTTGCGTTTTTGCGACTGTCGAGCCGACTCGACAGCAAAAATTATATCACAACACCAGAAAGCGCAAAGTTCGGCGCTGCGCAGCAACGACCGTCGAGAATAAAGCAACACAACGCGCGCACTGCACATCAGTCGCGGTCGACGGGAAGGACGACGAGGCAAAAGAAGGAAAGTATGAAGTAAAAAAACGCTGGTGCTGCGGTGCAGCAGCATGACGCGCGCATACATCCACCAATGCAATGGTAGCTAGAATGCGGCGATATAATAAAAAATTGCAATTTGCAACAACCATTTGCTCAGCAAAGAGCGCGCGAGAGCGCATGCCACGGAACAAAGAGAGAAATATAAGGCGCGCGTTGGCGATGGGTAAGAATGCAGTTTTTTAGCTATCGGGAGGTATTTAAGCTTTTGTATGAATGACAGCGGCAGCGAGTAGCGCGCTACGAAATGCATATGAATTCGGAAAAATGTAAAACGCTGACATTGAGTGGCGGTGTTGGCAAGAGAACGCTTGGCGATTTTTTTCTTCGGCAATTGTCAATTTGACGGAGGAAAGGCAGCTGGACTCTTAGCAAAAGTGAATGCGTTTCAAAAGCCACAACATTCTTGTACGCCGTGCGTGCTACTCATTGGCTACTCTACCCTGTCCACCACATCGTTCTCGCTTGCATTTCTGCTACATTCTGCTGACCACAAAGTTCTCTTTAATTAAACTAGAGACAGAGTGTTTCACATAAAAAATGTATTAACTACAAAACCAAACGTACACGGCTGAGCGGCGCTCAATAAAAAAAAGGGTAAAACGTTCTCGATTCCCTCACTCGACTTCGCGATAAAGTAACTGATTTGCGCTCCATAAATTCATTAAAAAGGCGAATATGTGGTTGAAATGCAACGTTAGAAGACAACATTGGCGCTCAGAACAAAGACAAAAAAAAAATCAAAAATGGCCACACGCACACCAGCACAAGTCTCTAATGAATCAAATCATAAAAAACTCACGAACACAGAGACACTTTGCAGTGTTAAATGCAAAAAAATTGCCAAAGTTTACAACTACATTCACAGCCAGCTCCACTACCACAGCCAAATCGAAGCGCACATTCGCCCCTCACTGTCCGTGTGCCCGTCCGATCATTCATAGAACAAACCAAACCAATTCCACCAACTCATTCACTCATTTTTCCGCGCTCCGTCATACCACTCTAGCCCATTCGCCTGCTGCGCTTTCGCGCTTTGTTGCTCTCATCCACTCACACTCGTTTTGCTTACTCGATTTGAGTTAAAAAATTTCACCCATTTTTTATTTCTGGCATTCAGCAACGTCGACAGAATGGTTGGGGTGTAAAAAAGCGTAAGGACATACCGCAAGCCATTTGTCGTTTGCGTGCATGTGTGAGTGTGCGAAAATACAAACACTCACACACTTACTCACTCACTCGCCTGCATTGCACTCACACTCAGGCTACACCAATACACGCGCATTCAACTGCAGTGGCATTCTGCGAGCAATGGCGCTGCTACAGCTGCTGCCGGTGCTGGCTTCTCTGCTGCGCTACAGTTTTTTCTACAACATTACATGTCTGCGTTTTCTGAGTCTGAGTGTTGGGTGGAAAAGAATTAACTTGGAGCTTACAATAATTTTTTACCTCAATAGAACGGTTAAGAAAATACGAAAGAGAACTGGGCGCTTGGGCGCTCTTTCGCATTTTTACATGGCTTCCTCAAACTGTTACTCAACTTGTTGAAGGGGGGAGGGGGGGGGGGACAGAAACACAAACGCTTTAATGTCTCAGCTTGTGCATTGCTGTTGAGTATTTTCTAAAAGAGAGCATCTTCCGCTTCATTCTATTTGACTCGCATAGAAAAAGTCTCGCTTGTCAACAGCAAGTCGAACTCAATGGACTCATTCCACTAGAGCGCACTCACACACACTCGCACCCCCTTTACGACGGCGATGAGTACTGTTCTAGCTTGTGGTAATGGGTTGTTAGTAGCGCTAATAAGAATGAGTATTTATTTATATTTTGTGCCACGAATAGGCGTAAACTTTATGCAGTGTTTTCGTGTTTGGAAAATTAATGCAATTAACAGAGTGGCCGCATTCGCATTCGCATTTGTCTTTGAGTGTTTGCTGTCAATATGATTGCCAATGCAGTATAAAAGTTAAAAAAAAATATTCAAATTTGTTTCTCGGTGTATTTTACTTGGTTGTTGAAAATGAAATTTCATAGTGAATTTGTCGATGCCAATTTTCCATTTTTTTTTTTTTATTAAAAAAAATTGTTTGTTAAAAGGTTAAAAGCTGTTATATTTGCACAATGGCCATTTGTAACAATTTTGAGAAGGTTGTCACGTTGAGGATTTTTTAAACATCAGTACGAAGTCTCACGATTTTTAGTGTTTGCTTTAAAAATCTAATAGCAGTCAGCATAAACAGTTATTTTTTTTGGATAAAAGTTACACCACTTTTTTTTATCTCAAAGAACATAAAACATCAACCATGATGGAGTACTTTATTGCGCCTGATAACCAGTAATTTGATGAGCAACAAATTGAGAAGTGGAACAACTCTGGTAAATGCGTTGAATTCATGAAGTTACTAACATTTTCTTTGTTATCTTTACTATTCATTAGCTTTTAAGATTCCCAAGGGTCCCATTATAAGCCAAGCCGAAGAACAGTGGAAAACGAGGGCAAAATAAGGATTTTTTAATTGAATAACCCAAAGTGTGGTCACTTTTTTGAACGCTTTCGTGAAAAAGTTGCCTTTTCGGAAATTAAATTTAATACCTAAATTTATAAAAATGAAAATATATTGAGTAGGTATTTTTGTTTTTTGTAAAAAATTGTATACAAATTTTACTATTGAAGTGCATTGTATGTTTTTCTCCCTTATGAATTCTGGTGTATAAAGAAGTAGGGACTCTTTAAGGTTTTTTGATGATGTAACCAATAAGATGGTGTTTGATAAACAACATTATTTTATGTTAATATATTCCGTTCACATATTACAACACAACAACATATTGAAAGATTTGAGCACTTAATTATTTCTTGTAATTAATTAAAATAATTTTTTAAGTAAAATAAGGTTCATTCTCATTTACAAAATGTACAATAATTTAACAAAATACGAGTATAATACAAAATTCTAACTTAAAAAAATTTTTTTTTTAAATTGTTTTGAGTATGCAGTTTTTTTTTAGTCTTTCGTTTTTTGTCTGCAAAATCGTAAGTGTCCAGTTATTATTGATTTTTGACAATTTTTTTACTGGCAGTTTCCACGGTACAACGCAAAACCGCGACTATTTTTTATATGGAAGGAATTGCGAAAGAGCGTCAGTAAAAAAATTGTCAAAAATCAGTGACGGTTCGTAGCTACTAAAAACATGCACTTTGTTATAATAGAATTGAATGAGCTATATACCATATCTGCATGCCCCAAAAAATTAAAATTTTTTTTTTAAAGTTCGAAATTTTGATAAAACTTGATAAATTTTTTTCTATATAATATGTCCCCTAAATACATTTCAGCTGTTTTAAATTTTTTTTTGATATATAATTAAAAAAACACATTTATAATTCCTAAGCTTCGCCACTGCTTACCTACCCCAATAAACAAGCGCCCGCGTCATAGAACTTTACTCACTTCACACACTCACTCCAAATGATGCAAAAGTTTACGAAGACAATTGGCCTCTCTCACGCCAACAGCTCTGCTTAGCGCTCTAAAAGTAAATAAAAAGCGAGTCAGCCACCAAAAGTGCATTTCCTCTGCTTGCATTCGTTAGTATTTGTGTGCATGTGTGTGTGTGTGTTGTTCGACTGACTTCAAAAAAACACGGTGTGGTGAGTTTATTTTCTTGGCTTGCTGTGTGTGTGTGTGTGTGTGTGTGTTAGTGCATCTCCACCACGACTTTAGAACCAAACTCAAAGCCAAGCGAGTTCAAATGGCGTCAATTGTGAGCAAATGAGCGCTTTGAGGTAACAGCAATAACAACAACAAGCATTTGCAAACTGAATTGTGAGTGAGTGGGAGAGTCTAAAAGTGAATCGACTGCGCAATTGGTTAGAATTGAAAAATGGGTTTGGTGACAGCTTTTTTTTTAGCCAAATCACTTTGCACAACCCAAAATGCTATCTTTAGGGTAAAACTAATCTTAAGATTGTATATTTACTTAATGTGTATGCACATACCATACAGACATACAAACGTGTTTATCTACTCATAAAAAAAAATAAAAAAAATTTATAAATTTTCCCTGAATGCTACTTACACATATCAAATTTTCTAACCCCTGCGGAAATCGCTTAAGACGCATTGTTTCTTCCCCTCCCTCCAGAAAGATTAGCCGAAATTTACAAATCAGTCGCAATTGTTTTGCTTTAGGCTTTTAATAACAACAACAACAACAACAACAACAACCATTCTGCTATAATACACATCACATTAAAAAAAAATGACTAAAGAAACAGTAACTACAACAACAAAAACGCATTAAGAAGTAGAAATATGTATAATGAAATGAAATGAAGAAGGTCCAACGAAAAGTCAGCGACGCTGGATGACGTTGACAATGACGAACGCGGCACTCTGCCAGTGTCGGCTCGCTGGCTTCAGTGGCTGCTTGGCTGGTTGCTTCGCTGCCTGGCTGCCTGGTTGCCTGGTTGCAGCTCCGAACCCGACGAATGCGACAATGGCTACGGCGGCTACGACGTCAGGCAGACAACGACCTGTTTGACACTCGCTCGTTCAAGGTATTATCTCATATTTTACAGTTGCTTTGCGCTTATTTTACTTTTATTGCCGACGGGCGGTACAATACTGATAGTTATTGTTTTTTTTGTTGTTGCGCTTTTTGTTGGCTGTTAAACAATTACATTAAGGCAGAGGCACCGACACCGGCTGCCCGACAACACTGCAATGTAATAAAACAATCGGCGCACAGCAGGCGTGCAACAACAATTACAATCAAAACATATACAAACATACAGATATATATATAATAACGATATATACACACACACATACACACACAAACCCATTTGCTACAACAAAAACCACACGAAAACAACAATAGTTCTCGCGTTACGTAGCTATTGCCCGGTTGGTGATAAGACATTGCGAATGATAATGGCTGAGGCCAATGAGGCAACGCGCGCAAAAACAACAACAACAACAGGAGAAGTGGCTTGACGAAATCTTTGCTTATCAGCGATTTGCGTGCATTTTATTTTATTTTGTTATTCGCCTAATTCTCAGTAATTAAAAGTGCTAAGTAAGTTTTTGTTTTATTAAAAGAATAATATTCTAACTTAAAGTGTTTTCGTCTTCTGTCTTTTTTAAGTGATTGAAAATATAAAATAGCAGTGACACACGTAGGCCATGATTCAAATAACCGCTTAGAATTCTAGACGAATCTCGTCAATCACTTTGGGTTTATGTCCACATTCCTACGAGGTCACTAAGAAGAGGCGCCACTAGTAAGCGTAGCCAGCTTCTCGATTCCGCTGGACATTTACATTTACATCTCTTCTTCTAAGGAAAAGACTTACAGCATTTGTAGAAGTGTTAGAGCGCCAATCACTTGAGAAATATCGTCTCTTCCCAAGCAACATAGACTGCGAGACCGTTTGCGATCCCATCTGGGCCAAGTTCGCCTTGAGATCCTACAAGTCGTACCTTGCACCCAGCTGTCATTTGTTCGAGCATTAACAGTTCTTTTAAAAGCAGCTTGCAAATGCCAAACAGCATACCAATGCGAAGAAGAATCTACTTGGTTGTTCGTTTAGCAAGTATTTGAAGGAAAAAAATGTGAAAGACCGACGGGAAAAAAATTACCAAAATAAGGATGGCAATTTTTTAACTAAATTAAACTTGCAGTTTGTTATGTCAAATTTGTTGGGCTTCGGGAACGTTCTGATAATCGAAACATTTTAAATCGTACAACATTTTTAATCATATTTAATAAAGAAAAAAAAATAATAATTTAAATGAAAACTACAACTAAACTATGTGTAGGTTTAACAATATGAATGGAAAACTCTGATGTTGTAATTTAATTTAAAATTTTCTAAATTCAGAACCGGCCGTAGCCTTACTCTTCAAAATTACACTTTCGAATGGAATTGTCCCTACACTCATATAAATACGGTTGAGTTTTTTTGCATTCACGTTCTTTGTTATTGAATAGTTGAGACCAAAGAGAAATTAAAAAGCTCATTGCTTTTGTTTTTATAAGCTTAACTTTCCAAAATATTTTATTAACTACCACGAATTAAATTGAGCGTATTCTTTTCGATATACAAAATTTAACGATTCGAGTTATGATAAAAAAATAAAAATTAGAATTGAATAAAAAGGCATATCCACTTCTTTAAATTTTATACCATATTCACAAGCAATTTAATTTTTGGAAATTGAACAATTTTATTTTGCAGTTATAAAGTTTTTGAAATTTTGATGACAACTTATATTAAAAAAAAAAACAATTGTTATTACTTTTTAACTATAGCACTAAAATGTAACTATATTGTATAAATTGAATTTAATTGTTAAATTGAATAAAACTATGTTTAAACAGTAAGAAATTATTTCGAAAATGTATTTAATTGTATTTTTTGTGTGTTTTTTATTTCGAGCCCGGTTTAAGAATAAAAAAACCATTGAGGGACGGCAAAGCTAATCCGCATAAAAAATTGATCTGTTAAATCGAATGACAGATGAGGTCTCTACCCATTTTAATGCATCTAGAACACTCTGTGTATTTATTCCAGTCTTGGCATTTAAAATTCATTTAATCTTAATAAATTTTGTCAAATTACTTCAAAATTTATCCGGATAATAAGCACTTAAGTCCCGAGGAAAATAATCTCGTTAATCTCAATAAATCAAAAGTCAAAAGCTAACTTGAAAAGGGAGTATTGAAATTCCCTCCAAAATGTACACATACATATATGATACCTACTTTATTACGAATTTATGGACAATTATTACGTTATTCGAATTTTATCTCGATAAATATTTGCAAGAAGAAATATCTATACAAACAATTTATTATGTTTAAACATATGTATGTATATGACAACATGCAGCCAATTTTTGGATGTGAAATTATTTTTATTTTTAGTAGAAAGGACAATCCTCTTTATTGTCCCAAATAGTTTGTGCCCAGTTTCAGTTACTAATGGGACATTCATAACATCCAACATTATGAGAGAGATAAAAACTTCGAATTAAGCTTCAAGAAATTAACAAAAATCATAAGAAAACATTTAATTAGAAATCGTAAGTATCGATTCTTAATTTCTTATATATGTACATATACATACCTACATATACATATGTCATTAATTGTATGCAGCGTTTAATAACAAATTTTCATCAAACTCCAAGCGGAAAATCATGACTTCGAGCGTTTCAATAAAAAGTATGAAAAATTGAATTTGTTTTGCATTTCCAATCTCAATTCAATGACATTTTCTTTTAGCAAAGCTCCGCGAAATTAGCTGACTCTACAACATTTTTGTTGTTATAAATATTCACATAAGTATGTGCTTGTAAATATGTATTTATGTATGTTTTCCTATCTGTAAATAAGTATGCACAAGTAATGTCTTATTGCATTGCTGCGCTTTAAGGTTGGGTTCGAACTTGAATTTCATAATGGCTTTGGTGGTGATTGCATTTTATTAAAATAAATTTGACTACGTGATAGCGAAATGGAAATGGCGCAGCTGTTCATGAATCAGCCTCCTCTTTTGTTATTTTCTTTATTTCGTTTTTAAATTCGATGATGCTTATTGTATTGAAATCGGGTCGTGATCTCTACTAAACACGACTGTGCCATTACATGAGCTGCCGAGATAATTAGAAATTCAGTTGCAATTTTCATTGTTTGCCAACTGATAGCTTTGTGGATTGATATGTGAAGAATTTTATTGGAATTTTATTTTAGTTACATATTTGACTATGCATACGTATGGGAAAAATAAGCAGGTCTGCTTAAAAATAGATTTCTAAGTCCAGAACTTGCAAACCCTTTTTCTGTGGCAAATGGCACAAATGTTCAGGGCTAGTATTATAAATTAAAATGCAGTCTATTTTTTTTAATGAACATTTCATTTCTTCAAGGATGGCGGTAAATATAAAAATCAATAATAAAAATCGATAAATATTTTTTGTTATTTTTCCCCGAAAATAAAAAAATTCTCACGTCTACACACACCACAGGCAAACTTCAACAACTGGAACTCACCACAAAGAACACCGAAATCCAATATGTTCGAATTATTGAGATAGATATATACATCTATATACTTAAATGATCAGAATGAAAAGAGACATCGATTTAGCCCTGACTGTCTGTCCGTCCGTCCGTCCGTCCGTCTGTCCGTGGTTACAATAACTTGAGTAAAATTTTAGATATCTCAATAAAATTTGGTACACATATTGCCCTTTGGACAGGGTAGGTTGGTATTGAAAATGGTCAAGATCGGTCAATAACCACGCCCACCTCCCATATAACGGAAGTTTTTGAAAAATGCAAAAACTCCGTGTTTTCGGTATCCATTAAATCAAATTGAGTGAAATTTGGTATTTGGATCGATTTTGAACTAAGAAATTAGGGATTTATGAAATTTTGAAAAATGGGCATTGCCACGCCCACTTTTGAAACATTTTCTGTATCTCAATAACAGTATTGGGTATCGTCACAAACACATTTTCCTCAATATCGCTGTTATCATCGTTAAACGATTTTGAAATCGGACCAAAATCACGCTTACCTCCCATATAACGGAAATTTTGAAAAGGCATTTCTATTGGAACATATTAATTAAAGTTTGATATTTAAAGAGATATTTAATTAAGAAACTTGATGTTTATGAAATATTGAAAAAGGGGCGTTACCACGCCCACTTATAAAGAAACGTCTGTAGGTATCTCAATAACGATGTAAGGTATCGCCACAAAATTTGGTGAACATATTGTCTTTGATATTACTAGCATCACTGTCAATAATTTTGAAATCGGACCATGCCCAAACCCAACT
The DNA here is from genome assembly GCA_963971545.1 of Philophylla caesio. Classification (NCBI taxonomy): domain Eukaryota; kingdom Metazoa; phylum Arthropoda; class Insecta; order Diptera; family Tephritidae; genus Philophylla; species Philophylla caesio. The sequence goes on along the minus strand of OZ020604.1, from coordinate 219,211,734 downwards.
TTAACGGAAATTTTAAAAATGCAAAAAACTTCGTTTTTCAGTATTTATTGGAAGAAATTTTGTAAAGTTTAATACTAGCTGCGATTTGAAACAAAGAAACGGGAATTTTATGAAATCATGGTCACCGACCATACAAAAATATATCACGAGAGTATATGAAAATCGGTTTCGCCCGAATTTAGCTTTTCTTACTTGTTCCACTTCACTTCAAGTAACCTTATAATTACTCATCTAAATTCAACTCCTCATATTGAGCGTAGCAAATGATAAATACAATTGATTTCAGTTAAGTTCAGTTCAGGATTATAGAACTATTAACAAACAAGTCAAGAGAAGTTTTGCTTCCAAAGCGCAGCACAGGCGTATTCTCCGTTCGTTTTTTTAGTTTCGAATCATTTTGATGTGTCAAAACTCCGTCAGACATGACGATGCAATTCGCATCAGCTCTACTTCACACAATGCGCATTGCGCGTCATGTCTTCTTGGCTGCGCTTTAAACTTGTACGTTCGCTGGGTCGGCGCACTAAGTCGCGTCATTTTGGGTTGGGTTAGGTTATGATAGGGTAAGGTCTGGCGGCTGTTGACTTATACTTATGTATGTGGCACTGCTGCTGCTGCCCAACCGCCCGCCTGCGGTCCCTTCTGGTCACGCTGCGGCAAGTGCATACAAACATACATACGAATGTGTTCAAGCATTGCTTTGCGGCGATGCATGCGGCGCACTCAATTCACAGTTCATACACACATACATATGTACATACCATACATACTTACTCGTATATCGCTGGCATGCGTTGTTGTCCACAATCGTTTTCATTCATTGCCAATTTGCGAGTGCAACGAAACGACAATGAAGCCACACAAAAAACTCTTAATTTTTTTTTTCATTTTTATTTTTTCGCATTTTTCGCTGCTGCTTTCATTTTACATACTTTTTTTCATTTGTTTAAATTTTCGTGTATTTTGTATACTCGTATTTTCGTACAGCGAATGGAGCGCATAAGTGAACAATGAATAAATGAGCGCAAGAAGGAACGAATGCACGCCGGCGAACAATATGTAAAAATTATTATTGAATACAATTACTCTGCACTGTGCATTTGGGCTTCCAACTCCACGCTCGTCTAGCTTGTTTTTTTTTTTATTTTGCTACGGCAGTGTTGCAGTTTGAAGCCGTTGTTTGCTTTACTGTAGCGAATATACATATACATATGTATATATTAATTTACTTAAATACATATATACACTCGTATGCACACTTTACACTTAACCCTTAAAGCCTGCGTTTGAAGTTAGTCGATAGTAATCATGTAAAAACACAATCAATTAGCTTTGATAAGATATCATTAAATACTCTTTTATGGCCTATAAACCTTCAGAAATGGTCTTTCCTGGTGCCCTATGGTAAATGATCTTTCGTAATGCGCGAGTACGCTAAAATAAGTCTGTCAATTTACTCCAAAAGTAGGCATTGTTTTATTGGAAAATTTCCTACGAAATTACCTTTTTTGAACCCCTAAATTGAAGTTATTTCATTCTAAACAGGAACGCTGAAAGCGGTACAAAAATACTCCAAAAAAGGAAAATCAAATTGAGTTGAAAGAGTTTCTGGGCAACAGTGAGTTTCAGAGGTTTTCGGATTCATATTTTTATTTGTTCTATTTTGATGCCAAAGCCTACAAAAAATGCACACTTTTTAAGGTTAAAAAACATTTCTAAAATTTTAAAATACATAACCTTTTTTCGCATTTTGTTGCGGAATGCTCTCTGCTTCGATAGCCATATAAAGTTAGTATCTACTTGCTTTCTCGACTCTTACGATGTCTAAGAGACGTAATATTAGTTCCTTCGTTCCATTGCATAGAAAGATGCCCTAGTCTTGATACCAGTTAGGCAATATACTCGTGCAGCTTTCCATTTGTGATACAATAAAGAATTCTTTGGCTATTGGAGTTGAAAAATTTTAAAGCGATAATTTATTGTACGTGTGCTATTTGCATAACTAAATTCCCTTAAGGTTTTAAATATTTCTATCATAGTTCGAGCCAAAACCATCATTCTTTGTGATAACGAAAGTAGTGATAAAAACTAAACTGAAATCAGCTAATAACTAGAAACTTGCATAAACAACTACAACTGGCACCACGCAATTACCTCTACAATTCCAATCTGGTCTGGGGTCTGATGATGCAAAACGAAGTGTGTTACAATTTTTAAAAAGTGAAGCCCATCTTACTTAATTAAATGGCTGAATGCCGTCCGTTTGCTTTCACAAATAAAAACACAAGTCAAAATTTACTTTTAAGCAATTTATTTTAAGATATAAAAAATAGCTGTAAAAAAATTGGGGGTTAATATGCAAAATTAAATATGTAGCCTCGGGGACTTCTCTGCACAAAGTGATTTTCGCAGAATGCGAATCCGATGATACGATACGGGTAAAAGGACTCGAAAAAATGGAGAGAAAGTAACGAGTTCCTGTTCCCGTACTATTACACTCTATAAACACTCTTTTAGAATACCCCATAATGTTCGTTCTAACTAGTATACGACACATAAGCATCGACGAACACTATAGCAGATAAGGCTGCTCTCGGCGTATTCGAGATAACGATTCTGCGTTAGAAAGCAAATATCATAGTGGATAGGCAATGTGGAGAGGAACTCGGCTTCGTTTAAAGTTTCTTTTCATGAAAATAATTAAAAGCTCCTGAAAAATAAGCATTTAATTTACGTAGGTGGTTGTGATTTCTGTATACTTAACTAGTTTTTGTACAATTTTGGATTATGACCAAAGGCCAAAGGCAAGGGGCAAATATATAAAAGCAACTGAAAAACTATACCGAAACTGACAAAACTGACAAAAAAAACTAAATTATTTTCAAATCAGTCTTGGATGTAAGAAAAGCACAGTTCGCTACAACTCAATGATGATACTTAATAATTTTCTTAACCCAATCTACCTTCGAAATGACTATTCTGTTGGTAGTGGTTTCGCAACGTTTTCGTGTCATTGACTGATTGGCACTCTGTTGCAGACATTTGGTCAACAACACTTGTCTATTCGCGTCAGCAACTATCACCGATTAGGCTTATTTACTTACCTAAATGCCAACCACAGCTGCTTAGATTGGCGCTGGTGGCGATCACCGCCACGCACTGACTAACGCACATACATGCGTACATACGCAAAACATAAAAGCCCACAAGCATACATACGTATGCACGAATAAAAAAGAAAACCTCTTTTTGAAAAAAAAAAAACTTTCTTTAGAACCGTTTAGCGAATGATTTGTTTTTGCTATTACACATATGTAGCTTGCTAACGCACTCATTCACTCACTTGCCAAATCAACTTAATAAGTAGATACATACATACATACCATACATACATACGAAGAATCATACATTCCTAAAAGTACCCAACGAACACAATAAATATTGAAAAAAAAAACAGTTTTCTACACATGGCAGCACTGCTTTTAATGTTAAAAATATAAAAGTGAATGAACTAAGGAGAACAGATTAAGTAAAAATTTTAAAGGAGAAGTAACATATTTCTCTTAAACCAAAATAATAAGTTATAATTGAAAAAATAAATAAATAAACAAAACCTGAATTTACGTTTGAGCCCATTTGGAGACCCACATTGCACTTCAAGACGAGAACGAACCTTTTCTCAAATTGAGAAACAGTCTTATTTTCATACATAGACAAATGCCTTCCTTTGTTTTTGTTGGAAAACACTATTTTCCACGTGATATACAGCGTAGGTCTTGATTACTGTACTCAAGAAAAATCACAAGAAATTATTTGTATTATTTTTGTTGCTTTAACCAAAGAACATAAATGTATAAGAATGGACAACACGTTAGTTTAAGCAACGAGTGAATCTCCAGGGGCATGCTTTCTCTTTTGCTCAAATGAATTTTTTGATTGGCTACAGTAAGAAAGCATGCCGCTGGAGATTCACTCGTTGCTAATAATAACGTGTTGTCCATTCTTATACATTTATGTTCTTTGCTTGAACAAATACCTTGGCGTTGCTGAAAATTTTCTTAAAGAACTGAATATGTGAGCACTGTTTTCTTCAGAGCTTTCGACTGATTTAAACAATTTATAAAGAAAACATTTTTTATTTATGGAGTGCCACTTTATATGAATATCCCGAATTTTCTTGAGAGCTGTAGAGAAGTACCTTCATTCTCAACTTAATCTCAAGTGCAGCTTAAACCTAAATGTTAATTGGGTTTGCGTGTGTGAATGTTTATAGCTGTGTTTAAGTGATAGTTGTTCTTGTAGGCCGCATGGAAACAGGCATTTAATTTGCTTCCGTATTAATGTTGTACAAGTCAAGATTAATAACAGCAACAACAACAACCCGCACAACAACAACATCAGCAACAAGTGTACATATGTATGTTAGTATGTAGCCGTATTTGTTGTTCACTACTGTTCTGTGCTGTGATATTTGCCGTTGTTGTTGCTATTGTTGGTTGATGCATTGAATATGGCTTTCGCGTGTGTTGTTTACAGTGCTGCAACAGCAACTGTTGTACTATTGTCCGTCCGTCCATTCTGCAGTGCTGCTGCGGCCGCTGCCAATTTACAAGGCTAACGTGTGGCAGTTAACATTTTTATTATTGCATGATTACGGTTTTTAAATGAACATAAATGGGCACCACCATTGAAATGTCGTCGACGCTTTTGTGCACTCGCTACGAGTATCCCCAATCCGCGCGTGTCGATCGCATTTCGCGCTAAGATTTATTTTTTAGTTGAACGTGATCTTTATTGTTACTTTGTTGTTATTGTTACTGTCAAAAGAGGCTTGTTTGCAGCGGGCAATGTAACTAATTTTTAGATTAATTTATTATTATTCATTTATAACCAACTGAGCAAATATATTTTGTTAGATCGGCACCAGTCAACATTGATTTTGGTGAGAATGCATTGCTTTTTGTCGAGATAAGTTACCACTAATTGTTAGGAATATGGCCGGGGTTTTCCTCGCCCTCTAAAGTAAGACGTGAACTGATGCTCTTCAGAAGAGAGGGATTCTCAGTTGTACAGAGAAACTTCGAATTTTGAAGTCGATTAAATCTTAGTTATAATCTGGAAAATCTGAAATAATTTTGACCTCCTTAGCGCTTTGGTAAATAATTGGTTGAGCCCTTTTAAGAATCATGCTGGCATACTTTTAAGTACCTCTGTAATTCTTTACATTTTATCTTTCAAAGCGATAAGTCCTCCATGTTCGCTTTCTCTTTGCACCAGGCAATCATATAATAATTTAAATTTTGATTATAAAGGATATAACACTTTCACGCACATATTGCATGTTAACAATGATGAAATCTCTTAATTTGTCTATTTAGATGTAATCGTTGAAGAAAATACCACCTAAATTAATTTGGGGATCAAGAACAAAATCATAAATCGAAACTCATCGTCATTCCAATACTTCTGTTCCCAAGAACGCTAAAAATCCTAAAACAAAATGAGAACAAGGCTTTTGGGATAATTTTTCGTACATGAACGCAAGTGCGAACAAAGCTGTTATTCAAATTTCTCTAAGTGGAATTTCATAAGAGCGATACTTGCGGAAACATTCCTGTAGAGAGACAAATACGAATTATACTTTCGCCAATTTTTTAAAGACAACAATTTTGAAACAAAAGTCTCCGGCAAAGCGTTTAATCTGATCAAATTTTTGTAGTGTAAAGACAAGCGCCGTATGATAATGCGAAAAAGTGACTTTTGACCAATAGTTTCGCTCTTATTTTTCCCTGCTTATGAACGTTCGTTAGAGTTTTGTTATTATTACGTTTGTTACCGCAAGTTTTGTTATTATTTCGTTTTTTGTTTTCCTTAGAACGTTTCTTAGTGTTTTCTTTTCATTTAGTTTTTTCATGGTAGCATTCCAAACATTTTGTTCCCAGTTTGTTTGCATGCAAAATGTTTTCAGTAGTTTTGCGTGAAACTTCTTTGCATAAGGATTTGTTCTCGTGCAGAATTAACCCAAATACTCATTCTGGATTCCTGCATTAAAGTATTTAAAGATTAGGTACATGTATTATTAGAGGGAGGAACAAATTTGAATTGAAATTCAATTCTGAAAGTAATTACAATTCGTTTTTTTAAAAACATTAATATAATTAAGAATGAATAAAATATGAGCTCAGGGGTGTCAAATAAAACATATATTACACAATTTCAAGATAAAAATTATTTAAAAAAGAGTTAGTACATCAATTTATGCTTATAATTTTGTATGTTTGTTTATTATAATATTCAAATTATTCATAATTTCATTATGCGTGCCAAATAGAAGCCCATAATTGAATATTTTATTACCGGTTTTATTGACACTAAAATTATTCATATCTGTTTGTTAGCTATTTTAAATTAAATCCTTTTTATTTTAAATGCATTGAGACGAGTTTTAGAAAGCAATAATTTGGTGTTAGACTCCTCACGTACTTTTGTAGTTTTAAAATAATTTGTAAACATTTGTACTTTGTAAAATGATATATCATGGCAAATTTATATCAGAAACCTTTCCTGCGAAATTTAACATATTTCCTTACACCGCCAAAGCAAACGAGCAAAGCTTGATCGCACAGGTAAAATTAATCTAATACAATTACAAACAATGCTATAAAAACTAAATGCATGTAAAGTTATAAATATTTGAAATTCAACTAGTAAAATATTGTTTTTGCTATTTTTCGTTTAGTTAGTAAACATTTTCTATCACTTTTCCCTTGTAATTACTTTGCTTATTGCATAAAACATTTTTTCCATTTCTTCATCTTAAAACTATAAAATCTCTGTATAAAGCCACACCCAAACACGAAAAACAGACAAAAATTAATATTCTCAGTTCTGTTATTAACCCAAGCACATCTTCGACTGCCGCACTCACTTCTATCCCGCTCATCCCGCTCTAACCTACGCCACACCACAAAGTGTGGGTGCATAAAAAATACCCGAATTTTTCGCTGCCTCGGGATATTAAAAGTGCAAACAACCGGAATGCAGAAATACCAACTGAAAAAAATAAAATAAAAATTAAAAAACTGTCTTGTCTAGCATCATTTCGTTTTTTTTTTATATTTATTTTCCTTTTTTCATATCGCTTCGCCGGCATTTATCAATTTTTTCCCCATTATCTTACAACATTCAGGCAGTCCTTGTGGCTAGCCCCTCTCACGTATGTATGTATGTATGTATATACACATCGCGTCTGCGACAGATGCACTCACTCTTCATCTGGTGCAAGGCATCTTTGGTTGAAGCAATGCAATGACACGAACTGTTGTAATTTTTTATTCCTTTCAATTTCGTCGCACACCTTTTGCGTGCTTCTGCGTTTTCTAGAATTGTTCGCTTTGTGCTGGCTGCGGCTGTGGCTGAGGGTGAGGGTGACACAAATTCGAGGGATTCATCTTCATTTTTATCTTAAGTATTCTTCTAACTGCAACCCATAAGATGTGTCTAACTCTGTGCATATGTGTGTGTGTGTATGCCTGTGTGCGTGTAATTTGTACTGGTGCTTGAGGTAGACTGTGATGCGTTGTTGTTGCTGTTACAGTCGCAATCAATCGATAAATATTTCATGAGATGTGCGTTTTTTACTTAAAGCGAATTTATATTCAAGTTGTTGAGTGCATTTATTGCAATTATGTCGAGATGAATGTGTAAATATTTAAACAAAGAACTTTGTTGAAACATCGTAAAAATTCTATAAAAATCCTTTTTCTCTCAGAGAGTCCCATTTAAAATCAATAAAGCGTTTTTTTTTTTAAATAAAATTGTGTATTTGTTTTTTTTGTAAAAATACAATAAATAATCGGTGTTTTTGCATCGATATGATTTCGGTCAGAAAATAGCAGTAAAATCGAGTAACTATTTTTTTAACTTTCTCGATCAGAAATAAGAGGTAAATTGCATTTTTTTTCTTTTAATTTTTAATTTTTTATTTATTTACTTAATTTATTTTAATTTTCTCACACAAAAATCAAGTTTATATTTAGTCTTTTATTTTTTTGATCAACAACAAACAAAAACCTTTTATTATAATTGTGCCGCTCAAAAATTAATTTTGACTTTAATTGTTTTTTTTTTCCAAATAATATGCCAGTTATTTAAATTTGTGGTACATATGTGCATACATATTTTGAATTTAATTTGAAATTTTTACTGTTATTTTTGACCTCAAAGTAAAATTTTAACTTTTAAATTTGAAAGAAAAAAATGAGGGTTCAATTCCAATTGTTACTTTTGATGGAAAAAATAAACTCAAATAATAAATGTTGTGTTTAACAAAAAACTTAAAAGTCAATCTTAATTGATTATTCGAACGATTTTCCGTCGTGCCTTGTGAAGTTTGGTTCGAAAATAAACCGGAAAATCTCAATAGCCTTTCAGAAAAAAAAGAAGATCAATAATCAATTCGGAAGTTTAAGATTTTATCTAAATAATAAAATTCCAGATCTTACACTTATTTTGTATTGCAAAATTATCAGTCAAAAATATCTTCTAATATGTTTTTTGAATTTTTTATTGAAAAATTATTAGTCAGAAATATCAATTATTTATTTTTATAATTTTTTTTTTAACATTTAACATTTGTACTAGGGTTTCTTCGTTGTTTTCATAAATTATTGCACGTTTTTTTTGAAATCTTAATTTTTCGAACATCGAATAAAACGGCAACCGCAAAGTACTAATCAATTAGATGAGACCATTATATATATTCGGAATCCAAATAATTTGCAGAAAAAACGAAAAAGAGATATTTTAGAAGGTTTCATATATTAAAACACATTTCATAAGACGTCGGAAATCCCTTGAAAAATTATATAACGCCTTACGGACAACAAGTCCTACTAGCTTCTTCATGTCGAATTTAGTAATTTGGTATAATCTCAAATTTTAAAATTTTATACTTTTGCCTGAATTCGGTATAATGGGTATAATCTACAGTCTCAAAATGTGCTAGAGATTATTGCTTTTCCTCGCTTTCGAGATTTTTTCTTTTTCTTTTGATTTTATTTTAATTTTTTATGACCTGCTCATCACCAGGTCACAATTTAGAGACTTTATTTTGAAAGTAATGAATGCCAACTGGTCTTAAATAGTCAATTTTGTCTCTATTAGAGTCTGAGACTGCTTACTGAATTCGGGGGGTTTATATGAGTTGACGATTATTGCCTTTCCTCGCTTTTACGTTTTAATTTGTTGTGTTTGTCTACCTGGTCTCAATTAGAGTCTGATGCTGCTTATTTTCAAACGATTTGGTTCAAAGAAACAATTGCATTTAATTACATGTAAATTGATGTAGCAAGAACGGTATATCCGGTTTTTTCTTTTTTAAAAACTTAGGAAAGCGGTGTTTTTCAAATAACCATTTTTCAAATAATTCGAAAAACAGTTTTACAAAAGAGTCGAATAATCGAACACCCTATTGAGTACTAATCAGATATTTAACAGGCAATTACACCGATATTTCATATAACAAATAAGCTAATTCTTTTCCTCTAAATATTCGAATTGATAGCTCAAAGATAGCTTTTTTTTAAGAGCTTGCCAAAGAGCAATATATATAATGTCCTTATTCCACTAGATGTATTAGCTGCATATCTGTATGTAGTTAAGACACTTTTAAACTTTAATGATTTGAAGACCTTAGGTTGACTATTAAGCGCCTTGCTAAACGAAGTAAAATACTAGTTGTATAGTGTGTGCTTAGGCACTTTCATACATAACTACATAAATAAGTATGAATGTGTACACCTCATACAAAGTACAAGTATGTGTATAGAACCATTGCAGTCGCGCTACATTGCACGTGCACCACAAATGCCAAAGCAACAACCAATCTGACTGTCACAGTGTGTCAACCTGCAAATAATGGCAAACACACACTCGCACACATATGTATGTATATACATACATGCGAACAGATGGACATACAGGGAATGCATAGACATACATACATACATACATACTTAACATATGTATTGTACATTTATATGTTTGTATGTATGTACATATGTGAGTGCGTAGCGTTCTATGCACGAATGATTTTTAGCCAACATCAGACAACAACAGCCACCTGTTCCCAGCCAGAGCGCCATGGCTTGTTGCATGCCGCTAGTGACACATGTGGCACGCAGCATTAGAAGCACATCAATGCCGCACAGCCACACAAACACACTCACACACACACACACACCAATTGATGTTTACTTTAGATTTTCGCCAGAATCCTTACGAGCGCGTGCCGCAGCCAACAACGAGATGAACAAGCACAAAACACATGTTTACAACCATATTCTGTGTGTGTGTGTGTGTGTGTGGTGGTGTGGATGCGTGAGCGCAGACACCTGTTGATAAACAAATTAGAAACTAAGCGCCATCGAATGGATGCCTCTCGGCGCAATTCGCACATGTCGTCGTCGTTATGCGGCGCTCTTGCTGTGTTAGGTTGATGTTGTTGTTGTTTTTGGTGTTTGTACTGTTGTTGCTGTGCATGTTGGTAGTAAGTTGTGTTTTAGATTTTTTGTTTTGTTCGTTTGTCGTGCGCATTGCCCCGAAAATTCGCAAAAAAAAAGGGCAACGAAGCGCTGTCACGGCAGCGACGCTTGCAATGGCAATAACACCAACACCAACAACAACAAAAATGAAAGCGTCTAAATGCTTTACACAATGCCAACTTTTGTGGCAATAATACGAACGAAAATTTGCTGCAGCATCAACCGAAACAGTTGCGTCTAATGTTTGTTTGTATGTAAATAGTTGTGGCAGTGTGCCCATACAAAAACAGACAACTGTTGCATGCCACCGGCGAATGAACGGGCTATTTGTGCGCATGTTTGTTAGAAAGTAAGCGCATTAGAAACTTTGTATGTACGCAGTTTCGAAACTATTGAATAAACTTAGAAAGCGATTAGTGCGGACATAGACACTGTTGTTGTTGCAAATCATCACTTACATCACTGCCGCTGCGTGTATTTATGTATGTACGTAGATGTGAGTGTGTTGTACAGAATAAACCATTTCATCTACTGATTTAATAATCTAATTTACTGGAAAATCGGGGCTTTTGTGGCGTGTTAGCTAATGAAAAATGTTTAAATTTCTCGTTTAGTGAATAAATGTCAGAGAATAATGTATGTAATCATATTTATTTAGTAACACATAGTTAGTTACGTATGAACCTAATTCTATTTCAAGTCCCAGCTATAGATTGGTTATGCCTTTTGGTCAACGGTTGGCCAGAGATCGTCCTCAATGGCAAGCACTTATTCAAACACTTTTAGTTAAGGTACATGGCGTATTAGTAACATTGAGAAATAACGAATTGAACTATTCGTAAGTCAAGCAAAGATATTCTTTTTATTAATCTGCTAACAAATATTTTAAGATTACGCTCTGTTCGCAAATTGTAGCACAAATACATGCTCACACATTTGGGTAATTTATTTATCCTCTATTTATTCTTTAATTTAAAAACAATGTTAATTCTCTAGTAAAAACCATTAAAAACAAATTTTTTTAATAAAAATAACCTTTTTGAACTTTAAAAAGAATTCTTAGAATATTTTGGGGTATGCAGATATGTAGCTCAATAAATTTTAGTACGCAATTTTATAATTCCTTCCATATAAAAGATAAACGCGCTTGCTAGTCGCAGAGAAATGTTAGGCATAACATTTTTAGTCAAGTTACTGACAGGCTTGACGTCTAGCCCACCTCTTCTGGCCGAAGTGAAGTGGTACGTTCCCTTCCGAATTTCCAGGCATTACCGGTCTCTTTTTCTAAAACTTGCAAAACTAACTTTGAATTTAACGAGCCACTTCGTTGTTTATGCCAGGACTTTAACTTGCACTCCGGTTCCTTTGATATTTCCGACTCACTTTTTTACAAAAAGAATACCATACTTTGTACTCTCAATAGATGATTGATTACACACACAATTACGCTTTATAACAATTTTTACTATCCAAATTAATTTAAATTTGAAATCAGCTGATGAACTTTTATTCTGAAGCCGAACAATTTTAAAGTCTCGACATCCAACAAACTCTTAAAAGCTCATTTGATAGTCTGAAGCTTTTATGATATTTTGCTAAATCATTGTACATTTTGTAAATAGTTTTAAAAATGGGTGTTTATGGTTGTTCTTAGAGAATAAACTATATTTTCTTTAAAACAGTTTAATTAGAAGAAAAATTAAGAGCCCATCTTTTTCAATATATGATTGGGCTATAATTTGTAAAGATAGTATATTATACAGTGAAGCTTCTCATTAAAGACAGTGCTGTTTTCAATAGTCCTACAATTTTTTTTGCGCACAGCTATTTACTAAATTTTACCCAACAAAAATCTTCCAGTAAACGAAAAAAAGTAATAGCCAGATCTCGTACAATATTTAAAACCATTTTGTTCGAAAAATCTGTGATAGAAACGATATAATAATTTATCCTCCCTAGTTAAGAGTTGTTTTTCATAAAAAAAAAAATTTAAATTAAAACGCAGTCAGTTCTTTAACAAAAATCTACTAACTTTATACCAAATTTATGATAATTTTCTAAAGACTATTTTTTGGTCTTATGAAAGAATTTATTATTCACAATTTTATTGAGCTCGAGGCCAGTTTGTGGAAGATTTTATTTGGCAAATTTAAATAGCGGAAAAATTAGCTGCTCTTGTTTTTAGTTGGTTTGTTCAAGGAAGATGGAATAAAGACAAGGGTCCAATCGGCAACCGTAGCTCAGCATGTAGCGTGTTGGCTCTGTAAAAACGAAGTCATTGATTCAAAGCCTGGGAAAGAGCGGTGATGAAGATTAATATAATAAATTAAATTGAAAGAAAGATTGATAAGGAAATATGGTGGTTTCCGAAATACTACTATAACTTCTACCATTAAAAAATTGTTGTTGTTTTTTCCAAATAAAATCTTCCACAAACTGGTCTCGCGCTCAATAAAATTGTCAATTATTATTTATGATAATTTTTAAGTTTTTCACTAAAATTTAAAACACTTTTCTCAGAAGCCCTTTGAAAACTTTCGAGTATGTGCTCCCTCAAAAGTCATTTAGTTTTAGTATAACAATATGCAAGCTTCACAATTAGAGGGAAATTTAATAGAGTCCTTAAAAATCAATATATTTCAATCAGCAAACTGTGCTTTCTTTATTAGATTTTACTGGATAATATTCAAATATTTAATAAATAATTATTTAATACTAATTATTAGTTTTGAAAATATGCTATTGCCTTCCTGCGATCCGATATTTTTACTAAATACATTTTGCTTTTAAGAAATTGTTGGTAGGACACTGTCATACTCGTCATACTGAAATGTGTTAACTAGCAACGATTTGTTTGAAACTTTCTTAAAAACAATATTTCTTTCGGTAACTTTATTAAAAGTAGAATTATGAGATCCTGTCGAACGCAAGGTCTCTTTGCCGCTGTCTCTTTGAATTTCTGTTATTTCTCTCTGTTAAAAAGATACCGAAAGATAAATCTAGAAACATTTTTTTGATATTTTTAACACGTCATTCGGCGATTATGAGGTGCAGTGACAAATATGTGGATACAATGAAAATTTTTTTGAAAACCATTCGATATAAAATAATCCGATGTTTCTTTAGAAGGGGCCAATTCAATTAAAATTCCTATCGCCTACTGATAAATGACTAAAAAGTTTTGAAGTAATAAATGTTAAAAACCCATTTAAAATTAAATGATAAGCTACTAAATGGCCAACTGCGAACTGATTTCGGTACTCATAAAGTTGATAAAAATAAAGAAAGGGGTTTTCTGTTTTTTTTTCTTTGTTGCCATGCAAAACTTAACGGTATATGTATGTACAGCACATCTCGGCTTGTGTAACATGCTCGGCAAAATGGTGGCGGGAGTCGAAATTTTCGGTCGCTGCCTGTTGCCTCTCGGCATTTGTCGCCTCATTTCGGCCACTTGTTGGGCGCTGCCAAAATGCAACTACAGCATGTACAAGTACTACAACAACAAAAAAAGGCTAATGTGCAACAAGTGCGTCAGCCGAACACGACGCGCAAGAAACCAAAATAAAATCTAAAAAAAGGGCACCAAAAAGAAGACCAACAACCAGAACTTGGCGACAGGCGACAAGCTACAGACGGCGGCTCTGCCTGCTGCTTTATTTTGCTCGTTACGATTTTTTGTTACATTTCGCAGAGAGCAATGTTGTTGTTACTGCTGCTGTTGTTGTTGTTGTTGTTGTTGTTGTTAGTATTGTGTGTTAGCGCTTGGAACATTAAGCACTTTTTGGTTCACCGCCACACCACAGCTCCGCACTTGGACTGCGCTGCATTGTCATTGCAGTAACAACTATTTCCATCCTTTGTGCATACACACATATATACATCCACATATATTCTGGAGAGTTGACGTGTGTGTGTGTGGGCGTCCCTGCTACATCTTCTCCGCTTATGCAATCCCACATTCGTCCGATGGGTGCTTGCTTTGTTTGCCTCCGCCAGCCGCTAGCCGCCAGCCGCCAGCCACCGCCTGCTCATCGCACTAACTATTTAGTTTTCCTAACATTTTTCTTCATGTCTTGCTGAGTCGAAACTTTTTGTACCACCACACAACCCCGCAGACTGCGCTACTCGTGTGCTTATTACGCAGGCATTTTCTTCGAAATATGTCCTTGGGTCTTGCGTTCAACTGCCGGGACCGTTGCCAAGTGTCGCGCGAAGTGTTGCATCTGAAAGTTGAACGTTTGCTTGTTGCCTCAACGGGCTTGTTTGCATCAAACTTTGAAGCGCCGTTGCAAATGTAGAAGCACTTCTTAAAACTTAAACTTTGACGACTTTTCGACGACTTTCGGTGTGACGTCGCAACATCAACTGCCATCTTCACTGTTGCATCCACACACGTGTTTAATGTGTTCAACTTGTTGAATTTGTTGCATGAGCACGTAAACTGTTATTGGGGCTATTACTTTTTATTGACTTTCATGTTGTTATGCATTTTGGTATTTACGTGGTACAATCGCCTGCACTGAGGCGCTAGGCCATGCGGAAAGATGGCGAGAGGGACAGAAATCAATTTACTCTTTGACTTTCGTCAATAAAGTTTTTGAGTATCCACTTCAGTTTACTCATGCAAAGGTTATGAGCTGCATAAAGCTGTCGTAAGCCGTAAGCCGTTAGCAGGAAGATGAACTTTAGTTCACTCTCAGCTAAGGCAGCTTTAAAAATCTCTACGGTTAAAAATGAAAAATGTATGCTTTTCTTTGTTCGGTAAGTATAAGTATTTTTGAATGATTTGAATCTTTGTACAGAAATATTTCATGAGCTGCAAGTAGAAAAATAGCTCCCGATAAACACTTTTTTTTACAATGGAATCTTAACTTAGTACACCTACAGGCACTAAATGTAATTCTGCACCACCTGGCCAGAGAATTCCACGCACTTTCGTAAACTCCTACAAACTATTTAATCAGACTCCAAGAGTCAGGCTATTGAAGGTATTTTCGACAAGCAAAATAAATCGATATACAATTCTATTTTTTCATCTTATGTGTCACTTTTTGTTAGATTCAGAGAAAAACTTTGAGTTGATGTTTTTTTTTTTCTAGATAGAATTCAAGTAAAGGCAAGATAATCGACGAGAGTCCCGTTGAAATCGAAAAGAGGAAAAAAACAATACAAGCAAAGCGCATCCAAATAAATCAAACGTTCTTCAGGGCAGCCATGTGAAGCGAGGAATACATTATTTTCTTCCTCTTGTGCCCTAGAATAATGCCAGATATTGTTGAGTGGGGAAAGATTATGTTTGAGATACATTTAGACGAGTTGGGTGCGAAATGTCCCCAAATGTCTCCTAAAACATTTCTCATTTGGACTCAAACCAATGTTCTAACACAAGTAATTTGTGCTATCCTTGAAAGGCTTTGTAGAACTGGTCTGCCGAGCATGTGAATTCATCGTCTACAAAGAGTTGCGCAGTGGTAAACAAGTTCGCACACATTTTCTTATTCTTTAAACAATTACAACTGTGACAGTAGTCCGCAGCGTTTCATTCTTTTTTCGCTGCCAATACTCCGATTAGACCGTGACATGTACATACGAGTTCTTGTTAGAACTGATAGCTTATTTCTTCTCAACTCCAGGGGTGTCGGGTTTCAATTTTTTTTTTATTATGAAAGCCAGGAGAGATTTTCAGGAAGTTGTAAATCCAAAAGCATAAAAACTTCATTACGACTTCAAACAGAAGAGCATCTTCTAGAAATGTCTTATCAACACACCTGTTTAATTTTTATTTGCCTATTCCTGCAAGGAAGCTCTAAGTTCGTTCTTCCTAATTTAATTTAACCTGAAAAAACAAATTTAAGTCTCCCAACTACGTTGGTATTCGTTTAGGTTAAAATTTCAAAACAGTACAGGACGTGTAGAATATAAAGCAAACAGTCTTATTGAAATGCTCAAAACTCAGTGTGATTTTCAATTAATTATTTCATTGAAGTGAATTAATCAAAGCAGCCAACAACAACTGTAATGCAATTCTTTACTTTTTCATTTCCACTTCTTAAGATTAAATACTTACAGGTTATTATAATTTCTACAATTTATTACACCATCCATGAAGATTCCATTTGAAAGATAAAATCCTGTATGTATTTTTTTTTAAATAAAATTCTTAAACTATGAGCTTTTAATCTTAATTTAAATTTTCCTTAAATTTCCTTTTAATTCGCGAAACAATATCACTCAAACGTTCTATAAATCTTTCAAATTTGCAGCCTAAAATTTGATTTTTGTCACAGTAGGAATGAAAAATAAATACGAAAATGGCACGACGCAGCTTCCGTCCAAATGAAAATTTATCGAGCCATAACCGCCAAAAGGACATAAGCAACAAATACATTTTTCAATCAGAAGGTGTTTTCAGCTAATTTTCTCCGCAGTTAAGTTTCACATTTGAATGCAGCTTTGTATAAAAGAGTTACGTTGTTTTTTCTTCAAAACGCGACTATATTTATTAAAATGCGCTTTGCTTCTGCCAATAAATTTAAGCGAATCAGCCTGCTTCTCTAAAAGTTTTCATTTGTCGGTTACGTGATTTTAGCGATTATGGCTCGATATGTTATAATAATTTTTTGTGTGAAATTAAAAGTTGAACTCCGAGAAATGTTTTATGTGGTTATGAAATCAAAACTATTTGAAAATCAGATTGTATTTAAATTTGAGGTGTTTAAGATCAATAAAATTATTGTACACTGGTCCCAATTTCAAAAACATATTAAAAAAAAATAAAAAATAAAAAAAATCCATCAAGTCTTTCGTTAGTTCAAGCTGCTTAAAAAAGGTTATTTTGCTTTCTGTAAAATTCGACTTCCACTGTAATGTGAAGAGTTAGCAAATTCTTCTATTTCTCTAGATTAATAGGCGGACACCATATAATCTGTGTTTGAATCTATTTTAATTTAAAATATGGATATATACATACATGTGTTGTAAGAATTGATAAAAGTAAAATAATTTACCAAAATAAAATCAAGTTCCATACATATTGAATTTCTCTGATTTTTTATGCTTCAAACATAATTACTATGCTAAAATGCCGGTTTGTGCAAAAAAATTAAAAAAGGCAAACCAATTTTAACGGTGCTAATTTTTTTAATTTTTAACTAATTTGTGCATAAGCAAATGTGAGGTTATGTACCTTGTACTGGCAAACGTTTTGGTGCACAGTGTTTTTTTTTTTTTGGTTTTTTGGTAACATAATGAAAATCAGTAAATATTTTTGCGGCACATTTTTTTTATTTATTTGCCTGCAAACCGTATAAGAACCTTTTTTAAATCACCTTCATTTGCCTTCCAGCAATGGCGAAGACTGAAGCTGTGGGTCTTGGACTGAGCCTCTGCGGCTTAGATATAAATAATCCAGCAAGAAGCGTCCGATGCTTCTTTTTATGTTCTTATTGATATAAGTCTCTTTCGACATGCTGATTTGGACGAATCCAACTCTCATTGGAGAACGGCCGGATTTTTGAAGCACGAAGAAAACATAATTTCTTTGATTTTTTAGTGGTAAACATTTTTTTTTTCCTACGATACTATTTTTAAACGAGCAACATTTCATGTTTGCGAAAAAATTATATAGAAAAAAGCCAATTGCTAAGTAATTATTTTTTTTAAGTGTATAAATTCGATTGTTATCAAGAGTGAAATTGTTCTATTCGTGTACGAAAATAATGGCTAGCACAAAATTTTTCTTAAAGAAAATTTAAAAAATCTCTTAATATTATTATTTGTTAATACAAAGTTATTCGTCAAAAAATTTGAAACAAAAAAATATCTGATCTTTCTTTACTAATAAGTCAATTTTATTCCTATTTACGATAGAAATATAACCTATAAGTTCGCCACCGTCCAACAGGCGCTTACCACCTGAGTGGTTGTAGATGTTCAAAAAAAATAAATGACTACAAAGAATATATGTACGTTCATGCATATAAAATAAAAAATGCCAGCACAACTACTTAATACACCTGTTAATTACACAAATATTTTTTTAATAAAATAAGTTATAGAAAAATATAAATATAGAAATTAATAAAATAAATCAATCGAGAGCTGAATGTACTGCCAGCTAATACACCTTTTCTAATTCACTAAATTTATGTTGTATAACTGGGCATACTATGTATATTTATAGTAAATACATAAATAATATTAGGTAAATTCAACATTCAGTTTTTAAAAGTCTTCTTCCAATTCCAGCTCGCAGCACACAAACGAGTAATAAAATGATTTATTTGCCATATGGCACAACTTTTTAAGCTACTTCACATATTTTCTCAATCGGTGATCAATATTTTTAGTAATAAGATATTCCTTAGAACTTGAAATTTTCCGAATTAGGCACTCAAACTGACGACTGAGCACCAAAAATGCCAATTAAAAAGCAAAACCAAAGGAGAGGTAAAAAACTAAAATTTAAACAAAAATCTTTTTCTTACCGAAGTGTATATAATTTTCACTTACCCCATTTTTGATGCAACTTGATTGAGTTTAGCTTTTGTTTGTTTGTTTTTTTTTTTCTTTAGTAAATCTGTATTCTTTATTCGATGCTCACTTTATTGCGCAGCAATATTTGAATGAAATACAAATAGTTTATTTTCGATGATTGCTCGCATATGTTTACACACTTTTGTATGCGTGTTTATATTGCATGCCACACACATACACACACACACACACAGACGTTTATCATACTTAGACCGGAAGTGAACAGCTGTGATTAGTTGCACGGCTTTGCAGAGTTTGTATGTGTCACTAACATTCGTCACTTTGATGCTTTGCCGTGCACACTCACACGCACACACACATACACACACACACATATACGCGCTGATTAACCATTGCGAGTTGCATAACAACGTCACTAACGCCACTTAGTGTGAATGGGCTGATATATCTGCCACTGCGTATTTGTGCTCGTATTCGCCTAAATGTATGCCACAGCATGCAAATGACGAATGTGTAATGTGAAATCTACAACTTGTGGCGGCAAGAAGCAACAGTTGGCTGCTTTACGTATTTTCACATATGTGCATATTTGTATGTGTTTTGGCGGTGGCAATTGCCAGGTGAGTGCCAGAGAGTTTGAATAAGCACAGCAACAACAATGTTCGAAACTACACACAAAACTGTTGCACAAAAGTCAATTGCAGCACAAAAATGGCGCACCTTCAATTACACTGACGACAAAGACAAGATAAACACCGTTAAATTCAACATCAAATACTTTGCAACATCTGTTGCCTCCGCTTGACTTCCTGTTGAATGCGAATTTCAAGAGTTTGTCGTTGTTCTGTTTCTGTTTCCTTTTTTTTCGTTTTTTTTTTGTTTTTGGTAGCGACCGACTAGCAACGAGTCGTACGTAAGTAATGGCATGTGGCAAATGCCGCACGCCAAACGAATGCAATTGTGTCGACGAGCACACTACAAGTGGTTTTGGTTGCTAAATTCACGACGAGTCGTTGTCGTCCTGTTAGGTTGGTTGCTGTTGCCAAACTCACTTGTTGCACAATGCCAGGCAGCAACTAGCAGCCAGAGCCAGGCAGCCAGAGTCGCCGTCGTTGCCGTGCACTAGCAAAAAAAAAAAAACAAACTTCTATATTACATATGTACACAATCCATACATAGGCACACACACACACACACACACATATACTATTCCACTATTATATACTAAATATATTCATTTTCGACGAAACGACGAAAAATGGCATTGTCGCCCTCAAACTGCAGCGCAGCGCCGAAAGTAGTTGAAGCGACGCGACGCCATGCTTGGTGAAGCGGCAGCAGGAAAAGCGAGGCGAAGAAGACGAAAAATAAGCGTCACAATGCAACAGGCCACACACACACACACACACACACATACACAATACCCAACAGCCAGAGCGCGCGGCAGCATAGAATAGGGCGCTGACGTTGCCGAAGCTGCTGCCACTGCCCCATCGAGCAGCCCTGCCTACAACGAGGATAACGACGACGAAACTTTTTTCGAGCACACGAAACTTTGCAAAAAACTTTTATATAGTTTTTCGCCGTTTCCTCATTGGCGTTAGTGTTTGTTTTTTTTTTGTTTTTTTTTTTTTGTTTTTGAGGGGCCCATGTGGCTGCTGGTGTGCCACACAAATGAGCGTAGAGCCAACTACTATGACTACGACTACGACAACTTGCCGCCCCCCTTCCTCGATCCAAAGCCACTGAATTTGTATAGAATTTTTATATTTTTCGTCTCTTGCATCCTTGGGCGCCCACACACTACTCCCACCAACGGCCACATAAACACACACATAGAGCGCTACGTGCCGCTACTTATTGCTCAAGCGTTGGCTTATATAATATAATTTTTCTAAACATATACACATACATACTACATACATACAAACATATCTTCGTGTAGTTGTTGTGCATACACACTGTTGCATGCGAAGTTGCCCGCCTCTTGTCCCACACATCTCTTGGAATACTCGAAAGACGTGCAACAGCCACAGCGGCGATGTGGTGTGAGGCGCTTAAACAAATATAAAAAAAAAAACAAGCGTTCATTTCGTTCACCGCCCACCCAATCGAATACATTTTTTCGTTCGCCTCAATTTTTCTCAATTTTTCTGCATCATCCGCCCTCACCCTCACCCTCACCATCGCCCTCGCATGCTTGCTCTATGCAATCCACCTACATTTTTTCATTCTTCTTTCATTTGTTGTTGTTGCTGCCATAGTTTCTTTGGTTGGTGTGTGCGTTTCCTTTTTGTTTAGTGCCATGAGAAGACACGCAAAAACTTTTTCGTCATTTGCTAACAGCAAGCAGCAATCCAATACCATCCCACCATTGCTTTTACTTTACCGCCTTTGCTTCTCGTCTGCTTCATCTATGTAACTTCTTTCGTGCGTTGCTTGATTTTTTATACCGCTACACTATCTCTCACAAACGCTCTGCTTCCTTTCTTTTTTCGCCGTTCGACATTGCATTCCACTTTCGTCTACTTTCGTCTACTCATCCTTAGTTTGCACACAAAATCTAAACCAACACGAACACACAAATTTATACTCGTAGCGTCATCGCGTCCTTGCATTCGTTCGCGCTCGTCCGTCTGGCGACCTCAGCAGCACTATTTTACAAGCAACCCCCTGCCCTCGAGCGCCCCTCGCCTGGTTGGTATTTTTTAATGTGTTTTTTTTTGCTCATTTCTGTCTCCTTTGGCGTTTGGCGCTTTGTCCTACCTCACGGCAAGCAGCGCTTGTTGTTGTGTTGCGGTGCTGCATTTACACTCAAACCATTCTTTGTTTGTTTGTGTGTGTGCCCGAATGCCTTACCTTATGCTCGAATTTTGTCGCTAGCTTTACGTTTTGGAAGAATTCAGGTTGCAGAAAGCGGTGTTGCCACTTGTGTGAAATTAAATAGTCGATAGCAATTAGAGCGTGGAACTCGATGCTATCCAAAGCATATCCCAATATTATAAATATATTCTAGGCTGGTAACCGTATCCGTAGAGGTAGACCAGTTGAGGACGCGCTTCAAGGAATTCATCCCTCATAAACCACTGGATATTGAAGGAGCTTTTAACAACATCCGGACGGAAGAACAAAAAGGTACACAAGTTCTTTGTGAAGCAGAGCTCTTAGTGATAAACGCAAATCCGAAGAAACTCAGAGAGGAAAAATAATAAAAATGGTCTCTAATCATAGGCGAACGTTAAGTGAGCCAATGGAGGTTGCACTAGGTGATGTCTCTTGGTGTGCCAACCAGAACAATCAAAGAAATACCCAATCGAGAACGAAACTCTTACCGTTCATCAGAAAAAAAAGAACGCACTTTCTCAGCACAGATTAAAACCATTGCCATGAAAGTCTACGTCGAAGCGAAATACCTTCGTATCATTCTGGACCCCAGCAAATCAGAAACTGAAGCATGAAGTAGAGAGCTAACAGCATTTGGAAAACAAGGAGGACTATAAACTGCATCATCTCCAGTATTTACACAGTCAATTACGACAGTTAATAGACCGATTGTAGCAAATGAGTTCTTTGCTTGGTTGAGAGCTCTAGAATTGGATAGTAACGACAAAGTAACTAGAAAAATGCATAGATAGACATGTCTCGGCACTTCGGGTGTGGCTACAACGAGTACCTTTAGACTCAGGGATGCAAAGACCTAATTGGTTAATTGCAGCAATGATGTAGTTAAAAAAAGGGTGTTGAAGCTGATTTAGAAGCCGGCACAGACAAATTTGGGTTGCTTAGCGTTTCAATACTAGGATACCCATAATATTTCAAATCAGTGAAGAATGGGATGCAGGACCCCCAGTTTACGAGGGGTGGAGGATATCCATTTATAATAAATGTATAAAAATGAATCAAGACACCAGAGTCGGCATCTACTAAGGGGTCCTGCTGTTCAAAGAAATATTTTCACTGCAGTTTGTTTCCCTGATAGGAATGTTTGGAAGGCAAGCTTGTGACATCGGAGATTGTATTGAAATGTCCTCTCTCGCTCTCAATATCACTCTCGTCTGAGTCCTCTCGCGATAAAATATCAAAGGGAACGAGTAGAGAAATGGGCGTTAGGAACAAAGTGGATCCGTGATATTGCGGTAATGCCACAACTGTAGAAAAACCAACAAACACTAACTGTTGATGCTTGCCAGGGTAATCAAGAGTCCAATGATCACTTTCTATGACGCTTCTCGGTTCTTCCCAGTCGAAGCGTCTCAGGCACTTGGGATCACGTTTCGGTTATTCTAGGTATCATTTTGGATAGCTATTGCTTTCGAATTTGGGAAAACCGCCCCCCTCTCAGGCACCTACCAATGTGAAACTATTCCTGCTTAGCCTGCTGAAGCACACATAATGTGGTTTAGTAAGACAGAGTGAAAAGTGGCTCGGAGGCTCGTCTCTTTTATATAAAAGAGTTTACTTCTTTGCGTGGGGAAGCCCCACTTTTTGTGGTTGTTTGAGATCAGTCTGGATTCTGTTCATTAGTGAAGTGCTCCTTGATATTCCTTGGCGGTGGTTCAGCGCAAATTCTAGACAATTCAAGTGGTACAACATTTTCACCGCTTTCGAAGTTATGCTCAAGCTTTTTTCGATACCTTTTCAAACTTCATGTTTTTACGAGCGCTGAGTTCACGCGAGAGATGCTATGGACTAAGGCTAAGAGTTCATAAGCCACAGCTTGTCATTCTAAACCGAAATTTTTTGTAGTTAAAATGAATAGCTTGTTTCTCTAGCCAGCTGTGCTGAAGGGAAAAGCCACGTCCTGTTGCAATACACGTTTTTTTACTCTTTCGGCGTATTTTAGGTTATCGATGTTGCTCAAAATGATATCCTCGTCCTGTCAAAGATCTCTATTGTGTTTGCTAATTTTGTAAAGCCATTGCATGAAACTCAAACATATGGCATCGATGCATAACTACCCTGCCACAACATGACCACAACGAACACATTTCTTTCGCATTTCTAACACAACCTTACAGCTGCAACAAACGAAAAAAAAGTCACCAATGTAGCAGTCAGAATTGCATTACGCTATTCGGCACCTAAAACGCAAAATACAAAAGTTAAACGGTACTCAACGCTCAACAGCTTCGTGTACAATACCAGCAAAGACGGCTGAGATGGGTGGCGGAGAACTGAGCAATGACAACAACACTCCATACACACGCGAATGCATCGCCAAGCCTTCCAGCGGCGGGCATACGTTGGTGGGTTGTCCCAATTCGACCAAAGAAATGCCAACTAATACCCGAATGCAACCATCCAATCGACCCTAGTCGCCCCGCTAACACCCACTCAAACTGTCCAATACCAAAAATGCAGTAGAAAAAATGCAACAAACGAACAGCAAATAAAAACAAAACGACCAAAATATTGGTGAAACACTCGGCAGGAGAAGAAAGAAAGGAAGTAGCTAGAAGAAGATGAAGCAGAAGCAGAAGCAGACGCGCTACATACACTAAACTTCGCCTGGTGTGCGTTGAAATTTGGCTGTGTGGCGCGCAATGGTGACGCCCTCACTACCATCGTCGCATGCCAAAGCAACGGCAACAGCGGCAACAGCAACAACAACCACCCGCACACTATCAGCGACAACAACGCTCTGCTAAAATGCCAAATACCAACCCAAAAACTATTTGTAGCCGCTGAGTGCTATGCACCGAATCAACCCTGGCAGCGCTACCACCTAACTATTGTGCGCACACAGACACATATGTATGTACATACATGTATGTGACACATTGGGGGCGCAGCAGGCGCTTGCCACTCGCCGGCAGCTGCATGCCGCACACCACCGCCGCACGTTGCCACCACCCACTTGTGGCGTCTCACTCGGCAGCACATTTTTAACAGCCAAACTTGTTGTTAATGTTTTTATTTATTTTTTCTTCTTCTTCTTGTTATTGTTGTTGTTGTCATCATTGTTGTCGTCTCGCACACAAAACGCTAGTTGGCTGAGCGTTGTTTTTGTTGTTGATGTTGCCTACCACTTGCTGCCTGCAACACTTTTCGTTGCTGTCGTCGGCGATGAGGCAGCAAATAGCCTTTTTCGATAGTTTAGCTTTGCTCGCTCTAATTTTGAGTATAGTAGCCTTGTTGTTGTTGTAGCGCATACTTTTGCACGACGCTGGTGCACGATGCCAGAAGTTGGTTGGTGAGAACCAACGAAAACACCAAAAGGCAGCGCCACGAACTAAGAAGGCAGCAGCCGAAAGCAACTCGTAAAAATGTAACCTAAAAAGCGTTTTGAAAAAATTCGTTAAAAGTCTTTGTGTGTATGCGAGTGCACCAGAGAATAGTGTGGAAAAGGACAACAAAATAGCAATACTACTGCAACTATCAAAAGACCACACACACACACACCCACACACACACACCGACTCAACCCAAGTGATTGTGCAAGAAGTATTCGCTTTAGTAAATTCACTCCAACCAAACCGCCAGCCAACCCCCATTCTGCCAGTCGCAGGTCCTAGATGCGGCGCCTCCACCAACTCATCTCGTTTACGACACACCGGCTGGCAAGCAATCTGTGTGTTGTTGTTGTTGCATCATTTAACACTCTCGTAAGTTTGTGGCGCACTTTCGCTCACTCTCTCAATTGCTCATCTAAACATGTAAGTGGTTTTCATTTATTCCGCTGTCTTCGGCTAGTCGGCTTCACCTTCACCTTCCGCCACCCACCATCCATCCACCATCTTCGCCACAGTTCGCATCGTCAGTGTCCTTTGCAGTTGTGCGCCGCGGTGTAACTGTTGTTCGCAAGTTGCTTGTTGCATGTTGCATCCACCCAGCGATTGGCCGAAGATGAAGATAGATTCTGATAGCAAAGACGTTGGAGCGCAGGCTGTTACAGCTATTTATTATTTGTGCTCTTGTATGGCCAAACTGTATTGTGTATTGTGTTTTATAAGGAACTTTTATTGGATTGGGTTCTTAGCCTTCGCCGAACATATGGCGCGATGGCTCGGAGTAATAACTCTGTAAAAATTCACTACAATTAGTTTAGCCCTTGGAAGAAATTTTTGCAGAAAAGGTTTATCATGCTTTATTTTATTGTATTATTTTTATTTTTTTTTTCTGCTTCAACGCGATGACAAGTTTAAATCAATGCTTCTAAAGCCAGCGATCTCTCCAGCTCGATCAGATTGTTAGACATTATATTTATAGTTAGTTTGAAATAATTCTTTCGGAGTGTGTGTGATTCAGGATTTTTGCACTTCTTTTACGAGACACTTTTTCGCCTACCTCAAATCAAGTAGCTAAAAAAGCTTAATTGAAACTTCTTCTTATAACAAAAGTGATAGTTGAATGGGCAAGGATTTTCACAATTAATCTCAGCAAAGCCATACTTTCCCGAGTTACTCACTTTATTTGGATGATAATTTGCTTCTAATATCCTATCAGGTGGGGCTCGTAAGAGTTCTTAGATTAAACCAACAGAGCTCACATTTCGTTCGGCATTCTTTTAAGGAGAAATTATGAAAAACTTTCAGGAATTCGTACCTTGCCGTATTTATAAACGAAGGTCTGTTTCAGCAGCAGGTTATATATGATATTGATTCCTGACTTAATGCGTATTAGTTGTGATCTTCGCCGGTGAGAGTCCCAACTTTTCATGCTGCTAATGGGTAAACTCTAATGCTAGCTTGATAAGAGTTTACCTCCTTCGAGCTAGGAGTTCTATTATTCTAAATTATCGCTGTAGCGTCCATAATTTACCCCTATTACCATCACACAAAAGTAAAACTATCTACAAAAAAACGCCACCTCTATTGAATCCACAAGTGGATGTTGGTTACGTGATAAAGACGCTCACGCCAGTCCAACGCAAATCGACCCCACACAACTTGTATAACTAACCAAGACCTACATAAGTGCAACTAACAAATATAACAACAACAACAACAAGAACAGCACGAAGAAAACAGCATTCATGGCCCACACTCCCAATTCGCCGTCGATCAACGAAAAAAAAAAACAAAAAAAATTGGAAAAAAGTAAACAACTAAAACACAACGACCACGACGAAGGCGACGAAGTTTGCTGACGACGGACGATATTCGGCGCAAAAAATGCAACAACCAAAATAAACCCCATTCAACGCCACCCAAAATGTGTAGCCACAGTGCAAACACAAGCAGCAGAAGCGCTAAAAACCTCTTTCGGCGCTTTCGGTGCTTTCGGGCGCCGCCGGTGCGCGCACGAATTGTGTGAGTCGGCAGCACTTTGGTTGCTCGATTTTCGTCGCCGACCTTCACGTCGTACAGCGTACAACTATGCTGCCGTTGTTGTTGTTGGTGTTGTTGGTGTTGTTGGTGTGGTTGCTGCTGCTACATATTGCCATTGATGTTAGTGGTCGTATCGTACTCGGTATTCCTTTGGATTGCAAGCGGCGACGTCAGCTGAAACATCGAGGGCTAAATTGGGAAGTGTGATTGTGGGAGTTTTATTGAGCACGGTTAGTTATCCAACACTCACTCCCGCACCCAATTTTTCCATAGACACTTATGCACTTTTTAAGTACATAACATATAACGAAAATTGTCGCTGGAAAAATGTGTTAGATTTTGTTTCGCCTATTTTTAAGGAAGGAGAAGGCGGAAAGATTTGTGTATGCAAGACGGCGAAGAAGGCAATGAACGCGGGGTTAAGCGGCATTGGAAGAGCGAGGACAACAAGCACTGAAGTTTCTGGAGTGAATTTAAAAAAAAAAGAAAAAAACAACAACGTACATATATATTTAAATACATGCAAGTATATAAAGATTAAGGAGGAGGGTGTAGTTGGCGCATTGAACTGACTATGAAAAAATGCTTCACTTTGGTACGTCCGAAAAGCCTTTTAGAAAACGCCAGTCAAGTCCGTCTAAGCGCTTCCATTTTGGTGGTGTGGCTTGGGTGGCGGAAATAGTCGCCACGAAAGCGAACGAATTCATCGGCACACAGCGAACGAACGTTGGACGCCAGATGTCCGGCGGGCATAATGAGCTCGCTGCTTTTGCTAACAAGTGGTTGTGGCTTCTCATATTTTTGTGGGCGAATTGTGCGATAAAAAATGCATTTAACTTCTATGTATAAATGTTGTGTAGAGACTTTTAGGGATTAGGTGTGGTAGGTACACAAAATGAGATTATTTTAATGCACGAAGTGAGTGAGTTGAGGGTTAAATGTTAATTTTCATAAGTGTTTTTTTTTTGTTTTCTTAATTTTTGACTGAAGTTCGGTTGTAGTGAAAAAAGTAGTAATGAATTGTTTGGCAATATTTTAGTTTACCGCTGCGAAGGTTTGGGGATTCAAAAAGCACTTGGGGCTGACATACGGCACTTTACGCGTTGTTCTGCTGGCGCGTCACGAGTTGAAATACGAATGAAGATTGAAGTAAATTTTTAAGAAGCCTTTAATGTTAATTTTGTTTTTAAAATTATGAGGTGTATGCTAAGAAGGTAGAACACTTGACTGACAGAAAGTATAATATGTTGTTCGTGAAAACATAAATCTAAAATATCTAAACTAAAAATTTCTAAACAAATAAATTTCTACGTTTTTTGTGTATGTACAAGAAGCAAGGCAATTCAACGCATTCAACAGGTGTCCTACTTGTTTTTATGTAAACCGTATGGCAGCCATTGCGTATACGTAACATCGAAATTGTATTAAAATGCTGAAAATTAACTGACTGGTGAAAATAGATTGTTGTCAGTAAGAGTACCAGAATATTCGTAACAAAGTAAATTATTTTGTACAGCTTTGGTATTATTAGGAATTTCATTTACTTCTGCAATTTGAATTATTTGCGTAAATGATTTGATAAATCGACGCCGCGGCAAATGCGTCACTTTTCGTTCAAAAGAACTTTCGTGTACTGAGGGGAGAATATCTCTAAATAGTGTGCTACTTTGAATAGCTAAAAATTATTGAAAACAAAAACTACTAACTCCAACGAAATTTTTTTTTTTCAAATTGTTTTTATTTAAGAACTTAAAACAAACAAAAAAATGTTTGTTAGGTCAATAGCGAGAATATAAAAAAGGATGCAAAATAGTTTAGACTTTAATTGGCGACAATGTTCATATGTTTTTATATTTGTTATAATCAGGATTCGCAAGTATTTAAAGGTAAATTGTCTACTTAAAATTTGAAGAGAATAGAATGTTGGTTATTTGCTAAATAATACTTAAATAACATAATTTATAAATACTTTCTTTAATATATACAATTCAAAGAAGTCAAAAATTCGTCGTTATTTCATTTTTATTTCACGGTCAAATTAACATTTGACGTTTTTTATGTTTAAAGATTTGCTTTTATTTTACGGTCAATACTTTTAACTTTTACAAAAATATCATTCAAAATTATTTCCATATGTTTCAATGAAAATATGTGATAAAATATTTTAAAATTACAATTGTTTAAAATGAATACTTTAATAATTTATTTCAATGCTCTACTGTTACTTTATGATCGGAATAATAAATAAATGCTGCATGATTTACAAAAAAATAAGATCGGACCAAGTCTGGCTCTTTCAAAACGTTTAAAGGTCTCTGGTTATTATCACCATAAAATTAGTTAGCAAATTCCTAATATCCCATACTTCTTTTAAGATTCAGAATTGAGGTTGATGCGACATGTATTTCCGCTCAATCCACAACCGGGCATCGTAAATAAAGGACCAAAAAAAAAACATTGCTTTCCAATAGAAAACATTTAAAAATTTATTAATTTTGAGTAAAGAAGGATGGACTTAAATTTTTTGAATAATTTGGGTTCAAAAATTGTTATGAAAATTAATTGGCTTTGGACGTAATCAGCGTAGCAAATTTTTCTTAATCCGACCTAAGAACTTTTTTTATGCAGAAATAAAGCATAAAGAAACTCAATAAACTTATAAAGATACAGATAAGAACCTCAAATTTAATTAGATCATAGTTTTCCAACGTAAATATTTACAAGTAATGCTTTAACTTTCATTCATCAAATAAAATCAAATACAAGTTTATTTAGATAAAAAAAAATAGTTACATTTGGTCTTTCATTCATCTAAATTATTAAGTTTCCAGTGAAATTTATGTAGTCTCGACCCAAGTCGACACGCGGCTGTAGTGGCATACAAGAGAAAGAAGAACTTTAATCTACCCAATAAAATTGTGATAAATTAATTTCTTTTGATCAATGAATGTTTTCAATGAAAAGTTAACGAAACTATCGAAATTTTCTTACAACTCCCGAAGCCTATTAAACGCCTTATTTAGGAGTGAGTAGAACTGTCACAAATAAAATAGTTATAGGCTTAATGAAATAAGTTGTTAAAGAACTGTGTTTTTATTTAAAAAAAAAAATGTCAACCTCTACTGTTCTGGTCGAAAACCATGTTTTCGAAACGTTAAGTTAACAATAGCATTCACACATCTGTCCTTGAGCTACCGAAGTTTTTCGCTTTCAGAATGAGGAAAAAGAATTCTACACTTCTATAATGTGAAAGAAGCGCAGCGAAAGAGAAGTCGGAAAAATTTAGTATATTGAAAAATGAAAAAAATTCAAAAAAAAAATATTGTGGGGTTTGGATTGATAAAGTGAGAGCATTTTTACGCCAAATGAGAGCCCGACGATGGCAAAGGCAGCGACGACTATGACATTCAGGATACGCATTCGCTTACATACTACAAGTAAATATGTATATAAATTCAACGAAAGTAAAGAAAAGCACAAAAAATTGCTGCTGAAAAAATATGTAGTACTTCCACTAATGCAATTTTTGTAGTTAGGCGTAGGGGAGAAGGAACCGCCGCAGATTTATACTACCCGCCACAAAACTGTTGCATAAAAAGTTGCTATTTATTTAATTTTTTTTCTATTTTTTTGTTTTTGTATACAATTTCTGCAGCCATTTTTATTTTATACTCTTCATTTTATATTATCAACCTTTTTCGCCATATTCTGTGGATTAGTGAAGTTAGTTCGGTTTGCTGTGGAGGAGGCAGACGTTTGGTAATGGCGAGAGGAATTAAAATTATTGAGCTTATATCGAGGAGCACTTGCATCGAACCAAAACCCAACCAAGCGACCACTCAAGTGAATGTAGATGAGGAAAAATTTGTAGAGCCACCGCGAATAGTTTGGATGCGAAAAAAGTACTCACACGCTCACACGGAGTACGGCGGAGAAAAATACAACAAAATAGCTTGTGCTAATATATTTTTATGCAAGACCACTTCGGTGCAAATGCGCGCGCGTGTGTGTGGGTGTGTGTGCGATTGCAAGAGAAATAAGTTAAGAAAAAATTGGCTGAAATGGGATAAACTCAAGCACACACACACGAGCGCGCGTGCGACACCAGAAGTTCCCATTGCATTTCTGTATAGCATACTTACTTATGTAAGTACATACACAAAATATATTGATGGATATTAAATTCCATTGCCAGAGTAATGAGGCCGAGCTATAAATTTCGCTCGGCTTGCGGTAACGCTGCAAAATGTGGTGGAATGGGTTGTGAGTCGTAAGCGTTTTAAGTGCAAAAATGAACGCATAGCAAATGTCCTGTAATATACTTTAATATTTGTATATTTGTATGCATACTCGTGCCACTTCGTAAATTATACACATATCGACATACTTACATATGAATTTACTAATACACATAAAAACACTAAAACTCGTTGAAGCTATGTTGAAGCTTTGGCAAAGGAGTTCCTTCTGCTTGTGCTGTCTTGGAGCGTGTTTGTGTGTGTGTGACTGCTATAAAAATGTGATTATCTACACTGCAACGGTAACTGATATCGAAATTCATTTCCAAAATGCAATTAAAATTGAATTTGATTGCAATTTGGTTGCAGTGGAAAAAAGCCAAGAATAATATGCACTCACCAGGGGGCAATCAAATTGAGCATAAACTTTCTTCGAGATATTGTACTTTTGGTATTGGATTTGATATTGAGCAAATTAAAAATCGTTTACGCGCCAGTAGCTGTGTGTTTTGTTGTTAAATTTAAACCAAGGGTGGAACTCTAAATTTTTTTTTACGATTTTTTGCGTCAATATTGACTCTACTCTATTCCAGGAAAAATATTTTGAATTTTTCGTAAACAAACGAATTCAAATTATTTTTAGTATACATTATGAATACTGCCTATTTTTGTTCCTCCCGAAGCATAAATAGTACATTATTATTGAACAAATTCTTCACATGTTTTAAGTCAAGTGCGTGTTTGCAGGAGAAGGTAAATCCAAGACCTGCAATTGCACGAGGCTTGAAAACATGTAAAGGAATTGTATACTTACGTACTTTATTTAATAAACCCGTTAAAGTGAGTTCAAAGTCTTCATATTGGATAAAGTAACATAAGACGTCTCCCACATGTCACAGAACCCGTAGGACCTTTTCACTTTCATGTTTTGTCCTTTGTTACGCAAGTGAACCATTCTCTCAGTGTGCTGACCAGTTAAACTAGCAAACATCTTGCTGTCGAAACCTCCTTAACCTCTATTTTAAAGTCCAAGCAGTTATACTTGTCAAATATACATAAATTTTTACGAATATACTGCACACCCAATCAATTACAGTTGAACGAGATTTTTAAAATACGAACATTTTCTTATGATTATACGATATACATAGGTAGCAGCAAAAACAAACTTGATTTATCTCACAAAAAGTGTCTATAGTAATTTTCATTCGGCGCCCTCTAAAAGCGTTCAGGATCCGCCTCTGAATTAAACTGATATTCTTTTAGTATTTTTGATAGTTTTAGGGTGCAAAAATGGGGTGTAGGTTGAGGTTAACTATACTCGCTGAAGTTTAAAGTTTAGGTACTACGACCAAAGCAAGCCCTGCATTTAATTTATCTATTTTATTAATATATTTAACTTTTTTATTTTAACAGTGGTTGTACATGTAAGACATTAAGTCTTTTGAGAGTACATCAACTTGCGTTCTTGATAAATAATCAAACATTTTCAAATATTTAATGTAGAAAATTTATCAAGTTTCTTATATTCTAATCAAAAATCAAAAGCCTTATTGCTTAATTAATAATATGAAAAATGTTGATGACAAGTTATAAACTTTTAAATATTTGTAAATCTTTGTTAATTTATCAAGAACGCAGAATCGGCCAGTAAGACTAAGAAGAAAAATTTAGATTTGAGTTTTTAATTAACAAGTTATAAACAATGAGTTAGTAAAGCAGCCAATGAAGATAAAGGCAAAAGGACAGTTGAGAGAAGGAAAAATTGTTTTATCACAATCGCATCAACTATATAGACTTAAAGTAAATATGTATTATCACCTTGTATGTAGTTACTCATATTCAGTACATATCTCATGAAGTAAGGGATGTTGTTTCACAGTCTCACAGCGTTGATGAGAAATAATCTTGACGAGTTCAAAGCAGCAAGATAATCATTAATGCTATACCTTAGTATCACATTTTTTCATAAGGATATCTGGTCGAACCTTTTTCGACTATAAACGTAACGGAAGAAATTCTTGGAAATTAATGTAAGCATCTCTTCCTTAAATATATGTACTCGTATTGTCGCCGTACTCACGCAGAATTTTACGTTGGCATTGCCTTAATTATGTTTATCTTCAAGATCGCCGCTAGAGATGCAAGATTGAGCTTAAAAAATGGGTACATTTTTCTACGTTGCATAAAACTCTTTTTGTCTAACAAACTCATAAAAAATTGTATACTTTATTTGTTCTTCGCTCTTAGAAAAATATTTCAACAAGAGGGTGGCATTTCTAAAGGAATGGGGAGAACAACCTGCGAGCAGTGTTTTGCGCGAATGTTGAATATGTTGCAGAGGAGATCCCAAAATGTCTGCAAACGAAGAATCAAGCAAAAAAATTTTTTTTTTCAAATGTTAGGTGTTACGGCGTAAACTATAATTTATCACTTATAAGGATACACCCTTTAAAAATTGTCTGTGCATTTTCTGGATATACATTCTATCACGTATATTTTTTTGGTTTTTTGAATTTTTAAATTGTGCAAACATGATTTTTAAGCAAATTGTTTTTTTTATTAACAAAGGTATGAAAATTGAACTTTAAAAAAAATTTTATAAATTTCGAACCCTTTTTCAATAAAAAAAATATTTAAAAATTTTATTGAAACAACTTTTATTTTGCGAGCTATGAAGTGATGAAATTTGGCTTACGCCGTGACACCTTAAATTTTTATAGTCGCATAACGTTAGAAAAAACGTTTATTTTCATTTCCGGGCGTTCCGTCATATTTTATGAGTTTTTGTACAACATACTCAATTTTAATGAAAATCTAAAAAAATCGATTTATCATTGAAATAGCATGAAATGTCTTATATTTAAAGAACATTTCTCGACTAGCTTGTCATATTTTTAAGAAGTGTTCAGGACTAGTTCAAGAAAATTTTTAATTGTTTTTTTTTTTGTGATCATTTGGAGTAATTTGGGGACTAATAAAAGAACATTTCGGAACCGTTTTTATACGTGTTCGATATCATTTTACAACAAGCTCACGACATACTCTGAAGTTACGAAACCATATTCTTGAACAATAACCAAATTTGTTCTGAAATAGTTGAGAAATAGTTGCGACAAAAAAACTAAATATCAATTAAATCAATGCTTAATTTCTAATCTAATATATTTTGTTTGTCGATGAACGACGACGCTATTCAAAACTATATGTTTCAGTAGCTTTGTGGACAACATAAAAGGCTAGCGCTGGTCAAATAATTTCCGCGTTGCCAATAATCAGCTGTTCTGTACAGCAGCGTGAAGTTGGTAACATTTCGAAACCCCGATCCCAAAAAACTACACTTTCAATCTGTGTGATAGAAAATTGATACGAAGAGGTTTCAACAAATTGTTTTTTTCCTCAAATGTTTTAACGCTCTTCTCTTTTAGGATTGTTGCTAATCAAAGGCTTCGAGCTGTTATTAAATAATACAATAATATATAAGTTCTTCATATCTACATTCGTATTCATAAAAATGTGTAGATAATGAATATTAAAAAATCGACTTACCGACTATATGCAGCATATCTTTCGACCATTTCATCAATTCACGTTTAATTAAGCGACGTTCCTGCAGACATCTGGCATACGAGCATTCCGCCATGATTTCACAACAATTGCAATTATTCGATAACTCTTAATTCTTACTGTTACACAAATTGTTAGAATGAATTGTGAATTTATTGTGTTTTTTGTTTCTGTTTACCTTTTTGTAAGTTGAGGCGGTGGGAAATATATTAAAATATGTACATTTGTTAGCAAATCACTTGCTTCATTGCTACCTAGAAAGTTATATCGCATTTGTGTTCTGAGCAACAATTATGAAGAAAAATTTAAAATTTACAAAATAGTTAAATTGTTTCATTAAGTTTTTTAATGCAATTTTCGGCAAACATTTTTTTATTGTCTTACTTAGAAAAAATGCTCTGAAGATATTGACAACAGTTTGTCGTATTATTTCGTTTTTCTAAGTAAATCTTTACTCTAAACTCTCTTAAAAATATATTTTGCTTTTTTTTTAATTTTTGTAAAAAGTTTTTGAACACATTTTGGTACATATTAGTTGACTCATACGACACAAATTCATTTGCATAAATTTAGTTTACAATTTTTGTAAAGGTTTGCTTTCAACCTTGTTGCAGGTCTTTGTATGTGCCAGTTTCCGTTACTTCCTGATTCGTTGACGCGCTTCACGCATTGGAACGTTTCAAGTGGAATGTGTTGTTGATTTTTGTAGTCGCTTGTTTTTGTTGTTTTATCTAGAAATGAGAGTAAAAGCGCAACGATTAAATTATGAATATTTCTAAACTTAAACATACAAAAACACTAACAAAGCGAACAAGTCTAATGAATAATTTATATTTCTATTTTGGACCGCGACAGTCAAACTCAGGCGCAAGCGGCGCACAGGGAAGGGGCAGCGAAGGGGACAATAAGCGTGTAAGTGACAGGCGTCTTGTTGCATGCTTACAACGCAATACAAGTCGCCTGGCGCGCAAAAAAACGGGCAATGAATAAAATATATATGTAAGTATGTATATAAAGCGAAATGCATTACACAAAAAAGAAACTTCTAAAAATAAATGAATAAATAAAAAAAAAAACGCAAAAATAAAATTAAAACGCGAAAAACATTTATTAAAATCCAGTTGCATAAAAGCTGCGAAAAACCAGATTTGCAATTCAAGGTGAATGTGGAAACAAAATACCGTGGCAACGAAGCGCCCCGCGCCGCCTAACCACCGAACGATCTATCGACCAACCAACCGCCCATGCAAACGCCCGCCCGCCCAACGGCACACCCATGTTAACCGTATAGCAACAACAAAGCCGCCAACATATGCCGCTACAACAACCACAATTTGTTGCTGTCACTATGGCTGTGGCTGTGGCTGTGTCTGCTGCCGCCACACTCTCATTATTATTCTAATAGTTTTAGGTTGAGTCTATTTTATTTGTGTGGAACGCTTGTTGTTCTTATTGTTGTTGTTGCTCTTTTATGTATTCAGCTTTAAGCTTTCGCTTGTTCCAGCGCTCGGCGGACGCTTGTCACTTTCGGCGCGTCTGTCTATAAAATGATCTGGCTAGCGATCTATCTTGGCGTTCTTCGTATGTAGTTTAATTTGAAATTTATTTGAGCTGTTCTTGTTGTTATTGCTGCCATAAACGCAAAACTATAAAGCGAAAACACACAAAAATGGGCAAACAAGAACAGCAAACGAAAAGCAGCAAATGAATAAAATATTAATATTTATGTTCGTACATATGTTTCCATTTAAATGTTCGCGTGTGTATGCGCTCGTATGTGTTATGAAAATAAAATATTTAAAAAATAATAAAAAAAAAAAATATATGCGAAAACGAGAACTGAAAAGAGTTTAGAAATTCTATATTACATTTGTTGTTGTTGTTGTTACTTAATTCTAATTCCGCGACGAATTGCCGCATTTTGTTTAAATTAATTTATGATAAATTGCAGCAACAAGTGGCGTGATGCCCGTGCGCCAGTGCTGTAGAAGCGAACGGCGATGGGAGGGTCTTGAGTGAGGTGGGTTCGCCGTTGAAAGTGAAATTTTTTCTTTTAGTTGTTTTTCATTTTATTGTTTTGACACTTCCTCTATGCCTCAGCAAATGTTAAACAACAAAATTGTGAAGTCATAGGCCATGAAGAATGCAAAAACAAAATGCGACAGGAGATCTGCTTCGTTGTTTCTACCCGACGTTAAGTAATTAAAGCGAAAACATATATTTTTTTATTCTGCTGATAGTTCAAGTTCTTTTCCTTTTTTTTTAAATTAAAATGCAGTACAATCTACAACAAAAACCGCATAAAACCATATTTTAAAGTGTGTATAAAAATGATTTTATCAAAAAATTACTTTAAAAATTTTAAACTTTGAACACTTAAAAATGTGGAATTAAATTGAATTAAAAAAAAAAAAAAAAAAAACACAAGCTTCAGGTAATTAAATATTGCCGTTGAGCTTTAGGAATTTTTATTGCGGTATTTGCTTTCTATAATGCAAGAACAAAGATTTCGTTTGGAAGAACGCAACGTTCACAACTGAAAAATTGGAAAAATTCAATGGTGTTTCTCAGACAATTGAAACTTGCACACATTTTAAATTAAATAGGCTTTAAAACTAATAAAA
The DNA here is from genome assembly GCA_963971545.1 of Philophylla caesio. NCBI lineage: Eukaryota > Metazoa > Arthropoda > Insecta > Diptera > Tephritidae > Philophylla > Philophylla caesio. Next base: position 219,173,995 of record OZ020604.1, on the reverse strand, counting down.
AATAAATCTAGAATTCGGAAAAAAATTATACAAATTTTATGCAATTGTGTTGATTTTTTTTTTAAGTTTTAAATATTGGGTTTATATGGTCTTCGCTAAAGCATGAAATTTACCTCAATTTAAAAATACTAGAAACTAATTGGAACTAAAATAAGTTGCCGAAATTTGTTTAATATAGTGTTAGACTTAATGTAGTTGTACACGCGCTGTAGTAAACCAGGAAAGTGATTTTCAATCCGTTCGCAACAAAAATATAATTGATTTTTTTTGCAGAAAGTTGGCATTGGTTCCTAAATATGTTTTTGCACTTCTTTAAACTAATTTAAGTGATCCAATATTTTTAAAAAATTGCAGTTGGAAATTTTAGCTTCAATTTAAGCTTAACACCACCTTCTGTTTCTTAGCAAAAGCTTCTCTAATAGTTGGTAAAAACGCAAGTTTTTCTTTTAACATTTGGAGCTGATGGACACTTCAATTCCAAAAAATTATTAAAAACTTGCCGCTTGAAAAAAAAGGTGACCCGTGTAATTAGTGCTTTAGTTTCTATAAAAGTAAATATTTCGTATAGCTAAAGACAGCAAGTAAGGCTCCTGTAAACATCGACATATCCGACAAGTTTATCAAAAAGTATAATTTTTTTCAAGATCTTGGAAACTTATTTGGTGGCACTTCATAAGAAATATAGAAACCAAAAATAGTAATGAAAATTCAACGTAAGGAAAAATAAAATCTTTAGGATCTCATCTGATAAACAACTTCTAATAATACGAATCAAAAACTTAAAAGCATTCTAAAGAAAACAACAACAAGGGACAAGTCGAATGACAGCGATTAGACGATTATTATTATATAACTTGCCAAAGTAGTCGAAAGCAAATGATTAGTCGACTAAGTGTAGTGTTTAGTGCGGCGTTTAGACATCACTTAATTGTGTCAATTAGTAAATAATAAATAAATACGAAGACAATTTGCTAGTTGCCTCAATTAAAGTTCTGTCTGAACGCCGCTTTAGTAAAGTATTTTAAAGGGTTTTCGAAATCCCACCAATCGATTTGGCGACTAAGACTAGTTTAAAATTAAAAAAAAAAAAAAATTGATTTTGAATTAAATTAACTAAACATTATCTTAGTAGATACTCAGCTTGTTTTAACTGCTGCAAAATCGCTGCAGCTAACATTAATACATTGGGGGGTTAAGCACCGCGTGGCACTACACAAAAACATTCGAACTCAGCCACTGTGCGAAAAAATGAGCGTTTTTGTTTTCGTTGTTAAAATTTGCACACGGGGGCGCAGTTTATTTTTCCCATTTTTTCTGTATTTGTGCGAGCGTTTTTTTTCTCAAATTTATTTATTCTTCCATTTCGTTTGGGTTTGTCAACAATTTGCTGTCAATTGGGAAACTGTTTGCATATTAATGAATGCACTAGAATTTATTTGATTTCTATTCCGCGGAAATTTTTTAAACGAAAATAAATAGTGCAAGGAATGCAAACATATATACACACACACACGCACACACACTAGTAAATGCCAACCGCGACGAATATACAAACTTACTTACTTACAGACATGCTCATGTAACTATACATACAAAGGTACGAGTATGTGTGTGTGTGTGTGTGTATGCTTTATAGCAGTGCACTTTGGAGTTTTGTGATTTCAGTTGCAATTAAAATTCAATAAACATTTAATTTAACATTTAACTATGTGTTTGGCTGTGTTGTTATTTTTTTTTTGTTTTTTTTTTTGTTTTTGTTTTTTTGTACGATATGTGCATTCGTAACTATAAATGAAAAGCTGTTATGCAGGTTTTTTTTTTTTTTTTGTTGTTTTATATTTTAAGTTTATACTCTTTGCAATTGTAGATATTAACTGGAAAGTCAGTTAGCCAACGGACCAGTTTGATTATCTGAAATGGGTTTTAAATGTACTTATAAGCGCACGTATTTGAAATGGTAATGAATGTGGCGGAATTATTTTAGACACCCTTTTCGTTGGAATAGGAAATATCTAGAATTGTGTTGCTAATCATACATCAGTTCGGAACACACAAATTAGTGTGCAATAAAATTTTGCTATACATGTTTGGTTGTTGATTTATATTTAAGGGATGCAAGCAAAAAGGTAATAAAGTAAAAAAAATCACTACAAAATCATTAAAAAAATTTAATTATATGAAAAGTATTAAACAATATTATTGCACATTTAAATTTTTAATTGTTATTAAACTTCGCTTTTTGTCTCTCACCTTACTTCCCTTTTAATTTATTACAAAATTTATGCTGACGTGTCTAAGAGCCAATTTCTGGTGAGCCACTTAAATGTAGCGCTATTGTTGCGCTTGAAATTGTTGTTGCATTTGTTTGTATTTATCGAACAGCTGATTGTTGTTTGGTATAAACGCAGGGTCATATATCTCATATTCAATAGCCAAATAAATTTTCGAAATTAATTGACAATCTTTACTTAAATATCTCATCCGAAATCGGACCTAAGTAAACACTTCGCAGAAACTTACAAAAATGCTCCTTTAATCGTTTGGCTTAATATGTGTGTCCCTTTTTGTCGCTTATCCCCCTACATATTGTCATATGTAGAGACTTTAGTTCGTACTATACAAATTCAAGATGGCGCAAGAGTTGTTCCTTCCCAATAAACATTTAGGCTTGCGTAATATTAGAGCTTAAGTTGAGAACTAACGCACTTCTCAAATCCCCAACGTTGTCTCCCAATAGTTCCTCAACTTGGGAATCATAGCGTTCTCAACTCTAAACGGCATTTTTTGTAGGGCAATAATAGTGTTTCTCAAGCTATTCGCATTAGTGATGCCATCTTGGAGAAAATTTTGATTAACTTAATCTCAACTTGCTATCTAATGTTGAATATCAACTGAAGAAATATGCTGAATATTAACTAGATAACTATCAATTTTTCAAAGGTTGTATTTGTCGCCAAAATTTTATAATATACGGTCCAAAAAAATAATAAAATTTATTGGTGGTTTAGAGCTACTTTTTGGAAAATTTTGCAAAAATTGGTAACAATTTTTTTCGTGTTCGTAGTTCTTATATTCTCAACAAAAATATTGCGTCGACAGAAATATATGTTTTTACTTTTAAAATTGAAGAATTTAAATTCACGATTTTTACTAGCATAAAGATTTATATAAAAATGTGAAAAAGCTTTGCTTGATTGATGGGTTGTTATATAACTCTGCTGTAAGAAGTTTGAATAGGTGCAGGATCGTTGCGTTTATATCTGTAAAAAGTAAAGTTTGGACATGTTTTCTCAAAAAAGGCACATAGGGAATTATGTTTTCGCTTCTAAAATCGATTTGAAGAATTACAATTTTAGTTTTTTTTTTCATGTAGATATCTGATGGAGTGAATGGTTTGGAGTTGTTTCTTGAAATTTTGGCTTAAACAGTTTGGGCAATTACAATATAGGGTGAAATTCCCCTTCCAGGCATACTAGTCTCCTAGTACTGGGTCTACACAATTTATTCGTTCTTTGTTAAGAGAACAAATATAAATTATAATGTACATTCATTAAGTGCATTCTGAAAATAGTTAGAAAATGCCAGTGGTTTAAAAATACAACGTAATTAGAAATTAAAAGCATAGGAATTTCATTTTAATCTAATTATTTTCATGCTTCATTACCATATTTACATAAATTCGTATAGCATTCTAACTTTCACAATTTCAAACCAACTGCAGTCATTATATTTCGTTGGCAAAAAGAGCAACACGTCCTTAATGTCAGCGAGTAATGGAGTGGCAGCGGAGGTGTACGAGCGGCACAGGAGTGGTACAACAAGTCCTTGTGCCATAAAATAATAGCAACAGCAACAACTGCAATCACAACAATGACGCCAAGAACAAGCGAATGCCATTCCGAAAAAGAGAAATAAAATAACCGACAGCTTTGGCAGGAAGAAGAAGGAAGGCAGCGAAGCCGAATTCAAAAGCGCAACAAGTCGTTGCCCTCGTACCAGCTCAATCTCACGAGCAGATACGAGTAGTACACAATAAAGGCGCTTACACACTGACTATAACTACTGACTATATGTACATATTTAGGCACATATGTATATCCGTGAATATATATAAATGTATGTATGCACATACAGAAAATGTAAAACTAAAAGAAAGCCAACCGAAATGAATACAAAATGTTGCAAAACGACCACGCCGATTGCCAAATACACAAACCATTCGCCTCGTTGGCTTCGATTGAACACTGAAAAGCGGCACAGGATGTGGGATGCGACGCTCCACTCAGTCATAGATAGATGACAGCCACACCTCCCGCGAGCTAGAACAATAGCACGGAGTAACGTCAATGACGATAGCGATGTGGATGTCTATATTGGCAGTTGAAGCCAAGCGAAGCTCAAGCAAAAAACGCATAACCAAAACCGAACCGAACCCAAAAGTGCCGAAAGGACGAAAATGACTCCTGTTGCTTCAACATGCAATGCCCGCCATAGTTTTCTTTGTTGTTCTTTTGTCTGTGCTTGGCACTGCTGCTGCCGTCATGCGACGACTGCTGCAGAAGTTTCGCAATGCTTTGCACATTTCCTCCGACACGTCAGTCAAATTGGAACAGGTGCGATTGGGTGGAGCAGGCGGCACTATGTGGCAGAATTGAGTTGCATTGAAAGGCGAACGGCTGGAATAAAGGCGCCGAGTAAACTAAATATCTGCGGCTATGGCGAAAGACAACGCCGGAACAAAACTCAACTGCAAATGCAAATGTGTGTGTGTGTGTGTGTCTTTGTTTGGGTAGGTCATTGTCTATCGCTGTGGCTCTGGCAGTTATTGCCGAAAAAGGATTAAAAAAAAAAATTCTCGCAAGTAGTATTCGTCATATGAATATTGACAGACTTCAACAACTATGTATTTTTCCCGAAAATTATTGTGTTCTCCACAAAGAAATTCTATGGTTTTAAGAGGGCCAAATTTGTATTAATTACGGAAGAGCAGTTGCAAGTGTGCTGGATATGCTGGCACTTTTTAAACAGGCTATAAGTCAAAAACATTAAGTTATGTTAGGTATGGGAACTAAACGCTTTGTCTGAGTATCAGGAGAAGAAATAAAATGAGACCATTGCAATGTCATTGACCCTCTCAATTAAGAGGTTTATCAAATGAAACCTTAAAAAAGTGCTACCTCAAGTGCTTCAGCAGTTTTGACTATAGATCCGTAGAGTGATCAATCGAATCGAGACAGCTTCTGCAGAAGATCCTTGTGGAATTTGGCCATTATTGGAGCTTTTGAACAATGCACAGTGTACCGCGATGACACCAGTAAGAACTCGTACTTCAGATCTATTAGGTGTCAGCCTTAATAATCTTGAAGTTTTGCAGTCTTAGCGCTTGAACCACAAGTAATTTGTGACGATTGAAAAATATTGCTCAATTTTCCTTATAAGAAGCTTCTCCGATCTGCGGAGGTCAAACTACCCCATCAACCAACTCATTCCCTTCGATATTGCTGTGCCGTGGTTACTTGTGTTGATAGGCTCATTGTCGATTTTTCTAGTTTAAGACTTATTTCTTTCAAAGCTGCCTGATTATCGTGGCTGGGAATCATGTTATTACGTGAAAGGCCAATCGTCTTAGCTGTAGTTCCTATTGAGCTTGAAACCGATTTGTGCTTGAAACATATTGAAGTCGTCCGGAAATCGAAAGTACTGATTGATCTGCAGACACTCCGAGTATTGCTTTATCAAAAATGTGCATCCTACGGTCGGAAACCTGAACGGTATCCTAGTAATAGGGTTCTAAACCGGCGTAATGTTGACAGCATTAACTTACATGCCATTTGTGGCTCTATAAGCTTTATAGCGTTGCCGCATACTCTAATTTGATTGATTTCAGCGTTTCGTCTTCCCCGACTCTGAGGGCGCATTTTTGCCGCTGTACCGTCGATACAACTTTTTAGCGGTTGTAGATTTTATATCATATTAAGTGGTTCTTCCTGAAGTCGGCTTCTAACTAATTCCGTTATGTCGAACCATGCGGGTGTTTGCTTTTTTCCAATAACTTTTTTGATATTTTAATTTTTGAGAGAATTATTGATAACGTCGGTGAAAAGCTGTTATAACACAGACATTTTGGATATACATAGGTAGCCTTTTGACTTCTTCTTTTTCGCAGCGATTTTTACGTTTATTTTGTTTCAACGCCTCTGACATTTATTTTCGAGCTCCACGTAACTTGAGCTAAAAGTGTTTTTATATTCGCATAAAGATCGAACGGTAAGTTATTCTGAGTGTCTATAGTTCTGGCTTTCATGTACGCTATTAGAATAACATCGCTCATTACGTCATTAGTTAATGGCGAGCAGTTATTTAAAAAAGGTCGTGGTAGTCTGAAACGGACCGCGAAGTGGTGGTCCGAAACCGCCCCACATTTATTGGCAGCGTAATTGTTCATAGCGTATTTTAAAGGGGGAAAGTAGTAAGAGATTTAAAGTGATAAAAAATTATTTCTCACGGTTGTTGCACATCTTTATTTAGAAATGGAACGGAAATTTAAACGAAAAACCTCGAAAAAGGATCGGAGTTTCTGCCGCTTCGCGCAATTGCGCGTGAATTCGCAATTCCTCGATCATCATTAATGCTGCATCGCAGAAATAATAAAAATACAACACCAGAAGGAATTGAAACAGCAAAACGTCTGGAAGAAGTGAATGTCAACAAAAATTGTGACAAAGATCTTCAAAACGGTAAGTTTCAAATTATGTTTTAATCGCCGAGCTTAAAAAATTCAAGTTGGAATTGTTCTGGGAGTTTTTAACTGGACTTTCTTCTACGCAAAAAGCGTTCGTTATTTTTCTTATTTTTTTATGTTTTTAATCGATTTTATAGGTGTTGTATGTGTGAAAATCATTACATTTTATTCTATGTTATTGAATTTTTCTTGCACCTAATAATAAAAATTAAAAATCATACTTTTGCTTCCGATTTCTTGCTTAGAAATAGGAGGCCGGCTTCGGACCACAATTTTTGATTACGTACACTGCAAAACACCTACGAATCGTACTTATCGATAAGAAATGTAGTCAACTGATCCCTCTACAAAGTTAATTTTTGATCTGCACAGAAAATTAGATTTTTTCACCTTTTTTGCTTTGCCATTTAAAGGGTTGATATGGGACCAATCTCCCCTAATCCGCTTTGAGTTCAATCGGTCAAATTGGTGTGGTGCACATACTGCGATGATGTACTCTTACATCCGCTATTGCTTTTAAAAAGTTCTTTGGCACTAAATTTCTTATCCACTTTTATCTTCCAGTTCTGCTTGAAATCACGAATGATATCGAGGGACTTTGGTTCGTAGTACAGATACAAAGTTACTCTTCCTTATTATCGACAGAAAAGGAGTGGGTACTCCATTTTCCTGGTGAAAACAACTAGTTCCGTAACTCTCAAGCACTTAGTATTGTGCTAGTAAAATTAAATTCGTTCCTAATCCTTTGTAAGGAATTGAAAACGTATTACTTTTTTTCGGCTCAACTGATAGTATTTAAAATTCATTTATAAATCATCAAGGTAATTTACAAAGTAATTAACAACATTTGCTAAATTCTTGCATTTTTTCAGAAGTGAAAGAAAATTAAGCAACCTTAAGTTATACCGCAACTAATACCTTCTCGAATATACTTCGAAACAAAAAAGATTTAAAAACGTTTTAAATATTACTTGAATGTGTCTGAACACAAATACTATTTACTTAACTTCTTCATTTTATCTTCATTACGGGGCGGACATGCAAATTTGCCTCCAGTCATTGCAATTATTACCGCCAATGTTGTACCTCTTTTAAAGTAATACCGTCTAGAAATGGAAGTGGAAGTGCTTATCGAAATCGTGTTTGCTATTCTTGGCATCTGCTAGTAAATTAAAGATTTATTTGCGGAAACATCAGCGAAGAATTTAACAGAACGGAAGCGCTTCGTCAAACTTAAAGGGAAATACGTGGAAGATAAAAAAAAATTATCGCGTTAAAAACGAAATTTATCGCTGACACATTCACAAATCTAAAGTTAAAGATAAAGCAAAAGCAACCATCGACAAAATTAGAGACAAACTGTTTTGTTGTACCGCACTAGTCAACCAAACAAACATCAAGAAACCTTGCGCTATACAAAATGAAAAACTTGCCTACTGGCAAGAGCAACAACAACAATAGCGTTAAATGTAAATGCTAATGTAAATATGTATGCGATTACATGATTTCACATTAAAACAAAACAACTTATGTCGATTTTGTGGCATATCCTAATCCACCAACGCCAAATTGCCGCTAGCACTACCGAGTTTGTGCCACACACCTGCGGCAAGTATGTAGTATCTAGTGAATGGCTATTGTAATCGAATGCACTTATTCCAATGTACATATGTATTTGTGTATGTATGTGTCTGCTTATGTAAATGCGCTTTGGCGCGAACAAGCTTTCGGCCGCATAGCGGTGCACAGGAAGCGCACCGAAATCGAAACCAAAGCGCGCATGCGCCAACGCCAACGCTAGCCGAGATCCAGTAACACACATTTGCGACGGCCGACGCCATTCAATGGCAATGGCGACGAACAGCCAACTGCGATTACAGCAACGACGATGGCAACACGGTGCGCATGCGCGACTTGGCTTGGCGTGTGGCGCTTGTATGTACGCTCGTTCGTTCGTTTGTTTGTTGGTTCGCCCATGCGCACATTTCCATTTCTAACGATGTGCGGCTCGATGACGATCGCAACAACAACACAAACAAAACAAACATTTCAGCAATAACAATAATAGCGACTGCAACCAGTTGTTGGCAGGAGGAAGGTCGTGGCTGCGGCTGTGGCTGTGGCTGTGCGCGCTCCTCAATCGATTCGGCTTTATTCACGCCTCTTCATGGCTTCGTGGCTTCGTGGCTGCACGGCTCACCTACAAATCCCCAAAGACAAGTTTAAGTTTATCCATTCAATGGCGAGGCAAACGGAGCGACGACACAGCGACTAACAGTTGTTGGCGATTGGCCCCGTTGTTGTTGTTATTGTTGCAGTTGCAGTTGCAGTTGCAGTTGTTCATAGTATTGTTGCAAATGTTGTTGCCGAAGCCTGTTGGCTGCTGCCGTATTCATTAATGCATTTGGCATAGTTGTTGTGGTGTTGTTGTTGCCGCAGCAGTGCCACGATTATTGCGCAATTTTACACTTGGACTTGGCTCTTGGCTCTTATGGCTTATTCGCGCTGACAGCTCAAACGACTGGTGGGTTGTTGTTGTTATTGCTTGTATATTCATTGCCATCGCAGCGGTTTGCTGATTTCATTTCGAATTCGGGCTTGCATTTGCACTCAACGTCGCTGCTGCTGCTGCTGCTGCATTTTTTGCGAATTTTCTAATTGTTGTCTTGGTTGTGCGATGCAATTTGCAATTTGTTGAATATTACAATTGGCAGGGCTGGTTTTTTTTTTGTTCCTAATTCCCCGCTTTATTCGCATTTGCTTCGAGCGCCTGTTTTGTTTGTTTTTTTTTTTTGTAGATTTTTCGCCATTTTTTGTTGTGGTAATTTGTTTCTTAGTATGTTTGTTTATTTTTTTTTTTTGTTCTTCTAGTCGCCTGACTAAGCAACTCTGCTGTTGTTGCAGGCCATTCTCGCCGCTGCTGGCTGCGGATGCTCCATTGCTGCTCGACGGCTCGTTTGGTTTTAGCCGCGGCTACATTTTATCGATTAGTCTTGACCCTAATAATGAGCGTGAAGATGTTTACCATTGAATTAGTGGAAAGTTGAAGGTTAGTGTGGCGTACTTTGTTAGTTTTGCTCGCACTGCCACTCAGGGAGGCGCGGGGGGAGTACAGCACTTACGTTTTTGTTGGCTCATTTGTCAGAGATTACAAAATGAGATAGTAATTGTTTTCGACGCTCTTCGTTATTGTATTCCCCCTAAAGTGGAAGGTGCTTTATGAGACTAAATGCACACGTTCATAAATGTATACAATGTATGAATGTAGATATGTATGATGTTTGCTTGAACAATATCTACGTTTCTTAGACTAACGACGTTTTCTTTGTTTGTTGCCTTCTCACATTTTACTTTTCACATTAATCCATTTGTCTTCCCGAAAAAGGACTATATTATTAAAAATGATTGCAATAAAGTGGGAAATAGACTGAGAAAATCAAACAGGGCAACATTATTGTGATAAAAAAAAATGCCATAAGATTAGTTTAGATTTGGGTGCGTCCCAGAAAATGTTGCTCGTCAAGACATTTAATTAATAATAATATTGTAGTAAAGCTCATTCTGTGGCAATATAAATAAAATAAATATGTACTTCTCTGATTACAACAATTGGCATAAAAGGTTCATTTTGAAAATCATTATAAAAACAAGTAACAAAAGGCGGTCTTCGGCGATGACGTAGGCTTCATACCTTTCATGCATGGAAGAATTGTATAGGAGCTATATCTTAAATTTATTCGATATTAATGATTTTGACTTCGATAATAATTCCAATAATAACTAATGCAATATCTCAACAATCAGTTGTATGGGAGCTATATATAATATTTTTTTGATCTATATATATTTTGCACTGCTTATATAGAACTAATAATAGCGGACTTTCTTGCTGCTTAAATGAAGAAGTTATACAACAAAATGTATTGTCTGAACAATCGTGCAACAATCGAAACTAATGTTATAGTAACTTTTAATTTAATTCCGAAACACTTGTGCTGATTATTTTCTGTAAATATTCATATAAGAAAACTAACTACTTTTGCATGCCGATGGCCAAAAAAAAGTCAGTTTCGGATACCTCTGCATGAGCTAGCACTAAGTAGCAATTATCTAACTACTTTCGGTCAAATTTTTGTCGAAACTATCTTTTCACTACAAGAAAACTAATAGCATTTTACAAACAGTTTTAAATAACTTTTTGATTTAACGCTAGTTTTGCTAAACTTTATATCTCCTACTTATGTGTTACCCATATAAAACCGGAGCCATATCTACTACTTAGTAAAACAGAACAGAACAGCTGACTACGTTCACTTTTACCCTTTTTATACATTTTTACTTACTTTTATTAAGATGTATCTGCAAAATTCAGAAAAGTCCGCGTTCATTTTTTCCTTTTAATTTTATGTTTGCTATACTTTGACAGCTGATTTATGTCATTGCCACATCATTATTTTTTGAAGTAAAGTCAAGTTTTTGGATTGTTACTTACTTACTTACTTAATTGGCGCCTTAACCTAAGCGATTTTGGCCGAGGTCAACAAAGCATGCCAGCTGTCCCTATCTCGTGCTAACTGGCGCCAATTGAAAATCCCAAATATAGCCAAGTCTTTTTCCACTTGGTCTTTCCAACGCAGAGGAGGTCTTCCTTTTCCTCTGCTACTACGAGCGGGTACCGCGTGAAAAACCTTCAGAGCTGGAGCTATTTCATCCATTCGAACGACGTGACCTAGCCAGCGGAGCCGCTGATTCTTAATTCGCTGCACTATATCTACGTCATTGTACAGCTCGTACAGCTCATCGTTCCATCGTACCCGGTATTCGCCATCGCAAAGACGCAAAGGTCCATATATTTTCGAAGACTCTTTTTCTCGAACACTCCAAGAGCCCTCTCATCTGATGTTGTCATCGTCCATGCTTCTGCGCCATACATAATAGGACGGGCATGATGAGAGACTTATAGAGCGTTATTTTTGTCCGTCGAGGACTTTACTGCTCAGTTGCCTACTCAGTCCCAAGTAGCACTTGTTGGCAAGAGAGATTCTGCGTTGGATTGAAGTAAACTAAATAGTAGTATAAGAAATATTTATATTTTGATGCGTTATTTTATTTTATTTGATGTTGTTTGCTTACATTTTTTTTATTCCCAGTCAGGTTTCTGATCATCTTACATTTATACTAGAAGGATCATCACGTCTTATCACGTGTTTCTATTGAATGTGAAAATATTTCGTACCGGGATTTGTTTTTGCAGGGGTGTGTTTTACAAAAATATATTCCTTTAAGTTTCTTTGTATATAATTCAAAAAGAGTCAGTAACAAATAAATAAAATAAAATAAAGACCGTTTTTGTCGTCTCGTCATCGGTACGTCATTTGAAAAATTTAAGAGTTATGACAGCACGTATATTTTAATAGACGATCAAACATTATCATGATGGAATAATGAAAGGTGGTATTTTGGAAGTATTAGAGAAACGGGAATAAAAGAAGGCACAAATGAGTGAAATGCATAAAATTTAATCACAATGATTAGAATAGTATGAACTTTATATGAAAACTGACAAAAACAAATTAATAACTTAATTTGTATTTAAATTGCTGGAAAAACCTGCGCACAGTACTAATTTTTAGTGTTTTTGGATGCCAAAATTAAAATAGACAAACTTCTTCGATAATGATTATTTTTCAGAAATGAATGTAAAATGTTCAAATATGACGCAAATGCATTCAAAATTGACGTTGACGTCGGTTGAAGGCGGGAGATAAGAAGGAGTTCTTCTATGACGATGATTTTATGGAGAACTATTTTTGATACTTTATCAAAAACAGGACATTTTTTTTCTTGCCAATAAAATATTGTATTGGAAATGCCAATAAAATTGTTTATTCTGTCTTCCAAAATTACCACTAGATCTTTATTCCACTTAATAATTTAACAAATAATGTTTCATTATACAAATACTTGACAATTTTTACAAAAACTTATTCAAATTATCGCTTTTAGAAAACTAATTATTAACAAAAGGTTATAAGGTTATAAGTTATAAGTTCCACATGAAAAACTTAATTTTCTGCTACAATTCAACATTTTTTTTTGTACAAAACTGGTTACCAAATTCTGCAAAGCAACAACGCAGTTTTTAAAGGCGTTCAAGATGGCAGATTTAGAGCGAGAAATTGCCAACGTACAACACCTTTTATTATTGCATCATGAAACATTATGCGTTTTCGTCTTTTCATTCGATCGTCAAAAGGAAGCTCATCAAACATTATCGTTTTTAACTCGTCATTAGTTTAATTATTTGTGTATATTTTCAATACGCCACGATTAAAAGTGAAAACCAAGAACAAAAAAAATAAAGAATTTACTCAAGAAATCCGAAAGAAGTAGTTAATGAATATTAGAAATTAAAAAATTATTACAGGACAATACTTCTATATTTATGTAGAAATTGCTGTCTGCATGCCCATTTTACAAATAACTCATTAAGTTACACATGTCCGCTAAGGTCTTAACAAAACTTTACTTTAAAATCTATACGGCAGAAATAAAATTTGAATCACCGACATGCAAGTTTTAATTATAAATTTTACATAATAATTAAAGATTTTTCTATAACTGCAACGTATAAAATAAAGACAAAAAAGTCATTAGCATGTACATACCTTTATATCACCAGAGTATGTGCTAATTTAATCATATTAGCATTAAAAGACATTTCTCATTAACAGATTATTTTCATAGAAAAATATTAGATTTTTCAATTTTTTGATTTTTATGATGTAAATACATCTATACAAATGAACAGCTTTTTTTTTAATTTTAATGTATGCATAAAAACATACATACGCAAATCTAATACAAAACACTAACATTTTTAGTACTACTGGGCTACTTTTCTCCCCTTTTCCCTACTTTTAAAACGCATGCCACAATTAAGACAGTATGTCATTTGGTGAATTCGAACTGACATCACCTTTATATAATTTCACCATGCGATTGTTATGCATGATTTTTCAGCTGACTAGTAATTAGTTTTTATGCATTTGATAAAAATTGCGTATTTTTTCGCAATTATCGCAAAGTAGTTATTTAAAATTTAGCTAGTTTTAGCAATTGCTAATTTTTTTTACTGCCGGGTAGGAAAAGAGGTTCGTCAAAAAATTAATATCGTGGCAACGGAAGAAAATATCGTCGATGGCGATATATCGGTTTTCAAAACAACGCGATAAAAATATTAATATCGAACAAAAACTCATCGATATAGCTAATATGGATATATCGTTTGCATCGCTATTCTATAGTTATAAATGTATGGTTTACTTAAATATATTTAATGCTCCGTTTATTCAATGAAAATGAATATGAAAATAAATTTCAGACTTATTTGTCAATTTCAATAATTGCAACTTTTTCAAAATCCAAAACTGAGACAATTGCATAGAATTACAAACGAATGCATAATAATTACACACGAGAGAGACATAGACACACACACACGTCAACATTCAAGCGTTCTTGATATATGTATGTTCATATGTACAAATGTACCAAATGGCAAAGACTTGCAATCAGTGCGAATGTGGCAAACCGCATAAAGCAACAACAACAAAATGCAATGAACAAAATGAAATACCACAAAAAGTTAGACAAATAATCAAACAAAAATATTAAGCCCAAAAATGCATTAGGCCATGCCCGAGAAAAGCTGCGCAGAGACCTTGACTCCAAAAAATTCAAACACACACACACACACACGCACACACACACACCTAACTCTGGTTAAATAGTGGAACCAGTCAAGGAGCCACCGCAAACGCAAACGAGCAAACGAAAATGCAGCCAACCAAGCGAACGAAGCCAACAACACTACAACAAATTGTTGGTATTTGCATAGGTGTGTTTGTGTGTGTGGTTTTGCATGAGCATTTTAATGCCTATTTATGTATGTGTGTTTGTGTGCGTGTTTGTAGGTGTGTATTTATGCCAAGTTCCAAGCAGCAAGATCAAGCGAATGGCAAACGAATTCTACAACACACACACACACAATCGCATAATAGCATGTTTGTATGTATGTATGTATGTATTTTGATAAGTGCCTAAGAGTATTTGCTTCCAAAAAAATAACAAATTGTAGTTGCATGCGAACAACAACAACAACAAACAATTGCCAATTTTCAAGTACACAAACACAAGCACAAACAAACAACAATTGAGGTATAAAAATAGACGTGAAAGAAGCAAGCCCACCAACGACAATGAAATACGAAACACTGCCAACAACAATAACAACGAAAATTTAGCGAAAAAAATGTGGCCAACATTGAAACGGTGAAGCCAAACAGTGCCAAATGGTGAAGCCAACAAACATCGAGTTGAAGTAAATCGACAGCAACAGCATCAATTGCCGACAAAAGCAACAATTGCAATGATTTTTGAGTGTGTGTGTGTGTTTTTTTTTTTTTTTTTTGTATACTCGTACATTTGTCGGTGGAGTAGCAACGGGGAGGATGATGTGATGATAGAGTAGCGCAAGAACGCTGAAGCAGCAGCAAAGGCTTAAGGAAGGAGGGAAGAAGTGTGGAGGAGTGTGCAGGAAGCTCAGCTGAATGAGATTTGCGTCGGTTAGTTGAGCACTTGCAGCAGTAATTTGACATTGTCGGCTACATCGAATTCGAGATACGCTATAGTCACATTTTTCAGTTATATAAATAGGTTTTAGGCTACTAGGCGTGCTACTTGGAGTGTGCTTTTAATCATTTTATATTTAAATAACCTACTCAGGTGCTAAGAGCACTGCCAAAAGCCATCTGGGAGTTCAAGTGGCCTTCTCCTATTATGTATTCCCTTCTCCTTACTGAGGATCATACTTAGATAAAGCCCCTTCACCCCTTAACAGGCAATGGCAAATTTACAGATTATTTCTGCCATAAAAAAGGTTTCCATAAAATAAATCTGCCATTTGAAGTGTAAGCGCCAAATTATTATTATTAATTGTTAACAGTTTTCGAGTACTTGATTTTCAAATATAAAAATCCAAGCCATTAATTTAGTGAAACCTTTGTACATTTTTGATAAATTAAAATCTAAAATATTAAAGAAATCGTCAGCACGCCGTTTGTAAATTGTTTTGACACTGCAAATTTTTAATCGAAGAAACTATTTCCAAAAAAACGTTCTCACTCCCTTATTAATGATTGTATTAGAGTATTAGAGTAAGCAGATTTCACATTACGTTTTGAGAAATTCTTCATGGTGTACTTATTGCACGGCTGAAACGCGATTTTCCATTGAAAAGTCTAATAATTTATCGTCCAAAATTGTGTACTTTAATTATATAATTATATAACTTCATTCGAAATATCTTATATCTGAACATCGGTCGATAGACATTTCTTTAGGGCATCGCGCTTATTTCAAATCGCTCGGAACATTGTTTGACGACTTCAACAAAGTCAACTTCGTCAATATGTTTAATAAATGTATGTCTTCACACATTATTTTCAAATAAATATTTACTAATTTCTTCGGAACCAAAAATACATCTCAAATGGACATTTTCACTTATAATAATAATAATTTTGGCGCGTACACTATATAGCTCAGTGTTTGGCCGAGCTTCTCCTACCATTTGTGGTGTCCGTCTTTATATTATACCACAAATGGAGAGACCTACAGTTTTGTGCCGACTCCGAACGGCAGATGTATTTAATGAGAAGCTTTTTCATGGCAGAAATACCCTCGGAGGTTTGCCATTGCTTGCCGAGGGGTGACCGCTATTAGAAAAAACTTTTTCTATTATTAAGATTTTGCTTGCCCTGACTGATATTCGAACTTTGAACTTACCGGCATATCAAGTTGTAGCACGCACCGCTACCAACTCGACCACAGCGGCAATGGACATTTTCACTTATTGTTATATTTTTTCTCACAACTTTAATGGGAAAATGAACTATAGGGCGAAAAAAATTATGAAAAAATCAGAATCAGTTTCTCTCCTCTTTTTCTACTGCTTAGAAAAAATTTGCTACTGAGACTTTATTCAGTGAATAATGGCTCAATTTGAGTTACGTTTCCCTTCTTCTTTTTGAAAATTTTAAATATACTGGAAAGTTGCCAATTAAAAGTTAAGAGTGGAGTCAAGTGAAGATTACAGCTTACGATTCTCAATTAAAATGAATTTTTTACAGTCAAAAAAGAAAAAAAAAAATAAATGTTTAAATGAAGCCTTCGAACTTAAGGTGTCATGAGTTTTGTTTCTTTTTTAAGATAATTTTATAAAAACAGAATAAATAAAATTCCTTATTTTCACGAAAGCGTTATATTTATTTGATATTTTAATTTTAATTTGATAGCTGTTTTCTCTCCTCTTGAAGACACTGTTTTTTTTTTTTTTGGTTTAAACCAATGAAATGTTTAACAAAATATTTATGTATTATTCTACAAATGAAACCTTTACGTTTATTTTTTTCACAACCAGGCAGTGTAGCTCTAAAGTCATTTTATAAGCAGTTCTCTAATTAGTGACTCTTCCTATAAAATTGACCTTTTTCGCAAATCCCGTGCATAATTTTCATCGCGATTTCGCTTCATCCTGTTCCGGTTTTTGGTATACACTTAAAAGCTGGCAGCATTTGTTTTTACTCCTATGACCCTGGATCATAATTTCCTGGACTATGTTTGTGTTTGCATGTGAGTTCGATTTGGCGAAAGGATAAAGGTCTTTGAATCTTTCGTATAATCTGACTGCTAAATACTTCGGAGACCTTTTTATCTCATTTTGGTAACATCCCTTTCTTTGACGGTCATCGTAAGAGAGCACCTCTACCCAGAGTTAATACAAATTATTATTATTAATATGGAGACAATAATAGAAAGTTATTTAATTTCGAATTGGTGGACCCGCGTGTTCGTCAAATATTTCTCGCATTCTAATCTCTAATACTCTAATCCAATGACTAACAAAACTTCAATGCCATTGCAACAAAACAGTGAAGCGCTAAGGTATGCACTGCGAACTGTTACAGCGCTGCTAGCTCCGCTGTAGGCGTGTGGCATGCAACGCCTGACTGCACTTATTTGCTGTTGTTGATATTTAGCGTTTGACGAGATCCCCGCGCACTCTTCCTCGAATTTTAAGTAAATTTTTTGTGTTTATTTCGTAGCCATTTCTGTTTTGTTGATATGTACAAGTGTGTGTGTGTGTGTGTGAGAGTGCGTTGGCGTGGTGGCTCGACGCGCTTCTTTGTTACAAAAAATGCGTGCACATATGCTGATATTTCTGTTCATACTTAAAAAAAATATTTGTTGAATTTTTTCAACGAAACAGCAGCGCTTAGCTTTGAGTATTTCAATTTAGGCGATCTCTTTGTTTTCAAACACTCTTTTTTATCATCGACAACACTTTGCATTTTCGTTTCGTTTGTTTTTATTTTCTACGAATTGTTTTCCTATTTTCCAAATGTTCTGTCAATTGTCAAAAGCCATTGCGCTTGCCGTTTTGATTGTTCCACGCAATTGCAATGGTTTTAGTTTTCCACTTCTCACTTTCCTTCTTCTCTTTCTCTCTTTCCCTCTTGCGCTAAACATTCTAAACACACCTTTCGTCGCTATTTTTTCAGCCGCAATTTTTTGTCGGTTTTTGTTTGTGTTACCTCGAACTTTATATTTGTTTGCAATGTTTATGAGAGCATGGCGAATCGCGTCTGAATGTCATTTTGCGTTGCCATTGCTGTTGTTGTTGTTCCAGTTTTCGCAGATTTTTTATAATATTTTTTTGTGTTAGCTTAGTCAGTGTTGCATTTGGTTGCGCTCATGTTTGTATGCATTTGGATATTTAAAGCCGCTTGGAGTTCGCCAACTGCCAGCGCTTAGATAAACGACGGCAATGAAACGAATGCAATTTTGCCGGTTTTCGTTTGTTAGTCTTTTATTTATGGAGCTTTTATTCGTTGTTTTTTTTTTGTTTAATATGTTTTTTGTTGCTTTGTATTTTGTTTTTCTTGCAGTTTGTTGTTAAATTTATGGCACTGATGACTATAAAGCTGCAGTGATTCATTTGAATTGTTTTCGCTCCTTGTGAGTGTGTGTGTGGTAAGAATTTTAATAATTACTATTTCGTATATTAATTTTACATACAAATATTAACATTTAAAATATATATTTTAACTTGCGTGGTAAGAAGAAATGTACGATGAAAAGACGGAATTTAGCAAAAGGGAAATAGATCGATTTTCATGAGAGTACAAATATTAAATTCTCGACGGATTCAAAATAAATTAATTTTTTTTTGCTGATTTATGCAATTAGTAAATATAAACTTTTTTAAAAAAACTTTTGATTAAATGAGGTTGGCGTAGGTGCGGGGAGTTGAATTGTGGTGAGTTAAAGTGAGATGAAATTAGGTGTGGTGAGTTTAAGTATGTTGAGTTTCAGTGTGTTGAGTTTCAGTGTGGTGAATTTAAATGTGGTGAGTTCAGGTAAAATGTGAAGCTCTTGTTTTCGTCTCCAAGCAATTATGTGTCCACGATCGATTTTCGCTGTCTCATTCGCCTTGTTGGTTTTTCCATAAGAAAATGTATTAATCTGATTGTCTTCAGCTCCAAAGCCTCTATTTGACCTCTATTCGACCTGATACACCGAATCAAAGAATACTCGTATATTATTTCTTTAAAAATGTCCAATTTTTTGCAAACAACAAAAAGTTGCAACATTTGCGTTTTTTTTTAAATTTTTTAGTTTACTTGGAATAAAAATGAAAACTACAAAAATAAAAGTCTATTCAATTTTTATTTTCTCTTTGCAAGTAAAACAATCTGCTTTAAACAATTTGAAACCAGTTGGCCCTTTAACGCAAACATGTAACTGCTAAAAATCGTGTATTTGAATTACCGTCAGTTTCAAATTTTTTTGTTACTTTAGTAAAGGCAAATCAGAACGTTTTGACCATTTGTCACACTTTATCTAATATTTAAAATATTTTTTTTTACTTTAAATATAGGAACTTTTCTAACGAAAAGCATTTACGTAAACAAGGTAGAACATGTCAACAAACTTTCTTTAAAATTACAATTTTTTTAAATACTATAATTTTTACTATTATGCAGTTTTAAAGTTTTTCCAATTTTAGTACAATAATGTACAATAATGTGCATTGATTTATAAAATTTTTTTTTTATGCAGAAAAGCGTCAGAAAAATTTTATTTGTTAAATTATAATACATTTTTGTATAAAGTTCTAAATTCGGCTTTATGTGGATTTTATTCGGAAATGTACTGTAATATATTTGAAAAACGTTTAAAATTGCATAAAAGAAAAATAAATATTCAAAACCTGTCAATTAGTGGGTGTCGTATAATTGTCTCAAACGATTTAATACAAATGTTTTTGAGTAGCATTAAGAGCATACCTTAGTTCGAAACACCGACTGAAGTTTGGAGAGATGAAATAATTTTTAAAATTCACATTCTTTTATTAATTATAGATATAAAAACTTGTATATTGGTTTGTGTAAATAGATATTTCGCAGTTTATGAAACTATGATCATTTTTTGAAATAATTTTGTATGGAATATTTGTCAATATTTGTTGCTTCTAACATTAAAATCGACTTTGTTTTGGCTATAACTACTTGCCAATAATATTATTGTAATATTTTGTAGTAATTAACTAACCTTTAAAACCAAATCACCGAAATTAGTGTTGGTTATTTCCTTTTATTGCATGTTCATTGCATTTCTATTTGTGCATTTTATTCCGCAACTTCTCAAACGAAAAACTCCTTTTATTCTATTAACTGCTCAATCGTGCTCAGATTGACGCAAAATAGCAACAGCTGCAAAATAGTTATAAGAATAATAGTAAATACTAAACAGTTGAGTAGCGAAAACACGAAATATCTTACATTTAACTATTTATTAGCAACTATCAAATTAACCAACTGCAAAAACAACACTCTTTTACATTTCCATAAATGCTGTATACTTTACATACGAAAACAAAAAAAAAAAAACTGCAAAACAGCAAAGCAAAACGACAAAAACAATATAAAAAAACAAAACACGAAAAAAAGTAAGAAAGAAATAAAAAACAAACTGCATAAAATTGCATGTCTACAACGGCAACCAGAATAAATGAGCAATAAAAACAACAAAAACAACGGATAGAAAACCAGATTTCAAGGTAAACGTAATTTGAACTGGTCGTACTTGAAATTAAAATTTCGATTTGGAAAAATCGTTCTGACAGCGCGTGCAAATAGCCAGACAACAAAAACAACAATAGCAAAGTTCAATTTGCAGCAACCACCAGTGTTAAAAAAGCAACAACAAATATAATAAAATAAAATAAAAAACGCGAACAACGACAAAGTGCAAGGAAATTCACAGATCAATAAAATGTTTTGTAGTGATGACCAAAATGAAATGTCGCCACAAGTTGACACTGGCCGTGGTGGCGAGCGAATCGAGTTATAGCAATGAATATAGTTAGCAAAAAATGTTAAAATTATATGCCCAGATCATTAGTTTTAGCATTCGTTTGTTGTAATTGATATCCGTTTAAGTGACTCTCATGTTAAAAAAAAAAACGCTTTCTCTACGCTTTGCCTGAGCCTAATACATAGATTAGTTTATAAGCTCGCTAAATTATAGTTTCGATGGTTTTTTGTTTTTTTTAAGTGGAAAAAAATTCATAGAAATTTTTATTTTTTTTTAAATAAAAAGAGTTACAAATGTTAGGTCTATCGCTTGCTTAAAAAATAAAATTAAAAATTTTTTACTTTCAGTTTTTATTTGGACAATAAGAATATTTTATATTTATTTTTCGGTTAAAGTAGTTATTAAATAAGAGATTTGTTTATATGTATGTATGTATACAAATATTAATTGTTTGTTGTAAAAAATATGTACATACTATGAATTTTTTGGTAGTTATGTTATTTGCGATTACTTTTTTGCTAAAGTAATGAAAGTTTAATTTAGAATTTTCTTTTTTGCTTTTAAAATAAAAGAAGTAATATTTTTGATGTTTGCCTATGAAATAGATATAATTTTTGCTTGCAAAAAAAAATTTGTATCTACGAGTATATGTGTTTTATCCCTTTCTTTTATAAGAAAACGGTAATTTTTTTATTATTATTGATAAAACTGATATATGATTTTGATTTTTCATTTGAAAAAAGGTTTACTTGAGTTTTATTATTTTCTTATTTAAAGCATGTTATTAAAAATAATTTTATTTTTGTTTGTAAAATACAAAAGTTTTTTTTTATTTAGAGTTTATTTTTTCTACTGCAAAATTAAAATTATTTTTTTGTTATAATTTATTATTTGTATTTTGAGTTTTATGCATATGAAATGGAATTGAACATTTTTTTTTCTTTTATTTAAGTTTAAATTTTTGAGTTTGAAATAAATATTATAATTTCTGCTTACAAATATATTTGAGTATTTTTTCTTAACAAAGAAATACTTAAAAAATTTTTTTTGTTACGTTTATTTGTAAATTGGTGGTGGTACTAAAAGTTGTTGACTAATTTTAAAAAATCAAAAGCGGTATGATTTTAGTAAAAAAAAAAACCTGCAGCCATAGGTTGAGGATGTATGAAAAGTAAAAAATGTTCCTCAAATCGATTTGTTGCTGGGGAGTTATAATAATTTACACTTTACTCTTTTACTATTTTAATTAATTTCCAATGGTAACACTTGTTTGTTATAAATATTATTTACTATACATACATACATACGTACGTACGAGTATATTTATTTATAATTTTTCCCAAACATTGTTTTCGTTACAAACAAAGATGCTTCTATATACATATGTATGTACATATGTATGTATCTAAATTGTGACCTTGTTAGATACATTCGATGCAGCGATTGCTAAAATCTTCGTTGCACGTGTTCCGAACCGTGTAATTAAGGCTTTATGCAAGTGCGAAGCTGCATATTTACATATGCAAAATGTGCTGGAAACATTCATATGTACATATATACTATGTAGATAATATTTGCCTCAAGGCATTCCGACATTGGACCACACACACACACACACACACAGACAAAAAGAATGCGAGCATTTGATGTGCGACAAATAACACCAACCAAATTCGATTACACAAACAAACAAACATTTCATGCTGTGCATGTGTGTACGTGTGTATGCGCGTAATAACAACAAAAAAAAAGTTAATTTCGAAATTTGCACTTTGGTCTTTGGTAACTCGCTGGCTGCGCACAAAAGCGAACGATCGGGCAGCTAATCAGCGAACGCAATAAAATGAGCTAAAAATTTGCAGTTCCATGACTTGCCTCGAAGCTGTGGCTGCTGCAACTACATACACATGCACATACATATGTATGCATGTTTGTGTGTATGTGTATGTGTAATGCCGGCAGAGAGCTCGGTGGCTGCGATTGATTGTGGCGACTGCCTGGTTGCATTTCCAACTTTGCCCCAAACTGATTGTAATTGCTTGAATTGAACTTTTCGTTTTATTTTTATTGCGGACGTGTTGTTGTTGTTGTTGTTGTTGTTGTTGTTGTTGCATTAGTTTTACATGTATGTGTGAATGCTCAAAGTATATCCAAGCAAATTTGTGTGCGCAAGTTCGATTTGATTTTTCTAATAAATGTGACACGCGCACAAATGCATTTAAGTGTGTGTGTGTGTGTGTGTCTGTGTTTGTATGTCTGTACGTACGTTCCAAAGCATTCGCATATTCTCGATTTTGTGTTCCTTAACTTTAATTTGTTGCATTTTTTTTTATTTATACATTTTTTATTCTGTTTTATGGCGCAAATTGCTGGCGTTGCTGTTCGCAGAGCGTTTTCATTGTTCTACGACTAACTACGAAGCAAACGCTCAAAAGAACAACACAAAAGTTGGCCTTGATATTTGCAAAAATTATTTATAAAATTGAATGCAAAATAGCGGCTTTAATAAATGCAGTATCTAACGTGTTAGATAGATGCAATGGTTTTCATTGTTCTTCTTGATACGCTAATAGCATTGCATGGTTTTTTTGTGGCATTTGCAAAAATTTACAAAAATTAGTTTGGCTGTTAGTTTTACAGTGAAACCCGCTTAGCTCACCTTGGCTCACCTTATGGTTGTTAAACTTTATTTTTAGCGTTAACGTAATTAAACATTTCGAAAGTGCTTTGTAAATTTAAGGTTCGTTCATTTCTTATTTGCTTATCATGTTTGTATGACATCATGATAAATATTAAAAGTTGTTGCATACATATGTACATACAGATATATATTTTTCAAAAAGAATTTTAGAAATTTTTTGAGTGTTTAGTTTTTTGTTTTTTAATTTTAGTAAATATAACGAGTTTTAAAACTACGCAATAGGTAAAAATACTAACATTTATTTGAAAAGTTCGAAAATTCGATGAGATTTTATAAATTTTTTTTTATTAAAGCCATGATACTTTTTGAAAAGGGATCTCATTTATGTATATGCACGAAACGTTAATTCAAGAAACTTGACTTAAAACTATAAACTTCTAGAATTTTTACAGTAATTTTTAATATGTTCAACAAAATTTCAAACTTTTTACGCAAATGCTTAAACTTTTTTTATAGTGCGCAAATATGTATAAAGCCTTTTGTACTTTTACAAATGTGCAATTTTTGAGTGCCTTGGTGACTTATAGATATGTTAAGCAGTGTGTTTAAAATTTTGAAATTTTGCTGGCGTAGTATTTAATAAGAAAAAGAGTTTCCCCGAATATATAAAAATGTTGGTTACCTCAAAAAGTTAGCTACACAACCGACCAGTTTGAGCGCTTTTGATTAAAAAATAAATTAATCAAATTACCTTTGAGCGCAATTTGTTCACAAGTCGTTCAGGTTTCGAAAATTTTAAGACTTTTATTACTCTTCTGCCTGCTTAATTTCAATTTATTGTTTCAATACAATTCGCTAGACTTTCATTTAGTAGCCTCGCATGAACTGTTACATATTTGATTTGAGGTGGGCGGTTAACAAATTTCGTTATCTTTTTTTTTTTTGCTGATATATGCGATTATTTTAATTTGTGAAGATTGATAGTTTCAAAGAAAAATAATGTGTAACGTTAAGTAATCGCCATTTCGCGAAATTCTTAGTATTATATGTACATACATATATCTACTACTGACTCGATTCCATCAGACTATTTAAAACCTCAGCGAACTGTTTAACTTTAATCCTTAAGAATTGTACAAAGTGGAAACTAATGCAAATTTTAGAAGCCGGGGATGAAGGAAAATTCTATAACTTTTTATAAAGAAAATCTTATAAATTTTTACGTAATTATCAGACTCAGGCAGTGTTTTTCACTCAGCAGATTTCGCCTTCAAGGCATGTTAAAAAGCAATACATAACACTGGTCAACAAAACAATTTTTTTCTTGGGTTTCTGGGTTCTCATGTTTAATTCTGATTGTAGACATTGAAAAACAATTGAATTTTTTTTTCTAGTTCTTAAAGTTAGCCTTTTTCTGTGTTACATTGATTTAAATTCCTCTAGTTTCTACAAAAGCTAACTTTGTGCAAACACAAATTTTTTTCTTACTTTTTGCGAGGAAGAAACTAAAATTTAATATATAGAAGTCACACCCAAAAATCATGTTGATCGGTGTAATTTCAATAAGAAAGATTGAGTCAGGCTTAATCTATGTATAATTTTTTTTCCTGTTCATGCTGTGGGGACAGTTTCAAGCGAGTGAAGTAGTACAAAGAAATCCATTTTTTTCCGCGGAAGTTTTTCGCATAGGATTCACATGAGATTAGCTTAATATGGCTGTTTGCATGTATGTATGTATGATGTGTGTAAGAGGGGAAGTTTAATTGCCGCCGCAATACAGTTAATTGAATCGCAAGCTCCCAATTTGCGTTCGAAATTTCGATGATTTTTTTTTTAAATCATTGTAGACATGTGTTTTATAAAACGCATATAATTTAATGATATGGCCAATAATTAAGATTTATTATAAAGATAAGGGTTTGCCATTATGTTTTGAAAATGTGCTAAAATTACTTATGACAAATCAGCATATTTACATAGCGTGTAATAACTCGGATTTAGTAATCAATAATTGAAGGCAGAAGTTATTTTTGTAATTCGCTAAATTTCGAGCGCAGCTGCTCAGTAATGATTCAGTTGTAATATACGTTTTTTTTTTTTGATTTATTGGATCGAACGAGATAACAATGAGAAAGTCACACGTGTCTCATATTTTCACTATGTATGCGCACACATACAAATTTATATATTTACATGAGCATATGTATGTATGTATGTGGATACATGTAATTATTACACTTTTCTCCATTTATTACTTACTATTTTGGCATAACTGTACAAGTTTTCAAACAGCAAATACTTAACAGTTAGACAATTTTAGTGCTTAAATTATATTTATATTTATAAACTGCAGATTTCGTTATCTATTCATTATAAATTGTGATTATACATACTTATATATACTCGTATTATGCATATATGTGTGTGTGTGTGTATGTATGCGCATTTAGTCAGCGATCAGTAAAATTTTGCAGCTGCACCAACTATTTCGATTAAAGTGTTGTTCAATAGGCAATGAATTATTTATAACTATACACACATATGCACATACGAGTAGCTATGTGCATACATAGTACACAGCCTGTAATCGAATGTACTAGTCGTAAACTATTTACTTCACAACTAGTATGCATCGCAAGCCCAACTAGTCAGCTAACTGTCAGAGTTGGATCAGAAATGCAACAGTCTCATACTAGTAAAAAATACACAAGAAATACTAGTCCAATTATAGACAAAACACATCACCAGTCGTCTCTGACTTGTTCAAAAAATACAAAGACATACTAGTGCAATAGTGGACCAAAATCTTAGTGGTGTGATAAAAAATAATAAGAATAATTGGCATGACGTACGGTTTTTTTTATTTTTTCCATATGCAGTTTTGAGTCATGAAAGGCAGGAGTTAGTTAGGTGTCGAGATCTAAAACTGTTCAGCTACAGAAAAAAAAGTTCATCCGCGGATTTTAAATTTAAATTATTTTCGGTAATAAAAGTTGTATTAAAGCGTAATTGTGTGTGTAATCAATCATTTATTGAGAGTACAAAGTTTAGCATTCTTTATGTGAGTCTGAAATATCAAAAGAACCAGAGTGGAAGCGTAAGTACTGGCATAAACGATGAAGTGGTTTGTGGAGGAGTTAAATATAACCAATTCATGAATTAAGCATGCGTAATTTATATTACTTATTTTACTTTAGCAGTTTTAGATTTGCTAATAATTAGTTTATGGTTATATGTAAGTAATTTAAGTATACAAGTCAATATTGTTAAATACAATTAAGCAATATATCGTTTTGTTTTCGGACCAGTTCGATTTAAAGCAGGAAATCCTAGTTCTATTAATTTTTTGACTAGTTTGGTGTTTTACTGCTTTTTACTTATAAAGCCCATATAACACAGCAAGTACATATGTATGTTTAAAACTTTATTCAAATATAAAAAAGGGAAATAGTTTTTCGCCAAAATTACAAACTTGTTCTAGAATCAGAAGCATGCAATTTGAAAGAATATCCAAGTTTTGTATAATAATATGCGAGTTTCAGGTGTATATAATTTTAAAAGTAATTATATTATTTAAACTTTTTTTCTTGAAGGTAGTACTGATCATTTCGTTCTAACTACTTATATAAAGCGTGCGAGAAATGTTGTCGTTGTATGTAGGAAATGCCCAACATTGCTTCGAAAAAATCGTATAAATCAAAGGTAATTGCTAGTCACTTGATAAATTCGATTGTGCCATTAAGCTGTATACATAAAGTAATTATTGCAAATTTCTACTTATATTGTAACGTGAAACCACGTTTGTTAATAAATAAATAAATAAATATATCGTGGAAATTGAAACTGGATTGAAATATCGTATAAATTTTGGCCCTGGGAACAATGAAAATAATAATTAATTTGCAGGCAAATAATTCTAATCTATAAGGAGTCCTTTTCTCAATTAGATTTTCAAATTTGTATGCCTTTTTAATAATTTTTATTTTTTGAGAACGAATTTGTATTTAAAGGACGGATTAAGCTTCTTAAAAAAACGGCCCTAAATAAAACAACTTTTGGTAGAGTAAAGTAGGCAAATATGGACCATCAAACCTTTTTTGTTAAAAACTCTTAAAATACATGAAA
Organism: Philophylla caesio; assembly: GCA_963971545.1. Classification (NCBI taxonomy): domain Eukaryota; kingdom Metazoa; phylum Arthropoda; class Insecta; order Diptera; family Tephritidae; genus Philophylla; species Philophylla caesio. The sequence goes on along the minus strand of OZ020604.1, from coordinate 219,146,045 downwards.
TAATATAGTGAAATATATTTTATTAACTTCACAGATGAGTTCCTTTTATTTATTTTTTGGTGAAATATTAACGTAAAACGAAAAATATATAATAACTTAAAAAAAGTTAAATTACTAAGAAACCCGAATAAAAAAATTTTAGGATAATATGGACCATCCATCGTCAAAACGTAGTCTACCAAAATCTTTTCAAAATTTTCAGGAAAAACTGGTCTGCGTCCTAGCTTAGTATTAATGACATTTTCGACTTCGATGTCTTTCTTTAAAGCTGGCTTTATTAAACGTGGTAGTCCACATTACCTTCAACAGCTATTTATTTACGGCATACTATTTGTCAATTTAACCATTGCAAAACATTTTTTTTATAAAAAAAGAAACTTCTTACCCACACATAATTATCAGCAATCACAACACATTATAAAATAAATTTTTGCTCGAGTATTCTCACTCACTGACTGCTAAAAACAAATTGAGCAGCAAAGCTTGCCCAACTTGACGAGTAAATTAAGCGCAAATAAGGGATGATTCAACGGCTGGAACTTCATATAATTGGATGGTCTATATTACCCACATTTACTCTATATAATTGAAATTAAAGTAAGTTAATAATAATCTAGATGCTAGAAAATGGATGTCCTTCAAGGTCATATTACTGCAGCTAAGCGGAGGAAAATATGGCCCTTTCGAAATGTGAACAAATTTTCTTCGAAAGGAGATAATTGCCTTAACTTAGACATCGCAGATACATCCTCTAACGAGCAATATTTTTGCTAACTCAGAGAAATGTTGTACGTTTTGCATTTTTTATTTAACATTTAAACCAAACTCTGTTAATATTACAGCGCATATCAATTTTTGACACGATCTAAATCTTTTTAGTAAGAGGTTATTTTGAAAAGCTTACAGGATAACCAGTTTCCGATCAGTTATTTTCTAGGCTTACTTGGTGAAGCGTTCGACGTTTGCACTTCTCGTTGGCTCTTAAAAATGTTAAACTTTTCAATTTTTTTTTTTTTTTCAATTCCAAAGTGTAAGAGTGGTCAGTTATCGATTAGGTGCAGAAAGCACTTCCATTAAATAAATATTGACCACGTTTATGGTTAAATTACAAAATATAAACACACATACTATATGTTTATTTTATTTATATTTGCTTGTGGTTAAATTGAAATTATTAATAGTTTGCATTTAGTAGGCCATGCCAATGAGATCAATAACAGCAAAAGCAGCACAATCGCAGGAACATTTAATTTACAAAGAATATTTGTACAAACTATTGCTGAATAACCTTCAAAGCGCCTGTTAGATGACTTCGCAAATGCACCTTATTGTTTTAACTTTAACTAGATATGTACGACTATATATATATGTCAATTTATTTTTGTTGCCATTGATATAGAAAGGAAGGAGAGATTGCTGTTCCAATTTGTATGCGCACAGCGGCCAATGAAATGAATAAGAGCCTCAGAGCAGAGAGAGTCCAAGAAGACAAACGAGGAGAAGTTGAACAAAACAATCAAACAAGTGCTCTAGGGATTTTATAAAACCACAAACAAATATGTTTGTTCAAATGTAAATCCATTGAAAATGAAATATTTAGTTCCAATTTTTGTAGGAATATGTTCCTTTATATTAATGCAGATTTTTAATTGAAAATTTTAAAAATAAATATTGAAAGTCATGACAATTAAGCAACAAAATGGGAAGTAAGGATTTTGCTTTTCATTTTTTCTATTAGTATCACACTGTCACAAGCCTGGATATATAAATACTCGTATATAAGAGTATAAACCACTATTTTTGCGTAAATATAAATGCACTGAATATAAAATTTTATAAAAGTGCTAGCCTTGACTTTGTCAGAAACAATATGCGAAACATTTTTTTTTCAAAGAAGTTAGTTTCTACTAAGCATGCGAAAATTAAGCCAAAGAACTTTCGTAAGGCATTTTTTCAATAAAATTTACGTAAGCTTTGGTACATTCTACAAAAAAAAAATAGTTTTGTATACTGTACAAAGGCATTCGTGGTATTTGGGAATGCATTTGAAATTTTCAGTAACACAAAAATTTTCCAAAATTTATAAATGAGGTTTTGTGGAGTATTGGCCTACAAAATGTTTGGTGTCTATTAAATTTAAACTAATATTTTTGTTACAAAACACACTCTAATTTTAAATGTTGGCATTCAATTTATTCAATCACTGCCTGAAATTGTGCAACTAATTGGTCCTATTAACCCATCATTAGCAATTTTATATTCATTACTCATTTCAATCCACACTTTTTATATGTGCAGAAATCATATCAAAGAAGAACTAAACAAGTCCACAAAGGCGTTCCTAATGAAATTTCCGAGGGGACACGAACCAAAAAAAAAAAAACTACAAGTGAGCATTTCAAGCAGATGAAAACCCTTTTCAATAGTAGATTAAATCATATTATAACTCGAACTTGAACTTAATCCAGTCAATAATAAATAAAGTGATCGCAATAATAAATAAAGTGTAAAGTAAAGATGTTATCTCATAGATCACTCTTGTAATATATAATAACTCTTAACATTAAGCTAACCTCTATTGAAATTTTTAAACACACGTACATACATACATATGCAATTAAGGTCTTATTTCTATTAAGTTTTACATTTAGAAGATCCGAATATTTTCTTCCTCTGTTAACGAAATCAATAGCCGAAGACCTCTTCTGCAGCCAATGCCTTTTATTATTTAAGTGGAATAATTATTTATATATGTTGCTCTTTTCAATAAATAAATATTTTTAAATGGTAACTTTTGTGTTAGATGGTAGATTTTTTTAGGAAATTTTCGTTTTCTAGGATAAGTGCGGTATTAAATAGTCGAAGGAAACAGGCGACTAATACAACTTTTGATCTATGTAGGGAACTGTTTGCCTTTGTTCAAGCATGTCCTATGAAGAGACTAATTGTCTCCTTTCATACCCGAATGAGTATAAATGAGGACTCACATGCCAACGCCGTGCTTAAAATTCCCCGAAAGAGGCAAATACAGGACTGTTCGACAACTAGACTTGTTTGCGACTTGTTGCGACTTGTTAATGCCCAATTGCTCCGAATTGATAGTGATTCCGGAATACTCTCATTAGAGATTAGTCGCACAATTTTTTGTAGCGTAGCTTCTTGCATAACAGCTGCTAATGTGGGCTACTATAAAACTCGCTAGGTGGCGCTGAGGTAGAGTTATTTATAGAGGTCCTATTTATGCGGCAATTTAATTCAAATTCAAAAAACGAACGCAAATTATTTACAGAGGTAGAAGTGGGGTTATATTTGAGACTTCAAAAAACAAACAAAACAAGAACTAAAATTAAACTGACTAACTCCAATGAACGGCTAGTTGAGGCATTTGCTATGACTACCGAAAGTTGTGCTCATCTACTTTTCAGAACTAATTCGGATTAACTCAAAACTGTTCACGACGTGTCGCAAAGCATGCGGGTCTTAACTAGTATAAACATGTATGTACATATATATAAATATATATCTAAATCTGCATAATTCTAGTTTTTTAATCCCAATTATTTTGCCGCGCAGTCTTCTGAGAGCAAACGCAATTTGCTTAAATACTCACAAGTTTGAAAGAACTAGTGAAAAAGTGGTTTGTAAGCTATTAAACGCTGCCAACGACAATTGTGCGCGCTGTTGTTGTTGCTTTTCGAAAGGCCATTATTGCCGCAAACACGCTGTGTTATACACTTGCTTGTGTGTGTGTGTTAGTATGAGCAGGTGTGTGTGTGAGTGTGTAATGCGCACTGGCCACTTTTTTCGGCCGCCCAAAGCGAACATTGCCGCACTGCGTTACTTAAAAGCACAGCAACAGAAAACCATCAACAACAACAGCGATGGCTCACATGTGTACAACATGATTTGGCAAACAACCCAGCAGCCGTCAACAACATTAACCAACAGCCAACGTCAGTCAGTGCAATCATTGCCGCCATCGTTTTCGTCAAAATGCTGCTGTTTGCCAACGATCACAAACGCTGATGCGTTCCACAGTGGCAATGGCAGTGGCAGTTGCCACAAGTGTTCTAGGCCGCTTTTTACTTTTGCGCTCTTCATTTGCTGTGCTGCTATTGCTGCTGCTGTTGGTGGCATTCAAAAACCGCGCGCGCAACTAAAACTGGAAGCTGTTTGACCACTTTTTCCGCAAATTTTTCAAGTTGCATTTTCCATGAAAAACATGCAACCAACAAGCGACAGCCAACGGCCAAGAGCTAGTGAGAAGCAAGAAGCAAGAAGCAACAGGCAGCAAGCAACAACCAAAGTGCCGCGCTACCACGAGTATATAACGTGCGCTTGTGTATCGAACGCTAAGGGCAGTAGTTGAATGGGGCGTGGCAAAGTGTATTTGAAGGCGAATGTAGTTGTTAAAAATACAAGCCACAAGCGTACACACACACACACACACACACTCACACAGTCGCGAATGCGCATATCTGGGCAGCCGCAAGTAACAGTCATGGCCATGGTACCTCAACGTTGCTTGTGCGGCAGGGCTGTTGGCAATGCATTGCGGGATTGCGGCGGATGTTCGAGTGCACTGCACTTCGCCACGCTGTGACGACTTTCAATTCAGTTGTTTTAGTTCGGCGCTTGCAGCGTTTCTGCCATCACCATCACCACCAACACCAACACCATCAACAGAACAGAACAACAAAGGCACGTGCATGTGTGTGTGTGCCCGCTGCGCTGCCCGGCAATTGCATTGATGATGACGTTGATTATGATGGACGGCGTTTTGATGTTGCCAACTACTGCCATTGCCACTGTTCTAGCCAGCAGCGTGTGGCGTTTGCCATTTTTGCTGTTGTTGCTCCGTTCTTTCAAAGTGCGCTGGTAATTTTTGTGGAATTTGTTGTTGTTTCCTTCTAAATATTTCTCATATTCCATTTTTGATGGTTTTTTTTTTTGTTGCTCAGCGCACAACAATTCATTTTGTTTGACTGTTCTCTTTTTTGTGCTATGTATTGTTGAAGACTCTCTTTATTGGCGTAAATGTTAGGCTCACATCTGCTTGGGGACCACAACTCATAGCCACTTATTAAACCGTAATTATTTTGCCGGAAATGCCATTTCAAGTTGAAAATTTCGTCTGCCTTTTGAAAAGCTATAAGAATATACATACAAATTACCAACTGAGTGATCGTTTAGCTTAAGCAGTGGCGACAGCCATCTTCTTGGCGATTAGAATTTATTAAAAGAATATTGTCCATCAGTTTGGTTGACGATGATCACATCCCAAATGATCAATCTAAGCACGGTAAGTATTAGATTGTTCAATTTTTAATATTCCAATTATTTGTTGATCGCTTATATGTTACCCTATCAGTGTTTTAACACTTCGCTTTCGTAAGTTGAGCCTGTGACAGCTGGAATCTGTGTGCTTTTTGAAAATTTGTCGTTTGTTTGTAATTGTAATTTCAGTAAAGAGGCTCTCTCTCTATTTAAATATATTTTTCCCCACGGTCTGCATTCCTTCCTTATAAGGACCTTTACAGTGTACCCTTTTACGTGCTGGGTGGACAAATAGGAAGAAATTAGAGCGTCATTTGAATAATCCTTAGCAGATTCCTATTCTAATTCAGTAGCCTATTCTAATTCTTGCGACTTACGCACGGGATTGAAACAATAACATGAAAGTTCGGCGCATGTCTAAGTTCGCAAACAAAATGGGCCAAACACGAACAAGTCGAAAACAAAGACCAAATGAGATTAACAGTAAACGTTTCTAGAGAGAGAATAAGTTTTTGCCATTAAATATGCCTCAAAAAGTTAATTTCACATACATAACTTAATACGAAATTTCTCAAATTTTTTTAACAAAGTTGGTTTATTCATTTCATTTCATTACTTTTATCCAACATACATTTTTCGATATTTGATGCTGGGGTCTATATGAAACTATCAAGTCCATGCAAAATTCGAATGTACAGGAACCTGGTTTTAAGGAATCGCATACAGAAATGTTATCATATTCGACATCTGCTCGTCCAGTGGATTTGCTGGCTGTTGCTTCGGACGAAGTCCATCCTAGTTGAATTTTCTTTTGTAACTCATTGGTGTGAGCTGTAGGCTTCATGCACATTTATATTGTCAAATTTGTAAATAATTATTCCTTTAGCTGCATCCATTTGTCAGCCTGTTTAAAACCTTCCAGTTTGTCGTCGAAATTGCATTCTAAGCAGCGTTCGGGGCTAAAAATTTTTAGTTGATAAGCTGAAGACACTGAGTGGAAATGGACACGGATCACCGAGATCGAGATAACTTATTTTCCTCAACCAGTTTTACTTCATCACAACTATCTATATGGAAATTACCGACAATTATAAACACGTCAATGTCTGGGGACTCGAGTAGATGACAAGAAGCTGCTCAGCATCTTCTGAACTTCTGCTTAACGCTTGGCGTACGAGTTATCAATCGCAAAGTCAATTATAGGCTCTCGTAACAATTACAGTCGCTCTGATGTAAGCGATTTGTTCAACAGATCAACGCTAGTCACCGACCTGCTAAAGTTGGTTTTCGAAAACACCATTTTATGGCTTCTTCCTGATTTTGTACAGCGTCGATGGCTCTTCGGAGCGAACGCCTCACATCTGTGGTCATCGAAACTATTTTACATAGCTTAATCGCTTCTTACCATGGACCAGGCAGTGGCAGGTCTGTGCTTAAAACATCTTTGGATATTGACTTGCTGCGCTATGGAGCCAATATCTGTCAGCCCTGAGCTTTAAAGGCAGATGTTGATAGTGTCAGACGTCAACTTGCTATCTGATTTGGAATCCGAGAATGCATCCGACTAGCCGTTCAATCGAACGATTCATCGACAGTCCGTTAGCATTCGGGTGTTTGAGTCAATTGGCGTGTGTATCTTTAATATATGTTTCTCTTACTGTAATGTGTCCAGTGGCTCTGTCGGTAGAAGTTATTAGCAGCCCACTGCCTGCGATAACAGCCGAGCAGGCCACTGTCGTGCAGGTCCCGTGTTTTCACGAGTAAACGGGAATATTGAAAAGTCCACTGCCGTAGGCCCAATTACATGGTAAGTTTTGTTCGCATACTTGTGGTCAGGCAGCTACTGTCATGTCTTAAAGTCATTCCATTTACGTTAGCTGAGTTACTAAATTGCGAGGAAGTAGCTAAGTTGATATTTTACAGAGCAGTAGACATTTTTAAAATTCGATATCGCTACCTAGTCAGACTCTTACAAACCGCAGACCCTCCCGTCTGCCTACCCGTCTGGCTACCCGTCTGGCTACCCGTCTGGCAGAACTGCAGTCAGTTTGCAGCCGCTCTATCGGCTCTTCCGGCTGTGCCAACAGAACGAAACCATCCCAAATAGGAGTTGAAACTGTCAACTGAAAGATTACGCGATCTCTATTTTTTAACAAAAAAATTCTAGTCCTGCTGCTTCAAACGTAAATATTAATTTGTTGTACGGCAGTGCTGTTGCTTATAAATTAATATTTTTTGTAATGTTCGTTTATGGTCGCAATTTGTTCCAAATCCCAAAGAGTACGCAATCATTCAAACGGCCGGTGAAAAGGAGCTAGGCTTGCTTGAGACTAAAGTTTCTATTTATGTTCAGGATTTGATACTTGTGTGAGAAAAATTTATCTTAGTGGAGATTTTAGCTGAACAATGAAGGACCATGGCACCATAAGTTACAAGGAATGTGCCGACATGTCTTTCGAATAGCGTTCCGCTGTTTTGTGATGTCTCTCTAATATTCAATTAATTCGTTTCCATAGTTGACTGTTTTATTGTCATCGATTTCAATGCAGAGTTTGCGAAGCTAAAAAGCCACAAACAACTGCGTCTTCCAGAGGTTTCCCTCCACCTTCATGTGCATACATATGTATGTATGTACTCGTATGTATTTAATTCGGTCTTGCAAAACGGCAATTAGTGTCACTAAACTTTACCATCATAATCGCTCATCGCAGTTGTCAGCTTCCCCAAAGCAAACTCAAACATTAATCGTCTTGTTGGCTGTCATTCGATGATTCCATTTGTCACATTACACTCATCATTCGATCGTTCGAACATTCGATGTTGCGGCGTCAGTTCGTCCGAAAAGTGGAAATCAAAGAGCCAAACACGGAGATACAAGCAACCGGGCAGGCAGCTGGCACTCAGATGGAAATAACAGTTTTCGCACTTGAACTTGCCCGCGCCACTGGCTGCCTGGCTGCCTGACTGCCTGACTGACTGGCTGACTGGCTGACTGGTCGAGTGGTTGAGTGCATGACTGATGTGCTGTGACTGTGGTCAACGCCAATGGTCGAGTGGTTTTAGCCAAATTCGCATAAAACTGTGGCAGCAACACCAAAAACAACAGAAACAAAATAAAAATCACTATAAAAATAAAAAGGAAACAAAAATGGCAAAATGAAAAAGAACAAAAAAAAATGAGAAAAGCGCAAAACGCAAAGCAATGCTGGAAATGGTAGCGGAACGCGCTGCGTCCAACTGTCGATCGGCGTTTTCCGCAGTCTTCATTGCTGAATGTTGAATTTGTTACGTCGATCGGCGTATTTGGGTGGCAGCGGAGTTGGCTGTGCAGGTTAAGTGATACGCTTATGCTGACCATTGTAGCGAGAAAAGAACAACAACGCAACAGTTACTGGCTCATTTGTTATTGTTGTTATTAGCGTGCTGGTTGCCGCCGCCGCCGCCGCCGCTTGGAGTTTGTTGGTTGTTATTGAACGTTATCTGGGCCGCGATCAGTGGCAAGCCACACGACAAGCAGACAAACACAAACACATTCACACACACGTCGCAGTGCAATGCTGCTTGCTGACCGGCCACACCGCGAAATCTGCATGTTTTGTGTATTTGCCGCTTCTGAAAAATACATAGAAATATATCTACAAATACTTGTGTGTGTGTGAGTAGTTGTGGCATCTGTTGCACTATGAATGAAACTGCGCCGCTGCTATGAATGAAGCAGATTATTGTAATGCAAATGCCATTTTTAATTGCTGTGCAAAATTTGTGTATCTCTACGAATCACATACGCATCAACATTTACTCATTTGGGATTGTGCTACACAGTCTGTGTATGTGTTTGTGCGTTGCAGTGCCAATTTTATCATCATCATTTGCAGATTGGAAAATAAATCACGAAATAACATATTTCTAGCAAATATTTTGTAGCGTGACGTCATGCCGCATAGAAGCTTTGGCAGTATCAAAAAAAAAAAAGTTTTAATATTTAGATAAGATATTTTTTGAATACATAAACAGCGTGTATCTTGTTTCATGTACCACCGCAGAACTCAACTTATTGCCGGAAGAAACTCACCCAATTTTCAATTCTTTTATATTTACGTTCTAGAATTATTATTTATTAAAACATTTGTAAAAATTTAAGATTTTGGTTTTGAGCTAAATTCGAATCCTTCAGTCTTCAAAATAAATATACTAACATTGAATTTCTGGATTTATAATTTATAAAAATAGACGGATTGGTTTAAGTTATTATGAACAGTAATTGACTTTTTATAAAATGCTATTTTCTGCCATAATTTTGCGTTGAGAGTAAAAGGTTTAAGTATAATTCTTAATTAGAAAAAAACAAATGGGTGTTTGTTTTTTGTAGACGTGTAGTTTTCAATGAGGCAATACTTTTTTCGGAGTTGGTCTTTTTGACAGCTGTTACTTGATTTATACTCAGTTTGGTTTGCCATTTCAAGACGCCTTGGAAGCGAATATTCGGCGCGTTATTGCTGACCTAAATTCTTGGCGATAGCAATAAATTATATGCGTTTTATTTCTTTTTAAAAAACTGTCGTCTAAAGTGTTATGAAATACACATTTTGTGATTTGTTTACGACTTTAGATTTGAGTTAAATTATTTATTCAAGAGCTTATGCTGCATGATTATTAAATAGAAAAATTTTCGGTTATCATTTTTTATAAGATTGTGGTGAAGAACGCCCTTAAATCAGAACTTTTTTTTTATAGTTTGGGTAAATGTATTTATTATATTCAGCCGAAAAAACTTAAATTTTTTATTAAAACAATGGGCCGTAATCATAGTGAAGTGAAAGTTGCCTCTAAAGTTAGCATCAGCTTTCTTGACAGATGAAAATAATGTCAAACAGTTGTTGCTAACTTTGTAGTCGACTGTAATTTGATTATGGCCCAATACTCGTATAAATAAACTTGAGTAACTTGTGGAAAATTATAATAATCTCCAAAGTTTTAAAGGTTATTTTTGAAATATTATCGACAAGATTTTGATAATTTAATCGATTTTAAATTGCACAATTAAAAACCACTTTTGCTTTGTATTTTATTTTATTTGAGATGTAACAACAACATACATGTTTATATATTTGCACAGGTGTATAAACACTTTGTTCTCAAATAATAGCACAACTACATATTAACATAGTTTTCTTACAATTATTTATAATTAATTTTCATTAAAAATACCGTTTATTCTCCAACAAAACCATAACAACTCATTTAAATGACTTTATATTAAACTTTATTTTAAAATGTACAATAATTGAATACAATTTCATCAAAGTTTTGAACTTAAAAAATAAAAAAAATTGGGAAACTTTCTGAGCATGCAGTTTTGTGGTTCATTCAACGATTATTTTTTATGTGGAGAAATCGCGAAAGAGCGGAAAATTTTAGGCACTTAAAATCTGCACTTTCTCTAAGCTAAGTTTGAATAAGCTTTAAAACTGCATGCTCCAAAATATTCTAATAATTCCTTAGGTTAAAAAGTTTGATGAAATTTAGTACATTTTTTAAAAAAGTTTAAAAAATGTATTCATATCTTCTTTTTCTTACCGACAGTGTCGAGTGTCGATGTTTCTTGGAACAAAAATGTGTTTTAAGTGGTTTTTTTTTTTATTGAGTGAACGGTATTGAAATTGAAAAACAATTCTTAATGTAGTGGATTTATCAAAACGCAACCAAATTATCCCAGTGGTGGTTGCAAAGGTTGAAAAGTTGTATTTATTTAACGGACTTAAAATCACATTTTATTGATAAAGAGGTATATTTAATATTAAAAATGAATTTTATAAACAAAAATTTAATAATTAATTTGAAATAAAAATTTAATTAAAAAAACCAGTACGTATTACTTAATAAATATTTGGTTAGAAGTAGCTTGCAAGAGTAGATTTGTTTGATTTCGCGAACTAAGTTTGAACGCTCTGAAAACGCAACCAAAAAATTGCGTTTTGAAAAAGTCAACTTTATTTAGAGAAAAAAGAAGTACATTTTCCAAATGGGTCACTAAATGGGGATGTGCTATAATTTATGAACAGAGCGTAGACATCTTAATCAAAATGCAACATTTGTGCAAAGTTTAAACCATACCAGCACTTACGTAACTAATATAGTTAAAAGAAGATATTTTTATTAAAAAAAAATTAATTAAATGCATAAAATAAGTGTTTTTCAATGCGCACAAAAGCGTTTGTATTTATCTAGCTGTTTATGTTCGCTGGTGGCGTTCACACACAAAAGGGCAAAGTAATTTCATTTTTAGTTTTCAATAGTTAAATAAGATATTCTCGTATTTGTGACAATGAAAAGAGCACAGCACCGCCGTCGGCGAGGGGTAGAGGGAGAAGGGGCGACGCAACAATGGCCGCTTCTTCTACTATCTGCTACGACTGCATAGGTTGCATGCAGCAAGCTGCGCAAACATCAACAGAGCAACGTCAGCAACCAATCGCCGTCAATTCAGTTTCAATTGTAAATAAATAAATGGCAATTTTGAGAATTGACTGCGACGCACTCGTTGGTTGACTGTAGCCGGCCGCTTTCAACTGCCTGTTGCGCCAACCGCCGCTTGCATTCATATAAATATGTACTTTTGTCGCTGTGTGTGTGTTTGTTTGTGTGTGCAAATTCTGAATTCGACTATTTGCTCAAATTGGCTTCATTGCATTTTCGTCGTTTCTTTCGCTTTGCGCGCCGAGTTGCCATGCATGCAATTCATATTTATTTGTTGCGTTTTTTTTATATTTTTTAGTTTATTTGCTTTATTGCGCTTGTCGCTTATTGACGCTTTTTTGTGTGCCATTTATGCGCGGGCCAGAGCTCGTGTTCGTGTTTGTGTGTGTGCGTTTTTGTGTGTATTTGTTTATGTGTGTGTGTGTGTGTGTGTGTGCGCGCTTACGAGGTGATAAGCTCAAGGACAGCGCACCCTGCTCGTCGCTGCTCAGCTGCAGTTGCTGAAATTTTTAGTGCGCCTGGCACAATTTGCCGTTTGATATTTTAGTTGGAATTGCATTTCGTAGCTGCGTTTCAGCTGATTATTGTTTTTTTTGGTTGTTGTTGTTGTTGTTGGCCGTTGTGTAAAAAAATTAAAAAAGAAATTGAAAAAAAAATAAATGAAATCAACTAGGCATGCCAGTCTGTCAATGTTTATTCAATTGTTTACAAAGAACAGCTCAACAGCTCGCAAATATTATCGATTTCTTGTTCAGCGCGCATTGTTGTTGCCGTTGCCGTCGCCGTTGCCGTTGCCGTTGCTGCCGTTGGCCAATGTAATTGGTGTTATACTTTTGGTTGTTGTTGTTGTGGTTGGTAGTGCTGCTGTTGTTTTGGTTCTAGTTCTTCAATATCCAAATCATAGTTTAACCAGTTGACGATGTCGGCGCTCTCACTCGACCGGCGCATTCTGCCAGCCTATCATCACTACATATGCTTCGTGTATGCACATAAATACACACACATTCAAATTCAAATCAAATATTTACGAAAGCCGGCATGTGTATGTGTGTGTCTGTATATGTATGTGTATATGTATTTGTTTCCTTCCAAAATATTTACCTGCCTCGAATGCAGCTTCGCGTCGCACTTCTCTGCCATGCTTTTCAAACTCAATTCGTAGTTAGTTGACATAGTCGAAGGTGTTGCCCGTTGTACTCGCACTTTGGCATCGAGGTTACGTATACGCACTATGCGACCAACTTCTGTATATCGACTAAATATACTTACACATATTAGACTAGATCGCTTATAGCAGTTTGTTAACTGCGGTGATGTCTGCTGAGTGAGAATTGATGCCTTGCCAGATCTCTTAAATATTGAGCTCATCACGAGTTCAGCTTCTGTACGCCTCGTAGCTATCACCAAATAAAATATAATAAGCGAAGGAAAAAGTGTCCAGTTCCCTCTTCGTTAAGCCAGTAAAAAATGGTGTGGGTGCTTTGACGGTGCTTTTCGCTTTTAGTGATCAGCCGATCTTTTAGTTCGATGGATATGTTGATAAATAAAATTTTAAAATTTCGAGTGCTTTTTGTCTCTTTTGGATGTATTCAAATTTAATATCTAAAAGGCAACAAATCAGTGGCATACGGCGACAATCTAGTGCTGGTAGATGCCGGACTTTTGTATCTAGATGCTGTTCCCATAGATATTTATGAACACGAAGTAGCGTCGCACTCCACAGTAAGACTCTGTTTGAGAGTAGGACTTTCGGACATGCAATTATTAGCAAATTTAGCACGACAGTCTTTAAAACTTAAACTTTAACTACAATCTACATGCTTTTAATCAGTACCAGGTTCCCACGGCAAGACTGGGTCCCCAGGCATTTATGCATATCCGATAATAAGTAAGCGGACAAATCCTTTGCGGTGTTTCCGATATGTCACTAGGAGTTGTTCAGGTATAGATCCAATGACACTTTCTTGAAAAAAATTTACATTAATAAAGACGTTTGGCAGAAACTGCTACAAAACAAGAGCAGAAAATCGAATAAATGGAACCAACCTTTCAATGTTTTCCAACAAACAGACATATCGAGATTTAAAAAAACAATTACACTTATATGCTCCCAGGCAGTCAGCTTGAAAGCACTGCTAAAACCAAGCAAACAATATTTTTCCAAAAGACAAGCCGATATACAAAACAACACTATCGATTTCTTGAAAAATACATTTGATGACGGCTTCATAACTCAAAATTATTCATAATTTTCTCTGAAGTTTAGTTAAATAATAGGTTTTTTGTAACACACCCGAAAACATTCGACGTCTTGGAAGACTATATTTTAGGAATTAAAGGCCATATTAATTGTTTTAAATTCTGGTAAAAAATGTAACCTCCAGATAGTAGCATTTAAGCGCCAGACACGGCGGCTTCATACTCGATAGTACTTTAAACCTTAAATGCCATAAACGTTTTTTTCTTATAAAATAAATTTTCAGTTTCAAATAAATTAATACCAAGAAATTTAGCATCTGAAATACTTGCTATGAATTTCAAAATGAGTCAAATTAACAAGACGTTAGGCTTTTTTTTCAAATAATCAAACGTTGAATTACTTAAGCAAAATTTTCAGCAAATCTTTCAGAGACATTCATAAATTGTCAAACAATATTTTCTTAGTCCCTTCCCCTTTTTTTTATGAACGACGCCCATAAAAAGGAAACTCTTATTAGTACGGCAATACCGGCATAGCAGCAAGTTGTTGCACTTATTAAGCAATTATCCAACAAGTCGCCGCGGAACTATCAAATAAAATATTAACTGCCGAAGCTGGTAAGCTCTTGGGATTGTTGGAAATTAATGCTCGGCTTTCGAGCTCTGCACGTCTTAAGTCGCTGTGAGTGTGTCAGACGTGATAACTTAGTTCATTCAATCTGCAGTGAACTGCATCATCCTCCATTTAGAAATTTGTTCATCTCATCTTGAAGTTGATATATTATCGTATTTTCGATATGCATCAAGTTCATGTCTCCGTGATTTCTCTTCAGCAATATCTTAATCTTTGGATGAGTTAATCTACCCTTACTTGTTCCACTCCGCCATTTTTTCTCAGATTCCAATAGGATGACGTCTATCTTTTGCTATAATTTATAGCTCGGTTAGATTATTGTGAGTATTTTCATTTAGTTTAATAGAACATCTATAGAAATTAGTGCTGCTATTAAAGTAGTTTTTTGTTTACAGGAACTAATACTACATTAAGTAGACGTCAATATTCCTCTGTATGCAGATCCTTCTAATCAATTTTGGTTCGCTCACAATAAGAATATATTATCATCACTCCTTTTAAAGAATTGTCCCAGCTTTGCTTTCCCACTGCTGCTAATTTTCAATACATCTCTCGAACGGGGTGTGTTTATAAATGCTTGGAAAATAACTTTTATAAACTCTTTAGGTCCATATTTAAATTATCAGATATATATACATATATGTGGGATTTGACCAACGGACGTACCTAAATGCCACTAAGCAACCCAAACTTATGACATGCAGACACAACACTGGACTGTAACGCACGGGAGCAACACTGACTGACGAAGAAAAGGAACAAAGTGAAACAGACAAACTTAACGAAACCTAGGATACTAATTAACTCGCACGGAGTATGACATTCGACACACTCGCTTATACACGGTCATACGGGACGGACGTCTAATATTATAGTCGTGTAGTTATGTTAAGTGCCTTCAAGCAAATACTGAATAAACTCTAATTTAATGTACACTCTGCGAAATTCAATTAAAGGCATCTGTGATATCTTTAAAAAATTCGAATTCAAGGGGAGAAATAAAGGATTTTTCTTTTTAATTTTATTTATATGTATTTAGGAGTTAGATAAATAAAAATTTCTTCACATAAATGAAATTCAAACTTAAAATACAATTTTTTTGTAACTATTCATACTTAAATGCGAAATTCAATTAAAAGAAAATATACAAAGAGTTCAGAAAACGCCTGAAAAAAATTTACAGCACAAAGCTAATAGTGAGTCCATCCCCCAGATTTATTTATCACTTCAAAAATCCGGCTTGGCATCGAAGCAATCACATTGTGGAACTCCGAAAGTGGCATTCGAGACCATTCTTGCACAATGACATTGCGTAACTGTTCTACAGTCTGAAATTTACGTCCTAAAGCATAAACTCGACGAGAAAGGTTCCCCCACATGTTCTCGATAGGGTTTAGATCGGGGGAACGTGATGGCCATTCTAAAAGTTCAATTTGCTTCTCCTGAAGCCAACTTTTGGTAACGCGTGAGGCATGTACGGCGTTATCGTGCTGAAATATGGGATTCGTGTTTGGCAAACCCTCCATAAAGGTAATTAAGACTTCGTCCAAAAGATTTATGTACGCTTCTGAGTTCATACGTCCTGAAATTTTGCATATGGGTGTCCTGTTGTGATAGCTGAAACCTGCCCAAACCATCAGTGAACCCCCTCCAAAGTTTCGCTTCGTAGAAAACCTTTTTGGACCCTTCAAGTCGTGCCAGTAGTAATTAAAGCCGTCTGGGCCATCGAGATTGAATTTTTTTTCGTCCGAAAATATCACATTATTCCATTCATCGGTTCACGACATGTGTTGTTTTGCAAATTCTAACCTTGCACGTTTGTGGGACTCCGTCAAAGTTGGTTTTGACTTCATTTTTTTCCAAACAAGTCGCTGACTCCCGGCTAAAATTTGTTGCACGCGCCGTTTGCATATTGATAAATTTAAATCTGTCAAAATTTTTGATGCAATTGCATTTTTTTCGAGGCCAGCGCGAATAATAGCAGATTTTTGCCGAAGAGATATTTTCTGGTTGTTCTTGTTCGAGCGTTTTGTGTTATAGTTTTCCTTTAATTTAATCACGTTATCGATTGCTGAGGCGGAACGATTCAATTTAATGGCAATTTTTTTATTACTCATGCCAGTATCCTTGTAGGCATGGACCTGAGCGACTTCTACGGGTGTAAGCGTTTTACCTTTTCCCATACTATCTTTTTGTTATTGTTTAATGTTTAACAGTGAAATACAATCGAAACTTTCAAATTATGCATAAATACAGCGGATTATATGCACAAGTTATCCGTTAAAAGCCACAGAAATGACTGTTCTTTAATTAAATTTCACTACTTAATACTTGCAAAACTCACTGCCAAATGACATATGTACAAATTATGCAGAGAGAACTAACGGTACTTGAAGTTTTTAGGCATGACTAAAAGAGCACTAAAAAGAGAACAAAATACCAAAACGAAAGGGGAAAATAGAAAATACCGTTATCATTGAGAAAAGCTTTAATGATATGAATACCTGTGCCTTTAATTGAATTTCGCAGAGTGTATATTTAAAATTGCGAGTGCGTGTTTTAATTTAAAGAAAGGCCAATCCTACATATATTTAAATAATTTTAATACATATGTATATTCTCAAACAGGTAGTATATTTCGCAATTAGCCAGTATGGTTTTATGCCTGGAAGATTAACTGTTACTAATCTTGCTGTTTTTACACGTTGGCACTGTGTACTCGTATATGGATTTTTGATAAGGTTTGTCATTACATCCTAATAACAAAACTGTCTAGTATAGGCATTCATTTTGTGTTTTACTCTTGGGTAATATCGTAATGTTTTTTTGTTTTTGGTCATCAGCAATTTAGTCGCCATAGCAATTTAGTCGCCTGTTGTTTCAAAAACTGATTAAAGTTAAATATAAAAGATAAGTGTTTTCACATCTCCTACTCCAAGTCTCGTTCGATTATTCCAATCTCTTATTGCATTGGTGGCACGCAGCTAACCATTCTTGGTGACATTTTTGATCTGAGGTTGATTTTCGATTGGAAATTTCTATTTCACAGCCACCTTATTAACAAAATTTTAAAGTCTTACTCAATGCTCCCTTTTATTCGCCGATTCAGCTCTGATTTAAAGGATTCTTAGACTTTAAAAATACTTTTCATTTCGCACGTTCGGTTCAAGCTAGAATACGCTGTGAGTCCAAAGTAATTTGATTCGATTTGCGCTACGCTCTGTGCATTTTTAAGACCCAATTCTATTGTGCTAGACATATGCGCATTACCCCTTGGAGGAGTATTATAATCGGAGGACTATTACTATTTAGTTTGTAAAGCGACGGCACAGATCAGGGCGGAATAGAAGGTAATAGAAGAGATAACTCCACAATACAGTATTATTTTGTTATGCCTCGGACCCATTTTAGTTACTGAATAACCAATAAGAACGAATATATACTGTAGTATTTTTTTTACCGCATATTCTAATTGAGTTTAAGTATTTCATCGCGTTCTTCGAATTGATAATTGTCTGCCCAATACTTAAACTTTTGCGCTGGCTCTGGTACAAGGGTGACGTTTCGGTGGTTATTTTTCTTACATAAAATATTGCAAACTGACTTCACACTCTTTCGTGCAAATAATTTGTGTTTAATTAAAATCATACCCATTTCGAACCATATTCTTTGCTGATTTGGCAAATTAACAGTCGAAGGTCTTGCTAATGCCTCTCTGCACACATACACACTTACAAAAATGCATACATCCACTTATGAATGTGCAATCCAATGCAAAATTACCAGATATATCTGTATTTTTTTCTGTTTTTTCCAGGCACCCACAAATCGGTCGCCCCCCCTTCAGAATGATTGCGTGGCGCGTGCAGCTGCGCGTGGGGCGGCTTATGGAAATCGCTAAAAAAATTTGTTTGAACAAATAAAAAGTTGCCAACCATTTGCACTACAAGCAAATCGGCAATTCCGTTGACGTCTGTCAGCGGCTTTTCGCGTTTGTAATATTTCTCATTTTCCTAAACATTTTTTTTTTAAGCTTCCTTGTGCCCATTTCATTTCGAGCAGTCTTTCTATGCCTTTTTCGGCATTTATGTACACGAATTGTGCCTGTGCATGCGTGTGGCCATCATACATATGAATATTCATTTCATTTCATTTCATTTTTTTTTTAGCCTTTGTTTTTATGTATTAGTTCACATGAGTGTGTGTTTGAGTGTGTGTGTGTGTGCATGCAATTTTTATGCAACAATATTTTACATTATTTTCCATATTTGCGAGATTATAGTACGTTTTGTGCCATTTTGTTTTTTTTTTTCTTTTTTAACAATTTCAAGCTTTTTTTCTAGAATAAACAGTTGAAACTATCGCTGCTATTGTGCGCAGTCTAGTTAGCTGTTGTTGTTATTGTTTTGGCTGTTTTTTGTGCAAAGCATTTTCGAGAGTATCTAATTTCAAATTGCCGCCACACCCGCGCCGCCACTCCAGCAATCGCGCCACGCTCCGACCACTCATCTTCCACGTTTGGTGCATTTGTCGTTGTGCTGCGCTGTGTCTAATTGGCTGGTGTGGTTGTTGTTGCACTGCACTTTTGTGTAAATTAAAAACGAAATTGCAGCCGCGCGCTGACAAATACACACACACGCTCAACACACGCTCGTAGGCAACGCTTACACCGCCCTCACGCTGCTCCCAACCGCCCGCTGCCTGCCGCGCATCTTCAACGCCTCGTCCAGTTCATTTGCGCCAATTTCGCTTATCTGACAAATGCGAAATTTTATGACAAAATTCGTCGTTTGTTGTCTTGCTTTCGGTTGTTGTTTTTTTTTTTTTTGCTGCAATGCTGTCGATGATGGGTCGGTCGGTCGGTCGCTCGGTCGGGCGGTTGCCAGTTGGAATGTTGGTCGTTGACTGTTTTTTCGTAGCGCGGCAATTGGGCG
Organism: Philophylla caesio; assembly: GCA_963971545.1. Lineage (NCBI taxonomy): Eukaryota > Metazoa > Arthropoda > Insecta > Diptera > Tephritidae > Philophylla > Philophylla caesio. The sequence goes on along the minus strand of OZ020604.1, from coordinate 219,126,524 downwards.
CTGTCGCTGCTGTATTGCATGTCGAAATCAGGCCACACATCAACGCTTGAAGATAAGGTTTATTTTCCGTTTTTATTTATTTCTAATTTTTTTTTGTTGCGATTTTTGCTTTTTTTTGCCGCATTTTATGTGTTTGGCATTCGGTTGTTTTCCTTTATTCAAAGCCTCTTTTTGTTTTGTTTCTGATAATTTAAGAGTTACATATTTGCAAAATAAATCATTTCGGGGGAAATTTGATAATGCGAAGGTGACCCCATTTTTATGTGCGCTGATAGTGCAGCGGCGAAAAAGGCAAAACACAACGAAAACACTTGTAAATATTTAAGTTTTTGCTAGCAAATTTGATAATTTTAAGTTCTTTACAACTGCGCTGCGCTTTAGTGTGGCGCAGTGGGGTAACAGAGGGGAGGTCGTCGAAGATAGCTACAGTTTGTTTGCGAATCAGATTAGCTAAAATATAAAACATATCTACAAAGTTCGCGTGGCGAAATTTTTAGTAAAGCGGCTCTTTTTTAATTCAGCTACTATGCAATTAGTAGATAGTAAAATACTGTAATTTAAACATGAGATGATTTTTAGAAAAATAATATAATACTATGTTAGTTTGTAACCCCCGATAATTGAATGTGCTCGACTCAAAGGTGATACGTTTTTTTTTGTCAGAACAATTATATGTCTTTTAAAATAAAAACAATAAAATATAAAAGCTTCTTTTAATTAGAAAATATTTATTTTATTATATAACATAACACAAGTAAATTACAAAAGTATCTCATTATGAACTTCTTATGAAAATTTTTATAACTTTCTAAATCAATCGATTTTCCATTTAGTAATATTTTGCAATTTTACACATCAAGACTTTTCATTTGATGGCTATTTCACAGAGGTCGCTTTTCGGATTAAAGGACTTTTATAGGGAGCTGAAAGAAGAGCGAATGAAAGTGCTCAAACACGCTGCTAAGTGTCTGATTTTTAATAAAAAATAAAAAATATATTTTTTAACTATAAATATCAACTATTATTTACGGCAACGGATACAGTCCGTGAAAGGAATATAGCACATCCGCTTAACGTATATATATTTTTCCATTTTTTAATTTTCATTATTTTTCAATTATTTTAAACAAAATGTATTTATTAACGAAGGTGTTATAAACCAAAGTTTCAAACTTTATAGGTAGGTTTAAGGAAGATGAAATAAACACAACAGCCAACTCGGCTAGCGTAGCACAATATGTAGTGCATTGGCCCTGCAACTCCGAGCTCCCGGGTTCAAAGCCTAGGAGAAGTGGTTATGAAAAATAAATTTAATTAATTTAATAAAAAGAAGTCTGATGAGGAAATGTGGTGATTTCCGAAATAGTACTATAACTTCTACCATTTAAAACTGTTGCTGTTTTTTCACAAAAAATCTTTCTTAAAAACTTGCATTGAGCTAATTAAAATTGTAAATTATTAATTGGTAAAATTTAAAAAAAAAAATTTCTTCGAAACCTGAAATAAAATGTTTTTTTTTATTTTTAATGCATACAATTTCAAAGATCGAGCTTCGAGTCGTTAAAAATTGATTTTTGGGATTTTTTTTTGTAGAGCGTGTTAAAATATTATTCTTGAAAAAGTTAAATTTGTTGCAAACGCTATATGGAGGATATGCAGCAAAAAAACAAAATAGAAGTAAATAAAAGCGACTTCGAAACTAGAAATTTAACTACATTCAAATTCGGTTAAGTACAACACTTGATGCATAAAAAACCTAACTTTTCTAGAAATGTAAATTGTTACACATTAGTTTGTGTGAATTTATTCTGAAGTTTAATAAAAATCATTGGAAAATAAAGGAAAATCAACTCTACAGAATTCAACTAAATTTAAAGAAGTCAACTTAATTTAAAGAATTCAACCATATTTGGCTAGTCAAGACTTGTGGTAGGGGCGAAGACTTTCACTTAATCCGCTAGTTCTCGCCTTAATCGACTTTGTATTTATGGTACGATTTTAAGAACGAGTGCAGCAGTTACGATTAGAAAAACTGGAGTATAGTTGTTCAGAAAATTTGCAGTTCGATTGAGCTAAAACTGAATGCGTAAATTGCATACGTAGACTAAGAATAAATTCCTTAAATGGCCCTTTAGTCGTACTTACTAGAAAGTCCATATCTATGGTTCGCCTAAGCTTAAATCAAATAAGCTTTTTGTAGTTACATTTTTTTTCTATATATATAGTTATTAATCAATGACAATTTTATTGAGCTCGAAGCCAGTATATGAAAGATTTTGTTTGCAAAAAAAAAAAAACAACTGAAATTATAGCTGGTATTTCTGTATTTTGGAGTTTGAAGTAACATAGTATGAAAGAGCATTTGAATAATAACAAGTGCATTTTAAACGGTATATATTTTACTCATTTAAGGCAACCACTTTTTCGCACATGAAAATTTACCACCTTTGAAAGGTAATATTTCGTGAATATGTCTTTAAACGAGAAGGAACCGCAGGTACACATGTGTGTATTAATTTTCTAATACAACTTAATGGCTTCAAGTAGTACCTTTAAATGTGTAAAATATATACCGTGTAAGAGGCCCTTTAGCAGCCTTTGAATGTTCATGTGACAATTTTACATAAAAATTGATGATGAAATGTCACATGACAGAATATTTTCAATTTTTTAATTGTTTTATTAACGTGTCTAGCGCGGGCAACTCTCAGGGTGCTAGCCGAATTCTAACTGGCTTTGCTTGCGTGGCTTTAACAACATCAAAACGTATGAAAGTTAGCTAGAAAGTTCTTCTAGCCAACGTTTTCAAGTATTAAATTTTGCAAAAAGTAATTGTGTTGATCGGCTTTCAAAACGTCACCACAAAAATTTAATAAATTTAGTACGAGAATTTGCTTTCAAAATTAGAATTCGCTGAGAAAGAATATGCGCCTCATTCTACTCTCCAACGAATAGTTTTAGCGGTAACTATATCGAAAAGTGCGGGTTTTCCGCGTTTTAACTGTTTTTGGCAAAAAAATGTGCAATTGGTTACATCAATAAATGTTCTTTAATTCTGCTGATATAAAGTTTTTTGCCGAGATCGATTATGGTGGCTCAAAGTTAAAAAATTAGTTATTTTGTGGCTAATTTTCAGATTTGCCTCAGTTACGTAAAAAAAACAAAATTAATAAATAGGTTCAAAGATGGCATATGTGTTTTTTTTATGAACTATTAAGCGTAAACGCACAAGCGTTTTTATTACGATGGCGCAAAAACACATTTTTTCTTCAATAAAAATGTGTAATTTTAAAAAGCAAAAAGATCAGCATAATCGAATAACTGAAACTTCCCGTTTTCTTTTTAACAATTTACACAAATGGCAACACTCCTACATTTAGTTTACAAATAAAGCCTCTTCTAAGTCGTTTCGACTGTTGCCAATTGAGTGATTATCCGTTTTACTATTCAATAATTTGAACTTTTTTTTAATTAAAACAAATCTTTCGCAAGAACTGTAGCAACAACAATAATAACTTCCTCCCTAATTTACGTTGTAAATATTAGTTGTTATAACGAAAAACGATAACAACTCCAGTAATTATTAAGTATGTAAAAACAAGTTGGTGGCAATCTATACATTTGTTAGTGTATTTATGTGTTGTTGTTGCTCGTATTTTTAAAACTAAACACTGGCTGACGTGATTAACTATGCGATTGAAGGAGAGGGTGTAAGGTGTTCATTGCGCTGCTGAAATGTTGAAATGGTGTATGTATGTATGTATGCTACTGATAATGCGGCAAGTATAAAAGGTAGCCAGCCAATGACGAGTGCAACAGCTGCTGTGCGGCACAAGATCTAAGCTCATAAAAGATATGAAAGCGCACAGAGTAACACACAACATTCTCCATTATTGCTTGCATTTTCGTTGCCCAGCATTCACCACAAAAAAAACAAAAAAAAAAACTGCTGCGATGTTCTTGCTTTACTTCGGCCGTGCGCAAGGCGGTCGAACGGCGGCAAGCAACAGACGGTCGAATGAAGGGTGGGTGCGCGGCGCAGCAATAGTGGCGCTAGAAGGTGCCGGCGAGCGCAATTTGAGGCAAACACGCGTATCTGTTGCAACATTCACCTGTTATTATGGCGCTGCCATTTGGTTGCAGTGTACTTTTGCCGCTTGCTCAACGCTCTTGTTATTCTGCTCGGCGCTGAAGTAGCTGCTTGCAAAATTATATAAGTAAGTATAAAGCCATTTTGATACGTGATGCACACGTACGCACGTTTGTATGTATGTACAACTTACGCTGCCTACCACATAATTTTAGCTTTTTTCTATTTTATTTACAAATATTTTTTTTTTTTTGCTTTTTACGTTGCGCTTGTAATAGAAGCTGCCAACATATGCTTGTCTTGAGCTCGCGCGCGCTTGTGTGTGTGTGTGTGTGTGTTGAAAGTAATGAGTAGAAAAGGGTCTAGGACGTTAAGAAACCATTTGTATGTGCTTTTGTATGTTTGTGTGTATGTTTGCGTATGTACGCTTTTATTATTGTTACTTTAACGTCGGTGGCAGCAGGAACAGCGTCAGCACGTTGATAGCCAACATAATGGCCTGTTTTGTGCCACGCCATACTTCAGCCATTTATTGTTATGATAGTGAGCGCAATAACAACGGCAGCAACAACCACAACAACAACAACAACAACAAAAACCACAACTAGAATAAGAGTTGACCAAAAAAATAAAAATTACAGCGCATAGTGTAGCTGGCAGCGAAAATGGCAATAATAGCGTAGTGCAACAACAATTTTTAATAAAAAAATCTACACACACACACACACTTATAGTATGTAAGAATGCATGTGCATGCTAGTAATAAAAAAAAAACAAAACGTTTCAATGGCGCTGAATGAAGCCAACTCCCGGTCACCTTAATGGCCCATTTCGTAGATGCCGTCGCTGTGTAAGTAGTAGAGCAACGCGCAGCGCTGAGCAAGCAGCAACAGCAGCAGCAGGCAGCAGTGTCGTGGAAGATGGCAAAGAAAGAATGAGCGCCCAGAAGGCCCAGAATCGACGTAGGAAGCGCAAAGTGGCGCGCATTATTATTATATGGAAATATTGCTGGCTGGTGAATGTGGCACGAAAACAACAACCAGCTAAATAAGTAAGTGGAGGGCAGCAAAGGGAGCAAGATGCAGCACATAGTCCATTCTTACATACAAACACAGATATGTACATAGTTATGTACTGGAGCGCTTCGTGCACACCTGTTGCAAATTTCATTCACACAGCGGCTGGGGTAGTAAAGTGAGCGCATCGCGGCACAGCGAGCGCGGCTATGATGTGGAGAGAGAGAGAGAGAGAGAGAACAGGCGCGCGACGCGACGCAAGGTGGCAGCCTAGCAAAACTATTTTGCTAGGTTTTTCTTTTAACAAACTACCTCCTTCTGGTGCTGCGGCTGCTTCTTACTTCTCATTTCGGTTTGTTTGCTGTCGAATTTTTTGCTTGCAACTCACATTTTAAAGCATTCGGCGCAGCTGCGCATTTTCCACCTGCCGCACCGCATTGGCGAACGCAAGTAATTTTGTAGATATTTTAATTTTAATGTTTTTTCTTTATTTTTCTTCAACTATCACTAGAAGCTAAAATGATTGTTGCTATGCATTTTGGAAATTTGCACAATTGCGTGTAGCGCTAAGAAATAAGTATTTAGAGAAGAACGTTAATTCTTGCCAACAATTATTCTGCCCTTACTGACTTCTTGATATACATATGTACATATAAAGCATAGTAGCTTTTAATACACGTTTCACAATAACGAAAAATCTTTTAAAGCTTCAATAAATTATGTGCATTGTATTTCACTTCCAAATAAAAGGAAATCTGATGAATGGAGCCATAAGTCATTATTTTAAAAATTACTACCTATAATATTAATAATTGAGTATTAATCATTGAAGTCTCCTGAAAAATATCGGTTTTTAAGTTATGCTATAACATTTCCACAAACATCTTTTTTCCATTTAAAATATAGTGGAAGCATTAAAATAGCGACCTTACCACTCTCCTTTACATTGTTTAGACCGTCCTACTGCTCACTACAACAAAAAGTAGTTGCCACTTCGATCTCTTAGCCATTTGCCAGCCACCGAGCCACTTGTTGCTGCTGAGATTTTGTATACTGTTTGCTTGCTTTAGAAGCTTGTCAAAATTTAGTTAATGAATTGAACTTAAATTCGTTGAAAAATAAAATATGTGCATCGTCACATACACACGTACAAAACATTACTCAAACTACTGAATGTACATATGTATGTATATACAGATAAGTAAACGCTAACAGCTGCGCCTCAGGAAATGCTGGTAAAGCCGATTAAGACTTTAATTGGGAAAAGGCTGTCTGCTAAAATAATTAAATATTTTTTAAGAAACTAAAATTTTGAATTTTTTTTAGCTGCGTCAGCTTTGTTAAGGAAAGTTTCAAAATATTTAAACAACTTTATTAAGCCGAAAAGCTATTAATTGACAAGCCTTCGACAGTTTCTTTAAAAAGTTTCGAAAGTAATTGAATAAAGTAGCAGTAAAATTTTGAAATTTCAACACCTTTTATGGTTTCTAGCGCCTTTAAATTGTACTTTGTTGAGAACTGATATTAAGAGAAACATTCCCCCATCATACCAACATCACAGATTCCCTCCCAATCTCACCAAATAAAGCGCGTCATACCAAAAAAAAAAATAGGGAAATAAGTTAAAAAGAAAACTATTATCAATACGAAAGATATACGCTTAATCAAATATATGATAATTTAGAACTTGAACCTATATTTTTGTTAACAATCAATGAAGCATTTTGTGCAAGCACATTTACATAAATATTTCATTACATGATGAATGAAGTAAACTTTAACCTTTGGTGTATATGTGATTATAAATTGTGAACGAAATTAATTTTTTAATAGTAATCTGTCGAATATAGGACAGTCTGCATTTGTATATTGACGTACAGGAAGAAAATATTTAGTGGGGTCATGTCGTATGAGTGACATTTGATCAATGGTCTGTTACCGGTGACAGACGTCTATTACTAATTCTATGAACCGAACAAATATCATACGTTTGTCATAAAATTTATTTATTTTCAACTCAGAGCAATACTACTAGGCTAATTTTTTTTTAAGCTCAACTCAAATTTGCCGAAAGCGAAACACAATATTTTTCTACACTAGAATTTTCTGTCAAAGTAATGTCAAATTGAAAAAAAAAAAAAATTTTATAATATCCCCGTTGAAGTATTTTCTGTCAAAACAAAAAATGTTCAAATGCAGAAAATTAAGAATTATTAGGTCCATTCCTTTACTTTTCTTGTAAGTTCCTAAAAAGTGTCAAAATGCAAGAGAGTAAGGTAAAAACGCTCTCTAATAGAGAATTACAGGAAAAAGTACGGGAATGCAAACAACCATTTTTTTTTAGCCTAAGAAGCGAATGTCGGATTATTTTTACAAAAAATGGTAATAAAAACACTTAAACGCAAGCAAAACTATCACAAGAACTTACGATTGTATTTATTAATTTAGCACTTTCCATTTTTACGGAAATGTTTAATTTTTTACACAAATTTTGTAATTTTCTTTATTTTGTGCTTTCACAACAATACTGGTAACAGCTGATTTTGACACTTTTTGGATATTTACAGTCAAAAAAACTTCTGACTAAATCCTGTAACTTCGGACAAGAAGAGAGTCGCAGTTACTCTCACAAGTGCGCTCTCAGTTACACTTTTTTGAGTACGGGAATGCTTTTTGGACTAAATCCTGTAAAAAACTGTAAAAACTGTAAAAAACTGTAGATAAGGAAAGGACCAATTATAGGACCTTAAAGCTCTATAAAAAAAGCTACATAAAACAGCGCAAAACACCAAAATTGTTTTTTTTTTTGTTCGATCAATTGATATCTAATAGTAAAACACATTATTACAATCACAAATTTAATTAAGCTGTAGCAACTTGGCCATCCGCTTTGGTTAAATAGCGTAGATTTAAGTTTCAACAACATGTACTATGTTGTCGTGGCAACGATTTCTTATAAAATGCTCTCATATTGTTTTCATCAACTTAGTTCAGTAGCTCTTCAATGTTGGGGTTGGGCAATTGGTTTCGGCTAGCCTGCAGTGCTTGACAGTTGATTGTGATGCCTTGAATTGTTAACGTGTCTTCGTGGCAAAAGTGACAAGTGCGTGATTGTGTATGGTTGAAGAGATTGCTTGTGTCTTATTCGCGTGTGCTCCAGTCGGAATCTTGTGTAGGCAATAGTGCATTTTCTGGGTACTGTCACTGGGAATAAAGGAGCGAAATGGGATGGGTTAAGGATTTTATATGGATGGTTGTATTCCGTCTGGCGTTTCTCAAATATGTCGGCGCAATAGTTGTTTGTCATTCTTGTTTCGGGTGTTAAACATTTTAACAGCTGATCTTGTAGCGAAATTGGCGGCATTGTCGGCAAGCGTATTCCCTCTTATGCCAATGTGTTCAGGAAGTTTTATTTTATTTGCACTGCCTGTTCTGATATCTCTGATTTCTTCAATACAGTTGCCTGTGTGGTTACAATTGCGTACTGCAATCAAAGTGGACAGTGATTTCCGAGCATATTTTTGCTAGTTTTCGCGATTCTGCTGTTGATTCATCGGTGAACACTGACCGATAGATTGACAGTGTCGCTACAGCTATTGTTTTGTTGTCGCCAACGACGCTGCAAGCTGTTCTGTTGTCTAGCTTTGATCCATCAGTATATAAAATGGGGAATTGCGGGTAGTTGGCTAGTATATTGCGGAAGTGCTGATGGTATTTATCTGGTGCAGTTTCATCTTTTTTGAGCAAAAATAAATCACTACAATTCGGAAAAAGTCAAGCAAACATTGGTTGAAAATGGGTTTTATTGGAATTTCTTGTCTTATAAGTAAAATAAACAGAAAATTTGTGAGTCGTTTATTTAATTTTAGCCAAGATTTTGACTCAAAAAATGTTGGAAACAATTAACCACAAAATGCAATCCGAAATTTTCGGCAAACATTTTCATTTTCATTTTGAATGGGAAACAAGACGTGTGTAAAATAAAACTTCTTTAAAAGGTTTTTGTAACAATTTCTTTGAACTTTTTGTAGGTGTCTTTTCCAGTATTATTAATTTTCATTAATAGACGTTATTATATTTTTTTATACATACATATCAATGGCATCGAAAATTATTTTAAAGAAGAATGCCGGCATTCGCTAACTAATTTTAAGAATGTCAAATGGTAAACCCGGCATTAAGGGAGTTTTTGGTTTTTAAAAGAATTTCATTCAATATATTGGAATTTTATTATTTCTTCCTCTGTAAGTTTTACATTTTGTGTACAAAATTTAAAAAAAAATGCTCGTACTATTTTCTAAAAATATGGCAGATAAGTGTAGTACATTGAAATGCGCGAAAAGGCAATATAAAACCTGAATATTTTTACGCGGGAAAAGCTAAATCGTCGTGATTTTCAAAACAACAATATCTCTAAGTTGGAAAAAAAGTAAACTTTTATAAAATCCGTGCCATGACAAGCATTCTTATATGAAGCCATATGTAATAATTTCCTATGCATTTTTAGAGTGTCTGAAACCAATAGAATTGTAAGAACGAATTTTGTCTTAATTTTAAGTTTATTTACATTTTCGTATACTTTCAACCATTTTTGAATTAAAGAAAAATTCAGCTTGGTCTTACCATAATTCTTAGAAACCACCATGCCAACACACTCTCGCCATATTTCTCATAGCTTTTAACTGTTGTATTCGCTTCAAAAGTAATTCCATGTCATCTAATCTTTCTCACACTATGAGAAAAGGCAATTTACCTGATGACAGTAGCACCATATGGCGGAAAAAATTGTCATCCAAAATTTATGCACTTGAGAATTTTCCAAGCAACGCCACCACCACCAACAACAGCACCCTCCTCGCACCCCCCAGTTGTACATTAAATACTTAACTGCACACTGCCACGCCCCAGCGAATCGGAAATACATAGAATGCACTAATATTTGCACTAAGGTAAACTTTATTTCTCTATTCTTCAGACACATTTATAGGGCGTGTGTGTGTGTGTGAGTGTGTGTGAGTGCTTGCCGGCAACAACCGCCTGTTGCATGTGAAGGTGACAACAGCAGCAACAACAACTTCTCAACTGCATAAGTATGTACAAAGTTTTTATACACAGACACATTTTTTTTTCTTCTTCGCACAAAAGCAACGATAATTTTTCCCACACCCGCGCTATGCCAGCAATCGGTTATATAGCTGTGTTGTTGTTGTTGTTGTTGTTGTTGTTGTTGTTGCTGCATCTTTACTCACATTATGTACATGTGCACATGGAAGAAAAAGCTGAAAAAGAAAGATGCGGTGTGGCGGCTGAGTGGCTGGGTCGCTGGGTCGCTGGGTAGCTGGGTGGCTGGGTGGCGAGTGGTTTGATTTTAGGTGAAACTCAAGCGAAAATAAGAAGGTGGCAGTGCAACACCACTTTCAGCAGGATATTGCCGCCAAATAGTGCACGAAATAGAGGAACTATAAAAATCCAGAAAAAATTGTATATACATGCAATTGGTGGGGGGGGGGGGGGCTGGGATGAGTGGTGGGTAGATTTACATATTTGTATGTGAAGGAAGTAGCGAAGGTTTTTTGACTTTACATTTGCAGTTCGAGTTGGTGTTTATTGATATTGGTTAGCCCGCTGGACCTAGGATGGAGTGTAAATTTGTGACTGCGCTTAGCTTTTTTAGTTGCTGTAACGAGTTTTGTCTCAGTTTTTTCGCCTGCAACGTAAGCTGCCAGAAAACAGTTTTTCACTGACTGCACACCTTTTTTACCTTCCTTCAGGCAGAAATTTAGAGCACTGGAGCTTTAATGTATATTTTAGAATTTTTATTATAATAATAAAGTAAGTATTGTATGCTCAGATGATTTTTCGAACAACTTCGCTTCAAATTTTTTAAGTACTGATTTGAAAATTTCGCGTCACAAAAGAGAAGGAATTTCGTGGAAAGTAGCAATTTTTTAAATTAGAAAAAATTACGTTTTGAAGAACAAATATGAGAAGCAGTCGCATGGCGTCGTGTTGCTGCATCTGAAGACAGCAACAACGAAACGTCCAATTCGTGAAGTCCCTTTGATGGTGGCGCACAAGTTGGTGCTGAAGTTGCATGCAACCACCCACAACCACCTGCTGCTCCAGGCACAGCTGTTCTATGGGAGAAAAACTGTATCTATAAAAGTAGATACATACATTTATTGCAAGGAGAATGGGAGCATACTTGTACACACACTCAAATATATTTGTGCGCTGCTCTGCTGCCGTGGCTGGTGGCAGTTTGCCGCCAACTCCAAAGCCAGCAAACACCTTAGAAAACACCAGCGCCATCGTCGTCATCGCCAACACTTTCTGTTCTATCTATGTATGGGTGTGTGTGTGTGTGTGTGTGTAGTGTTATTGCGCCACCAAGAGCATTGTCAGCGCCATGGGCAGCAGTTGACTTGTGACTGTACAAACAATGCTTGTTTTTGTTTCTACGCTTTTTTATATGCAATGAAGCACACACACAAACATGCACGCGTACGCTGTATATTTGTCTACTTTTCGTTTATCTTTTGATTTTGTTTTTTTTTTTATACATAACTAAGTATGTATTATAATTTATTTTGTGGCGCAGTGACACCAGCGTCCGAGGAGTAGTGGTGCGCGCACTTGTGGAATAGCAAAACAGCGAAATAGCAAAAAACGCACAGCAACCAATTTATTTTGCACACACAACACACATAAACACGCACACACACACTCACACAACAAACTTCAGCCCAAAACGAGGCGGATTCTCTCACCAACACACTACGAAATTGCTCTTCTAATTTATCAGCAAAAGTAAGAAAAAGTGGCGCGCAAAAAATTTAATTGCATATTTTTGTTGCAACATTAAGAACGAAAAGCAAACAAAATAAATGTGGAGGAATTTAATAAATGCGGTCACATGCAAATTATGACATCATGCCACATGCAACTTGGCCGAAATAGCCGTAATTTGGCATAAAAAAAGCGCTTGTTTGCCGCTACTGGTTTGTGTGTACGCGGATCGCTCGTCTTAGACGTCAACGACAAATAACAATTTTGGACAATCAAATTTACAAACAGGCATTCATAAATAGTTACATACACATACAACTTTTTAAAATATGACAGTCCATCGCGCTAGCTTTTGTGTCATACATGCAAGTTGATACAATTTATAGGCACAACTGTAGAGATTTCCTTTGTATGTGTGTGATGAAATAAATAAAAAATACCAGATAAAAGATAATAATAATAACAGGATTAACCATGAATTAGTGTGAGAACATTTTAGAACTAGGTTTGGAGGAAACATCTACACCTCTGTCTGCAGCAGGAACACAGAGTCTTGAGCAGTGTTGCCACTCGTACAATTTCGAAGTGAAACGACAGAAGCCGATCTAAGTGAAATATTCCTAAATTGCTTAATATACGACCTAATGTATTCGTAACAGCGCAAGACCTTTTTAAGACAATTTATAAGTAATGTATTATTTTTTTTTAATAAAAAATGTATTTTATTAATATTTCTTTTTAACAAATAAGCATTTAGATGTTTCAGGTAACGCAGTGATGGCATTGGAGTATCGAAAACCAGTTTCGAAATGTAATGTTTTGGATGAAGATAGTACTCGCTTTTCTAGGTGTTTAAGCCTAAGTCTTGGGCATTCACTACAGTCTGCAGCTTCGGAGAGTCCTATTTTGTGAAAATGGTATCTCACGCTGCAGTGACCTGTCAAGTACCCGGTGAGATTTCTAAGACCCTCTCTGCTGAGATTGAGAAGTTTTTCAGATGCTTGACTCGATGGACTTATAAACCTCTTAGGTTGTCTTGTTCCCCTTTACCGAGTACCATTGGGCTGCGAGTCCTCCCACCTTCTCAGAATTTCTGCTGTGTATCCCTTAGAGGGACCGCAGAACGGTTGAGGGCCGTAAAAGCTCTGAGTCTAGTGCCCTAAAGACTACCTGGCTGTCAGACATAATGTTGATTGTGGCTCCATTGGTCCTCCTGCGAAGACATTCGTGAGCGCACAACTCTATTGCATGGATTTACGCCCGAACACCCTGGCCCCAGTGCTCCAGTTGATAAGTTTGTATCCGTCAGTGTACCACACTTGTGATCCTTTGTTGATTGCTTTCATCATCTCTTTACATGTGTCCCTTTCAAGTATTAAGACTTTGTAAGCCTTGGTAAAGAACACTTTTGGCAGTATGACGTATAATACATAAATAAAGTTACGTACCTGAGGTACGGATTAGAGTTCATTCTTTATATCAAAACCCTGAAACTTATAACGACTAATAATACTGGAAAGTGAATTTCAAAAAAGAACAAAAACTGCAAATCTCTGTTTGCTACGAGTGTATGTTCATAATACGTCTTTAGATGGAATCCAATTTAAGAAATTGTCGTTATTGAAATATTCTCTTATTAGCATTAGAGAATTAACGGTGCTTACGTTTCATTTATTTCATTTTGAACTTTGTATTAATTGCAGCTGAGAGAAAAGCCTTTCAGTAGTGGCATTACTAAGGGGTCAACTAACATGAGTTCGCCAAATGATTTTTTAATTTAAACACATGAAACCAAAACTATTCGAAATTTAATTTTTTTTTTTCAATTAAAAAGTTATTGAAATTCAAATCGATAAAATTTTCTTCAATAAGAAAAAGTCCAATTAATGGAACTAAGATATTCCCTAAAAAAGTTGGATCTAAAATTGAATTTGCCTACATAGTGTTGTATATAAAATAATATATAACATATTCTGAAGTTTTGAGCTTGTTAGTAATATGGTCAAAGATGAAGTGCAGAAAAGATGGTCATTAAAGTGAAGTGAAAAAATGCGATCGAACGGCAACACTGGTCTTGAGGTTCAACCACCTACAATTTAGGCCTCATGCAACGGAATATCGCCTAGTAAATGAGTGGAATTTAATACCGGTGAGAGTTATATAAAATTATACCGCAGGAATATATTTTTTCTTTTCCCCGGAATTTGGCATACGCCCGAAAGGAAATTTTCGGCAAATCTCGAATAAACGTGAAAAATTTCATACAAATCTGTTAAATTGTATTGTTCAAATATTAAAATGGATTATTCATCATTTTTTTAAGGGTCCTATGACTTTGTGGTGGATTATATTATTTTATGATTTATGCTCTTAACTCAACTATCTCTCCGGCCGAATCGCTTTTAATATTATTGTTACAGCCTTATTTAAAACCTTAGTTTGCAATAATCATAAGAGGTCTACAGTAAATAGTATGTAAGAAATATATCTCTTCAGTCTACAAATATATTTTCTAAGCTAAACAAAATATTAGAAAAGGGTTGTGATAATCTATGTCAACTGATCGAATATTAAGTTCAAGACAAGTTTATAAAGTCATGTAATCATACATGGTATATATACATAGATGTATGTAAGTAAAAAATTAAAAAAATGTTTTCTTTTGCTTTTGAGTGTTGAGAATATCGGTGAAAGTTAAAATGTATAGAAAGAACAATCAATCAGTTGAAGGGACGATGTCTTCTTCCATGTATTCGAGTTTTTATTTAAAACCTACTATTTAAAACTATATTTAATAACAATTTTCCAGAGTAGTAACCATTCATTGCAAAGCATAATTCTCCGCTTGTGATTGTGTCTACTATGTGTTCCCCGCAATCGAAATAGAATGTTCGCATGTTTGCTCTGCTAATTTTTCGAGCAAATTTTTCTATATTTTGTTTATTTTTTGTATTCATTTTTTGTGGGCGCATTTGATTACCATTCACACTTCGCTTCTGCTTTGCTTTGTTCAATGTTTTTTTTTTTTTGTAATCTGTTTTGTTTATGTATCGTAAGCGGAATTTGTGGACCAAATGCATTTAGTGTCAGGTAACGAAATTTCCCTATTGTTTGCTTTCACAATTGGTTATTTGGCGTATCTTTGTATGTATACATGTACGTATGGATGTATGTGTGGATCGACACATACGCCCTCAACTGTGTATAGGTGTTTATCTACATTCTTACGTTCGTTCATATATTTTAAGTGCGTTTTTTTATATTTTCCTGCAACAAATTCAATTAGAACAGTTAGTTTTGACAGAGGCTAAAACAAAGCAAATCGAAGGCAAAATATTTAAAAAATTAAAAATGAATATCGCCGCAACAAAAGTGTGTTGCTATTTGTGCGCAAATACTGTTGCCGAGTCTAATAATTTTACGAAATTCGATTATGGGGAAAACCAATATGACGCATTGATTGAATTTTTTGCGTTTGCTCCTTTGTTTACTCTTGTTAAGCAATAGTATATATATATTTACATAGTAGTAGTAAATAATTGAAACAACGAAAAGAGTAATTCACCTGCAACTTAATTTGATTTCGTGCAATACAGACGGCGCTTACAAAATGAACGAAATTCTTGTTGCTCCAACGATTCGCAACAATCTGTGTATTTGTCAACAATAAATAGTTAAATTAAATATTCGCTTACACAGAAAAACGCACAAAAAAATATGTTTTGTAACTAAATTAAAGGCAACATGTTTCCAAATTAGCTTTAATTGCCTCTTGCGTTTGCATGAAAACTTGCTGTAGCGTAGAACACAGAGATTTTTCCACCGGCTGACTCACATTCGATAATGTGAATGATAATAAAACCCTCCGTTCAAAATAGAAAAAAAAAAAAACACTTAAGCGATATTGCAACCGCTATGCCAACGAATTTTTCACGTCTTTAATGTGGCTGGCGCATCATTTGCCCGAACAAAAAGCGAACG
Source organism: Philophylla caesio (assembly GCA_963971545.1). Classification (NCBI taxonomy): domain Eukaryota; kingdom Metazoa; phylum Arthropoda; class Insecta; order Diptera; family Tephritidae; genus Philophylla; species Philophylla caesio. The sequence goes on along the minus strand of OZ020604.1, from coordinate 219,110,648 downwards.
TCAGCCGTTCAGAACTTTGACGCAGCTGAGTCATGCCCGCGATTCACCGCTAATGAGCAACGATTTTGCATCATTTGTTGCTTACTAATACGGACAGATTTTCTTATAAATATCAGTATTGCATTGACAGTATATATAAATATGTAAATAAAGATTAAAAATTAAGTAAAGCGTTGATTTCGATACAACACGGCAAACACTGGGAACAAATTATCAGACGGTGAGGAAAGTATTATCTCTCAATTTGAATTAACGCTCTGTTTATATTGTTTTCTTCTTTTTCTTGTCCGACTGGATGAATTGTTGAGATTTGTTGGAACGAGACAAACCGGTTTCGTCGTTGTGCCATTTTCAGTGTAAATTTCCGTTTTGTTTATCATTTGAATCTAGAATGTTCTCAAAATTTTAAAAGCATTTGTTCCTACTTGAGAACATGTTGAAACACACTTAACAAAATGTTAAAATGAAAACTGGAACAGCCAGATAGCTATATACAAATCAAGGCGATTTTATTAAAGGTGGTGTTAATCAATCAGCTGATTGGACGTTGGTTGTCAAGATCAATTGTTTAGTTGCAAATAATCAATTGTTGCCTTTAACTACATGAAATTTCAACATAAACATTCACTATAACTTTATGCGGTGACCCTATTTCGCGAAAGTTAAATACAAAGGAGATAAATTTTGACAATAACCCACCAAAGGGTTGCATTTTTAGAATCGCTACCACCAAAGTAATTGAATTTCATTTTCTTCCGCTCTGTTACGATTAAGAAAAAATACATTTGCGAACGCTACCAACGATTATTTGATACATTTGAAAACTAACTAATGTTTGAGTTTTAAAAAGCACATATTTTAAATGCGTGTGCGTGTATCTGAAGATTCATTATATGACTAATTGTCCGATATCGTACTTTTCAAGCGCTTTAAATGTTGTGAGTTGTATAACTCTCTTTGATGGAAGCACTGAATTTAGCATGTTATTACGATAAGCAGATTCGTTTGCGCTTCTTTCAAAGCACTTCCTTTGATAACGGCTTTAACGTATACCTCTTATTTTTCCTTTAACATCATATACTTTAAAATACACATCGCCAATGTTTTCTTTACAAACTTTGGATGCAATAAAATTTAATATCTCATCCAGCGAAATACGTAAATAATAAGGATAAAGAAAGAACGAAGTAAGAAAAGCCTAATAAACAACTAATCTTACAAAAAGTCTATCGGTCATGTGAGTTACAGTCATTGTTTCGATCTCAACTTATAAAGCTCTAGTCTATGTATGTAGTGGAAAGTAGTAATCAAAAAATAATTTGAATGTTTCAATTTCATTAATAATCTCAGCAAGTTTTTAGAAAAGGCTAAACAGTAAAAGAATACAAGATTAAGAACCATATCAAACATGAAGCACCAGTCAGCTTAGGTTAGGTTAAGGTAGCTCAACTTAAAGAAACTCAATAGAACTTTAAGAAGTTTCAAGTCGTATATTGTTGCCACTTATATTCAGTAAGCTATAAATCAAACAAAATTTTACAATAGGAAGTGAAATATATTTAACGAAATTTTAATTCTAAATATATTTTTTTATTAATTGCAATATTTATTGATATAACATACAATATTAAGAAAGTGATAATGTTTTGGAATTAGCTCTAATGATATGAAAATATTCCGAGGCTTATAAAATAATATGTTTTAGTAGTGTTGCCATTACTTCTTAATATCTTTTTAATTTATGGAATTAATTAAAGAAATAAAAAGTGGTTGTCGAACGCAAAAGTCGGACAACCTTTTGAATCGAGTACAATTTCGAAGGTACTTGCCTCCTGTTAAAGTTAAAAAAAATAATGCATAAAATATTTGTACTTGGTTGCCAATAAATTTATATTTATTAATAATTTATATTAAATATTTTAATATTGGTATAAAAATGAGTTACACTAAAGAGCATTAATCCGAAAGATTTTGCTGGAAAGGGTTACCACCAAATTTTGTAAATAAATAAATAAAATTGGGTTAGGTAGATATATTGTATATTAATGGCGCAACTGTAAAAGAAAGCATTAAGGTTTTCACTAGGTTTAAATTGGATCCTGACACTTGATATTCTTCTTTTACTAATTGTTTTTGTAAAAGAAGATCATTTCAGTAAACTACTATTATATTTATTTATAAAAAATATCAAAATTATGGTCGTTCTGTACATCTAGCGAACTTCTAGTTCATGTGAAGCCTTTCTATTAATATTAATTTAAGGAAATGCTTACTTATAAAACGAGGTAATTTCTACTGCAATAACTAGGTTGCAAATAAGATTCTTGGGTCTTTGGTGGGACTTTCGAAACAGGTGGTAGCATTCCTGGGAGCTCTCTTGACCGCATCTGAATAATCGAAATCAAGCGTACAAGTAAAGATATAATTTTCTTAACAAGAATAAATTGGAGTACAACTTAAAACTTTCCAAAATATGTGGACCACAGCGACAACTTAATTTCACAAAAGATTCCAAGCTAAGCTCTATTGTGACAAGAAAAGACCTCAAATCATTACAAACTAATACTAAAATTTATTACTAAATTATTGTGGCTTACCCCAAAATCGCTTAACGGTGAACTTGTTTTGTTATAACAGCGGTTATCTTTACTCGATCCTCTCCGATATATTTATTGCCTTCCTTCTCTCTACCAAACACAATATTTTTTTTTTAAATTATTTAATCGCATACGCGAATGTAAATTATTAAGTTTATTTTTCACTACATTTAAATGCTTTTAAGAACACTTTAATAATGTTTCACAATGTTTACACCAAAAGTGGCCTTCAAATGGCCCCGACACGTCGGATCAGCACTTTTCAAAATACAAAAACATTTGGTATATTTGTGTGTGAGTGTATGTGGTTCATTAAATTAGCACAACCAGGATGTGTCTTCCCGCTGCAAGGTGCTTTTGCTGTATTAAGGCAACTGAAATCTGCGGTCACGGCGCACAAATGCGGACATACAAACTGCATCTTTTGATGTTCTCACATTAATTTGTGTAAAAATGTCAAGTGTTTCATGCATTAAAATTCCTGACGATACACATTTTTTCGCGCAAAATGTCAACCAGCTCTTCAACTGGCCAGCCGCTGCAAGATGCTTCGCTGCAAGAAAAAAGAAACAAGGAAGTTGTCAGGTTTCATAAGCACAAAAATGTATCGGAGTGTGTGTGTGTGTACTACTTTCGTAATATATATTTAAGAATGTTTGCGAATGTGTAAAAAGTGGAAATTTTCCAACTGTTTATTTGACAACAATAACAACAACAGCATTACGAAAAACAAAAAAAAAACTGCTGACAATGACAACGAGCGTGAGTAGACACAGCCAACAAGGACACTGTCACGACAATCCGTCAGCTTGTCCGTCAACGGAACACGCCGCTCAGTCGGTCGCGCGATTTGTCGTTCGAGCGATCAGTCGACAAAAAGGTGAATCATTTCAACGTTTCATATTTGCCGTTAAGTAAAGTAAATAACTTTCAAACAATTTACTGTAAATAAAACGAGATAGTTTAAAACGAAACTCGCAGACAAAGAAATACGCCTCCGACGCCACCGTTGTCAGATTAGCTTTTCTCTGGAATTAATAGGAAATGCATTTTTCACGCTGTCACTTTAATATACTACAAATAAGTGAGTGAAATATTAACACAATTAAAATCAAAGAATACTACAAATCATACTAAGCATTTATTTGTCTGCTTCGCTTCACTTCACTGCGCTTTGCCTCTTTGCCGGCGACGTTGCGACTCTTCTTCGCCGACGCAGCCGCGCGATAAGAAATTCAACTACAAATAGTTACTTGGCTTTTTTGCGTATTAAAATTGAATTAATTAAAACTCGCTGACAAAATGCAATAAACAATGATAATATAGTCGAAATATCGGACAATGACACAAGATCATACGAGTATATACGAGTTTGCGCATTTGTGTTTTGGTTTGTCGGTGTTGCGCAGTTTTTTCTATATCGGGTGTTTTTTTTAGGGGTATAGAACTTCGAATTAAAATAAAACACAAGAAAATCGTTTTAAGGTCCATCAATTTGGCTTTATTGGAAGGATAATTTTATGCCATTATGCGGCTGGCTCGAATAAAGCCAATTCTACAGGTCCAATTTTCAACCATTTTCGAGCATATGGGGCCGTATGTCGGCAATAACGCCACGAATGTTGGCTTCCAATTCCCCTAACGTTTCTGGTTTGTTGGTGTAGACGAGCGACTTCACATATCCCCAAAGAAAATAATCCAATGGTGTCAAATCACACGATCTTGGTGGCCAATTGCCAGGTCCATTCCGCGAAATTATGCGCTCAGCGAATGTTTCCTTCAATAAATCGATTGTGACGTGCGCTGTGTGGCATGTAGCGCCGTCTTGTTGGAACCACAACTCATCCACATTCATGCCATCCAATTCGGGAACAAAATAGTCGGTTATCATGGCTCTATACCGGTCTCCATTAACGGTAACTGCCTCTCCAGCATTATTGCGGAAGAAGTATGGCCCAATGACTCCACCAGCCCATAGAGCACACCAAACAGTCAGTTTTTGTGGATGTAATGGCGTTTCAAGGGTCTCATGTGGATTCTCTTCACTCCAAATGCGGCAATTTTGCTTGTTGACGTAGCCATTCAACCAAAAATGAGCCTCATCACTGAACAAAATTTTGCGATGAAAATCAGCATCGAGATCAATCTCATTTTCGGCCCATACACCAAAATCACGACGCATTGCATGGTCTCACGGCTTTAATTCTTGCACAAGCTGGATCTTGTAAGGTCGCAAGCCAAGATCTTTGCGCAAAATCTTCCATAAAGTTGATGGACAAAGCTCCAATTGCTGTGCACGGTGGCGAATCGATTCATTCGGGTCCTCTTCAACACTTTGCTCTACAGCGGCAATACAAAAAAAAAAACATTTCACCCAAAGAAAATTCTAAAAAGCATTGTTTAGTTTTAAACACAAAACTACACTCTTTAAAGAATTTTTAAGGTTTTTGTTAAGACTTTGAAATTTTGGTAAGATTTTATTTAGTTGTTAAAAATTTGTTACAAAGTTTGAAACTTGCAGTCATTTGATTTTGATAGAGAACTGTATTAAGGTGGAAAATTATAAGAAATTTAATAAGAGAAAAAAAAATAGCCAAAACTTGCTAAAATGGTGGTGTCGTTTTGTTCAAAATCCGCACTTTTCATATTTTATTTTCTAATACCGGTCTTACACACACATACCTTTTTAAAAATTTCTTTGAGCAAAATACTTTTATTATTATATTTTTGTTGCGAAGTAGTGTTAACCCGAATTCACCCATTTTTCAATTCCAAGCCAGCTAGTGTCATTCAGATATTTAAATTTTTACTCGAGTCCATGGACGTAGGACCAGGCAGGCATCGTGCAATCGATTTATCATCCGAAATAGTTTTTTGAAATAGTCTCGATAGCGCCCTAAAATACTTAAATATTTCACATAAAGCAAATTTTTTCTTTTATAAATTTCCCAACAAAGGCACTTACTAACTTTACACATAATTACTTGCTATTGACATTGACCCATAATTTTTTCCCATACAGACTTGTAATATGTCTATTCTGTGCTGTTTAATTCATAGCTTTGTCGTGTTCTAATAAAAGTAAGGCGAAGACAGTAACTTAACCTCACTTTTTTGGTATTTATATACCGGAATTAAAGCAGTAGATAAAATATAAGCGGATTTAATGAAAATCCTGAGCAACAAAAAGATATAATAAAATATTATTGCTAACACGGAACTTGTTATAGGCCATTCTTAGACATTATTTAATTATTATTCCAAGAGTAAATTGTTTAATTAATTTATTTTTGTTATTAATGCGTTAATTGTTAAATCATATTTTACTGTTTAAATAATCTGCATTAATTTTATGTACGAATGTATATACACTTCAATGTCCAATACATTCTAACTTCCGGAAATGATAGTGCACGCGGTAATTATATTATAATTATTATTTTTTTAGACTATTTTAAAATTGCATTTTTTTTAATTGTTTCTAAATATTGCATTTTTTTTGGACGTCACTATTAAACAAAGTAAATAGCGGTAGAACTAATTTATTTTCCTTTATTCGATTGGCGTTTCAAAGTGTCAGTAAAAGGTATTGACTAAATGTTTTGTTTACATTTTGGTACAATTCTTCTTTTCTTTACTTTAAACTTAACGAATTTAATGGCTGTTCTCGCATACCATATGTATATAATTTTAATAAATGACGCTCTTTAATAAGGATTTACTCTATAAGGTTTCGCTTTTTTCTATAAATTCCGCATTAGTCTTTAGTATAAAACACACACTTCCAAAATATTTAATCTAGTTTATACTATGTGCGGACTGACAACGAAACCATTTTTAAAATGTGTTTCAAAGATTATGCGATCAGGACAAGACATATTCAATAAGCTGGCTTTAACCGCATATAAGTAAAAAACCAACAAGTACTTTGTTTTTACTTTCTAGTGAGCATCATGTCAAATACCATTAGACATTTATATTGGCAGCCAATCAGAACGAAACAGTTTGACATAATGCTCACCACAGCGAAACAAACCAGCTAGCGCCTCAATGCCACCTCAATGAATTCGCCTTGGATCAAGGGGTTCGCAACAAAACTTTGTGTTTTCGTTGACATTTCTAAAAGTTTTAGCCACAAAAAAAATGTTTTCGATGTCGGTCCGAACATGGTATTGCATTACAAGAATAAAAACGATATATTTGTCACCTCAATTTTTTGAACATTTGAGGTATGATTCCATTTGCCCATGATGAATAAATGCTACTTTGCAGCAATTATTTTGTAATAACTAAACACAAAACTAAGTTTGTAATTCGAAAATGCTTTTGCATTGAAGTTCAATCAAATAGTACTGGAAAATATTTAATGGATATATTTAATAGCCGCAATTTAATCAATTCATTGAGACCTGCCTTTAAATGTTTTGAAAATAATCTGCTGTCCTTCTTGACATCGATTTTAATAGTTGAAATTTGGCTCGTGTAATATTTCATAAATGTTTCTATGTACATATGTACATATATACAAATTCTCGTATGTGGCTAATGTGTTACAGAATATAAATTTGCATTGTGCTTAGTAGGCATTTAAGAATTTAGTTTACACATCTACATACATATATTGTTTAGAAATACATAAAAAAGCCGTCAATTACTCTGATACTTAGATTCGATATTAAAAACTTATGAAGCATAATAAATCCTTAACATTGAATTTTATAGCGAATAGCATGAAAGTAGCTGTGTTATCTACATCGAAATGCAGTTTCGACTTTGCTTAAATAGTGGCACTTATATGTAGCTATGTATGTAATACTTAGCATGGGTCACAATAAAGGTAAGCTTAGCTTATGTATGTTATGCTGGCTGAAGGCTGAGTTAGTCAAGACTTAACTTAACTTAACTTAATTTAAGATTTGGCCCACCTGTTATATGGAAAGCCGTGCGCGATTAGTCAACGCTTAACTAACCGTAAGAAACTTATGAATCTGTTGATTTTAGATTTTAAAGTTTCGGCCTTACGTAAGTTGTGAGCGGTGAGAGCGGTGAGAGAATCGGGGTTACGAGATCTTGATTTTTACGATTCTTAAAAGTAACATAGGCGGCGAACCGTCAAGGAATGACGAAAGTTGATCGTATCCTCCTGTAAAGAATTGTATCTACGATATATTCTGCCCTGGATGTAAATTGACACAACAAAAAGTTTTTATTTATCGGGTGGATTTGCCACCACCTTTTCCTCTGAACAAGTTACTGCTTCATGAATATTTAGTTAAGTTAAGTTAAGTCTTGACTAACTGAGCCTTGACCACAAAAGTCTCACATCGAAGATGTTAGAGGCCGTAGTGTTGCCAGATCTATTTATCTACGACCTGTGAACCAGAAAACTCAAGCAACATTGAAAAACATTTCCATAAAGCTATGCATATCAAAATCTCAAATGTATGAAACTAGAAAATTAAAAAAAAATGCGTTTCGCTGTTATTACCATTTATGATTTCGTTCATCGTATAGAAATGGGAAAAATAACTTCCGAACATATCTCTTCGGGAAAAGTGTACAGAGTAGTACCTTTTGAGAAATGAAAGGACCAAACTAACAAATTTATAAAATTTTAGTTATACTTATGTTACTAGTGAATTGCATCCAACCCTTGGCAATTATAAAAAATTAACTAATCTAAAATAATTCTAAATATACATAATTCGATATGAAACATTTTATCTAATGCATTAATTGAATGATAAAAATTCGGAATCATTAATTTATTTTGGTGAAAATATTAGAGACTAATTAAATGTGTTTTACAATTTTTAGATTTATTTTTTTATGGAAATCTGCCTTCCAATATTCAACAACCTTGCTTAATATAACCGGGATAGTTTATTTACATATATTTCTATTGGACAATATTTTCCAAGAAGATTATCAAACAATTTAAAACTAAACAGTTAACAGTCGTCCAATTTATAGTGGTTACAATTTATATGGTTATAAATGAGAATTACTTTCAACAATTTAAAACATAATAGTCAAATAAATATAGTATAATAAAACAGCTATTATTAAGAAATATTATTTTTACTGCAGTACAGTAAAAAGTGAACTCCAAATACACTCAAAAATAAGTTGCAACAACCTGACCTAACCCAATCTTACGTGATTTACCCAAGTCTGCTGAAGGCATTAACCCGATTACTGCAGCATATCCCAAGCCGGAACTGATATGCCAACCTTTGTTTTTCTGTTATTTAATATTGTCATTCACATACTCGTAGCTGCATGCACATACATACATACAAACGTATGCCCAAACGCAAATCCACTGGAACCACCAAAAGAAAGACAAAGCAAAATCAAAAAAAAAAAAAAAAGAGTGTGAAAGAGCTAAAAAATATGAGAAGCCAGCCGTATTTGCTTTGGGAGTAGAATATGGCGTCCTGGTGGCTTTTGTAGGGCTTCTGGCAAACCGAACTGAAGCACTCGAAAGTAAAGAAAATATTAAGAAAATTAAAAACCGCTCAAAAGTGTGAAGAGCAAAATTAATTTTTTGTGGTTTTTGCGAGTTGTGTGTTATAGAGAAATTCTTTATATATTTCGAGCGCTACAAATAAAACTGATTTTATGCAATAATTTTGGAAAATTCTGCGTTTTATTTTGCATTGAATTCAAACAGCTGGCAGCGCTCGCGCTCAAATTTTGCCGGCAGTAGAGGTCGACGTGCAAAGTCAGCGCCCACAAGCGACAAAAGACGGACGACGGACCAGAGCGAATTGTCAACTCTTAGTAAAACGCTGGCAGCTGGAGGGGCTGAGTGCATTTTATTTGGAAAATTACCGCTGTAGCCACCAACGTCCCCTCCGCCACTGCAAAAGCTACTCGCAAAGCTCACAACTAACACACAATAACTGCAGTTGAACTGAGCGCCATTGCTACTCACACCAACGCACACACACACACACACATACGCATAAACTTAGAACATTGCAATTAACTGAGTGAGTCGATAAATGAGCGCGTTTCTTCTTGCTGTTTGTATACGATTGTTATGGTTGTTGTCGTTATTTACAAAAAATGCATTTGTTGTTACTGCCATTATTTTGTTGTTGCCTTCTGCGCTTTTTTTTTAAATTTTTTTCTGAACATGAACACTTGGCAAAAAATCGACTAGCGAACAAATAAACGAACATAGCCGACCGACCGACCAGCCATCCAACAACCGTCGGTAAAAAAGAGACAAAAATAAAGTCGCTGAAAAAAATTCAATGTCAAATTTCATAAATGCAATTTTTGTTAAATTTTCGTAGCTATTGCAAATGTAATTTGCCGTTGTTGCACTGTGTTGGGGTGTGTGAGTGTGCTTGTGTGCTTGTTTGCTATTTTTCCACTATCTATTTTTTATAACTTTTTGCTGTTGCCTTTGCCATTTGTGGTTATTACGACGAACACGATGCTAACCGATTTTCAAGGTAATTTGCAGGCCACATTTTTCACGCTATTGAAATTTTTATAGTTTTCAGTGGCAATGATAACCAGAAGACAAGGGGCACTCAAGAATAAGAAGCACTTCATTTCGTTAGCTTAGAATTTTCGTGAAGAAAAAGTAGTCAAAATATTGGCATATAATCTAAGCAGCCTTGAAATTCAGTTACAACATGGCTAATAGTTTATGCCAAAACTTAGAAAGGCTCATCGAAGTTTAATAGGTTGGATGATTAGTACTGTGAAGCCTATCGCCGAGCTTGCGAGTTTGTATGTACATATGTATGTATGTATGTTCGTATGTATTGGCGACATAATTCACAGCCACACGTGTCACAGGCATTTCTGAGCGCAACAATGGGCTTCAAAATAGTTCAAACAACTTGTGAGTATGTCATATGCTCAGTTTATAATTACCAGCTTTAAAGAAAAATGAAAATTGAACATCGTAAATCGAATCAAAAAATCGCTTCAAGCAATTAACTTTTACTTGCTAATTGCTAGCGCGACACTTCGGTATCAAAAAAATCATTCCGAAAAATTCGGAGTATTTTCGGAGTTACTGAAAACACGTCACAAAAATATGCTATATGCCCAAAAACAAATAGTCTGTCAGTTTATTTATATATTCGAAATTTTTTTTGCACTCCGAAAATTCGGAATATTTTCGGAAACTTTAAAAAAATGCCTCAGGTATAGTTTTGGAGAATAATAGTTCACCGGAAATAAGTTAATGTTCACCGAAAGTTAACCGAATTTTCGTCACCATTTAGTCCCAAAAAGTTTCCAGCTCTTAAGAATTGCATGCATTGTTATCACATAACTATGGACGTGTGTAAGTAAGTACGATTGCTCATTTATTTGTTCACTTTTTGCTATGGATATAATATATATGTACATATGTACATATGTATGTAATGCATGTTCAAAATGGCATACATAGTACATACATATGTATGGTCATACGTACACATGTTCTATGTGCATATCACTCCAATTAAATATTTGATATTTGCGCCGATGGCACATGCGTTTAACACAAGCCTAGCAATTTTACTTTACTTTATTTTGTTGCGGTTGTTTGTGACACGGTAGTTGTTGCTATACGTATTTGTTTTTGTTGCAATTTCGATTGCATTGAAACGCACCTTCAACGGACGATGACGACAACAGCGCCGGCCGTTTGCCACACTATCGAATCGAATGACAAAAAACGCAGTGGCCAATGCCGTTGGTGGAGCAAAGGGCGGCTGGCGGCAGGCAGCAAGGAAGAACAAGCACATCTATTGTAATGGCAATTGCATTAGCTTTCAGCGAAACGAAGCAGCAGGAAAGCACATCGGTTCGAATCGTATCGCTAGCTTACTGGCAGCCTGGCTGTTGCCTCTGCGATTGCCGGAGCCGGAGCGCATCATCCAAACGTACATATGTATGTAGTATATGTTTCTATGTATGTATGTATGTCCTAAGTTTGTATTTATATTGATATGTAGTATGCCCGTATGTACATATGTATGTATGATTTTTTTCTTTTCGCACATTAGCACCGCGCGCGACGACTGAGTCCACTGTACGAGTATCAACAAAAACATACACCGAGACGACACAACGAAACGATACCGAGCCGCTGTCGGACGCTCCGTCTAGCTCTATAATACTTACAACAAAAGCCGCCAACAAAAATTGTGCCGGGGTCCCACTCGCGCATCCGTGCGAGCGCACAAACGAGCCAATAGCCAACAAATGGACTCGAGAGTTCGAGCCACCGTGTAGTGATTGTGAGCGGGTGAGCGAGTAGCGCCGGTAGCGCCGGTACTGTTGGACAAATTGGACGAGTTGTAAAATGAGTGACTGAGCGTATTTTACAGAGCTTCGAGATAGCGACCGCGCCAGCGACGACACTGCAGTTGCTCAATGTAATCGACGCCAAGGCGGACGCATGGCCAGCGCTGCCACGTCTAGCTCCACAGCGAAGGTGGTAGAACAGAAAAAAATTGCAGCAAGTAGAGAAGAAGTAGACGTTGTGGTAAGGAAATTCCTGTTGTAAACAGCAGCGGCGACGTCGACGATTACAGTAGAACAGCAGCTAGAACAGCGCACGACGTTGATGTTGGTGTGTGCCTGGCGAGGTGTTAGTGTAAGTAGTGGATTTTTTTTTGCCACAATGCCCACCACATATTCACCTGTGTGTGTGTGTGTGTGGGTGTGCGTGTAGGTGTGTGCGCTAAATGCATATATAGTGGCATCAGTAGCTAAGTAAACTCAGGACTGGACGCTAGCACACGTTTAGTACAAAAACATGCAATTTTTATGACAACAACCATAACTGGCGAAATGATTCTAAAGAGCCAGTAGCAGTAAGAAAAATCTTACTCAAATGCCAAATTTACAAAAATGTTAAGAGCACATAAAATAAATAATTTTAATCTGAGTGGCATTGACGTAGGAGGCGACGTGCGGTGAGGGCTGGCAGTACTAGCATTTACCTCAGTTGCGACTAAAAAACGAAGAGGCGAGTTAAAAAATATCTCAGGTGGCGAGCTTAGTAACATAGGTGTGAAAACCTCAAGCTCTTTTTTGGTATAGCGAGACAACATCGAATGAGTCGCTATAAAAACGAATTAATATTTTTCATCTTCAAAATACTATTCTTCAGAAATTATGCTCTCTTGTAGATTGGCCCAGCTGCTCCTTCATTTGATGGTGTACACCTTGGCATTGTACCAAAAATTGAGGAACCCACTAGATTAGGAAGACTACGTCCTACACGATAAAAAAACGACCCAGGGTCTGCCGTTGTTTGACGAGGAGGTGGTGCTGTAAGCCCCTTAAAATCAACGTACCAAACAACCTCAAGCTTGGAGTTTAGTAACGTCGCGGAGGCACAGTTTTCAGGTTTACCGCTAGATCTTATTGATTGCGGCTAATTTGTAAACGGCTCTTATGTATATGCAAGCAACAGCAACAAGAACGTGTGACACACCGACGAACGGTTGGCTATAATGAATGCTACGTAATGCGGAAAAACTGTAGAAGGGTCGAAGGAGGTGTCCTCCGTCGGGAACGCTTCATCAACCTCAAATTTAAGCTAACAGATTTGTTTGGTCTTTTCCGACCGGAGAAAGCAGTTGCTAAGGAAACAGCTCATTTATGTAACGCTTTACACCTGTGTTGCAGGAATATGCAGAGAGGATAAGTTGGCTTAGAGAAATATCCTCTAGATGATGTCGCAGAAACAGACAAAGATGGGAGTATACTTGGCCACTTACTGGCAATTTGACCTCATAAAAGCTATGCGAGCATTTGGCGAATAGCGAAGCAAAGTCTTCTTGGCCAAGGGTGGGCCGGGCTTATATAGGAAGCTTTCTATGTACTTCAGTGCACAAAACCACAGCTATCCTATTGTTCACTACTGACAAAATATCTGATCACAATAACCCAAACCTTCTTTTCGGTTGAAGGGTTCAGAAGCGAATATCTCGGCAGCAGTCATTGTTCATAATCACAAAGAACAACTCTATCGGGGAAAATATTGGGGAAAACACAGCAACCTAGCTTATACATAGATATCGTGAACATAGTCGTGTAACTTTAATCAAACGTTCGCTGTGAGTATGAAGCTGAGATCTTAAATCATAGCAAAAGTTTTCTTCCATTTGCGTTACAACATTACAACTATTTATAAAAATATATTTTGCTTAGTTTTTGTAAGTCCTTGTGGCTTCAATAAGTCTAATGAAACTCGTTATTAATAGAAATCTACACTGGCTGATTGTGGAATGTTAAAATCTCCATTTTATTTTTTCCATCATGGCTCTCGAGTATAGACATCAGTACTCTTAAGGAAATCTCTGGGTTAGACATTAGCCGCTTGTAGCAGCGCTTATGTATGTAAGTTATTATTTTCCTTTGTACAACCAATTAAACTAAGTGTACCTTACGATTTTTTTTTAATATACAGTGAAACCTCGATATAGCTAAATGACGTGCTCGGTTAAAGGTTTAGGTACACGAAAAATTTCGTTTCACGTATAGTTTGGTTTTTTTTTTAGTTTTTTTATGTGATTCTTTTGCTTACAGGGCCCCACCCTTTGAGTTCGTTTTGTAATAATTTTGAAAAAGACACTTCGTTAAGATAGGAGCTTCAGCTAACGGAACTCTAGCCGTCAATATTTTTATGCTTAATTTCCTGGTTGGAAATTTTCGAAACAGCGATGTATTTTTCAGAGGACTCAACGAAAATTTTTTTATATTGAGTTTTCGTTGAGATTGAGATTAGTTAAGAAAAATATAGTATGCCATTAGAAATATTTAGATATGTAGACGTCAAAACATATTTCATTGGAATGAATTAACAACTAAACCTAAACTCGAATCTCACTGGAGTCTCAAGATTACCTCCATTGTGATGAAAGTGAGTGTTCCAATGTGTGATGACTTTGCGAGTACTCACTGCCATTAGTTAGTTAGCAAAAGTGCTTTGCAAAGCTTATTTAAAATTTTGCTTAATCGCAAGGCAAGCAAGCTACCTTCGAGAGCAAACTCGAATGGCAAAATAAAAAACCAATAGTAAACCGACTAGCTTAAGAGTAAATCGGCATTGTCGCGAAGAGAATTTCTGTGCAAAATCTCAGTAAGGAATAAATCCGTCAGTATTTGCGAGTTGTCTGCTGCTGCCAATCTTGTACACTTGGCGGTCGACGTTGACGCGCCGCTCGCTCGCTTGGCTGTAATGACGAAAAGTGGCGTAGATTTTAAAAATGTGTCGAACAACACTAATACGCTGACATTTGCGTTATGCAACAACAACAACAACTCAAATGCATGCATGTGATACGCAAGGTTATAAAACACAGAAAACTAACAACAATAGCAGAGCGCACGCTACTGAGCGAATGACGCTGGCGGAGTTCGCGACAAAAGTAGTAAAATAATTTTGCAAAAAACCGTCAGCGCGCCAATTCGATAGTAAGTATTTTCAAAATGAATTCCACTCACAACTGCTGTCGAAATGCAGTTAACCAAAAAAATAACAAAAAAAAACAACAACACAGTCAGACAGACAGCTCTCAACACAAAATCACTCAAAGCTTGGCGGCAAAACGCTCAGAATACTTTTCGCATATCATAACAAACTCACCACACTTGACGCGTTGCCACTGCAGCTCTTGTGTTCTTACGCGCGCGTGTGTGTGTGTGTGTGTGCGCGCACGGCGGTGAATGAATTCTTATAAAAATTGCAAGAGCGCGACGCACACACTCAGTCGCTTAGTTTATTTGTGTGTGTGTGTATGTGTGAGCTGCACTCACTCTTTTCGAATTGCATTGCGAATGCACCTTTTCCGCTGCACTTTGGCTACTCTGCCGCACTCTGCATTCGCTGCTCACCGACAGTGCGCTCGATGCGCCGCTGCAACGGCGTTGGCAGCAATGCATTCACACACTGTCACTGCGCGACGGCAAGAACGCGTCTTATGGCGGTTGAATGCATGATTTTAGAAAACTTGCACGTCAAAAATTTGCAAATTTAGTAATTCGCTAAGAATTTTGTAAAAAAAAAAGCCGTTTGGTAAAAAGATTTTTTTTGCTACTTCAAGAATATTTTTTTTTGAATTTTCCAGCACACCATTTGCATTCGCTATAGCGTTGCGTATAACACTGGGCTCCAACGTTCGTTTCGTTCGTTCGTGTTAAGCGGCGGACACGTTTGCATGCAACTAACGACAACCGTAGACGACAAACAGACTGAAAAATGCATCTGGAAACACGCTTGCTGGCGCGCCACCGGCCTACAGCGCCAAGCTCGCTCGTTCGCTAAGCTCGCCCTGCCCGTCGCCGCCGATTGCATTTTGCCGTCGACCGCCAAGCGGCAACCTTCACTGCCGCTTGCATTTCTGTCGCAGTTTGTTTTTGGGGCTCTGTTTTCGGTGCTTTCGGGCTTTCGGTTTGGTATGTTATTTTTATTGTTGTTGCCATTGTGGTGACTCGCTCACTTTTGTTCTCACTTCTCGTTTTTGCAACGTTTCTTCTTCTGCCATTTTTTAATTCTCATTATAATGCAATTCTCGCTGGGCTTTTCGTTTATTTTCGTTTATTGCATTTTAATTTTTTCTTCGCACGAATTAAGTCTAGTGTTCATTCAATAAAAGTGACACCAACTGTGTGTGTGTTGTTGGAGAATACAGCTTAAGGGTAGTTAATGTTGAATGCATTCGTGTACTTACTAAATAACAGATATGATTAATGGCAACTGATACTGGACTTAGTGGACGAGCACTTTTCGTGGAATTATTTGAGTATATTTTGGGAGCAATTTGTGAATTCACCGATATTTATTTGTTTCTGCGAAGTAAACGAACTGCAGTCCATCTGACTATAGTGTTTATAATAATAATAATAATAATAATAATGAATTGGCGCTTACACTTTATAGCTCAGTGTTTGGCCGAGCTTCTCCTATCATTTGTGGGGTGTGCGTCTTTATATTCTACCACAAATGGAGGGATCTGCAGTTTTGTGCCGGCTCCGAACGGCAGAGGTATTTTATGCGAACCTTTTTCATTGCAGAAATACCCTCGGAGGTTTGCCATTGCATGCCGAGGGGTGACCGCTATTAAAAAAAAAACTTTTCTATGATTAATATTTTACTTGTCCTGACTGAGATTCGAACCTCGAACTCAGCGGTTTATCGAGTTATCCCTTTTTAGTGAGTATCTGAACGTTCACAGTTAATTGGGGTATTCACGTGGTAAGTCTTATCTGATCGCTTCTGTCGGAGATATCTGAATTAATGTGAGGGGAAATCATTTTATTTTACTTTTTTCAAGCTGCCCGGCATTTGCGAGACTTAGGTTGAAATATTTTGGTAGCCTTAATTATAATGAGCAGCTCCCTGGAGTGGGCATAATCGGAGTGTACCTTAGCAAAATATCAAAAGCAAGTACAACCTAAAAAAATCAGGTTAGTACTGTGAAAATCTGAAACATGCCTAACTTCAGAAAAAGAGCTCCATTTTGCTGAGCGATTTCCCTTTAAAAATATTTTTACAAGACTTTATTGCTAACTTCCGTGGGTTCTACGTGGACGCAAGTCGTTCTGGACCACTGTAGTTGAACATAATGTGTGATGGAGTTCTATGATTTATTTTACATACAAAAGAGCTCAAACATGTCTTGGCTTTCGGGCGACATTTCAAAAGTAATGGTGGCGATGGCTCTAAAGCAGGCGGAAGACCAGGCGGAAGAAACTATAGCAACGGCTGAAAAATGGTTCATTGCGAAGTCCCTTAAGCTGGCGAACTCGTAAGATGAAAACCGTCCAAAATCAAGGCTTATCACGGCGGGCCCAGCAAGCGGGAGCTGTCGTGGCTGCAACCAATCAATATCATGGCACAGGAGTTGTATGGAAACTCTCTTGCCAATCGGCACTCCTCGGAATGACTTAGAAAAGCGCAATGCCAGAGGCAGACTCTACGACGAAGGGATTAAATATTATAGTTGACCACGAAATCATGCCATTTTGCAATCACTGTGGCACCTCGAGCAATGAAGGCGTAGCACACGAGATTTTTACTTATCCCAGTTTCAGCATGCCAAGGAGGATTCTATGTAAAAATATTGAGGTCCGTGTCACCCATAAACAGTGGTGTCAATACTGATGAGAAGCAACTGAAGCGTAGAATGAGGCAAAATAAACAGTCGCCCTAATAATTCAGCAACTTCGCTGTAGAAAGTACGAACTTGTACCCTTGATTGGAATTATTCCAAGCACCAGGGAAATGTCGTGCTAACCAATTTAGCAATCGAAGCATCAGACCGGATTTGAACCATGGCTTTTTTAAGCGTCACGGAAACGTGGCCATTAAATCATTAGAGTTGGCGAAATTTGCAATCGAAGCGTCGGTTTCAACTGTTCCAATCGCCTAGAAGTGGGCTTTGAAGTGTACGAAATTCGCAACCCAAGCGTCGGTATAAGTTACACTTTGGCCGTTCCTACCGCCCACAAAATAAAGTGCGACGACACATTCCACCTATGAATAACTAAGTAACGAAAATCGAGCTTGGGGTAAATCAGCCTGTTTGTAAAAAAAAAAAGTAAGTTGAAATTTAGTTTTTAACTATCACAAGACATAAAAAATATTCTAAGGCTGTTAGAAAAAAGCTAGGGTCGTCATGGATTCACCTGAAGTATTCTGCACTCGAAGAAGGATTAACACAATTTTTTTCAGATATTATTCTTTTTCTTCCAAGTATTTTATTCATCTACTTACAGCTAATGCAAATTTGTTTAAGAGAAACGGGCTGCAATAAGGATAATTTAACCTTTTTTTTATTAAATTTAATTATTGTATGCTTGAAATTCTTGTGCAAACTGAATATTTGCAATTCAGAAAAAATGAGCTTAAAAGTTACCTTTGGCCTTTGGACAGCATTTCGGTTTAAAATTTTCTACTTCATTGCACAATAATTGCAGTTGTAAACTTCTTTTGGACGCACTGCTGCCATAATGGTTCTAAGTGAATGTCATTGTAGACGTTAATTGGCTGGCGACACTGTCACCAAAGTCAGGATGATGCAATTATGGGAACACATGTGCGTTTGTGTGTGTACGGTGTGCGTGCAACATTGACTGCAGTTGCAACGACATTTGCATAATTGAGAAAACTATGCTGCGAGCTGCTGCATTTCAATTGTGAAGTCATGTGTGGAAGCTTAGGGCAAAAAACACAAAAATTAAAATAAAAAATTAAACGAAAGAATGAAACTAAGTAGTAAACAAACAGCAACAACAGCAACTAAAGACTCTAAGTGACGGCGATAGTAACAGTTAGTTGGCTGGGAGTTGTGCGGCAAAGGATGCACTGGTGCAACTTGAAATGTGGCTGTGTGAAAAATGCAATGCATTTGCATCAGCAGTGGAGCGCGAAGCGACCCAACCGAACGCCGGCAGGCAGGTAGAATTTCGTCAAGGACTTTATTGCGTTATTTGCTAAAAGATAAGATCTAAGCTGCGATGCGACCACACACAGATGCGGCGCTGCAAAAAACACACGTGTGTGTGTGTGTGTGTGTATGTTTAGTACAAAATAGATGCTGCTGTTTTATATTTATTTTCCTTTCAAATGCATTTTTTCGTCGTCTTTTTGTGTATTTTTTTTTTCTTTTTGCTTGGTTTTGCGAACTTACCCTTCTTTGCTGGGCAATTTGAGATAGGCAAAGGATAAAGTTGCAGCAGTGCAACGAAAACGGCAGCCAACAACAACACAGCACGCTTGAATGCACAAAATTGCATTGCGGCTGCACTTCCGATCGCAAACAGGCAAGACGAAAACGCACCAACTTACGAATAACAAAAAGCACCAATAACAACGAACACAATTGCAACTTTGCGAACAATGCTGCTTGTCAACAAAATTGCAGACAAACAAAAAACAGCGAAAATTCTGAAAGCATTTTTGGGGTAAACAAAAAACGGCGGCGGCGCAACCGACAAAACAAGTCAGCTTTTAGATATGCAAAACTGCTGGCTGAGGGGTGACGAACGGCGACACGCCAAGCAATGCACTTACACACACACGCGCGCTCTTAGAGCACTCACACATGCACACGTACGAGTGTGTGCAGCAGCGCAAAAGTGCAACGAGACGAAAGCCAAGTCTGGCGATGCCAACAACAGCAGCAACATAAAAAGGTAAAGTTGAAACAAGCAAACAGCATGCAAGTTAAAATTGAGCGCAATGAAAGGAAAAGGACTTCAGGCACAGCGAATGCAACTTTAAGATGCACAAAAGGTGGAAGGAGTTGCGGCGCGGCGGCTAACAGACGCATTCAATGGCTGGGGAGCGAGAGCGAGCGCGACTGAGACGCAGGGCTGAATTAACGAGCAATGTGAGCGCGCCGTAGAGAAGTTGAGGTGTAGACAAAAAGTGAAAAAAAAAACAAATTGAAAAAGCGAAAATGCACGGCTAGATAGCACAAGAGGGCAGCGCAAGAAAAGAAATCGTGTGAATGCAAACGAATAAAGCACAGTGACGAAAGGCGAGTTGAAATCAGTAAGGAGAATTATTGAATTAATAACTAATGTTCGTTTCTAATGCAGTTTTAATTGATATGATAAGTTCAGTATACCGATAGATGGCGCTGTACCCTTAACTGCTATTTAAGTCTGTATATATATGTATTTATTTGTATTTGTGGAAGAGAATTGGATATATGAAATAATTCCATACTCATGGAGAAAAATGGGTGGCAGTGTGTAAGTGGACGTGGCAATTCGAGGGTCGAATCTCAGACAGGGCATGCATAACCTAAATCATAGAAAAAGTGTTTTTCTAATAGCGGTCACCCCTCGGCAGGCAATGGCAAACCTTCAAGGGTATTTCTGTCATGAAAAGGCTTCCCATAAAATACATCTGCCATTGGTGGTAGAATATAAAGACGCACACCACAAATGGTAGGAAAGGCCGAACCAAACACTGAGCTATAAAGTGTAAGCGCCAAATTATTATTTATAATTATATATCTGGAAGTTTGTACGATATTGCAGTTTGGCTCGCCTGTGTTTGACATAAAACCTATGCTTATGGAGAAAATTAGATTTAATTTAAAAAGTTGACGTGGCAGCTTCCATACTTATTGAATTTTTAATACCGCATATTTCTGGAGCTATGTTCAATGGAGTACTGGAACATAAAAAAAATTGATTATGTTTGAATCCTAGCGAAGAAAATGTTTGGCTCAATTGCCGCTTTGAAACCAACCTGCTCATAATGTATTCATCACAAATGGTCTTTTTCCATAAGTCGATATTAATTTAAAGCAAAAACCAGCACTGACAGTATTTGACTTATTAACATAAATAACATTTACAATCAAACGATTTTTTTAAACGCTATGATTCTCCACTTCAGGTACTCTTGACTCAACTTATAATGAAATGGACTTCACACAAAAATTTTCTTTGAAAACTTTAAATATACAAAGAGTACCTAACTAATGCGAAGAAACGAAGCGTTCTTATAATCAGGAATATCAGGATTAACACTTTATATCAGCCATTATTTTAAAGATATTAATAATCATTCATATTTATAATATGAAATATTCAAATGTATTTCAAATATGAGTTACTTACTTGGGCCCACTGTCCAATTGGGATTATGGTACGCAGGGCAACATCGTCGGAAAGCGGCCCAAAAAGTGGGGCTTGACGGCAGCGCACCATTTAGAGTGCTAATGAGCAACAACGCAAATGCAATTCGTCACGAAGAAGAAACTGAACACAGTGGTGAAGTTAAAAATTAAACTAACCACAGCTAACAAACCAACAGACGCACACAAATAAAAAAATGCAATACGCAATGCTTCAATCCCAGCAAACATTGCAAGAAGAATTGCTTATCATTTGAAATTTAACGTTTTCTCAAATATTTCTCAAAGCATCTCTTTCAACTTAAGAACGAGTTGAGGAACACTTGAGTAAAACTCTTTTTTAGCGCTTCATGCGTACTGAAAATTACAACACAATAAGTGTATGTTCTAAAACATAGGCAATACCAAACAAATATTTCAATCAAAGTATATTTAACTTCGTTAAACACTTGACATTACTCCAGAAAGCGACAGCCAGCTGCCGGCAGACGGCGTCCAACAACCAACAGCCAACAGCCGCCAATCGAACAAAGCGCAGCCACTGTTTAGCTATGAATGCAGAGTTTCTCAGCTCCGAAAGATGCAGAATTCTTGACGGATGGTTGAAGCTTATGTACGTACGTGTGTGTGTGTGTGTGTGTGTGTGTGCCTGCATATTAATGCGCTCATCACTGCATGCATCTTTTCATTCGCTCCACATTGTGCTGCTCGCCGGCGGCACTGCCGACTCGGACGATGCCACCAAAACCGTTGCAGTTGCAAGGGCAAGAACGGACCGCACTTTGGGTGCAACTTTCGCTCCCCACTTCTGGTTGCAACTGTCAGCTGCTAATTAGCTTTTTTAGCAAGTAAAAATATCCCAACAAAATGAGTTGAAACATTGGAATAGAAAGCAAAAAAATAAAATAAAATAAATTCAACTCAATTCGGCGTCAGTTTAGCAGCGTCAGCGTTGAGCTCATCCGTTGCATGTTGTGTCGTTGCATTACTCAGAGCGCTGGAGTTGCAACGCATTTCGGATCGGATTATGTCTACGTCTCTTTGGTGTCTCTTACCTTCGGTGCTGCATTGAACTCTTGCAGTTTTGGCTGAACTTTGACGGCCCTAAAACGTTTGCTTTTTAAAATTGGTAACCGAATAAAATGAACTGTGATTGTCATTGCAGTTGCTTGAGGTGATGATGGTCCGTTAAATGCATTGTCACATACATACATACATACGTAGATACATATTTTTGTTCATACATATCTTCATACTCATACATACAGAGATATTTTTGTTTAGCAAATTATTGTCCAGTCTTTACTCTCGAGTCTATCTTCATTGCAGTATATTTTTTTTATATAACATTTACTAAAATAAATTACAAGTTTAAGTATGTTCACAAGTGTGTGCATATGGATGTATGTTTGTGTGTATTCGTTGGTGATCTGTATGCGTGCTTTTGCCTCGACGCCGCCGTCGTTGACTTCGCTGCCTTAGCTGCTTCTTGTGGCAGGCAGCGGCGCATTCAAGCGCGAATTGAGAGCAAGGTTCAACACAAAAAATATTAATGTTCTTTTCTTAATATATTTGTGCATTTGCATGCACATAGCTACATACTCGTACATACCAACAATGAAACGCACACATAAATAAGTTACTCGTGCAATGCTCTTTGCTATGTCCTCTTGCTTTTTTTATAACTTTTACTGCCATTGTTTGCTGTTTCTATATTTCCATCATTCTTGTTATGCACATTTTTTTCTGTGTTTTGTTATATTTTTTTTTTTGCTGGCATATTCAGTTTCTTAATTTTGTTGCGTTATGCGTGCATCTAGCATATTTGAACCTACAAAAAAAAATATATTTTTTATTTTTATTGCTGTTTGTGTTTGTGTTTCCATTTTCAAATTTTTTTTTTATTTCTTATGTTGTTGTTTCCTTTGTTTTACTTAATTGGTTTTGCTGCATTTTGTGCATTCATTTATGATATTTGCACTCACTGTTTGTTGTTGTTTCTTGTGCTCGTGAAAAATCGCAATGCACTCAAGGTTAATATTCGATTTATTGGAAAATTAACCTTTTAAGTTTCGCGCTTTGCGAGCATTGTGAGTTTTTTTTTGTTGTTTTTGTAGTGTTTACTTGCATATGTATGCAAAAGTGGCTTCGATTGTTTTAACAGTTTTCCATCAAACGCGAATATGAATTAACATTTTTATTGTTCATATTTTAGGTTCAAAATCCATGTCAGAATATTTGTTTGATCGCCCCGAAAAGTAAAACGCGGTCTGAGGGAACCCATTCCCCTTATAATTTATCGATAGATGTTTTTTTTTGGTTGAATTATTATCAAAAGTTCTTTCGATTCAACAATCCACCTGAATGTAGAAAATTGTTATTGTCTTCGCAAAAAATCGTTATTACCTAAATCCTTAATATATTGAAAGAACATATCCTAAAACAATTTTAAGACACTTTTTTATTTTGAGATTTGCGTGTAAAAACGGAAATATCTGATAGACTCCTCTAAGCTTTTAGAAGCGATTTAAAAATCATTAAAAAACTTTAATGACATTTAAACAAAATAAATCATAAAAAAATGGAAGCGATCTAAGTCTAATATAACCCGTAGTGACTATAAGAACCTATAGGCAATACTTCCTAAAATAGCAAGGACTTGTAGTGCAAGGAGAACAAATTACATGTTTGCAATGTTAATAAATTTGTTTATATAATATTTCTTTCTGCCTGCCTTACTCAATCTGCGTATTTGTATGTACTTGTATACTCTATCTCTTAAATATAAAATCAATAATTAAATATATATGGTGGTCACCGTAGTCGAGCGGTGTGTGGTCCTGTAATAATTTGATTAAGTTCGGATCATTGTGTCATGAAGAAACTAACGATTTTACTTAATCTTTATGGAGTATAAACAAAATTGGAGAGGTTTAAATTGTTTGTTCTACACCTTTTCTAATAGTACTTCATAGCTTCAGTACAGCCAATTGTGCTTCAGAAAAGGTAAAATGTATTTACGAAACTGTAAGTTGTACTTCAGAAACTGTAAATGAAATTCGTAATCTACGAGTACATACATTAGAAGTGCACTGATTTGTGGATCAACCTGGGATATTTGGGTATTGTGTGCGATAACGCTCCACACTTTTCTCACTTAGAAAGGGCGATCACCAATCTGAATAACCATTTCTGAAATATATTTTACAGTTTCGGAAGTACAATTTAAAGCTTCTGAAATACTGTTAACGTTTTCTGAAGTACAATTGACTGTTCTAAAATAAATTTTACGGTTTCTGAAATACAATTGATTGTTCGGAAATTCATTTTCTAAAATACTATTGAAAAAGGTGTAGATCGAGTTACTTAATGTGTTTATGGGGGAAACCAATTTAATTTCATTTTTAAAATCATGACAATGAGATAGGCAGTTGTCATTACAGCGGTAGAAATCGAAACATTGTTGCTTATTTTCAAGCTTATTAAATATGGCAGTGTATTTCAATATTCGTATACTCTAATATTAGAATATTTGATGGTTTTAAGCTTATAAAAACTGAAAAAAAAATTCAGTTTAGATTTGATTTTCTATTACAACTATATGCTTTATTTTTAAATTTCTTTAAACACATTCAAAATAGTAGTTGCTCAACTGGTCATATCATCAATTAATATGATTGTTAAAACTTTTTATTATTAGAACCTTACAATGCTGAATCGTCTCATAATGAAAAAATTGCGTTTGCGATCGAATTTGTGCAAGAGGAATCGGAAGGTATCGAAATCGAAAACTTAACTGAATAAACAGCTACCAAAACAAAATACTACAAGCAAGTCGATTGGAAGCGAGTTCTTGCTGTTTTTCGCTTTTTATGAAATTCAAAAAAAAAATACATAATAAATTAAACATGGTGGCCTCAGCATAATGGTGTGGGCTTGCTTCTCGTACAGCGGTCTTGGTCCTATACATTTGATAGATGTTATCATGGACCGAGGAGTGTACGTAAATTTACTAAACGATATTATGTTACCATTTGCCAGCTGGGAAATGCCTTTAAAATGGACGTTTCAACAAGGCAACGATCCAAAACACACCAGCAAACTAGCTAAGGAGTGGTTTCAATCTCAACATATCGACGCGATGCGCTGGCCAGCTCAGTCGCCAGATCTTAATCCGATTGAAAATTTATGGGGAGATTTTAAGCGAGTTGTAGCAATAGCAAATCCATCAAGTAGAACACAGCTTTGGAATGTTGTTAAAGGGGCATGGGCTCAAATTTGTGAAAAGCATTGTAAGGACCTTGTCATTTCTATGCCACATCGATGTATGGCGGTAATAAATAATAAAGGGTTCACTACAAAATATTAGACTACGGACAAGATGAATAACTTAAAATATAAACTTTAACTGAATTCTATTATTTTTTTTATTTATTTTTAAAACAGGCACTACTACTTTAATGAACACTATAATTTTTGTCTTTTTTTTGTAGTGTTGGCTAGAGGGGGGAAAAGGAAATAATTTGAACAAATGAAACTTTCCATATAATTTTTAAAATTGAATTCATGTTTTCCGCTTGAGTTGATGCTTTCGAAGAAAAGATACACCGGCACTACTATTTTCATGAACACAGCTGTACATACATATGTATATCAACCCTCAACTATGAATTCTTTGTTAGGCTGTGATGGATTTTTTAGAGTTATATATTTGTATTTATTGACCGAAGCTTGCGTTTCAAACAACACATTTAATATAAGTTTAAGATCACGTAATTTAATGAATTTTAATATAATTTTAATTAAATTGGGATAAGTAAACTGAAGTTATGCGGATCCCTCCAGCAAACGATTTAATTATAGCTTACCCGCATTTAATTGCTTGCACTCTTAAATGATCGGCTTGTGAAATGAATCCTCTTGTAAAAACCTCCTTTGAGGACTCAACTCCGTATGTGTCCTTAAAATTTGACATACTTCGTTGCCAAGCAAAATAAATCCGTTCAAATCTTAGGAAGAGCTCAAAAAGGGCATGTGCTTACAAACAAACATAAATAAGAAATATTAAAAATCTAAACAAATGCATGGTTGCAAAATATATATGTCACACCAAGTTGAATTGCAGTAAAATAAGCCAAAGGCAATGAAAAATTCCACACAAAAAAAAACTCTTATGAAAAATAAAAATTAAAAAATCCCACAGTGCTGAAAAATGCCAAAGGAAAGTTGCGTAAGCTGCGTACGCACCCACACAACAACAACAAATAGCCGCAAATGCGAATAAATGTGACGAGGTCGCGAGGGGGCCTGCGTCTACAGGATAGACCTACATAAGCTCTGACACCCCACTCATTCGCGCTGGAGCAGACGCTTCGCCGATGGCGGTCTTTGAAATGCGCTATCCGTTGCGCCCCTCCCTCTCCAGCCCAGTGCCATATGAGATTTCTAGGAGGGATCGCCTCCACTTTGGTGCGTGTGCATTTGGCGCTGAATTGAAACTGACTCGGTAAGCCGCGTACAAAGTGCGTTCGCATTCGCGCGAACGTTTCGCAATTCAACGTAAAACTTCGCCGTTGGCAAAATTTTATTAAAAAGTCATTCACACTAACACTTATACATTCGGATATGCGTGCTTATGAAGGTGTGTTTGTATGTACGAGTATGTGCATGTGTGCCTTGTTGGAAAATTTACGGCTTCCGAGCTGAGAGCAAAGAATTGGTATTCTACCAAGTAAGATCTTTTGTAGTTACTAATAGACTGGTCTTTGAAAGTTGTGGCATTTCAAAATTTAAAGTTTTTTGCTTTTTAAAAAGTGTTTTTTTTTGTTATTCTTTCTGGTTTGCACATGCCTATGAATATTATTTAGTACGTAAAAAATATTTTTTTATTTTTTTTAATTCCCATCTTTGTTTTCCACGGCGTTCGCAATTTTGAGGTATGAAAATCGCCGTATTGTCTTTTTATTTTCGCCAAAGCTGAGATCAGAGAACGTGTATTGATAGAGAAGGTGCATGGCGTTTCGTTCCCTATGGCAAGTTTTATCGGCTCAACGAAATCCAATTAGATCGAATTGGATTCTATTATCAATCAACGAATGTCGATTTCGTTCCAGTATGACAAAAATGGCCGAGATATATTGTTACCGGAATTCTTCCAATTCTTTTTTGCTTCGACATTCAGCCTCTCAACCACTGCAGCATTGTTAGAAAGAAAAAACAATAAAAGACGATGGGGTTGCATTTCTTTCGGAATATAACTTTTACACTACATAAATTTAAAATTGTTTATTAAAATTCAGTGCATTGGAATTTAACATAAAGATGTCTAAATTCTATCACTAGAAGTCCATATTATTATTTATAATTTTAAATCAACCGCGCTTTTTACCATTTTTAAAACGTTAGTCAGTTCCTTCGGAGCGCCTTTTTTTCAAAAGCAAAGTGACACCGAAAATTTTATATTCAAAACAGTAAATTGTAAATTTTTGTCTTAGATATATCTTTGAACATTAGCAGAAAAAACTTGTTGAATTGGTTGACAAATAACCGATTGGCTCAATTGATCATGTGATACTTTGATAAATAATTTATTTTTGCCTTCACTGCTCTTTAGTGGCTACAACTAGGTAAATAATGCTTATAATGCAGAGTAACATCTTATTAGAAGATTGTATTTGCATTATACATATATATACAAATAAATAACACATGGACAATAATAATTATTATTTTTTTTTAATGAAACTTAGTCGCAAATATTTTTTATTAAAACTGTGACTAACACGCTTCATTTGATACCTATTTTGTAATATATTTTGGAATTTTAAATAAAATTACATACATAGGTGGCAACCTTGAACCTCATACCTCAAACCCAACGTTACCATAGTAAACTTCTAATCTAAATTGAAAAAGCGTTGTATATCAAATATAAATAAAAATTAATATGCAATAATCGAAAATTTGTACAATCAATTCTGATTTCGCAAGCAGCAAAATGTTTTTCCTACTGGGTGCATAGACACGCTCACACTCTCACATATGCGTACATCTACATATTTAGGCTTAATCTTTTGTATTTCAATATTTTTTTTTTTTTTTCATTTCATTCCCCGCTTTTTGAGTTCATTTGCATTTCTTTTATTTTGTCACTTTTTGCCAACGCATTCATTTTTCCAACGCAATTGTTTTGAAAAATAAAAATAATAATGAGAAAACAAAAAAGATTATCTAGCAGGCAGTTTTTGTTATAAAGATGTGAATGCGTGTGCACTGTGGAGTGTCATTAAGCGTGTAGAGATATTTAGTATTTGCTCAGATGTATGTATGTATGTACATATCTACGAATGTGTTTTCTTCATACATACAAACATACATACATATGTGCGTGTGTACCTATCTACAAATTATATGCACTTAAATATATACTTTTTACTATCGCCAAGCTTATTATTTGAGTGGCTTCTGTTATTAGCGCTAATGCGAATTTAGCAAAAATATGCAATTTTATATTTTAAGAGAAACAATTTTATAACTAGTTTTCTCTTAACTACCACTGGCTTTGATTGACCCAGCGGCAATACGTCTTACGGCTAGGAGGGATCATTACAAATATCCTAATTATGAAAATTTCTTCCTTGTGCAGAGACCGGAAGGTTTATGTTTTCGTTAACGAAAGAGTTTTTATTTTATTTTATTCAAAAAAAATATGATTTACTGGTATCAATAAATCAAAGCTTACTATAGGGCGTTATTCCGTCATCGTTTATGAAAAATGTTTTTAATAAAACACAACATGAAATAAGAAAAATATGTGCTGTAAAGCTCTTTTTTTGTTTCACATATTACCTTTCTTTGAGCTCAAATTGTCAACTCCTTACTGTAAAATTGGCAAAATATACTTGCCTTGAAGACAAACCGGGTTTGATGGGCATCATCCTCATTATCATGTCTCGTTCGACATCAATAAACTTTCAAACTTGTCAGAATGAAACACGACATCAAAGATGACAGAAACCTCTAAAGCCGAAATTGCAGCGTTTCATACCAAATTTGAAATGTTAAAAACGAAAACTTTATCAAAAATACACACTCCTCATATTGGCATTCTAGCCTATTTACTTATTGCAATAAATCCACATACGATAGTTATTCCATAGATAGCGACTTTGTACGAATAAAAACGAATCCACTTATGAGTTCGTGGGCTCATCAAGTTCAGATTGCCAATGAGTGCTATTTCTTTAATGTCTGACTAACTTAACCCGTGCTGATAAGCTGTGGTCGGGTTGGTTTGATCACTCGGAGTTAAAATTAAATGCGGTTTGCTACAATTCAACTAACTAATCAGCACTTGCTTATCTAACGGATGATCCTAACCTGCGCTTAACCGGAGATGGCGCAAACGGCTCTGAAATGAAATTAAATTGAAAAAATTAACGGCGAATGTTAAGTCATTTTCAAATTATTTTTAATGGTTAGTATGAAAATGCTTTTTGACAAAAAAAGGCTTAATCATAAAGAAGTCAGGCTTTTGGTAGAAGGTTCCGGGCATGATACAATCATTTTTAGAGGTAGTTTCACTCTCTCATTTCAGATGCCATATTAACCATTTACCAGAAACACTGTTCCGGATTTTTGTGCTACCAATTCCTTATTAAAAAATGTTAAAATAAACTAATGAAGATCTTTTTAATGGCATTATCCGTTTTGGGATTTCTCTTTTAGTTTCCGAGATATTGAGTAAAATTTTGTCGCAAGTGCAAGGTCGAAGCGATTTCGTCCAATATTGTCGGATGTCTCAAACATTTTCTTACAGTGTAAAATATAAAACTCCGTGCTTTGAACTCTCGGAAGAATATTGTGAAATGCTCAAATTGTCTTGGACAAAATTTTAAAACATCTAAAATTTTGTCGTTAAATCTTTATAATTTTTTCGTCTTGTCGCACGGATAATTAAATGTTGTATGTATATGAAAATTTTGCAAACAAAGTTAATAATGCAGTTACACAATCCATCTATCAAGTATTTTTAAATAGGGTTATTCGTTTTTTGACATCGTTTTATGTTACGAAATCTTGAGTATAATTTGTACCACTTTTTTGTTTTCCAAAACTGTTATTAAATGCAACATACGACACAATTTTACTGAAGAAATTCAAAGGTACTTAAGAATATACAAAATAAATA
This sequence comes from Philophylla caesio, assembly GCA_963971545.1. Taxonomy (NCBI): domain Eukaryota; kingdom Metazoa; phylum Arthropoda; class Insecta; order Diptera; family Tephritidae; genus Philophylla; species Philophylla caesio. The sequence goes on along the minus strand of OZ020604.1, from coordinate 219,080,229 downwards.
AAATAATTGAAGATTTTCGTGAAATAGTTATATTCTCCGAGACTTTGGGAAAAAAACCTATAGTCCCTTTTTGAGAAATTGAATTCTTAACTTAAACTGCGATATCCTAAAAGTCTTCAAATTTAACATACGACAATAATTTATCCGGGCGACTGCAAGTCAGATTTGCCAGGAAATTATCGCCTGTCAAAAAATCTCCTCATGTATACTGTTTGTTTTTCAAATTATATTAGAACTTATATTAGGTACAACATTAAATACATGTTACTCTGACCGCTTATCGTCATCTAGGTTTAAACAATAGGTCACATATTGAACAGATACATTCATACATACATTTATTGCATTGCATTGGTAAAAAAATAAACATAAAATAAATGAAACATATGTACATAAGTACTACTATATAAAATTTACACGATTTGTGTTTGAAATACAATAAAATTTAAATTTAAATTCCCAATGTATATTTCAAAGCAATGCCAATGCCCAATATTGTCGTCGAACACTGTTTCTGTCAAAAAATTAAAACTGGAACTACCACTAAACATATTTGTAACATGGTTTCGATCTAATTCGATCGATACCTGACAACTTTTGGGGCAGAAAAATTTTAGTTTATCCAGCGAACAGAAAAAAAACTCCGAATCCTACCGACAATTCGATTAAAACCATTGCGAACTGAAACGAAGAATTGAACAATTACTTTATTAATTTCCTTTAAAAGTATTAACGACAACAACAAAAAACACAGCAAAGGCATTTTACTCAGAAGGTTTTATATATTTAGACATATGTCTTTAGAGGATGGGTAAACCTTGAAAAATTGTATAACGGCTTACTGACAATAATGCCCAAATTTAGTAAGCAGTCTGAGTCTCTAATAGAGACAAAAGTCACAATTTTAGACCAGTTGGCATTCATTAGTGTCAAATAAAGCCTCTAGTCTCAAAATTAAGTCTCTAAACTGTGACCAGATGATAAGCAGGTCACAAAAAAAATTAAAATTAAAACAATTTTTTAGACTTGAGATTATACCAAACTGCAGAATACGAGCATGAGACTGCTTACTTAATTCAGGCATTAAACTACATTTTTTGTTTCAAAAGATCTACATATGTATGTAGATGTAGCTTTTTTATTACTTGGACGAGGGACCGGTTTATCCGTTTTTTCTTGATTTAAAAATTAGGAACAGGTTTTTTTTTAAATTGCCATTTATCAAATAATCGAACACCCTAGTACATATGTATGTACAAGTATTTACATTCCAGTATGTTCTTATGTTTGTGGAATTTAAATCCAGCCTCAAACCGCAGGAATTTATTGCTTGTAAACACAAAAACTTACACCAAAGTCTAGATGCTCCTCTCTTCTTAAAATCTCTTCTAGTTCTAAATGAAATATATGTACATACATATGTACATATGCATGAATGTACATAAGTATGTTTGCATGTTGGTCGAAAATAATGATCGAGAATATTCATTTTCAATCGTCAATATGCTTTTCACATTGATAATCAATTGGCGATTCATTACAAAGCCATATTCTACAACTGATTTATGTGCACATCAACTACACTCCCTTCATTTTGTTTTTTTTTTTTCTTTTCGTTTGTACCTTACACACCCAGATCACTCATCCATCTTGCCGCGGACATCGCGAGCGTTGTTTTATTTTTTTTTAGTGTTGCACGCTTCTTATATTTTTATGACAAATCAATGTGCGAAATCGCTTTACTTTCTCAATCATCAACAGTTGTCATGATAATCTTATTTTGGCGCACAGCCGCACAGTACCAACCAGAGCCACAGCCGCAGCCCCACCTCAATCCTCATGCCGTGCAGCTGTCAGTTTTTCGACGCATATTCCGCCTGCTGCGGCCACTGGGCTATTGGCGTCGCATTTTCCAGTGGACCGCAACGGCAGTGGCCGTCCAGTGCCGTGAATTCGCGAATCAAATGAAATGTAATGAATTTATTTCGTACCCACTTGTGCTAACTACACTAACACATACTCGTGTAAAAATATACAAACATATGTACTAACAATTAAACATTAGACCGGGTCGTGGGAAAAAATCAGCTTGAGCTGCGTTTTTCTTTTAGAGCGCTATTTATTGAGTGGGCGGTCTTGGACAGGCTAAATGGCTTTTCTCTTTTCTTACAGAAAATTAAGTATCTACTTGATGCCAGATAGCAACATTAGCATACATATTTGTTTAAGATGGAAGGAGTTGTCTATGGACTCTCCAGCAAGATCTCTATTTCAATGGACATGTCATGTCGCCCACAGTTTTTCGGGCCGAGGCTCTAGCCAAGCGGCTATCAAGGCCCTATCAAAGAAGCTGATCAGTTCTAGGCTCATAAGATAATGTCATGTCTCTCCTCAACTTCCGCTAGCGAAAAACGAGGTATTAATTTGCAAAATAACCCTGAGTCATTGAAGGTAATGACGGGTCGTTGAAGAGCTAGCTATAAAGGCTCATCGCTTGTCCTTGTTGGACTGGAATCTTTTTGCGTACATGAGATTGTAAGCACTGAGTGGGTAAACGGAGAACTCAGTAAGTATTGAGCAGCGGTAAAAGGCCATAGACAGATCAAATTCGTTGAATGTTCTTTTGCTAGAAAGTATATCAGTCTCCTAAAGAGAGCCAGCGACGGGCAAACCAAACTGCGCTTCCACAAAAACCGCATTGGCCCGTCCACCGAGATGGAATGCTGCCTATGTTTTGAGGAGAAGAAAACGTCGGAGAATGTTATGTGCGATATATTGTAGCTTTGTATAGACTAAGAGTAAACTTCTCGAATTCGGCTACGGTCGTGCCCCACAGTATTTGAAAGAGTTAGTGGGACGCAAAATATTTTGTTTGCTCTTACACACTACAACGTATCTAACTAATTAACTAGGTTGGTCTGATTTTAGGATACTCACCAATAAATAATATAGCCGGACACTATCGGTCCGGTCTTACCACTGCTGCAGTGTGCTGGTTGTGCCTCGAGGATGCTGAAGATCGAAACAAATTTGGTGTAAATGTTCCGTCTTTGCGAGACGGAGTTGAAGTTACTTACTCTGGGTCGTTTAAAGTCTAGCCCTTCAAGAAATAAACCCATCAACAAAACATCTTTTAGGCTTAGTTGTATCATACTGTGAGACGAAAGATATTTAAGTTGGCTCTCGTTACCTGTTCGATTTCACTCTTCAATTCATATTTATACATCCATTGACTCTCCGCATATTTATGTAGACGGATGGTATCTTCATCGTAGTTTATGAGCCTGTTAGAAATTACTTTGGGAATTAATAACGATACCAATCAATGAAAACAAATCCTATTTCTTTAGCGACAGGCCCGCTCTAATGCACATACATACATACGTACCGACGTACGAGTACCTGGCAGCGTGTGTGCTCATGAGTGACTGCGTTGATATTTTCCAGCACTCCGCCACCTCATCTTTCGATTAGGCTATGGTGCGGATGAAGACGGAGGTGGGGTGCAATTGATGCGTGTGCATACCCCAGTCCAAGGCCTCACAAAATCAGTCAAAGAACTTTGTGATTTCGGACGAGCGCTGCGAACGGTAGCAGCGACGGCGACGTTGCGTCGGCCCATCAGCTCACAGCGCCATACGTTGGGGTAGTCTCAATTTCTTACGCTCGACCTCTCGTTAGCCCGTTGCCACCCCCAAAATCACTTGCCGGTTGCTCGGCCGTTTACACACAGACACACACACACGCACACATTGTCAGTTGTTTACATTCTGATAATTCTTTGGCGACGCGACAGCGGCAACGTTCGTTGTTGTGTTACAATCACTTTGAAGACTTTTTCTGTGAATTTTGTTATATTTTCACTTTTATTAATTTGTACATTTGTACATTTGTTGTTTTTGTTTTTTGTTTTTGTTTACCAATATGTGTGCATTTTTTTTTGTTTATATACGCATTTGCGTTCTTTCTGTGTTTGGTTATTATTACTCCCATTTTCCGTCTTCATTTTTTACAGTTCGAAAAGTTGAAGGCATTTTGAGTTTATTTACCTCGTAAAATGGTTCGTGTATGTGTGTGCGTTGCTTGGGAAGAACATCGATATTCCGTAGGGATTTACTCGGATTCTTTCTTGCACAAGTGTGTACATATTCGTCACACACTTTGCAAATACTTACAATACTTAAACTGATACTTAACAGACGAGTCGATTTATTTACATTGTGAATTTTAAAATGCATACATATTTCCACATATGTATGTATGTATATATGTATGAATTCCTACATATGTACATCCATATGTATGTCCACTTGTTCGTTAAGAGATTTATTCTTTCCACTCCCAACTAACGCTTTTACAGACATAACTACATTCACATAATCGTGTTAATTTAGTTAGTCACTTGTAGTTGATTGAACTTACATATATCGTGAATACATACTTACATACATACATGCATATTAAATGATTTCTGCTGAAGTTGTTAAATAAAGAGTTCTTCTGAACTAGTTTCATTTATATACATACATACACACATAAATACAAACATATTTATATATTTTAACTCGTCCATGTCTGATTATTATAATTACAATTGCTTTGGAATTTTTATGGCAATCAAATAAATATTTATGTAAGTAATTATCATATTTACTCTGCACCCATGTATTGGCATGTTTTAACTATTCATTTTTCTTTTATTTATTTTCATTTTTATTTTTAATTAAAATCTCAACAATAAAAACCATTTGGTTGCAAGCTATAGATATACAAAATTTAAAACAATTTAACACACATAATTTCTACAAAAAAATTGTTTTTCTTGCGTATTCAGTTTTTTAGTTTTATAATATTTTCACATCCTGAGGAGCTGTCACAAGTGATTTAACCGTGTGAGCGGTTTCGAGATTGTCGACGAAGAAGTGGTAACCCTTCAAAAGTATATTTGGTATGTTTATATCACAATCGACAGCACTTTCGTTGTCCAAATGTATACCTTGGAATAACCTTGAATAAAGCTTGAAATGAATTATAATAAATAAATAATACGAATAATAATAAGTAAAAGAAAAATACAGAGTCAAGACTTCTCGATATGTGGGTGTCGTATATTTGTGATAAGCAAAATATGTGCATATATAGCTCCGCTCTGAAAAGGATAAAAATATTTCAAATAAACTTTCTTCTAAGTGACTGTGCTTTGAAAATTATGCAATTAAACATCGTTCGCTTTGGTAAAGTTAAGAAGGACGCACATTGCTTCTAGCAACTTCTTTCATATGAAATAGAGAGATTATCAAGCTAATGTCGTGTGTAACAATTTTCAATAGGGTATCGAAAAGAAATTGTCAAAATTTAATGTTAATTTTTGGCTAATTGCAACTTAGATTGTATGGAATTTAAGAACTTTACTCAGAAAATTTCCAAAAAATTTTTTGAAAAAATGGTTTCTTGTATTAAGTTTTTCAATTATTAGTAGTAGAAAATTTTTTTAAATAACACATTCTGAAATTCTAAATATTTAATTTTTCGGACTCTGAAAATTGCATAACGCCCGTCATCCCTTGTCAAGTTTGGTTTGGAGACACCAAATCGGGAAATCGTTCCAACAAATATCAAAAATCGAAATATTGAATTTAATAAAGATGAAAGAATGTAAAAGATGTACAACTCATAACGAAGAATTAAAATATTTAAATAGCAAAACTATTACTTCAAATAAATATGTATGTCAAAAGTGTAAATAGGGTGTAAAAATGTATTGTTCAAAAGTAACGCAACAACTCAACTAACAAATCCGAAAATTTTAAATTAAGATGCATCACGAGCAATCCATTGTGAATAAAACCATGTTGATTAACAGTCAACTAACGTTTGACGGCAAATTTTATTGATGTCTTGTTCAACCAGAGATTCAATAGAGAAGATGTGGCGATCTCCGAAATAGCGGCTATAACTTTTACCACTATTTTTTCTTTGAGAACTTCAAATATAATTAGGGATTTAATAGTATGTGTTTATAGTTTATAGTAGAAGTCTTAAAATATTTAAATTGGAAAATAATAATTTTATTATGATTTAAAAAAAAGTTTTACCAATTAAGTACTTCACGACGTTTAACACATTTTGTGAAACCTTGAATATGTACATATATGTATGTATCATGAAAACCAACCAAAAACTCTTACATTTAGCAGATACCTCATTTTTATCTTATTTAATTTTAATTTTTTGTTCAACTATGGAATGAAAATGCAGGTCAGCGAGTGTTAAGTAAAACTTACAAAATAACAATTATTTTTGAACAACAAATAAAACTTACTAGGTGATTTTTATTTTACAACAGAAAAATAAAACTCACCGCATTCTTGAACGAAAAATTAAACCCATTTCATCAGTGTTATTTATTGAGGGATAATTAAAACTTAAAAATTAAGTATAACTATGCGAGCAAACACGGAGCTTATGAAATGATTCTTAAATTTGATGGAAAATTTAAAAATCGTTAAATTTAGCATAATTCTAACTATATTATATATTTCCAAACTCTCCTTCATGTCGATTTTTTCAAATACATTTTCTCCTAAAACAATTATTTGCGGTCCCTGGTTGAAAAGTTCCAACCGAACGTAAAGAAAGTGGCCCAGAATTCATTGCTTTCATTTGCATTCTAGAGATAAATATTTCATCTTTTTGTGGAGAAAAAATTTTGAGGACATACATATAAATTTAAACATGGCGGTATATGACATCTAAAAGCGGAATACTAAATAGTTTCTTGAGGTTCAAGCACTGTTAACTAAATGCCTTAGTAGGTATTTAAATTGCAAACCGGAACGTGTTTCTCTTAAACGTTTGCATCCGCCACGAATTATATTCCGCAGTTGACAAGCAGGCTTCTAAACATATGAATGCGCATATCTGTTAAGAAATATCAGCTAAGCCATTTATATATATGTATATACATATATAAGTACGATTCCGGTAGGGGTGTCCTTATTTTTTAGTAAAGAATTCTTATTTATTTAGTAATTTTGTTAAAAAGTATTTTTATTAATTATATAACAACACACTTTTATCTTTTATTTGTTTATGCTTTCAAATTTGCTTTTTTTTTATTAAATGTGTTTCCCTTTTTTATATAACTTACCTCCCATTAACCTTTTCCTGTTTCTAAATCTGAAAACACTTGTCAAAAACGGCTTTCAGCCGCGATTGAGGGGTGCACAAATCTTTGGCAGAGCTTAAGACCATATTATAAGGGCTTCAATGATATGAAAATACACTGCTAAAACTGATTTAAAGCATTGATTAATCAAGAAACAAGCTATTTACGCAACCAACGGTTTACTTATAATGGAGAGGATTTTCGTCTATTAAATCATTTAAGCAACTTCTGCATGTAAATACAACCCTTTGGCGTTTTTTATATTCACCGGCTCCTGCTAATTTTTTCTTAATAATCTTTGATGGTTCTTAATGAAACACATTCATACACTAACTTACTTAGTAGTAGAAAACTTTTTATTGAAAAATATTCTGAAAGCCTAAATATTTTTAATGTTCCATATAAATTTGCGCGAACTATATTTTTTAATATTTTTTAATTTTCATTTTGATACTCATTATTTTAATATGATAATAATTTAATTATTTTAAATTTATTACAAAGTTTATTAACTCTAATTTTACTACCCTTGCACTATTGGTTCTCAAGCGATAGTTCTACAGTGATGGAGGTCGACAATCTGGTAACAACGCGCTATAGCCACACGAAAAGAAGATTATTTACCTTCCACAGCATTCTGGCATAGCTCACAGAATAATTATTAAAAAGAAAATATCTTCACTCAATTGGATGTCACCCTAATGAAATGACATTAGTGTCGCAAATAAGTTGTCATCAAATACAACTTCCTTGATGCCAAGTCAATGATTATTTTATGCTTCTGCGCTGGCGTCATAACAGTGTTAACTCATTAACGTTAATCACAAAATGTGTATGTATTTATTTCGTTTAGCAGATTGTTACCATTTCAGTAGTTGGGACATTGATGGAATTTTTCCTGCCATTAACTTTGTCAATTTAGTTGTCAATGATGACAAACCTTTTGCGCAATTGTGCCAAACTTGCGCGACCACTCACACACACACACACACACACACATACACATATGCAAACTCGGAAGCAACTACACACTACTTAAAGCATTTCCACTTGTTGCTCGCTTACTTACCCTCCCTAACCCCCGTCATTGCTAGTGGCGACAAGCTTGTTCTTTCTCTCACGCAGCCAGTTCTGGAAGCACTTCCGTTCTAACGTTGAGCCACAAGCACCGACGCTGGTAGCAGCGCACGCAGCCGACACCAACAGATGTTTGGCCATTAAATGGTTAAAATGTTGGTAGATTGTTTAGGAAATCAGTTAGCAATGTTGTTGTTGGCAGCAGCGGCAATAAGTGGCCACCACAGCAACAGGAACAGTACACAGGAAATAGCTAAATCAAGGCAACGGTTTTTTGTTCGTACGGAACACTTTGGCATGGTTTTGTTAGCAAAGAGACCTGAATTGGTTTGATTTGGTTTCGTTTCATTTAGTTAGGCGGTTGTTGAGTTGATTTAGTTGATGTAGTTGAGGGGAAAACCGAGAGAGGCGGTTGGTGTTGCACAGAAGACGACAGCGGCGATTACACTAAATATCGCTTTGGTGTTATTTGGAGCAGGCGCTAACGGAAACAGGAAGTCAGGAAAAGATTACCAATCGCTGGTGCTTACTAAGTGCGTGTGTGGATACAAGTGCCAGTGTTATGGAGAGCAACATGATTTATCAACGTGGAAATTGGGTGATCACTTTGAGGAAGTAACGGTCGAAATGGACAAATTTATGTGCGATTTCCCAGAAATGTAGTTAGAATTGATCGCACACGCTCTCGAATGTCATGATTTAGTATGAAATGTCATTAATACTAAAGCCGATATTTATACGTTAATAGTTAGGTTATTCTTTAAATAATAAAAAAATAGTACCACCAAAGTTATCAGATGAACTCCTTTTACTTCAGTCTTTCGTAGATTGTGTGGAGCAATCAAGGCATGAATGTTCATTTGTTGGATCTGTTTATATCACTTTATTAAGCCTAATATGTATATACATACGTGATAAAAACTTAACTCTAAATTATAATAATAATAGATATGGCTACAACTGTCAGGATGTTGCGTTCGACTTCAGCTTTAACCATTGGAATACTAAGATATCTTTGTATATACTTCGTTGCGGACGTACCCCGGAGCTTCAGTTAAAGCTTTTAAGCTGTTTGATTGGAACCTTTAAACTATGTCGGTGTATGATGCACAGATCGTACCCCACAGTACCATCGTACCGCTAAGTCCATAGATCTTAAATGACTGTATTGCATAAAATTATTTTATGCCAGTTTAAGCTAGCTATCTTCAACTTCATTTGTGAAATTTTGGTGGCATAATTATTTAAATTTTAACAGAATAGATAATACAGCCGCTGTGGTTGAGTGTGTAGCGGTGCGTGTGGTCGAGGTTCGAATCTCAGGCAGGGCAAATAAAATCTAAATCATAGAAAAGATTTTTTCTAATAGCGGTCACCCCGCCGCAGACAATGGCAAACTTCCGAGGGTATTTCTGCCATGAAAAAGCTTCTCATAAAATACATCTGCCATTCGAAATCGGCACAAAACTGTAGATTCCTCCACACCACAAATGGTAGATGAAGCTGGGCCAAACACTGAGCTATTTATTGTAAGCGCCAAATTATTATTGTCGTTAGATAATAAAACAAAAGAACAAAAATGTTACCATCGTTTTCAGAGTAGGAAATTGGAAATAACTTCAATTACAAAAAATAAAACAAGATACGTTTTACGTTAAAAAAAATTCTTCTTTCTTTATAAAAGTCAAAGTAAAAAGGAAATAATTTATAAATAAAACTGAGGGCGCAATTTATCTACTTTTAAATACTACGTTAGATACTGTTTTTAAAAAATTACGTACAGTGTAATCTGAACATGGCATTCAAACCAAAGCCTATGAAGTCGAGGAAATCGCGATCGACAATTAATTTTACCAAAAAATTTCAGAGTCAGTAGTTTTTTTTATTTAACGCTTCAATATTTATTTATTTATTTAACAATGGTTGTACATGTAAGACATTGGTCTTTTAAGGGTACATCAACTTGTTAATGTTGTTATTATCATTATATTAAGTTACATCAAATTATTAAAATAAATTAAAATAAGTGAGCTTAAGACTAACAGGAAAACTTATATTGAATATTTTAATTAATAAGATAGTCCAAAAATGTGGAATATGGGCAACATAATTTCAAGAAAAGAAAACGCTTTATGTTGGTATTTTCGTTTTTCTTATTTATGAATCATGAATGCCAATGAATAAATGTGAATGACTAATTAGATTTTGACTGTACTCGTGAGAACTTTTAGCGATCTTTCGTAATTTTTTAGGATCTTTAAGAATATTGCAGGTCAATGATTAGCCACGAGGTTGTTTAAGAGTGGCTTGTTTGTTCATTACAAAAAGTACAAAAGAACTTAATATTAAAAATGAACGAGAAAGTTCAACACTAAACTACTTCACAAAAGTGAGAGTTGCGAGAATTGTGTACTTGCGAGGAAATTTTTAAAGCCAGAACTTTCATCGATATTTTTACTGTTTCGAAGAAGCCTAAAGAATACGGTGTTAATTGTTGAAATGCGTAAATATTGGAAAATGGGCGACAATTGTCTGACAATAGGACTGACAATTGTCACTGCGCCAAAAGTTTCTGACGATAGCAACTAAATAACTCCGGCCGAAAGTTATAAACAATCAGATGAGGAATCGAAGACTCTTTGAAATAAATATTAATGCTCACTTTTTGTAAATGTTTAATGAAATTATAAAGCCATATGGATCAGATGAATAAAATATATGCAGCCAAAAAAATCTTGTTCAATGTTTTGTGTGCAATCAGCGAATTTATGATATTTTTTTCTAATTAAACACTTACATTTTGATGGTGATTTATTAACGATAGCGATGCATTTCACACAAAAAAGGAGACCACTTTCACCGCTCAATCCCCATTCTTAGTTTATATCACAATAAAAATATTTTCAAATACTCAATCACATTAAAAATATTTTTAAATAAGAAAGAGCAGAGACTTAACTGAGTTAGTTCACATTAAAAAGCTCAAATACAAATAAAAATTTTCAACTTGACAGACGGCATGTTTGAACTTGTACGAGTGCTTTTGGGCTTCAGAAAGATAATGATGCACGAGTTAATGCACATAAATATTGTTAATGCCGATAACCACTGACATCTGTCTTTTAAAATCTTCTATATAGTACGAGTATATATTTTGAAAAGCGGCGCTAAGCTTCACTAAACTACAATAGCTACAGAGATGAAATAGACATCAAATGAAAGGTTTGCACAAAATTATCAAATTGAAAATTGGGATATTTGCGTGCAAAGATATATACATTTTTATATGAAGTATAAAACGAGGTACTTATGTAATTTACTTTTGTTATGTTATAAAATAAAAATAAATATTTTCTTATGAAAACAAGTTTTATGTTTTCTGTTTTATATATTAATACCCGAATTTAGTACGCCGTCTTAGTATTTAATAGAGACAAAAGTCACAATTTAAGACCAGTTGGCATTCATTAATTTCAAAAAGCCTCTAGTCTTAAAATAAAGTCTCTAAATAGTGACCTGGTGATGAGCAGGTCAAAAAAAATTTAAATTAAAATAAAAGCAAAAAACGTGAAAGCGATGAAATGCAATCATCTCTAGCTCATTTTGAGACTTGTGATTATACCAAGTTACTGAATTCGAGCATAAGATAAAGTTTAGAATTGTTCTTAAGAAAAACGTTAAATCATTGAGTCAAACACACCTAATCATCCGGGGGCTCTAAACTAGTTAGAATTATTCCCAATTAATTTTCTTAGCAATTACGCACGCAAACACACCAATGTATGTAGATATGTGGAATTTATTTATATGCATTTACGTTCATATTTAACAGAGATTGAATTTCTCTCCACTTTTCTAATCGTCAGCATATCGTGGCTGGCGGTTATAATTTCATCTGCTTCAGGTTTGTTGTATATTTTTTTCTCCTACGAAGCAGTGAAATCAAAATTATGAATAAAAGTCAGGCAAAACAAATGAAAAGTGCAAATGAAATTGTAGCTATCTCCCACTAAAGCAAATTAAGAGCTACTAAATTGTCATAAAATTGTGCGGTGAGTGGCAAACTACTAAATCCTAAATGAATTATCTGCAAGTAAACACGCAACTTCACGACATTGGGTAAATATAATTTAATAAATTCTGCAAACAAGCCAGCCAACCAATAAAATGAAAGTTAAAACGAACACTTTAGTTGTGTTTACTTATTTGTTTTTTTTTTTTAATACCTTACGAATATTAGTATTCTTTTTCTTCAACTTGCGAGTTATATATTTTTTTTTTGTAATTGTTTATATATCACTCGCCTGTTGGGCGAATATAAATTGCATTGGGGCAGGTAGGGAATGTCAGCGATTGGAAGCAGACAACGCTGTCGGTTGGTCAACAAATCTTTTAATTTAAAAAAATATGAAAATATTTACGCCAATGTGAAGCTCTCGAATGCGCCAGTTGGTTTGGAGTGCAACAAACTCTGGACAATTAATTGCACTTCTTACGGCATTTTAATTTACTATATTTTATTTATGTGCATGTGTATGTGTCTGCTTGTATATTCGCACACATTTACAAATACGCACATATGTATGTATGTTTGTGAAGCGTTCACCCAGTTAAGAGAAGTGACAGTACACAGATAATTTCGCCTTTGTCAGTCTCTTATCGCTCGCGTTGAACTTTCGTCGTATCGCGCGCGTGCGTGTGTGTGTGTGCGTGTGTTTATTTTTGTATGTTTGTGTGCGTGGCTTTTTTAGCACTTTTTGCGCGATAAATTTCATGTCTAGAAATAAAATGTAAAATATAATAAAACTTGAAAATAGCAAAACAAAAGGACCGCAATACAATACAAAATCCCGCTTTTATCACAACTCGCATTGGGTAAACATAACAGCAACAACGACAACAACAAACAACAACAATACAGCGTTGTCTACAATGCCAGCAGCAAAAGTGCAATGTTCTTCCCATATTGCGATAATTTTTTAGTTCATTTTTCGGTTTATCACTTAACGCTCTTCATACATTTTACTTTTCTTGTGTTTTTTTTTTTTTTTTGTTAATTTCTCGGTCTTTTTTGTGTAAACTTTGTTATCGAAAAAATTCCAAAGTACTCGTAAATTGCAAATATTACAAGTACTCGAGCAATGTAGGCACTTGGAGGCAGAAATTCTTTGTACGCTTATGCGTATCTTCACATTTAAGTACTTCTACGGAGGCAAAAAGTGTCGCTGTCGCGCTGACGAATTATCCAGTTCAATTGCCTAAGCCAAGGCGAAACTTTTACTGGCGGTCTCGGTGATGAAAGATGCGCAGTGCGACAAGTAGGCTGAGTGAACGCACTGACGTACGCATCCATGGCCAAGAGACTTATCAGTCTTTCAACTATATCGAACTTCACATTTTGTTGACAGAATATTAAATAAACGTCTTCATCTTGCTTCCCTTATCCTACTTTTCTGAATAGCCGCAAATTTAATGGCTAGACAGAGGCGGAATTTCCAATCCACTTTCAGCCGCCGAAATCAATTCAGGCGTTTAGACGCCAGCCAAGTTTACTGAGTTGCATTCGAGCGTTCCGAGTTCACGGTCAGCGATGTTGCATATGAAAACAAAAAAAAGAACAATAAAAATGATTATTTTAGTTTAACAAAATAAATGTGTGCCTTTTAGTAAATTAGTAAACAAATTTTGAATGTGATTAATTTTCAGAGTATATATACATCGATGATAAAACATCAGGCTATAGAAATTGAAGGAGAAGGTCGGATATTAGTAATACATTTATAACTTTAATCCTTAGGCAAAACAATTTTATTTAGTTTCTTAAATTTTGAAGAAGTTATAACGTAGAAAATGTTTTTTTTTTCGCTCTGCTGTAAAAATTTACTAAAATAAGGTAGCAGCTTCTCTTCTACACCGATGGCTCAAGACTTTCGAAAGGCGTTAGAGGAGATATCTTCTCAGCCTAATTAGGACTGGAAAAATCTTTCTGCTTTCCTGACCACTGCCGCGTTTTTCAAGCTGCTTTTTGCTTTAAGAAATTTTCATTGGGATTCTCAGTGCAACCTGCCGCCATCGTTTAAAACTCTTTAATCTTCCTACACATGCTAGTCGCAGAAAAATGCTAGGCATAGTATATTTGGTCAAGTTACTGAGAGGCTTGATTTCTAGCCTATCTCTTCTTGGTGAAGTAAAACTAAACCTTCACTCCCAGTTTGAAGACATTTCCGGCCCCTTTTTCTGAAGCCATGTAGGGAATTGGCCTTGACATCCATTCCGCTTTCGTCACACTGGAAGAGTTTAGGTAAGCCGCTCGCTACCTTCCAACACATATTCTATTGCAGTATGAGCTTCAGTTTGGGCCAAAGTTCCAACGACATAGTCTTTCGATACCTCCTCCTCAAATTTGTCTTCTATATCTCTTGAATTCATAAGTAAATATTTATTATAAATTGAGTCTCCGTTCCCAAGATGGGCCCAATGAATCAGCCAGTATTTTTTCAGCTATCATTTAGCAAACTCATTAGTCGTTATTTCCGAGCCTTTGTTATGTACAAATGAACAAACATCTTCAAAACGTGCGTCAGAATGTGTGAGTGAACTACATTGTAAAGTACATTCGCATTTATGTATGTATGTATGTATGCAAGCTCACATGTTTATTTGAATATTTATTACACTAACTGCTAATGAAACCAACAAGCTGCCCTGCCCTGCTCCAAACAAAAGCACACCAACAACAGCAACTACTTACACATTTAAATATGCGCATACATATCCCACTCGCAGCCAATGAAACACAACCAAAAATCGGCATAAACAAAAATAAAAACACAAACGAAATGAAATGAAAACATAATAAAATCGAAAAGAGCAGCAAAATTAAAAATAACTCGCAAATCCCTGACCAAGGCCAAACATTTTTCGGCTGATGCAGGCTCCCTCATTGGCGTCGCAGCTGGTCATTGGCATCTACTCGGTCGGAAAGTCAGGCAGTGAGACAGTCAGGCAGTCAGCCAGTCAGGCGGTCGCAATGAGCCCATTTCGTTCAAATCGTTGCGATTTCGTGCGATTCGCTTGCTTCTTATGACAGGCGAGTTGCAGCGGTAGCGCCGAGTGGAAGTGCTGTTGGTGGTGGTGGTGGCTGGCTGGTTAGCTGGTGGTGGGGCGATAGGGCTATGGGCCAGCAGGACGTTTGAGACGGAAAGCGTTCGCTTCGTCAACATCGACGTGGACTCGCGGTCGCTGTCACTGCCACTGCCACTGCCGGCGTTGACGCACAACAAACGGCGTTCATTGAACCGGTGACAACTGCAACAGCAACAACCACAATGTGCAACTGCAGCAATGAGTGAAGCGTAGTTGGCGAGGCGCAAGCACAAAGAAATGAAGTGGTGCGAATGGCTAAAGGGCGGATGAACGACAAAGGCGGGGACAAGGGCAAGCGATGACAACAACGAAATCGAAACCGAAAAATGCACCGAAACTGCAAAGTAGAAATACGAAAAGAAACAAACAAAGACAAGATAACCGCAAAGGCCTGTTGGAGCTGACGTACATATGACCAAATATAATATGAATGTGTGTACGTGTGGACAAATGGAATGGCGGGATCCAAGGTGTGGAAGGCGGTGCAGTGGATGGATGTGCGTACGTGCAGTAAATGTGCGTTTCGTGCACCATCAAAGCACAGGGGCGCAAATGACAGAATTGACAGAGACGAAGTCTAAGTAGAAGAGGAAAGAAAAGCCAATCGCTGCAGAAGTGCAAACGAAAGGTAATGGCAAACTAAACAGAGATTTGGAGAGAAGCGGAGCAAGAACTTTTCGGAGTCAGTTTGATGGACCGTTCCGATTGTGTGTTGGACTTTCGCTGCTTTGTTTGCAGTTTTATTTTGGTTGCGGGGTTATTTGACAGACTGCTTTCAGAATGCCACAGATATTATATTTTGCCAAGCTTGTATGTTTTTATGTATGTGTGTATGTGTCCGATATTACAAGAAGTTTGACGATTTTTTTTTATTGCATGCGTTCCACTTCTCGGTTTATCATTCTAATGTTTGACATATAACTTGTAAGAATCTGCCAATGCTCGATGATGTGGCCCTGTTTCAACGATATACTTGAGGAAGATCGACGATACCCTTCCATCTAATCCGAGTTGTTATGCGAGTCTCTGTCCAGATTTAACCGCAAGAAAAATATTGCTATACTTTCCGACAGTCAAGCTGCAATTAAAAGCTTTGTCTCTGCTGTTGTGAAATCTAAGCTAGCTTGGGACTGCACAGAGAAATTAAACACTATTGGTCGATAAATAAGACATTCCTATTGTGGTACTAGGCCACACGCGTATGGCGGACTGTCTTGCTAGAAAAGTAGATGCCTCTAAATTTTCGAAATTTTCACAACAAACCATTCAGCTATTTTAGAGTTTGGGGCAATGTGTCACTGGTTGATTCTTATCTGCTCACTCTTTATAATTTTGCTGAATCTTACTCTATATTATGGCCTACACACAAGTATTTATTCGAGCAATAACATTGCTGGATTCGGGTTAGGACAAGCGATCTGAATTGACTTGTTGCAATTCAAGTTTCTAATAGTATGTTCGTCACTGGGTCCCCAGACTTCTCGCTGGTTGATGTCAATTCACTAATTTCATTCATCATACATAGGCGATGATTGTCTACATTGTGCACACCTCGACAACTGAACCCCTCAGATTATTCCGTTGGCGATTAAAACGAGATCACACAAGAATGCGTGATAGCCATCTTCTTCTACGCCGCTATGACATATCTAAGTCACGGTACGACTGGTGCTCATATTTAAACTTGAACAAGTATACCTTGAAGCAGCCGGGTTTGTTCGAAAATTAAGTATAAAAGAAATTTATCCCTCCTTTAGTTCTGTTCATTCTCGAAAAAGGGCTTGGAACCCACAGATGGATCCGACAACCTTTACTGGTACTAATCCACTTAGTTAGCCACTCCGCGATAATATTATATTTATTTATTTAATCAACAAAGAAAATGCTTATAGACTTTGTGATAAGTATAAGGATACATATTATTTTAAAAATAAAAGAGAGTGAACCAATAAGTATAAAGGAGACTCCTATGACATATGTCTTAAGAGTTCATTCTTAGAAGCTAGTTTAGAAAAAGAAAAATCATAGTTTTAGGCTAGGAAGGAAACCTTCATTAGAAGGTATGGGCAATCAATACCACCTGTAATAATATCATAAACAAAGCACATTGATAACAAAGTATGCCTAGACTCTAATTACATTATGTAGATTAATCAATAAACAACGAGAACGATAAGACGACAAGGGGTCACGAACTCGGTCCATTGGGATCATTGGCAACGTGTACACCTCTTATGCCAGTAAATCTATGAGTATCATACCGCGGATGCTGAAAGTTACTTCATCTGATACTGTTCTGAAGGCTCTAACAACCTATAAAGAGCACAGAATGTATGTGAAGCTAACTCCGCGATAGTCTGCTATACATTATCTGGAATGTGCCTAAATGGGAGTTTATACAATGACTCGGTTTTAACCATACTCGCATGGAGTAGATATTGACCTCACGTATTTAGCATCATTCTCCTATTATCAAGTAACTGTTGAAACTGCTTTATCTGTCGTGAATTCAAATGATCTTTGGAGGTCAGAGTTTATCTCGGAACATTATTTAGTATATTTTGGTGGACTTCATCACAACAAGATAGTCGCCAGTTCTCAAGTCTAATTTCGCAAGCTTCTTTCGATTTGAGATTAGTATTGTCCCGGTTTTATGTTCTGCTAGTTTATGCTCGAACATATCGGTATTTTGGTTTAGAGGTGGAAGCATCAGATTGGCGTTACCTCGTAAGTCTGAGACTTTAATCCGTGCAACCGCCTACCGTCTATGTAGTACCATTCCAACGGTACCATCATAAAGTATTGCATCGAGATAAGTGTGAGCGTTAAGCTCTAGTCCAGTTATGTACTTGTTCACACATACGCATCAATAATTAATAGCGTGTATGCTAAAACCTGGTTGGTACTTGCCAGTTAATTTTGTTCACAACTAAAATTGCCTTTTTCATTCGCTTTTCATTGATTTCTTATTGCTTCGCTCGCACATAATTGTCATTAAGCGCATTATTTCCTACATTTTATGGCATTTTGAGACAAAACATACGGGTCAATGCTCTCGCAATCGAGCACAACCCTTTGGGAATGCCACACGCGGACATGTTCGCAACAGCCGAAAACAAAAAAAAAAAAAAAAAAAAACAATAATAAAAATAAATAAATAATCGCGAGAGTGGGCAGGCAGCGAAGCGAGCAAACGGTTGGCTTGGAATGTCAAGCAGTCGAATGCGGGGGTATAAATAAAAATTGCCAAAATAAATTATAGTATGCGATACGAGGCGAAAGCAATAACAAAAATACCAAATAAAACCGATAACAACGAAAACAACTTGGCGAAGCAGAAATGCGAAAACCAAAAAGCTACAGACAAAAACGACGTTGCCAAGCGGGCGAGCGTATTTGCTTAGTCTCAGCGCGTCCAAAATTCACTCACCAAATACTCACCTAAAGATGTACATATGTACTCGTATGTAGCTCGCACACCTCATTTGTTTGTTGTTCTTATTCTCACTGCGTGCACACTCAATTAAGTCCGACATTAACATAAATTTAAAAAAAATGTGCTATGTAAGTCAACGCAAACCACATTGGTCTAGGTCAGAATTGAAAACAATACAAAAATGTATGTACATATATGTATTTTAATACATACCTACATACATATGTACATTCAAAATATATATTTTTAGACATGTGGCTTTTAAGAAGAAATAAAAGGCATATAATTTAATGCTATGGCCAAGAATTTAGCCTAATTATAAAGATAAGGGTTTGCCATTATGTTTAAAAAATGATTTCGGTCAAGTGACCGCCGCGCCAGCCGAGACGCCCAATTTTCGACCACTTTTTGCAGCAATTGGGGCCGTATGTCAGCAATAACGCGCCGAATATTTTCTTTCACTGCGTCTTGAAATGGCAAACCAAACTGAGTATAAATCAAGTAACAGCTGTCAAAAAGATAAACTCTGAAAAAGGTATTGCTTTATTGAAAACTACACGTCTAAAAAAAACCCCCTTTAAATGTAAACACAAACTCTTCAAACCGAACTTATTTCGGTATAGTTTTCAAAATACTTTTTAATTGCGCTTTTTTCGGTGTTCACACAGAGTTAGTTTTTAAATTAGATGTAGACATAATCGTTATCAATTTCTGGAAGATTTTACCAGATTGAGGGTGAAAGGAATTTTATATTGTGAAGGCCGGAATGTTAAGAAGCAGCAAACGGCTAGAAATAATCAGCCAACATTTTCACTCGTTCTCCTTTTCTAAAATTGTGCACCAAACACAATTTTGCCAGAAGATACTAAAATAAAAAATAATCTCTAATCGTCCGCTGGCGTACAAACGAAATAAAAATCCCACAAAGAGCTGAAATGGGATCGGCAAAAAAAAAATAAAATGCCAAAGGATTGCATTTAAACATTTCCATTTACATCCAATTGAGGGCGAATTGAGTTATGATGTGTAGGAATTTTGTAAGTAAAATTGAGTGGCGCCTTAAAAGTGGAAGCTTTGCTTATTGCAGACCCAACCGCCAAATAAATATGGACTTTTACACCGCCTGCCCGGCACAAGATCCAACAATCGGGCAAGTCAGAGTCTCATTCATTTCGACCACTTAAAAGAAATAAGCGCTTGCTAAAAATACGATTGTATTAGGAACCTTTTCATACATACAAGCAGTGGTAAAATCGAGCAATTCCAGCGGCGAACCGCTTGAACCGCCAAGGCTACGATTCTGGCGAGTCATAAAAGACTATTTTAATGAATAAGTTGAAAAGTATTAAATCAAATCAAAATTTGAACTTGTATTGAAATCTGAAAGACTGCTATAAATAAAGAATACAATGCAAAAGGGACGAGGCTTCAAACAATGACCGATAACAATACGCCTCTTATCCAATAAATATGTTATAAATCCCATAATAAAAAGAGGAGTACTTTCTCTTCAGTAGCGGCTGGGACATATGGGTCTCTTGAATTTCAACGTACTTTTATAACTTACATTTGAAAATAAAACAAGTATCTTAGACGCAAACCCAAATCAGTCAAACATTTTTACTGAATAAATGACTCATATAACCAAGTTCTTACTTCACACTGAGGTAAAGGTGATATTCATACCTTTCTTCAGTGGAGCATTGTCGCATCTGGATGAATAACTCCATATAAAAACTCCTGAGCCTGCATCCAATACCCATTTCCAGAAATCAAGATATTGAAAACTTATTTCTAAGTAATTCCTTAGTTAAAGCATAATAAACAAAGTTTATATCCGACCAAAGTGTTCTTATTGAGATCCCTGATCGAAGGTCGGTATTCCAAAATAAATGCTTGTAAATTATGAAATTATTTTTTCTTCTTACGTTTACTAATCCACCAACTCATTTAATATTTTAAGCAAGGGTATTTTAGGGCCGCTGTGGTCGAGTTGGTAGCGGTGCGTGCTATAACTTGATATGCCGGTGAGTTCGAGGTTCGAATCTCAGTCAGGGCAAGCAAAATCTTAATAATAGAAAAAGTTTTTTCTAATAGCGGTCACCCCTCGGCAGGCAATGGCAAACCTCCGAGGGTATTTCTGCCATGAAAAAAGCTTCTCATTAAATACATCTGCCGTTCGGAGTCGGCACAAAACTGTAGGTCCCTCCATTTGTGGTATAATATAAAAGACGCACGCCACAAATGGTAGGAGAAGCTCGGCCAAACACTGAGCTATATAGTGTACGCGCCAAAATTATATTATATTATTTTAGCATATAGAATGTATAAGTAAGTATCACAGGACCTTTTTAACACTGCATTCATGACATTTCTGTAAGATTGAACACTTTTTCCCGTATACATTCAAAGCCAAGAGACGGGAACGACGAGCTTAAGGAAGACTTACACCAATATCGAGGAGGAAAAGCATTTGAGTTGGGAGAAGATTGATACATATTCTACCGAAGAAAAATGCAGAAACAGCAATACAGAGATGTAAATGCTATTGACTTAGAGTTTAGTTCCATGAATATATAAAGCGAAACTGAGTACCAAAAAATAAAAGATGTGCCTCTTTGGTACCCGTTAATCCAGTTAACATTTTATATAAATGTAAAATAAATACATTTCACGGAGAGCTCATGAATAGATGAAGTTACGGGTACATTTGTTTTGATCTGATCGTAACACACTACGAACCCGAAGGCTCCGGAGAAGGTACCCCGCGACCTTGTCGGAGAGTCCAGCGACTAACCACAAAACTGTTGATAGCGTGCTTTGACAAGCTTAACACTATCGGTCTGATAAACTGCGCTCGCTTGCTCCCTTTATAGGCCCACACCTTTCTTGGCGATTGGAAAATGGTCGAGGCAGACTTTGTGCGAAAATCTAAATCGCTTTTAGTTACCTAGATCCAAGAAGATTTAGAGAATACACGTGCTGACCGTAGACCAATATGAAAATAATAAAGCGAATTATTAGAAGACACTACAGTTTGTAATATGAGCTGATAAAACAGGGTATGCATTCGCAGGAATTCTGTATATTTCGCTAGGAACAAAGGGAAACTGCAAGAAGTATTCTATAGCAGTTCTTCGTATTGATGCATCCCCCAAACAAATGCCTGAGTAAACTTCAAGAAAATTATAAAATTCAAATCTAAAATTCAAACTGAGCTCCCCAAAAAAAAATGTCACTAACTGCTCTTTGAGAAGTGTCTTGCCCCCACAAAGCCAAATTTCCACATGTTTAAACAGCTATGTATGTTAAACACATGGTGTGTCACATATGCTCGCTCTAAACATGCTGAACATACATATACTCGTATATACACACGTCTGTGAGCTTCTGCGACGAGTACTAAAATGTGTCGCCCTCAAAATGTTTGCCCCATTCATTCATTCATTCATGTGCGCTACGGAAGCGTCAAGTGGTTGTGTTGACTCGGCACTATTGTTGCAACATGTCGCCGATGATTTTGCCGGCACCGACAACAACCAAAGCAACATCATCGCCATCGTCAGCGTCAGAGCCACCGTCACCGTAACCGTAACCGTCATCGTCACTGTCACATTCACCAACAAGCGTCACGGTCGTTATGGCAGTCATAAGCGGCGCGTTTGAGGAGTCTAGCATAAATGCCAGCGATAGCGCACGCTGCCCAATCGCCGCACCGATCCACCCGTCAGTCAACTATTCGGCTGACTGTGTCTAGCTTAGAGCAATGCCGCCTGGCTCGCCGACTTTTTCCACTCCACAGTTGTGGGTGGAGGATGATTGCGGTATAAATGTATGTACGTATGTATGCGCATAAATATGTTGCGAGAACTCAGTTCTGTCACTCACTCATTCGCCGCTCGAGCCATTAGAATGTGGCGCGTCATCAAGTGGCTGGCTGGCTGAGCTGAACTGACTGGCTGCCTGATGTTGTGGTTGCTGTTGAAGGTGACTGTGGCTGTGTTGTTGCCCTGCGCCGCAAGGGGAGCTTTTCCACTTTTTCGTTACATTATGTTTTGGAGGACATTAACCTTATTGAAGTCGCAATTTTCAACAATTTCGTGAAAGTGTGCAGAAACGCTAGATTTTTGTTACTCGTTGCCCCGTTCGTGTTGGTGCGTTTGTGCCTGCGCACTCACTTGCAAAGCGTATGATGGAACTGTTAGACTTTTCAATGTGTTAGCCTGTGGGTGAGCTTTGGCGTGTGTGTCTGCGTGAAGTTGCATGTGTGTCTTCGCTATTGAGCTCTTTGGTGAATGCGTCTCTCAGTACATTCTCTTACATACATACATACATAAATATGTTGCGTTCATGTAAGGTTTCGAATTTCGTTTCATTTGCTATTTTCTATTTGGAGTTTAATGTTTTTTGTTTTCACACATATTTAGAATGCATTGCCTCTCTCCGTTTCTTTCTTGATTTATGCTGTTTCGCTGTTTTTTTTCGGTCGCCAGCTATAAGTGCGACATATGTGAAGTGTTTTCATTTGCATACAAGTTTAGTATGTATGCAAGTGCTGCTTCGACGTAATCCTCTTCTAAACTTCGTCTCACTTCTCTGCACACTACGTTGCCGAAGACGCTTCATATTTCGTTGACTATAACTTCGGTCCCTCATTTCGAGTCTATGTTCCTCTTCACAATCTTAACTAATAACTGAAGTGTTGAAATTGTTCATTGAAATTTTATATTTATCTACATATACTCAAGTGATAGAAATCTCTTAGTATAAACATGCATCGTAGATTTTCGCGAGCTCTTACCAGCTTCCATAATTCGGTAAATGTGTTAATCGCAGAGGTGACCCGTTGGTCCTCTCCTATGAAATATTATGCAGTATATAATTCTAAGTATTGACATGCCAACAATAACAAAGCTGATTGGGTTTGCGGACGATGTTGCCATGGTTAAAGCAGTCAAACATATAAAGGATATTGAATGAAAGACCAGCGAAGCCATAAGAGTTAGCCATTCGAGGTTTCTCGGAACTAGCGAACCAGCTGACTGCAAGAAAGAAGCGATGCTCATAAGCAGTTCGATAGAAGTAGAGAGAATAAAGTACAGCATCTGGTCTAAAACATTAGTTTAAAAGTAGGCTACTAAATATCTGAGAGAAATGAGAAAATTTTTGTAAAAATTTGTTGACTTTTTTATTTTCAACAAAGTTAGAAATTCCACTTAAAACGATTTTTGTTAGAGAATGAATTGCATTGCATCGCACATTTTGATATAGAAAAGAATTTATGAACTCGAATACAACTCTGTGAATGTCTTGCGTTAAATTTCCTCCTGAAACTGAATTTTTCTCAATGCGTGTTCTAATTTTTTAACTTTAAAATTATTTAAAAAAATTTGATTTTTTAGAAAAAAAATTTAAATTAAATAGCCTAGCAAACCACTGGTATGCGATATTTTAAATGGATCTTAATAACAGTCGAGTTAGTTACATCTGAAGGCTCAATTACTAGCAGTCGGCTTTTGCAAGTAGAGAACCTGATCGATATAATGCTTGAATTGATAATTATTATAATATTGAAACTTGGTCAGGCGAAATTACTCCGCAAAAGAACTTAGAAAAGTCTCCCACGAACTCAGACTGAAGGCCACTCAACGCAGTATAAGCAGCGGTGTTCTGAAAACCACGCCTTCACACGGCTTGACTGTAATAAAATTCAACGACTTAGCGGCTCGTAATCTAGTCCATTCCGACTGCTTTCATCAAAGAAGTTTGATAAGAATATCATCAAAGCAGTGTGGCTCTAAAAAACTGTCTTCAGATCCACAGAACTTGGCGGAATTCAACGGCTGGGTTGTTCGGAATCTCGTCCATTCCGGCTATCAACAGAGGTGAGTTGCACAATATATTGTTCTAGAGATATTACATGCTGTAAATAACTGTTTTTTACAATCGTGTATATACGAATACAGACAAAGTAAGAATAATCTAATTACTGAATAGACAGCTCGGAGTCCGGTCCGTTTCGACCGCCACAAAAAAGTAGCAAAATATTAAAATTAAAAGTACCAGAATTGGGAAATACAAGACAAAAAGAAACGAACGCAATAATTGAGCAGCTCGGTACCTCACCAATATGAAAAACCTTAGCTTGATAGGCTGAGCGGAGAAGAGGAAATTTTCCAAATAATCGAAATTATATAGCGATCATCGTTACTTGGAATAAAAATGGTGAAAAGAATGAAATCCAATGACTAAGTGGTTAGGAATCTTCTCCATCGCGACTGCCCAAAGAGATCATCAATAATATCATAGAAAGGGACCGAAATTGTTAATACAAGAAAGATCCACCCTATAATGTAATATGCCGGTGAGTTCAAGGTTCGAATCTCAGTCAGGGCAAGCAAAATCTTAATCACAGAACCAATTTGTTTCTAATAGCGATCACCCCTCGGCAGGCAATGGCAAACCTCCGAGGGTATTTCTGCCATGAAAAAGCTTCTCATAAAATACATCTGCCATTCGAAATCGGCACAAAACTGTAGGTCCCTCCATTTGTGGTAGAATATAAAGACGCACACCACAAATGGTAGGAGAAGTTCGGCCAAACACTGAGCTATAAAGTGTAAGCGCCAAACTATTATTATTATTATTATAATGTAATTAGCATTAATACAGGTCACCGTTTAAGTTTTTGCAATTTTCAGCAAACGGCATCATGGCTCTAACGAACATAGAGCGTATGCTTAAACCACCTCCCGGCGAAATACTTGATGGTAGGACCGGGGAAATGATACCCAGACAGATGGATGTTTAGTTCGCATTAAAGTTCCACACTGACAAAGCGGAGACGGTTAGGCTTTCGAAGCTTCTTCCTCGTAAAAAAAACCTTCGACTAACTTATATTTCCATGTTTGTGGTTTGAAATTTTCCAAAAATTTATTGCTACGAGCTGAACACAATCAATTTTGTATTTGCTTTCTTTGGCACAAACTTAAGGCGCATCTTGAAAATATTTAAACCATAAATATTAAAAAAAAAAACAAGAAATTCTTATATCACTTCACTTGGACATTTCACCTGGTTGTGCAAGTGCTAAATTTTCTAACCTAAATTTTCAGCTGTTCAGTCCATTTATGAACGGACAATCCACCAAAAAAGTAATCACTTCATCAACACTTCCTAGAGAACAGTGACAGAAGACGCGACTTCGATTAACGAATTTGCAAACGCCACACTTCCACCTTGGCCAAGTTGCCAATAATGGCAGCCCACGGCGAGTAGGCCAAAACGACTGTTGGCCGACTGTGGCAGTGGCAGTGGCGGTGACAAGTCCAGGTAGTCGCGATACTTGCATGTGGCACAGCTGGCGCACGAACTCCATTACCCACTGGCCTAGGTGCAATCGCACAAGCGAACACACGCACCTACTTTCATGCATACAATTGGTGCGCGATGTTGCATGCCACAAGTCAGCGACTCAGCGACTCACGGTAGTGCACACACTGGGGCATGAGGCTGCGCGTGGGCTGCCTCGCCGATCCAGTCTAAGTGAGAGTAATTGCAATTTCAATGCCAACTGCGCGGCGTGTTGATGTTGCAATTGCGATTATGTGGCAGCCATTGAGAACGATTGTGCCCGCGTGCTATCTGTGGCTGTGGCAGCTGGAAAACCGCTGTTGGCTATTGTGGCAGCTGCGAATCGTGCCGCTGCTGCTCCTCGTACAAGTTGCGGTGCGCCGGCAATTGCGCTAGTCACTATCGTTTGTGTTGTTGTAGTTGGCTTTAGATGTTATTGTTGTTGTTGTTGTTGCTGTTGTAGTGAAGGCAAGGCTTCGTGACTTCGTGGGCAACTTTCATTTTCGTTTGCTGTGTCTATTTTGTTGGCTGCTGCTGCTGCTGCTGCTACTTTTTGTGTTTAGTTGCTGAACTTACAAATGTATTTCTGACTTTATGCTTGCGGCAACCGAAAATGCTGTTACAACAACAAGTGCAATTACAGCACTATTGCCACATGCATGTGTGTATGTACCAGCATATTTTGCAGCTGCTGGCCTATGAGTGTATTTGCCTCTGAAGCTTCTGCTTTATTTATTTCATTCTTCCTTCGGCATCAGCAACATTGCATTCGCACAATACGATTTTCATTCAATTGTTGCACGGTTTGGGGCTTGGTGCTTGTCGTTTGGCGCTTCGCATCTGCAACAACAACAACTGCAACTTGTTTGTCATTTGGTTGATTCAGTCAATTGGTCTTCATTGCGGCTTCCATCTAAGTTGCACATACCAAGTCATATATGTATGTAAGTGTGTGTGTGTGTGTGTGTGTGTGTAAGTAAAATTTAAACACTCACAGCTCAACGCATGCTAGGATTGCAACAACTGCATATCATTGTTGTTGCACCCATTTACTTGTTGCCCCATTCACCTCACCATCCTCCATCCTCCATCAATCATCATTTTCCCTCAATTCGCTCATTTTCGTTTAATCTTTGCTGTGTTTGTACATGCAATCGTCCGTAGCTTCGTTTAACCTCCACGTTTTGCGCTGGCAACAATTCCTCAGCGCTAACCTTGGCACCCAATTTCGTTAAATTTTCGTTGCTTTTATTCAGTTGCCGTCTGTGCCAGTGCCAGTGCCCAGCTCGCTGCCGTTGTACTATTTTTGGTTACACGATGCATGTTGCAAGTGTTGCAGCTGCATCCCATCAGCTGTCAGCCACCATTTGAGGCAAGTTCACTTTATGCATGCCACCATGTTGCTGCCGCAACTGACATTGGCATAGACAATAGTGTTGTTGCAACCGTCGCCCTTTTTAGCCATTTCTCGCCATTGCATTGCACTAATCCACTGGCGTACAACAAATGAATAACATATTTACATATTTACTGCTTGTGCAACTCTACATTCGCACGCAGGTATGTACACACGTATGTACGTACATTTCTACTGCCACACTGACTTCTAATGCAAATTACACGTTGTTGCATGCCAACACCACTTCAGCGCTCGCAACTCCCAAAGTGTACGCCTGTCCGTTCACTTCTGTCTGCGTCTGCCTCTTCGTAGCGGCATTTTGGCTCCATTGGTCCACAATTTGCGGCATGTGTGCTGGCGCCGACGCCGCCTTAGCTTTTAGGCATTTGGACGATGGCCCCTGCAGCAGCTTGTGTTGCCAAATCGTTTCACGCCATTAATGTGGCAACAACACTTTAAAACAACAACAGCCCGGCTGTATGCACACTCGTTTTAGCAATCGTTCTGATATTTGCATCTACATACTATGTGTTTTTGGGCGCCTCTTAAATCGTTTCTAATTCAATGAACCAAAGGCGACTTTAGATGATATAGACACCACACATTCAAATATATACATATATTCAAGTAGATAGTGTCTACAAATATACATACGAACACATTTATATATATAGATTTCTTTATAACAATCCTCCGGTGAAGAATGACAAGTTTGTAAACAAAAACAACGACTTTCCTTACTACTTCCAGATGGTGCAAAATGAATGGACCAGTTGCGCCAAGAGTTTCAATGGCAATAACTGCGTCCGTTTTTGATTGTCATTTGCACTAAGTTCGTCTAATAAAACTAGACAGTTGTAAGTAAGCGGTCCTTGGAAGTGCGGAGGAACAAAATGCATAGCAAGTCGAACGAAAACGACACTAAAGATGGCACAACACCGAAACCGGTATGTCACAAAACCAAATTTGACAAGGAAAGACGGGAAAATTGTTTCAATATACATCAAGCCCATGATTCAATTATTAAAGGTTTGGTAACTAAGCAGCTAGCTCCCTCACGTTTTGTCAAACGGCTCCCTTAGCATCAAAACCGTGTCGCTTTTTAAAAATAAAGGCAGTAGTAACCTGAAAACTTTTTAATACCAAAAACTAACAGGCAACACATTTTGTTTATTTTGTCAGCGTACGTTCAAATCCGGCTTTTAAAGGCAGCCTTTTTTCTAATTACAAGACTGACCCCGTATCGTAAATATTTCATGTAAATGTGAATAAATGACGCGCTTTTCCCTTGAATGCTTTTCGCACGCATATCAATTCGAGGGGAAAGTTTTGTAATTTCTAGAAGGAATAGGTTTAATTAAATTTAAAATAATGTGACAAAATATGATAATCATCCAAAAACATGAATTTGTAAATGCTAAATTTTTAAGTCATGAAGTTTGATTCATTTTTCTTGTAATATATAAGGATTCGCATTCTTAAATTTGAAATTATTATGATTTTCGCCGTCCAGGGGTTAGTCATAATATTAAGAATAATCCTGATGTCAATGATATACATATATGTAAATAAAAGGAATAAAGCGTATAAATAACTTAAATATTTCAATTTACCAATAAGTACATAATTATGTTTTGTAAGCGTAGCTATTGTATTTCTTAATTTCTTCGAAATTTCTAGTTAAAAAATTCAATAATTATTTACTTTTTAAGAAAGGGAAAAAAATTCTAACCCGTTTTCCATACTTCATAAAACAACCCTTTATAAGGGAGTGTCAAAATTCGAATGTCATTATTTACCTAACCTTTTATAATTGAATCATTCATCAAGCCGAAAAGTATTTGACACAAATATCAGATTTACTCTCTTCTTGGAGCTGCCTTTAGATATTACTTCGCAGAGTGGGAGCTCTATATTACTTTATAGTCAATTCTGCAGAGTCACGGTCTTTGAGCGCAAGCATAGTATACACTAGATTATTTTTTTTCATATATTCTGCGCCGAGTCATGAAAGGTAGAAGTTTGATAAGTGTCGCGATCTAAAATTGTTCAGCTACAGAAAAAATGCTCATCAGCTGATTAAATAATAAAATATATACTCGTTTGTATGTATGTATCAATTATTGAGAGCATTGAGTATAGTTTTCTTTACGTAAAAAAGTGAGTTTGAAATATCAAAAGAGCCGAAGTGAGTGTTAAAATCCTGACATAAACTTTTACATAGCTTCAGAAAAAGAGGCCGGAAATGTCTTGAAGCCCGGGAGGGAAGGTTTATTTTTACTTCACCAAGAAGAGATGGGCTAGAAATCGAGCTTGTTATTAACTTGACAAAATAAACTTTGCCTAGCATTTTTCCGCGACTAGCAAGTGAAGGAAGATTAATGAGTACTGAGAATCCCAACGAAAATTTCTTGAAGCAAAAAGCAGAAATTATTTTCGAATTGACTCTACCAGGTCAGAGCGACCTTGATAGCGCGGGTTCCAAACAACAGATCCATATTCCAGTATTGGCCTCACTATCGTTGTGAAAAGAGTCTACGCATCTATTTCATCGTACTTTCTATATTTTCATTACATCGTGTTTTACTTCAGATTGAATTACTTTTCTTTTTAACTTTCCACCAGACTCGGTAAATTCTTGTCGATTGAAACTAGTCCCGCCACCATCTTTCTAATCCCATCTATGCGCATCTTCTCTTCGCTCTTCGCCTGGTTTGCGGGTATACATAGCACCTTCCACTCATGCCTTTGTGTCGCATGGAAGTAATGTTGAGCTCAGGAAGTCTTCAAACGGTCTGCAATGCTGCAAATTGTATATATTTGTCTTTACAAACTCGTATATATAAATGTTTGTGTGTGTATATTTATGCTGTGCGCTTTGTAACTCAGTACTATTATGTTAGTGGGCTTGCCTACCTGCCAACACTGTTGTTTCTATTTTTATGTCGCGCCATTGTACATACATAAATGTGCTTGTGTCAAAGTCACTGGGTCAGAAGTGGTTCGCTAGATTACGACTTGTGCCGGCAGTTGTATTTTTTGTGTATATATGTGTGTGTGTGTGTGTGTGTATGCTGCAAGTTCGTCACAAAAGAGCATCAACACAAAATGAAATTAAATTTTAAGAAGATAAAAGCAGAAATTGTGTATATTTGAGAGCTGTTATTTAATTCGGTTATCAACAAAGTCGTTGTTGGGTGAGTCATTAGGCAAAGCTTGATCTAAAATCGTTCTAATAAATTTGTAACTTAGCCAAATACTAATCTCAGAGACGATTATAAAAATGTTGCTAGGGCGTCGGAAACTAAATAAGGCATTGGGTGGCCATGTATTAAATATAATTTATGTTTAGTTCATATTTACATTGAATGTGTGAGGCATCATCACTTTGGGAATGCCAAATTAAATGCTTCAAGCTAAATATTTTTTGATATTTGAAACCGTGTAAGCGGATTTTAGTGTAGTTGCCTTAAAAGAGAAAGTCTTTACAATAATTTTTATGTTTTTCTATTAAATTATTAGTTTTTGCGATCGAAACTTCTGTTTTTATTAAAACCGACCAACTTTCAAACTTTATACAAAATGTATAATAACAGAGTATAGCCAATTAGGAACTTTGTTCAGCAACATACCATTACTACGGTATTTTTAAGGGTTAAAAGCGCCACAGTAGGCCTTGTCATATTTCCTAACTACACTTTGACCAATCAGCAATATTCTTTTCGCCATTTTTTTTTTTAATTTTTCTCAATTTTTTTCAAAAAGTAGCAACTCTTAATGAAATACTAGCAACTACTTTATGTTGTCATTGTGAAAAATATGTATGAATTAAAAATAGAAGGGTGTGCAAACTTTTGTTGAAATCCCAATTGTACTAGAAATTGAAAAAATGCATTTTTAATTTTATAAAGCGCACTTAAATTTGTTTTTTTATAATCAAAATCGAAGGTATGCTAGCGGTTGTCAAAGTCTAGTTATTAAATGTATAACGTTTTATAAGAAAACTTGTAACTCTTCAAGTTTTACCATTTATGCCACAAAGACCCGCTGTGAACATCTTAATCTTTAAATGTAAAAAAAAAAGTCAGACGAATTGGACTACGAGTTTGTTCATCAAAAATGGTTTGCACGATATTCTTTTTAAGAAAATTTTGAGATTTTGCTAAAAATTACTTTATATTTTTGAAAACTATTTTTGATTCCCACTGCATAGAAATGGCGGCTCTCTAACACAGAACAACTGCTCTGATTTGTATCAATTTTTTGAACCCCAGTGTGTCTTTTTCTTATTCTGATGCGACAATTTTAAATCAAAATTTACAGTTTCAGATTCAAGAAAAATTTCAACAAAAATGTGCTGCGTCTTAACAAGTTGTAAATGGTTTAAAATGCCATCTTAATTAGTGTTGTAAATTGATATACATAAATTTATATATGAATTTAAATTAATATTGTTACAGTTTTTTTTTAATTACCAAAAAATTCACAGAAATAATTTCAACGCAAAAAATACAAATATTACGCTTTTCAAGTCGAATTTGTTTGAAGCTTGTGTAGCAGCGATACTCGTATCTTCTTTTTCATTATCACGCTTGCAAAATAATTGTATTGCAATTAAGTCGCTGAATAAATTCCCTTAACATGTTTTACTGGCTTCCTCAAGGCGAGGGAAGTAACCTAAAAATAAATATAAAATTAAAATTATCGTAATAAATACTTCAACTGGGTGCTTATGTAATGATTTCACAAATAATGTTATTAACAACAAATTTTTTAGTAACTTCTATGTCAATATGAGTATTCAAATAGAGGTAGTTATAATTCTGATCTTCTTATAAATTTGAGCACTTCATAAAGTTCGTGTACAGATAAGTAAGCTAAAGCAAAGTGCATTTTGCAATGATTATTCTTATTTATAAACAATTTTGTTATTTATTCAATTTTTTATTATTCATTAGCATGAATTTAGTTCAGGTGTCAAAATTACAAAAGCCTTTAAAATAGAAATAGCTGCTGTATTTAATGGAATGCATTCATTACTTTTAAGAC
Source organism: Philophylla caesio (assembly GCA_963971545.1). Classification (NCBI taxonomy): domain Eukaryota; kingdom Metazoa; phylum Arthropoda; class Insecta; order Diptera; family Tephritidae; genus Philophylla; species Philophylla caesio. The sequence goes on along the minus strand of OZ020604.1, from coordinate 219,047,601 downwards.
ATCTCAACAATTTATTAATTTGGCACGGTCAGTCCAATTCGTTACAATAAAATAGTAATTTCAAATATGAACATGTAAAAACGTAACCTCGTGGAGAAATTGAGTGATTTGAAAAAAAAAAATTGAGAAACTCAAAGGGTTACAAAGACTCTTAAATGTGATACTGTAAGGGTGAAAAAGTGCAAAAAAAAATTATTCTTCGTAGAAAATTTCAGTGGCCCTTGCACAGATTAAGTGCAAAAGAGATTGTTTTATGACAAAGGTACCCTTACGTCTTATTCAATAAAAATCATAAACTGTGCAAAAATTTCGTGTTAGACCAAATATTAAGATCCAGTTTATATATTTGTTTTTTAGAATATTTTTACGATAACACCGTGTATGTTGAAGAAATATTAGCAGCTCCTTTATTTTTCGCTTCATCGCCAGAGATCGCGAGCCTTTCAATTCATACTAAACAGATTGGCGTGAAATCTCGCGACACGCGTGAGCTTTTTTCGATAAGTGAGAAGCGCGTGAGCAATCACTTCCCGCAAGAAATTGCTTCTTAAACAAGCTCGGTAAGTCGACGGCTCTTAGACTAGAACACATATCAATTATTTCCTTCATTTTTTTTTTTTTACCTAAAAACGAAGTTTTTCGTACCAACACCAGACATAACACTCCGCTGCATACTTCCCTTCAAATCGAGGAAAATAATAACAAATTATAAAACATTTTCCATCTGAGATATGTCGTTGCTATTGAACTCTAGAAGAAAAGCGTACATACATTCAGTTGGTGTCTTCTCAGATCTGCTTTATATATTTTTTACGCTTCATCGCACCGCATTAGCAATTTCTTGACCTGAGCCAATGCAGACAAATAATAAAATGCATATCTGCATATGTACAGATATTTAAAAATCTCAACATTGACATTTGTAACTTTTGCGTTGCGGTTTCAATATTACTTTCAGCAAGTTTTGTCTCAACGCACGTCACCAAGCTCGCCTCGACTGATTGCGGTTTTTTTCAGGTTCCTGCAAAATATTGAAGTTCAATAAGCACACACGCATGCTCAGAACACATGCACACACACATATATATATATGATATAAACGTATATAGTACATACATAGTAACTCCTTTCATCCGATTTTTCGAGTGGTGTTGCCAGATAGTAAGTACCAAGTGATATCTTGTCATTTCGAATGCGGTGTATGAAACATTTGTCAAAGCGACAAGAAGCATCATTGTCATTGCTAATGTCGACAATAAAAACAACAACAACATTGCCCATCATTGCACGAAAGCAGCGAGTGGACGATCGACCACATGTTGGCCATCATCAACGTCAATGGCGAAATTTGAAACTGTCATTACTCACAAAAAAAAAATGCCGATAATAATGGAAGAACGAAAACAAAAGGCACAATGTATGGACATATGTTTATATGTTTGTGTGTGTACACAAAATGTGCAACAAAAGACGAAAAACAAGTTGACAGTTTATTATTTGCAATTTGTGATTTTTGAACCGCTGCTAGCTCCAGTGGCTTTATCATGAGCAAACGCAGTTACAAACACACAGTCACAACAGCGCATTCATACGCACTATCGTACATACAAACACACTCGTATGTATGTATGTATGTAGTTATTCAAGCATACATACATACAACTGAACGTGCCACGAAGCCATTGGAACACACTCGCTGCGCCGCCATCAGCCAGCCGGTCGCGGTGACTTACAGCTGCGTGTCATTCCACTCTAGCGTCAATGCAAAAGCCGCAACGGACATTGCGAGCTGCCTGGTGGCTGGCTCTATCACTCTGTTGCTCTATCGCTGTGTCGCTGTGTCGCCCTCCGCTGGCGCTGGTCCCTTGCGAAAGCCCTCTAGCCGGCTGAGTGGCTTAGTGTCTAACTGACGGACTGTATTTTTGGTCGGCCAGCCAGCAGCTGGGCACTGGCAACATCGCCAGCCCAATGGGAAGCCCAACCAAGTTGCTGGCCGGTTGGCTGGCTGGCTGGCTGTCTTTGTCGGTCGGTCGGTGGATCGGACCTTCCGCAGCCGCTCCTATTCGTGTATGAGTAATATTTGTTCTGCTTGCTTTTGGTCTTTTATTTTTCATTTTTCGCTTTACTTATATTAATAGTCTTATTCTTCTTTATTTAACTTGTTCATTTACTCACATTTTTGGCTTTTTACTTTTTGTTATTTGCGAATTTTTGTATTGTTGCTTCGGTCGTCGGTTAACTGGTGAACGATTTTTTATTTGTTGTTATTATTATTACTTCGCTGACGCTTTAGCTGTGTTGTGTGAGCTTCTTTTATTTTTCTTTGCTTACAAATAACCCATCAAGCATTAGTGATAAGCTGAGAAATATTTCGCTTCACAGAAGAATGACCCCAAACTGGATTTCGGTGAGAACGAAATTGCTTAGCGTTAATAAAGGAATCTTCATGATTCAGCTCATTTCTAATAATGGACCTACAGTTTGCGCCAACTCTCAGCAATTAAACCCAAGCCTCACGGTTGGCAGATATAATTTGTAAAACGCAGACGATTTCATTCAATTACGTCTGCCTTAAAATCCAACGAAAATTTGCTCTTGCATACAAATGCTATTGAACTGAGTAGGAAATTGAGCGATTTTAGGGTGCAAAATCTTAGACGATGACAACTTCAGTTGAAATAATTGTGAACTATACGAGTTTTACAAAGATTTATGTAGAAGCGATTGAAAATCCATTTGCTTCCGTAGCTAGGTTATCGTGAAGGCCATTGATCCAGCTTTTAAAGCACAGATTTAGTTCAGTACACGCTCGTGGTAACAGAGGGAGAAAGTGGTTCTCTGAAGGAAAGTTGACGAAAGACACACTATTTTACAAGTAGCTAAAGTTGTTTTCTTGGTTATATAAAACGCCAATTAAGTTACGTCTTCAAGTAAGTGCAGCTCCCCTTTGATTATTAATAATGCAGTAACTCACCACAGTTGGGCAATTTCAATCGGCTGCTAGCTCCTTTTTCTAAAATATATTGTTTTAATTAATTTCACCTTCATTTCGATCCTCCTTATGTTTAATCTACTAATAAAAATATGAAGGTTATGTATAAGCATGTCAGAAAGTTGCGCATAAGTTTCATGCAATATTTGTATTTATAAAATGTGACTTCAGTCAGGGCCTATCTTTATAGCGATTTTATCTTCAGACTCTACAGATCCTCTCATAAAAATCGGTTGCTGTTCAGGCGATGTAATCACTAGATCGCTCCGTAAGTGACACAAAATGAAAAACGCGAAGAGAAACCCTTTGATTCGTCGAAGAATATAGTTTCCACGCTAGCTAATACTGTGTTTCCACGGCACATGACCCATTCTGCTATTCATAATTCGCTCTCTCATTCGTAATTGGCACACCAGTCACGAACTGATTCACAATACAAAACTTTGCGATCGATGCCACTTCTAATTTTAATCGGAATTTAATCAAAAAATAACTGCAAAAACACATACAGCTTTCAAAACAAAACAAAAATTAAACCAACAAGAAACCATTGATTGATAAAATGGACTCCAACGTTCAGTTTATGAAGAAAATAATTATGTGGAAGGGGTTACTAACAGCAACTAGAGTGAATAAATGCCAAACGAATCAGCAATGTGTCGAATAAACGGGGTGACTCGCCATTCGTAATACAAATAGCGAAACACGTGATTGACTTGGCGATTGCTGCAATTGAATATCGCGAGCTGAAACGGAGCTTGGGGTGACTTGGTAGCGCAAAGAAAAGCTTATTGGGTTACAATTGAGCACAGCCTGGCTCTTATGTGTGTGTGTGTATGTGTTAAGTAAGTGTATGAAATTTTTTGTCAGCCATACAACATTGCCTTTGTAGTGCTCATATATTAGTATTTGTATTTGTATGTATGTATGTACATATGTAGCGGCTGCACTTTTTCGGCTTATTCGATGCCTCGACGTACGCGTTGCCGACGCTGCCGACGAAGCGCTCTTCATTTTGCTTCCGCTGCTGCTGTTACGAACTCGGCGGCTGGTCCCTAACCTACGACAACCGAAATTGCGCTGGGCCAGGTTCGTTGACCTTGTCAACCAAGTGGTTCCAGCTGTGGTTTTGTTGTTATTGCCGCCGCCGCTGCTGCTGCTGCTGTTGCTGAATGAACTCAGTAGCTTGCTGCTGCTGTCGTTGTTGTTGTTGTTGTTGCTATTGGAGTTTTTGTTCAATTGTACAAGTTTTTTTTGATTAACATACATATAATTTGTTGTTATTGCTTTGTATTGTTGGACTGCCCTGTGCTGCATACGAAAAATTAACGATTAAATATGCTCGTTCGAGTACGTTTGTGTGTGTGTGTGCGTGTGTGTTTTAGTTTTGTAAATGCATGCGTATGTGTGTGTGTGTGTGTGAGAGTGTGTGAGTGAGTGAGTTGTGCGTGCATTTATTGTTGTCGCTGGTATTGTTGTTGCAGTGCAAATTTTTAACTTGGTCCCCCGAATGTGCATTTCAATTTTTTTACATGACTACATTGCACTCACACACGCACATTGTACATACGCACACACACACACGTCATATTTCGTGCGTATATTTGTAATTTCTTATCGTTTTCATTCGCTGGACGTCTTTTGTATACAAAAATTCCGATTTGGGCTCGCTACCATTGGAAGCCCAACTGCGGAGGGCCAAAGCTGAAATGCCTATTCAGCAGCACATCGAAGCGCCTTCCCCCCAATCCCGATTCAACCTTCTGAATTTAAATTGAACTGCAAATAAGTTGATGGAGCAATGGAACGGTGGGGTATGTGTGTGTGTGTGTAAGTAGCATACAAATGAATGTATGTACATATTTATGTTTGTATTCGTGTTAATTTTTTTCGGTTTCCGCTGCGCTGCGGCTCTGCCATGCAGCGCGGGTTATGAAGGGGTTAATGAGCTGAAATGCGTGCTGGTAAACATGAATTTGATTGTGTATCTGTGTTTGTATATATGCTTGTGTGTTTGTGTACATTTGTATTCATATATGTATGTACATATGTATTGCTGTTTGGATATGTAAAATTTATTGTTTTTTGCAAATGCATTTAGCAGTTCACGAGTGCGCGCTTCTGCCCGCTTGGCACATAATTTGTAGGGACGAATTGATTTGCAAATTCAGTTTATGTTTTCATTGCATACATTCCCATATTTTTTTCTTAATCTTCGTAAGCATGAGAAATACTTTACTAATTTTTGTTTTAATCAATTTTATTTCAAAATTATTTAATATCATAGGCTGAACTTAAAGCTGACCTCCCAGCCAATATTGGGTTGGATAATGGCTAGGGAACGAGTTGTATTCCAATATACATTCTATATGTTAGTATGTATGTAAAGTTCTAAAATTATTAAATGATTTCCACAGTTGGACGCACTCTCTACAAATTTATTGAAAGGTAAAATCAAGGAATGAAACCGATTCCAAATAATTATCCGTCTCTGGTTCTTTAAACAAGTCACGGTTTCGTTTCAGTTTCTGTTGTAAAATGAAAAGAAAAAAAAGTTGGACAAAAGTGATTTCAAAAAACAGAATTTTTCGAAAAACTCCTAAACTTTTATAAGGAGTTGTGTGTATACTTTTTCTCCCCTGAATTTTGTATAGAGTTTGAAACTTAAGTTTATATTTAAAACGTAAGTAATAAACTGAATTAATATATATATCAATAATAAATATATAAATCAAGGCATGCAAATTTTTTACGCCGAATGCATATTAAAATTAAAACGATATTGTAAAAAATCGTTTTTCGGGGCATACTTTTCTTACAGTCAATCAGTACGAAATGCATAGAAGGAAAAAAGGGGAGTCCGGTAAAATTTTTTTTCAAAAATTTGTGAAAAAATTGTATTTGCTATTTGGATTACTTATTTTGAGGGAAATATCAGTTAAAGACAGTTTGTTTGTCCTTAGCCATTTAAAAGCAAAAAAGAACTATCGTCTTCCTTTTCTAATAAAGGCGCTAGAGCTTTGGTATACTTTCCTTCCAGTCAGCGTACTTTTAGAGCTCGTACTATTTATCTCTATTCATTTTCCGTCCTAAAGAAGTGGAAATCCAATAATTTTTCGTAAATTTTTACTACCGTTCAACGAAACAGCGGATGAGCTTGCAAGTAGGGTGACATCCACTCCGCATTCATCATGCTGGAAGGGTTTAGGTATGCCGCTCGCTACCTGCCAGCTCTTTCTAAGGGACTCAACCCTTAAGGAAGCAGGAGACCGTTGGAAAAACGGTAACACCTGTATCAAGTCCAAGCTCTTGTGGCCGGAGTGGGACGTCAAGCGATCACAAGGTCTTCTCATGCTGGGCAGGGGAGACCTGTCCTTAGTGTTAGGAATTATAACAGGTCATATACTGATCGGCAGACACGCAGAGAGACTAGGTGTTCCCTGCAATGACTTCTGTAGGAGCACCTTCTATGTGAAAGTCCTGCACTATGGGCTAGAAGAATAAAATTCTTGGGATCAGACTTCTTCGGAGACCTTAGCGATCTGGCCAAAGTAGAGATTCACAAGCTAGTAAAATTCGTAGATTCCACATGTTGGTTCGGATAGGGGGATTTTTCAAATCCGCGTGGTACCACAATGGGGTGCTGGCGCGATCGCTAGCTGCCACTTTAACCTAACCTAACCTAACCTACTACCAACCACTCTAATGACGATCCCATCCGATATTGATATTATGGAGCGATACAATTGGACGGGAATTATAAGGCTTTTTTTAGTTTAGAGATGGGGGTTCTTCGTTTAATTTCAACCAGACTGTTGGCGTTAAGGATGATCTTAAGTAGACAAAGTTCTGTACTGTGTTAGGAGGCAAGAAATGACCAAATACAAAGATTGACATTTTGCATACTTTTTTGCTTCACCTGTCGGTAGCGAAAGTATGGGCCCTTTTAATACTGTACTAACGGTATGTACGAGTATGTTTTTATTTAAAATTTATATCGTCTTTTAGTTAGATTATGAAAGCAATGTCAAAATGAACGAGTCAATACTATTTCCGAAGTGGGAAAATGGGGCCTACGCTGGAAGACATACCGCTTTTGGCCAGTCCGTGTCTATTTTGCATAAAAAAAAATTTTATTTCTGCGTACATCCAAAAATAAATGGGTTACTCCTTTCCATTTGGACTAATTTTTCGTTGCAGGCCCCAAACTACATATGCAGCTTCATCCTTAGCTGTTTTCATAACTCAGCTACATTTTCCTTGTTTTCTTTGATAAATCCTCTTGCAATATATCTTTCTGGAATAGGCGATCTTATGTAAATAAATTAAAATTACTCACATTTTGAATGCGCGATATTTTTCGTCTTTTAGAAAAATAGTGAACAAATTCAACTAATCCGCCAACTATTTCCTCCCCGAAATTAGTGTTGGCGATAAGGGGAAACAATGTTCGAAAGCGGAAAATTTCCGCACAAATTTTATAATAAGCGAAGAGTGAAAAGTGAACTACTTATTTCGGGCGAAAACCAAACTCACAATAAGGGTGATTATCTAATTAAAAAATGGGTATCAAAATTATTAGAGCTTTTTCGGAGATTTATGTTTAAATAAACAAAGGCTTAGAGGCAGCGCGTCATTACATTGCATCATCCTCAAATGTTTTCGCTTTCAAAAAAAAACGTTAATTTAAAAAAAAAACGTATTTATTTCTTTTTTGAATAAGTCACATTCGAATGCAAACAAATAGGATACAGTTTCTTTATGTCTACACGAGTTATTATTTTTGTCATTCAAAAAAAAAACTCTGAAGAGTCCGCTGGCAACAGCTAGACAAATGTACGTACACACGATTACATTCGCTATTCGTTAAAAACAGACATTATTTAAAGCTTATTACTGTCGTTATTTAACCACAAAATGAGATGAAAAATTGTCGCCTCAAAACAAAGCAAACATGTGGCAGACGACATGAGTTTATTTGACTTTGCAACGCCACTTGCCACATGCAAATAATGATACAATGATATCAAACTCCCGCCCAACCGGCGGCTATTCCCCGCCCACAATCTACAGAACTCTGGCAGTGCAATTGAAGCGAGGTGAGGCATTTGGTGAGTGCCTAAAACAGTTTTGAGCAACTTTTGAAACTTCATACGCTCAAGTAGCAGCAGCACCACCACCAGCACCAACCGCGTCAGCAGCTTAACGACTGACTCGCCAGACATTATTGTCACACACTTCACTCACATCTCAAGTGACATTGAAAAGCCACGTACCACGCTGCCAAAGCTTTACTTGCCACGTACCACATGCTACATGCTACATGCTGCACGCCACATTGACACACAGCGCATTAGCTGCAAGCATGAATGGAGGAGACAAGCCACCGCCGAAATAACAAAATAACAAAAATGAAATGAGTAGCAAGAGGCGGAAAGAAACTTTCTAGGGGCTCAGCAAGGGCCACGAAAAATAAGGCAAACAAAAGTAAAAAAAAAAATAAAATGCAAAATTGCAGAAAAACAAATTGAAAAGCCAGAAAATGTGAGTACTCACTTGTGCATTTTACATTTCCCGCCAAGTCAAGCCACCAAGCTGGTCTGGTGTGGCAAGTAACCATTCAGCCCGCCAGGCAGCCAGGCAACCTATTCAGACTCATGCTAATGCTGCAGACAGGAAACCCTAAAGAACCTAAAGAAAAAGTATATTTGAAGTCCTTCATTAGAAAAGCCAGCGGAAGAAAATGACGGTGGCACACACACAAAACAACTGGCAAAATAGAAAACAAGAAGACCAAAATGTTGCTGAGCTGAATTGCAAAAAAAAAAACGAAAAAAAATTGAAAAAAAAAGCTACAACCAAATCGAGACTGCCAGTTCGCAACTTGGCGCATTGAACATGTTTCTACTTAAAATAAAATGAGCAGGAAAAATAGAAAACAATTAGAAAAAAAAAAATACATAAGCGCTGTAATCAAACACCGACGCTGTACGCTTTTTGCGCACGAACTTTGCGGCAGCAGTGTTGGAATTTTTAAGCCGCTCATCAGCACGACATTTCGGAAGAGGGCTGACAACCCCGCTTGGCCGTCCACAAACTACATATGTATGTATGTGTAGCATGAGTGTTAAGTTGGCTGTGGAAGTGGGCGGTACGGGGCTGAAGCGACCGACGAATTCGTCAAGTGTCGAGCGGGGTCGACCGAAGTTGGTTGTGTACTGGTGGTGGCACTGTGGGACAAAGTTGCACTAAAAATTAGTTTTTAATTGTTCGATATAAAAAAATATCCACTCAAGTTCTCTAGAAATCACGTCGCTTTACAAATTAAATGAATAAAATTGCCCGAATATCGTAAGTGCAAAGACTTGTATATATTTGTTCACATTTTTTATTTAATAACAATTTTTTTAAAATACTTTATAAGGCTTTTATTAAGAAAATATTTTTTTTAATTTAGGTCAATAGTTTATTCAAATTTTCTCTTACGAAATACTCTATTAGCCAAAATAAATGTTATCAGCAAGGCAATTCGGAATAAAGTAAATAGGTTTGCTTAAGACTACATTTAAAAAAAACCATAAAAATGAGAGGAAGAAAAAGTCATTAAATACATTCTAGCAAAAAATTAAGTCAATGTGACCATTAAATTGTTGTTACGTAAATTCATGTCAGTACATGTTGTATAACAGCATTCGCATACCCAAAAATATATTTTTGAAATAAGACAAATCGCTTATCAAAAACAGTATGATTGGGATTATTCGATATGGACTTATTTTTGCTTCTTTTTCAATTTAAAAATTATTTCCAGTAATGCGAAGTAATTCGATAGATAGCAAAACATTTTTATTAAACAACAAAGTCCAAGTGTTCTTTGAATGTTTCACTCAAATAGAGATAAGCGCCGGCACCTGTTGAATTGCCAAATGAAATTTAATTTTAATTAAAATTGATTCCTTTTTTTTGAGTAGCCGGTCCATTATACAATCACTCCATATAATTCATATAACAAACTGTATCGAATAGAGAAATATGTGAAAGTTTTAAACTCAATTGGGCCATTACAACTTTTTTGAATCGCTGAACTATTATTTCTTTCCAGTTTTGTATATTATCTCAAGTTATACAATAGATGTTGGCATAGTTTTCAAAGCCCAATGAAAGGCATGTTCGATGTGACTTATAATAAGTATTTTCAATACAAATATGTATTATCTCTGTATATGAAAAGTAATTTGTTGTAAAACTTAGTAATCGGCAGTGGACCAATTTATTCAGACGTTCTGCTAGTCAATAATCGAAATTTTCTAATATAATAAGTTTAATTAAATAATGTGAAATTAAATTAGGAAAATGTGGATGTCCAATGTCCTAAACATATCTTGTAACTTATGTCTTCAAGCTTTTCTTGCTTTTCAAACTTCCGTTTTTACTCAGCACATTCCCATGGTGCACATCAAAGTTTATGTGCAAGTGAAAATTATGGTGTAGTAGTTGTTGTCTACTTGTCAACCAAAAAAGTAGACAATGTCTTTGTTGCCTTTCAAGTGGTAATAGAGCCTACTCTTGCCACTTCAACACGTGAATGTAAGAGAAGCCAAAACTACAAACATAAAAAAAAACCTATAAAAAGGCGTAAAGCATGTTGCCTCAAGGATTCTCGAAGCATTTTGAGCTGACGGAGCCTTATGAAGAGTGTGCAGAATGAGAAAAAAGAAAAAACCTAAGAGAACTCAAAGCATATTAACAAAAAAACAAAACACCAAAATATTTGAATGACTGCTGAAGTTTGACATGAAGTTGCAACTTTCGGAAAGCTGCTGCGGAAAGTTGCGGAACGATTTTCTAATTACGACGACAAAGTTACCAAAAAACCAAAGTCTGCGTGTATGCACGAATAGTGGCATACAAAATTGAAAAGCAAATCGCGACGGCAATCAATGGATTCATTGGTTTTTTTTTGGCTATCTGTACATTGTTCGAATGTATTTCCTTAACTTACAGGGACACATGTTTGAGTAGGATGAATGTTTGATAATTTGAAAGGCACACGCATGAGTAACCGACCTGCCTTAATGCGTAGGGAAACAATTTTTTCTACATACATACATACGGAGATAAGTATGTGAGATGTAGAGCAGGTAGTTATTGTTACATCAAAGGACGAAACCACACTTCCCTGGAGGCTGTTAGCTGCGCCCGAATATATTTCTGTATGTTTTTGTATTTGTGGATGTGTGTGTGTGTGTGTCATACAATTATTTTTGGGTACGAGTGATTTGGATTGTATGGAAAACGACGAAAATAATTACAAAAGCAGCAACAATTCTCACAAAAATGGGGAACAGAATTTATGCAAACTTGAGTGAACAGTCGACAAAAGCGAAAAGAGTGAAAGTGCAATGACCCCACATACGACCTGTAGCACCAAAAAATCAAGCAGTGAATACATACATACGCTTGTAGGTATTTATTTATGCGCATAAGCATTTCGAATAAAGAGTGTTTGCGGACAAGTTTTTGTGTAGCATGAAAGAGAACCCTGCAGACACATTTTAAAATGTCTTATTTGTACATATGGAAATACGAGTATATCAAGCAAAATAATAGGGAATCGAAGTTAAATTTTTTCAAACTCAATTCAACAAAAAATTTAAATAACTGACTATTTTTTTAAATATTGCACTGCTTGAATAATTCACAGTTCAGTTGCGTTTTGGTTTATGCTCGATTATTTGGGTGATTGACAAATGTATGTAAATAGCCACTGATGAATAAGTAAATTGAGAAGGAACTAAAGGACATTTACGAATCCATATTTTGGATACTAGTTCTAATAAAACTGCGACCTAAATATAAGCTCTATTTGCAGAAGTTTTAAATGTGCCAAAGAATAAAAATCGATTTAAAACATTATATACAGGAAGAAATTAATGCCAATGAAAGTGCACTTATATATACTATATAAGTCTTTCTTTACTCGTATTTAAAATAATATCATAAATTTCATATAATAAATCATAACTCTTAAATCAAATTTGGTCAGTTATGTCTCAGAACCGTAGTAACTAAAAAGTCTGCTGTGTGGCGCTGAAGTCAAGTTATTCAGTAAGTCCGATGCAGTTGAATTTAAAAATTAACATCTAATAAGCGAAAAAAAATAATATAATAATTGAATATAAACTTTGTTGCTTACACCTGTTTTTCAAAGCAAAAATACGCTCGGAGGTTTGCCATTTCCTGCCGAGAGGCGATGCTGTTAAAAATTTTGTATATATAACAAAATATCTAAAATTATATTCTTTAAAAATATTATACGGGAGTGTGCAGACTAAATTCTGATAGAGGTTGGTGTGCCCCTATACAAGTCTTCACAATCTAATCTTACCTTCTTATGATATGCTTATATTATTAATTAAAAGATTTTGAGAACCAATTTCAAACCTGAACGGTTCCTTACTGACTGTTATATTTCAAAGATCTCGAAAAGTGATACATTTTGTCAAATTACTATTGAATTTGAATTATTTGATAATTTTTCACTTCAAGTATACACATTTCAGAGTTGTAATTTCCATGTTCGAATTTTCGAAGCTAAATTTATTTCGGGAGAAACTCGCAATAGGCGTATTCAATCCGAACGAATGAACGGACGTTAGGGTGGTATATACATACATACATACTATATGGGTGGATGACTAATTTACTGCCTTCACACTAAAAGGTAATACGGTTGATAAATAATGATGACAGATATTTCCTTGCGGGCCATTGCTTCCTGAGGCTACCAAAAGAATTTTCCAAACAAAAAAAACAAAAACGCACAAAAGCAATAATGACAAAGCGAACATGTGTAAGTACATATGCACTTATGTACATACATGCAAACACACATAGGATTTTGTACTCGGTGTTGTGTACATCATTCTAACCATTGTATACCACAATAATTTGCACATTAGGTAGGACAGTACAGGGCGGTCTTCTGTTGTCTTCTACCTCCATGACGTTCGTTTCTTAATCGCTACCGTTGTCTCTTCATTATTCCGCAATGGCTCATTCACCCTGCCACCCCGCGCGCCCTTTTGGTCTTATCTCGGCAGTCTGTTATTCGCGCTGAGTCTCTTTAAATTTCAATTGTGTAATTCCAACACTACACACACATGTATGACATAACATTATTATGCATGCATGGATGTATGTATGTATGTATGTTTTCTTATTTTTTACATTTCGTTTTTATTCACATGTTTATTTTAGCATTAAAACGTTGTCAAAGGAATTAATTCCCAATTCATCGAGTTTCATTTGGTCGCACGGTTGACTCAGTCGACTGGACGTTTTCAGTGGTTTCTGTTGTTGCCGTTCGTTTTCTCTATTTATTTGGTTGTGATGACCTGTAGGTTTGCTAGCGAATATAAATTAATGCATAAAAACAAAAAAAAAATATACATATGAACATACATACATAAGAATGTATGTATGTATATGCACGCTAAATCGTTAAGCGAACCTTTTAGCGAAAAAGGCAAAATTGAAAAGAAAAGAGGTGTGCAAGAAATAAAATTCGAATCTAAAGCTGCGAGATGGCACATTAATAAGTGTTTATATAAATCAAAGAATGAGTAGATAATTTTTTAGTGTTTGATTTTTATACATAAAAAACATTAATAAATACAAAAAAGATGACGAAATGAATTAAAAGTATCAAGCATTTTTCGTACAATTCACTTTATTCGGTTAACTATCATAAAAAAATACAACTTGAGCTATCTTTAAAAATTCAAAGTTTTACAAAAGTTATTTTTATTAACTTTTTATCGCAATAATTCAGTAATTATTTATTTGCTCGAACTTAGCGGCATATCGAGTAATAGCACGCACCGTTACACACTCAACGAATTGGCACCAGCCCATTTCACAAAGGCAATTGAGTTTTGGCGTGTACTACTTCTGAGAACCTCAAACTAGACATAGGGACTTACATATGTAGGCCTAAACTTTAAAATTTTGTTTCCATAAATCCCCTTTTGGATATAAAAACATATGTAAATACAAATCTGAAACCTATAACATGAAAAATTTTGATAGAACAAACATTGATTTTTGTTTCATTAATTTGCTTCATAAATTTGTTGATATTTCAAACTAAGTATTGGAGTTGTATTCAATAAGGCACCTCGAGTTTGTTATAATATATTTTGATAATATTAAATTCAATGGTAAGTATGTAACCAAACATAAACTACAACAACACTCTGTCATTTTTAAAGGAATACTTTCTTCCACATAAAGGCTACGTCATCCGTGTGAGCAGAGACGGTGTCGTTCTGAGAATTTAAAAATCGCTTAACTTCAATCTATGTAGCCCCAAAGTCCTAGTACGATGATAACTCACAAAAATGTAATAAGAACCTAGTCTCTACCTAAGATGTACTGTGATTGTTTTCGAATCAATGCGAAAGATTTAACATAATCTGCCCAAGAACATTTAGCATTTCGATTACCTTAACTGCCCTCGAAAGTTTAGTCGTTGGTCTCATCTAAGATAATTTCTTGTTAATAACTATATTAATGTTTATCAATAACCTAAGATTTTTTTTTGATTTTGCAAGATTTTTAGATACTTATTTTCAATTGCTGACGCATTTCCTATTCCAAGTATAGTTTCCATGTTTTGCATATTATTTTAATTTCCTCTCAACATTTACAAAATTAGTTAATTGGTATACCAAACCATCACTTCAAGCTACGATACTTTTATCTTATCTTATCTTACTTTTGAAGAACCAAAACTCTTTTACTCTTTAAGTACGTCGTCGCCGTTGTGTTTAAAGCGGCAAACTTTTATTTGAGATCAAAATAGCTTTTTGATACTGACGGGGATAAATATCGCTAAATAGTGATGAGAGCAATGATTTTTTGTACTTAGAATTACTAAAAACAGCTCGCAAAAAAAACTGTTAATTACCAGCATAACATTATTTTTTTTTCTTCCATTCATTACTTAACACATTAGTAAAAAAAAATATTTTTATATCGCCGATAAATAGTGTCTGCAGAGGCTTTATATGTACCCTTTATCTAAAAAATTTGAATATAATACAAAGTTATTTGTTCTTTTTGGTTGTTGGTGTTTCCGACAGGGTTGAAATGGGATGTATTTTGGAATGATTTTCCGTCATCCCTTGTCAAGTTTGGTTTGCAGACAAACCGGTTTCGGCGCTGTGCCATCTTCAGTGTCATTTTTCGTTCTGAATAATTTATGTTCGTTGGTCAGTATTAATAGTCAAGTTACTGTTCGGCGGATCTCGTTCGTTGGGTTCTGCAGGTAGTTGTTCTAGCCACTTGTTTACATATTTTGATTAGTACAGCTTGGTTGCGCAGGTATGTAGGTAGAAATCAGTTATCTTTACGCCTTTGGTTTGGTCGAAAAATTACACTGAAGATGCCATTACGCCGAAACCGGTTTGTTTGCAAACCAAACTTGACAGGGAATGGCAGAAAATCGTTCCAAAATACATCACAAAGTTATTTCTTAAAAGAAATTTTTTCAGTCTACCATAAAAATCTTTTAAGTTTGGTTAGCAGCTTTTACGCAGGGCATCACTTTTTGTAAACCAACAAATTCGCTTTCAACCCCTTAAAAATAGCTAAGAAATCGGAACTCCCCTTCCATTCCCATTTGCAAAGAACTCAAGTTCAGTGACATTTTTTGTTCATAAATCAAAATCGCTACGTTCCACAGCAGAAATGTAAGTACATTTTTATAAGCTAAAAATGCCTTCCAAGGCAGACCAACCCAGCTGTCCCAGCTGCCTCCGGCGAATACAAACACCACCAAGAATATCTCGGCTACACCTTTCTCCCACAATTGCTGCAACATACTTAACCGCAACACCAACAGCAGAATAAGAATAACAAAAACAATACGCACAGAAGCGTACACAACTGGCACAGAACGTAACCGGCGAATAGCAAACGAAACCGAACCTACCTCACCAAGTAATGTGTTGTGCGGTAAGGCACTCGTACTTGTACATACCCGTTGTTGGTCTTATTGTTGTCGAGCGTTGAAGGAAGCCTCCAAAGTCGACGCGCTACGTCGGTTTAGGCTTTTGACAAGACGGCGCACAATCTTTTTAGGCGTTTTTATTTCCAAGTAATACCTTCATATCTATTGGAGAGTGTGTGTGTGTGTGTGTGTGTGTGTGAACTCGACTTTGTTTTGCATTTTGCTTATTTTAGTGCTTTCTGCTTAGCCTTTGTATGCATTTTGGATGTCTTTTATTATTTTTAGTGACGTTTTGTGCTGATGTTGTTTTTTCTGTTTTTTTTTTTGTGTTTTTGTTTTATTTGCGGCGGCTGAAGGGTTCTCAAATTACCAGTCATGTCACTGTCACTGTCGTCCGAGCGGTTTGGCGGGGACGAGCGCATCGTACAATCGGCTTCTTTTTAGCGGCTTAATCTCTGCTTTTGGCTGAGATGGTGTGCCCAAGTCAGGGCATGCTTGGACGTTAACTTCGAAAGGTAAATTTGTATGAAAAATAAGTTATTCTCTATTAAGCAGTTGAGGGGAATTTAAAAATTGGTATTTTGTGAGTGTAAAGCAGGCAAAGGCTTTTGCACCTGAAAGTATGCTATTGATGGCATAACAAGAAAGTCATTCAATATACTCGTATTTAGTTGAATGCTAATATACATAATATGTATGTATGTATCTACATATTTATGTAATTTCCTTGCGATAAATAGCCGCTCTTCAGCGCTTGCCAAATGTACGATATTCATAACAGTTCAGTTAGCTAACAACCTGGCTGTCTTTTTTTGCTCCCCTGCTCTTAACTCCCCAATTCGTGCAATCAATTGTGAAAGTCATATTTTCCAAACTTTAATTGAGCGGCCCATAACGGGTTTAATTGACCATATAGTAGCGCCACACACACACACACACACACAATTTCATATGCATTCACCCTAGATGCTTACGCACAATCATTTGCCACATGCAAATATTTCAGCAAATAAGAAACCAGAAAGTCGCAACACAACAAGTATGAAAATCATACATCCCCCGCAGTGAAAAGGTGAACTTATCGGTAAAAGTACCAGTTAATGAACTAGTATTCATTTGGGAATTCATACCAGTTCGTTATGGACCAGTTATATACTCGTTATATACCAGTTGCCCAAAGAGAGAATTAGTAGCTGGAAATTCTAGTTTGTAAACATTTATTTGATGGAGGATTCAAACCAGTTTGCAATGTACTATAATTTATCCGGTTTGAACAAAACTATATAAATTATAGCAAAAAATTTACAAAATTTACAATGATTTAACAAAATTTCATCAAAATTTCGAACTATTTAACAAAAAAAAAAAAAATTTTTTAAATTTGTTAAACAGTTTTTGGCTCATGCAATTTTAGTATAAGAAAACGCAAGTTATCACTGATTTTTGATCATATTTTACTGAGAGTAACGTCCATACAACGCAAACCCGCAATTATTTTTTATAAGGAAAGAATTGCAAAAGAGCGTCAGTAAAAAAATTGTCGAAAATCAGCGGTAAGTCGTAGCCTCTAGAAACGTGCACATTGTTGTACTTGAATGAGCTCCATCTGCATACCCCAAAAAGATCTAAAATTTTTGTTTAAAAGTTCGAAATTTTGATAAATAATTTATACATTTTTAAAAAAATAAAAATATTGTTTTTTTATAGTATTTGTTAAAGAGTTAATGATGTTTTAATTCATAGATATTTTTTAAACAGTTGGAGGATAAATTAATGATTCAAATGTGTCAATTTGTGTTCGTGCTATAATTTGTCAACAGAGTTTAGACAGATATAGGTATGTCCTTTTCGTGTTGAATACCTAACTTTATATTTAATTTGTTCGTTAGATATTTGTATTTTTTGTTTATTCGAAAATAGTTTATATAGACGAGACGCAAATTAATTGCTAATTCACTTGCGCCTGACGACCTTAACGTCAAGTAAAGCCTACGGCTTGTTGTTCGAAACCACTTTGAAATATACTCGTATAATGCATAATGATTTCTCAAACCAAATTAATAATTTTAAAATAAAAATTGAAAATAAATAAAATGATATTAGAAAATAAATAATGATTATCATATAATTGGAAAATAAAAAGAAATAAAACTACCAGTGCCAAATTCGAACTCACTCACTACTTCATGGCATGTGAAATTTTATGTTCGATGGTAGTGCGATTTAACCAATTTAATACCACATAATTTTTCACTGCGTATGAGACATACTTATTTCTCATTTAATGAATTTAAGATATTAAAAAAAAAAACGAATTATATTAAAAATAAAATTATATTGCTCTGCTAGGAAACCATCCTACATATACCAACTGGTAAAATGGATAAGTATGTGCGTGTAGCAGTTGGTCTGAAATGCCAATCTGATAGCAATTAAGTTCACAACCCTTTAGCCTGTACAGCCACAGCAATGAAGAATGCAAAGATGTCCATCAAAAAGTCTATAGTTGATGCCAAAATAAAGTCTAATAATTGTGACCAGGTGAAAACAAAAAAATAAACATTTCATAAACAATAAAAACGTAAGACTTGAAATTATACCAAATAACTGATTTCCAGTATAATAATTACGAGCTTACAACAAGCAGCTGACGCTTGGAAGAGATCGAAACTGACACTAAAAATAGCACAACGCCAATACCGATTTCGCTCTAAAACAACTGTTAGACGGACAATCATTTGTAGATCATTTGAAAGAATATTAAATGAGTAATTATAGAAGAAAGTTTCACAGTGGATTCATTTGTATTCGACATTGTTATCTTATGTAGCGCAAGTAAAAATTTCTGACAAGAGTCTTGTTGATGCAATAAAAAGTTTTACACCAAAACTTTCGAAAATTTCTGAACTAATTTCCAAACGCTGCAGTATTACTTCATTAAATTGATACCAACATTTTGCTATGAATTGTTTATTTTCTAAACATACACGTTAGGATCTTTTAAACTAAAATAGGAAGAGAAAAAGTAGTAGGAAGGTCGAAGGAAAGCACAAAGCGCTCGACTTTTCCTAATACAAAATCCTTTTATCAACTTCAAAACTTTATGAAGTCTTTCAAAAATATAAACAGACTTCTATATAAATTGCTATCGTGTCAGTGATATAAAGAGCAATTCCCTGCAATAGAGAGTGCCATAGCTCATAAGAGCTTAAGTAACAAACTAAAATTGAAAAAAAAGCTATAAATCGAAAAATTAAATTCGAACTTCTTTTGCTGACCAGAGATTCCAATCTTGATTAGTACATCAATAATCTTCATTATAGACTTGGGGCGGTAGAACTAGCAAAGTCAAGTTTAGAATTTCGTTTGGGATTTTCCAACTAGCAGATACTAAAGAAATAATAAACGACGAACAAGCTGACCTGCAACATTTAATTACTGGGATGCGAGTACAAACGCTTCGATTCCTTCGCACACGCACCGCATTTCAACATTTCAATTCTTTGCTGGCCATTTCGAGGTGCTGTATGGTCGGAGTGTGGAGAGCAGAGCGAAATGCGTTGCGCAACGAAAAATGCGTAACGAAAGTACGAAAAATTGCAAAAATATCAAAAGTTATTTTGCGCAACAACGGCAACAACAAATTCACAACAACCACACAATTGCACACCCTTCGCATAGTCAACTAACTAACAGCACGCACAAAATGTATGTATGTATGTGTGTGTGTGTATGTATGTATGTAACAAACACTCGCTGGCCTCGCTTTTGCAACGTTGATTGGTGCACGAAAAAAAAAAAAAATAAGTAAAGCGCCAAGAGTTGTGCAAACCAACAACAGATGCACAAACATCGTGCACCGTTGCAAGTTAGCTAAAAGCGGCAGTGTGTTTGTTGTTGTTGCTGTTGGACAAATACCACACTTTGAGGCCATTTTGGGGGTGCGCCTAGAAATGCGCATTAAACACAACACTCACGCAGCCGCATTTGTATGTGCATATTCCAATGTGTGTGTGTGTGTGTGTTTGTGCCTCGCACTCAGCCGGCAAAGTTGAAGACGCCACAACGTTTTGGCAGTTGGGGTTGGTCGCTTATTGCCGATTGGGCCCCCCCCCCCCCCCCTTGCTATTGCTATTGGCTGGCAAGCGTTCTTAGCTCGCCTGCACCTTTTCAATTCCATGGATATTCATACATACATACATATATATATGTACAACACATACACACACACGCTCGCACTCAGTGAGTATTTGGCAAACAAGCAGCACAATGTGTGCGCACAAATGGCCAACTAACTATTTTCATTTCATTGCATTTCATTTCATTTTATGTTGTTGTTGTTTTTTTTTTGTATACTAAGCGCAGCTGTACTTTTACGCCGGATATCGAATGGCTCAAAGGCTGCATGCATCACACAAACACATACATATGTACATACATACATACACAGCTACTTTGTGCGAATATTTGCGTAAGTGCATTTAAAAGTATTTGCAGAGACTTACAAATATTAACACATTTTAATGAGTCCATTTATTTGCATATTTATATACATTTTTATACTCGTATGTATTTGTTCGAAAATCACTGAAAGGGTTATGGCCAATCGGCATCCAAATGTGAGCTAATGAGATGCTTAGACAACGAGTACAGTGTTGCATTTTGCATCAAGTTGGATACTTAAGGTGGTCCTCTACTTTCACGGCTTCGAAAAATCTATTTATCCAAAAATACGCCACAGAGAGGATTTCTGAGAAATCACATTCCTTTGCATGCTTCTGGGCTCCGAAATGTACCCGTCTACATCAAGTTGTACACCGTAATTTATCTTTAAACGCGTTATCCTGAAAAAGGTGTCTTTTTTTTAGCTGCCGAGTAAGACTTTTAAAAGTAAGACTTTAAAAAGACTTTTAAAAGTATTGGTCCGATTTAAAAATTTTTTGTATTGAATTATTAAGTGAACCGCTATATTTTCCGGAACACAAAGCCGACGTAAGTGTGATTATAAAGAGTATTTAATTTCTGATTACAGGTGACCCAACTGGGCAGAGTTTTACTAAAGCGAAACCCATGCAGTTTCAATGTCTATTTAGTTAATGACGTTTGAAGTTAGTCAAAAAATTCTGAAATCCATTCAGTAGATCCTTCGCAATTTAATTCCAAAAAATGCGCTCGATTTCAGGCCTTTGGAGTAGAAGACTCTCTTAACTAAATGCGTAACAAAAATTGAGATTATGCAAAGTTATCAACGACACGTTTTTTTCATTAATTTTTAATAATCAAAGATTAACGCTTTAAACAAAGCTTATGAACTTTCGACAAATTTTCATAAATTAAAGAAGCTCAAATCTGGGATTGCAGGTTTTTTGCTTGTTCAATTTTACTAGGTACAATTGCGTGAATGCTTTGAATGACCAAAGCTTAGCGATGATTTTTTGGAAATTTATTCTCTAACAATTATTTTTCGCATAAATATAATTAATAAATAACAAAAAATTTTTGTGAAATTAAGACGAATAAAAATAATTGAGTAAATTTTTTTAAAACAGCGTTCACGAACTTGTTGTGAACTTCATAAATAAATTCGTTGCTTTTAATGTATTTTTCAAATGTTAAAAAAAATATCTAATAATATTAAACGCTTTTAGGATTTATAAAAAATATTTGCGAATGCTATTCATAAAATTAATTGAGCATGTCTTAGAACAATGAAAATTGTTGCCTAGTTAAATTAAAAGCAATACCTCACATATAAACCTCCGAGGGTATTTCTGCTATGAAAAAGCTTCTCATTAAATACATCTGCCGTTCGGAGTCGGTACAAAATTGTAGGTCTCTCCATTTGTGGTATAATATAAAGACGCACACCACAAATAGCAGTAGAAGAAGCTCGGCCAAACACTGAGCTATATAGTGTACGCGCCAAAATTATTATTATTATTATAATTTAATAACCACGGGTTTTGCCATATTTTATGAAGAGCGTTTATTAAATTCGTTCGGGTTTATGAAGACCGTTCATTCAATTTTTATGAACCTATCAGTTGGCTCAAAACTAATAAATATTTTCATTAACATTAACATATATTTGTAATGATTTTATGCACGTTTTTCGTTCCTTTCTGTGTTCTATTGACGACATCAACCTATTCGCGGCTCTAGCAGTATTTAGATAAGAACAGATTCAATTAAATTCATGTACAAACTTGGCACTTTTCTCAACTTCCTAAGTAAAGAAAAGTTTACTTTTTAGGAAATTGTAAAGAAGGTACTTCATTCTTAAAAAGATGTTTGTTTATAAAATTTTACTAAGTTGAAAAATGCTTTATATTTTTGGTAAAATCAAATACAATAACTGATAAATTGTCTATACCTGAGCAGGCATTGATGCCTTGATTGGTTTCAGCCATGGTACAATAAACAGGTAATATAATGTTAGTAACTGTTTGGAGTTTTTTCTTATAAGTGGTTTATAACAAGTCAAATTTTGTTTACAAAACAAACTTTTTTCTTAAAAACAAACAAAACAACTTTGTTTACAAAACAATATTTGTTTACATTTTGAATATTTATAATTTCTATTTTATACAAATTTTTCATTAAGGCGATTTGGAAAACATATGTACATATGTACATACTCAGAAAGGAGTACATTGAGTACGTCCCGATCATTTTTTGCATATTTGAAGATATGCCACGAGAGTATTTTCCAATATTTGTGACGGGAGCAATATTTCTTGAGGGTCCGTTGTAGTATGATGCGTCTTGCACTCTTTGGGTTGAACACAAATGTATTTTTCAAGCAAAATATAGAATCACGTACATTTTGTTTACATTTAGAATTATCACACTCGTCAAATTTGATATATCTAATTTGAAGGGTGATGGACCACAAGAAATCAAAAATTATACCCCTGGGTTGCATTTTCTTAATGTGCCTTGGTTTTAGTTGAGTACAGTTCATTTGATCTTAGTACATAATTGATATATTTATGTACAGGAATTTTCAATGTCATTGCATAGTATGAGTTGTCTTTTAAATGTGAAATGCAGTACGCTAATCGAAAAATAATAGTGAACGAATTTATAGCAAATCCGACATGGTCAGGTTCAAAAATTGTAAAAAATTTAAATTGTCAAAAACAACACTCTGAGCATAGAAAGAGCTAAATAAATTTGTTTAAAAAGAGGAACACGTGATTTAGAATAAGTAACGAAGAAAAAAATGCCAGGTTATCTGACAGTGATCGGGCCAAAACATTTCCGGAAAAATATAAGTACCGCCAGGTGGATACAATTAAATGCTGGACTAAATACCTACACACCATGCAATTAAATACCCAACCAGATCTGACAAACAGAATATTTTGGCAAAAGAACGCGTGCGGCTTTTGTACAATCAAATTTTAGCGAAGTTCAAAGGCTGTCTTGTATTGGATTACCAAACTTATGTCAAACTCGACTGCAATCCACTTCCTGAACAAAAGTTTTATGTTGCAAATAAAAGTCGTACTTTCGTAACGTCGACCCCAATGACATCTCATATTTATATAAAAGAGTGTCTTGAGAAAAGATTACTGCCGTTTATTCGACATCGCAGATATTCTGTAAAGTTTAGGCCAGATTTGGCGAGCATAAATTATTCCTTCAGTGCCATGAAGTGGTTATCAAAACAACAAGGTGAAAGTAATACTGAAAATCCTTAATCCGCCTAATTGTCCACAGTTTCGCTTAATAGCAAAATATTGGGCGATAGTTAAAAATAATATGAGTAGAAGTGGTCGGGTCATAAAAAAAATGTGAAACAATGTTGCCTTTGTGGAATAAATATGCAGCTAAAGTGACAAGAAATTAATATTCTCTATTTAAAGAGATGTTCGTAGCTTCCTACATAATAAAAATGTATAATTATTTCTTGAATTAAAATAAAAAGCTTAATAAATTCTCTTCTTAAACGTGTAAAAATTTTTATTTTCCGTTGTTTATCTTTTCAGTTATAATAATATTTGTGGATACACATTTTAAGTGGACAATGCTTTATGTAAGCAAAGCACGTGTATTACAAAGAAGGTGCAAGTTCCAATCCTCATCTGCTAACAAAATATTTATTTCGGCCTGTTGACCAGATGGCCGTAACTGCTAGTGCATGTTAATATTAATTGTAAATTTATTTAAAATAAATAAAAATAATATATAAAAAAAAAATGTTATAACCTAGACGTCATATTCGTTAAATGCACTCAGCTGAGAATATTAGCTGCACTATCAGTGTTAGAAATATCCGAAGATGCTTATACATAAATAATTAAAATTCCAGGTGCGTTCGCGCTTCTTCTTGGATCTGTTGCTCCAAACTGAGCGTGTGACTGCTTGATGGGATTCTGGGTCGTTGGCTTTATTAATTAATTTTTATTTGGAATTCCAGAAGAAAAAAATTTTATGTTAGCAGCACTAATTTTGATTTCTAGTTGTTAATGCTACACCTCACAAAATTTTCAAAATAATAGTTTTTCGCGCAGTTATTAGACAATTTTGGACTCTTGTTCTGAGTGTTGAGGTTATGTCTATAACTAAAAAAGTAATCAAATAGTTATATAATTTCATTTCTATTTGACCGAAGAAATTTAAAGTGTAATACGCAATTGAATAGACAGGATAAGCTCTTCTAGGCCTACGGAAAGAAACAGAGTGAACTGCACGTTTTACTCTTTAAAGAAGTCTATGATCAACCATGCAAACTCTTAGCAGTTTGTGAAATATTCGATTGTTTTCTAAACACTGACACTGTAAATTGCAGCACAAATTTCGCCACCTATCACATCTGTGGAAAAAGTTCCTGCGGCCATCTATAAAAGCAACAAAAAGGTCTATTGGTCTATATGTAAATGCATCTAAAAAAATCATCTAAAGAAATTACCTGACAAAGCCTCTAAAGCTGGAGTTAAAAGAAACCCCCGCGACGAATGCAAATAAGTAAGTAATAAACAGGATAAGAAATGGAAGCAGAGCACAAATCCCAGCAAAAGATGTGCACAAGAACGAAAAATTCTGTAAAAATATTCACAAAGCAAAGGTGAAGGAATATAAAATAGAAAATATAATGTAGAACTAACCAGAGGAAGCCGAGCGGGTGAAAGGACACGAAAGAAGCGGTCCCTAATTGAAAATATAAGAATGCATTCGTAAAGCTAAGTTTACATACTCGCATACATACTGACATACGAGTACATATGCGTATGTATGTATAAGTTTAAGTTGTGCGTATTTGCGTGAATGCGTTGCTCGTCGAGAGGGCAATAACCGGGCGCCTTACGCCGGACGCACCAGCTGTAAACCGACCGACGGACAGCCGAGTAGAAAAGACACGCATGCATGTATGTACGTTTGTCTGTATGTATGTACCATATGTACATATGTAAGTGACTGACAGTCGAAAGGCAGGCATGTCGAACTGTGAGCTAAACGATGAACGAAACCAAATTGAACCGAAACAAACTGAATTGAACTGCATCGCAGCAACTCAACTCAGCTCTACTCAACCAAAACTAAACTTAACTAAACTCTATGCAATTTTGCTATTTTTTAACATTTGTTGCTTTTGTTGTTGTTGTTGTTGTTGTTGTAGTTGCCATTGTTGCTGTTGTTTTACCCCTGCTTAGTTGCGCTAATAACGCACTCAAGTGTGGCGGCAGAGCAACAAGAAAGCGGCCGGTCATGGCAACAATATTTGTGGCAGCAGTGGGGGGACAAGAGGAGGAGGAAGGGTAGCAAGTGCGTAAACTTCTCCGCCGTTCAAATGCCAAAGCAAGATAAGGCGGAAATGTGGAAGGCAGAACAGAGGCAGATGGATAGAGGCAACGCATGGCTTGCGGCAACGGCAACACAACGAACGCCAGGATAAAGGACTAATGCTGCTGACATCCTATTGAAAACTGGCCTGCATTGGCATTTAGCTTTTTTACGAGAGCAGCTTAAATGGCTTTACGCTGCGCAAAATAAGCCACTGACCATGCACGCACGCACGCACACACAACGATAGATTATATATGTTTGTATGGACAACCATTCACACAGATGCATTTGCTTGCAACGCGCTTACGCACTTTTTAGAAAAATATTTCATTTTTCCATTTTCCCTTCGAGTTTTTTATTTTTTCTCTTTCATTTTACCATATTTTGTGTTTTTTTTTTTTTTTGCTAAGCACCGTTGCTAGTTTGCATTTTATTGCTGATGGACATGGCCACCGCATGCGCACACACATACGAGTATATACATATATTTAGCCAACTAGTGAACGCTTTCTCTACACACACAGTGAACGCCATATTTGGCATATAAAAGGATATTGATCCGCACTCAAACTCTCGCCAACCAAATGCATTATGGCCTAACTTAGCTGCGAAGAAAAAAGTTGATGCAATCTAAACCTCCCTTATCTACCACGACTCGGTAGCGAAATGAGGCAAACATTTTTAATGATTTTCAAGTCTATTTATTTGTGTACATTTACACTGAGAAAAATTTAGTACTCGGAGATTAAGATATTAGCTTCAAGCTGTGCGGTGAAAAACGAAGCGAGGCGCATTTCTCGTGAGAAAAAGAGAAATACCCCAATATGTGAGTGCGAAGAGCTTGAGATGCTAGCCGACAGGAAATCGCCCGAAAATTCTTTCAGAGTGTACGATGGCTAACAGAAGGCTTCGAGACCGGTACAAATTCCTGTAAGAATGACAACGGTGACCTGGAACTAACGTACATTCTGTATACATATCTAAATTATCGAGGATGTACTTTTCCCTGTTGTAAGAAGCCACCACTTTGGAGAAGATGGGGAATCCGAAACTTCAATGAATGACGACAGAATCAACGAACCGTTACCCAACTGTGAGGAAATGCTCAACGTTAATCAACTGATTGGACCTTATCAGTGTGGCTTTAGACTCTTGCCAACAAGTGCTACTTTGGACTGAGAAGGCAGTTGAGCAGTAAAGTCCTCTCTCGATGGACAAAAACCGTACTCTATAAATCTCTCATTATACGGCTTAGAAGCATGGACGTAGAAAACATCAGATAAGAGGGCTCTGGAAGAGATTTATGGACCGTTACGCCTTTGCGCCGGCAAATCCCGCAAACGTTGGATCGATGGGCAGTACGAGCTTTACAAGGAAATTGGAAAAGTCGTGCGAATGGCTAAAAGCGCTACAGCCCTGAAAGTATTGAACGTGGAAGGTAGTGGAGATTTTGGGTATCTTCCAAGGAATTATTATTCGGAAGATTTATAGCCCTCTTGGCGTTTGTGTGCGATTACTTCTTTTAAAAGAATTCGTTCTGCCAAGTCCACTTCCTCGAAAAGCCAGAGGTTAAATCGGTTCCGGTTCTAAAAAAAAAGAGATGACAAATATATTCAAAAATTCTATTTCACTCAGTATTAATATTAATAAATAAATATATTAAATTCATTCTTGAGTTGTGTAGGAAAAATTAATTAAACATCAAATACCTTAACTCAAATTCAAGTGCATTCATTACTTCTCTGTTCTGTAAAAATAACAATCGCTTTTTCGAATGATTTTTCAGTTCTGATTTCCGCATATCTTTGGATAATTTTTCCGGTGCTTCTAAAAGTATTTTTCAAATTTATTTGGAATCATGGCACACTTCAACTAGAAACGTTTTTTTAATAATGGAAACGATTTTCGGTTCCTTAGGCCAGTTTTCCGGTTATAGCAAAGCCGGATTGATCGTTGGATTAACACATCCGGTTCTTTGGATCCATCTCTGTCAGGATTCTTACGTTTTAAAATTTGAGACTAAAAGTATAAATTTATAACCTTTTTCCGGTTTCACGTTCTTCTTTTTTATTTTACGTTATGCCAATTTAGAGCATGTATTTTGTGACTAGAGACTTTATTTTGATAGTTGTGAAGCGCAACTGGTCTAAAAATCAGACTTCTCTCAATTATAGACTGCAGACTGTAAAAACAAAATATATTATTCTCGGCCCAAGTTGACGAACCGGAGGATGAAGAAACATCAACTTGCTTTAATTGAGTTTTCCAATAATGCTGGGATTTATTTTCCACATTTAATAACACTCACTACGCTTTCAGTGTACTTTTTACACCACACATTCTCGAATGTACGCAAATATTTCAGTATATTGGCAGCTTTGATGGAGCGTATGATGTGCGGCGAGAAATCGAACGTGCATATGCACTTTTACAAATTTCCTGTGCAAATGTGGTAGCCTGGTCCGTCGTTTGGCCATGAGCCGCCAGCCGTCAACGCCAACTAATCACCTGATCTCACCCCCACCACAAAATACTCACATATATGTATAGTATATATGTACATACATACTCGTATGTCGTATACAAATATCGATGCAATTGAATTGGTGGTGAGGTGGATGGGTGTTGGTGCTATAATTTCGTTCAATGCCGACAGCTGAAAAATTTCACCACGAGCGCCATGCAGCTGGTTCAGTTTACGCATTTTACGTGCGTGAGAACGCACACATACACACTCTCACATACATATGAATGTGGATAAAATTGCGAGCGAACTTGCATATTCACATTAAGTTTGCAGGGCGCGTGATATCCTTGATGTATTTATTTTCGTTTTTATGTGCAGCACACACACGCATGCAGTGAATTTTCGTACACATTGAATAATGAGGGCGCATTACCTTTGTTGCTATAAAATAATTTAAAATGTCGCACTGCCATAAATCTAACTCAACTAAGGACCAGCTCTGTTGTGGCCCACTTTGGAACGTCACTAGCCCAAGATGGATGTTCGGTGAGCGCTTTTGTGTGTCCGTTGAATATTTCTTCATTTTGTGAGTTCAAATCGGGGCTGTTCGAAACCAAGTAAAATGTATTAAGCTGCTTTGTTTTACTGCTGCATGTATTTGCATAATTTGAAGGCAAGTGAGTTGCACTTCCAAATAAAAATATATAAATAATGCGTATAAATAATGAGGTATATTGCGTGCAATGGATGCAGCAATTTTTCTCGCCTGCATTCGTTCTTCGAATTGCATTTACCCGGCACTTAACTACCTAATTATTATTATTATTTTTTTTAATATCTGCCAAAGAGTGAACAGATGCGTTTTTTAAGTACTCATTTTCAATGTTTGTGTTCTTGTGTGTCTAGGCCTGCTGCCACAATGCGTGCGCAAAACTTCTTTTCCGTTTCGTTCTTTGCTTCGTTAATTAAGTCGTTTTTTCGTACCTTCTTTAGTAAGGCAGTTCTCAAAGAATTGACCAGAATGTAATATTTTAGCTATAGCGCATATTTTATTTGTATTAGTAAAAAAAAGTTCATAATTCAACCAAAACCGCATGAATTAAAATTTTAAACTTTACACGAACGATATAAAAATCAACAAATTTTCGAAAAATTTGCACCTTTTATTTAGAACTTCTAAAAATCTGGATGTGCTACTTTATAGCCAAATCAATTAGTATCAATAAAAAATTTCTAAAATTTATGCATTTACTTAAAAAATGGTTTCAAACCCGTCTTGTATAAAATTTTCAAAAATCAATGAGCAGTACATATTCATCTGCAGGTTCTGAGCATAAGTCCGACTTCGAAACTTTACGTAGTCAATTTTGGATCGAACGTTAAAGACATAGCCGGGACACTTCGATGAAAAAGCAAAATCACAATTTCGTCATTGTAAAATTAAATACCTAATCACTTTTCTTATCTACAGCCACCCTAAGCTGGTATATTTGTTCGGTTTGGCTATATTTAACTAATAATTTTGTATTTTCATGAAGTCAGGACTTTTTTATATAGATGTAAAGAGCAGTTTTAATATGGAAAAACAACCCGCAGTAAACAATTATAAAATATCGATGGAATTTGGGAGCTAATTGATATTAAAATTGAATGAGCTAGAAAATTGCGAATAATAATAATAATAATTTGGGTAACTAACACTATATAGCTCAGTGTTCGTCTATAGTTATATCACAAATGGAGGGACCTGCAATTTTGTGCCGACTCCGAACGGCAGATGTATTTTATGAGAAACTTTTTCATGGCAGAAATACCCTCGGAGGTTTGCCATTGCCTGCCGAGGGGTGACCGCTGTTAGAAAAAACTTTTTCTATTATTAAGATTTTGCTTGCCCTGACTGAGATTCGAACCTCGACTCACCGGCATATCGAGTTATAGCACGCACCGCTCACCACTCAACCATAGCGACCACCCAAATATAAGTAAAAATTCTGAGTAAAAAATTTCAAATTTTAAAAAAACTTGAGTTAATTTCTATTTATTTTCTGTTAAGCTAAGAAATGGGATTTATATGTGTTTTTTTGTTAGATAAAGAACTATATTCGAATAAAATGCCATAATTAGCGTTCGCTGAGCTGCACCCAAATCAGCTGAATACGAAAGTAGTCCAAAACAGTTAAGAGAGAAAGGTTATGCCATCACAGTTCATTTTGAACCGCAGGGGTCTTCTATCTTGCTCAGCATTTTTTATTAGAACAGTTCGGCGGCTTTCTTAACCGCAGCTAATTCGGTTTGAAAATGGTACAGAAATCTGATAGTCTAAAAAAAATGACCTCGCAATATACACATCTCCCAACTCTGCCATCTATCTAAAAATATTTAGCAGGACCTATGTAGCTCCAGAGTCTCCATTCCTCCACACCAAGCTGTATTTGATTATAATCGTAGCAGTTCTCTCCACCATCTCCAAATTCTTAGCTAATGTAGAATTTTCTAGAATTTAATCAGACAATAGCCTCGTATTAGATTATTGTCTCATAAAGCTAGAAGATTACCTTTGGAGAAACTATATCGGAAATGTTTAGAAGAACGCTATTTTTGGCACAGCGTGCATTTATCAAGCGAACGCCAACGCATAATTTGTATGTGGACGAACCTTTAGAACTCAGTAATTAATGTATTTTTTAAAAGAGTTTATCATGATTTTTAAGCACGGAAGCATATGAATACGAGTACATATGTACATATGTATGGTATATAGCTACTAAGCTTCTGAATTCTTCGAAAAGTGAAATTTTACGAGTAACACTCCAATAAAGTAAAATGCATCCAAAAATAAATGTGCGAGTACTTAACACTGATTTTAAAGAAAATTTTTTCTACATATATACCAGTATCACCCTCACCAATCAACAAAGCCTTCTTTTCACATCAATATACCGTCGAATAGACGTCTTGCGAATGTTGCTTAGCGTTTTCAAGACGGCATTTTCTACGCTGGCGTTAATTTGTTGCTGAACTTCAAGTCACAACGCATCGAAAAAGTTTGTGCATTTAGGCACACATATGCGTACATACATAGTTACCTTTTTTTCTATGTAAATATGTACTTATATTTATTTATGTTACACACACAGCTGCTAGTTAAGTTGTCGTTTAAACGCCGCCTGTGCAATGTTTTTGTAATTATTATTGACACCCTACAATGTTGCATTGCAGTTGTCAACACCAAAACAAGCACATTGTTCTAATGACCCTATAGTCCAACGTACTCCTTGTAACCTACTTCACAACGAGTATGCATCGGAATCCCAACTAGTCAGCCGACTTTTTTTTTTGTTCATACCAGCAATTGGTACTCGTATATTTGACATGGGGTTGTTCTACAAGATGGCAATTGTCAGATTTGGATCAGAAATGTACCAATACTTTTACTAGTACAAAATAGATACAAAAATACTAGTCCAATTATGCACCAAACATTCCAGTCTACTACTATGCTAGTTCAAAACAGACAAAGAAATTCTAGTCCACAGTCTAGTGTAACTTCAAAACTTTATCCACGCAAGCCAATATTGTCAAATAAAATAAGGCATGAATAAATTTATTTGCTTGTGATAAAAATCGGGTCACTTTCGGACCAGCTCGATTCCAATCAGGAATTTTTAATTGTAAACTAGTATTTGGTCTGACTATTTTGGTGATTCATTGCAGGGGAATAGATTCGTATGTGTGTGTGACTGCATATTAAATAGTTAGCTTGATGCAACAGTACTAAGACAAAATCATCAGAAGCATTCAAAATAACAAACACGAGTATAAAGCACATAAAACAAGCTTCCGTTCACATTAATGTGGTACAAATTACTAATTTTAAATAGAGCAGGCGTTACGTCGATTATTTGTTTATTTAAGAAATTACGACTAGCGTCCAACACGCTTATAATCAACTCTCTTATATTTTGAATACACTTTACAACATTAGTCTCTTAAAATTAATGATCGTTTGTAAAATTTGGTAGCAAAACAAAACAAAATGAGTTGATAATTTTTAATAGAAGAGGCGATTTTACTAACGTCTGCTCTATCTTGGTTTTTTACTTATTTTGATGTTTAGCGAAAATTTCCAATTTTCCTTGTTACTCTCCAATGATCCATTCACAATAGCACCACTTTTTTACTTTCCAACACTATCAGTGAGTTCGGGTATTGTTTAAGCGACTTTATTTCAACTCGACTCACTTATTTTTGTTGTTGCTTTTCACGCTATGCGATAAACTACCTAGTGTTATTTTGCTAGTCGCCTACAAAAGATGACGACTAATGTATCGTCTTATTATTTTGTTGCTTCTTCTGGTGTTCCTCAAGGTAGTGTCCTTGATTATTATTTGTGCTTTCCATAAATGATGTTTCCTCGTGTTTTATTAAATGTAATTTCCTGATATATGCAGGCGATGTAAAGATTTATCATGAAATTAAGGAAGTTTCTTTGATTATCCAGGGGAAGCTTGAAAGCTTACAACGTTGGTGTTTGCGTAAGTTAGTCAATTTAAAGAATTGCGGGTTTATTTTGACACCAAGCTCTCTTTCAGCGCTCACATTAATTTCATTGTAAATAAATCATTCGCGGTGTTGACCTTTATTCGTCGCAATCGTTCTTCATTCTCCGATCCATATACAATCAAACCGTTGTATTCGTCTTTGGATCGGTCTAATTTGGAATATGCGATATTTATCTGGCGCCCTTTTAATGCAATTTGTGTTCATAGATTGGAGTCTGTACAAACCGTCTGTACCGTCTTATCGTTCTCTTTGTTTATTGATTAATCTAATGTCATTACAATCTGGGCGTAATTTGTTATCAATGTGCTTTGTTTTTTGATATAATTACAGGTAGTATTTGTTTCAATGTTCCGCCACGAATTCTTCGTTGTAATTATAGCCTAAACTGTTTATGGAATGAGTGCCCCTTTGCGAAGAGCGCTTTCTCAGTTTAATACCTATTCTTCAGTCTTTAATTCTATAGTGTCATTATGTGAATAAATTTTAGTTTCTCCTCCAAACAACTACAAATAAGTACAATGAACACCACTCACGAAAAAGCACAGTCATAATTGCATTTGTATGCACGGAAACAAAAAAAAAACGCATTTCTTCGCTGCTACGCATTATTAGCAAATACATAAATATGTATAAATATATGTATTTAGCTCCCTTTCTGCCTGCTGTATCGCCATCTCACAGACTTGCGACACTTCCAGAACAACTGACTCAATCGGTTTTCGTGTGTCCCATTGTGAACGCGTGTGCGTGTTTACGTGTGCGAATGCGTGCAAAAAGCGGGCACACAAATTCATAAGTAAGTAAAATATTTTTGCCAAAGACTAGAAAAATAGTTTACGACCAAGTTACGTGGAATAATGACTGGTTTTCAGAGTAACATAATCGGTCAGTGACTCGCCGGCTGCGGCAGTGGCAGTGACTGCAATTTGAGAAGACCGAACCGAGTCACTCGAAGTCAACGCTGTGAACGTCACCACTGGCACTAGCGTTGCCAGATATTTTTTTTTAATTTCGTTAGATATATTATTTTTTATATTTACTATTTTTCTTATCACGCATTTGCCGAAGGAATTTGATGCTTCAAACATCGAAACATTTAAAAGCTAAATTAGAATTTATATAATTTAGTGCTCAAAAGAGCAGCGACAGGGAGCGCTCTAATTTCAGCTTAATTGGCAACACCGAGACACCACCACTGCCACTGCCAGCGCCATCAACATCCCATCACCAATATCGGCAGCGTCATCACCATCATCGTCGTCTCGGCCACATCGGCGAAAACTACAAAAGGTGCGCAATCATGGCTTGGCTGGCTCAGCTGCTGCCGATGCGCTGCGGTCGCTGCAATGCGTGCCCATGCGATTCGATGTGAAGCGTTGCAACTATTGCATTGTGATGTAATGGCTGTATGTGTGTGTGTGCGAGGCAATGGCAATGGCAATGGCAAAGGCAAAGGGTCGGGACACATGCACGCACGCACGCACGCATGCAACCGAAGTGCAACAGCCGCAGCAACGCAACGCGCCACACCGCGCCGTCTCAATCCAACAACAATCAGCAGCTGTGTTTGTTGCGGCATTGTTGGGATGTGGAATTAAGACGCTCGCCGCACGAAACGCTCTGATGCGAAGCCATGGATGTCATACGATGCCGTGCGATGCATTTTCAGTTTTCTGCTTGCCACAACGCAAACGGCGCTGCCGCTCGCCCTTCGGTGATTTCTATTGCTTTGCCGCATTGCAACATAGCGATATATTTTTGTTCTTGCTGCTGATGTTTTTGCTTTATATTTTGCACATATTTTAGTTGCATTTGTTGTTGTTGTGCTGCTGCGCACACATACACACACACACACACACACACACACACACACACACACACATTCATTGGCTTTCTTAGCTGAGTCGTAAGCATTTCGACTTCATTTGGTTTGACTTGGACGCATTGCGTCGCGTTGCATTTCGGTTACTCTGAAGATGTTAATGACACATTTTTTTACAGCATGATTTTCGTTGTGCCACGTCTACCATGCATACGTATGTATGTATGTGTGTACATCTACGGGCGTGGACGTGTGACCATTCAAGCATAAACATGCTTAATAGAACAAATAAACAAATACATAAATATTTCGACGACGAGTTCAAGGTTCTTACAATATTTGTATCGTTGATAAGGTGTGAAAAGCGGCTAACTCAATTTCTTGAATTATTACAGGAAAGGAGTAAGTAACGATGTACATAAATCCACAATTTCTTCCATCTCGCCTCAAAATCTAACATAACAAAGAAACTACTTATTTAAGCAGTGAGCGAAACATTTGAAAGTATTGAAACACAAATAATTTGATTCAAATTTAAACTAAGGAATGTGTGTTTGAAAGAGCATCAGCCATATTTGTGATAAACTTTTTAATTATGACAGTAAAACTGCATATAAATTTAACAAGAAGTGCTCTTCGCAAAACTTTCGCATGCTTCGCAAACTTTTCGATAGAAAGTTGTGCCCATGACATGACAACAATAAAATAAAATTTGGTAACTCTTTTAAAACAAAATTTTTCATTTTTTTATGGGGACTTTCCTTTAATAATAAGCTGCTATTGTTCACTTTATAATATTTAATAAAATTCTTTAATGCCAAATGAAAGAAAATGTATAAGGACTCAATGATTTTATCTCGCCTTAATGCTTGTAAAAATGGACTTTTACTTTACGCGGGCAAAAGGAGCCTGCTCCTCCAAGCCGACGTATGTTTTCTTTTTTTTTTCTTTAAATAATTTTTTAATGAGGAAGTTTTAACCTATTCAGAAAAAACCTTCCTAATAATTTTCCAAATAAACCAATCTTCCTTAAAGCTCAAAAAATATTTAAAATAAATAGTTATATGGCCAAACAATAACAACTTTCATTTTATTTATTTTTTTCAATTGCTTTTTATTTAAGTCATTTTTGCCGAAAAAAAAAGTAAGAAAAAACCAATTTTAGTCGCTTAGATAAGCATTTAATCATACATACTTAGGCTTGCAAATATACTCGGAATAATATTTGACTTTTAAAATGGCTGTAAAATCAACGGCAGAAGTACTTTTGGGAAGTGTCCTATAAAGTACTCCTGAATTGTGAGTAGAAAGTAGTTTTTATTAAGCTCACCTTTGCAGAGGAAAATTTATATTTGTATTGGTCTATGTGTTGGTTCTCTAAGCCTTTTACAGTGACCTGAGGAGTCCCTTCAAAATAGCAAAAAATCCAAATGTTTCTATACTGTTATATTGACTTATAAAAAAAGAGCGAACAATATTTTTGAATACCGCTCGCATGTTTGGAAATATAAAACAAAAACAAAAAATTTATTTTCAAAATAACATTTCATTAAAACCCTTTATTAGGCAGGTGTTTTTTTAGGAAGAATTAAAACGCATAATTTATTGCTATGGCCAAGAATTTAGCTTTATTATAAATATAAGGGTTTGCCATTATCACCGCCGCAACTAACTCGAGTAAATTCCAGCCGAGAGGCCCAATTTTCGATCACTTTTTGCAGCAATTGGTTACGTATGTAAGCAATAAAGCGCCGAATATTCTCTTCCATTACGTCTTGAAATGGCAAACCAAACTGAGTATAAATCAAGTAACGGTTGTCAAAAAGACCAACTCTGAAAAAAGTATTGCCTCATTGAATTCGCAAATTGCAAAATATTAATTGTTGTTGAAAAAATTTGCAAATTAAGGAAAAAGCTAAAAATGTTCAGCTATTATAAAACTTTAAGGCGGTGGCATTCACATACAATTTTATAAAAGCTTACGTCACATTTTAGTATTTTCATAAAGCGGAATAAATAATTTTGCAACTGAAGTAGTAACTCAGCAAATATGTTTTACTGGAGTATATATTTTTAATCTCTGTATGCAAATGTAGTGGAAATAACGGCCGGCCGCTGAATATGCAGGTTCGAATCTCAGTCGAGATATGGAATTTTTTTTTCATGTACTAGTGACCTTTGGCAAGAGCAAACCTCCAAGTCTGCATTAAAAAAATGGAAACAAAATCATACGCCGTTTGGAGTCGGCCAAAGGCTACAGGTCCCTCCATATTAATTACTATTGTTTTACTCAACTCGGAACTTCTTTTAAAGTTGTTTAGGCATTGAGATTATCGGATTAACTGATTAAGGCGTTATAATTTCTTACATCTTCAACAGCAAAATGAATCCAAACAAAAATTTGTTGTAGGAGTATGGAAAAATGCACCCATTTAGCCGGTATCCTAGTCGATGTAAGCGAACTGAATGCAAAATATGTAGGAACATAATTATCCCAACTAAGCATAAAATCTTGGTTGAAAAAACATTTTCATAAAAAAGAATGGTGCATCAACGAACTCTACACATACTGAGACCAATTAGATATTGAACTATTTGTTTTGGTTTTTATTTAGTGGTTGCAGCTGGCATGACTTTCGAATAGATCTCAACTACTTATTATGAAAAATTTATAAAAAATGCGCACTTACGATTCAAATACCACTGACCAGTTTTGAATAAGTAATTACTTTCGTACTGTTCTAAACACATCTCTATAGTGGTTAGGCTACCACCTGCAATTTCGTTGTAGAACCAAAGCGAGATGTAACGATAAAACGATGGTAGGCAACAACAAAAATTATTCAGGATTTTTTTTTTTTTTTGTACTAACACATCAATTCGCAAATCTATTTGGAAGCTACGATGCGGAAAAGAGCAACCAACGCTCGCAATCTGCCAATTCACGCACAATGACACGTGCATGAACGCACATATCGTGCAACTAGACGTATGCTGCCAATGTGATTTCCACTACGCACATCCTATAAAGAATCAGCTAAGCACAAATAATTAAAATGTTTTTTTTCCTGCACTTTTTTGTTGTTGCCATGCCCATTCAACGCAAATCAATGCAAAATAGCCAATACTCACTTATGGGCGAGTGATCGAAAATTGTTTTCAAAAAATATACTCGGTTGTAATTGTATGTGTGCATGTAACATTTGTGTGCGTGCGTGTGCTTGTGAATCAATTGAAAGTTACGCATACGCCCTGGCGACCGTAGCCAGAGCGTCGAGTGCAACGAATAATTACGAGTGCATGTGTGTGTGTGTGTGTTTACGCACACACATAGTAAACAAAGCAAACAAGTCAGGCTAACATAGATGTGTATGTAAATTAGCGCTGAAGTATGGACATCATGCACGCAGCAGATTAGAAGTATCTACTTTGTTTGATCAAATAATAAAAATGAATTTTTGTGAAAAAAAAATATATAATGATGATCCACTTTGATTAGGCTGCTAGCCACTTGTGTTCGTATTTAATTAGCACTTGATACTTGAATTTATGCGCTTGATAAAAAAATTAATGTCCAAAGTGGTAGTTGAGTTAAAAAAAATATGAATTTATGAAGAGTTTTTATCGAAAATATTATATTATAAATTGTGTTAAAGACCTTCGTATAAATTAATGTAGTTATTGACAAAGTTATAAGATTAACTCAATATTTTAGAAATATTTGTAAAATACAATGGTCGAGCCTCTCCCGAAAGATCCACAAATATGATTTAAAAAATCCATTTTGATTAAGGAGTTTTGCGTTACTCGGGGCACTTTGACCTCAAGCAAATATGTTCATATTGTATTCCTAGAACAACTGAGATTCGGCGATAGTTTACAGTGGATCTAGCTAAGGCTAAGTATCGTTTGGTGAGAACGAATGAATAAGAAGTTTGCAATTTTTTAAGCAAAATGCCAAAATTATCACATATTTATATTAGTGTCTGCCAGAATAATGCTCTAGTAATAATAATAATAACAAAAAAAATATTTGGCGCTTACGCGATATAACTAAAAGTATGGCCAAGCTTTTTTTTACCATTTTTGGTGTGTGTCTTTATGTTGTATCCAGGGTTGCCACTTTTGGTCGGACCATGTTGAGGGTTAGTGACGTAAGTCTTTCTGCCGATATTGATCTTGATACATTTTGGTCGAAGGTAAGCTTGATGAAAAATGGACTTAACCAAAGGCTGAACGAAAGTTTTCTGCGCTGGCTTTGATTAAAACCAAGTTGCGTAATAGGCTTTAGTTGAGCACCATTCATAGCATTATGCTATGTAAAAAACTTATTAATTTAAACATTCCGCACTACGTATGGTCGGCCAAAAAAGATTTGTAAATATTTTAAAAGTAATGTTTTTTTTTGTTTTTAACTGTTATTCAGTTCTTTTATTAAATGCGTAGTACGTCTTTTATACATACATTAAAGTGTTATTGTTTTTGAATTAAATTCAACTTTTGTTTTAAAATGTGAACTAATACACTATAAAAGACTTGAAGTAAATATGTCGATATGTACATATACTATATATATTATAAATATTACACATAAGGGCATTCTTTTTTATGAAAAATAAAGCTGTGAATATTTAAGAAATGTTAAGTTTAAAAATAAATTAATAATTTAAAAATTAATTTAAAGATAAAGCCAATTTTTCATTTGGTCGGTTGTGATCAAATTTGTTCGGAAAAATTTGTTTCAAGTGGCAACACTGCTTGTATCACAAATGGAGGAACCTAAAGTTGTATGCCGTTCACGAAAAATTTGAATATTTTAAAGAGTAGCAATTTTTTGACTCTTTGTCTGAGGTAGATTGCTATTAGGTGGGGAAATTTGAAAATAAGCACGATTTCCTTCTATATAAG
Source organism: Philophylla caesio (assembly GCA_963971545.1). Lineage (NCBI taxonomy): Eukaryota > Metazoa > Arthropoda > Insecta > Diptera > Tephritidae > Philophylla > Philophylla caesio. Next base: position 219,008,042 of record OZ020604.1, on the reverse strand, counting down.
GGTATTTAAACATCTATCAAATACAATTTTTTAAAAATTGATAGTTGGAATGATTTTTACAGAGAAATCAAGAACATTTCTTACCGCCGAGCAATGAAAGCTGTTGAAAATGTTCGAATTTGTCAACCTTTCATAAAGCCTGAATTTTTAAAAATTACGAAAATATCGAAATACTTAGTAAGTTCGGAATGAATTACATTTAAAATTCAAATTTATAACAATTTATAACGCTTATGTTTCGTTATTTCGGTGATTCCTCAAACCCTTTAATAAATCTGCACACCTAGCTTTGACATCTTCGAAAATGAAAATATAGAAATTTAAATTTAAAAAAAAACTTTAAATATTTTCATAGTTACAAAATCAGTTCATAAGCCCGCACACCATTCAATAAAAATTCAAAATATATTTCAGGTATACAAAATTCGGATCCTTGTAACGCGATTGGATAGCATACATTTTTACTGTATTCACTTTGAAACTCATAAGCCTCGTTCATATATAAGTAATATTATTATAATTGAGTTTAAATTATGAAAATCATCACATAAATTGTTTGTATAAATAACCAAAATCAAAATGTGTGATATTTTTTAACTTAAAAAATAATTGTTTTCAATGTCACGATGAACTTGTTTTACCTTACTAAAGCTTTCCGAAAAAAGATATAGCCATTTCTAGATAAAAAAAATTAAAATCTAAAATAAAAGCGGCTGTTAAAAAGAAAATTTTAATATATAAACTTTTTCGAATTGTTTTAAAAAAAGTAGTATATTTTGGCTTTGAACTAAAGTGACATATTTCCTTCACTCATTTTATCTGTTTTGTCAAATTTTAGTAAAATTTACTATTTATATTTTCAAAATCAATTTATATTTTTCTAATGTTAACATACTATTCACAGACAGACGAATTTCGGTAATCAATCTGAAAAGTTTGCTATGAAAATTGTATTCACGGGACAATAAATACGCAATCACGCTGAAAACGATTTCTTTTGAACGATATACAAGTAGATATTTGCTATTTCAGCAAGTGACGAATACTGCTGTCCTTCCATCAACATACACAAATTTAATGACCGCCAAGAACGTGTCACCCAACAGCTACCGAACATGAAACGAAAAAAATCAAACGCCTCGAGATATGCTACACAAAAACGATGTAATTTCTGTCTGTGCTGTGAATCATGAAATTATTGTCAAAAAATGAATAAATCGACTAGGAAGCACAAAATGAAAAGTTGAAAAAATCATGTAGCCATAAATGTACACACACACACACAAATTCAGATGCACGTGTGTGTGTGTGGGTTTATAATTGCACTTGTCTAGTTTAATGCATATGGCCATGTGGCATGCCAACGGTACTGATTTGAACACATTTTGGTCATTCTTTTCTTTCCTTTAAGCCAACAACAGCAACAAGCGAGGCGACGCCGTTGATTGAATTTTCGGTCACACACATTGCATGCTTGGTAGCACGTTTTAGTTGCCACAAAGCCGAAAAGTTGTTTTGGGTCACGCGGCAAGCAAGGTGTGAAGCGGTGGCGCCAGTGTTGCTGATCTTAAGCGTGAATATTTGTTGTATTCAACAATCCTTGCAATCCAATATTCATGCACTTTTAGTTTGTGATTTGACTTGTGGCAAAAACGCTAGTAGGCCTCAGTCGCATTCACCTCCAAATGCGGCATTTAAGCGATGAATTAATAATTAGCAGTGCCAGTCAGTCGAGCGCAGTGAAGGACACGAGGCAGACGTTGGTACACCGCAGCAGCGTTTAACTGCAGTTAGTGCCACTAAAACTGAAGGAAGCAGCCACCCGTCAGCGACCTGTCTCGCCCAGCCGGTACGCCGTGCAATGCTAAGCAGCGATTTCGGGCCACCCGGTGGCTTCTGATAGATTTGCAATCTACTGTATTTGCTTAGCGTTTTTTCTTTTTTTTTTTTTTGTATTCCTGCTAATACGAATGCAGAAGTACTCATTTCACTTGGTTTTTGTCTTCGCTTAATGCTGCAGCTTTTTGACAATGCCATTAGTGGTTACAACAACAATAGCAAAAGGCGGCAATGCTAATAGCAACAATTTATGACAATTGCCAACTAAAAATTCTGCAGAAAAAATTGCAAAGCTCTAAATGACATTAGGGAATATGCCGTAAGTGTTGGTGGCGGGGCAGTTTGGGGCGACCGAACATTTGAAATTTTTTTTTTTTTTTTTTTTAATATACACGTGCATGTTTAAGGGGCAGATAGCTGCGCCACTGACATATGACTTTATTGCCGCCGAACATGCTCTTTGGCTTGTTTATCCTGGGCTCTTTTGTATTTTGGATAAAAATGGCAAAAGGAAGTGGCAGTAAAGTGTGGCAGGCGAAGGCAAAAGCAAATAAAAATTAACAAAGCAAAAAGTACACAAAATTAAAAAAAAAAAATACGAAAAAAGTGCGCTCAACTTGCCTGCAACATAATAGAAAATTGTTTATTTCACTCACGAGCACAGTGGAAATGCGGCTGCCAGGCGAGCTTTGTCTAAACTTTTTAATTTTTTGTATTTGTGCATTTTTTTTTTCGTATTTGCTAAATGCTGTTTTTGCATTTTGTTAATGTTTTCCATTTTCTCCACTTTTAGTTGCGATTTTAGCGCAGAGCGCAAAACGCTTTGGCATGTCGTAGGAAAAACGTCGGCATATTAACGCCGGTTAATAGTAAATCATATTTAATTAGCTCATGTCATACAATGCCGTCGCCATTATTATTCGGTGCTTTGCGCTGAAGGCTACAGGCACACACACACACACACACACACACACGTGCATGCACTTGCAAGCGTTGCACTTAGCGCTGTGACATGTGTGGCAGAATGACATTTTTTTGTTTCGCTTTTTTTTGTGTTCTTTTTTTTTTGTTGCAACCAATTCTGTTACTGCCGTTTTTTTTTTTGCATTTTTGCATTTTGTGTTGTCTTTTCATTCTTTCAGCGTTTAGGAGGAAGCATTTCTGCTGTACGCGAATAATAACGACATCATTTTTAATTACAGTTTTTCAATATGCCGCTCCAACCGCCAGCCACGCGACTATTTGTTTTGACAATGCAATCGAAGCGTATGCGTGTGTGTGTGTGTGTGTGAAGGTTTGCATTGTTGCTGCATATCATTACAACACTCAAAGGCACAATGAGCCAAATGAGACTATTTGCAGAGTTTGAGCCATTTTGTTTGTTTATTGGTTCCACTGGCATTTGCTGAATATTCATTCGTTCATATTTATTGTGCGCCTGGATTTAGGTATTCATTATTTCTGTTAAAACAAAAAGGAAACGGTAAATGAGAATGCACAAACTGCATTTAGTCGAGCAGATTTTCCATTGCAGCACTCGGCATTTGTGCTGAACATTGTTTACTTACAGCAATTAGCATTTAGTTATTGGCTGCAAAATGAATTATCGGAGCGGCAATAAAAAATATGAAAGAAAAAAAATAAAACGTCAACTTCGCGCTCCACTTTTTGGTGTTGGCCGGGGGGGGGTTAGTGCTATATTCGTTATTGATAAACGCAAAGTAAATACAATACAACAAGGAGCTGTGAAGAGAATGGAAAACTATTTTGTTCGATTAATCACAGTGGATGCGTCTAAAATCAAACTCAAATATTTACAATTATTTTAGCAGCTACTTTCTGCTCATCAATTGCACGTTGACAGTTTCCATCACTTTGTGAAGGAGCGGTTTTATGGTTCCGTTTTGCTGAAGAAAGGTTTAGTTCTCGAAAGGGAAGCCAATTTTAAAATATTCATTATCGAACGTGAGACTTGAAAAATAGTTTGGCAATTGATTTTTTGGAAGCCTCACGTGCAATAGTAAATGTGAATACGGTTTGTTATCTAGCAAAATTGGAACCTTCGTTATCCAAAATATTTTCCACTTGGCATCTAGTACATTGTTGCTCCATTGTAAATTCGAAATTCAACACTTTGCACAATTTTAATAATTGTAATTTTATTTTGTTACCGTGACTGCCATTTTCATTCGAATGTATTTCGATGAACTACGAATGCATGATACAAATACTTTTTGAGGTAGTTTCACTTTTAACTTTTTAACAGAAATAGTTTTTGACGGCAGACGCCATTTTGCCACTACTTTGAAATAGACATTGGGATATTAATGCTGTACTAAAAGTTCTAATAGAATTGACAAAAAAAAAAAACCGAATAGTGTAGTTAAAATCAAAGCTTATAAGATTTTTAAGCTTTAAAGTTCCATGCACATTTTGTGAGGCGATCATTGCCTCGCAAAGACTTTTGGGAAATCGCAATTTAAGTTTGGAATTAAATTTCTAAAATAGGCAACGATAGATTTTTTCCAAAGTCTCTGAGAATATTACAAGTTCACTAAAATCTTAAATTATTTTATTTTTTTTGTATATTCTTAATTACTTTTGAATTTATGAAGGATTTTATTCAGTAAAATTTTGTCGTTTGTTGCATTTGACAACACAGTTTTGCAAAATATAAAAAAAACGAATAACCCCATTTGAAATGGCTTGATAGATGAAAAATAACTGCATTATTGACATTATTTGCGAAATTCTCAAATACAACATTTAATTATTCGTGCGAAAATACGAAAAAATGTTGCAGATACTACAACAAAATTATATAGATTTTAAAAATTTGTTCAAGGTAATTTGAGCATACGACAATATTTTCCCGTGTGTTCAGAGCACGGAATTTATATGAAGAATTGTCGTATGTGAAAAATGTTTGTGACAAACGACAAAATTGTAGGAAATCGCTCGGATCTTGCACATGCGACATAATTTTAGTCAATATCTTGGAAACTGAAAAAGAAATCCAAAAATTGAGAACGCCATTTTAAAAAGATGTTAAAAAGTTAAGTATATCATCATATATTTCGGTATTTCGTAGCGGTAAAAGTTTGGCAGCTGCAATATTCTGCTTGATTTATTGGTTCACGAAATACCGTTAGCTGAAATAATATTTCGATGTGTTTGTATTTTTAAACCAGTACAGTCTTAGCTTGAGTTAGCAGAAAACTATTTGTTGAAAGATCAAATATAGATACTTTAATCAACATTTTCTTTCACAAAAATTGTTGCCTCTAGTCAAGTGAACCAGACTGTAAATGCAACTTTGCACATATCCAAATTTTGTTTCTATTGGCTTTATTTTTTCTTAATGCCAAAAAATAGTGGAATTTTAATAAGGAATTGGTGGCACGCAAATCCCGAACACTGTTTCTGGTTAATTTGGCATCTGAAATGAGAGAGTGAAACTACTTCTAAAAATGATTGTACTATCATGCTACGAATGCTTAGTGTGAGTTCGTTCTCAGTTCAATGTCTTTATTGGACACCTAAGATCATTTGAGAACATTCGCCACAATGCTTATTGTCAAGCTTTCAACTTTATGGTTACATATTTGAAAATACCATTTCAGACTGTGCGGATTTTGTCTGAAATTTGCTTCCACTTACCACAGATTGATATTACAAATTTTGCTAATTGGCTTCATCACAGCAGTTCCTATCGCATCGCTTACGCTTTGAACTATGGAAGTATTTCGGATGTGCTCTTAGTTATCTTCACGCAAGTGCAAAATAGTGTGTTTACAGCATGTACACTCATGGACAAAATAATAGATGTAAGTTTAACCGCTGCTGTTTTTTGATCAGAGAGTGTAGTAACTGTTATTTGTATTCTGTACAGTGTAGAACAAAGCCATGCACGGTTTGCATTAATCATTCCATGATTTTGCTTTTAAGTGAATAGTTGTCATTCCACCACTAAAATTGGCTTGGCCATTAAAATAGGTGTTATTTTTATTATTATTATTAGGGCAAAGTAGCGCTGCGAACTAGCACGATCTATTGTGCTAACCCTTTAAGTTTTGTCACTTCATCCTTAGGCTACTTAAGAAGTTAAGCACTTAGGAGGGTGTAGTTGTCCATATTCTGGTGTTACTTATATACTAAACATGTAGAATTTTGTAAATTCCGTCTTTTTGTCAAATCAAAGTAAGTATTTGATAGTTCGTTAATATAAACTATTTAAAACAATATTATATATTTATATATAGTGGAACGATTTTCCATCTTGAAACGTATACATATACATATACATATATTACAAGGTGGCAAAATATGCTTGACGACTCTAAGGACTTCATCTTAATCATAACTGGTAAGCTGTACAGACAGATGAATAAGATTTGAATAATTATTGCTTTAAGCAGGACGAAACAACCATTCATACAGTTTTTTTGACTCCAATTTCCGTAGTTTCGTAGATTTTTACCACAAGACCAGATAGTCAAATTAAAAAAAAAGCCGGACGTTTTCGCTTGTGCATTTCAAAACAATCGTATTTACGAAAATAAGAAAGTCGGATTATGTGAAGCAAGCACAAATGGGAACGCAAACTCGTGAGGTGGCCCCTTTGACTGATTATAAATTTTTAAAATGTTTTAAAATGTATCTATTTGACATCAGCAACTTAGTAATGGTTTATCATTGAGAGTATTTGAACGCCTGGATGATTTTTGAATGTTTTAATTTGGAAAAAACAATTACTATTTTACAGACTAACCAACTGCAATGAAGAGCAGCTTATACGCCGCTGTTAAAATTTGCTTGTATGAATTAATATTCGGCGGAATCCGAGAGGAACGCAAATAAATGCTTCGTATTAAATTAAAATTAATTTGAAATAAACTTTAGCTTCAACTTTTGTTAATTTATATTAAGCCAGCTATACTAAAAAAAATATCAGTAAAATAAAACAAAATAAAAATAACATAAGAATTATGAAAAAATACTTCAATCTTAAATCTAGCTAAGCAAATTAATGAAGGTGAAGCGTAAGAATATGCAAAATATTATATGTATGAAAGCATAAACACATACAAATCAACGTACAGTACTATACACGGCAAAACAAAATTTTTTCACAACCCATTAATAGAACGAGATAGTATATTTTTCCGCTGCTCTCACGTCGCCGCCAGCCAACTAAGCCACCCAACTTGTGCTGCGCTGCGCTGTCTTGCCCTGCCGCATGAGCGTTAAATTGTGTTACTACTCGGTTGCATTAAGTTATGAGATTAATTAAAATTTCCAGCGAGACCAAGAACGGGCGTTGGCGAGCGAGCAACCAACAAAAAGCTATAAAAAAAAAACTTCGAAGCTAAGCAACACCAAGCAACGGGGCAGCGGCGCTCGTTGAGCGTGCATTGCGGCAATTTTACATTCTCAGATATTTTGCTGCATTTCTTTTTCTATCTTTTTGCACATTTTTATGCAAAATTGTATCGGCAGCGAACTGCAAGAATTTGCCAGTGAAATAAACTCCTACTATAGAAATAAGTAGTATGTTTTGTAGCTTTCCAAGCGGGGAAGTAGCTAAGCTTGCTGGAGATTTTTTTTGTTTTTTGTCGATGTTTGTACATTCATTTGTGAAACCAGCAGTGGAAGGCAACAAATATTACGGTTTATGAACTGGCATTGAAAGGTTGATACTTAGACACTGAAATTCGACAGTGACTGTAGCTCATTGACAGACGGCTTCGAATGTGTTAATTTGAAATCCGCTAACTGTATGTACTTTCAAAGAACGACGGTGCCCTCGTTCAATGAATACTCGTACAAAACCCCTCTGAGAGCGTCGATTTATATGAAGAGTTGAACCTATGGCCGCTACCCAAAGAGGAGTTTTTCACTTCGATAGAAGTTTAGATAACTCGATATACCGCTGAGTTCGATGTTCGAATCTCAGTCAAGGCAAGTAAAATCTAAATCTTTTTTAAAAGCGGCCATCCAGCGCAAGGTAATAGCAAACCTCCGAGGGTATTTCTAGCATGAAAAATGCTAGCCATCAGCTATTTATTTGCATTTTTGCTCTTGGTATTTTCCCAAAAATATTGTTAACTTCAGAACGTAATTGAAGTTTTAAAAATGCTGGAAATTGTTTTCATTATATATTTTTTTAATTAAAACAGCTTAGTGTAAGGTTTGACTTCTTCCCATTAAAATTGTAAACTTGTTTGAAGTTTCTTTTAAAAAGTAATCAAAAACTACTCCTGGCGATAAGTTTTGGTTATAAAATTGTTTGGAAACCGACTTAAATATTGCAAATTCATGATACATTTTTTTAGAAATCGACAGAAACAGTTATCAAACCATTGAGCGAATTTCGTCGGACGAAAATTCAACGTTTCAGAGGTTGCGGGTTGTGGCTATAAAATTCGTCTGACGAAATTCGACCAGACTAAATAAATGTTTAACTTTCTTTCACCCGGTGCAGTAATAGAAATATTAGCAATTTTTAAAAGGAAAAAATTTTTAGCAAATCGAGGAAATAAGTTTCCCATAAGTTGCGAAAAAATCTCAGTTCTAACCGATAGTGGGCATATCGTGACATTTTTTTCAAAAACGTATTAATTAAAAATAAGTTTGGGTGAATTTTTTTCTTTATTTTTTTAAAAACAAAGGGCATTTAATTATTTATTTAAAAAAACTACAAAATCTGAATTTACATATCATGCGACACAAAAAAAAAGTTAAAGCACCTACTTTTGCAGCAACAAATATTTATTCATATTCTTGTTTTCTCTCTCTAATAACTGATCTGCTCTCATCAGCAAAAAAAAACAATGTCATGATTACAAACAAAAAATTCTCAGAAAACGCGACTTCAAAATACTACATTAATACTTCATTTAACAAAGATGTTAATAACGAAAACAAACAATTGTTAATAAAAATAAATAAAAAAAAACTTAAATAATTGACAAAACGAAAAAATATCAATGAAGCAGCGATGCGAGTTTCGATCCGGCTTTTTTGTACTGACCAAAATGTTGCGACGAATTTGACCCGACGGCACTGCTCCGCCCGACGAAATTCGTTTACCGATTCGCTTATGTAAACTTTTAAGTGGCAATATTCTCTTTATTTTTTTGTCTTAAGTAGAATGTTGAACAGCTAATGAATTGATGATTTAAAGAAACAAATGATTTCTCAAAAAGTGTGTGACGTTGGTCGGGATTGCCAAGTTAATAGATCGGAATTCGAAAAGGATCCGCATTTAAACCCAGAGCAAATACTCCAAATGAATGCGGATCAGGTTAATTTTCAAAGAAAACCATATGCAAACTTTTTAAAATATTGACCCTGTTAACACTAACGATGAATATAAATGTTCATTCATTCCTGAGGCTGGCAGTTCAAATACTATACCCTCCGGTAAGATAATTTAAAAATCCCATTTTTAATAGATGATTTCTTTTTTCATATATTCTGTGTTTATTGTTTTCTACTTTTATCAATTTAAATCACATAAAACATAGCAAAATAAATCAAAGTTGAATTAATCTAGATTATCATTGTCGTATATCAATGCTAATACAATTACAAATGAGTATACAAGGGGGAAAGTTGGTTAACTAGAGTCAACACTAAAAAATCGACCTACGATCTGTTTAGTGTTAAACTTTTGTAAGTAATTCTCAAACCTACGAGGCTTCTTAGCTACCTGAATTTTAATGTCAGCGGTTCAGTTACTAAACAAGAAAAGTAATTGAGCTTAATTCTCGGAATATGAAACACTTGAACAATTCAGTGGTCACAAGGAGTAAGGAGTAACAGCCAAACTCAATTTGGAGTATTTTTAATAACATTTGAAATGTCAATTAATTAACTAAAATGATCAACTCAGAACTTAGTTCATATTTCTTTACTAAATTTAGACAATGAAATGGTAAATGGTTTCAATAAAAATGTCATTTAAAATAAACATAATTACGTAGATTTATCTCAGTTCTTCTTCTTATATATTAAAGATGGATCGATTCGGCTGTTTTAATGGCAATTGCAAAGTTTCGTTCAGACCAATTGCAAGTAAACTGCAGGGGTTTCCAGATTGCGTATAGCGCATGTTCCATTTTATGTTATTCTACCAAATTCGTAACTAATTTTGTCTATCAGCTATCATCTAAAAAATTCTTGAATGCATATAAACAGAACAAATTATACGCAAGCTAGTAAAATAGATAAATGCAAGAAAGTCCAATTGCTATGAGGAAGATACTTGAAAGAGGAATCCCGGAAAAAAGAGCATTGACGGAATGTATTTTTCCCAGACCTACTACCAGCAACAAAATTGAAAAAAACATCTGATGTGTTTTTAATCATCAAAGCGATCGATTCACTACTCGTGTGAAAGAGTTTTGAACAATTTGTGATAATTTTTATTAAATCAGAGCAATGCGAAAGGTTTGGCTTGACAATCGTCTACAAAACTTGTGGAAGGCTCGTCGTACAAACAGATGCAAGTAGCTACTGAAAATCGAATTAGTAGAATTCAAAATGTTTTGAAGGTGTATAAGTGAATGTATGTGTGTACATAGATATTTTTTTTGGATTTTTATCGCATTATTTGAATTTTACGCATACAAATTTGAACTACTAAATATGTTTGTCTACAATTTCCTTTAATCATTAAATCTAAGCGAACGTCTTCAAGTCTATTAAGTATATCCTCAAGAGATCTCATAAATTGGGAATAGAATTTTGTTTTGATGTACACATATTTTTCAACGGTTTCTCTTCCTGTCAACTTCCACAAAAATTACGATGGCAGTGATGTTGATGGCTGCGTGGCTGCGTGGATGCTTGCCTGCCTATCCGCCAGTTTGGCAGAGTTGCAGTCTATTGCGCGACCACAGAACTGCGCATTTCCTGTTGCCATCCTCCGGCAAGCAATTGGCGTAAAGAAAAATGCGCCCCGCCGTTGTTGCAGCACAGCTGCCAGCAGCGATTGTCAGGAAGCCAACAACAACAACAAAGAGCATTTAAGTGCCGTAGTGGCAGTGACTTGTGGAAGATTCGCGCAAAAACAAGAGCAGCGAGATGCCAATTTTTCTCGACAATTTAGAATCTAAACACCGCACAAAGACAGACCCCGCACGCAGCCGCTGCCGCTGCCGCATCTAAGGCAGCTGAGGCGGCAGCCGCAAAGCAAAGCAAAACAAAATCAGCGGGGCGTTTTTGTGCAGCTGCCGCGAGCGCGAACGTGGTACTGGCCGTGGCAATTGTTGGCGTTGCTGCGGCGCGAGTAGCTTCCGTCGCAGCATTTAAGTGGCAGCTTGGCAACTTGTTGCTACCGTTCCGCAAGTGCTGCATTTTCAGTTTTTGTTTGATTATTGTTGTTGGTTGGTTTGGTTGGTTGCTTGCGCTTAGTTGCTGCTGCCAATTTGATGCTTCTGCTAAATTCTGATAGTGAACATCGGCAAGGTTTTGCTAAAAAATTCGTGCACAACAACAAAAACATTCAATTGCAACAACACCGCACAAGCAAAAACAGCGCCGAGCCTGAAAAAACAGCTATGGGGCTGCAGAGTAGATAGTAGAGAAAATCATCAGCCAACAACAATGCGCAACGCAGCAGCAACATCAGCCGCAGAGGTGGCGCGGTGGAATGTTGTCGCACGTATTTTTACCAACTTTATAATATGTTGTCATTTCCTCCTGCGGCTGTGAGCTGCCTTTTGTTAGGCGTTGCCGTCCCTGCCCTCGCCAAATTCCACTAATACTGCTAAGCTGTGAGCTGTGAGCGGCGTGCGGTGGCCAACATGTGTTGCAGCTGCTGCTGTTGCCATTTGTTGCCGCTGCTATACGTTTGCATTTAGCATTATCATTGTTGTTGTTGTTGTTGTTGTTGTTGTTGCTGATGTTATTTGTTGTCGTCAATTTGGTTTCTTTCAGCCATACTTTCGACTCCATGTTCGTCTCTTAAATGCAACCGAAAAACTCACCGCTGTTTTTCAGCCAAACACATTTACGAACTGCTGCGACCGCCAACTTGTCTTTTGTTGTTGTGTTGAAACGAAATTATGTTCTGTTTTTGGTTTTTTTGTACAGCAACGTCTGCACCTTAGAATTATCATCGTCAGGCACATCATCAACTGCAATAACAACAGCAACATCAGCAATAGGGGAAAATGACAGGAAAGAGGACCACAACAGCAAATGGCCAAAGACGTCACTGACCAAAGCCAAATGGCATTGCAGCACGCTCGTTTTATATAATCTTTAATGTTGCAGCAAAACATTTTTCTTTCATGAATTTTCAAGTGCAAAATACTCATACTCGTACAGAGTTTGATTTCAGTGTGGCAAATAGGAATGTGCGAACGTTGAAACTCAGAAATAAATTAATAAATAATTCCACCGAATAACATACATAAATGTTGAAAAGATTTCAGGCTCCCGATAATGTTTTTAATAGAGACCAGTGAACAATTTTTCATGGAAACTGCAAGAGTTTGGATTGACATAGCCAGTTGATGGGAATTATAGGATACTGGGGGATCAGTACCGATTGTCCTTTTGGCTGCTCCAGTGTTAATAATGGCATCCGCAATATACCTCTTAAGGTTCCTAATACATACACACTCTATGTGGTAATTATTTACATTTAATAATAATAATAATCCCAACGGCTTTTACCCTCCATTCCCGCCCGACCGACGCGAGGGGCGCATCCGCAAGACGCACGAATTTAAATTTTTTTTTTTTGCATATCCAGTGCCGAGTCATGAAGGGCAGGAGTTTGTTGGGTGTTGAGACTCTAAAACTATTCAGCGACAGAATTAAAGTTCATCAGCTGATTTTAAATTTAATTTATTTTAGATAGTAAAAATTGTTATAAAACGTAATTGTGTGTGTAATCCATCATCTATTGAGAGTACAAAGTATAGTATTCCTTATGTAAAAAAGTGAGTCGGAAATATCAAAGGAACCGGAATGAAAGTTAAAGTCCTGGCATAAACGACGGAGTGGCCCGTTTAATTCGAAATTATTTTTTCAAGGTTTCAGAAAAAGAGGCCGGAAATGCCTGGAAATTCGGGAGGGAACGTTCCTTTTCACTTCGGCCAGAAGAGGTGGGCTATTTTATTACCTTATATTTTTAAATTACGTTATAAATAACATTATTTCATTTTATTGTTTAATTTTCTAATTCCATAATCAATAAAATCATTGCATTATTTTTTTATTTTTTTATTTTTCTTTCCTGAATTTCAGGATTAATTTCAACTCGTATAAGCTTAAAATACAGCTCTCAGGTAAAAATCACAAAAAATACCTTGCGTTATTTCTGTTGCTTAAGAAAGTACTTTGCGGTTGTTTTAAATTTTCTTGAAGGAATAAATATAAGAGCATTTATTTCTGGAGGGCTTCGGACTCTTTAAGAATTTTTCTTCATTCCTTGAGTGTGATTTTATCTGAATTTTTCGCGCTTTAGGCAAAAAAAAATCATACTAATATCGCGTTTCTATATATTACACCATATACTATAAAATAATGATGGATATACCATACCTGTCCCAAGCAACATTTACCTTCGTCGCGCTGCGGTCTCACATTTCAGAAGTAGATATGTGGGGGTCTCTTTGATTATGTCACAAAAGCCGCCATCCTGGCTAGGTTATCAACCTCCTCATTGCCTTCGAAAACTGTGTGACCTGGTTCTCATAGAAGACGGTCATTGATACCCTCAATGCGCTAAAAGACCAATAAGCATTTAATCTCAAAGGACGAAGAGCCTTGAGAGCCGGCTAACTATCACTTAGGATGAGAATTTTCGTACCTCGATAGTTTCTGTGCTGGATTAAGTTGGTACACACGCTGATGACATATATCTCCGATTGGAAGACGTTGTGAAAAGCACCTATAGGAAATGAATGTTAAGCCCTATGACGAAGTATGCCAGCCCCAATACCCTCCAGAGTCTTTGAGCTATCGGCGTACTACTGCAGTGTACTTTCCTGATTATATTTATCTAGAATGGAGGAGTTGCAATTTATTGGACGAACTATATTAAAAAAAGTACTACCTTATTTATATATTTATATTATCGCTGGCCAATGCCCCCTCCTGCAAAGTTTAACTGGAAACGCTTTGCTGACTGGAGATTGGGTTTTTAGACAGATATTTAAGACGGGTATGGCTAAAAGAATGTGACCACTGTGATCATGTAGGTATCGGTGCATGCTTATTCGATATGCCTCTGAGTTCGGGGTTCGAATCTCAGCCAAGGCAAGTAAAATCTTAATCATAAAACAGCTTTTTACTTATAGCGGTCACCGCTCGTCAGGCAATGGCAAACGTCCGAACGCACACCACAAACGGTAGGAAAAGCTCTGCCAAACACTGAGCCATATAGTTTAAGCGCCGAATTATTATTATAGTTGCTGAAAGAATAGTATATGCACTCCCTACCTCCGCGATCTATCTAAAGGTTTATAGAGGTTCGAATCTCGAATGGAGGGAATGTTATAAGACAACAATCTTTCTATGTTATAATGGCTAAATTCCAAAGTTGTATTTGTCAAAAATAAAAACTAAATTGCTGCGAACAAGTAAAAAATGTTAAGGCCTTTATTTTAAAATCGAATTTATATGTTGGTATTCGATACTTTTGAGATGTCCCGAATTTCGTCCACAAGAATCTGGTCATACAAAATGTCGCGACTTTTTCGCAGTAATGCACAGACAAATGAACTGATTACAATAAAACTTTTTTCTTTATGGTTTTTCAAGTTGAGTTTGACATTATGACTATTTTTGTATATCTCTTAGGATGTCAATTATTTGCATAAGAAGTTACTCAAAACTATAAGATACAGAACTATTTTTATTCTGATAACTTAAGAAAAATACTATGCAATACTGATGTGGCAAAAGCATCATCGGCTCTTAGAAGGAATGTGGTCTCCTTCATTCCAACGTACGGCCGCTAACAAATATGACGAGATAACTCATTCAGCTACTGTTAGTGGCAACTCAAAATTCTTACCCTCTTCGCTCATACTCGTTTTCCCATCTTTATTCTTAAATAATCATTAAAATCAACACTTTAACCGCTATCATGCATTCATATGAATAACTAAATTTGTACGTTCTACTCGTTTATATTTGTTTTGTTGGCACCCTGCAGTCAAATATATTTCTTCTACCACTCCATGACTGGTATGACCAGCAAGCGCAAGTAGTATTTTTCCATACAAGCAACTGGTATTTTTTGACATGGCGTTCTCCTACCAAATGACAATGGTTAGACATCGACCATACTTATACTTCTCTTACACTAGTTCGCACAGAACTAGTTCCAAGCTAAGCGAAATAAAACGTCAGTGCTGTCGATGCAATAGCCTATAGGTATAGCATTAACTCATCGCGGTTGAAGTCGTTCGAATCATGACGAAGAAGTAAATATTTTTTAGAGTTTTTAATATATCTTTTATTAAATTTAAGAACTTACAGTTATTACATTGATGCCTAAATAAAACTTATTATATATTTTGCACTCTGTTCACAAACACATTTTGACATATTTGGACATCTGATTCATCATCCTCCAAATATTTAAAATTATTTTTTAATTCAAATTTAGTTAGTTCTTATTAAAATTTTTATTTTTTTTTATTTTATAAAAAATATAGAAAACATTTCTGTGGCTTCGCGGCATAACTGAAAAAGTCACTCACAGCTTTTTTCGAGAAATCACACCCTAAGGTTTTGATGCTGTTTGAAAAATGAATTTATTCGGTTTGGAAATTGTCGAGAATTCTGCAACAATATTGAATATAAAAGAACTTATTTACATTATTTCGAATGGTTAACACCCGCTGATGTCGAATTTTTCATTAACTTGGTTTGGCAAAAAAATTGACTTTTTTGATTATACCGGGAAACCACAGATTTAACAAAAATACAACAAAATTTTGAACTTTAAAAACAAAAAAATTTTATTTTTTTGGGGTATGCAGATCTGATTTTTGAAAACTTTTGTACTGACGCTATTTCGCAATGCCTTCCATATAAAAAATAATAGCGGTTTTGTGTTGCATGCAGTAAAATTTTTTTTCAAAAATTAAAGATAACTTGTAGACACTTTAAACTTGCACTTTCTCACACTTAAATTTAATGAGTCAAAAAAGTGCTTACTCAAAAAAATTTTCAAGCTTTTTTAAAAAGTTCGAAATTTTAAAAACGTTTATAAAAAATTCGGAATTTTGATAAAATTTTGTTAAAACATTGTATCTACATTTTGTAAAAAGTTTAAAAATGGGTGTCTTTGTTTTTTTTTTTTTGAGAGTTAACCACTTTTTACTTGGAAGATAATTTTAATTAATTGGAAAAAAAATTAAGCACCCAATCTGTGGTCGTGCTATAATTTGTGAACATATACGTAATATATTAAAATGCCGAAATAAAATAAAAAAGAAATAAATAAATAATTTTGCAACTGTTGCAAGTTTGATCTTTTACGAACTAGTTCGATTTACATGAGTTGAAAAGTAATATTTTGTCTGCCTTGGTTGTGCTTTCACTGCAGAGTGCATACAATTGTACTTACATACATACATACACAGTACATACATACATACATATGCATGTGCGATTGTACACTTATGTCTTAACTTTTGGTCAAATCCCTCGCGACTAATCGCCGCCTCTGGCCATCGCAGGTTGGACCTGTGGACTGTGCTATTCTGTTGTCTAGTGTCTCTGTTAATGCTCATGTTGACGTGTCTGCTCGAGACTGCTCCTGCTGTTGTTGCTATTATTGCTGTTGTTCTCTTTGTCACTTACCTGGAGGATGTGTTCATTGCGCTTACTTACATTCGTCATCAAACATACTTATTTGTGTTATGTACATATGTGTGTGTACATTTGTATTACTTATTTTCTAGCTTTGCGGCTGCTGCTAACAACAAATTCGCCACATGTTTATTCATTATTTACGCATAATTCTAACTTGCGCCCCTTGCGGCCACCTGCTCGCCACTAACTCTTCCAACGCGCACGTCAACGCTCGTTGCTTTTGCGCCGGCGCAACATTGTGAACAAAAACATACACACACATATAGATATATGTACATATTTATACATATACATATATAGATGAAGTGAACGGCAGTTGGTAGCAAAGCGAGTAACCAAGAGCTTACTTCAATTGTTGGCGATGTGCTGCGTTTGTTTGTTGGTTTATTCGTATTTATTTTTTTTTTTTTTTTTATTTGGTTTGAAAATGTTTTTGTCATTGAATGTGCTGATTCCACACCAAACTACTCCCTACCAACTCTTCGCACATTTCGCATTTTCATTTAGTTTTCATGTGAAAAACGCATCCATACGCGCAAATATTCGCTTGTTTGGCGCTGCACGCCGACCCTCCGGCGGTCCTCAACACTGTGTCTGTATCGTTGGACGCCGCTTGACTGCATCTTCCTTTCTAATCTCTGGTACGTCCACATCTTTCGCTGCGCATTTATCTATTAACCAGTTCGTGTAAGTTTTTTTTCTTTGTTGTTGCTTCAAACGATTTTTCAACATTTGTCGTTTTTGTTGACCGTTTTTTTTTTCCTGGTGTTACTTCTTTGTAACATTGCTTGGAATTCGTCATTTGGCTGGAAATCAGCTGCGCCCCCTTTGTCCAACACTCAGTTTGTTGACTGCGCTTCGTGTCGCTATGAAGTGTTCTTTTGGTATTTGAAAATGCGTCGATTTAGGCGACATTAGCAATATTTGCTACCAGTATGGATCGCACTGCATTTAATGGCAACGCGACAATCCCACTTCGCTTCCCAGTTGCAACAAAGTTAGGAAGTTTTGAAGCGAGGTGCGCGGGCTGTCAGTTAGAGAAATGTTACGGCGGATGCAGCGCATACAGCGGCAACTGTAATCGATTGTGCACATTTAGATTCAGAGTTAGGAATTCGAAGTGGTTATCAAAACTTTTTACTTCGTACATTTTCGACTGAAAGGGACGACAGTTTTTGAAGTTTCAGAAGTGACAATTCGCCCTGGTCTTTCCGACTTTCCGATATTCTGAATTTTCTCTCACGGCTTTTACACAAAAAAGTACAAAATGAATTATCTCGCTCGAATTCAAGTATTTATTTTTAAAGCTGTCGTGCTATGTCGATATTAGAACGGGTTGAAATCTGTCTCACGTGTCATCTAGGAAGTCTATCAGTAAATTCGTCTAACGACTGGTTTCTGCATTTGTTGCTACAATATTTGCATTATCGACTTGGAATTGGTATAAGAATCATATGGAGATATCGAAAAAGCTGAGATTTGTGGAGGCTGTGTCTTAAAAAGTTTAATTTTAAAATTCATTGGTAGTTTCGTGCGAAATTATTCAATAGAATGTACGGTAACTCACACTTACATAGGAAGTGAATTCCGAAAGGCAGGACTATATATTAATAAAAGAGCGGTTATGGGCTCGCTCAACTCTATTGTGCTAAAATATTATTTTGTGATGCACTGCTTTAATTTAATGTAGAAGTCTTTTGATAATAATCTTTACTGAGAAATATATTTTTAAGTGATTAGGGATCTAACTTGTTCATCTCAAGACAACTTTAGACATTTTTTGCGGATGGATTCGGGTCTAGTTCAGGAGTATTTCAGGAATTATGAACTCAAGTCTCGAAATAGTCCAGAGAAAGTCTTGTACTAGTTTCAAACTGGACCCAAAGTAAGTCCCCAACCGAACAGTACCGAGTAGTACCGAAAATAACGGAAAAGAACCGACAGAGTAAAATGTACCGAAAAAAAACGAAAACCTATCGAAAATGTACCAAAAAATACCGAACTTGCACCCTACCTTATGACTTATACACTTTATTTAAATTATTGTGAAAAGAAAAATGTATTAGTATCTTAAGAAAAAAACTGAATGCTTACAAATATTTGTTTCGCTGGTATTTATTTGGAAAGACCTTTATAATATGAGACTCAAATTAATGATGAAAAAAATGTATATCACCGAATAAATTCAAAATAAATAAATAATAATAGACTTTTATAGTTGTAACAAGAATTTGGATAATTTTTTTAAAGCTCCGTGATGAAATAATTAATATTTCTAGTCTCTGGTTGTTAAGCCTTTAATGTTTTATGTATTATTCGTCTGAAGGACTTCACTAAAGAGACCTCATTACGCAAGCAACTGGCGCGCGTAAGACGCTTTTAAGGATCAGTGGGCTTATCACTTTGGGCTTATTCTACGCTAGCGCGTAACTCATGATTAATAAAGAGCTGATGAATACCGTTGGATGTGTTCACACTCAAAATCTTGAAATTTTGATTCTGGGAAGTTCCTCCTTTGTATGTTTGTCTCGCCTTAACGAATGAGTGCGCGCGAGACCGCAACTGGAAGGATTGGCTGATCAAAGCTAGTTGAAATAGTAATTGTATTTCATGACTTTATCTCTTTAACAACAACGAAAAAGTCGATGGGTAGTAATTAAAGTATAAAAGCAGAATTAATTCTTATGACACGGTGAATAGGAAAAATTTTGGTTTAGCTCTAAAAATTCAATCAAAGCTTGCGCTTTAACTTCGGTGATTAAAAGTCAATTTGTGTTTTGGCCCTTCCTATGGCTCACCAAAGGCTTGTTTAAACGTTTCTACTTGCCAAATACAATACAATATGAAATGAGAATAGCAACACACAAAGCAAATGCTAAAATTGAAAAACAAAACAAATCAAGCGTCAATCGAAAAGGTGCCACAAAATATTGCAAGTAAAAGCCGGTAGCTAGGCCCTGCATCTGCGCCACTTGTAGTTGGGAAAGCAATGTATTCGCAGCCATTGCATCAACGAAAAATATTTCACAAACATTTGCTACATTTTTTGTTAGTTGCCCCAACAACAACAACAACAACAACGACAGCAAACAAAACAGATCAGCAGTGGCTTGAAACGTCGCAACAACGGCTGCATTGTGCTGGGTCAGTGTCGGCCGCCGTTGCAGTCAACGCATTGCCAATTGCTGACCATTGCATGCACTTGCCTCCTCATATTCTATTCCCTGCGAGCCGAGGCAGCGATGGCGATCACATTGCAGCCGATCGGTGTTTGCTCTGGCGCAATCTCTGCCTTTGTGCGCTCCATTATTTGATGACTGCAGCGATGGCGCAGTGCAAAATGTTGACGCATAGTTTCCACTGTTGGGGAGGCGGGTTGGTGGCGGTCGCTTCCAGCAATGAATCGACTGATAATGATGCTGCGGCACAGCTACTGCCAATCTCCTTGCCAACGCTACTGTGCTTGCTGCCGGGCGTTGATGATGTGAATGATAGGAAGTTTAGCTGATACCCGCACACACATATATGCATGCATGTTTATATGTGTGCAGCTATGAGTAGGTATTGGTGTGTATACGCGTTCGGCCTGGGAACAGGCAGCCATGCAGCGGCAAGTTGACAGCGACGCTGGTGTCAGCAAAAAGTGGCAGATCAACATGAAAACGACGAATGCGCACAACAAAAACAGGAAAGACTAACAAAATTAAAAAAACAAAATACCAACAACGGAAACCCAAACCAAAGTTAGCCAGCCATTGAAACGCAACACAACGCAACGCTCTGCAACAAAAAACGCACAAAATGCTCATTTAAAAATGCCAACGTTCACTTGCCCAGGCCACTTACAAACGCCCCGCTGTCTCTGCACAGCCTTCGCCGCTTCGTTGCAGCTCGTCAGATTTTTTGTTGATTTGTCAAATTATTCAGCTGAATTTCTTGAGAATACCGTCGTAGCCAATGGAGTTACAGAAGAAAAGAAAGGAAGCTTGGTGATGCATATAAACAATAAACAAAATGTGTTTATGTGTTTGTAAAGCATCATGCAATATCTTATGAGAACTTGATTTCTTGATCTTTCGTTTTTTGTAAGACCAATACGGATTCGTTTATCTTTAATTACGTTTTCATATTTCAAAGGCAACAAAAATACAGAGTCTATGTCAATATTTTTCATGCGATAGATGCCGAGAATTATCATACAAAAATCCATGAATTGGGCTACGAACTACATCCTCATACAGAATATTCTCAAGATTTATCGCCATGCGACTATTTCCTATTTCAAAACCTGTAGAAATTACTTAGTGGTAAGAAGTTTGGGTCAAATGTGAGTCTTCAGAAAAGCTACTAAGGACTATGTGAGTGTATAGCGTTAAAGTGTTGAAAAATAGAACGCCTTTTTGCCGAAAAAAATATTTTTTTTTCAAAAAGTTATGTTCAATTTAAGCAGATCAACTAACGCAACACGTCCAATTTAAGAGGGCGGCTTGAGCAGTCTCGACGACCTAACCACTGCGCTCATATAGATTATTTTAAGCCAAGTTGATCATGAAAATATTGAAATTTGCTATGTCGAGTTATTCAACCATTTTTTTTTTTTTGATTTGTTGTTTCTTTAATGCAGTATCTTCCAAATTTATTTATTTCAACTCTTTGAATTATTATCGAAGTGGTCGCGTCCCAGACTGGTCGTTTCGGCCATGGGTCATCTGCAAATGAGTCTCCACATTGTTCAAGGATACTATGCCACCATAGTTGTTTCTTGCCAAGTGTCCTCATAAACAGATTCTATCTCTTCTAGTACAATTTGAACCAACTTTTCTTGCATGCTAAGGAGGTTTTAAACTGCGCGATGTTTGATTTGCTTCATATTTCACACTGACTTAGTAAGGTATTTTTGTTAAAAATGAGGAAGTAACAACGCTGATTATGAAATATATAACTTTTATATTTACTGGCCCCAGCAGGAGACCGTTCATCCACTTACCATACACAAGTATGTACCTCTCGTTCGCTGAAGTCCCTCTGATGTGATTAAGCTTTAAGCAGATATAGATAACTTGCATCTCTGGTGCATGAAATCTCGCCTATCATTGAATATTAAAAAGTGCTTTAAGATTACCTACGCGAAAATTCAAAACATCTTACCAACCCGTTACTTGATCTCTAGTTCTGTATTAGAATCAGTAGAGGAAGTTAAAGATCTCGGCATTATTTTTAGTTCGAATTTTAATTTTAATAGTCATATTAGTAATATTATTAGCAAAGGTTATTCGGTTTTGGGATTTGTTAGGCGTAACTGCGTTAAGTTCGGTGACCCCTATACACTAAAATTTTTGTATACAGCATTTGTTCGTTCGAACTTGGAATACGGAGCTATTATTTGGAGGCCGCATCATAGTTCAGCCATAAATAGAATTGAACGGGTGCAAAAAGTATTCCTTAAATTCGCATTACGTTCTTTAAATTTTTCTGAGCCGCTGCCTTCATATAGTTCACGTTTACTATTAATAAACTTAAAGTCTTTGGAAAGTAGGCGAGTTCTGCTCTCCCTGAGTTTTATTTTCGGAGTTATCAGTGGTGAAGTGGATTGTCCATCTCTTTTGGAACGGATTAACTTCAATGTTCCTAACCGCTCTTTACGCTTTGTTTTGCCTTTCTATGAAGAAAATCTTAAAACTGATTATGGCCGCAATGCTCCTATAGCCCGCGCTATCAATGAAATTAACAAGATCTCAAATTCTGTCTTCCTTGACTTTTCAGTTTCGAAAAATGAATTTTTGAACATTTTGAATTCCATTTTGTAATATAATTTCTTAATCTCTTATATGTATGCATATTAATATTTCGATTTTCAAATTATCGTTGTTAATGTTCTTAAGATCATTAGTTTTAAGTTCTAAATTTATGTTCATCATAGTCTGTAATAAATGTATTTCATAGACTTAATTAAATAAATAAATAAATAAATAAATAAATCTATGTTGTCTTCTGAACAAAAATGATATTTTGCAGTGGTTGGACCACTTCACAACAAAAAAATTGATCTTAGGTATTTAAGTTAGAAAGAGAGTTTTAGTAGATGCGCTACCTATGAACACCTATATGTCCCCATAGCGAATATATCGAGTCGCCCGTAGATATCTTTTAAAAACTGTTACTTTGAGTTAGTTCGGTTTTAAAATATAGATATAGTTCTAAGAAAAAAAATATAACCCAGTTTCATACTTTGCGGAATATCAAAAAATATTCAGTAAACTTTTGTCAAGATTTCAAATTTAGAATCTTGGTTTTATATTATTTAAGTTTGAGTATGAACTGTATTTCAATTCAAATATAAAATAAAAGATATAAACAAAAATAAATTGTCAATATTTGGTGATGTCAAAGATATAAAAATGGATAAATTTATATTGATAAGTTACTGGGTTTTTTTTGTTTGATTGTGGGTTACCTTTGTCCTCCAAAAGTTCTTGGTCTATTTTTTTTTTTTTTTTTTAATTTGAACCAGTTAAAAGTACAGTCACATACAACCTGCAAGTAATAAATGCACACTTACCAAAAGCATTTAAAAAATATTTATATACAATATTCGTACGAATATACTAAAAAGATTGTGCGAAGACTTGTATAGAGTAAACATTTTTAAAGTAGAGACATTATCAATATTCATTTGATACAACTTTTTTTTTTATAATTATGCAAGTGCTAGGTTTACTCAAAACCATTGAACTTTATTTTTATTGACAAATATCTTAAATCTATAGTGTGTTATAAAAGTCGGGGAAGCTATGCAATTAGAGCTGGGGCATACAGCTTTCTGCAATCAGTTGAGTGCGTTCCGACCAGTTATTGCAAACGGACCTCATATTTTGAGCGCAAAGTATCAAATTAATATGCAACTCTGTTCCTTCCCTTTAAATGTAATAGCATCTTCTTCGAAGTAAATATCGTAAATGCGAGCGCCACCGATTCGTTTATTCAGAAGTCTTTTAGATCCCATAGTGCGGAATATGAGGCAGCATGATTCTCCCGTGTATTTTGGGCCGTTTAAGTGCTTAGATCATCGCTTAGAATCGACCATGGGCCTAAAGTAAGCTGAAAATAAAATGCTTAAAATTTTTATGATTTAACCAAGGTGGTGGAATCCAGAGTTTTCATCACTTAGGAAATATAGCAGGAGACTTTTCAATCAAGCTAAGAGGACAGGTCTCTGGCAACCGTACAAAGAATGCACAACGAGGGTCATGGCAAAACTTCTTTAATAATATAGAAGAGAATTCCGAAGCCAGTAGGCTGAGAGGGGTTCTTACGAAATATCCATAATTAACTCGGTCCTAGATGCGGGTATACTTCTAACATCCTACAAACACAGGCTTAGATCTGAGCTTACGGAGAAGGTGAACTTCGGCCTCCTACACCACCTGCCACCAGACAAATCTGGCCTATAGTAATTGTGAAGCGCCCTAAAGCTCTCACTATGGTTGACCGCTCCCCTCTTAGATTAGTGGTTGGATTTATAACCGGGTACTGCCTTATGGGCACACATAGAAAGATAGTGAGCTACCCAATTAACGTAACCAAACCTTTATTGCTGCGTATGCTTGTTTTTGTATCTCCAGCAATGCGCAGCTATTATTTGGCCGGCTATATGTATGTGTCATTAAGACTTTGTGGCTCATCTGCTATAGCACTTTGTACTATTTTGCTGTATTTTTTAACGCACATCACGAGAGTCTTGCTGGAATGTTATTACCAGGAGCATTGCTTCCTGAAAATCCGTTGTATGGTTCACTGTTGACATGCACTGTTATTGCACTGTTTGTGTTGGAAACTGTAACTAAATTCCTTTAATGTATTTATGAATTCAGGTTTCCAATAAATTACATTTTTCATCAGAAGTAAATATATTTTCGAACCAATATTTATAAACGCGTACATTTTCTAAAGGTTTCGATTTGCCAAATTTGGCAAATCTATATATGTCAGGGTTGCATTCTTTTAATGCTACTACCTGTTTAATGTGCAGAGGTAGTCCATATGTTAAAAAAAATATTATTTTATTCGTTCTCTTTGCTTTTATCAACGTTTTTGTTACAAACATACATACATCGAAAGAATTATAGCGATTCCACTAGTTTCAAATTACATTTGTTTATGTAGCATAACAAATACTTACCTATAAAAGTATGTATGTATGTATGTATATATAAATATATATTTATAGCCATGCGATTTATTATTATATAACACCTCAACGTATTGCATAATAACATCAGATGTCTGCATGAAACACTAGGCTGGCTATTGCTAATACATTTGGCCGGCCATCCTGTTCAGCACCCGCTACACAAATAATGCTTGACATTTGACAAGAGGAAATGTCAAATGCTGCAAATCAAGTTCTATGCCGTGCATTTGTTTTTTTTATTATTCTCCTTTTCCTTTGGCATCAAAGGTTTCTGGCCGCCACTTTTTTATTTTATTATTATTGTTTTTTTTTTTTGATTTCTTGTTTTCTTGCTAGCGATTCACCCATTCGCATTCGTACACGTGTTTATGTGCACATGAAGTCCTGCGGCATTGTTGAAAATTTGCCAGCGAAATTCTTATGGACGTACGACCGTTGCAATTTACATTTCTCGGAGTAAATTAACATGCTAAAGCGTGTCTGTATGCACGACGCGTCTGCTTGTTCCAGCTGCGCATGCGCAACAGCGCGTTCTATTCACGAACGACGCGGCAACATGTGTTATGTGCTATGGTGAGCGCATTTACCAAATTCAAATTCGTCCGCTGGTCTAGCTGTTGGTTGGTGCAACCACAAAACGGTGGAAGGAGGCGGAGGGGAACACTTTGTGCCAATGTTGTCAATGCACCTTCCTTCCGCTTGCAATACCCGCTTGCATCCATCCACCGGCGCATTTGTTGTTGCAAAGTCTTGAAAGCAAATCGCCCGCTTAAAATAATGTCTTCCTTACAATGCGCCATTTCTTTGTTGTCATTTGTTTTGTTGCTGCTGTTGCCTGTCTCGTTGCATCTTTTGTTGGCAACAATGCCGCCCAAAACTGTATGTTTGTATGCAAGCGCAGACGTCTCTTCTTTCTTCAAATGTTTCTTACTTCTTCTCTCCGCCAACTATTGCTGTACGTTCCCACTACCGAATGATAAATTTTTTTATTGTTGTCAATATGAACAGCTCCTCAAAGTGTGCGCACAGGCACCCAGAGCATTGGCAAGCTGTCAGTTCGTCAAGTGGTCGCTGGTTGGATTGATTGCGCCAGCATTGCTACACTGCGTTGGCGGCAACTTTCTTCCATAGTTTAAGGTGACGCAAAATTATCATCCTTTCGGAAGTTGCTATAGATTTTTTTTTTTTTATTTAATCTATGACATAAGTAAGCAGATACAAAAAAAAACCCCAAAAACGGCGCACTTTGGTCCGCAAAACTTCGCGGTCGTCCAACACAAACTTGGCAAACACTACACAGTTTAGCCGATGGTTAGAAAAGTGTGGAAACATAAGATGCTGATAATATTGACTGGGATTGAAGTTGTCGCACAGGACAGTGTCGAAGATAAGTGGCGCAATTCGCAATTAATGATCGGTTTTTGCAGAGAAATGATGGCCATTAGCCATCAAGCGCGTGTAACCTACTACGAAGCTATCTACGAGTGTCAACTTGTATGCCATCTTGTAACATCTAATAAAAACAAGTATGAATATCGACTGTGGTCGAGTGGGTAGCGGTGCGTGCTACAACTCGATATACCGCTGTGATCGAGGTTCGCATCTCAGCAATGGCAAGCAAAATCTAAATCATAGAAAAGTTTTTTTCAAAAAGCGGTCACCCCTCGGAAGGCAATGGCAAACTTCCGAGGGTTCACAAAACTGTAGGTCCCTCCATTTGTGGTAGAATATAAAGACGCACAGCACAAATGGTAGGATAAGCTCGGACAAACACTGAGCTATATACATAGTGTACGCTCCAAATTATTATTATATTATTGTTATTATGAATATCGACTTGGCATAGTTTTTGAGATGAGCGCGATTTTGATATATTTCGAATAACTTTCGGAGGACTGCTTTACTTCGAATCGTTACTCTTTGTACAGTATCCAGGAACACGGAAGCTTTTGTATCGAGAACTTTTGGATCCACACCTGTGTTTTTTTCTTAAGCAGATATCTCTTAGAAGCTGTACGATTACAAACAGGCCGTATTGTATTGGGAAATAACGCGGAAAGACTGACATGGATATCTTGAGGGACATGTTGTGCGAAGATGCGACATAGCTAAAAGAAAACATCATCAATAGCGAACTAAGATTTACCAAAATTAATTAGCTAGTGCGGTCACTAGCGGCCACATCAAATTAATCTATGATATATGCTAGGTTATCGTATAAAATTCACATGGAGACAGTTAGTCAAAAAGCTGTCAGAGTTCATTGTTCTTTAGCTAGATTAATAACAAACATAGGAGGTCCTTGTTAGAATGAAGAAAACTCTTGAGTAAAGTTACACAATCGATTATTATGTATACAGGGGATACACTCAAACATGAGTCGTATGCTTATAAAGTAAATTGATCTTTCGACTAATTGTCATGCGGGTATGTAGTGCTTTCCGAACGATCTCGCATGATGCGACCTGTGTCAACGCCGATGCAATTCCTGCTGATCTGATAATTAGCGAGATCCGTAGGTACGCTGGACCTCCCGATTTATTTATTTATTTTATTTTATTTATTATTATTACAATACATCAACGATAGGTTATACTTTAGTATATAAAATTAAAATGATTACAAAATCAAACAATATTTATTTAAATCTTAAAGCTAAGAGATTTATAAATTCGATCACTAACGCTATAAAATCCTATTACATTGAATCTTAAAACTAAGAAGAGATTTGAAATTGGAAATCGGAAATAAGAGCTTTGAAGTCAGAGATTGAAAAGTAGGAAAGGGGATGACAATGGTAGAAGGTAATATGTTTTTTTTATTTACTCGCTGTATAGCTTGAATAAGGCGCTCCTGAAGTGTGCTGTGACCCTGATGATCCTAAGTTTATCAGGTAGCTTGTTCCAAAGGCGAACCGAGAAAACAAAAAATTTACGTTCAGATGTCATAGAGTTGAAGTTCAAATGAAAGAGTTGATGTGTTCGCGACGATCGAGTCGGTTGAAGGCGGCTTTTGAGAAGTGGGTGTCCTTCTGTGACCATGATTTTATGAAGCAGCGTCAGACACCTTCCTTTTCAAGAGCATAGCCCTCTCCAAACACGAGATCGTAGCTGAACGCCAAAAAAGCCTCACCCAATGACAAAAACGGTCTACGTCCGGCCGCTGGAATTTTAGGCTCATACCGAATATAGCTTAACAGATCGTATATTGAAGTTGATTTTTACATGATCCAACTTGTGTGGGTACATTGGTGCTCCTGAGCGTACGATCGTACAAGTATGCTTATATATGATTAATAACAATAAAGTTTGGAATGCAGTTAAAATATTCAGCAAAGAAATAATGACTGAGGTTAGATTAAGGGAACATAGAAAGAGACCACATACAGTAAAATGGTAGAAAAAGAAGAGCTTACAACGTAAATTTATTCTTGTTTATTTCACAGAAAAAGTTCTGCGATTGGAAAGCGGGCCTTTTGATGGATAGTGCGCTACCCAACGTCCGTATTAGAAAAAATATTATAGTGAATCATGAAGTCTGATAATATTTATTGAAAAAAGTGGTTTCGTCATTACTAACTGAAAGAATTGGGACAACATTTTTTCGCCACGCCCATTCCTGAGTGACATATATACATATATCCATTTACGTAAATGCACGCTCATCCGGTCGCTGTTTCCCAGGTCATCAAAGGTGTTAAAACGAATTATAGCGAATAGCTTGTAAAAACATTCCCAGCTTTTTCTTAATACAGCATCTTAAAATTGTATAGAGCTCCATTTTAAATTTTAACGCTAAAGTGCAACGAATGCAATTAAATGTTGATGTAAAAGAAACAGAATTAATCTTAAGTGGTGTAACCAAAAAACTCAGCGTGGCGAAAACTTACAGCAGCAAAATATGGGGACCGCGATTCTTTTTGTTTTTGTTTTTTTTTTTTTTTTAGTTGCTTTGCATTGCTGCGCACCGAACCACCTTTCGCCGATCGCTAAAATATGAGCACACAATTCGCAAGTCCATTATGAATTTTCAAGTTGCTCGTTGTTGCAACACTGCTGTGGCTGTGATTCTGATCGTCGATCCCAAATTGCAATCGATCAAAGCACTTGCAGTAGCCAAAGTCTCACACACTCGCATGCAAATGCGTATCTATGTGTGTAGGTATGTGTGTGTGTGTGTGTAGCCACCGCAAGCTGCGAGTTGAACACCGCCACTAACGTGAGATTGTTGTCGTTGTTGCTTTGAACAAATTACAATATCACTATAATATTACAGCGAACAGCCCCACTGCGATAGATTGCGAAAAAAGCACAACAGCTATACACAAACATACATACCACAAATGTATGAGGAATAATCGGCGTAGGGATCGGGGAGCGCGGGGCAAGGGGGATGGCACAAATGGAGAGCCACATGAACAAAAAACTTAATTGCGCACTTCAGTGCACTCGATGCCACTGCCACTGCCGCGTCACGGCTCCCCCATAATTTCATTTTTATTTCAACTACTTCGGTCGCAACGGCGGCAACAGCCACAGCCAAAGCCATTGCCACTGCCATTGCCACAGCCCTCGAATGCATTTGTTGCTGTTATCGTTGTAATTCTGTTTATTGCCAAAACGCACACTCGCGCACACACACACACATCGCCACTTACATACATACATACATACATACATATCATACTACTTGCTCAAAATTTGAACACGGAATCGCGTCACTGCCAAACTGCGCGCCGCGCCGTAACATTCAAATTTGAATGCACTCAAAAATCGAGACGACAGCGGCGACGCCAGCCGCGCGGCCAAATTGCGCGCACACACGCGGTTCAATGTCCGCTTGGCCTTGACAAATGAAAATTCAATATCAACAACAACTAACTATAAACATTCTCGAAAACGAAAGGCGACCAAAGATCGGCAAAGAAACGGCCCGTGGACGTTTGTGGCGGCGAGCGCGGTGTTATGTGGGGCACAGCTAGCGGACGCACACGAGATCTCACACACACACACACACACACACTCACGCGGGCACCACAAAATTACAGCCCAAAACGAATATCGAAAAAATTATGGCAGTGGAGTAGATTTATAGGCCTACCCCAGTCGAGCGTGCATTGGCCGTGGTCGTCTGTGCTTCTACTGCAACGTTGCTGTCGAGTGGCATGAACAGGATGGCTGGTGGCACAGCAAGCCACGCGTCGGGCGGAAGGGGCAGACCAGGCCAGCAGGCCAGGCATTTGGGCTGCTAAACCGGCCGAAACTGAAAATTCGGAGCTAAAAATATATGGGAAAACAAAAAAAAAACGACTGCGAAGAGCAAGCAAACAACGAAATCCATGCGAAACCGGCTCGGCGCAAGTAATGAAAGCAACGAAAATTGCAAGAGGGAACCCATTACAGAGTTATGTACGTGGGACTGCACGAAAGAGGGCGCGAGGAAAAGCGGTTTGACACAAAAGCAAGCAAAACACGCAGGCGGCTGGCATGTAGTCATAATAAAATACGATCGGCTGTTCGCTGTCCAAAAACAGACTTCAAATTGATATTAACTAAAAAAAAAAGGTAGCAAGAGGAAAGGAGTATTCAGTACGTGATACAGGCGAAAGAGCGACCAACCGAAAATATTTGTTGGCGCGTCGCAGTCGACGAAAGTGAAACGAACCAATGTGGGAATCACAAATCTACAAATAACAAATAAAAATAATGGGGGGAGATTTTAATGATTCAAATGCAAGCAAATAGACAGCGAATTCTAAAATGATGTCTAAAAATGCTCAGTAACATATCATAAATTAACGAAGGTGTCAATTTGTATATGGAATATTCTCCAGTTTGATTATTTCGAATATCGTGTTCTATCGTACGACATTTTGCTTACAACATGAAGAATTGCCGACGTCGAAAAAGGTTCGATTGCTAGGGTACTCCAATTCTATTTTTACTCATAGTAGATATGTAAGTCTCCAGAGAATCGATGAGTTAATTGTTTGAAGCAAACGGCGCGGATTTATGAACGTAGACCTATGGCAGAGAGACGAAAATGTAGTTTCTAATTTACACTGTCGCTGTTGATGTTGTGTCTCTCAATTCCAAGCGGGAATATCTCTATTCCGAAACATTCGGAACTCCAACTATTTTTAACATTATTGACCTAAGCTGTTATTTTGACGACTTGAAATTCACGTTGAATCTGTCAAGACATGTATGCTTAACAGCGAATAAGAGAGTTAGAAAAAACGTCTTGGGCGAATCCACCTTAAGATTTCTATTTCAAATGCTGGATTAACAATCGCTTGAAGAAAGAGCTCATGCTGACGTCAAAATGATGGAGGGTGTCACGAAAATAAGAGAACTAAAAAAGCGCAAATTACAGAAAACCACAGTAGTACAGTTCCAAAAGCGCGCCCATCATTTCGACCTGTTCAGTGCTTGTGTAAGAGATATCGCAACTTAACGAATTTTTTATATTATCTCAAATTAAATATGTATACGAAACAATGCAATCGAAAGCAAAACGAAAGAGCGAAGTAAGCACAAGAAAAACAAATGAGTTAAATGACAATAACCCCGAAATTGAAAGCCAAACAAACCAAAACGAAACTGAAACTGAAACTGAAACAAAATCGCCGAAACCAACCAGCACAAAAATACAGCCACAATTAGAGAACGAAGGTACGATGGAAAACAAAGCGAACCGAATGAACTTACGAAATTTTCGTACAAAATTCATTGGCTTGGTCACTGACCGTCCTCAAGGTTCTTTGTATTTTCGTTTGCATTCTGCCAAGCCCACCAGCTTTATTGTACTCGCGCGCGCGCTCCCTGATCGCTCAGTGCGCCTGGCAGTCGAGGCAGCACGACGAGTACAGGACGCGCAAATTACAGCAAATGAGCGCCAACAACAACAATAGCAATGAAGCAAATAAAAAAAAACAAAAAAAAAACAGCAAAAATGCCCCAGCCGACGTCAACGACTAAGAAACTGTGACAGAGGACTTCAGCCACCACAGCAGCAATCAACGACTAATGAAAGCAAAGTGCATATAAAATTGACGAATCAGCCTAAAGAGTGTACAGGCGAAAAAAATACCAAGCTAAATTGAAGGTAGAGGAAGAGACACCATTGAGCGGGAGGTGGAGAGCGAAGAACGCATTAAACTTTGTGTCGGCAAAAAATATGCCGTAAACTCTACCAAAAAACATGAAAAATTATGAGATCACAGAATACACTCAATGGCAACCACTCAGTTCAGTGACAGCCAACCAACAACAGAGACATCGTCATCGGCAACACGTGACGCACGCAACACAAAAGTACATTTTGTGCGGTGTTCGCGCAGCTGTGTGCGGCGTCGTCGAGGTGAGTAGCACGCAGGCGTCGCAGCGATGTAGCGGGACCCTCCTGCGCGCATCTTCTATCCTTCATAGTTGGCAAATTATCTTCCATTTACACTCAAAATTTCGTGTACCAAAAGAGTTTTGCTTCACTTTTCGGGTTCTCTTACTTCTTTTCGGTGAAGAGAACGATGAACTTGTTTTGGCCGCATGAAAGTGAGATCGAAATATTATGCGAACAGCGATAAAATGCAAGCAACAAGCTGTAGTTCGGGGCAACTAAAGGAGTAATCGTTGCAGCTGACGACCGGCAATTGTGAGTGCCAGCGTCGGTTTGGCTTGCGGGAGAAGAAGAGTGATTAATTGGTTGACATGCAATTGCCGACATTTAGGCGATAAGATGGTATTCAGTGCCACACGGCAACAACAATGCATGCAACAGCAACAATAACCACAATTTTAAGTATGTAAAAGTTAATAAACAAAAAATGCAAATGAAAGCGAAGCGATTTTTAGACTGAAAGTGACTAAGTCGGAAATTCGAAAATTACAAGTTTTATTTTCCCACTAGTAAACGCTTTTCATAATTTTGTGATATCTTTATACCGCGATTCTGTATCTGAAAATGTGGGTTTATA
The DNA here is from genome assembly GCA_963971545.1 of Philophylla caesio. Lineage (NCBI taxonomy): Eukaryota > Metazoa > Arthropoda > Insecta > Diptera > Tephritidae > Philophylla > Philophylla caesio. The sequence continues at coordinate 218,975,187 of OZ020604.1, read as the reverse complement.
AAATAGACATCTGCCGGAATTGAGCGAGCAGGTTCAGTCACTAGTAGAGACGCGAGTCACATCTTTAGTCCGCATTCATTAGTTTCAAAATAAAGCCTCTCCTCACAAAATAAAGTCTCTTAATTATGATCAGATCATGAACAAGTCAAAAAAATTCAAATATGCAAATAAAAAAGAAAAAAGAAAAAAAAGAGCACTTGGCCAGTAGTCTGAAAATAAAGTTTCCCAAGAAATTAAGAACATGAAAACGTGGAAAGTTAAAAATCTCAGATGGTTCCAAACCGCCACGGAGTTGTGACGTTATTGAATTGTGTAAGAGCCCCTTAATAGTTTTCAGTGTGACATTCGATAGTGACGGCGCCGGAGTATATGTTGCCACTTGATTTTCAAGTAACTTTCATTTTTTTTCAGATTTTTAAAGATTATAATGGAATTGGGAGAAACCTTGATATTAATTAAGTTCAAGAGACATTGATGTCATTCAAATTTGCTTTCCATCCAGTGAATTTTCACGTCAAAGTATGAAGATAACGATTTCGCTAAGCAATTCTCGGAGCGATGCCATCAATGTTGCGTTCATTGACTGAAACAAAACCAAAACGAAATTTGCATTGCATAATCAGAATGTTTCTGACCGAATGCGAAAACTTCCACATAAATTACGTAATAATACTTTTTGTTTGTGTGTTTTTTTTTTTAAATAAATAAAATACCAAAGATGTTAAAATGTTGTATGCTTTAAATATTTTATTCAATAGTAAGTTATTAATAAAACAATACGTATAAAAATTTGTTAATTCTTAAAAGTATTAGAAAAAATTGTACAAATTTAATTAAAAGAATACCGTTGAAGTTCACAAGTTTCAATTCGAACAATTGCTATGATAAAAAAAATTAATTTGAAGATCTGGTTCAATAGCGAGAGTGGCATATCGGTCTCGTGTTATGTAAATGAAAAGGCATTGATATTATTCTTAACTACAATAAAAGGTCTTACAATCAAAATTTAAATCCTACGAAAATAAATGTAGTCCGAATCGCAGTTGCCCACATAATCGCTTTTTTGGCCAAATACCAACTGAAAAGCGATCATCGCCAAAGCTAAACGAAAATCGAAAGGATCTGAGCGAAACATGAACGACATAAAAAATTGATAAAGATTTAAAGACGGCAAACTTATTAATTTAAATAGTTGTGATTCCCCCATGAAAGCTTCGCAGGTAATGCTTTCACTACCATCTAGAAGCTGTCCTTTAATGAATATGTTTAGTCTATATGAAACACCTCCATCTAAACTTGATAGATGCTCGAAATAGAATTAATCAGTTAACTTATATTGGTACGAGAGGAGCTAAGCAATTTTGAGTCATTATCCACACAAATGAATAAAGAATATCAATGAATCCCCTTTAGAAAAACCGTTTACTTAAATTGCAAAGTAACAATGTCAACGTAGCAGATAAACGCGAACAACTGCTATGAGCAGTTCGATAAATGGTAAATTACCGCATTCAAAAACGCTGCAGCTGCTACCACACACTCCACTCAGGTCGATGTTTCCAGGCAACTCGAAAGCAAACAATAATTATCGTCAGCTGCAAGTGAGCAGCCAGCAGGAGGCAACGACCACAACTCCAGCCACCGAATTCTAAAATTTTCCGCCAATTATGAGCACGACCGCTCATCGAATATCATCTTAAATGTGATGAGCGAGTGTTGGCGATTAACTAAATCCCAGCCATGACAAACTACCTAAGCTGATTACGACATAACATGATGCCACTGGCCGTCAACCACAAACGAGTGTCCACACTCCAGCCAGCCGTGGCCTGTCGCTGTCGCCTAATCTCGCAACAAGTTCCGAATTTCGTCAGACAACCAAAAAGCACATCCAAACATCTTCTTGACTGTGCTGCCAGCAGGTGTTTCCAGTTACAGGCCAGGCAGCCAGTCGGTAGGCAGTTGCGCATTAGGTGAGGCACAATAAAATTAGGAAGTTTAGCATAATTGGACATTTCGAAATGTTTCATTTGCCTGGCCAACAGACACATCCTTGGTCGTGGTCTAGGTGAATGTAGCACCAAAATGAGCAACAGGTTTTTGACATTCATTGAATCGCTTTTAAGTGGCAGTACACATTGCATGCAACAAAATGTGGTGATAAGGAAACTGAATTTATTATGTTGCAATGTCATACGATTAGCGAATTATAAGCGGGAACTTGTGTCTGTTTGTACGCAGATACAGATTTGATCCTGTTGGTCACAGATTGTGAATTTTCAACAAGGCATTCGCAAACCGGAAAATTTTTCGACAATCAGTTTAAAATATTTGCGTTTGACTGGATGTGAATGCATAAGAATAAATTATTTATTTTGAATTCAGAAAGCTGGGTTTGCGTGGCATTAGTTGTGGATTTCGTTTGGTCTTAAGCATCTTCTGACTTTAAGAGGGTTTCTGGTATTATAAATATAAGTAGACCTGTAATAAGTAATGAGACGAAATATTAGTGTTAAGGCAAATTTTTAAGTAAGTAATGGATGTATGTAGGTACACATGTACATATGCGGAAATTTTTCATTTGAAATATACATAGTTTGTTTTCTAACAATCATCCGTGTTTGCCCAAGTCTCCTAGCACAAACTGGCGAATCTTTTAAAAAACATCATAGCTCTCAGAGAAAGAGAGAAATACCAAATATTATTACATAAACATGAATTGCATGAACAATTTAATTGGTGTTTTAGTTTTTCATTTCAATTGTTTACTATTTTTCAGATTTCTTATTTGGGATCGATTTCTGATAAGAACTTGCAATTTTTTACTCTTTTAAAAAGTTTTAAAGTTTAAGCTTAGAATGCAGCTGTCAAGAAAAATCACAAGAAATATTTTTCATTATTTCTGTAGATTGATAAAAATTTTCGTTGCTGTAAATTTTCTTCAAGAAATAAATATACGAGCATTTTTCCATAAGAGCTTCAGATTGATTAAAGATATTTTATAGATGAAAATTTCATTTTCATTTGCAGAGTGTCATTTAATATGAATTTTACGATATTCTTGAGACGTGTATACCACTTGGTGATACTCTATTATCATTTTGTTTACGCCAATAATATTAAAATGAATGCTATTGTGAATTATGAAAATTTCACCTGCAGATGTCGCTCATACATTTTCTTCTTCTTTCTCTTTCCATAGCGAACGATGGATCACCCCATTTTTTACAGCTTTGTTTATTTAAAATAAATATCTAGCTTTCGTACAAGTGTGAAAATCTCTGTGTTTTTATTTGCGAATATTACCGGCGATTTGGACAATACATTGTGGTTGGGATTTAAGACGAATTCCCGGTCGCCATTTTCTCCCCGCTCGAACACATATATCACACCCTCTACAAAAATAACCACTTTTAGTTTATTTAAATTGAATGGGCCCCAAAACCGCATACTCAAATAAATAATATCTCAATGAAAATGTTATAAACTAATGATTTTCCCGATACACTAATTGAAAATTAAAAAAGAAAAAATGTGTAATATTTTGTCAATATATGAATATATTATATCCTTGTCGCGGACTGTTTAAAGTATTAGTTTCATTTGATTGTCTTCACGTTTTTTGGACAACCCAAATGTTCAATATAGAGGTTCACAACCTCTGAGAATTATTTTACAAATTTTTTTTACATGTAAAATAATTGGGCCATAATCATAGTCAAGTTAATGTCGTTTCTAAAGTTAGTAGCAGCTTTGATACAGTTTTAGATGAGATAAAGAATGCCCACTATGATTATGGTCCATTGCTTTTTTCGTAGAAAACCTTGCTTGTTTCCTTACAACTCGCAGGAGATTTGCATTTACTCAGAAGTGCTTATACATCTGAGAAAAAAATTTTAATTTGCGTCAGCTTTACTAGAAAAAATACTGCAAAAATGTGATATACAAGTTTCAATTTATTTAAAAGGTTAGGCCCTTACTTTGCGGTTTGGACTGAAATAAAAGCTAGTATGCATAGTCTGAAGGCCCTCGGACGAAGAACACTTCCTCGATTGTACTTTTACCCAAGAAATGCTATATACCCTGCAGGGATGTTCCATTAAAAATGATTACTGATATACTGTTTGTTCAATACATAGACTCATCTTACATTCCTTCCGATTTCTCTTAACTTCGATGCCATGTTTGCGCTTGGTACCTCTGCTTTATTACATACCAAGCCGCTATAGTAAAAAATTGTTGTCGAACTTAAATTCACTAAATACTGAAGTTTCCAGGTCCAATTCGTATCCAGAGAAAATCTAATAATGGAGATTTCTGGTGCGCTCGATTATACTTGAAATTGTTTTAGAAATAAATTTTATTTTCATTCTTATTCTGTAATTGAAGCATGTCCTGGCATTTTGTGAAGACGGACTTATAAAAAATGGTAAGCAAGTCAAATGGGAATTGAATTCTTTGGGTTCTCACAAAATTACTGAGTATATTGAATTATCTCCGAAAATAAATTTCCAATTTCTGGTCATTACATATAAAACGTTTCTGCATTCACTTGAAAATCCAAAAAATGTTGAAATGTTTTAATATCAACAATTTCTATATCCGTTGACAGTTACAGCTGCCCTTCAGCTTCATGTAAACCAAGTACACACGACTACACTTCTTCACCAGCACACCTGCATCCCACACAACTTTTGCACCCTTTGCTGTCACAATTGGCAATGAGATCAATGTGCAACACCTTTTGGTCGCACTCTACACTAATCAACTCATGCAAATCGGAAGTGCTGCATTTGTTACAAAGTAGCTGCATGCGATGCGGCAGCGAGTGCAACCAAAGTGTTCACTCTTCCCAGGAACAAGCTGCGCCACCAGGCATTGGTATTATTAACCGACTGTGGTGTTGTAGTGGCCTCGAATGGCGATGACTAAAAGATGTTATTGCCAGTAAGCGCCTGCGGCAACTACTCCGTCTTGTCGTGCAGCACACTGCTCTCGCAATTCGTACACCACCAGCGCCGTTGTGGCGTGTGTCGTTATTTTGCAACGCGTCGGCGCACATGCGCAGTCCTAATGCGCGCATTCAATTTCCATAGCCACTCTAAGGCTTTGCTCGCTTGATGCCTGGCTGGCTGGTGGGCTGTGCCTTCCTATGCGGGAGCGCTGTTAAAGCAATTGTTGCTCTTGTTATTGCTAAAGTACAATGCAACTTGGCCATGTTGCACACACGCGCTTGTTGTTGCTATTGCAGCTACTGTTTAAATAATGTTTACATATCTCAATCAGCACAGATATCACCTTTGTGACCTTCCACACACCAACCGCCAGGCACCGTCACAGCCACCGCCACATCATTGCCACTGCCAGTGCTCTGACGCGGATCCGCCCCTTTCACGACGCACCACACAACACATGCTGCCACTTCTGCGTGGTCTATGTTGCTACCAAAGGCAACAGTGTGCGCCGTTGCCGCGACTGCCTATTGCTTCAACTGTCCGTCCTTTGCTTCAGCACGCTTTGTTCGGTTTTATTTCCTTGGCAGCTCATCTCCATCGAGCATCGTGAGCTTGCCATGCGCTGACGCCAAATGTTGTTGCTGTTGTTGTTGTTGTTGTTGTTGCTGGTCGTGAGCTTAGTTGTGGTGTCTGGCTCGGTGCTTGGGTGTCTTAGCGCCTTGGTGGCATGGTCTTTCTTGTTGGTCGCGTGGCACACTGCCTCGCACTAACATTCAAACACACGCCGATACACACACACACACATACATTGCGCGCTGCCATTTCAGTGCCATTTTACAATCTGTTAACAATGGTTATAAATCCATTTGTAGCCGGGGCAATTTATGCCAACACCTATTAAGTTGTTACATTCAATTGTCTGATTTTTTATGATCCCAATGACACAAATCAACACACTCGCAATAGGACTCGGACGTTTTCACAAGAAGATCTGCAATTATTTATGTGTATGCGTGTATGTAAATAAGTGAATCGGTAATACTCGCATTATGGAGCACAAACTAGGCCTTCAATTTGCAATTACTAAATTACTGGATTAGTGGCGTAAATACGTGTGGCTTAATGCTTTCACACCACACAAAGCCAAGTCAATCAAATCCAGGAAGATTCGAGGCTCAAATCGTTATGTTTCGGAACTCAACTGGGTCAGCCGTTTCATTTAACTAGAAAGCTGCGTGAGAGTATGTATGTTAAGTAGTATTATTAAGAAAAAACTTTTTAGTCATATTAATATTAATAAATAAAATATATTCGATTAATATTTTTTGCTAGTAAATAGATGCTCTTTCTTTTTGATTTTTGCAATTTCGATACTATAATGTGGGCTTTTAATTCATATCTGAAACATACCAAAAACCTCTTTTCAGGATCGTACGCCTTCTAAGTACTTTAATAGTAATTCCATGGGCTAAAATTTCACCTTCCTCGGTAATGAAAGACTTTGAGTAGAGACATTTCCGGTATACACACATTTACGGCCACAAATTGCAAAAACTTCCAGCTCAACAATGTCAATCATTTGTGCCATTGTTTTCGTTGTAGAAGACTCTTGACACCTCGTTACTGGTTTACAATAAGTGCAAGTACAGAATCACATTTCTTTGTTAGTTTTTTATCTTAGAAAATCTAGCTAATAAACGGCAGAGTTGTTGTAATGCTAAAATAAACATATTTATACTTGAACTTGAAAAAAATTAATTCCATCCAAAATATATGGCTTCTCAAAGAAAGATTTTGGCTGGAGAAAGAGAATAAATTCATCTACAAATTATTAAGATGTAAATCGAAGTTTAAGTTACAATAAATCCATTGGGGGCTGCTTTCAAGAGACAAATATAAGCAGTCCGGCTATTTCATGTTGTTGTAAAATTGCATTTAACACCGCGAACTGGCAATGCAACTTGAAAACGCTTATTAAAATGAATGATCCGAATAACATTATCAGAATAATTGGAAGTTATATATTCGTAGGAAAACTTATGTACTGGGTGATAGAGGATTGCAGGTATACAGCGTTTCCACGAAAGTACGCCAGGCCTTTGCTGTGGAATCTTAAGTACGGCGAGGTCTGCTTCGAACAAATGTTAGAGATTTTAACGACGATATAGCTGTTGTAGTAGTAGCAAAATATATAAACGAAATTGAAAGCGAAGCTATCAAGGAAAAAATATGTAGCTAGCCTGCAGTTATTTAGAGCTCACTGACCACAACCATCAGGAGAGAATGGTAAGCAGCAGACAGGGTGTTGATACAATGAGAATCAATGTCGGAACTAAATTTAAAGCATCCACGCTCTTAATCTAATTTTTGGTGGTTATGATCGATAGACGATTATACTCTAATACCAACCTGGCGTATGCAATGAAAAAAGCAACCAATGTACATGCGCGCAATGTCGGTTATCCTAAATAAGCACAAAAGGAGAAGCTTGTTTAGTATAGTAGTTAACTCGGTCTTACAGTTCGGTGCACCGATTTGCGATGACGCAATGGGTATTATGTGAACTCTACGCCAGAAAACTGACAACTATGTTTTGTCTAAGCGCTCAATGACTATCTGTGGATTCCGAACAATATCGGAGGAAGCTTCCTTCGTAATTACCGGCCTGGTGCTTTTAGATATTCTCGCAGGGAATGGATATACGAACGAACATACGTTGTAATAATAGTAAAGGTTGGAGATCCCAGCGAACTAAGGGATATATACCAGGTGTCCCAGAACCGGGTAAACTTGAACAGTTGAGTGGATGAAGGCTTTGGAAAATGAGGGAGGAGTTCGATAATTCTGGTATATCACTTGATATCTAATAATCGAAAATGTATATTAACAATTATAATTCAATCGGTTCCTTCATATTTTGGCAGGTTCTACACGCCAAAAACCATACTCCTGCATTTGACCAACTCTTGGTAGTTCATTAGTTTGCAAAAAATTACAATTTTCTTAGAATTATATTCCATTTGCAATGTTATTTTTTTTTTAACACCCTGTATATTATTACTTATATATTAGGAGGAATGCACTGGGACGAATGGGTCTAAAGCTAATCACAACTATTCAGCCAGCCCCAAGACCTCCAGAAAACCCAGAATGGTTGCCAGTCGTCTGAAATTAATTGTTTTTTTTTTTAAATAAAAACAGAAATCAAAATGGTGTTTTAATTTTAACTAACTGTTATCTGACTCCAACGACGCAAAACAAAATTATTAATATAATAACAAATTATAATTGAAATTGAAAAATACTCTTATGAAGATTTGGGTTCGATAATGTGGATAGTTATAGACTTCTGAGCTACTCACGTGCATAATAATAGTAGAGCTGCATATTCACAAATTTTGATTTTTTTTCAGTAGCTTTCATTATATAATTATTATTTTTAATTAATATTAATATTAATTATACAAAAATAAAAAACAGTCTTTAAAACTTCAAACTCTTTTTCGGAGTTCTTGTTTGTTTGTTATATGCTTGTAGCCCATTAAATTTTAGTACAATAATATGCATATTTACTTAGATCTAGCGTTTAAAAACAAAAAAAAAAATTCCTCTTAAGTTTTAGTGAAAGAAAATGCTGGGCGGACAAAGAAAAAAATTTTATAAGATCAGAGGTATTATTTACCGAAATTTGCTTTCCATTATACAAAAAGTGAATGGACTTAAAAAAGGCCTAACAACTGAAATAATAAAGTTTAATATTTTGATACAATTTTTTTAATTAGTACCAAGTTTATAACTTGTGTTAATAAATATGATCCTTTTTGGAGAATTACATGTTTCTTATTTGAAAATTACCAAAAAAAACATAAAAAGTATAAATCCGGTAATATGAAGCGCTACCATTTTTATGCACACAGAAGCACATTTACAAATACATTCAAACATATTTAGCACATAAGTAGATGGGAATGCGCATAAATACGAGTTAATCATGTCGGCTCTGAGTTGTCGTTTTCGAATAATTTAGTTTTCATTACACGTGTACAGAATTTATTGGAATTTCACAAGGGAACAAAAAATCAATCATATATGTACATATGTATGTATGTACTAGGGTGTTCGATTATTCTACTTTTTTGTAAAACCGGTTTTCGAATTATTCGAAAAATGGCATTTTGTGAAAAACTGGTTTCTAGTTTCTAATCACGAAAAAAACAGGTAAACCCGTACTCAGACCCGACGAGAGTGGGAGAGTTGGAGGTGATTCCCCCGGGCCCGGAGTTTTCGAAAGGGCTTAGATTTTCGTATTGTCTTAAGTTTATAGAAATGTTTTTTATTTTAATTTTGTACGGACAAAAATATTTTCAAAAAAATGTACTCAATATGTAAGGAGATAGATGAGAGGACAAATAAGGAAATATTATAAAGAAAAGATGGGTCCCGCGAAATACTCCCCGGGCCCAGATTTTCTCTTGGCGGTCCTGCCCGTACTTGTTTCAAGTATGGAAAACTACATCAATGTTCACACGTACATATGTATGTATGTACATATATGTTACTAAATGCATTTATTTATATGAAAGTAATCTTTTGAAAATAAAATGTATTTTAATGTCCAAATTCAGTAAACAGTAACAATCTCGAATAGACAAGAGTCACAATTTTAGACGAGTTGGCATTAATTGGTCTCAAGTCCTCTTATCTCATAATAAAGAATCTCAATTGTCATCAGGCATTAAGCAGATCACAAAAATTATTTTTCGAGGTTTTGCTGTCGTCTCTCTTATGACATTTTTCTTAATATAAAAACTCTTCTTAAATACATTTGCTACGATTTTTCTGCAAATTATTTGGATTTCGAATATATATAATGGTAATATAATGGATATAAAATCAGTCGATGAGCTGCCGTATTTCTTTAAATTTACAAATAGGAGATTAAAAAACCGATATATTCGATATTCGCAAAATCACAATTTCAAAACTAAAACCGTTCAATAGTTTATGAAAAAACCGAAGTAAACCGGTTTGAAAAAACAAAGTCAAACACCCTAGTATGTACGTATGTATGTTTGTATGTATCTAAATAGTTATTTTGTTAGAGCAGTCGCTCTACTACAGCGAAAGCAGAAATTGCTTTAATATATTTTCAAAATGAATTTTAAAGTGAATTAGCGCATTTTTCTATATCAAAATAAATTGGTCAATTAGAAACGTCTGGTTGTGATGTTTAAAGAAACAGAGAGAGAGAAAAAGAAAGAGCGCTGGGATGGGGAATTCATGGAGAGCAAAGTGGTGAAGCAAAGTATGTGTGGGGCCCTCTAACCCCAACTCAACCCTACAATAGATAAGTAAACGCACGAAAGGAAAATGAAATGTGGCAGCAGCAATAATTTAATGTCATGAATAGGGAGCAGACTCTAGGGGCCAAAACAGCGCGAGGAGAACGAACAAAAACGACGAATTTTTCTACATATCTAAAACAGTCATCTTCCAATCGTGTAGTGTCCGCTAGGGGAAGGGCGGCAAGCAGATTTTCTTTCGTATGTAGAATATATAATTTGACAACAAGCGGGCGGGCAACCACGCGGCCCACCAAGCCGCAATGCTGGCATGACATGCGAACGCGACGGAACTGCAGTGGCGACAATGGCGAGCGCGTGTGTGTGTATCATTAAAAATTCGACGAATTGAAATGCGGAATACGAAATCATCGGACTTGGCAATAGGCAACGGCAGCAGCAGTGACGTGAATGGTAACAAAAACAGTAGTGCCTAATGGCAATAGCAGCAACAACAGTTGCAGTCACTGTGGCGACTATAGCGACGTACAGCGACTTACAGCGACGGCGGACAATAAATCGTTTTCTAGGAAATCCAGTTTTGGCTTCTAAACTGGATTCAAAAGCGTTTTTCTACACTTCACTGATTTTATTTTTATTATTTTTTAATTTCTCGCACAACTACAACAACAACAACACGTACAGCAGTAACAGCAATTACAATAAGTAATCAAACACACAAAATCGCGCTACGATGCTCGAGGGGCCTAAAACACAGAGTGGAGCCCCGCAGCAGCAGCACTTAGAGGAAAACCAATACAGCCAGCTATGGCCGATTCACGGTGGCTACTGAAATTGTTGTTGTCGCTGTTTTATTTTGTGTTGCTGCATTTGTTGTTGTTATTTGTGGATGCAACAAGTGATGAATATGGAACTTGGCTTTGACTTTGAGACATGACTTTGGCCTCTGCGACGACGCGTAAAAGACCAAGTCTGGTCGGTCACTTGCAGCTGTTGTTGTTGTTGTTGTTGTTGTTGTTGCGAGCATGCTGTTGCCGTTTTTGCTTAGCCAATGCTTTTGTTATTGTTGCTGTATTGCTGCCGCATGTAAGTTGTTGCTTGCTTTGCTGTTCGGCAGGCAAAACTACAACCGCCGCCTTTGTTGTTGCATTACTTACGTTGTTGACGGTTTTTTTTGTCATTCACTCCACATTACATCACGATGCAACCATAGAATTGGTCAAACTGCGGCAGTGCTAACAAATTTATACTCACATACGTAAATGTATGTGTGTATATTTATTCGTTTAGTCACATTTGCAGAAGCTGGGCTAAGCAGAGCTGTGCGGTGCGGGGCGGTGCGGTAATGTTGAAAAAAATGTCATAAATAAATTGCGCCAACAATTGCGAACACACTGTGGCATCTATTAGTTAGCTAATAAATGTACAAATGCGCAAACGCACACACGCACACATACACATCCATACTCATACTCATGCATTTGTGAATGTGTAGGCTATTTGCCCATGCGTTCGATTTACCCAGATGACCACAACTGTAAAGTTGAAAAATTTGTTTGGAGTTTTCCTCAACGAGCAACTTCTTCAACGGGAGAAAAGTTAAAAAATTATTACTTCCTATAATCACAAAGGTCTTGAAAATTAGAGGGCACAAAATAACTTATCCTAAACGCATTTCGAAGCTTCTGCATTCACTACTACTAACTGTTCGGGATAAAAACGACGGGATTATTATAATTAAACTAATAAAATAGTCCAAGTTATGCTTCCTTACATTCTGAAGGTTCAGGACTATAAGAAAGCAAAATTTTCCTATAAGCCCTGGTGGGTTTTCTATTTTCAATTATCTTTGTTTTGGTTGGACCAGCCATATTAATGAGTTACAACGCCATCAGAATTAGTCGGTATACAAAGATGTTCCGCGCAAAGATACAACTGACAGTTGAGTGGACTGTGTGTATTTGCGTACGCACCGTCAAATTGTCAACTCTGGCGTCGACGGAACAAACGAACGAGTGCGAACTCTCAACTTTTGCAGCAAATAACAACAATAACTTGCTTTGAAGTTTATCAAATGTACGTACTGCTTGCCAAAATGACTGGTTTTAGACGCTGTGACGTAGAATGAACGGAAGATGCTTTTGTCAAGGAATTAACTTAAAATTCTGACAATACATATGATCAGCTGTTCGAATATTAATTCAACCTAATATTCAAGCTCATAAAGTGTGTGAAAACTTGGTAGCGAAATGGCCGCGTAAGATTAGCGGATGAATGACGAATTCATCGTGGTGTGTGTGCAAAGTGGAAAATACGTATATTTGTATTCTCACCCGCAGTCAATGTGTATTGGCAGCTTACGGCGGCTAGTTTTCCCAAAAAATTCAAGATTTGAGTATTTCAAGTCATTTACTTGACTTACAACGGTCTTTACCGATGATGGTTCGAAACTGAATGGCAGAGTGGGAGAATGGTCTTCTCACGGGACCTATTACTGAGTGGTTCCTTTCGGTTGCCGGACTATTTGTTGTGTTTTCCAAGCTGGGGTTTCAGCTATAAAGGAGGCTACAGAAAAACTTTAAACCATCTTTAAAGGTAAGAATGTTTTTATCTTTATCAAGCATCAAGCTGTTAGCTCAGCTATGAATAGATCAAAGATCGTCTGGTTTTCTGGTCACAGGGACATACAGGGTAATTGTTTAGCGGAAGAACTTGCGAGGGAGGGAACAACCTTACAGATTCTATGCCCTTTGGATTATAATAAAAATCTGCTTAAAAATAAAAATTAAAAAGTAATATGAGTCATAATTGAGAAAAATAATATTTGTCACATGTTAATAATCTAAAATGTCTCTCCACAGATACCAAGGCAACTGTGGACATTTAAAAAAGAAAATCTTAACACATTTTTTTATGACCAATATTCCTGAATAGCATTGAAAGCCTAAACACACACAAACGCCTGCCTTTACTGTGTTGAGTCATTTCATGTTAACTGGGCAACTGTCAACTAACTAAACATTTAGTGTGCACGCAACATTTACAGCCGCTAAATAAAATGCCATAAATGATCGACGTGATTTTCAGTAGTATTTTGTTGACAACCGTTTCTGTGGTAGCTAGCCACTGTTGTTGCTAAAACACTGAGAGCTGCTCGCTGCAACAGTCAAAAGCGTTGCTGACCAATGGCAAGATGACAAGATGGCAGTAAAAACAAAGTAAAAAAGAGAAATAGTAAAACCAACAACAACAGCGCTGCGTAAAAACGCTACTTTTAAGAATTTCAAATGCTTTCTTGGTAAATTAACTAAAAATGCTGAAAACGCCGCTTTGCTGCCAGCCATTCGTTGCCGTTTGCCGTTTGCCGTTCACCATTCGCTTGTCCGCTGGCGCGCCCGATACACACACACACACACACATTCATATGTACAAAAGCGCAAATGCACATCATATCAATTGGTACGTATTGCTGACAAACAATACATAAAAAGCGCAATTTCCTATTTCACTAATGTCGTGGCCATTAACGATGTGGCTTAAATGCATTTTTAACTCGGCTCATAATTATGCTTAAGTTTCGCTGTTGTCGCCAAATGTGCGCGGCGTGCAGTGGACACGCCATTCCGCGATGTGTTCCATAGCAACTTGTCGCTCGCTGCTAAACGTTGTTGTTAACTTGTTTTGTGATTTTATAATTAGGTTTTCATTTGAAATCGCTACTGGAATTAGTTAGTTTTATTGCGTTGTATTCTCCCATTCTCGTTCTCTTTCTTAAACACGCCGTTTTGTTGTTTTTGTTTGTTTTTTATTATCTCGTATCTCAGCTAGTACCGCTTTGAATTCATTTGGTAACAATATTTAATTCTAGTTCAAAATGTATCTAAGCCTTGGCGTAGTGCGCGCGTTTGTCATCTGGATGGCGAGTGTGTATTCCGCGAGCGCGCTCGCCCACCTTTGCGTTTTTGTCGATTTGGGATGCAAGAGTTCTTGGAAAATTAGAACACTGCACCGCTGAGTTGTAGGCACACAATCATCATCACATACATACGTACGAATGTAGTATGTACATATAAACAAGGATTACTAACTAACTGCAAGTGTTCGCATATAAGTAAGTACAGGCATATTCGTACATACTTTTGTACATACAGACACGCTTAGCCGTTTACTACATTATACACCTTATTTGCGCTTTTTTATTGGTGTTGTTGCTCTACATAGATGGTGGAAATTACAAGTATGTTTTTGGTTAAAAGGCATACGCTGATTGCATTTAATTGCTCGCGAGCAGAATAACACAAGTGGTATGACCAAACAAACGTACTTGTGTATTACAAGGTTATTGGCGGCAATCATTCCCCATAGAAAAAGTCGGAGATGCCATAGAAAGGGAAGAAAAAGAGCAGAATAAAATTGGAAAGGAAGTTGTGGTTTGGGCTTAATGGGCGCCACAAGCGCACAAAGTCAATAACAAACAGCTACACAAGTAAGTAGCGTGTGTGTTGCGCAACTGTATAACAGTATAATAGTATAAAAGTATAACAGTATATCAGTATAACAGATTAACAGTATGAAAGTATAAAACTAAAGCAAAATTTTACATCTGGATTTATTCCAACATACCTACATACATACATAAATAGCGGATAGCTCAAAAAATTAACGATGTTTCAAAGTATTGTTTATCTTGTATACCAGTATAGCAAAATTTAACATCTGGGGAAATACAAACATATCTACATACATACATACATAAATAGCGACACTAAAAAAAAACACTGATTAAAAGTATTGGGAACAGCTTGGCCTTGACTGTCCTTCTCTACTTGAAAGAATTTAATTTCAATATATTCCTTAAAGAAGCTTAAGGAATCATTATATTTTATGGTTGGATACGGATAGGACTAACTACATATTATTCTAATGCACCGATCTCTAGAACACTGCAATTCCAAATGTTAATAAATCATTTGGAAAACTAGTTCGTAAGGTATTTCCATTTTTTTCTTCTTTATAAAAAATGAAAATCTCCTAGATTAAATACAAATAAATAAATTATGTATTTGCATGTAAGGCAGTCAAGAAGGATAAATAAATTATATTATAATCGAAAGTATTATAACGATTATAGTGATGATAACGGCAACGATTCTGGATCGACGCCGAATACGATAGGAATATTTGTTGTTAAACCAAATAAACATTACCAATCTTAATATATATCATAAAATATAATTGTGTAGATGAAATCCTATCCATACAGCTATTTATATTCATTAAATATTAAATTCCTAGCCGAAAACGAAATCGAATAAATTCGAATTTGCCCAAAGAAGCATATGTACATATGTGTCAGAGTAATGAAAATGGAATAGATTTGGAATTATAACATGAGATAAAATAAGTTAACATAAAATTATTTCAAACTGATTCAGGGTGAGGTTAGTTGAGGTTTGTTGAGGTGAACTGAGCTTTGGTTAGGTAAGCCTAGGTGAGAAGAGAGTTATGTGAGAGATCGTTAGTTCAGTTAATGTGCAGTGAGGAAAAGTGATGTGTGTCCGGTAATGGTGAGTTTAGTTATGACGAGTTTAGGTGTGGGTAGTTTAAATGTGGTGGGTTCCACTCATTTCTGACGTACTCGCTATGTTGATATTTTAGTTTACTACCGACGCTAAAGAATTTTTACATAACTTAATAACAGCGATATATAATATACCCGAAATGTTTACATTTTATTTATTTGAAGAAAAACTGCCTTGTAAATGGGAACATAAATATATAAAAATCTATGAGGAATCATAAAAATGATTGGAAGTACAAACAACATTTTTCGAAATAATACGATCCACAGTCAAAGGAATTATTAGAAGTTCGAAAATCTGCTATCGAAATAAATTTTCGTGCCACCAATTCAGCCATTTCTTTTCGCTGAGGCAATTCAAAAATTGCTGATGTAAAAATTTTAGTTTTGAAGTGGATGATGTAAGTTTCTTAATGACATGATTGACAAAACATTTCAAAATACATATGTATGTATATTTATTTAAATAACTAATGCGATAATTTCATAAAAAAGATAATTGAGCTCCTACAAATATATACCATAGAGTACATTTAAAAAAAATTCCAATCGAAAAGTGTTATGAATTTACATTTACGTTGTCATTTTCTTTTCATTTCACTAACAACAAATCATCCGCATTAAATTCAAAGTTTCTACGCGTTGCGCGTGTTTTCCGACCGAAAAAAAGTTTTATCTCATGGACAATAAGAGGGCACTCTGGAAAAACATGTGAGAGAAACTGGCTGTAAGAGAAAAGTATAGCAAGCACTACATATATAGTTTTGCGATTGAATTCAATCATGGAAACAGGTTTCAATAATTACACTGTCCAACAAATGAAGGCTTTTTGAATGGAACAGAATAGCGACCCCATAATTCTGAAAGGGTATTTTGAGTAGATCATTTTTGTAGAACTTACTTATTTTTAAGTCACAGGTGACTAGACGCGAGAACTCGGTGTTTGGCGCAGCCGAACTTGACGACGTTTTCACCTGCTTTGTATATGTTGGCCTGTAATTTTGCCAATTAATCGTAAAGAGCTTTGGTGTCTTTGGTGACCCCCACTGAAATTTTCCGCCAAACATTTTCGTAGAATATTTTAATCTTTAAATGTCCTTTTTTAAAGGATATTTTTTGATTTTCTCGAAAAAAGGGTCAAATTGACCCATAAAGAGACCAGTTAGAGGGTTAAGATCTTCCACAAAAATAGTCCTCATACAATTCCACAATACAACTCTGACCATAAGAATTCTCTCAGACATTAACTTACAACATTTTTTTCATATAGTATAATGCTCCCTTCGACCAAAAAATGAAAACTTTGGCCCACTGTAAAAAAAAACTCAGACGTGCTGGACCATAAGTTTGTTCTACAAAAATGATCTACTCAACGTACCCTTTCAGAATTATAGGGTCGCTAAAATGCTGTTGGACAGTGTTATCATATAGAATTAAATTTTTGCTCATACTTTTTAATTTGTAAATGAAAAAACTATTTTGTAATTATGACACGATTTGTGGAACCTGATATAAATAAGTTTGATATGATAATGTCCGGTAAATTATTCGCATCTCCGTGACTATCTCTGGAAACAAAATTAACTAAACCCCAAAATACGTGTCAACTAATTTTGAGTATACATCTTATAAAAAAAAGCTTCGGCCTAATCTAAATTATGAAATCAAATAAGGTGTATGAATGGATTTATGTAAGGGTCATGTTTATATATAAGAATGCAGATAATTTAAAATAAATGTTCTTAGCTATAATTTTTCAAAAGCTCGCAACATAATAAGCTCGCTGTTGATTTACATAGAACTTTAACTAAATTTCCTACACTTAACTAAAATTATGTTTATTTCATTAAATTGCATAGTTTCTGATCAACGAGAAGTTCGAACTTTAAAACAAAATCGCACTGGAATGACAGTTGACAAGAGTTGCGCCAACAATCACAATGATGGATGAAGACGTCGTTGGTGTTGACGAGCGCGGACATACTCCAAAGCCCACTACCGCCCGCGCTGACAACGTCAAGTGTGTACGGTAGAGGAGAGCTGAAGTGGTACGCACTATTCCAACCCTCATCGTCGCCGCCGTCGCTGACCTGTCCGTTGGAGATGGTAATTGGACCAAATGGATATATCTACTCCTAACGCTGCTGTCCAAACAGTCCAACCCCAAACCACTTATCAAACTGCCAATGTAGACGCGTTGCGTCACGCAAACGAAATTCTACCATAGCAACAACAAACAATAAAAAACATGGAACAATTCAAAAGTTGAGTGCTTTTCAAACAAAAAAAAAAATTATCCAACAAAATGCGAAAAATTCCTGCAACAACAGCATTGCCGAACGTCACGCATGCAACAATGCGGCAAGTGAGGCTAGGCGGAGAGTGCTGAGCGGGCAGAGCGGGTAGGGCGGGCGTAGCGATGCTAGAAATTGCAGCGAAAAAATGAACGAAATGAAAAATCCAGAAAATTAAAAGCAAAACAATGCGACGGCAAACAACGCACTGGTTTACGCATGAAGAGATTTTGGTTGCGGCTGACTGACAAACTCGCCCGCCGCCCTCTACGCTGCATTGCATGCAACGTACGCTTGCAATGCATCCATGTTGCAACCGCATTTGCTAGTGGTTGCTGTGGATTTTGTTGCATTTTGTTTGTTGGTTGTTTTTTTTTTTGTGTTTACTCCTCCTGCTGTATGTGGGAGATGACAGATTTCGTATTTCTTTTTTTTTTCTTATTTGTCGTTTTTTCATTTGGCATTTTTTCATTTTTCATTTTCCACGGCCCATTCATCGCTTCCATACCCCTTCAGCTGCGTCCCTTAAGCAAACAAATCTACTCAACCCGTCCGTCCGTCCGTCCGTCCGTCCGCCAGTCAGTCAATGCAATGCGATGCATCACTTTGCATCAACGTCAACGACGCATTCAAATCTGTTTGATGGACGGCGAATTCGCTGTTAATATATTTGAATTGTGTACGCAATTTCGTTGATGTGGCAAACGCACATACACCGACACACATACAATAGCCCGTGCATGTACATATGTGAATGTGATCGTTGTTGCAACAATCAATTGAGAGCCGCTGCGTTGCATTTTGTTAACTTTAAGGATGAGCTGCGCCTAACTGCGTATGCAATCCAGTGTGCCAACGCAAAACCAACAACAATTTTGCTACAACAGCAGCAACAATTACATGCGATTAAGCGCAGCGCAGGCTGGAGCTGTGCATCGGCGGCAGGGTATGGCTTCTCGGCTTCTCGGCTGCTTGCCGGCTTGGCTGGCTGAATGGCTGAATGGCTAAAGTTGGTTCAATTTGCTATTTGCTGTTTGCTAACGCATTCACAACTGATGACAATTAAATGCATGGCAATGCAAAATTACCAACAACAACAAGCTGGGCGACAACAATACGAACAGCAACAAAATTGCCAGCGAAGCAACCGAACCGTGCAACAAATAAGCTTCACCATCTGACCGGCAAAAGCGTACACAGCCTCAGCAGCCAGCCGGAGCAGGAGCTGTATCAGTAGCTCCATTGCGACAACGCAGCGAAAATGTTGTTAGCCGTGCATTGGAAGCCTTTTTAAATACGGTTTTTGTTATTATTTTTTTCTTCTTTGCCTACATACTTAGAAACGCAGAATGTTGCGAGTACCATTTTACGCATGTTGTTGCTGTTGTTTGTATTATATGTATTGTTGGTGTTGTTGTTGCTGTTGTTGCTGTATTTCGTTGTTTAATTAACAACTTGAAAATGCGCATTTTAGTACAATTTCTATTTGATTTTAATTTTGAAATTGTTTGGTCTTGTTGTTACTATTGTCATAATTGCTCCCCTTTGCCACAAAACTGGTTTGCTACTGCAACCGCTAATATGTATCAGCGTTTACTGTTGTTTTGCATTGTTTTTGTTACACTTACTAATATGTTTTTACGTGCATAGCAACAAATTGAGTTCGTTAATTTATTAAATGTGCACTTAATTGTATGTATATTTTGCCTCGTTGCTGACAAGTATGCTTCATCATATCGCTCCGGTGCGTCTCTGATCGTTAATTGTTGTTGTTGTTGTTGTTGTTATAGCTATGCTTTTTGAAATGCAAATGGAAGATTCACATATTTAACATATGAAAATAAAATAAAATTGTAAAAAGATTTATTGAATTAATTCCTGTCTCTTCCTTGAGGCAAAGTAGTCGCGATTTATATTTTTCATAAACTGAATAAAAAAAAAAGAAAAGAATAATGATTTGTTTTCATTACGTCAAATTTGACGTCAAATGTTGTCATATGAATGAAAACGGGTTGCCATAAGGTGCCATTTGTGTTTGCAGTCAGTTTTGACCTCTTACTGTCATATAAAATGACAGCCAAGTGAAAACGGTCAGATTTTAATTTGGCCGATATGGCAACATTTGACATCCAAAGTTAATTTGCCAATCACCGGCGGAGATTGCTTCCCTAAAACGAGTTGAGTTTTTCCAAATATATGTGGTGAGACGCTCGACAAGACATTCGAAATCTTCCAAATTCATTCTTAAACAGTTTTTTAACCAACGAAGGTCCTGAAAAACTAGCTTGGAACGCAGTGTAGCATAAAATCCACAAGAGGCTCTATCCCTCAGAGCTGGCCTAATCCACCATTGTTTTCGTTTTCTCAGTTGGCCTTTCTTCTTTTTCCATGCCCTTATTGTTGTTACTACGCAAAGCGTCGCAGTAGCTATTGAGATTCGATTATTTTTGAGCATTGTTTTACGTTGAATTTCTTTTTACTTTTTGCAAAAACTTGTCTCCTATTAGCTGGCCGGCTGTCAAAAAATGTCATTTCACATACATATGCCATTAGTAATGAAAACTGCATGGCAGTCAACTGATTGCAAAATTTGATGGCAGTGTTTGACAGCCACTGACAGAACTGAACCTAACCGTATGCAAAATATTGAGTATCTAAATTTTTCGAAGTTCTGGCATTAAACTATTCAAATGGAGCAAATCGTTGAATTTCCGTTGAAAAATTTGCATGGCACACTCTTACGAATGATGCATTTGTAACGAATTTCTTACATCTTTTGTCAAGTTTGGTGAAGTGACTGTAAATTTTTCTATAAGTTTTTGACATTTCCTGAAAATTGCCTTCAACTGGCTGCGAGTAGTTGCATTTTTTTTTTGAGATTTTCTACTTCAACTTCGATTACAGCGTACGACTAAACACGCATCATTTATCGCCCTCAGAATGATAAACCATTTGGATAACATGAGAACACATTGAAATTAAATTGAATGCATTCTTCTAATTTATGCGGTGCGTGGAGTGAAACTTCTATTCGCCTTTGAGTGCAAATGAAAAGTAAAAACGACACATGTACATAATTGTTACTTTTTATAAAAATCGTATATATGTATGTATTATCCGTTTGTCATTTATTTAAGTTGTTGTATATTATATTATGTTATGTTTGCTATATTATCTTACGTTATGTTAAGTTATATAATATTATGTTATGGAATGTTAAGTTATGTTTGTTATTTAAGGTAATGTTTAGTTATGTTATGTTATGTATTGTTACGTTATGTTATATTATGTTATGTTATGTTATATTATGTTATGTAATATTATGTTAAGTTATGTTTGTTATTTAAGGTAATGTTTAGCTATGTTATGTTATGTTATGTATTGTTACGTTATGTTATATTATGTTATGTTATGATATGTTAGTTATTTTATGATATGCAATGTGATGTGACATCAAAAATATTTTCGCACCATCTGGTTTGAGAGAAGTTACATATGTACCTTTTTTATTTACATATGTAGGTACATTTTCCTTTTTGTCAAAATTTTCAAAGGTTGTGTACAGTTGCTGAATTTGTTGCAGCATTTTTGATTCGACCTAAAGTTTCAAGATCCCAAATTTAACTTTAAAGCCGTGTCGCTTCCAATTTAACTTCGTTTTATATTTTTTATATATTTAGTTGCTCGAATTTAAGTTTGTCAGCCGCTATGGTCCAATATCGAACTCGGTTAGCCTTTAGCACCAGGTTCGAATCTCAGTTGGATGCCTTTTGCAGCAAATCTCTGAGGGTTTTTAACATTAAAAAAGCTTCTCTTAAAATCGTCTGCTTTTCTGAGATGATTGAGAATGCATACTCATTCTTTCTTTCGATTTGTATGCTTTTTTTAATTTTGTTCCATTTTTTTTTTGTTCCTAAAGTCAGCACGGCTGACCGGGTGAACAGCATTTTTTGCACAGTAGAGAGAACGCTCTGCAGTTTATTATTGATTTCCGTCAAATTAAAACATTTCCAAATCTCTGCGCCTGATGCACAACATGCTCAGCAGGGATCCTTCCCCATAGCGGCAAATAAATAACAGCCAGTCTGGGCAACTGTCTTGGTAAATTCAAACACCAATCTGAGTAAGGGAATAACAAACTTATGTTAAATTGGTTGAGGCGATCGTCTGCGGTTATACTCAACTAGGCACAAGGTCCGTAGTAATACCGCAAAGCATTATTTCGCACGTACGACTTCTCTCTCTGTGGTCCACAATGGATCGGGCGGTCTAAGTTTCGCACATCGGAAGGGATATGAAGTAACAGGGAGCATAGTAGGTAGCAAGGATTCAACCTAATTTAAATACCAGCTTAATAATAAGGCTAATTATCGGCTTAGCTAACGAATAACACTCACGGTATAGGAAATAAGTCCCAAATGTAAAGCAAATTTTTTTAAATCTATTCTGTCTACTTACAAAAGCGACTCAAACCTTCAACGATAATCCTTCAATGGTGATCAAAAGCTTTAAAGCTAAAAATCGCCTATCGCTTAAATAATACACCAAATCATGTTGCAAGCGGAGCGTAAACTAAATTATTTTTATGAGTACATATGTATGTAAGAAAGTATGTATACGTCAATTTGAAAGTGCGTATTTCTGTTTAGGTGTACATACATATGTACATATGTATGGATGTGTGTAGTTGTGTTAGTTCGCTGCCTATTTCATTCCGGTTCACTGAGTGCCTGAAAGTAAGCTGAAAAGTTGAAAAGCTCCTCTTCGCTTCGTTACAAACATACATATGTATACGAGTATAGAAAAATCATAATTAACCCAAATTAAGGTATATTTTTGCATGAACACAACAACAACAATTACACCAATGCGTTGCCCACCCACCGAGCGATATGGCGATTGGAAGGATGAGCGCAACACGCACGGACGCACGCACGCAACAAGCCTCCGAGTATAAAACAAGAAACTTAGTATCGCAGACGGACGCACGAGCGGTCGGATGGACGATGGAAAGGGGAAAGTGTAGATGATAAAAGTTTAGCTGCGCATCTAATGCAGGGCAGAGCAGAACAGCGGCAGGTAAGGGTATGCGTGCTGACTTTTCTATTTTATTCATTTTGCTCTTATAAAAATATATATTTATTTTAGCTTTGCCAGCTGGTCGCTCAGTCGCTTAGTCGTTCGGTTTGCTGGTTTGTTGGTTTGTTGGCGTTCCTCGCCTCGCCGCCCCTGCCTCACTGGCTGCCGGATGCGTATGCTGCCGGAGGGGTCGACCGGCTGTGTTGGTCGATGGGCGAGCTTGCAGCTCATGGTTGAGGTATCAAAGCGAGCGTCACGGCAATAAGTGTGTATGCAGACAGTTCGTACTAAGCTACGATCCTGCATCCTGTGCGTGCGCCTAGAGTGCTCGAATGCATTGATAAGTGTGTGGGTGTGTGTGTGTGTGTGTTTGTGCTTCAATTTTATATAAATTTTTTTTTATTCTTTCAATTTCACTGCAATTTTATTCCATGTCGGCCGCTGTCCGCCAATCCCCTACCGCACGAAACGCTTCGCCGGCCACTTCTGCTACTGCCACATTTGACTACTGTGGCAAAAATGCGTAATTTTAATCAACAGACAAGGCAATGCAATGCATTTCAACGCACCGCAAATGCAACAACAAATACAAAATCAGTTAATGGCGGGTGGTAGTGGTGTGATTATGACTAGTGTGGGTGCAGCTGCACTTGTGTGAGTAGCCATGCATTATGGACAGATGCAATGCAATGCGTGCTGAATGGACGAAGGGATTAACTGACTGACTGGCACACACACACACACACACACACACACACACACACACACACAAAGAAATATGCATGTAAGTACAATTGCACCAACTCACGCGCATCAATTTCAATTTGACTTTTGTAATATTTTTACAAATTTGAAAAAGTAAACTTTCCTGTTTTGAATTCGCATCGTTGTTGTTACTGTTTTCCCCACATTTTACCATTTTTAATTTGAAAATTTTTTTTTCTGCTCTTTGCAATTTTCATTATGCCTCCAACAGCTTTTTTTTCTGTTATCATTCTTAATTAAAAACCAAAGTTGAAAAACAAAACGCAAATGCGTATTGAAATTGTTGATGTTGAATGGTCCAATTGCAATGTGCTAATGTGTTGTTAGACTGTTTTGTCAATCTGTCTGCGTTAGTCTCAGTCGTGGATTCCTTCCGCTTAAATGTTCCAAATAGAAATTATATAATATTCAGTACTTATTTCAATTTATTATAGACATTTATTTCCTTTAGTGGTAAAATAGTGTGCGTACTTCACACCCATTTAGATTTAGTATACGCACAAATTTGAGACTGTATTCAAATAAGCGTAGAGAAAAATGTTTGATATATCTGTTCCGAGCGTAATTAGAGCCATAATTTTTATGTTTAACCAATATCCAGGCGTTTAGAGAACTTTACACAAAGTTTCTCGCTTTGAAACGAGCTTCAGCAGCTCATAGGATTACATTTCAGGACCTTATTTCGGAGTATTATTCTAAGGCAAACCTTTAAGAAATGTTCTAGGCGTCTAACTATTATTATTCGGCAATCAAAATCTTCGTCAGTACGGTATCATGGGCAAATTCGATGCCAAGGTATGTATTTGAAATCCCACACAACCTCAATAATTTTGACGGAGCACAAAGCTTCGTTGCCATATAACAACCTTGGTTTTTTTTTGCAGCTAGGCAACAGAATCGTGGCAGTAGACAACACATCTCCAATCACCCGCAATATTTTTGAAATCTCCTGTGAACCTTGAACGTCTCAGAGAGTCTTCCATGGTGAAGAATACGACAGTTAACTTCCTCGTACGTGGATTAAATAACGGCGACAATTTTCTCGGACTCTTTACGTTGATTTACGAAAGCCTTTTCAAAACCAACATATTATATATAAAACACAGACCAGAATTTAGCGCCTGTCCGATAATTATATACACTGCTTCCTCTTTGATTGTTGTTGTTGTGTCTAAAATTGCTTCTTTCATTCCTTGTGAAATATGGGTTGTATAGAAACCGGTTTCTGTGTTGTGCCATCTACAGTAATTAAAACCAGAACAAGAAAATTTATATTAATTACCCTAAATTTGATAAAAACTTTGATTTCGAAAGTTTATTCCCTTTAAATTTCAGTTAAAATGCGTACCTAATTTAATTATACAACATTTCAAAAACTCAATGAAATCTCACACCAAAAATCTATATTTATTTATTTATTAAGTCCAAATTACGTATGTAAAACAATAACTCAAAACAAATGGACAAATTTTAACCAAATTTGGTCAACGTATTTATTAGACCAATGGTAAGAATATAGGCTATATCTTAATTCGCTGGGTGACGCTGAAGTCAAAATATTTATAAAACCCAACTAGTTCCAGTTTAGTTGAAATTAAATATACTTATTTGCTGTTTATGAAAACAGAAACACTTATACCAAGAATGTATCAACTAGATGGCGCTGGAGTCGTGAACTTGAGAAAATATTTAAGAAGGAAATAGAACAGTTGAAGTTAGAAAATGTATACTTTATAAATGTGGAGAAAAACTGTCTGCGCTAGATGGCGCTGAAATTTTTGAAGATACATATTTCCGATTTATTTGAAACTATAAATATAAACGAAGAGGAATACCTCAAAAAGCAATGGATTCACTAAGTGACACAGTGGTAGGAGTGATCAGAAAATCTGTAAAAGTGAATTCGAAACATGTATTCGTTAGGTGGAGCTACTTTCATAGGTCATGTCTATAACTTTCGGACATTACAAACATAAAATAAAAATTGTAAATCTTAAAAGGTTATTTTATGTACTTACATTTGCACACACACATTTATACATACATAAATTGCCGCACATACTATGTACATATGTATGTATGTATGTGTAATTTAGCATAAACCATTTTTGATTGACTTTAAATCTTTTTTTTTGCATTTTGCAATTTTACTTACAGCTCCTTTGCATTCCACTAAATTTTTATCGTTTTTGCATACATTTTCACATTTTAAACTTTCTGCATTACATTGCTATACGTACATACATACCATACATACATACATATGTAAATATTTATATTTCATTTTCATTTTTTATTTACGTATTTTTTCCACTCATTTTGCTTGTACCTTGTGCACCAATTACCGCTATGGATGCGAGCAATTTCGTTACATCCGGTCAAGACGCAAGCTATTGAACGCTGGCTGCTCCTGGACATCTGTGCGACTAACTAGTCGTAGAACCACAATTTGTTGTTATTATTGTAAATCGTTTTTTATAGTTGTTGTATATACACATGTAAGTATGTATTAGTATTTCTTCTGGTTGATTGTGTTCTGTTATTTTTTTTTTTTTTTGATAGTTTAAATTCTCTCTGATCGAATGATATTTCGTTTGGTTTGAGGTTGTTAACTTCGTTTTCAGCGATGCTCTACCTCCTCTATGAACTAAACTCGTTTTAATAGTTTCATTTTACCACAGCACTTACGCTACAAAACGTTGGTTAGATTGAAGCAATCAGTGAGGCATGATAGAGCTTCCTATCAATTTGCTGGGCGACTCTGACAACGTTGTCGTTTTCACTAAAATATTTGCACTTAAGTGTATGTTTGTATGTATGTATGTATAGTCACATGCCCGCCTTCTTGAGCGTGCCAGAGGGAAATCGAAAATTGGTCTTGCAGTTGTGGCTAAGTAAATGCCTCCTTTGGTTTGACGTACACACCGTCAACGATTTGGGAGATAGTTAGGCCGCGCATCAGTCGCACCGCCAAATAGTCACTTTACTCGGCTTTGCCGCTCTGTCGCTCCAGCTTTGCTGACCGCTCCTACACGAAAGCTTTGGTTGTCTCTTGGTTCGTCGCCTGATTGAAGTCTTCGACTAAACGGCGCTTGACATCCGGTCAATTACTACTTCCAGATACAAATTTTTTCGTGTACCGAAAAACAACCAAGGCCGATATTATCATCTCTGGTTAAGCGCTAATTGGTGGTACAAGTGCCGATTAAAAGTGAGCTTATATGTTGCGAACACTGGCAAAAGAGAGATACAAATAAAAATTAAGAAATGTAGAGCCTAAAAAAAACATTACAAATCAAATTCTTTCGATTTTCAGAGAAATTAGACGCTCTTCCGAATAAGCTTTTTTTTTGGTTTTTCTCCTCGCCATTATGCGGGATATGAAAAATTGGTATAAACTTTAGATTCGTGATGCCTTTAAGCGTAGTTTTCCGAAACCAGCATTTTTAAGTCAATTGTAACTGGAGTCTAGAACCGTTAAAGCCATTGGAAAAGCGATCACAGAGGTCTCTCCGTTTATTTTTTTATTTGATTGTAGAGAATTCTATGTACCTACAAGAGCAACTAATTATGAAAAAAATGCTGAGATAGTTTATTCAGATGACAGAAAAAACCATGAATAGCGCATTTAACGAATTGAAAACCAAATTTATACAGCACATTCCTTAGAAACTCAAGAGATCTCTGCAAACTTAATTGTATCAAGAAAGGAAAAGCAGGGGTTCTATTATTGAGACTCTAATAACTGGATTAAATAAACAAAAAATGTAAAAACCTTTGACATGTGTAGGACCACTTCGAATTTCTTCCAATGCAAAGAAATTATATACATGTAGTTAATGGGAAATTTAAAAAAATTACTGTTTGATTAAAATTTAAACTATTTTGTTGCAATTACAGGATTTTTTTAAAATTATTAATGAGTTGGCCACTTGAGCTTTTTATTCGATAAAATTTAAATAGATTTTGAAATAAAAAGTTTAAATTCCATTTAAGGCTTAGTATACAGCTGTTTAAAAAAATCACAAGAAATATTTTTCATTGTTTCTGTTGCTTGAAAAAGTAATTTGCCGTTGTTGAAAATTTTCTTGAAGAAATAAATACACGAGTATTTTTTTTCTTTAGAACTTTGGACTGATTTAAAAAAAAATTTACGGAACACAATTTCTTTTTCATTAATTTTATTGATTTTTTCGATTTTCCTTACAGCTGTATGCTATGCTCAATTTGCTAGTCAAACTGGCTGTAAAGTTTTTAAAAGAGAATTAAAAAAAAAAAATGTATGTGTTCGCCCGGAAGTTTTTTTATGGAGTTCATGGTAAAATTAGGAAAAAATATACAGTTGAATAGAAACTGAATATATTTTGTTGGCAAAAATAATTTTTTATCTCTAAAATTTTTAAGACAGTAATTTAAAAAAAAATTTTTATTATGAGTTGCGAAGCGAACAAAAATTAGGTCGCAATATTTCGATAGAGATTACGAAGCGAACGGCGAAAAAGTGCAATGTCAATATTTCAAGGCTTTTAACATCATCACTGGAGCATTTTCGCCATTCTCTTACTTGTATCCTTCGAAACATTTTTACGTTTTTTTTTTATTCGCTTCACAACTCATTAAACCAGCCTTAATCTGTTCGCTCCGAGCGTTTTTTCTAAGTATGTATGTATGTGACACTTTGCGATACTCACTTTTGAGACCATTACAAAACCGTGAACACTTCTTTTCAGGCTTTGCCCTTTCGAATAACCTATACAATATTTTTTTAATGGAATTCCATCACTTTTCACTCGTTAGGCCCAGATCCGAACTTTTTTCTTTATCAACACCTATGTAGATTAGATGGTCATTAACACTGAACAGTCTCTACGAATCTACAATCTTGAGAAGACATTTAGCGTGTAGCGCATTTGTCAAACAATTAAGTTTCTATTAAATTGATGTAAATGTTAATATTCTATGTAGTATGAGCAGCTGCGTGAACAATCGAGATCTCAAATCGGAGAACATGCGACTAGCATAATTAAAAATATTAATTACATTGAAATTACGCTCAATTTGAGTAGACGCCTTGTTGTAACGCATATACGAGTGCATCCATATGTATGTATATTTGTATGTATGTACATATGTGTACTTACCTACGAATAAATTTGCAAACGGTTGCGCAAAGAAGGCAAGAAGAAAATGCTTTATTAATAATAGAATAGAATACGAATTAGCGTAGAAGCGGTAGCCAAACGAAAAACTATAATTCCATGCTTAGTTTGTTATTTGTGCATTAAAATTCAAAAGCTTACGAACAATGTACGAGTAACTAACTACTACTTGTACACGCATCTAATTGTAAGGAAATTAAAATTATGTACAAGCGCTCACTCACATACATACATACATACACATTTTTAGAATAGAATTTGAGGGAAAAAGCGCTAATTCAACTCTCAACTGGTTGTCGGAGTGACGAGCTGATGGAATGACTTGGTCGGACAAGCTAACTACTTACGTATGTTTGTTTGTATGCACAGTGTAGCGGCAAGAAGCGGCGCATAATTTTTTGTGTACATTGCAATTATTTGCAGTTGAGTTGGCAACATTGTTGACGTAAAATTATGTTGCGATGCACAGCCGTTATTGTTGCAGCCGTTTTTTTTGCGATTGTTTTAGTTGCTAATTTTTCGTCTTGCCTTGCTGTTTATGTGCAAGCAAAAATGCTTGAGAATCAGCAAATATGCGCACTGCTGTTCGTGCTCCCAACTACACCCGCTGCGTCCTTACACTTTTGCATTACATTGCATTTATTTTGTAAATCTAAAGTAATTCTCAAAAAATCGTTCATTTAATTGTGCAAGCGGCGTGCATTGAGCGTTTTTAGTCAGCAGCAGCAACAAAAGCAACAACAGCACCGACATATATAATTAAAGTTGATGTAGTTGCTACTTTGTTGTCATAACAAAACAACCATCAACAGCTGCCTACCCAGTTTAGCTAATAAATCGCACACCACGCACATACTCACACACACATATGTACATATGTACATACAAAAAGGTGCATTTAAATCTACATATTTATATCTGTATGAATATACTACATATGTGTGTGTGCAATTTTTCCCAACGGCCTAAACGTTCGAAGGCACTGGTTGCACTAACTTGAGGTAAGAGATTATGGCAGCGGCGTTCAACTTCCTGAACTTGTGCTTTTTCGTGCAAATTCATCTGCATCACCCTTGACTCCGCGATTAGCCGGCAGATATTTGCACTCGAGCGGCATTTCATCTTTTCGGTGAAACTACAGCGCGTAATTAAAACAATTTAAACTTTTTTTCTTTTGTTTTTTTATAATAATATTATTACAATATCCTCAGTACTGCCTCGCCACGTTCACATAGCAGTGTGGATATACATATGTGTGTGTGTTGCATATGTACGTATGTATGGAGGAATTAAAACACCCGTATTTACATAACCCGCTCATAATTTCCTCACTCGAGTACATTTCCATAGGCGAAGGTTGGCTAATGCAGCTAAACAGTGTTGCGAGGGCTGCATTTACATTTAAGATTTAAAAAAAACGTAAGATTTACCGCAATAAATTTGAAATCAATGTCATTTCTCTTTCAATCTGCCACATTGTACAACTCTACAAAAAAAAAACAATAAAATCAGACTGAATAGTTTATTATTTTTCACTTTTAAATGTCTAGTGCATCTTGCTTTTTATTTCGGAAGTCAGTACAAGTTTTCACTACTATTTTAAGAAATTCTACTCATATTTCATGCAACTCTGTTAGTAGTTTTAAATACAACCGTGCTCTAAAAATCAGGTGATCTCAGCTGTGAGCTATTTCCGGGAAAACAGCTGATTGTTATCTTACTTTTAGACATGTACGATGATCTGCCACAGAGAAATTCCTTTAACGGACTACAATTTTGTGAAAATTTGTGAATGTGTTTTTGAATTTAAAGTGTCAAAAATTTTATTTCTAAATTATCTGAATTTTCAGAAAGGAATAGTGAAACGAAAAGTCACGTGAATTTACGAAAAAATATGGCATGACAAATAAAACGCGCTTAACACAAAAAAGCTTATTTTTATCAAGCCGAAGCTGCTAACTATTCAGATATATGTATGAACTAGGCATGTCAATCCCGGGATCCCGGCCTTTTTTTAACTCCCGAATATGCCGGGATAGGTCTATTCAAATCCCAAAATTGTAGAATTTTATAGCCATTTATGTTTTAAATTTTGTATCATCTTAAAAATGTTCCTTTCAAAGACAAAACAAAGCCTTTAGAGAGTTTACAATCGACAAATAACACAGCTTGTTAACTCCCTAAGACTTTGTTTTGTCCTTGCTATTATAAATGAGCTGGCGAATTTTACACTCGAGCAGAAAATGAGCCTGTGTATGGAAGCGATGTTAATAGTTATAACGACGAGAGGCCTTAAGTGGATAAGGCAGAAAGTCTCAAAGATAAATTGCATCAAGTTTTAACGAGCAGCTCTCGATTGTCCCATAATCGAAAGGCGTAAAATTTATCAGAAGGTTTTGTAAAATATAGATACATAGAAAGGCTATGCCCTACAGAGGGCATTTAACAGGGCTTCTCCACTGTAGATAATAAATGCAACAAATTTTGGTACAGGTTGGAGGATAACACACTCAAGGCTTTTATTTTTTGGGATTGCATTTTGATCATTGCAAGGAATAATTCCGCCTCGCTCAAAATGGAATGAGTGACGTATTTCATTTTTGCTTGATGTATTTCTTTTTTTACTAAATATATTAATATACATAATATTGGTCTCAAACAGTGATTAAAAATAATTTTACATTATGTAGGTGCATTTGCTTCTGTACCAAATATGTATGTATGTATATATGTACTTGGAGTATAAATTATTTTGTTTGTATGTCAAATTTTACGTTAATATCCTCTTTTTCTTGAAAAGGCCAATAAATACATACATACATGATTTACAAGAAATCGTTCTTCTTTGTTATATTAATGTTATTTTGTATACTTCTAGTTGTATTACTATTACATACGTCTTAAATTTTTTTGGCAAATTAATAGTTACGAATCAAAACTTCGTCAAATTCGGGATCTCGGGATTGTCCCGGGATTTCGTTTTCAGATCTCGAAAATCCCAGGATCAACAAAATGCCCAAAATTGCCATTCCTAGAATGAATATTTAAACATATATACTTTTATATTTTCACAGGCAATGCTTACTCTTTAAGTTTAGGTATAAATAATATAAAGTTTTTGTTTCACATTAGTCTTTATATCGTATATTTTCCTTGTTAGAAAATCAATCAAGAAAAGTATGTAAAAAATCTACTTTATAAAATGTTGTTACCTACAATATACGAGTATTTGAAAAGTTATAAAATTGTATAAAATAAATAACGATAATTATATAAAATAAATAATGATAATTTATTGACTCAAAAAAGCTATAAAGATGCTTTGATGAATTTAAAAACTAACTCTCGTAACCATAGTAGAAGTTGACTCTAAGTATCCCAGCAGCTCTTTAAAATAATTATAAGTTAAATATCTGTCAAAAATAGTTGTGTCATAAAATTTGCACCATAAATACGGATTTTCTGAATAATTCAACTCTAGCGCCATATATGCGAATTTTCTGAATAATTAGTGACATCTAGCGGATTAACTTATTCTCTTTTACGGCACTACAACCATCTGTCGCTTTGAGTCGCTTCCAAAAAATATCGCCAACAGCTTTTCTTCTTTGTGTAATGACGAAATTAGCTTATTTCAAGTGGAGACAGGTTGCTTCCAGCTCAATTGGCCTTGGATACGAACCGGTTTCAATACAATTTTTTTTCATTTTCGAACGATTATTCATGACGAAGAGTGACATCGATTTGTCTCAAAACCAAGGAATGCATTTTGGCCTTTTAAGTGAATTTATTTATTTTTGCCACATTTCGACTACCGAGAAATATTCAATGCAGAGTTTAAAACAAAGTCCAACTGAAAAAAAAAAACATTCGTAATCATCCTCGTATCCAAGTAGAAAATAATGCATAGTTATGTTTTCATTTGGTTTATTGCTGTTAAATTTCGTTATCATAAGTTAATTCTTAGTTCTTCCATTTGTAAATTTATTCGCTTTAAATAACAAAAATTTAATTACAAAGCTAAGGATTGAGGCACTTTCAATATTTCACAGATACATAAACTTTGAGGTGTTTCTTGTTTACAAGATAAAATTCAGTTACTTCTCTCACCTTTTTCACTTTGCATCTGTGACGCTAAACATATTTCGTACTCCTTTAGCAAAACAACTCTCACAATTCTATGTTTTAAATTTCTCGGATAATTATCCTTGACAATTTCATATTTCATATAAGGATAGAACTTTCCTTTCCTTCTCATACATATATTTTTATTATATAAGTACTTTTGTACTTTTTTGTTCCATCGACACTTGCACTCCATCGCTTGGTATGAAATCGGTTACTAGGAATGACGCCCAAGATTTTCGCTCGTTTTCACTATATCAATGCACAAATAAATCAAATATCTTTCGTAAATCCGATGAGAAACATACAAGCAAAACAAAGCGCCACGGCTTCGGGAATGGGCAAACTCATAGAAATTTTGAGTACAAGTTTGGCATGCATGCTTTTCCGCGGCAAGAAGACACATACAATAGAAAAGATTTGCCGGCAATGTTCAAGACCACTCCTGATTCCCTGGTGAATTTGGCTTGCTTTGTGATTGACGAGATGCCGTTCCCTCGGTTTTCGAGTGGACCAGTCAGGATGTTTGCAAATGGATACGTCAATATGGATATCCACATTATCAGGTAGACAGCAAAGTCACTCACAACTACATACATAAATAGTAATCACAATAACTGCTAATTTCATAGAATACCTTTCGCGTGAATAACATAACAGGGCGCAAATTAGTAGTACTTGGTGCTCAACAACTATGCGCTATGAATATAAAAAACTTCGACGACATCAAGCACATCACCTATGGCATTCGTCAGCTTTACGGCTATCAATTGGTTAAATTTGATCGCAATAAATCGCTACCACCCGAGAACTACTTCGAACACCACGAATTATTTCAAACGCAGACTGGGCCTCGATATCAAAGCACACGACGTAGCGATATCTGGCGTAAGATGGGGCTTGTGCGGCCCGCTTGCAAGTACTTCCAGCACTGGGAGCTAATCGACGCTAGAATGCATCCCAAAACTCCGCCAGAGATATTTGTGGACGCTCCACGCAGCAAACTGTATCGCTGTAAACCGCAGGCGGTTGCAGCAGAGCCGGAAGAGGAGGTGGAAACGCTTAAACGAATACCAACATCAAACACGCGGCAGTTCTTCTCACTTCTCCATGAACGCCAACCCGATGACGGCTGAGCAATGAAATGTGAGCAATGAAATGTGAGCGCCTCCCGCCGCCATGCACCGAACACTGGTCCAGTAGGGAATTTGCTTTCGGCCAAGTGTTCAAGTGCCTGAAGCATGCTTTCCCATATAAATACCAACCCTCAATGCGAGCATCGACGTTTACCATTCCAAAAAAGAGTATCTAATCCTCAAACGTGATACTGAGCCATGGGTGTACATAACTATGTACGTGTGTGTCTGAATAAAACTGAAATAGTCAAATGATCTGTACAAAAATATTAGGTTATTTCTCGAAATGCGTAAAAGTAGTCGTGGCATATTTTCGCAGGATTCAGAAGAAACTTAGGCATCCAGTATCTACACAACCTCAAACAGCCTGTGCATTGTAAAGCGATGCGATTGCTGGTCCCGAAAGTGATTTCCCAACATTCGATCTTTGACCTGAAAATAATAAGTCACTCGGCTAAAGCGCAATTATTGAAAAATGGTTGCTTCCAGAAAGAGTTTGGTAAAAAATATAATTTAGCTCAAATTTTGGTCGAGCTTTCCATAAATTTTTGTTCTCCATTTTGATGGGTCTCATTTTCACCTCTTATTGTACCTTAATGTCTTCATTAGGGGTGTCAATACCGGGGTACCACTGTTTTTAAAGTACCAAAAGTCACGTGACTAATTTTGTTTTGAGTAAAATCTAGGAAACAATTTATTATACTGAATCTGAATACTGTAAATTAGCAATACTGTAAATTAGCAATTATCTCGAATAATTTCGTGCGTTTTATGTGAATTTTCCGTTTTAAATATGGCAATGCTGGTCAAACTCAGCTTGCTTACGAAGTTTAATCGGGTATTTTTTATACACTCCAGTTGAAATTTTTATTTTGTATATTTTTTTAATTTTATTTTGATTCCTACTGCAAATTAACTCAGCCTGTCTATCTTCACTTTAAAAAAAATAATTTACTTGAGCAAGAACCAGCAAAAGTAAGGTGGCCATGGGTTTAAGATGTGCATCAGAAATGCAGCTAAAAATCCAACTTCGAAGACTAATAAATAACTTTTCACGTAGCTCAAATAATTCACAGTTTTTACAATTGAATTTAAATTCAACTTCCGCCATAAATCTTCCACTAAATTTGTACTTCCATGCCATTTATTTAGTACAAAGCTAGAAAAGTAGGGAGTGTGGCTCTAAAATTGCAATAAATTCGTTTGCATATGAGTAAAAGAATGTATGTATGTGTGCGTGTGTGTATGTGTGTGTGTGTGCGTATACTTATCTTGCTATGCATAAATCGCACCAAAAAAACTACAACTTCCGCTCTTCATTACGCGGCGTTACGCACTGTAAAAGCCTGCTAAGTATGTATGTATGTAAATACATTCTCATACGAGTATGGTTGAATGTTTGTGTGTATGCGAAAACATGCGTTTCTTGATTTCATCTGAAGGAGAATGCATGGAGGTAGCTTTGCATTATTTTCATTACGCACGAAAACCAAGCCAAGTGTGGATTTCAAATTTAGCACCTAAAATGAGATGTGCTACACATGTGTATGCATATATGTATGTAGAATCATATGTATGTATGAAGAGATATTCATCTATATGTTAAAGAAGCTAGTATATCCTTGAGTTTAACACTTGACGGCTCACGAGACTTGCAAAATATCGGCTTAAAGTCTACTTTAAATGCACCTACGCAAATTTTGTGCAACAACATCTTCATATACTTACTTGTATGAATATATACGTATGTGTGTATATGCAAAAACATTTTTCGAAATTGCACGCACTTTGCTGTAAAATAGTTTGCATTTGTACTAACCCAGCAAAAAATGCGACCATAAAAAAATAATCAAAAGTATTTTTACAGGCTTGTCACAGATACCCAGCGAGGCTGGGACGCGGCGGGCATTATACAGCTCCCCAGAGCTTTTGTCGTCACAGACGACGAGCTCTACACTCCGTTGAAAACAACCAACATCCACACACGACGCGAAAACATGCAAATAAACTCACTACTCCACTGATACTTGGGAATTATATTTATCACTTTTGGCTAATTTTGCGAGGGATCGGATCTATGCTCCTTAAGTTTTTTCCCTATTCGTATGGTACCGCATGGAGCCTTTTTCATCGACCTTCAGCGCTTTGTGGCCGCTGCCTTACCATAAAGGTTGACGTCTAAGTCTGACATTATCGTCATATCCCTCGCGAGTTCTCTTAAACCTTCGCAATGTCCTCCTTCTTTTGAGACCTGATCAACTCTTAACGGCAAGGTGATCAAAGGTAGCAAAACTTGAATGAACAAAATTCTCATTTATTTATGTTAGTTGGTTTCATAATGTGTCCCACCGGTGGCGAAAAAATGGAGCATCCACCCGGGTAAGGCTAATAGGCTCCGAATATTTGCCGGTATCCGGACACCTTGCATCGCCACTGAAAACAGAGTGCGAAGGATGGTATTTGGCTAAGAAGTTGCCATTCTTAGGTGTGACCGCCGGGAGACTACTTGTACTTTTTTAAAGTCTGGGAAGTTTTAAAAGCTATTTTGTTTGTTCTTTCGCTACTTTCGACGCTGGGTATTTATAGTAAATATAAGTGCAAATATGTGCGTACAAATCAAATACTAAAATTGCCAAGAGAAATAAGTGTGTGCACTGTGGGCAAGAACCTTACGAAGTGGCGTCGGTTTCCTTTTCCTGTTCTTGCGTGCGTGCGGAATTTGAACTTATTTCTGCCCAACTTGCAAAATTCTTAAGGGACTTAAGGAGAAATGTTTGCCGAAACGTAACCAATCAATATAATGCAACGGAAACGGAAATCGAGCGAACGGAATACTGAGTTTTTCTTCTTTGTACGAGTCTGTTCTTTAAAAAAATTGGAAACGCCATAAAATTTCACTTCAAAACGAAATCAGTAACAAATAAATATAAGAAATGAATAAGGTTTTTTTGGAATTCAAGGTTCGAGATATCCTCATAAAAGCATCTACTTGATATTTTGGAACCTTTAACATTGGCAGAAATTCTATCCTGAAATGATTCGATTATTTAGTTTATATGAATCCTCTATGATTACTTCTTATTGATTCATTGTTAAAGCCTACAAAACCAAAAAGCGATTTGGCAGCACAGGTTTAACCCACATTCAGAGGTTAACTCTTAATTTTCGGATGCCAGGTAAACGTCCTAGTGTAGAAGAAAAAAAAAAACAAAATGCCAAAAACTATACCTTTTTTTATTAACCCTCATTGATACCCTCAATATTGTGTCACTCTTAAGGGCCTAACCTGCTGCATTCGAGATAGTAAGAAATCGATAACGTTGTATTGCTCGTTTGCTAGAATGTTTTCCAAATTCCAGAAAAGGTGTGTATGGAAAAATGTCTGCATTATTGTTTGCTAGTAAATGTTGCAAACATATTCTTTTTTTCAAAATAAGCTTACATATTTCGTGATAGTCTTATTATACAACATAGAGAAACATTTGCAAGACATCTTAACAAGTTCCAGTTCGGCGATTATAAGTATTTTCAAACAGCGAAGAAGTCGATATAATAAATATTTGATTAACAAAACAACAAAAATATTTCTTGTCTCGATTTAAGCGGTTATTGCAAGTGACTACTGGTAAGTAGATAGGTAGTTAGGTGTGGCAGCCAAGAGTCAAAGGCTCGCTATGATACCATAAGCCTTTTGATGACCTCACCTTGCTTAACCACTTAGAACTCTTGATGAATCTCGTCAAGCATCTTTGGTTTATATCCAACATTTCTACGAGTTCACCAAAGAGACCTCCTTTTCCTCGTAATTTCTGCAGCTTCTAGAACTTCTGTAAAAGGGTAATCCAAGACGCCTCGCATGCTTAGCTATAGAGCAATGCCCTGTTAGAACGCCAACTACTAGAGATATATCGTCGCTTCCAAGAGAATATAAACTACGAGACCGTTATCGATCCAATCTGGGCCAAGTTGGTTTAGAGTTGCTTCTGGTAGTACTTTCCATCTAGTTGTCATTTTTATTAGTATAATCAAATTTCTTTGGAAACAGTTCTCTCATTATTGACCGGAAAGAATCTGCTTGTTCGTCCCCGTCCTCGCAAGTTGGTCTATTAGGTTCCTCCGACCAGAAACCCAAACGAGGCTACATAAGCCTGTTCTGCTTGGCGGCAGTCCAGCACTATTTTTGATTTAATCGTAATTAAACTCACAGCTTTAATTAATGC
Organism: Philophylla caesio; assembly: GCA_963971545.1. Lineage (NCBI taxonomy): Eukaryota > Metazoa > Arthropoda > Insecta > Diptera > Tephritidae > Philophylla > Philophylla caesio. The sequence goes on along the minus strand of OZ020604.1, from coordinate 218,936,570 downwards.
TCGGCTGTCACTAAAGATAAAAACCATCCTTACCTTTTAAGACGGATTGGAGATTTTCTGCAGCAGTTTTAATAACTTAAAACTTAGCTTAAAAAACACTACAGTAATCCGGCGACTAATATGAGTAAGTCAGAACCCTCCCCCCCGTGAAAACCGCAATAATTCCAGATTTATTAAACAAATTGGGATTTTTAAGACGAAGTTTTTATCCGGTGCAAGAACTTCGACAATGTTAACTATATTGGAATGATCCCTCCCATCTTCGGCCTGTTGTTGTTGTTGTTGTTTGGGAAACATGAATACTCATCCTGTGAAAATCTTATATAGAATATTAAATTCCCAAAATGGGCCAAAGCGCGGCGGTTCTATAGATTATTGCTACATAGTATTTATTTATCTGTTTGTGTATGAATATATGTTCTTGCTTTACCCCAGGGTGGCGCCTAACGTCCGCGTTAAAGTGTATAATGTATTTTTTTTTTTTAAACTTTATATAATATAATTACTCAAGCGCAACGAAATAAGTATTACGATTACTTACACATTTACTCTATTTGCTGTGTTTGCTGTGTTTGTAGTTATATCTGTATATATTTACATATGAAGCACACATCTCTCGTCCATATTCGCACGCTCACAGCTAAAAGTTTGGCCATTCCATATTTTCATGGCTTGCTTACGCACTTTGTTGTGCCCTGCGCCACGCTTTCCCCCTCCGCTTCCACTCACCTAACACCAACTCGACTTGTTTGGCCGCATTTTGAACTCATCGACGCCACGCATCGGCCTCCGTTGGCCACATCCATGAAAAGCGAGAATAAAATGTCCGCCTAGCAGCAAGAACGTGCGCCTTTATGTGTGTGTGTGTGTGTGAGAAATTGCACTAATTTCGTTGCCGAGTTGATTGTGTGGCAAAGTTACTTTTTTGTTGCATATTTAGTGGAGCACGTAGCTTGGTTTGCAATTCCTATTATGTAATATAGACATTTTGTATACACTGGAAGGGGGCAGTGCAATGTAATCTCTATTCGTTGGGCTTATTTCATTGTTTGCCCATACATTTCTGCAAATAAATTCTAAATAAGCGGGTAAGTGTGTGTGTGTGTGTGTGAGTGCGAATGCGAATGCGAATGCGAATGCACCTTCGAGGCTCTTTTCACGCCACATTGAAAATTTTCCACAAGAACACCCTTTTTGCGCAATTTGATGTCAATGCGTTTTTAGTTTAACACACACATAGAACGTTCGATGGCATACAGCACGCACTTTTGTGGCACATTCCGGCCTGCTCACACACACAACCACACGCACACACACACACACGCACATGTATTTGCAATTGCACACTTAAATAAAGGCTTTCTTTATAAATAAATAAATAAATAATGCGTAAATCGTTGTATAATTTAAAAGCGAGTTATTTTTTAAGCCTTAGCACGCAGCCCCTCACATTCGCATGAACATTAACATAGATGTACATATGTATGTACGTATGTATGGTGTGTATGTTTGTATGTCTGTGGATGGCATGCAATTTGCCTTAAATTTTATTGACACTAAAAATGTGACTAACGCTTTGGCCGCAAATTACTTAATTTCATCAACGCTCCGCGAAAAGTGCAGAGAATTGATGTGAAGTGATGGGTTGAAGGGCGGAGGGGCGGAGGTGCGACATCAGAAGTCGTTAACTCAATTCTTTTTGCAAAAATATGTAAATATGTTTGTTAATATTTTGGTATGTTTGTGAGCCTCTTGAGAATTTCAACTATTTGGAATCACGCAATTTGCCAGTTAACGATACACAATTTTATTCTTAAATTGGCTATAGTTTCAAATGTCAACAACTATCAAGTGCTTGCTTTTTTGAATTATCTGTTAGTTTTTTTTTAACGACAGCAAAGTTTTGAATAATAAATTTAATTGATCGAAGACCTTCTTCGCTATTTACTCTATTCGCGAGCAAGCTATTGAAGCCCTCAAAGAGAATATCCAAGTAATTTTATTTTCAACTAAAAACTCAAACTCACACAAATCGATTTCTAATCACAAACAAGAACTATTTCGAACAAATTATTGTTTATATATAATATATAATTTTGGCGGTTACACTATATAGCTCAGTGTTTGGCGGAGCTTCTCCTACCATTTGTGGTGTGCACGCACCGCTATCAACTGGACCACAGCGGCCACCTTGGTTAATTTCTATTTTAATTTGATTTGGCTCTAAAAAATAAAATTTTAAAATACTTAAAAACGTCATTGAGAGAACTTTTCAACCTTACTAACTTACTTATCATGGAAGAAACTAAAATTTCTTCGCCTATGAGTTGATTTTTTGTTTGCAGCAGCTCTCCAAACAGGGGCAATCTTTTGTATAATTCAATAATTGTTTATTATTTGTCACAGCTATCACCTTCTGCTAAAAATTCATTTGTTTTTCTACTATTAAAGCTTTTTACATATTTATATGTACGTTATTTAAGGAACAACTTTTTTAAAAAGAAATACTTACTTACTTTATTTCACTGTTGAATTCTCGTTCCTGAAAGAAAGCGAACTTTTTACATTTTTCAAAATGATAGTGCGATTTAAAATGGAAATTCGACTAGCAGAATATTGAAATTGTACTTTCTGTTTCTTTCTGTTTCTCTTTTTATTACGCTTTTTTTTTTGTAAACGCTTAAAGAAATAGTTTGGCTTATAATTTTTTTATTTTATTTGATTTATTTTATTTCTTTATGATTATGACCCTTTTGAGCAAGTCAGGATTATCACTGACGTCATTCAAGAGCTCCTGAGTGAAGCTCAGGCGGCGGTTCGTCTGATAAAAATTCATACGCAACTTCTCCTTTGGTAATTTGACGGTTTTCAAAAACAATTTTCTTCACAGCTTCGACGATGTCTTCTGTTGTTTATTTGCTGGGACGTCCAGAACGAGGTTCGTCGTCGACATCTTTTCAGCCTTCTTGGAAGAGTTTGTACCATTTGTTAAAAATTTTTTTTTCTTAGAGCAGATTCTCCGTACGCCACTGCCAATAATCGATTCCATTTTTCATACAATATTTTATGGAAATTCTTTGCTCCATTTTTATAATAATAGAAAATCGCCGAGCCCAACAAAACACGTACGTATGTACTTGAAACTGTGAACATACTGTACATATGTTCGGGACCAGTGTACCAACACAACAAAAATTACAAATCGATAATCGAATGAACGCCACCCGACAAATTTGGAAAGGTTAACTCACTTTTTGAAGACACCTCGTCTAACATTCAAATCTCAAACTAAAAATATAAATTTTATTAAAAACTTTAATTCCACAAATTGCCTAAGTTTTTTTTTCTCTGTTACATTTATTTGATGTATTTAGAATTGTGTGAACCTGAAAATGCTAAAATATATTATTTTGATATTCGAAAGCTGCAAATAAGTTCAAGGTTATTATTTACATATGTACATATGTGTATGTTTGTATGTACATACATGGATTAGGTTAGTTAGGTTAATTGCATACATACATAGTACATATGTATGTATGTATGTTTGTATCTGATATTTTCACTTTCGTCCATGCGTCAAAAACATGCATCTAAAATATGTATTTTCATTAATTATTTTGCAGAATAAGTGTACATACTTACATACATAAGTGAATATATCCCTGCAGTAAAAAAGTATCAATTGCTAATGATAACTAACTTTTAAATAACTACTTTGGGATAATTACAAATAAGTATTAAATTTTTATCAAAATCATTAATACTAACTTCTAATTTGTTAAAGGTCGTACATAAGAAACCAAAACGAATGGCTCATTTTCGCTTCGTAAGTGAAAATATGTAGGTGGCAGCAGAGTTGGCTATGACGAAATTCAGCTGTCAAACGAATTTGATTAAAAACGGACGGAGAAATATTAGCTTAACACAAATTTTAAAAAATGTAAGTAAAATTGTATAAAATGTGTTCTAGTGGACGTAATTAGCGTAAATTGTTAGATATATACACACACAGACAGTTTTACATTCACAAAACTAATGTATTCATTTTAATTCTAAAATAAAACGCAGATGATGGTCTGCGATTCCGGGTCCAATCCGTACTATCGTAGAAAAGCGATACTCTCACATAGCAGCGTCCAAAGAAAGAGGGTTATAGATGTAAATATATAACAAAGTACATAAATATGAAATGTCATACAGTTTTACATCAAAGTCTTTTTCTGTATTTTTTTAGAAATATATTTTATATTATTAACCCATTTTGTACAAAATTCACAAAAATTATACAAATTTAAAATAAATTCACAAAGTGTTCACACTTTTTAATCCGAATTTTTGAAAACTAGAATTATACGAGTAAGTGCAAATTTCAAGGCTCTAAAATTTTTTTTTAATGTTTAGTAATTACTATTACTGGCGGTGTTGAACATTTTCTTCCTTACAAAATGAAATAAAAAAAAGATTTTACATAAAAAATAATGGTAATATTGTATAAAAAAGTATTAATTTGAGTTAAATTAGTAAAGGCAACAATGCTTATTATGCTTTTAAAAGATTTAATTTTATTGTTTTGAATTAAATTATTTGCATTTTCTGATGTAATTTAATTCAAACGGATCTTTAAAGTTTTAATTTTTTTTTGTTTTTTAGCTTATTTGAAACAAATAATGAAATAAATAAACAGGTTAAAAAACAACAAAATAAAATAATATGGTTGAGCCAGCCCAACAAACAAATGGAAAGTATACAATAAATTTGTACAAACAACAGTTGTAAAGGAAAATTAGAAAATAGCAACAACTCACACAGCGTAAGCTTAGATGAGCCTGTTTAGATGCTGGCCTAGTTAAGGGTTAAGTGGTGGCGCGGGTTCGACTCCTGCGAAAGCCGTGAAGAAAGAAGTCTGATGAGCAGATGTGGTGATCTCCGAAATAGTACTAAAACATCTACCACTTTGGGTGTTGTTGTTTTTTCTCATTCAAATTAGATATAAATAATTTATTGTTCTCCAATAATATTCTGACTAAATTAAACAATATTAATTAGTTTTGAATTTAATATTAAAATAAAATTGTAGCATACCAAAATACAATTTTTCTTTTACTAACGGATGGGTAAAGTTTCATATTAGTAATGCATAAATAGTTAAAATGTAGTATGATATACATAACTAGTTAATAGTACCAGTATTTGTTGCTTTTATACCTCGAAATAAAAATAAGAATAAGAAATAGTTCTAAATTTGTTTTTATGCCTAAAAAATGAAAAAAAACTCAACTTAATAAAAATACACAACAATTTTACAAATAAATAATTTAATAAAAGATAGCGATCATCCATTTAGAATTAATTCTTACAATAGACATTTTAAAATAGACTCCAAATGAAACTTTTCCCTTATAGTCCCCCATCATGCTTTCAGTATACTGGCCTTCGTAACGTCTCTCAAATTCGATTATATTTTGATAAAAGCGTTCTCCTTGTCCCACCGAATAAGCTCCCATATTATCTTTAAATTTATCTAAATGAGAATGTAACGAGGTGCATCTTTAGAGACATTCTACTTAAGATGATGGAGAAATTCGTAATCATGTCAGTGATCAGCGCGTCATAATTGTCAGTCTTATGGTTTGCAAGGAAATCATGCACTACTGCCTTAAAACTGTTCCAGGCTTTTTTCTTCGGGAAAATATCACAATCCATAACTTTTTTTATTTGAGAGCCTACAAAGATTCCAGCTTTTATTTTCGCCTCTGAAAGCTTTAGAAACAAATCTTTAAATATTTTAAAGCTTCGGACTCATGATTAAGTTCCTTTACAAATTGTTTAATAACACCCAATTAAATGGCAGCATTAATATAGTTTTAGGATCGACAATTGCTTCTTATTTAATATTGCATTTGCCCACTTCGTAATCGGTACATACCGGCCAATGTTTTTGTCGGTAGTAAGCAGCATCATTCCTACTATCCCTTGCATTCTAGTCAAAAAGCACACCATCTTTAAGTCTCCAATAACTTTCCACTTGTATTCCATATACATACATACATATTTAATTGCCGTTAATAGCATTTTAATACTGCAAACCCATACTGTCGTACAGAGCGAGCGAGCGATGCAAGCACAATCATCTCCTGTGCTCTTTCCTCTCTTTCGACGGCAACAGCGCGCGCAAAAAAACCCGACATTATATGGGCGCGAAAATCAAAAATGGCCAAATCGCTATAATTGCTTAAAAAGCTAATATTTTAGATTTGTAATCGCCCATTCCCATATGTATTTGCTTATAAAAAGTAAAACCTATGCGCAAAAAAAAAATGTTTGTTGACCGGTGTAGTCAGCACTGGTACTTTTGAATATAATTTAAAGTAACTTTTATATTAGTTTCATTTAATGCAGGGATAACAAATCATATAAATAATATATGTATGTATGTATGTATGTATGGATGTATGTATGCGTATACAATTCTGCATGCATCTATAATTTATTTTGATTACCTAACATTGGATTATACAAACATAATATGTATGTACATACATAATAAATGCAAAACTCCAATTATGCACACATTTTGTGATACTGACCTCTGTTGAGCTCCATAATTCTATTATGGCTCACGCAAATATTCAAATATATGTTCATACAACAACAGGCTTTTCAAATCAGCTTAGAACACACATACATATGTATGCGGTCACACATACTCGTACATACATACATACATGCATTTGTACATATTTGTCTGCAAAGCTACGAAAATTGCATCAACTAAAAATAAACACAACAGACCACAAACGGGCGGCCAGCAGCCAGTCGGCCAACCAGTCAGCCAGCGAAGCAGCCAAGCAACCAAGCAACCATTCAAACAGGCGGCCAACGAGCCACATACTTACATACTCGTATGTATGTATGTGTGTAAATAACGCTATCATCACAATGACCATGAACTAAATTCCAAAGTCAATTGGAATTTTTCGGTTTAGGCTTGGATGCGCGTTGCCGCTGCCGCCGCCGCCGCCGCCGCTGTCGTCTGCGCCATTGTTTGCGAATTTTGTGAATGAATTTGCGCGCAGGCACAACAACAAAACCACAAATAAAGTTTACAATCGCCAGGTACAAACACACACACACACACACACACACAATTAGATGTATGTGCGCGTATGTGTGAGTGAGTGTTCGATGCATACATTTGACTGCATAAGCAAAGCGCGCCGCCGGCATTAGCACTAAGCTCCATCTAATTCATTCGTGCAGCTGCATTTCATTCAGTCACGCGCGCCCACCTGTGAGTGTGTGGGTGTCTATGGGTGTGTGTGTGGGTGGGACCAGCAGGAGCTATATACTACTGCTAATGGGCCAATAATGCCTGCAAGCAACCAGTTGACCGAATGGTCGCTGCGCTCAGTTGCTGATCATCTAGAGATGCAAGTAAATGTTGCCTGTTGCACGTTGCACGTTGCACATTGCCGGTATCGCACATGTGGCATGGTTGTACGGTGGTGTTGTCTATTATTGCGTTTGTTGTTGGTGTTGTTGGTGTTGTTATAGGCGTTGTGGCAATTGCATGTTGTCGTGCATCTGCAATTCGGCATCGGCGAATGCCAGATTGTCTGGACTAAGCACAGCACATATTTAAATACATACATACACGCATATGAGTATGTATGTATGTATGTATGTAGATTGTATGCGAATAGCAGTGGGCTGGGCAAATGTAGGTTGAATGAAAGCGAAAGTGTTGCACGCTGCACGACACGACACAATCAGCAAAACACGGCTCACATCCAAAGTGGTTATTTGTGGTTGCAAAGGTCATCTGATACTGGGAGAGCAATGTTACATTTTAATGCTTAGGTGTGTGGAGCAAATGGTAATTGAACAAATTAATTTTAATTCTAATGCTTTTCAGTCGGTGAACTTAATAATTGTGAACCTTCATTACACCATTTAGTGATGAAATTAATGAGCTTGGAACCTCTACTTGCTATGTTTGAGAAAACACGTTGCACGAATTTGAATAAGGCTGAAGGAACTGGTTTAATGAATTTTACATTTCTATTTAAAGGAAAAAGCAAATGGTGATATTCAGGCTTCTCAAACGACCTTAAAATAAAATTAGAGCCTGAATAGATTTAAACTTAATTTGTGTCAGACTCTAACCATTTCGATCATCAGTCAGTATTATTAAGGATGCGTACGCCAGAATTACAGAAGCACTTCTGTGAACCGTTCCATACCAAAAGACGTTCGCGCCATACCGAAAAGGGCTCTCAATGCACAATCTGCATTATTCTTTGGATAATAAAGCCACGCAACCTGCCAAAACTTAGTGTGGGAAATCGAATGCGAAAGACGCCAAAAGGCATAAATGTTCACATTGCCACCTTAGAAATTTTTAATACTTAGGTGAATACGAATTCGTTTTATGGCCTGCACTTTAGATTAAAGATCGGACTGGGCAGCTATAAACACAGCTTCATCAGTATTGACGAAAAAATCTTATAGATTTAAGGTTAAGTGAGGATTATGTAAACTAAATACTACAACAACAATAAAAAGTAATAAAATATCTGCTCAAATGAAATTGGAAGCAAGTGAATAGATGGAGATAAGAGCAAGGCGGAGACTTATACGTTTATTCCCACAATGCAGCGCACTAGTAACAGTAATCTATTATACTTGGATTATTATAATATGAGCACTGTTTAAGCTTTTTTCTTCCCAAATAAGCCAAATTTATTTTAACATGGAAGAAAGTCACAACACCCCTCACAAAAAATATTATAAAAAACCAACGGTAATTCCTAGCCACTTGTAACATTCACATTGTTCTACTAGAATTCAATGGGCTATACAACTGCATTCTCAAAAAAATTCTAACACGTCTGTGACAAAAGTTCAAAATAAATACATTTTTTTTTTAATATTTTTGAGCCGATTGGTTTGTTTGGAAAATTATTAGGAAAAAACAACAATACTGAAAATCACCACATTTCCTCATCAGACTTCTTTCTTCTTGTTTGTTTAATTTATTTTTAGTTTTCTACAAACTTTTAAACTTGGATTTGTCTGGTTTATGATGAAGAATGAACTGAATTTTTATTGAAAATTCTTAAAAATAAATAAATGAATACAAGTGGCAAATAGTTACATACATATATGATTTTGAGTTTGGTTGCTTGTGAAAAGCACAACATATTGACATGCATAAAGTATTTCCGCGCTATTTTAGTTCTAATTAATTAAAATATTTTTCTAGTAATATGTATGTATGTAGGTACATATGTATGTATATGGTTCATTCTCTAAGAAAAATCATAATAACCAATTTTTTAAGCTATTAACAAAATGTACAATGATTTTACAAAGTTTTATCAAAATTTCGAAATTTAAAAATAAAAAGTTTTTTGCATTTTTTGAGTATGCCGCTTTTGGCGCATTAAATTTTAGTGCCAGAAAGTGCAAGTTTTAAGTGTCTACAAGTTATAACGCATTTTTGAAATTTTTTTTTACTAGAAATTTTCCTTCATACAACGCAAAACCGCGATTATTTTTTATATGGAAGGAATTACAAAAGAGCTTCAGTAAAAAAATTGTCAAAAATCAGTGGCAATTTGTAGCCACTAGAAACCTGAACTTTCTAACAATTTTTTTTTAAATTTCGGAATTATTATGAAATTTTGATAAAGGAATTCTACATTTTTTATGAAATGAAAAATTTTTGTATTATTAAGTTTGTTTAAAAATTAGCGATATTAAAATTTAAAAATAATTTTAAATAATTGGCGGATAAATAAATTGTACAAATGTGTCAATATGTGTTTGTGTCATAATTTGTGAACAGAGTGTACAAGTATGTATATATGTATATGTATGTATGTGCATATGTATAAATGTATGAACAAAATATAATTTATACACCCACTTTCCTTTATTCAATTCTCTCTCTCGTGTCTTTAAAGTTCAGCTAGACAAATTTCGTGCCAAACTTCGTACAAACAATACGTAAATACCCGAAACAGCTCTAAGCCATTTCACAGCTATTAATGTTGCAACAACAGCTTTGCGGCAAATTGTTCAGCCATGCAGTTTGGTCTTGGTCTGTCGCAGCGCAGCAAAATGCATGGAAAATTTGATAATTTTACAAACTTTGCCCTTCCATTGCAAAAGCAGCAGCAACAACAAGGGCGCAAAGCGTCTAATTGAGGGATAGATCCGAAAACCAAACTGTGTTGTTACCAGTTTGTATGTATGTATGTATGTGTGTATGTGCGAATGCAGTTGCCAAAAAGTTGTAAAGTGTTTTGTGAACACCACAGCATCGGTTTGTTGATCCACCAGAACCACATGGGTCCCATCAGCAAATTCTACTTCAACTTCATACATAAGAAACGAGTATGTATGTATGTACATACCCTATAAGCAATTCGATAGTCGACTACAAAAAAAAAAACACACTTGTAGTTAACTATTATAAGCTAACTATAACTTAACTACAATGTAATGCAGAACTTGCCCAAAATCGAAGAATGCTTTTCTATGCAGTGGCATTTGCGTTTGTTTTTGACAATTTTGTATTTTTCAATTTTTTTAAATTTTACTAATTTTTCATATGTATGTACATATGTATGTAAGTACGTGTATATTGTTTACTATGTACATATAAGAATTTTATTAGCTAACTTATATTCAACTAACTTTAATTCATGCAGAGTCGAACAATTGCTTACCGCCTTGAACATCGCCATGTTAAAATAGTCAGTTGACTTCATTAGAAATAATCCAAATATCAACGACAACTAGTTGCGAAAAAGTTAGTTCAAAACGTAAAAGTATTAAAAATTAATTGAGTTGCCGGCAGGGTATCTACATTCGCAGTGCAATTTTGCTTCTTGCCACTTTTAGATTAACTCGCTGTTAAGCAACCAAATAACCTCAAATGAAATTTGTTCTTTTGGAAAAGTTTGAATGGTTTTGTTTTGACTATTAGACAGCAGATTATGTAATTTGTACCATTAGAATATAAGCGCTTTTATTGTTAGCTTGGTTATGTGATACATTTTAGCTAATTCGAATTTACAGCTTGACTTATATTATATTATATTTGTTTCATATTTAAATTATTAAAATATATTATATCAAAAAAAAAAATGTAAAGAAGAAAGAGCTATCATATTTCTCTAAATCTTGTCGACTAATTAAAAGCGAAACAAACATTTGACAGTTGTATTTTTATCTAAGTAACAAGGACTTATATGTTTATACATATTTAAATAAAACGATGTGCATATATATTTATTTAAGAAGTTTTATTAAAATTAATGTTAACTACAAAATTAAATTAAAATCATATCTCTCGTCACGCATTTGTACCGTCGTTGGAGGATAATGCTTCTTGCCGTACATTCATTGCGTTCTCTGGCATTCCCCCTTCAATTCATTATCTTTATTAGCGATATGATATATCAAATTGTTTTAAGAATTCTCAATTTCTATTTCATGCTGATGATTCGAATGAAATATTTATTTATTATTTATTCAGTTAATGAATACAAAATTCTTACTGGCTATGCTAACTAAATGAGTAACATGAAAACTTATGACTAATACAAAAGTAGGTAACTTGTATATTAAAGTAAGTCTTAAATTAAATTATTAAACACCAATGCCGGAAGCGATATATCAATGTCCACGATATGATTAAGATCATTTATCTCTCTAAGGGCACGTCAAATTGGAGCATTCATAGAGTACAGTGACTTCGAATAAGGCAAATAAAAAAGGTCAGTATTTCGTAAACTACGTTTCGGTATATTAAAAGGTATTCTCTGCAGAATATCAGGGCAATCAACAACTCGTGCGGGGTATGAAGGTAACGGCTCAGTAAAATTGAGGGATCGTAACGCAAACCTAATAAAAGTCTTTTGGACACGCTCAATTATTTTTATAGGACCAAAGTGAGAAGGTCGCCATATATAGACCGCATATTCAAGGCGTGACCTCACAAATGCACTGTATAGGGCTTTGAGTGTATAGGGATCTGAAAAGTTTGAGATAATTCGACGAACAAAAGCTTACATCGAATTGAAGTTAGATACAATGTAGATCCTTGACCTGAACTACAGATCTAAGAGTATTACCGAGTATAGTGAATAGTGAAAACAGTTTAGTGATCCAATCCCTTTTTATATAAGCTAATAAAATTAAAATCTCTAAACATTAGAAGAACTATACTCTCTCTCACTATTGACTGTCCATTTTTACGAGAACGCATTCAACTTAATATCCCTTCAAGAAGTCTTCGTACTCATCGAGACTTTTTTCATAGAACGAGCTAGAACGCTATATGCTGCGAATTCTCATATTTTAATCAAAAACTAAATTTACATCACAATAAGATTTAAGAAACATTTATATTTTCTAGTTTTTATGTTTTAAATAAATAAATAAATAAAATGTATCAAGTAGAATATTGAAATTTAAAATGTTTATAAATTAAACTTTTATTTCGCTTCTCAAAAAATTAAATTTAGCTATGATTTCTTACGCCGCGTCCAGCGTAGGCACGGGCACGATTTTGCGGTGCGTGCGGGCAAATCGTATGTGGAATGCGGGCAGTGTCCAATTACAACGCATTTATGCGTTAATGCGGGTGACTACAATAAAGATATTATTCGGTAGGAAATGGCTTCGTTTTCGGCTGCTAAAATGTTTTTATTAGAAAACAGTTTATTGAAATTAAAAATATTTTTTTGAAATGGTTAATTTTGTAGTTGTTTATTTACATCTTGAAATATACATTCAGATGTAGGCTCTAGAGTAAATGCACATGAATTTGGAACCGTTTGTTGATAAACGCTGAAGACAGGTGAGTGGGGTACAGGTAAGTCGGAAAAAACAGATGACATAGTTGTGAAAGATGCATGAATTTATTAACTTTGGGCAGCTTCCATTTCTTGTAATAGTACATCTTGGAATTTTCTCCTTACACGAAGCTGTCGAATCGGATCCAGTTTTTTCATGAATGGAAGAAGCGACCTCAAAAAGAGGGAATTTTCATCTTCCGATGCTTCGAGTAAAGCCAACTTTTTGGCTTCGATATCTAAAAGCTTACGCTCAACGCCATTTCCATCTTCATGATTCCCCTTTCTCTTTCGACGAACAGGTGAAGACTTGGATGAAAGGCGTGTTTCAATGAAAGTAAGCTCGTTGTTGTTTACTTCGGCATTTGACACTTTATTGTCTGTTTCAGTTGCATTCGTTTTTTTTGCGACTACTTCGGCATTTGCCACATTATTATCTGCTTTAGTTGCACTAGTTGAGTCTTCCAACACCACCGACAAATTTCCATCTGTTTCTCTTGGGACCATTGTATCTCTGAGGAAAAGCAGGCTTTTGAAATACTGCCACTTTCCAGGATATATTGCTGCTTGGTCTTGTGAGGCGCCCGATTTGCCTTTTGGAATTTTTTTTAATTCTTTACTAAACTGGTCTCGCAAATTTCGCCACTTCTTTTTAGAATCTTCCTCTGAAAATAAAAATATATAAATTGCATTTTTTTCAGGTATCTGGCAACAGGAATATCTTTTAGACAAATTGCTTTCTCATTCAGGATATCGAAGTCATCTGTTGCTTCTATAGTTAAAGAGGTTTGCAAGGCCCTTTGGGGAGTGCTTCAAAAAAAAACATATGCCTGTACCAACCATCGAACATTTTGAAAGGGTTTCAAAAGATTATTTTCAAAAGTGGAATTTTTCAAATTGTTTGGGAAGTATCGACGGAAAAGCATTTCCTCTACGAACATACCTAATGAGGCCTTTCCCTGCGAGGCGACTTGAAAACAATACCAGTTTGTCAAGGGCCAGAATGACAGTATAGTGTGCATTCGGTATAAGTTCTGTCAAATTTAGAATTTTATTGAAAGCAATTGAAACTAATGTTCCAAATCAAGAATGATAGATAACAAGATTACGTAGTCCCAAAAATACCAACGTCAGTGCAGCACCAAATAGAGAAGATAGCAGAGCGAAGAAGTATAGAACGAAAGAACAGAGAGTTAAGCCACTTTTACATAGAGCGGACCATTTAAAGTTTCATTGTTTCATTCCGATATTTCTCTATATTTTCTTAATATTTATGAACATAAGAAAGCAAAATCTTAGCCTTGAAGTAAATTAAAGTGCAAGCATGCATATGTAAACAAAAAACACAGAAATAAATTAGCAAATATTAGGTACGTTCGTTTACAATCTCCAACAGAAAATATCCAACAGCAAAATTCAGCGGAATCGTCTTCTCTTCTCTCACAAAAGAAAAATATCCAAAACAGTACGCGAACGCAAAATTTGCAGAAACTTGCAAATTTAACGAACAGCTGATTGAATTATTGTCCGCATCCAAATATGCAAAATGGAAAACATTGCATTAGTGTTTTCTTGAAACATTCTACTAAGGAAACTTAACCAAACTAACTTTTACTTGCTACTAGCATGTTTAACACTCATATTTTATAATTTTCACCTTTAAAATTCTTAAACAATAATTTCGTAATTATGCGAATTGCAATCATCTGTTTTTGATCAGCTGTTTGACTGTTGGCAAATTTCTGCTGGCAAAAATTTTTCCAGCAGAAACCAACAGCTTCCCCTCAAATTGAAATGTCACTTTGCTCTCTCAATTTCCCCTATTTTGTTAGTTTTTGGCGTACGCGAACGCTAAAAGCTGATAGTTTTCGAAAACTTTCAATAATTATCCGTACCCGAACTTACCTATTATTATAGTATACAATTTCAAGTACTTGTCCCATGTGAAACACACACGCAAGGAAATGGTTTGTTTACAAAAGGGTACTGACGTCACATCTGTCAATTTCGGCAAGATCAAAGTAACGGTACCCCGGAATGCGTCATCTTTAGTTTGCTGCATCGTGGATACTGCGGGCAATATCAAACAAGTTTGATTTTCAAACAACGCGTGCGATGCGGAGACGTCGCAATGTACGCATTATCGCAAAATCGTGCATACTTTGGATATCTACATTTGCCAACATATGTTTGATTTTGTAATCTGCCCGCATTTAACGCACCGCATTTCTCGTGTCTACGCTGGACGCGGCGTTACTGTCTCAGATTTTGCAATTTATAAAACAATATTTTGACCATTCTCTGCCATTTTTTCCAATAATACCTATTTTTTATGAAAATTTGTGAATTTGAAGACTACTTTAAATAGATTGTGGCGTTAATGGCGCTCGGCAGTGGTTACTTCCTCTTCACGACAGTCGGCTCTACGATACCGGAACGACCCGAATTTGTGTTCGACAAAGAGCTGTCATTTCAGCATATTTTATGATTCTACAACAACAACAACAACAACAACAACAACAACAACAACAACAACAACAACAACAACAACAACAACAGTGGTCACTAATATTTTCTATAGCTGCTTATATTTATTGAAGACATTGATTTTATCTTACTTTTTTCGCAATTCACGTTCGTTATAATCAATTAATTAAAGATTCTTGCCATAATTGCTGCGATTGAATTTCATAGAAATTTAATACTTGTATTACTCACACATAAGTATGTATGTATACATAACACATTCCAAGTATATTGCTCATACGCTTTAATTATTTTGTTTACTTACTTTAAGTTTTTATCTAAAACTCAAGTTAGATTTAGTTAGCTTTAGCAAGTATAATTAATTTATATTTGTGGGCATATTTATAAACGTTTTTTTTTTTTGGTAATATACATATATTCTCACTTCATTTAATTTAACATAAACGTCAACTTTTCTTGCAAATTACGGTACACCAAGCACCACAAATTATGTTCATATCATCTACTTTTTCTTCAATGCTTGCTATATTTTCGAAATTATCACAATATTCTACTTTATGACCCAAACCCAGTTGACCATGTGCATTCCAGCCTGCAGCGTACAATGCACCGCATTGCATTTGCAACAGCGTATGGCGTGCGCCTGCATATACCCTTACAGGAACACATTCTCCAGAGTCAACTTCAGCCTGTGTATCAATTCCATCTGCTTGCACGCATTTACAATTCGGCAAATCTAAAACTTGCGGCAACGTGAATACAGCGGGCTGTTTAAATGTTCCAGCATCAGTTGTTTTGAACATACGTAATCCCAATTGACCATTTGAATTGAAACCCCACATGTAAAGATCACCAAAAGCAGAAATCGCAGCGCTATGCCAACCGCCGGCAGCTATAAAATTAATCTGTAAAGACAGTTAGTTTATATCAAGCGCTTTAATATAAATAATAACACATACTTTAATGCCTGCAAGGGCTTCTATCAGCAGTGGCGCTTCCTCCACACGCAGCACATCCTGTCCCAATTGGCCCCGACTACAAATTCATACATTACCATACAAAATTATATTAGTATCCAAAACAAAAACTATGCTATAGTGTACACTTACAATCCGTTGCCCCAACTGTAGATATCACCATTAGTGCTAAGCAGCAGTGCATGTTCGAAACCACATTGTAATTGTTGCACACGAAAGTGCTTTGGAAATTGATGGATTTTGCTAGGCAAGCTATAGACTGCATTCGCCGCGCTAACAGCCGCAGTAATGTTAGAACCACAAGCGATGTGTGTGATTTGTAAGTATTCTTCTCGCTCTATTGGCAACTTCGGTTCGCCAAAAATTGTGCGCTTCACTGGTAATGCCGGAACTTCGACATTAAATTTCAACTCCTCAAGATTTGCACCGATTTCAGGACGTATTTTAAATAATTTACCGTTTTTGCATAGTGCAAGACAAAATCTATCACAAGCCGCCAATTTTGTGATACTTTCCGGAGCTCGTGTGCAAGTTGTTGCGTTTGGTGTACTGGATAAGAAGCCGCATAGAACAATTTGATTTTCTGTGGCATATGCGGTGTAACTCCAACTAGCAGCGATGAGTAAAGTGCCTTGCTGAGCGGTCGTTAAACTTTCTAAAACGATATCTAACAAAAAACATAAAAAAATTACATCAACATTATGCAACATTGAAAAAACATCGCACCTGTTAAAGCATTTCCGCTTCGTTGACGATCGCCGCCGAACTGTCCAAAGCCATTGAAGCCACTAAAAGCAAACATTGGCATCATTCGCAAACTAAATGAGTTTGTCTCTCCAATTTACTAGATTTAGCTTACTCATACGGAGGGTAGTGAGTAAGAACTAAAATAATAAATAAGCGGCTGTCTAGATACGCAATTCAAACATAAAAAATAGAGCACACCATTGTATTTACCCGCTTCCTATACACCTCCTCCGCGCGACCTTTGTCAAATAACAAGCCTCGTTCGCCGTTGCTGCCCCTGCCTCTGCACTTGTAAGCTAAACCGCCCCTTCATATACACTCATATGTCACATATAATGTATGAATGGTATGATGCGTCCGTTGTTTGCCCGCTCGGTTAGTCTACATTCATTTGCTGATTGAAACGGTTATACTTATTTTTGCATAATCAGCTGTGATCACAAAGAAATTCTTTACTACAAACAATTAATTTGATTCACCGTTCACGTACAGATTTTCAGCAGTTGTAGTATTACTTCAAGGAATGGCAAGTAAAATGTGAAAATGTAAATTGTTTTGAATATTATAAAACATACCATGTAGTCGTTTCAAGCATAAAGTTCGATATTGGAAGTTGTGAAATGGTGCAGTAATTTTAATTTTCGTTTGTTTACTTCGTGTACGTTGTCACGGAAACATTACAACTTCCTGGAGCGGAACGCTTAAATGTTAGTGCGCTTATTGTAAAAAAAATATATGTACATATATATGCTCATACACATACATACATAACCCAACTGACGAGTGACCTTTAAAAAAGGGGGTTTAACTGACCGACTCAGGCTTGAACGTACGCGCCGAGTTCGCGATGGCGAATTATTAATGGATAATGGAGTGCGTCGTTGTGGATGTGGTAGCGTCGACACCGCCAGCATAACCAGCACTGCGTCTATCGTTGTTCACTGAGTTAAAGTATTGCGAGGTAATGTAACCGCTGCTCCAAGGTTATGTGACAAGATTCTGATCCAACGATCGCCAAGGTGTGCTGGGCGATTGCAAGAAATCGTTAAAATTCAATTTATTTTCGCAGCAGTAAAATTGTTTTGATGAAGCGGATAATTTGCGATATTAAAATAGTTTCCTTAGCTGAGCACCGACAATAGGATGGGTAATTGCGGCAGCTGCTGAAGTGAACTGATTAATGGGCAATATATGTAATCAATAATACAAAAATTAAATAAAACAAGATATTTAATGCAACATTACAAACCACAATAATTGGCGCGACGTTTCAGCTGGCACTGCTAAGTTTGTTTCGGTTTGTTATGGTGAATTTAAATGTCAAATGTGCATTGTTTAGAAAATGTGCAAGAAACAAATATGATAAACTTGGAGAGACATGTGCGATAAAACGAGTTTTTTGAGCGCCATCTATCATCGAATAGTTTTTATTATTATTGGATGCAGCTACAAATACGTTCCAAATTGTTGAAAGATATTAATCAGCTGTTTTGGTTAAACGGAAGTGAAGTTTATGAGCGTTACGCTGTTAGTGTGTATTTATGAAATTTATTTGTAAGGTGCTTAGCTCGTTGATCAATGAAACTTTAAAATATAATATTTGGTCAACAATTGTTAATGCTATCAACCAAAGCCGAAAACCTCTTAAATCGTTGCCTAGCTCACCTCTTTCATATGGCTCACTATTATCTTGCTAGATTACGATTTGCTAGAAGCGTTTTCAATTTTCGCGTTTACATTTTTTTTGTACTTCAAATATTGATATATTTTCTTAAAGTGAAAATTAGAGAAGTACATTTATATGTTTTGTTGTTTTTCACCTATTTTTTATATCATTATTTGTTGGGAAAATTAGAAAAAAAAATACCCAAAGCGGAGAAGTTATAGTTGCTTTTTCGAATATCACCACAACCCCGCATCTGTTTCTGTGTGTGCTATTTCAACTCGACTGTGTAGTTGGTGTTTTTTTCGAACTTTGTATTTCAAACAAGTTCAATCTTAATATTTTTGTTTTCGTAAGTTTGGACACTAATAAGATTTGTAACAATTTTCAAACATTTTCCACTCATTTCTGATTATATTTCTTTTCGGCTTTCCTATGAGTTTTCAATTATTTTTGTGATAATTCAGATTTCTTGAAGAAATTTTCTTACGGAAATTATTTAAATATGTAAAATATGTTACAACTCTTTCTGATGATAATTTAACATACGACTTACTAGCAATCTTGGAACAATTAACGAAAGACAACATCTCAATGCGACGGTTTTCAATACATGTTTTTTAAAAATGAATTAAAGTATAAAAAAAATGATTGAAAGCATACGAAAAACAGGAATTTTCGAAACTCATTTGGATTAAAAAAATTTAATATTTATGTTTACTTTGATGGGCGCGAAAAAAAATTTAATGCATAAGTAACGAAAGGAATATTTTTCAAATTCACATGTAAAAGGAAGGGCGAATTTAGGGTGAAGCCGCTGGATTAAAATTTTTCTTTGAAAAAAAGGTGAAAGAAGAACCCTTAATTGGATTTACGATGTTTGTCAACATTCGTCTTTTATGAATTTTAATCTAAAGCGCAAACAAATAAAAATACACACATAGAAACATATGTAATAACAGGCAATGAAAGAGATTTTAAACACCAGAATTGCTGAAATATTGATGAATATTTTTTACTAAACGTAATCAAATCAGAAACAAAAACTTGAAGTTTTGTGATTGTAAAAATGTGTGACTAGTTGTGCTAAGCAACATATTTACGAATTTATTTTTATTTATGATTTTATATGCTTTCCATGGATCTATTTAAATATTTATCTTATTATTAACACTTTTTAAAATTTTTTGTTTATTTTTTTTTCGAAAACTCTATTGATTTGATATTTCCCCTTCAATTTAATTCAGGGTTTATTATCGCTGCTACGAAAACTACGCCCCAGCCCCGACAAAGAGGCCAGAATACTGTTACTTGGCCTAGATAATGCTGGCAAGACGACAATTCTAAAGCAATTGGCATCTGAAGAAATTTCAACGGTAAACTATTTACTAACCATTTAACAAGTGATATATGCGCACACACATATGTACATACATATGTACATACATTTGTATAAATGAATTTTTTTTTTGCCCCTCAGGTGACACCAACAGCTGGTTTTAATATAAAATCCGTGGCGGCCGATGGTTTTAAACTCAATGTCTGGGACATTGGCGGCCAATGGAAAATACGGCCTTACTGGAAAAACTACTTTGCGAACACGGATGTATTGGTAATGAATAACAATCATAGCAAACAATATGCGATGGCGAGGCAATAAAAATTGTATTGACTTTCTTGTTTCTTTCTGCACAAAGATTTACGTAATTGATTGCACAGATCGCGAGCGTTTATCCGAAACTGGCCGCGAACTCTTCGAATTGCTAATGGACAATCGTCTAAAGCAGGTGCCGTTGTTAGTGTTTGCAAACAAACAGGATCTACCAAATGCACTTACCGCATCTGAGGTAGCCGAAGCGGTGCAATTGGTGCGTTTAGAGGAGCGCACCTGGCAAATAATAGGCTGCTCAGCCGTCGACGGCGCTGGCATCAAAGTAAGTCCATATCTACATTTATACGTACGTACCTACATACATACATATGTTTGTATGCGTATGTAGTATGCAATTATGATAAACATAGTATTTGTTAGCATTTGATAAAACCACCTATATCGACATAGCACTTTTTCATTCCAAGCGCGAAATGTATATCTTAAAAAAAAATGTTTAACTATTATTAATACAAAACTTGAGTGAAAAGAGTCGTGTTTACTAATCTTTAACCGGAGTATTAAATTTGTCGAAGAAGAATAAAATTCGAATGCGTCAAAGAAAAATTTGCTGAAGTTGAATATGTTGTTTTGTCGAAAGTTCACCGATGCGCTTTCTATATGTACATATATATGTATGTAAGCAATATTACATTGCATTATTTTTCACCATTGCAGGACGGCATGGACTGGGTTTGCAAGAACATGAAGAAATGAGCAATTTTATTTATTTTCAATGCTTGTACATAAATATGTACAAATGTAGGTATATGTTTGTATTAGGTAGTATACACTTTTCAACAAAGAAAAACGAAGAGCTTTCAATTGCAATTATAATGTAGATACTCGTAGAATCATGAATTTAAGAAATTATCTACTTAGCCTACGTAGCTCATAACTTTTAGATCATGTTTAATTTACAATCAATTAATATTTAAGATTATTCATCACTGAATGAAATAAAATAAAAAATTAAATTGAAAAAAAGTTGAAGCGTCTCATACTCCGAGAATTCACCAAAGCCACAAAAAACAGAAACAAGCAAATTATAATCTGAGATATTTCATCATTATTATTTAAATAGTATGTGTAAATTATATTTCCTTAAATTGGCTAAATACACGTTTATTTTTAAATTAGATTTACAAGCTAACTATTATTAATTAAAATTATGCAGCCACAGTCAATTCGCTTGCCGATTGCAGCTTTGTAGATCAATCACATCCACAGCTTCCTTTTTTTTTTTGTTTTTTTTTTTTTGATTTTTAAATCCACCCACAAAACTTTTCCCTTCATTTTCACAACTCATTGTGTAAATACTCGGTTGTCACTTTGGCCTCGCCTTCATGGAAACCGCTACAATCCACTGGATATTTGATCTATAAAAAAGCGAAAGAAAAAAAGAATGTTGAGAACAAAAATAAACTTTAATCATCATAAGAAGTGTTTAAATAACTAAAAAAAAAACCCAAACTGTGTCACATTCTTCGTATAAAATGAAGATGGCAGAATTATTCCACCGCAAAGTGCTAATTAATTCGTTGTACTTACTTCACAGTTGTTTGGCGCGTTTATCACGCCAAATAATGTCCAGAACGGTGTGCCAGTTTCAGTGCTAATGAATATTGCTGCTCCCATGCTGCCGATTTTCACGATTTTCGGACTAACACCAGCAATCAGGCCACGCGCATTGCCAGCTGCACTCTGCTCAGGCGAATTCAATTCACAGAGCACGTAACGATCGCATTGCGGCGATTTTAAAATATATCTGTAGGCACGATGTACTTTGAGGACGGGTTCGATGACCTACATACATACGTATAGATAAGAAAAGAATTTTGTTATTATTTAAAACAAAATCAAAATGAGAAAGATTTCTTAATTGATTATTGAATTGGGGAAACGTGAGTTCCCTACCAAACTACTAAAATTTGAAATGTTTATTAGTTTATCAACAAAAACTCAGATTAACTACGTAATTCAAAGTATTTGCAATTTAGCGATAAAAACTCTTAAAATGCGTGGTATATACACAGTTTTTGTTACTCGTATACATGTAGATACTTTTAGTTGAGGTACTAGTGCACTTTAGAATTTTCAAAAAATAAAATTTTTTTTGAAATTTTCAATTTCTTATACATAGCTTCAAAAATAAGTTCCTAAAATATTTTGGTGAAATTCGAAATTTTTAATTTTCTATATCGGTCTTAAGCGCATGCGCGTTTTCGGCTCTCTGAAGGTGCCCGCGCAGCTGCCGGAGAGAAAGCGTAAACTTTAAACGCGCTTTTCTCGAAATAACATTTGTACTCTCTAAAGCTTAAATATTAATGTGTAAAAAGTTTCATTTTCATATTTAATAAAGGGGTTGAGAAAAAATTATTATATGTATGCCCTTTTTTCGGCTTCTAAAGTAAACTTGTACCTTAATAAAAGAAACTTCAAAAATCCACAAATACCATCTCACGTGCGCACACTCGCATGCGATTGGAGGTGTGACGCAAATTTTGTTCTTACGAGCACAATTTGTATTCTAATTGGGTTAACAATTTTTGTTTAACTTATTTTTCACCTTTCCACATTGCGCTCTACACTCATCGTTTGCTCTTAGCTTTCTACTCACCTCCAAATTGAGTGTATCGGTTAGTTTGTCACTTAGTTCGGTAGCATTGAACTGCAGCAGACCTCGCGCTTGACCCAATTTCAGCAATTCTTTGGCATAGCCCACAGCCGGTTTTACATATTGACGCGAGTCGATTTTCACATTGAGATGATGCTTGGCCACATGATCGAACAAATTGGAGATGGTCTCACTGGCGCGACTGGGTTCGAAGTAGGTAATCTTTGGATAACCTTGAGATTTCAAAAAGCCGTTGAACATCAGTTGCGCCGTCTGGAAATATCTGTGTATGAAAATAAAGGAAAGAGTTTATTAAAAAAAAAAGGTGGAAGAAACATAAAAATACATAATGAAATGAAAATAAATGGTGAGGAAATGAAAATAAAAGGCGATTGTAAATATGGTAAATATATATACAGATGTACATGCATACATACATACATACTGTTGTTCACATGTACTCGTGTGTACATACTTATACATATATATGTATATGTAAGTATGCAGTAAAATGTATAGTAAAGGGAAGTTACGCAGTTTGCTCTCAGCCAAAGTGAAAGCCAGTTGTAATAATGTAAAAAGTTATTTTGTGTTTTCATCCGTTCATTTATTCGCAACTAGAAAGTGTTTCTCCAATTTAATTGTGAAATTAACTTAAGGAAAACAAGAGTTTGCAATGGAATGATGACGTGATGCGTCATTTATGAAACAATTTTTTAGTACGTTTTTTTTAAATCACAATTTATTACAGTTATTTAGCGATAATTTCATTAATGCATGCTAATTTAGAATTTTCTTTTGTCAATATGGTGAATATATTAAAAAAAATTGTATGCTTTGCTTCTGTTAAAATTGATAAAATACACTGATGATCAGTGAACGGATTTTATGGAAGCTACCTTTTTTTCTGACAACAGTTTATGGACTTATTTAGAGTGGTCCGGATTAAAAATCACAACTATTTAGCTTTACTTTATTCAAAACACATTTGTATATTTTTTATGCCTTTTTAAAAATCAATTTTAAAAATATTATTGCTTTTCGGAAAATTTTTCAAAATTTAAATATCTTCGAAATGAATTATTTTGCATACATTTAGAAAGCCGGTACAGGGCCGCGGGGAAGGAAGAAGATTCCAAACTGGTATTGGAATAAATTTTTCAGCGAACGAAGATTTACAATATATGTAGATGAGGACAATGACCCGAAGCTGAACGTTTTATATTTTTGGCACGAATCAGTATCAACCAAAATAATTAATTTTTATTTAATTAAACGACTTAGGTTATATTGTTTTCGTTTTACTTCCGAAACAGACTATTCTTAAATTTTTGTTTTATGTGACTTTTAAAATTTTCAGTGACTTTTTCCTTTATAGATTTTTGAGTCCTTAAAATCGTTTCCCTGCTGATAACAAAAACTACGTATACAGGCAAGTGTGGGATCGAAAATATTTTACCAGCGCAATATTTTAGAGCAAATTGAACTATTTACTCTCTTATTTGCCAGAGGTTAAAATCCTGAAAATAAGAATTTTGCAAGTTTTTAATGAAAATTATTTCTGCCCAAATGAAAGTCGCTCTTCAGTGAAGGCTGTTAAAAACGGAATTTTTTAATTAAACTTGGTGACTTTTAGTATGCATTGCATACATGAGAAATTATATAATCTTTAACAAAAAAAGTGCTTTTAATTGTTCTTCTAGAAATTTAAGTTATTTTATTGTTTTTGGAGACAAATGATTAATTTCTGTAAGGGTTTACCCTTGGAGAAGGTAGTATTTTTGGTATTTTTAAGAATGAAAAAATTGTAAATTTTGTTCGAAAAAAACATTATGACGAAAAAAAATATTTATGTTAAATATTTTGCGAGAAGTAGTAGCAATTTTATAGAACAAGTTAAGTTTGTTTTTAAACAATATTTTAACAATAAAATACGTTTTTCTGTTTAAAAAAAATTAAAATTCAAAGCAGACGAAAAAATTATTAGAAAATAGTATCTGTAGTACATATGTATGTACATATACAAACATCTCAGAGTTGCATATTCGTAAATCACCATCACTTGGAATGTATAAATGGTCATTAATCAATAATTTGTCTGAACTGGACTGACAGACAAGCACAGCTTAAACAATTTCTCTTAACATTCAGATTATTTTGGCATGTACAGCCTCCTACAACCGCCATGCGACCAAAGTGTGCAAAAAAATACAAAAGTGGTTCTTTTGCATGATAATAATGATAACCCAATAAAAGTGAATAAGTTGAAGGGAAATACGTACCTAAAACCATTAAATACATATTATACTTTTGTGAGGTGATCATTTTTTCATATATTTTTTGGAATTAAAATTATATGAACAGTGGTTTACTTAGAGCTACATATGTAAGTAGCTACTTATGCACATAGGCGCTTGAATCAGGTTCTGCTTGCTTAATTTGGTGTTGCTTTTTTATAAAAATGTTTTGCATCAGCAACAGCATTACCAAGCCGAATAACTAAGCGAGTCGTGACACAAAGGAAATGCATATTTATATTCCATATTTGCAATTAATTTAGTCATCGTACTGTAAAATTTGACGGTAACTGAACAACTGCAACACCTCAAAATTAAATAATCGTGCAAGCCATAAACAAAGTCCACACTAAGAGCCCCGCTTTTAGTGTCTCCGGTGACAGTGTAAGACATTAGGCTGATGCCTTGGAGACGCGCAACAATTGACTCGCACTGTCATGCTCCAGAGACGGACCATGCTATTTACGCACCAATTCTTGCAGGCAAGAAATTAAATTCTCAAAGTGGGTCAACACTTTGGTTGCAGCAAACGTTTGTGGTTGTGTGAGTAAGGAGACCGAAAAAAAGACATTAACAAACCGGTGCGAAGAAAATTTGTAAATAACAATGTGAGAACAATAAAAAGAAAGGCCACTGTGAGTGAATTTGTTGAAGAATAAACGAGCGCTCTCTGCTTTCTTTTTAAAAATGAGAGAGTGAGTTATTTGTAAATTAATGTAGAAAAGGTGCTCAGACAAGTACTCAAACACTCATGCAAAATCAAGCTCACTTTTGGGCATAGAATTCAGCTGTACTAACGGTAGTTTCACCAAGATACACCTGTTTGTTTTAAACCCGATAGGAAACAGTCTACCAATACCTGATTTTAAGCGATGAAACGATGATTCTTATGCTTTAGTATGGATATGTTTAAAAAAAAATTTACTTAGTCAAGCTGAAAGGCACTTACTTGAGGTAGACTTCTGGATTTGCCAAATAGCTTGCCCAGTCGGCCAAATAGAGCGTAGCCGATCTAATCCAACGCCTGCGGAATGACTGATTGTTCAGCGAATCGAAAAGCTTATCATAATCCAATTTACCGTCGCGGCTCTTGAATCCCTACAGATCATGAAGCACAAGAAAAATTACTACTGGAGCCACGAAACTAAAATCAGCCGCCGAACCTACCTTCAGTATTTTATTGACGCCCGACTTTTCGTAGAGTGCATCGGCAAGGTCCGAATTCGAGAAGTGATCCCACACCACATGCAAATGCTCCAAAAACGGCGGCAACACCCAGGCGTGACCCTTGTGCCTCTGTTGCGTTTGCTGTCCCTCAGGCCCCGCAAACGAGCTCACTGCCTGCATGACCAATGGCAGTAGACTCATAAAGCCACCGTTGTCCTCCGAGTCGGTATCAACTTCATTTTGTTGCGCATTTGGACTCGCAGGTGCAGATCGGCGCTGCTGATGATGCTGATGTTGCTGGCTACCACCACCGCCATTGTTCGCGTTCATGAACACCGAGGCAATTTGAAGTATGGAATCCAGGCCGATACCAGCATCGTTGCCGCCTTGACTGCGCGCACCGGCACTCGCGTCATCCGACTCCGACTCGCCGTTCGTGAACATTTCCAGAACATTGCCAATAATGGCCGGATCGAAACCACCAGCGCCGCCACCAGAGCGTGCACTATTTTGACCTGCATTGGCAAGCAAACTGCCAATACCGGACAAAATCTGCATGGCCCCGGATGCGGCCGCCTTGCCTTGGCCTGAATTGCTGCCCCCATTGGCCTGCATGAAGCTGCCTACGAGCGAAGCGACACCCGCAAGACTAGCACCACCACCGCCGCCGGCACCAACACTCGCACCAGCACCACCCGTTTGACTGTTCAATGCCTCTTGTATAAACATCGAGGCCATATCGAGCAATGGATTCGAGTCATCTTGCTGTTGGCTCGTCGAGCGGCTAAAGGATAAGTTTGCGCAAAGCAGAGTCAACAGTAAAACAACTTTTCGTAACAGCAACATAACGAAGTGGCAGCTGGGAATTCGCGACAAAACTGAGTTAAACTTTCACAATTCGCACGCAGAAGACAACCTCTTTAAGTATGAATGTGTGTTTGTATATTTCGGAATTGCTACACGCGACCGATTTTTCCCCGATTACCCGAAACTGCGCTGTATTTGAAGATTTATGTATAACGATTGTGGCACCAAAAATTTCAGGTAAAAGCAAAAACACGCAACCGCAAATCCAAATGAATTAAAAGTACTTAGTAGCCGCAAGCTATGTATGTATGTGTGTGCGAGTTGGTGTAGAATTTAGCACCGCGCATGCGCTAAAGCGTCCGTTTAGTCGGCAAGATGACAAACTACTGCAGCACGCTTGTATCGCTCAGCGACGTTATACTTTCTTAGGAACTTTCCTTACATTAAGCCACAGGTAAATGCGAATCGCTTCATGAGCCACAATCGACCAGACTCAATACTAAGCTAGCAATTTGCACGTGAGTGGAAAAAAGGCACTTTGAGAACAGAGTAGTTGCTTAATAACCAGCGAATGGTTGACGATCGCTAAGATACACGTCACTCTTCAGCATTCTGGCAATGAGTAGCATTTCGCTACAACTTGTAAGCGTAAATGTGGCGTGTGGCTGTGTTGTTTTAGCTGCAAGCGCTTCATCAAAGCGAATTCACTCGACTCAAACGCTTGAAGCAGCTCAGGTTGTTTATTTTGATTGTGCTTTACCTACTTTCTTTGAGAATACGATTTTTATAGCAATACGAGTACCATCTGCAATGCTTAGACAGAGTGTGGACGTGCATTGGGCATTCCTATGTATATATGTATGTATATAACTACATGCATACATACTAATATATGTACGTATATAGATATATATTTGTAACATACATACATACATATACATATATGTACATATATACGCAAAAGTTTCGAAAGGCAGTGCAGAATAAGGCTGCACACCGCTGACTTTGGTTTTGGTCTCCCACGAATTTTTCGGTATTCTTTGCACAGCAAAAGAGGTCGAAAAAAGAATTTATGCCAATCGTTTACCTACTTTTAATAAGCACACAACTGAGAAGACAATTAAAAATATACATAAATACATACATAAGTATGGTATGTATGTATGTACATATGCACTCGGATAAATATGTAAATGTTTTCTAGCAAAAAAAAAAACTTTCGTTTATTTCTAAATCGCAAAAGATAAAAATGTACGATTTTCTCAACTTAATACAAAAAACACATACGAGTATGTAACTGCACTCCTTGGTGGCTTCCCATCCAGCTATGAATCTTCCTGTTCGGTATGCCATTCCCTGTAGAGCGACACTTTTAAGCGTCCGAATGGAGCAAGGAGTGTTTTAGAAATGAAAGAGGCTAAAGCTTTGCGCTACTACATTTAAAAAAAAAAAATAGTTCTCGCTTTGCCCCACAACAGCTATCCGAGTCGTCGAGCCGAAATTCGCTCCACACATCGTATTCATCTCTCCATAAGACACTGGTGGGGAGCTTTGCGTCTATCACAACATGATCAATTCGTTTTAAAACTTTACCATCCCAATTTGTGAAAAGTGACGGAAGCGTTGACCGAAATTTTAAATGTAGGAGCGCCTTGAGATAAAGTTGAGTAATAAAGGAAGTTCCAACAAAAGTAAATATGTATGTATGTACATATATTTCGAGTATTTTATATACCGTTGCCACTGCGGTAAAAGATTCTGACTCCTTTTACACTAGAACGAAAAAAAAACACGTTTTAAGCTTGGAAGTAACTTAAAAATTACAACCATTTGTACGAGTATAAATTATTTATTGTTCTTAAAACATATATGTATGTATGGTTAAAATCGAAAAGATGCCGAGCAGAAGAGTGAACAAAGTTATGTTAATATTAATATTAATTAGCATTTAATCAATATCAACTATTTTTAATTTTTTCTCTCAAGAATAATGATTATGTTTTGATTTTTATTTTTTCTCTTAAGAATAATGATTTGTTGAGGTTAATAGGGTTGTTTGATCTATTTCTAAGATAAGTGCTAGTAATAGTATTGTTATTGGTGTTAGTATTTATGTATATCTATACATGTATGTTTATACAAATTTATGTCGTTTTTGTTTTCATTGTATTTATGTTCTTCATACAAAATGTTAAAATGTATGATTATTTTGTTTTATTGTTGTTTGAAATAAAAATTCGCCCCTGAGGCAGCTAAGGTGTTTAGCGAAGTATTCTAGTTAGATCGAACAAGCCTATTAATCTCAACAAAAATATACAAAATTGATCGGCAACAAAATTGAAAATAATGATCTTATTTTTAAGCTCAAGGATAATGTTAAAAAATCCATTTTTACTTTTTCGTCATTTTTAATGACCATCAGCAATCAAGATTTTTTATTTGGTGCTTTGTGCTAAATTCAGTACATAAAAAAAGCTTGAGTTAAAATATTATAGAAAAACCAAAAATGGGTAACTGAGTAAAATTTTTGAGCATAAAAATAAAAAACGGAGAGTAAGTATTATTTTTGAGCGAGAAAATTACGATCAAGAAATAATCATTATTCTTAAGCGAAAAACTGAAAGTTAAATTTTAATTATATTTTTTAATTTTTATAGAAAAAGTTTGAAAAATTCAAACTAATTTAGATTATGGTTAAATATCAAAACACACTTTGCCTAAGACTTTTAAGTATACACGAATAAGGGCCGTTTGCACCATTTCTGGTTAAAGGCTTAACCAGAACTAAAAGCGCCGGTTAAGGCCATCCGTTGGATATGTAAGCGCTGAATAGTAAGCTGAATTGTAGCTAACCGCTAGTAATTTTAACCAGAGCTGGTGCAAACGGCCCTTATTCGTGTATACGTAAAAATCTTAGGCAACGTTTAGTTCATAATAATTTTTTGATTGAAATTTGAAAAATAATGATTATTTTTTGTCCCTGGTTACAACATATTACGGTGAGTTTCCTCGTCGGAAGATGCCTTCGATCAACCAGTTCACGACCAACTTGGCTTCGAGTTTTTCAAATATGTAGCCAGTCGCATGGGCTGAAAAATGGTTGCTTAAACTTATTACTTAGATAAGCTCCTGTCATTAGCATACTCCTACATTTAAATCACTGGTGCAAATCAGCTCCAGTAGTTGATTGAACATAGCATTAAAAAAGTTTTCCGGGATTTGATTTGCGTCTTTCAATACAAGACCGCAAATAACTCTGAATAAGACCGGATGTCTAGTGATTAATTAAATGCTTTGCATACTATTTAATCACAGTGCCAAACTACGAATAGCTGTGGTAAGCCGTATACCCCGAATTGTTGCGGTTAGCCGCTAACAGGAATTTCTAGACAATTTGTGGGAGGAGTACCACGCTTTGGGGAACAACTTTTTCTTAGCAATGCATACTAACGCACATTCATACATATCTGCCGTGTATTTATGGTCACCTGCAATTTGAACCGGTTCATGGGGCATCCAATTGCAATCGTTGCAGGCGTAGCTGGGGAAAATTTAATTGAAAAGCCAATGCCTTGCGTGAAGTGCTTTTGCTTTCACTGTCATTTCCACAGATTTCGTACAAAACACACACACACACACGAATTCAAGTTACGGCAAGTGCATCGGCGAACCCCCTCCTGCCAGCAAGCAACGCGATTGCAAGAGTTTTCCAATTTTGAAGCGATGCAAAAACCAAAAAGCTTACAGTTATACGCAAGCGTTTGGCGCTAACGGATGTGACATCGCTGTATTGCTAGATAACACATACACTCGCTAGGCGAAATGCAATTGACATTTACAGAGTTGGACAAGGGTATTGCGGCGCGCATCGATGCACTCTTTCCGAAGAAGGAGTGTTTCATTGAGGTGCTACCCGGACATGTGGTTGTGCCCAGAAAATTCATGACAATCGCCGAGTCCATACGTGAACTGCCCATTTACGAAGATGATGTGTGGATGGTCTCCTATCCGCGCACTGGTTCAACCTGGGCACAGGAAATGGTTTGGTTGCTAGGGAACAAACTGGACTTCGAGGGTGCTAAGCAGATGCAGCAACTACGTTCGCCGTTGATTGAGCTCTCAGCGCTTTTCAGTGAAGACCATCATGAGTGGGTCTCGTAAGTGTATCTACGAACTGTAAACAGCATTTGAGGCAAACATTTTACATTACCGATGATTTTTATAGAAACTCAATTGGCAACACCGTTAATGTTATGCGTGATATGCCGCGACCACGATTCGGTCGTTCACATCTCACATGGGATTTGCTGCCGCGCGGGTTCGAAAGTATCAAACCAAAAGTAAGTGAAAGTAAAATAAATAAAATTTAAATGCATAACCTTTCGCTATGATCGCTTACCCATCATTTCAGATCATTTATACCGCACGTAATCCGAAGGACCTCTGCGTCTCATTCTATTATTACTGCAAGTTGGTGCATGGCTTACAAGGTCCCTTCGAAGACTTTCTGGAATTATTTTTAGATGAGCGCTCGCCCATGGGTTCCTACTGGAATCACGTGCTACCTTTCTGGCAGCGCCGTAACGAGCCGAATATATTATTTCTAAAGTATGAGGACATGAAACGAGATTTGCCAAAAATCATTCGACGTTGTGCTAAATTTCTCGATGTGGACTATCAGCTGACCGACGAAGACTTGACGTGCATTTGTGAACATTTGAAATTTGATAAAATGCAGGCGAATCCTGCTGTGAATTTGGAACCTCTGCTGGGCAGTGGCGCCGATGGTCAGAATAATAATATCGACAATACATATCGCTGCGAGGAAAGCAAATTTATTCGCAAGGGTGAGATTGGCGACTGGAGGAATTATCTGTCAACAGAAGAATCGAAGCGATTTGATGAGTGGATCGAAAGAAATTGCACGGGGAGCGAACTAGTATTTGAATATCAGTAATTAATATAAGTTTTCGGCGTTTAGTAATTCTGCAAAATTAAATTGCATTAGGTCACCATAGCTTGAAAACAATTTATCAAGAAATAATACAGTTTTTCTTCGCATTTGTGAAACTGTGACAACCTTGTCTTGTGAAGTCGCATTTGTTTATAAGGATAAACGCATGTACATAAGTATGTATGTACATATTTATTTAGTATATTACAGAATATGAAATTTCGTTTTTTTGGAAAAGTAAAGTTCTATATATGTATAACCGAAATAAGCTTCAGTTTGTAAGATTACAATTATTTTGTAACATTAACAGGGCTGTAGGTGTGTCTTAAATCATATCTGGATATATTGTACATCCTTCGCACACTTGATCTTCTTTATATTTTATATTGATTAATTAAATGCTTTGCATACTATTTAATCACAGTGCCAAACTACGAATAGCTGTGGTAAGCCGTATACCCCGAATTGTTGCGGTTAGCCGCTAACAGGAATTTCTAGACAATTTGTGGGAGGAGTACCACGCTTTGGGGAACAACTTTTTCTTAGCAATGCATACTAACGCACATTCATACATATCTGCCGTGTATTTATGGTCACCTGCAATTTGAACCGGTTCATGGGGCATCCAATTGCAATCGTTGCAGGCGTAGCTGGGGAAAATTTAATTGAAAAGCCAATGCCTTGCGTGAAGTGCTTTTGCTTTCACTGTCATTTCCACAGATTTCGTACAAAACACACACACACACACGAATTCAAGTTACGGCAAGTGCATCGGCGAACCCCCTCCTGCCAGCAAGCAACGCGATTGCAAGAGTTTTCCAATTTTGAAGCGATGCAAAAACCAAAAAGCTTACAGTTATACGCAAGCGTTTGGCGCTAACGGATGTGACATCGCTGTATTGCTAGATAACACATACACTCGCTAGGCGAAATGCAATTGACATTTACAGAGTTGGACAAGGGTATTGCGGCGCGCATCGATGCACTCTTTCCGAAGAAGGAGTGTTTCATTGAGGTGCTACCCGGACATGTGGTTGTGCCCAGAAAATTCATGACAATCGCCGAGTCCATACGTGAACTGCCCATTTACGAAGATGATGTGTGGATGGTCTCCTATCCGCGCACTGGTTCAACCTGGGCACAGGAAATGGTTTGGTTGCTAGGGAACAAACTGGACTTCGAGGGTGCTAAGCAGATGCAGCAACTACGTTCGCCGTTGATTGAGCTCTCAGCGCTTTTCAGTGAAGACCATCATGAGTGGGTCTCGTAAGTGTATCTACGAACTGTAAACAGCATTTGAGGCAAACATTTTACATTACCGATGATTTTTATAGAAACTCAATTGGCAACACCGTTAATGTTATGCGTGATATGCCGCGACCACGATTCGGTCGTTCACATCTCACATGGGATTTGCTGCCGCGCGGGTTCGAAAGTATCAAACCAAAAGTAAGTGAAAGTAAAATAAATAAAATTTAAATGCATAACCTTTCGCTATGATCGCTTACCCATCATTTCAGATCATTTATACCGCACGTAATCCGAAGGACCTCTGCGTCTCATTCTATTATTACTGCAAGTTGGTGCATGGCTTACAAGGTCCCTTCGAAGACTTTCTGGAATTATTTTTAGATGAGCGCTCGCCCATGGGTTCCTACTGGAATCACGTGCTACCTTTCTGGCAGCGCCGTAACGAGCCGAATATATTATTTCTAAAGTATGAGGACATGAAACGAGATTTGCCAAAAATCATTCGACGTTGTGCTAAATTTCTCGATGTGGACTATCAGCTGACCGACGAAGACTTGACGTGCATTTGTGAACATTTGAAATTTGATAAAATGCAGGCGAATCCTGCTGTGAATTTGGAACCTCTGCTGGGCAGTGGCGCCGATGGTCAGAATAATAATATCGACAATACATATCGCTGCGAGGAAAGCAAATTTATTCGCAAGGGTGAGATTGGCGACTGGAGGAATTATCTGTCAACAGAAGAATCGAAGCGATTTGATGAGTGGATCGAAAGAAATTGCACGGGGAGCGAACTAGTATTTGAATATCAGTAATTAATATAAGTTTTCGGCGTTTAGTAATTCTGCAAAATTAAATTGCATTAGGTCACCATAGCTTGAAAACAATTTATCAAGAAATAATACAGTTTTTCTTCGCATTTGTGAAACTGTGACAACCTTGTCTTGTGAAGTCGCATTTGTTTATAAGGATAAACGCATGTACATAAGTATGTATGTACATATTTATTTAGTATATTACAGAATATGAAATTTCGTTTTTTTGGAAAAGTAAAGTTCTATATATGTATAACCGAAATAAGCTTCAGTTTGTAAGATTACAATTATTTTGTAACATTAACAGGGCTGTAGGTGTGTCTTAAATCATATCTGGATATATTGTACATCCTTCGCACACTTGATCTTCTTTATATTTTATATTTTTTATTAAGCTCTTGAAGTATGGGTATGGGGAAACGAGATGATTTACGGATATGCAACCGGAATGTCTCGAACCTCTATAGGGAAGGTGCCTTTTGGCGCTTACACAATATAGCTCAGTATTTGACCGAGCTTCTCCTAAAATTTGTGGTTTGCGTCTTTATATTATACCACGAATGAAGGGACCCCCGAGGTTTGGCTTTGCCTGCCGATGGATGACCGCTATTAGAAAATTTCTTTTCTTTTATTAAGATCATACTTGCCCTGGCTGAGGTTCGAACCTCGAACTCAGTGGCATATCGAGTTTTAGCACGCACCGCTACCCACTCGACCACAGCGCCCAGGACAGTTGGCGTTAACAATTTAAACATCAAACGAGGAAAAAATAAAACACTTCTCCACGTTACTATTGGAATTTAAGCTTGAAGCACGTAGTATTTTTGGCTTAGTAGCGAATCCAACTAGAATCACTTGAAATACAGTTCGTATAACCATGGCTAAACTGCGGGAACGATTCGGTGAGTAATTCATTTCACGTTGCAGATCAGTGAATTGTCTGACTAGTTCCCCTAGATTATATTTTTTTAACGCTAAATCCAATATCTACATATAGGGACAGGCGACGACTTCGATAAGATGTTGGAGGTCAATTTTACTTGAGATTTTGGTCAAATACCACTCAGTTTGCTCGAACGCGTTGTCGAAAACGGGAATTTCAAAAACTAAAATAAAAACCAAAAAAAAAAGATAATTACTGCTGTAAATTTGACTTGTTGTATTAGGTGCTTTACACTGCATAGAAAATAATATTTATTAAAAAGAGCATAAAGGTATATTTTTTTTGTTATACTACCACTAATAATTAGCACTAAAAAATGTTATCACCGTAAGAATCAGTAGAAGAAGGCGGACCACCACCAATTTTTTTTTTTTTTTCTAGCTCAACGAGCCTTATTATTTACTTATGCCAAATTTAATAAAATGCCTAAAAAATTTTAAATGCGTTTTTTATGGTTTTGATGTAGAATTCCCGATCTGTAATTATGCACATGTGATACAAACAAACCTCTTGCTCTGCACTGGTTTAATCGTTGCGAGTATATTCGGGCGAATACTATAATTTTTACAAACCTAATTCAACGATACGAACGCAACCCTGCGTTTTTCATTTTGACAGCTGCATTAAAATGGCAAACAAAAGGAAAATGCAAGCGTTTCAAATATAAGTTCTCTGGAGAACGTGTATTGTCAAATATAAGTTCTCTGGCGCAGGTAAAAAGCATCAAAACACAACAGGCTACACAAACGATTGGGCGCAAAATTGTCTGGTTTTCTGCTTAACTTAAACAAAGTGCAAGTAAAATACAAAAGTGTACAGTGAGTCATCTCCTTTAAGAGGCCTAAAAGTGATAGAACATCAAATCCTGTTTTTCATATTGATACAAAAGGCGCATCAGACAATTTCACAACAATGAGCCTGTCTGAAGATCAAGTGGGTACAACAAACGATCTAACAGACGCTTTCGATTCGCTTGGCTCATCTTCGGGAGCTCCAAGTGGAAGCGGATTGTATAGCAACTCTAGTAGTGCTGGAGGAGCCTCGGGCAGTGGCGCTATCGGTCAATTAGCAAATGGTTATGGCAGCAGTTATCACAGTTATACAGCTCATATGGTAACCGATCGTCATGCTGCTGAATATAATATGCGTCACAAAAATCGCGGAATAGCACTCATTTTCAATCATGAAAAGTTTGAGGTGCCTACATTGAAGTCGCGTGCAGGCACGAACGTCGACTGTGATAACTTATCTCGCGTGCTGAAGCAGCTCGACTTTGATGTGAAAGTATTCAAGGACTGCAGCCTAAATCAGCTAAAACAACATATAGAATGGGCTTCCCAACAAGATCACAGGGATAACGATTGTATTTTTGTTGCTATATTGTCACATGGTGAACTCGGCTATATTTACGCGAAAGACGTACAATATAAATTGGATCAAATATGGACTTACTTTACTCCTCAGCACTGCCCCAGTTTGGGAGGCAAACCCAAATTGTTCTTCATACAGGCCTGTCAAGGTGATCGATTAGATCCAGGTGTAACGATGAAGCGAGCAAATCGCACCGAAACAGATGGCGAGTCATCGATGAGCTATAAAATTCCTTTGTATGCCGATTTTCTGATTGCTTACTCGACTATACCGGGATTCTATTCGTGGCGTAATACCACGCGCGGCTCATGGTTCATGCAGTCACTATGCGCCGAATTAGGAGCTAATGGTAAACGTTTGGATATACTCACGTTGTTAACATTTGTGTGTCAACGAGTTGCCGTTGACTTCGAATCTTGCACTCCGGACAATCCAGATATGCACCAGCAAAAGCAAATCCCATGTATTACAACAATGTTGACCCGGATTTTGCGTTTCAGTGATAAGACGACATTGCGTTGAGTGCAAAAATATCATCGCGGAATATTGTGAAACTGCGACATAACTTCAGATTAAATTAAACCAAGTATATCTTCAAATTTTAAGTATAAAGTTTTATATGAACTTTGCTGTGGGTCATTTGGTATTTTTCATTTTGTAAAAGTATTTAATCCTTTAAAAAATATGCATTTTTCTTATCTGCATGCATATTTCTTTATAATATTCTGAAGAATCTTGAGTTCGAAATGAACGAAACTAAATTTTACATGGGGACAGCAAACTCCTATATAATAACAGTAGTTTTTAGACGTTTTTATACTCGTATGACTTACATATTCATATTATTCCACTATGTATACTACTTATAAGCGTACATTTTTTCGGTATACACATACATAAGATAGACTGCCATGTTTGTAAGCTCTAATATACATAAATAAAAGCGAGGATATTTTAACTCGGTTTTCGTTTTTTGTTGCCTAGAGATAATTCCTTAAACGCTTTGTGTAAAGACCTTGACCTCGAGATGTTGCCGTTTATGGGAAATATACAGCACATTGTCGTTTCTCACTTAATTAGACGACAATGATACTGAATTAAACAGTTCAGTTCGGCGACACCAAATTTGCGCAAAGAAACATTTTAAGCGAGCTGACACAAATGTACGTACTCAGTAATGAATAGTTCGAACAGAGCTTTAATGCCTACTGTGAATCACGGATCGCTCAATTAATTAAAAAGCCAACTTAGCTGATCCGATTTGATATAAAAATACATACTATGCATTTATTTTCTACTTCCAATTGGTTGAACACGAATTCTTGAACACATACGAAAATTGCATATAAGAGATTGGAATATTAGTTAATTTATCTAGTAATTTTAGGGATCGTAAAATAAAAAAAAAATGTTAATATAATCAGAAAAACATAATTTTAAATGCACTTTAAAATTCCCGTTAGTTGGTTTAATAGAATTCGTATTTAGATGTGTCCACTTTCCTTCAGCTTGGCGACAAGAGCATCAACATCGGGCACCACCACACCAGCCTGGCGCACAGGTGGTTCCTCAACTGAAACAATCTCAATGCGGGGTGTTGTGTCGACTCCCAAGTCTTTTGGCGTAGTTTTCCTCAATGGCTTTTTCTTCGCCTTCATGATGTTTGGCAACGTAGCGTAACGTGGTGTGTTTAGGCGTAAATCTGCGCTAAGCACTGCCGGTACTTTAGTTTTTATGGTCTCCAGACCTCCGTCAATTTCACGTGTAACAGTCAAACCCACATCGGTTTTTTCCACTTTATTGCAAAATGTTGCTTGAGGCCAATCAAGTACGGCTGCGGTCATTTGTGCTGTTTGATTGCTATCATCATCAATTGCCTGCTTGCCGAGTATCACCAAGTCGGCCTTCTCATCTAAGGCCAATTTCGCTAGAATCTTTGAGACGTGAATTGGTTGCAATAAATCGTATTCTTTAGCCGACACTTCAACATGTACACCGCGATCAGCACCCATAGCCAAAGCAGTACGTATTACTTCTTGAGACTGGGTTGGCCCCACTGAGACTGCTATGACTTCAGTGGCGATCTTCTTTTCTTTAAGTTTTATTGCCTCTTCAACGGCGATTTCATCGAACGGATTCATCGAGTGTTTAACTCCTTCAGTGACCACACCAGTCTTGTCGGGCTTGACACGCACCTAAAACAAAATATTATTATAGGCATGATCAACAGAGGTCAAACTGTAAATAAAATAATTCTCAGCATGACTGTTGCCCTGCTGATTACGCAAAAGCAAACAAACAAGTTGATAAGAACTTTTTTCTTTTTATCCATTTCTATTAAGCTTACTTTCACGGCATAATCGATCACGCGTTTAACACCCACTAGAACCCGAGCCATTTTATATGGGATATTAAAAAATGTCAAGGAAAGCAAGTTAATAGAGAAAATTTAACTATTTTACAAACTTTAGTTGCGCTAATGTATAGAAATAATATAATGCACCCTGCAACAGGTGACAGGTCCAAAGGTTGACCGCCGAAAGATATTGCCAAATCAAAATATTTAATTTAAAAGGGTCTTCACATTAAATTTGCTGTTCGTTTAATTTTGGTGCTTTGGCAAGAATAATAATTTATCTTTGGTGATAACAGATATGTCGGATGTGTGTCGTATTTATGAGAGGAACGGAATGGGAATTGTAACTTCTTGGGGATCCCACTTCACACTCTAAATTACAAAACGCCTTAACGGTTTACAATAGGTGGTTTTGGTAATCCCAACTCTTTGTACATACGAATATCTTGAGACGCATCATATATACTTAATATGTGATATTTGGACGAAGGGAAGAAGCTTATCAGCGACTTGAAAATTATAAATAGATTTTATCTGACCACAATTGTATCCTCGCTCCGCCCCGTCATCGCCAAAATAACTACCTACAAAAAGTACATGGAAAAATAATTTGACAGCTGTGTTTCTAACATTAATTTGAAACAAATTTGTCAAACTTACCAAAAGTACGCCCTGAAATATGTAACTCTTGTCGTTTTGTTTGACATTGAAGAAAATGTTTTGGGAAAATTTTAGTTTAGCATCCCCGGAATTGGAAAACAAGCGGGCGATGGGGGGGTAGAGGGGGACCTCCTGATCACAAATATATAGTTTTTAGCTGCCGCTGACTTATAGTTTTCGAGATATTTATACTTAAAGTTGAAAAAATGCCCCCTTTTATATTGGTTATTTCATTGTATATTACACTAAATACACATAACTTCCGTTCGTAAAAGGCAAATAATTAACATTTCCGAGCGCGCACAAGTAAGAAAATTAATATTTAAACGTTATATTAATAAATATTAAATAAATAAAATGAAAATAATCGCGCACTTGCATACACGCAAAATGGTTGACAATAACATTAGATGAGTGTGTTGCCATATCGGTGATGTCCATAAAAGAATAAGAAAAATAGTCATAGTCGCCTTCGATTGGATTCCAAGCGAATTCGGTAAGTTAAATTGTAAATGAGGAAATAGCGCCGCAGGCGAAAATTTTTAATAAAAAATCGCGCGATTTTTTATTAAAAATTTTCACAAAAAGTCAGTATAAAATAACATATTTAGAAGACATATTTTTCGTATTTTATGCACATCACAAATATGGCAACACACTCATCTAATGTTTGTGCCGACCATTTTGGGTGAATGCAATTAGGTTATTTGTATTTACTTAATATTTGTTAATAAAACGATTAAATATTAACTTTCTTAATTGTGCGGGCTCGGAAATGTTAATTATTTTCATTATAAAAACGGAAGTTATGTGTATTTAGTGTAATATTCAATGAAATAACCAATATAAAAGGGGGCATTTTTTCAACTTTAAGTATAAATATCTCGAAAACTATAAGTCAGCGGCAGCTAAAAACTATATATTTGTGATCAGGAGGTCCCCCTCTACCCCCCCATCACCCGCTTGTTTTCCAATTCCGGGGATGCTAAACTAAATCCTAGCCAATGTTTTTTCTACAAAAAATTTCTGAATGGAGAGAATGGAGAGTGAAAATTCCATTTTAACCTTTTGTATAACATATCTTTCTTGCACTAGCAATACATAATGTATGTAATAAAACCCCAAGAATCGGAATTCGAAGTAGTATATATATTATACGTTCTCTGGTTACAATTAGATGAGTTGTGAACCGCCCTTAAAGAT
Source organism: Philophylla caesio (assembly GCA_963971545.1). Classification (NCBI taxonomy): domain Eukaryota; kingdom Metazoa; phylum Arthropoda; class Insecta; order Diptera; family Tephritidae; genus Philophylla; species Philophylla caesio. The sequence goes on along the minus strand of OZ020604.1, from coordinate 218,895,732 downwards.
ATTTTTCCCCTTTTTTGGAAATTATAAATTTTACTAATTTTATTTTTAAGCATCACTATTACCCTGTGGAGTATATGCAACAGCTGTTTTTTGACACGTTGATTTCCCAAAACAAAACAAACTTTTTCAATAAGGGAATGGGTACTGAATTGAAAGCCAAAAAGCCTAAAATAAGTGAAGATGCTGGTGAAAACAATTCGAATTGTGCTCATTGGGTGCAACGCAAGAAACGTTTTTGCAAAATGACAGTGAAGGCGGGTCAAAAGTATTGTGGAGAGCACCAACCTGCACCTAATTCAGATTTGTTAAATCAGACAATCGGCACTGACTCCGAACGCATTCCATGTCCTTTAGATGCCAAACATACAGTTTTTAGGAATAAATTACAAAAACATCTAAAAATATGTAACGCACGCGATAAGGGCGATTGTCCGGCTTACATATTGAAAGGTGTCAATATAAACGTGGGGGATGAGGAGTTACCGGATTATAGCAAACTAAGGATACATGATTTAGCCGATGAAGAATTCTATAAAATAGTAGCTATGGTAAAGGATCTTTACGCAAAGTTTCTAGAAAGCTCTATAGAATCTTTACATTTGCACCATAAGTTGCTGGAGCCGGAATTGGCAAAACCTGAATATGGTCCTGAGACTAGAAAACACCTGCTTCAAACATCTGCGCTTTTGGGAATTCTCGACAGCGAACAACAATTGAAAGAAAGCACTAGTTATATTGAATTTGGTGCCGGAAAGGGCCAGCTTGCCTTTTATCTTGCGCATTTGCTGAAATCATTAAACGCTTCTCAGGTAGTGCTCGTTGATCGCATGTCGCTGCGGCACAAAAAAGACAACAAGATTGAAGATCGATCGCTGATTCATCGTATAAGAGCAGATATTGCTGACTTTCGTATGAGCCATCTGGAACTGCTGCGATGTACTCGCCGCTGCGTGGCGCTCTCGAAGCATCTATGTGGTGCTGCGACCGATTTGACATTACGTTGTATTACACAACCTACCAGTGGGGATGAAATTAGCAAAGCTCCTGGTACTGAATACGTTCTCATAGCGCTTTGCTGTCACCATCGCTGCGATTGGCAAACCTATGTGGGAAAAAGCTTTTTTCGAGCTCACGCACTAAACCATCGAGATTTTGCTGTGATTACCAAAATGGCTAGTTGGGCAATATGTGGAACGGGCATGAGCCGCGAGCGCAGACGTGTGCTAGAGGAAGAAGAAAAAAACCCGGAAGAGGTAGTGGATGCTAATTCCGCGAAGCGTCTTAGTTTAGCGGAACGAGAACGAATTGGTGATATGTGCAAACGTGTCATTGATTATGGACGACTGCAATATTTGAGGGAGCATGGATACACAACAATGCTAAAGTACTATGTAGAACGAGAGGTCACACTGGAAAACGTCTGCTTGATTGCAAAAAGAGATGAGTACGTAAACTATATGTTGTTCATTTTTTCCACTTTTTCATTTATAAATAACTTTTGCAGTCTTTCAAGAAGCCAAGAAAAGGCCAAGGAACTTTCTGACTCCTAAATTAATGGTTATCATATCTGTTGCGGTTGCTATACCAAAGAACGTAAATCTATAAGAAGCGACAACACGCTGAAATTTGGCGAGTGAATCCGTGCCGTCCATCTCCAGGAGTTCACCACACGTCTTCACATCGTCTTTCGTCAAAATTCACCAGGCCGGTACAGAATTCGCTGTGTATTTGCTTTTCGCTGCACCAAATTAAGAAGGAAGAAAGAAGATGGAATCAATGAAATTCATGGCCATTTTGAGATTTTGCATTGGAATGAGCGAAAATTTGCAAAAACTTCATATTTTATTAATTTTCCATTACACTTGCCTTAGAATTTAAATATATTTGTACAATCGCAAATATTACAGATACGTATGAATATATTGATATATGTATGTTCATACATATGTACGTTGACATTGTCCAAAAATTGCGTATCTGTTTTGCCGACGGCATTTCGCATGCGCATTAATATGAAATAAGGTTTTTGTTTAAATATGCTTTAAAATTAATTCATATCTTCTGCTTACTTTATATTTGGGTAAGAATTTTAATTTGAGGTATAAAATATGTATGTGTAAATATCACATATGGAATAATATGTACATATGTAAATTATGTTAGTAAATGCAAAATACATATAGGTACATATGTATACACGTCGACGCCAAAAACTCTAAAATACTACAACCATTCTAACTGCGGTTGTCTTTTCATTCATAAATGCAAACCCAACTCCTCTCCCTTTGCACACAATCGCCATCCACATGCTAATTTCAGACTTTCGCGACCAAGAATTTGAACAAATTTATGAAATTTCTGTCTTCCGTGCTCGCACCAAAAAGGAGGATCACTCTTGATTTTTTGGCCCAGTCCGGCATTAATGAATATGTGAACACATTTACTTAAAATATATCAGACATGCTACCCCCGGCAAGATTTTCAATTTCTAAAATCATATCTAATATGAATATTCATATGTATATATTGTTAAACACAGTTTTGTTAAATTTTATGAAAATAAATATTTAATTCCATACGATTTCCCAAATAGGGCGTTAATTAAATCACGGCCTGTCCTCACCTCCATGCGCACTGCGTTCATATGTATGCGCACATATATATATGTAAATATGTCGCCGAATTTTGTCGCATTTACACACCAGTGTTTATCATCACTGCTATTGCACTCATTTCACTGCGCTTTGCCGCTGTGGTAGGAATTCTAATACTTAAAAAACGTAGTCACAAAAGTTAATACAAATTTTAATTCTCAGTGTACTATACAAATGTATTAACCTCTTATCTAGCTTAGTGTTTACTTAAAACATTAATTTATAGTGATTTTTTCGCAGATCTATATCTCAAAGCTCTTTTTAGTACCTTTTTATTCTCCTGCTATTTTTCATCAAATATGCTACCAAATTAAAATAGTTTTCTCTGAACCCCATGACATGGCGAAGACTTTTTGAGCTCGGCACTATTGAAAACGCGCAGAAGTAGACGTATTGCAATATTTATGCAAAAGTTAGCATATTTATTCATTTGCTAAATTTTTGGAAAACATTTATATGCATACATATACATACATACACTTATATAGTAGGCTTTGAATCATTAACACTCTTTTAATAAGGCTCCTCCATATTTCGATTTGATTATTCTGATGACAACAAAACATATATACAGAAATAAATAAATGCATAGGTTTCAAAACAACTGAATGCAATTTATATATTAAATGTACACTAGTTTTGTTAATTACACTTGTTACACTTACACTTATGAGGCACCGACGTTCATGAACTCTGCAACACAATTTCAACAATAAACCACTACTCTTGCAACAACATTTTAACACTTAATCACTCCCAAACATTCAATATATGTTGAGATATTATTAAAACACTATTAGAACTACGCGAGAAAACCATAATATCATAGTTTAATATAATTTTAGCAACATTTTTCACAATTTTTCATGTATTAAAATTTTGGTAGACACTTGGATTTCGGCCACACACATTCTCTGGCACTTTACGCTTTAATACCGCACTATTTTCACTCACAACTGATTAATATTGACACCACCATAAGTATAATATATTTATTATGCACATTTTTCACAATATTTAGGATTTTCATTGAATTTTTAATAAAAAACAAGCAGCACTTAGAATTCCACTTTTGCTTTTATTTGTTATGATCGCAAACTAGCCGGCGAAAATATTTTCTTCTGCTTCTTTCGTGCGGACAGCGTATCAAAGCATGTGGTGAACTCCTGGAGATGGACGGCACCATACGGTCTAAGAAATCTCTGAAATTTTTCATTTCAGCGTGTTGTCGCTTCTTATAGATTTACGTTCTTTGCTGCTATACATTGTAATTTGTTAAAAACGCGTAAAAGAAAAACAATGTGGTATTTTATGTAATGCCTAAATGTATGCAATATTTTTTTTTCAATGACTACGGGAACATCAACCAATAATAAAACATAATTCGAGGTGTATGCATATGTATGGATGCATTTGTATATACATATGTATTTTCATAATTTTTGTGTCTTTTTTTAAAGATCTCACATCTTTAACCAATTTTTTTTTAATTAAACGATACGAATGCATTATCTTATAGCAGTTCTTTGCCTAGGTGTACAGATTCTTTTGCAAATACGCTTTCAATCATTTGCTATTTCATGTACTTACATATGCTTGTAAGCACATTTTATTACAATTTCCGCTTTAAAATCCCTTGTGGTCACTTATCCGCTAATATAAATTGCAATTAATTTGCAAAAATCCCTTCACATCGTTTTTGCACACTCAATTAGTTTTGATTCGTTAAAGAGTGCGACACAACGCCCACGCTAACAGGAAAAACAATAAACTGCTCGTATTCCACTGAGCAAGCGAATGAATGAATGAAAGCATTAATGAATGAGTAGACGTTGAAAGGCAATAGCGTTGCGGGAAAAGGTTCATGGCAAATAAAAAAAATAATAATAATAAAACTTGTATTTTATTGTAAAAATGGTAGGCAGTCGTTGCTGCAATGAAATAATAAAAAACACATAGTATATACATATGTATATACAAACATTATTACATCCGGCATGATCAAATGTATGTATGTATGTATGTATGTGGACGTGGTGGTGACATTTAAGATTAGCGCAAACGAAAAGCGCGCAAATATGTCAATCATTGAGGTGTTTGCCGATGGCTAATTATGGGAATCTGTTAAAAGACAGCTTGCCAAAGATTGTTGTGTAAAATTATGCGCATACTAATTGCCTGCTGAACTAATTAATTACGAAGCTTTCAAGAAAAGGGTGCCAGGAGACAGATGACCATAGGCGCCAGCGAAACTTGGCGCAAAATTTTATCAGTAATTAAAAATAAATAATATGCAAAAGTTCTTGAGAATAAATTCAGTGTGGGAAAATAATCACTCGCTTTTAGCTAGTCTTAACAAAAAAAATAAAAATTTTGAATTTTAAATATGTATGTATGTATGTATGTATGTATGTATGTATAAAAGACAAGATTTTTCGTATGATGTTTTAAACAAAGAATACATCGCATAAATAGCATTTCGTCTCGTTTGTTTGATTTTTGTTCAATACAGAGTATTGATCCAATTATCGACATAAATTTATATGTACATATAAGTGACTGTATCCTGTTGTGTATCATCGCACTGAAATTGAATAGCGACTTGGTTTCCGGCTTTCATTTGACATGCAGTGTCTGGTCGTTCCTTAAGGTCTACCAAATACTCAGACCTATCGCTGAGTATGTCGTAGTACGATTTTGGAAGATTCTACGAAAAGAACATCACTGAGTTCGAATGGCTACGTCGTAGATTCGAAATTTGTATAGTTGCATCGGTGAGTTCATTCGTAGCGCAATTTCGTAGATTTTTCGATGAATTTGTTACGACGTGTTTTCGTTGTCGGAGAAAATTTTAAAAATAATATTCAGAAGGAATATCTACTTTATTACAGTAATTTATAATAATACAGAAACGTTGTGAAATTATTAGTATTAAATTTGATAAAAATGTTTTTATTTAAAGCAATTTTCTTTCTTGTTTGTTGTTTTCCATTTGAGGTCAAAAGTTTTTAACAACGACTTGGCAATACACTCGGTTGCAGGAAAATTGAGAATTTGGAAAGGATTACAACAAATTAAAAAAGGAGGAGGTGGATTTTGCATAGAAGTCCATTTTCGCATTTCGTTTTTTCTTGTTACTCATTTCTAGATTTATCCGTAGAGAGCATAGCCGTAACTGGAATATATTCAAAACTTGAAAAATGTTAATTGGACCATTTGCATATGAAAGTCCTTTCCAAATCACGGTTAGTAACCACCTTCCGCAAAAATCTTAGTTTGCGGAACTCATTCATTGATGATGGTCTCGGAACACTTCAGAAGCTATCTTTTAGCACCCGAACCTATCGAATATTTTTAACAAATCTGTAATTTAAAACTGGTAAAATTAAAAAGTGTTTCAACAACCAAAACTTTTTCATACAAATCTGCATTTTAACTGTTGCTAAATTTTGCCACCTTTCTTAATTGAGAAATATTATTTTCGCACTCCCAAGGAGATTCATTTACTTTGTGCCAGCTGATTTCGAAACCTCTACATTTGGCATTTGAGTTTGGCAGCATTTTTTTCGAGTTCACACAGAATCAGCGATATCAAATTTTTCATATTCAATCAATGTTTGTAATAACTGTTACAAATTATCACTACATTTTAATTGAGAGGAAGTTGCAAATTGCTACTTGTAAAAATTCGCAAGTAAGAAAAGTAGCTCACCACAGGCAGTTGATCGTAATCTAGACTAAAAGGAAATATATGGTTGAAAATTATAAAGAAGACGTTTTTTAAATATGTTTAAATAGGCATAAAGGGCCGTTTGCATCATCTCCAGTTAAGCGCTAACTGGACCATCTGTGAGAAGAGTAGGCACTGAATAGTAAATTGAATTGTAGTTAACCACCTGTAATTTTAACCAAAGATGGTTAAAACGGCTCTAAGAAACAAATAAATATTCATTTGACTAAGTTTCTTTAATAAAATTCAATATACTTAGAAACGAGTACTCAATCAGTTTTTCGTCAAGCTCTGATCTTCTGAGAGATAAGAGAGTTCGCGATGCAGATAATTGTTACCAATTGTTACAAAATATCATAATTTTTGTCAAATCGCGTTCGGGGTGTTTAAAAACATTTGCAAAAAAGGGGAAATTGAGAGCGCAAAATGACATTTAATTTTGAGGCGAAATTGCAAATTCTTGCTGGACAAATTTTACCCAGCACAAATTTGCAAGCAAGAACACAGCTGATCAAAAACAGCTGATTGCAATTTGGATAAATAAGACATTTTTGCTTAAGAATTTTAAAGGTGAAAATTATATAATATGAGTGTTGAACAAGCAAGAAGCAAGTAAATGTTAGTTTGGTTAAGTTTCCTTAGAATAATGTTTCAAGAAAGAACAATTGCAATGTTTTTCATTGCGTACAAGAATTTAATCAGCTGTTCGTTAAACTTGCATGTTTTTGCAAATTTTGCGTTTGCGTTTTTTCACTTGAGCACAGATGACATTTCGGCGGAATTTCGCAGCTGGATGTAGAAAACCTAACAAGATTCGCAGAGTCTATTGTCTATTTTTACATGCACCTCGAAAATGCTTTCGTTTCGCCTCCTTTTTACCAACTTTTCCGTTGCTGGAGTTTCAAGCGCATTTAATTGAATTTCAATCAAAAAGTATAAATGCTTCACCAGAGCAACTTTTTTTTTATAAGTGACTGCCGTTTTCATACGATTTATTTTGGTACTTTTTCTTTTGTTAATTTAAAACTAAAGTCTCGTTCGAATGTCGCGTCTAACAACATGGAAATACCCATACGTGGAGGGAAATAATAAACCGCAATATGTCAGCTCACTTTTCGAATATTTTAGATAATTGAGAAACTGATATTAGTTTATAAAAATTGCATTAGATATATTTTAATATCTTCAGCCGAAATCTAAAATTGGTTCAAACTTGATTTTAGCGTTTTAATATAAAATTCCTCGTATAAAGTGACATGAGATGATGCTGCAATACTAAAAAACGACTTTGCATTAAGATCCGTTACTTTTGAAATGCTTCCACTACTATGTACACTAACTCATTAATTCTCATCTCAGTAGTTGACATTTACACACATCTTGTGTTTGTGTCGATGTAATAAGTATGTACATGTGTGAGTGTATATATTCGCTCAACATTACTTAATTAACATTATTCCAATGGCTTTATTTTCACGCGAGCACACAATTTGTAATTAATCGACATGCGAAATGTCTGTCCGGATGTAAGTTGCCATACAGAAATAGCGCGCCAGCAACAATAGATGAGGAAGGTCATGAATTGAAGCGTTTATAAGGAGCGCTGCAGCACGCCGCTGGTTTTTCTTTAGATTTTACAGAATATATCGAAGAACTGAGAGCGCCTGCGCAAATATTTAGCATTGAAGTGGCGCGCTTTTTTGGTTTAGCTATAAATAGCAATTGTCTGCGTTAACCACGCGACACCACTGTCTGAGCAGGCTGACCGCATTACTGTATATCATCGAACGTTTGCTGTTGTGACGTCAATGCGCCCTACCCACCTTCTTGCAAATAAATTAATAAATGCAAAAACACACAGTCGGAGACTGTCAACAGACGCGCCAGACGTTCCACCAACTGCAGATTAGTGGTGCGCTCGTCAGCGCGCTCTATGCGCACCACTAATTCAGATGCCACTTTCGATTTCGTTAGCGACGCGGTGCTGGCATTGGCAACAGTTGCGCTAGCCACATTGCAATCGCCTCGCCTGGCTATCGCTTCGCCAACTGCAGCGTCTCAATTGATTAGTTCATTATTTTCCATTAGTATTATGCAGCTAATTTGTTAGTATAAATTATTCATATTTGCTTGTCGCCTGCCGTCCGCCGTCTGCCGCCCACAACCCGCCACATACTCGTATGCATACTTGCGACTTGTCTGTTTGTTTGTCGCACTTAACTGGTACACTTTGTGTCAGGTTATTAAAGTTGTGGATTTTATTAATTACTTTTAAGGTGGTTATTTGGCGCAGCGGTATTTCCGAGTAGCTAAGCGACAAACGAATGCAATGGGCGGTTCGCAATTAATCGCTGCTGCTTACCGTTCACCGTTCACCGCTTGCCAACATTGTCGCAATGCTTGAGTAGTTATGTGTATGGCATATAATCACGTGTTAAACGTTCGTCTGTAACCGTCTCTTAGTCCCGTTACTTGTCGCCACATTGGCATGTCGGAAAGCGTTTGTCTATTTGCCCGTTTACTTTTACGGCGCTACCTTTCCTGCAGCGATAGTTGTCGGAAGGAAGGTCATTGCCCGCACCAGATTGTCACTTTCATTCATTCAGACTTTCGCGCAACGCCTCACGTTTTTTTTTTTTGCGCATGCGCACTATGCGTTTAAGCAGCGGCTTGAATGAAAAGCCTGTCTGTCACCGGTTTATATTGGGAGAGAGGGGCGCCCGTGAGCACTGACTGGCACTGCCAAGCCTCCACTACAGCCAAGCGCCCGCTGCCGGCCATCGCGATTTCACTTTCGCACGCTGCCTAACTTGAATGCTTGTCTGCTTTTTTCCGCCGTCGCCGCCGCCGCCGACGCTAGTACCGCGCTCCATACACACCGGACTGCGCTCACAGCTACTCTCATCACCTGCTGATAAACCAATCGCGACTGCTGCCATCGATTAGGCCGAAAAACCGCCTTTTTATTTGGCGCTTGAATGAGTTGCGCGAACGAAACGAAGCTCATTCCGGATCTTTTTGATGGCTGCAGTTTCCATAGCTTCAATGCAGGATCCTATCTCTTTTTCAGTTCGTCGCATCTTAGCTATTGCGATTTTGATTTTGTGCCTCTGGCTTTTTTTGCTTTTTTTTGTCGCTAGGCTGGGCACCGATTTGTTGCAAGTGTAATTGCAGTGCCCACAAATGGCAGTGAAAGTTTTCTTGTCACGGATTAACTACATTGGAGTTCACTGTTTCGCTTTTCGCTTCTTGATTGCATTCGGTCGCCACGGTTGCACAGATTCTTCAATTTTCGTTGTTGCTGCCGCGAACTGGTTTTCGTTTTCACCTTCTGAATGTGAGAAACACGACTTATCACATAAATCCGCATTGAAAAATGTATTTATACTAGTGTTTGTGATTCAATTAGGAGAGAATGGTTGCGCGGGAAACACTGCCTGTGATTTCAACTGTGGGGGTTTTACGAGCTTTGAAAATTGAATGATATGATGATTGTGGCATATATCTACTTACATATATTATGTACTTACAAGTATCGTACACTTGGAGTAAAAAGTTGCTAAATCCAGTTTTTAACACAACATTTTGATGCGAGTTGTCAAAAAGCGTGGGAATACATTTTTAATTTTATCTATCCCACAATATTTGAAAAAAGTAAACTTAGTAGATTTTTACTCTTAACCGACGAAATGTATGTATTGTCTAAACATTACGATTTTACTCATTAAGCAATTAATTTGTTTTATTACGGCTATTGTCTATTAGAAATCGGAGTAGGCGCCCGACTAATCAAGACATGAACCTCTTAGTCGGCATGAGCCGCGTTTCCTCAGTTGATGCTGCGTAACCTTAAAATGCTCTCACATTTCTTTGAAAATCGCTTAATCGGCGATGAAAGCCCCGCCCCATTAAAGCTTTAGTAACTCTTCTTTCTCAATTACAGAAAGTCATTTACATATATTAGAGCCGACGATGGACATAGATCTTTACCATAATACCGCCGAACGACGTTTTCTATTTGCTTTTAACTGATGTAGTATCCGATTAGGCGATTTAAGCAAACGTGAAAATTAAAAATTTTTTTTTCTGTAAATGATAGAACTGGCACTATTTGGAAAAGTGCGATCCAGTCCTTCTCTCATAGGTCTTTCCACAGAAGAGAACGCACCGCATGGAACACTTTCTGTGTAGGAACGTTTGCATCAATTCGTGCATCACTAAGGCTAAAGATTCAAAAATCTTCCGCAGAATCTTTCTTTCAAATTCTCTTAGGTCTGCTTAATCAATTATCCAACAATAGGACGAATATGATGATGGACTTATAGAATGTGGTTTTTGCTTTGCCGAGAGAGCGCTTCACTGCTCGCTGCATAGAGTGTGGTTTTTTAATTTGCTGAGAGAGAACTTTACTGTCCTTTAAAAAAATAAATATATGTTCTTAATTATTTATTTTTGCAATTCGAAATATCTTTCCCGACATCAGGTTGAAAAAACCGACGACTCGTTCGGTAAGATTTTATTAAAATGAAAACCTGTACAAGTTTTTCGAGGATAATGATCTGCAAAACGTGCCAATATTTTTGCCTTGTTCTAAATCCACACTGAAACGTTCGTAGGTTCTAGTACGTCTCATATTGCAGGATCACAATTCTTGTGGATTGAGCAGAGCACTCTGGAAATCTTTCACGTTCCGGCGCTTTGTTATTTATTAGCCGTGCTGTCACTTTTCGAGTTTCGAATTTCGGATGACGATACCTCGATTCCTTCATCATTAATTGCGTTTTGGAGTTCATCATCTGCACCACTGATTTCAGCATTAAGTAGCGTGCATAAGAGATCCCTCTAGAATTTAGCTGTGCTCTGGATGTTAGGTCGCCGTTGTTGTTCTTACAGACATTTTCCCTGAAAGAATTTTCATTCGCTTTCACTGTCCGCGATCATTTCAAGTAGCTGTTTACTTTTCCGCATTTCAGCCATTTTCTACCGCTCACGGAAAATGCGCAATTGCATCGATTGTTAAGTATTTGAACACGACTTTTTGTTTAATTCGTTTTTATAAAATAACCCCCAACTTTCTAAGGCCAACACTGTTTGGCTTTATTCTTACTACTAAAATCTAAATCAGTATCAGATTGTACTTGCACCAAAATTGCGTTAACTGTGAGTAATGTGAAGCTACTCGTACAAAATCTTCTTTCATTTTTTTCATGGCTGGGTCTGCTTTGTTTTTTGTGTATTGCATGTACGAGATACATAGTAAATGTGTGTAAAAAACGTTACGCGCGAAAATTTCAAAACACGGAATCGACCCGTATACGTTGTGAAAACGCGGAAGATTTTTTGTAAAAATTTTCCAGCGCTAAATTTTTATGGTTTGATTATGTATTTACTTTGCGTAAAAGACAAGCGCGGCGCATGAGCGACTTAGTCATAAATGCATTTACTGAATTAATGTACATATATAAACCGATTAACTATATGCATACATATGTATGTATGTATATACACGTATGTATGTATGTGTTTTCCACTGAAGAAATATGAATAATAGATGGTTTACTTTGTTAGATTTCTGTTTTGTTGTTGGAAAATTTTATATTTGAATCAGGAACATCTAACATTTACATTGGCACGAGTACATGTACTATGTATTGTTTTGTTTGTCGGTTTGGGCCGTGATCATTTTACTTCGCTCCTTCCCTTTCTTATTTCCAAAGTTACGCCAGTTAATTATTTTTGGGCGTCTGCAAAATTTCTGAATTGTGTTTTTTGGCTATTGGACATTTTTGAGCACTGCTTTACTTAAATCGTGCTTTTATATTTTTTTTATATGAAAGCTTATGCGCTATTTTAATTTGTCACTAAACGAAGATGATTTCGAATCGTACATCGGAGTTTTTTTTTATACAAAACGCAACGTTGTTCGACTGCGATTTTTGTAATCGACACGAGTTCGATTGCAGGTCGGTAAAGTGAACTTTTACGGGTAAACACAAATGAAACTGTTATGTTTATGAGCTTAAAGGCCAATTAGTAGAACAAACAACAACTTCACAGTCAAGTAGAAATTGTGGCAGAACAGCCGCACTTGATTGGAGTAAGATTAGCTCAGTGCGTTTAGATGTCGGCTTAAATATAATGTTTGATGCCGTGGGTTCGACTCACTCGAAAGCCAAGAAAAAAGAGGTCTGTTGAGGAGATGTGGTGATCTCCGAAATAGTGCTATAACTTCTACCGCTTTGAGTGTTGTAGTTTTTTCCTTATAATTTTAGCCAAAAGTTAATCGACTTTAAAGTCATAAACAGTTTAAGTAACTGTTTCTTTGCAATTCCGCACGAAAAGTTTGGATTTTTATGGTTTTTGTTAAAGAAAAAATTTAATTTAATTAAATACTTTTTTTAGTTTACAATATCATTTTTTACTACACAGATTCTCATTCATATTTTGAACAATATGAAAAACAAAAAACGGTTAATGGTTTTATGTTTATAGAAGGTTGCCACCTGTTTGAAAAGTTTAACTAGTCTAAATTTTTGAAAGGTAAAAATGTGGGTGTCAAAGTCTCCGTGTAAGTGAGAAAAATGTGTGCATATGCGAAGCCGATTAATAAAGAGTGTTTTTTTTCAGACGTGTGGTTTTCAATGAGGCAATACTTTTTTCGGAGTTGGTCTTTTTGACAGCTGTTACTTGATTTATACTCAGTTGGGTTTGATTTCATAATAAAAAAAAAACGAACGACCATCCAGCGCGTCCCACGTTCGGTGAATGGGCCCAAAACGAGATGGCCACCGATCCCGATTTTCACAAGAAAATTTTGTTCAGCGATGAAGCTCACTTTTGTCGCATTGGGAGTGATGATAATCCACAAGCCATTGTTAAGACGCCGTTACATCCTCAAAAAGTCAATGTATGATTAATGACTTTTGTTGAGCGCTATCTCGCGTCGTAGGCCTGTGGCGTAGCCTCCAAGAAAGTTCGATTTAACACCGCTGGTCTAATTTTGGTGGGGTTATGTGAAGTCGCTTGTCTACGCAGATAAGCCCGAGACGATTGACGCCTTGGACGAGAATATTCGGGGCGTTATTGCTGAAATAAGGAATTTATTCGAGCCAGCCGCGGCGGTCACTTGGCCGAAAGTTTTTTTAAAACATAATGGCAAACCCTTATCTTTATAATAAAGCTAAATTTTTGTCCATAGCATTTAATTATATGCGTTTTATTTCTTCTTAAAAACCACATGGCTAAAAAGACACCCTTTAGATAAATATGGACAGGTCTGCCAGATTTTTCTAGTAAAAAATAACAACAAAAAATAAAAAAAAGGGTTCAGACTATGGAGAAGCAAATGTGTAGTAAATTTTATCCGGATTACGGAATATATCCGGATTAGTAAGATTTCTGCTCTATTCTAAACCATGTTTTTTATTCTATTCTCTACATTATTTATACTCTATTATATTTTAAGCTATTCTCTTCTTTTATATTATTATATATTATATTCTCTTCTCCTTAACTCTATAATTTTTTATTATATTAAATTTCTTTCTATTTTATTCTATTCTCTTTTATTCTAATCTATTTGACTGTTTTCTATTTTATTCTATTCCATTTTGTCTTTTCTATTCTATGAGTTTTTAAACTCTACTATTATATCTACTTTATTTTAATGATTTCTACATTTTCAACTCCATTATTTTTTATTATATTATATATCCGACGACAATCGTCGTATTCACTTATATCCTATTCGATTATATACTATATTTTATTAAGGTTTTTTTTATTTAGCTATGCTTTTAATTTTTTCAACAAACTTGGGAATGGGTTACATAAATAAAGAGTAAGTAATTTCGTAAAATTGCGCCTCAAACATTAACTTCGTTTTCATCTTAGAAAAGTCGGTACAGAACGCAAGTTTTGGAACAAAAAAAAAGAAAGCAACACAGTCTTAAATTTTACCTGATTTTACAAATCACCTTAAAACGATATTGGTTTCTTTGCACGGGAGGTGATTACGTTTACGAGTACACATTGATTGATTGATTATATTACACATGCACTTTCATCCTCTAGCAAATTGATAAACACACATACGTATTTTCGCTTGTATGTGCGCGAAATCTTGTGCATAAATCTTGTATGCCATGTGCCAAAAGATCTCAAATTTCATTTCTTCCTGGCTAAAATTGTTTTATTATTACAATCGAATAGTAAGCCAACCCCTTTGACATCTCCGCGCTGACGACCTTACATCACATGTCAAACAAGCGCCTAACATATCTACACAAACACACCTTGTGGCACGCCCTCACAAGTGATTTCCGATTGACATCTGTTTTAAAATCTCATTGGAAATAATTTTCGTGTAATTTTCGATAGTAAAAGTGTCAAGTAAAAAGAGTTGAGTTATTGAAGAGCGACAACGCAATGGATCGCAATGTCATCAATGGTAGAAGTGAAGCGCCGCTGTTCTTGTACTTGAACGCTTGGCGAGCGGGAAAAAAACACAAAGGATTAAACAACATCAAGCAGCAGCTGATGCTGACATTTGGCACACGCCACATACACCACTCTCGAAAGGAGTCTTAGAAAGGAAAAGTATATACTCGTGCATATGTATGCACATGTGTGCTTAAGTTCTTTGAAATTATTGAACTGCTTTTTAAATGAACCTTTATTTAAAAGCGATTTAATTACATTCCAAATTGTTTCTATGTAGTAATGCTATGGCATTCGACTCTTTAATAATAATGTATGTATACATTTCCGGCAATTTAACTCACCTCAATCGGTTCACTGACCTGCTGGCGAGTCTGGTCTACGCGATCGATTCGCTGCGAAAATCCTTGAACTTTTGTGCCACGCATCCATGTCCTGCTGTCTGGTGTGCTTGTTGTGCTTGGAACGATTTCGGGCGACTCTCTGCCTCCTTGCCAATGAATGATCTATTCAAAAATACCAATCAAACTTAAATTAATAGCAAAAAATAAAAGAAATACAAATAAAAAAGCAGAGGCCCTTTTTTCTTTTTGGCAGACGTCACTCAGCCTTACGATCGTTCAGTCAATTGCTGCATTGATCAAATTTGTCTGTCAGTCGGTCACACAGTCAGCTACAGAGTATGTATTTTTGTCCTTTAAATAAAAGTTTTGTATCGCTTTATCGAAGAGCAACCAAGAAACAGGAAAAAAAAAATGAAGAACGAACACCGTTTGGCGGCACCCTCACAAAATTATGGAGTACAGTAGCAATAGAGGCTGCTAGCCAAGTGAAGCAGGCCAAGTCAAGGGTGTCCGTCAAAGCATTTCATTGCAACAGAAGAAATGATCCCACCATTAATTTGTTGGCACACACTCACGCGTACACCCACTTAAACAGAAAAAAAAAATACAATAAAAAAATAGAAGAAAAACACAGACAAGTCGAAGCGTATCCCATTTTAGGAAGCAGCAGCAAACGTCAGGCACCCAAAATGTTCTTCCATGGCATGCCGTGAAGTCCCGCGCTGACCAGTCAGTTAGAACCTTTGCTCTTGTGCCAGCGAGTGTGCGAGTGTGTGCGCTTTTTTTCCATCTTCATACAATCAAACGCAATGTTCTTTGCTAGAATTCTTCTTATAAAACATTTCTAATCGTTGCGCGTTCTGTTGATGATTGTCAGTGCGTTGTTGGCGTTTTTTCTGTACAAATAACATATAATTCCAATAAATTCTGCAATATTTGCGAGTGTGTTGTTGTTGCTGCGTTTGAGTTTTTTCGACAAATTCCACCGGCGCATCCTGATCCCTTTTATAAATTGCATTTAAATGCAGATTTTTCGCTTTTTATCAAAAACATATCATTTCATACCAATAAATTTCGGGCCTGTGTGATTTTTTATAAATTATTATTTTTTTTTTTGTTTGCAAAGCCAATACAAAGGTACAAAACCTATCGAGCAGTTTAGCTAAAATTAAATGCCTATTACAAAAATTACTGGTTTTTCGTTGGTAACAAATACAAAATATAAAAAAAAAAATAATAATACTTGTGCAAAATATTTGTATTTATTAAAATGTTTTTAATGCGCTGTTTATTCGTGTACAATTTGGCCGATTTGGCTTGTATTTCGATTTTTTGTGATTTGATTGATCGCGAGTTGCATGTGAGAATGCGATTTAGAATTGATTGTATCCAATTCGTGCCAATTCGAGGGCTCTAAATGCGGATTGCCTAATTTGGGTTTTTGTGGCTCTTGTTGTAGAAATTCCATAGATTTTGTGTAAAGATCAATGAATAATCCGCATGTGAACATTTTTCTACATAAATTTACTTACATACATACATATGTATGTACAAATATAGCGATAAATTTAAATTTAAACTAAATTTAGTCGCCGTGCAGCTCCGCATAGGATTAATTGAGTTAACCATCGTACTAGGTCCATTCATTATGATAAAATTTAAATAATGGTTATCAGCTTGCACATTTTTAAATGTATGCAAAACATTACCAGCAAATATTTGTGAAGTTTTAATTACAAATTTAGTTTTGTTCCAGTTAACTTTGAAATCCTGTTAAACTGTCAAATAACAAAATGCCAAGTGGAACGTCAAAAACGTCCTTTAAATGTTTCAGCGTCGAATTATTTGCCAAACACACAGCAAAAACAAGTGCATTTACATACTTCATTTGATTCACTTTTTGTTTCCATTCTAATATATTTCAATTTTATTTTTTGTGCAGGATTTTTTTTTTTAATTTCGCTTACCAACGACAGCACAGCTGATCGTTTAAAACTTTTCATGAATTGGCAAACTTTGAACTTACACCTGCAAGTTCTGACTAAGAAAGAGTGCAATTTCTTCTCATGGAAGAGCTCTCCTTTAAACGATTTTTTTTATAGTTACATATGTACTTTAGTATTTAAAATTTAAGAAGAAAGAAGATTAAAAAATAATATTGAAAAATTTTATCGACCATGCATATGTATGTACATATACATTTCGCAAATAAAATAAGTTTGGTCCGCCAAAAACTCCATCAACATGAAATGTGCGTTCAATAACTCTATTGATAGTTTCCTCGATTACCACTCTTTACTTTCAACTTTCCTTTATTCTCTCGATGTATTGTGCCTTTTATAAGAATTTTTGATTACCACCTTTTTGCTGCGTCTGCAATGTATCTGTGATAAACAGAGGGCTACCATGTTTAATTCGTTTTTTTTATAGTTTTCAAATTTAAAGTTTTCGACTTCAATTTACTCATTTGTCTTAAAAACAGTCAGCTACCTAAGATCGCTGCTTTATTTTTTTTCATGTACAAGTTAATCAGCTGATTTGTGCATCACACGGTTGTTTCTGGTACTCAATAAATGAGACCGTCGGGATGCCAAAAATGATTGCCATTTTTAAAAAATAATATAATATAAAAAAAAAAAATTGGAAAGTATTAGTAAGTGCATCCTTTTTCCGGCCTGAAATCGTCAAGATTTCTTAGTAGGCACAAACGGCAACCAGTCTTTATATGATAGCACGTTTCACATACGCAAATACTTCTTTGGTCTTGAAACTTTCCACTTGGAAGAAAGATAACTAAACAAAATAGTTCTGACCACAAGATCTATCACTCAATTTACAACACGAAACACGGAATATGAGTTCGAATTTGACAGTTGAGCGACGTAAGCATAGATTATAAGCCAACCATTTTTGTAACCGATTAACCTACTTAAAGTACTTGAAATTATGTCTTTTTTTTAATTTTTATATGTCTCTAATGCGCTTTGTGCTTGCTTTTACATTCTTACACTTTAAATTCTTACAATACCAAATATGAGAAATATAGAAAAATAAAAAACAATCGAAATCATCTAAGTTCGTTGTTTTGACATTCTCCACTTCTTCGATCCGCCCACTTGCTTCTTAATAATCTACTCTGACGTCACTGAGAAAGTAAGTCGCAACCTTATTATTATCTATGATTCTTTGATTTTCATCATTCATGTAACTAACAAAAAACCATGTTAATGTAAGTTTCAAACTTTGTGCAAAACTAGATTTACTAGTATATTCAACGAATTTGCACAAACCTTCCAAACTTAATTCCAATTTTTTTTTCAGAAACTTATTGCGATTTCAGTTTTTAAGTTCTTTAATTTTTCTTAGTACAAATATATGTACAATAAAGTGCTAGTTCAATTATAAAAATACCTACTTAAAACATTTCAAAAAATTTGTTTGAAATTTTAATAAGAATTTGTTCATTTTTCTTTCGAAATATACGAAAAATTTTAAAGCCTGCGTTTACATGATTTAGAGTGTCGACAGTGTTTTACTTGTAATTTTGTTAATAAAATGCACTACTATTACATTCACTGCCATTAAATGTATGTGTGTGTGTGCATTTAATTTAATACCTTGCAGTGAAACACCAAACTAGTCAGAACTATAATTTCCTGATTGAAATGGAACTAGGCCGAAAAAGACCAGACTTTCACCAAATACAAAACGAAAAATAATAATGATTACTTGTATTTTTATTTAAGTTTATGCAATAATTAATTAAATTTATTTTACTTTTAATAATTTTAAAAGAAAACTATGTACTTAAAAAAACTTTGAAGTATTTTTGTATGTATGTATTTATTTTTTCTTTCTTACAATATTTATAAAATATAAAACTAATTATTAGCAAAACTAAAACTGTTAAATACAAATATGTATTATTATAAATTATATAGGGTGTTTTTAGACGTGTTTTAGACGTGTAGAGAATATTCGACCCCAATTGCTGCAAAAAGTGATCGAAATTGGGCCTCTCGGCTAGAATTTTTCGAAATAATTTTTAAAGTCTAATGGCAAGCCCTTATTTTTATAATAAAGCTAAATTCTTGGCCATAGCATTAAATTATATGCGTTTTATTTCTTTTTAAAAACCACATGTCTAAAAAAACACCCTATACTGACGTCATGAATTTATTTAATTTAACACCCCTTTCAAATCCGAAACTAGTGGTTTTAGCCCACAATTGGACTAGTATTCGTTTGTATTTTTTTAACTATTTAGTAGGAGATTGCTATGTTTGGTTCATAATTGGACCAGTATATTTTTGTTTATTATGTACTGGTAGTGAGACTGATACAATTCTGATGCTAATCTGACAATTTGCCATTTCGTAGGACATTCCCATGTAAAAAATATAAGTTGCTTGTATAAAGATATACAGTAGGCTGACTACATAGTTGGGTGTGAAGTTTACAACCAGTACAATTGGCTACATGGTAGCTAAAGGCAAGCGAGGCAGTAAATTGTGCATATGAAAATGCACAACACCTTTTGAACGATCAAGTTCAATGTTGCTCATCCGATATGTGCACTGAGGGCGCAGCATGCCAAACAAGTATGTATATATATCGGTACATACCCGCGAATGCACATATGTACATACACACCTACATATATTTATCGAGATGTTGGTGTGAGCTCCGTTGTGGGTGCATTTAAAAAACTAAGTTTACTCAACATTTGAGCCACTGCACAGGGATAGCTGTGATGTGCTGTTTTAGTGGGTCGATTTGCCGTCAAACCTTGCAGGCCGCCAAACAGTGGCGCGTCATCTGGGGTGTAGACGCGACGCACCCTCGCTACTCCTCCCAAAAACAACAACAAAAAAAACAATATTATTTCGCAAACTAATTTGATTCAATTTCGTTTAAATGAAATAATTTGTGCCATTGCTAACAATGCCGCGTTGTTTTGTTTTGTCTTTTTTTTTTGTTTTTGTTGTCGCAGCTGTTTTTTGCTCATTGCCTCATTTGATTGTGCTACAAATACGAGTAAATTGGGTCTAGTTTACGCGCATTGTGGTTTATGAATATGACCTTTGTGTGTGCGAGCGCGGTCGCAATTTCATGATCAGTGCAAATAAATAAAAAAAAAAAAACAATTTGCGTAGAAAACACGAGCTAACAAGTGCTCTGCATACATACGAACACTTACATACAAAACATACAGACATACACACATACATATGTACATATGTATGTCTGTGAAAGACACTACTGATAAGGCAATGAGTCTGCAAAGAAAGCAATGCCAACAAATAAATTGTTTACTCAAATCTAGGCCAAGCACACTGATAGCCGAGCCGGAACATCCTTTGCTTTCACATCAAATGACATTCAATGCTTTTGAGCTGTGTAATTAAAATATGCCAGCGCTCGTTTTCTGTTTATTTTTTTTAAATGCAATGACAAAATATATACCTACATACATACATATATATATACCATATGTATGCATACGTGTGTGCATTCTTGCATTTATGCGAATTTTGTGCAAACAGCATACGCACTTTTATCTGCGTGCCGTTCATTGCACTCATTTTTGCTGCGTTACTGCGAATTTCTGCGTTCGTTGTTGTTCTTGCGATCGCGATTGCGATTGTGTCTACAGTTTTATTAAATTTTTATATAGGGACATATTTTATTTGTTAAGTTTTATTTTTTTCAATAAGCCCTGCGACGTATGTCTATATAAAGTCAACCCGATTAACTGTTGCTTTTTTTGTTTGCAGCTGTAAATTACATTAAATAAAGTTTCCATTATCTTGAGTGGTCGGTGGCTGGCATAGACTAGTATGTATGTAAGTATGTGCGAGAACTTTGCTGCTGTGACTGTTTTTCCGTCAGTCCAACACCAATCAGCACCCAGCACCCAGCGCTCAGTGCACAGTTCCACTGTCAGTGCCAGTGCCAGTGCCAGTCGGCGACGCGCGTAATATCTTCATATATATTAATATAATTTCTTTTTTTATTTTATTTTGCGTTTTGTGCAAATTATGCCTCTTATTCTTCTTAATGTAATGTTGCATTGAAAGAGGTCAATTACATTGTTGTGATTACGAGTTGTAATCTGTTTTAATTTAATTTTTCTTTTATGAACATTTACAATGTTTCTGTTCTGATTTCTTTTGAATGTAACGGGAGGGGAAGAGATACAATGTTGTTGAATGTGGAAATTTCGTGTTTTTTGCTAATGGTTTATTTTATAACATCGTACATTTCTACTACATACTTTGATCACAATCAGCTGATTGTCAAACAAAATGAATCTACATACATATATTCGAAATGGATTAATGACTGTATTCAGTAAGCAATCTCTAGTCACTAATTGAGACTTTTTCGAGATGACATCGATTTTGAAACTCATCAGTATTCAGTAAGCCGTCGCAAGTCTCTAGTCTTGAAACAAGGGCTAAAATTTGTAATCAGGTGATTAGCAGGTCACAAGATATATATTAATTGAAAGTATGAAGAAATTAATAAAATAATATTGATAAAAAGTGTAAATGACGAAATATAATATTTACAGCTCTATTTTGTGCACTTGACGAATTCAATTGCTTATTTATCAAGATTGACAATTTATCAAGATTTTTCTATTCTATGTCAAAAATAAAAAGCTCTTTTCTTGATAAACTGTCAAGATGTCAAATGCTCTTGGCAAATAAAACATCTGTTTTACTCTTTGTGCATAGTTGTGAAAATTAATTTATTAGAAGGAAGAAGATATTTTACTTTTATTGTTATTGTTTGACGAAGAGGAAAATTGCGAAAATAGTTACTTGCGTGCGTTACTTAATATGTTTACGAGATGCTAGTGATCCATTATCGTTGAGTGATAACAAGTTTATGCAAAATTTTCGTTTGACACGTGACACATTTCGTCGTGTTTTACATATTATTTTACAAATGAATGAATAATATGTGAAATACTTACGATGTAGAAGAATCTATTTCGAGAAATATATATAAAGTAAACAAAAAATGTCTTGAAAAATTGAAAATTTAAAATTTAATGACTCGAGATGAGACTGAGTTACTGCCACATTAAACAGGCCGCAGCTGAAACGATTTTTGTTTCTGATTCCTCGAAATTTTAGTCTCTTTGCACTTAAAAAAAATAAAGCCTCGAACTTTGTCCCGAAGTACTTTCCATTCGGGGTTTTTATCACATTTTAGACGTTCCTCTTCCTCATCCACCACCTTCTGGTTTTGCATCATTTGCATTTCAGAGATGTAGCTTTTTGATCTGATCGCATCGATTCATCGTTTGTAGTATTCCACTTTTACAAAGTAGTAAATTTCCAACAAATCTTTCGAGAAATCTTGCTATCGAACGTTCCAAGGCACACCTCTTGTGATTGTTGTGAGTGGCCACTTGAGTGATCAAGTTTTTTCAAGGCATGGATCTTCTGTATCAATTCCTTTCACAAAATGAAAATGGAAAGATCCAAGAATAGCACCCTCGCTAACTCTGTAAAGCACTTGAAGAAGCGGAATACGAAGCTTCCACCGCATACTCGTACCTGGGAACGAGACACAAAAGAATTCCTCTTTTCCCTTTTCTAAGGAGGACTTATGTATATTCGCCATCGTTAGAGCATTGGTGCAATCGTTAAGAGTCCAGTGATGACACCGTTAAGAACCATTTCTATTAATGTTTGTATTAAGGTTTAAAGACAGCTTGTTTCACAAGTCTTTAGTAACTACTGTGTCATCACTAAATTGCTATTCTTTCGCGCGTCATTTCTATGCACTTACAAATTTTACTAGTATATGATCTACAGCTTTAAAGGCTGTCCTAGGAGTACGTTTTTCATTTTTGAAAAATTAGTGTAAAACTCTATAGTATCTAGCATTGAAATCTGAAATTACCGTAATGCAGTCAGTGCTGGCTTCTATCAAAAGCTTTGACTCCAATAAGCCGCATGTCTTGCTGAATGTCTAAAGTTTATTTATTTTTGTTTTAACTGACTCCATTTTGATTTTGCTCAAAAGGGAGACATCCTGTTTTCTTCAAAACATCTATTTTTTAATGTTTAAAAGTGTTTTAGAGGGCACAAATAACTCTGTGTTAATATAAAAATATATATTTTTGTGAAAATTTACCGAAGTTACAAATTTTTTACTGGTTTCTGCATTAATATATCTATACTCCCTTTATTAAATTTTTTGCAGTGTAGAGTGTGCTTGAAATGGCAATCGATCATTGTACGCTACAACTTCAGCTAAATTAAGATCCATGACCTCAGCGAATTTGACCTGATCTAGTGGAGAAAGTGCCACCATTTGAACGAATCCGCTAACGGCATTTATTGTCCACCTGTCCACCTGTCCACCTGTCCATCGCCGCTGCTCCACATGTGTAACAAAACATATAAATTGTAATTTATTGCCTCAGCGTTTGGCGAAAATCGTGATAGAATCAGTAGCTCTAGGAATCAAAAGCTTGCCGTTGCAACATCTGGGATGCCCGTCAAAGCAGACAATTGAAATTGGCGAAATGACCTCATCACAATGTCTGTGTCTGCAAATATGTAGGTAACTGAGTACGAAGAGTGTATAAATTGCTTGCCAGTAACTAGTTGCATACATAATAAATAACCTACTCGTAAGTAAGTAGTACGAGTATGTAGGTAGGTAGCTTGCAAATTAGAGCATTTTCTAATTTAAAACAAATGCGAGACACTCTTTATCCAAAGACGACGACAATCAAACGTACAGTTGACATCAGAATTGTTTCCTCCTCCTTTCAAAAACATAATAATTTCATGCAAAATACGACATGAAAAATAATAAAAATGAAATGCGCAAAGCATGCGGCAGGGGAGGGGATCGTCTGCATGTCAATAGTGTGCATAGACGCGGTTACATAAACGCAAAATGGCAAATAAAAGTCATGTTGTTGTAGTGACAGCGACGATGTGGGCAGGTGTAGGGGGGCATGGTGGCCAACTGTCAATATTAAAAGTATCATGTTGACCATGAGAACGTGTTATAAAATTGAAATTAAGTCCACATACCACCAATGCTACCACGAATGGTAATCGGCGCATTGCAGCGCGCCTGCGACTAGGCAGATAGTGTCCAAGCGGCAAAGCGTGGCAGGGGCGGGGGGATAGGGATTGGCTGAAAAGTAACGTGAACGCTTGCTGGAAGATTAGGTGTGCGCGAGTTAATTTTATTTCTTCATTATATTTGCGTTTTGTTGCTGTTTGTGTGTCATTTATAAATTAGTTAGATAAATGCCGGTCTGCATAACTCGCGAATTAGTATGTGCATTCGTATGAACTACATACATACTTATATGCTTTGTATAAATGCATGTAATTGCAACAAACATAGCAGGAACAACACTTGTGTATAGGTCGCATGAATCATGGAGAAGACAGGCCAACGACATGCTGGAGAACAACAGCTGACTGGTATGGACGTGAATGCGCAGGGTGGCGTGTGATCAATGATTGAACACTAGCGACCACAAGTGTAGGTCTAATCGCAGAAGTTTGAAGTGTAAGTACCAAAGACTTATACTTATCACGGCAATCTCAACGGATGAGTCGACTGCTGTTTTGTATTGTCAATTATTTCTAATCCTACAGAGACAGTTTGTTGGGATACAACTTCCCTTTCCAAGCGTAATTTAATTAATAGAGCTCTTGTTAATCGACTAACAAATCAGTAGGTAGATAGCAATACACTCAATCGACAAACCATTCGTTATCGACTAATCCTGCAGAGCACTCTTGGAGATAATAAGCTATGTGAAATTACAATTTGACTCTCCTTTACGTTGAAATTACTTTTCTAGTTCTGTTATCTATCATCATTGGAAGAAGATGAAGAGAAACGGTAACGGAAAATATCGGAGTTGAGAAAAGGTTCATATTTTAAAGAGATGGTACTCTGCCCGAGTTTGGTTTTACAAAAATATTTAACACTGAACTAAGAAACAAAACAAAATGGATTGCTCACTAATCAAAAAAATGTACTCGGTACACAGATGTTCATCTTTTAGGAAAAATATAAATTACGTAGAAAATTATATAGAGTTAAATATTAGTTGCAACAACCGGAATCGGTCTATTTCGATATTTCCGGACACGCAGCGGTTTTTAAGGCCCTCACACCGTTGACAAGCTTAACACTCGTGGTCTAACCAAGCGGGCCTGAGTTCACTGTCTTTCAGTATGTTTGTTGGCAATGATAAAAAGTTGCATCGTCAGCCTTGGGTGGGGAAGAGCAGTAAGACCGTGGCTATATCTAGTGGGGCATTCGAAAGCATGGACATATCTAAGAAGAATCCAAGAAGAATCCCTCGACTCTGCAGGTCATTTTAACACATCACAAAACAGGGAATATATATACTCGCAAGAATACTGTAGATTTCGTTAGAAAAAGATAGAAACTGCAAGCCACATTCCAGAGTAATGATCCGTATGGCACCTTTCGCCCAAGAGTTAGGATGAAAATTAATGTTTCTCTTGTTAGCGCGATTAAAAGAGAAGCGTGAATCCAAGCAGGTGGCACAATAGAACTCCAGGTTGCTGGAGATGGCGTCGAAAATAAAAAAAAAACCTTCGACCTACAAGTCGGTAATATAACAGGCCATGTAAAGGTCTTAATGAAATCACGTATTCCCAAAATATATAGGAGTTATATGGTACTCAGCATGGAATCCAAATCCAACGGGAAGGGATAATATACTCATGTATCTAAACTTGAAAATGTGAATATTTGCCAAACCATTAGGGGTTATGACGGAAGCGACTAGATGGACTTGTCAAAGCCCAGTGTAAGAGGATATAGCATAACTGCGCAAACAAAATGCATCCGATATAATGAATAAAACTTCTTAAATGAGGTTTAGAGGACCTCAAAATTCTCCCATAGTACAACGCCAGACACTGATCTCTTCGCTGTAATCTTAGTGAAATAAATCTTTTAGATAGCAGCTTCTGACAATTTTGCGATCTGGACGACGAAACGCCAAGGAACACCTAATATAGTGGAAACTTTGTTTTGACCGTTAGTCTTTATATTGTAAAGAATTTATATAGTATGTGTATGTGCACCTATCAAACACAGAAATGCAGTGTGTAAGCCTTTGTACCTTCAAATCTTCATAGATAATACCAAAACGCTATATTTTCAGCTTAAGAATACTAAAAATGATAACTTAGGCGAATGTCTTTGGACTAGTGCCATTTTAAGGGTACCGGGTAATGCTTCGGCAATTCGCGGGTTAAAACTGCACCGTCAGCAAGCTGGACGTCGCTCACATGGCATACTCGTAAATTACGGCAACACTTCAAACATACGATTTTCACGCCTTCAAAGGTCGACGATGAGGGGCCTGGCTCTGCTCGTGCGCGCCATTCACACCAAATGCAGCTCACGACAAACGACGTCAGCAAACCAATTTTATCCTCATTTCGGCGGTTAATTTGTTTTTGTGCGCTTATTTTTAACGCCAAAATCACACACATTTTATTTTAAAATTACTTGTGTTGAGACTTCTTTGAACATTTTAAGCAAACGATTTGCGCAATAATAATAACAACAACATTGCAATTATCGTGTTGGCAACGAAACGACACCCAAAGTGAATGCATTTCACTTTCATTTGGAATGCAGCTAAAAATATTAAGTATTTCGGCATGCAATTTTTTAAGTATAGAATTTATGTCGATTATGTAATCGAGAAAGTGTTTGCGGCCTACACTTAACTGGGACTTCAAATTCGTTTAATTTTGGTTTTTAATTTTGTAAAAATAGATATATTCCCGTATTTCTTTTTTAATTTTTTGTATTTGCTAAAAGTGCAAAACATGTAGCAAAAGCAAAAACAATAAGTTATAATTAAATTCAATAATTAGCACAAATCCCACTAAAGCGTCATTATAAATAAATCCGAAAGATTGCCACACAAAAATAAAGTTGCGAAAAAACAAGAATGTTCTAAAATTCTAGTCAATTGATTAAGATTGGCCGGCGTGTGTTTGTTCTGGCTTTTGTTTGTGAACTTGAATTTAATTTAATGAATTCTTAGTGTTTTATCTGCAGTTGTGCAGTTGACCTTGCAATCCCGAAGTTTATTAACCGCACAACTTGTTAAAAAAGTAAAAACATAATCTTTTAGCACATATTTTTTTTTTTAATTCCATTTTTATTTTTGCTTTTAATTATTTCATTTTTGTCATTTTGCCTCTGTCTATACAAACAAACATGACTACAAGTATATGCATGTGTATACATACATGTACATAAATGAAATTGCAAATAGAAAAATTCTGGATTTATTATAGGAGTATGTATAAATGACATACTCGTACATACACGTCTATTAAGTACTTTAGCCTGTTGTTTAAATAACATGTTAATGGAATTTAAGCTTATGATTATTTCATTTATTTTTGACGATTTATAAAAACATGTTAGTCATTTTATTGGAAGCAAAACTCAGAAGAACTCAGAGTTTGGACCTCTTTAGTTTTGTGAATATTTCACGTTTGAGCTAAAGAAAAGTTTTTCATCAAAAGCTCAAGAGATAAATACATTGACAAAGTACGAGGACAATTCAAAAACTATAGCACAACCATTCGGTGATTCATTGCTATTTAAATTAATTTATAATATTTTTAAATGAAACTGCATTTAATTCTCTAACATCGTTGGCTTGTTTTTCCGAATTTAAAACTTTTAACTGCGAAGTGATAAATGTTCTAATCTTCATAATATTTCCAAACTTTTTTTTAACGCTCTTTATTTGAATCGTGCTAAATGACTTACGATTTTTTCTATGAAACAATTGAATAAAAACAACGGAAGTCATGAAAAATAAAATATGTTATGTTTTTGATGCATTAAGTATTTTGTGATAGAATATAAAAATTGTAACAATACCCTTTACGATTTAGGAGCTCTAACTTTACGAGATTTTTTGTTTGTCATTTAGGACGATATTTTCATGGTATCTAGGTTTTTTTGGCCCACCCTAATACATACATACATATGTATTGAAAAGTTTAAATTTTTCTGCTCCTTGTTGCTGTTGCTACAAGTACGCACTTCTTCCGCACAATGCAGTCGGTTAAATTTACTTGATGAGTTTTCCTAGAAGTTTATGGGACGAGAAACTAATGTAATACATATAAAAATATATATACATACATATGTATAAGAAGTATGATAATTTTAAATAAAAATTTTGCCGACTTCCGACCGCTTGACATCTACGCTCACTTTAAAAAATCTTAACGAAATGATGTATGAAAACGTGCAGTAAGTATTTTTCAAATTTGCGAACTAAATATGATGCATTTTCGAAAAAAATTTCGTCATCTCTTGTCAAATTCGAAGACAAGTATTTACATTCGACTTTTGTGAACTTCAGACTTTTGAAAAGTTGTTGGTCACTATATTAATTTAATTTGCCTGAGCACATAGTTTTCTACAAAGGACATTCTAAAGCAGGCAATTTATTTTTACAAACAGGCATTTATTTAATGATCCCTTTTGAACGCTTCGAGCAAAATTCAAACCTTGTTTTGGACAGTTAATTGTTGCAAGAGAAAAGGCTTTAGTAGACTTTGAATACAGTCTTTACATTGTTTTGGCTTTTAAAAAGTGCTTTATTATAATATTTCCTATAACTTTATATACGAGACACAGGTAAGAGCATTCAAATATTCAGCAATAAGAACGATTGAATCTCTAAAAATATCTGTTATATTTGAAAAAATCTTGCAATATCTTAGCAAAATGGTGATAAATTGCCTGACATAGCTATAATAATTGGATTGTTAATTTAATTTGAAGAATATTTTTTCCTTATAATCTTATTTATGTTTCAGCGGTGTCAAAAACTTCGTTATTTTGAAAAAATTAATTATTTTGATAGCGAAATTCCTAGAGCTTACAATCTTGGTTTCGCGATTTTAAAATAATTTTTCCAGAACTTAAAATGAAGACGAAGTATACGGAAAATATATAAAACACAAAAAATAATAAAAGAAAAAGGGAAGGAAAACACAATATTTATCAGATACGATCAAATAATCCCAATATCCATCGAATATATGTATGTATGTATGTATGTACAAAAGTATATACGAAAAAAATAAATTATAGCAATGGCTGAGCTCCGAGTGTTTATCTGCCATGAAAACCTTTTATGGTGCGATAAAAAGAAACATAACGACCATAAATTTAAGGAGAAGCTCGTTTACACTTTCAAGTTGATGTAAGAGCCAATTATTTATTTTTACTTTTTTTTAATGTTTTCAAACAAAAAATATTAGATTGGAAAGTAACAACATTTTTAAATTGTGGTATGAAAAATGTTGGCACACCACTACAGAATTTTGATAGATAATTAAACTCTAATAATTAGAAGACCTGGCGAACTTCGTACCGGCAAAAATTTATTAAATATACATATGTATGTACATATGTATGTACATAAATGAAACACTTTGTGAACTCTGTTATAAACGTATTTAATGCGGAAAATGAAACTGTCACATAATTTTTACATCCGTTTTCGAAGCTTACTACTTTCCTTTATAGTTAATGCAGACTTTCCAAGTTAAAAATGCAGCTTTGATGAATATAAAAGCAATATTTTGTCGTCTCGGTTGATATGTATAGTTCACTATATACATATATCCCTCCTCCAGCGCTAGCCAGCAACATAATTGTTCGTCATGCGATGAATTTCATCAAAATCATTTCATAAATACGGCTTTTATAAATAACTCGACTCCAGCGCCACCAACATATCTCATATTTTTTCGCAGATATGTTTTTTCTTTCCCTCACCAATTTATATATAGAATGTGACTAAAATCGGACTATAAATACTTATAGAATTTTTCTCTCCGTAACATTTTTCCTTGGGCAAAGACAAATAGAACTAAAAAAAAGTCTACTTAAGTGGGACAATCCATTCTTTAATATATGTATACCTACATATATATACAATGTATATTATATATACATACATAGATACACACAGTTATAAGAACGTAAACCAAAACTATTTCACTGTTCTTTTCGTTCGTCCTATTATTAAGTCACAATGAATTTCCCTGCAGTTGTCAAGCAAAGTAAAATATTAAATATTTCTAGACTTAAACGTCACAGCTTTTTCCGGTCAGCATAATAAGTACACACTCAGGGCACTAAGAATGCATCCGGTGCATTTAATTTGCGCTCTCCTCCCATACAGAATCTCTTTCATTCATCCATGCGGCCAACTATAGCGAGTACGAGTACTTTACGTTCGCCGCCCGCCAGTCTCAAATACTTGCGAATTTTGCGACATTAAATATTAATTCATTACTTAATTTCCGCCTGAGATGAATGTGTACGATTTCGTCGAGCTCTTCTGTTGATAAGTACAGTTGAGCATCACACTGCAGCGGACTTGTTTGTAACGACAAGTAAATTAAAAAAAAAAAAGAAAAAAAAAAAACATCTAGCGACCAAATGACAGACAGCCGCCGGTCGCAGGCTTTTGTGGGGGCGTGTTTGTGAGCCAAAATGTCGCTAATAAAATATATATAAAATGAAGGGAAATGAGACACTACAAATATGACGAAGAAATGAGACAATATAATGAATGAAAACAAATTGTTTGCAGAAAAATATCAAATAAATAGTGAATACATTTGCGAAACTACATATTTATACGAGTATATGTACAGATGTACATACATACATATATAAATATTCCGTTGATCGTTTGTACATATGTATGTATGTATGTACGTATGCAAGACAGTTTCTACAAGTCCACAATTGGCTTTGTAACGAATTGCATAATGAAATCAATTGTGGGCACAAAAGTACGCACATGAATACAGCCATATACATACATACATATACTCGTATACATATGTATGTATGTGTGGTGTGTGTGTGTGCTTATAAAACGCTGAGCGCTATTTGGAGAAACGCTCGCCGCCGACTGATCGAATTATCATTTGTTTTGCTTTTGCCATACGATTATTTGGCATGCAAATTATGTCAACTAAGGATTGTGCATATGTATGTTACATATGTATGTATGTACATACATACATACATATGTATCTAGCGGCCAACAACACTTTGCAGTACTTGAGTAGTGCACTTAAATTGCAAAGATAAGTGATACATAAATAAATTATATTTTTTAGTGATACTCGTACAATGTAATTATGGTGTAGCATGCAGTACACTACGACGAGCAATGACAAAGTTAGCTCTGCTTAAACATTGATGTATACAAATGAATGTATGCATGCAAATATGAATGTATGTATGTATGTATGTAAACTGGTGGTGAGTTAAAGAGTTAAACATTTTTCCAATTAAATTACAGTTCATTCTCAAATAAAAAATATATATGTAAAAGCAATTTTAAACTTTATGCAAAATTTATTTTATCGAAATTACGAATTTTTTAAAAAACTAATTTAAGATGTTTTAGAAAATTCTAGAGCATGCACTTTTCTAGTAAATTACATTTTAGCAGGGTGAAGTGCAAGTTTCGAGTCGCTAGGAAATACCATTGATTTTTGTCAATTGTTTTTTTATCGAGGGTGTTACATACAAGTTGTATTAATAAAACAAAAACCGACTTCGTTGTTTATATGCCCAAACGCATTTAGGATTATCGTTAATTTTCTCGTGATCTAAGATTTAAAACTGAAACAAAATTATATGTCACCCGCTTGAGGTTCTACCTTGCCGATAAAGCAACAGTTATTGAAATCGGTCCTTTTGTTTTTAAAGTCGGTTAAATAAAATAAAATTTATTTAAAATTATATATGTACATACATATGTGTGTATGAATAAAAATGCGGCGAAAAAAAATCAATAAATGTAGTAAATTTTTAAACGGTTAAAATTGCATTGTGAACTGCTAAAAATAAGTGCAAAAAGTTTGAAATTTTTTTAAATTATTAAAATTTTTTTTTTAATGTATTTCAAGTCTAGGGCTTATGTGGCTTTTGTTAGAGAATCAACTCAATTTTACTTGCTTAATATATGTAACATGCTCGTGAAAACGAATGGTAACGTAATATTTTGATGGATTTTGGTTGCGAACGGTGGAGGTGGAGGGTGAGCTCCCCAAAATTTCAATATTTATGCTCCAGATTTTCCATGCACGGTTTTAAGACATAAATAATAAAGCACGAAAAAAAATAAAAGCTTGCATTTTATTGCTTGTATGTTTGTAGTAAATAACGTTATCGACAAACGGCAACAGTGGCGGCCTACAGGGTTATGCGGAGAGGTGATTTTTTTGGTTAAAAGACCTCCTGTTAAGCTCAAATATATCCTCTCACAGACACAAACTTCGCTTAAATCTTGCCAAAAAAAACATTTTTATTTTAAAATTTTTTTAAGTTATCGATATTAAATGGAAATCAGTTAAATACCTGGCGCTGTTTAGCTTGCAGTTAGATGAACGTTTGAAATAATTGGAAGAGTTTTTTTTCTGGTACCCTGACTGATTACAGAATTGCTATGATATTTTAAGAGTAGTTAGTATATTTGAAAGCTCTCGCTTAACGCTGTGCTATTTATAATAATTATAAAATCAATTAACTTTAGTATGAGGGGAATTTTCTCTACAACGAGCAACTTTCTTATGCACATTTTGATTAGATGGCGCGATTGGACTTTATTTTAGCTTCACATTTGTTTAGGCACATACATACATACGTATTTATTGCTCGCTCTTCAGCATTAATTGGCGCACATTATTTAATACTG
This sequence comes from Philophylla caesio, assembly GCA_963971545.1. Lineage (NCBI taxonomy): Eukaryota > Metazoa > Arthropoda > Insecta > Diptera > Tephritidae > Philophylla > Philophylla caesio. The sequence continues at coordinate 218,862,747 of OZ020604.1, read as the reverse complement.
ATGAATCTATGGATCTGTTATTTTACGAATAGTATATTAAGAACAAAATTTAAATCAAAAGAGCGAGTGAATAGATTTCTAGACCATTCTGTAGACACACTTCAACTTCATTGTTGCAGAAATTTGTGCGGAAATATTGTGGATTTGAATAACTATCAGACAAATAAACACATACAATTGTATTCATGTATGTACGTACATATGTACCTGTTTGGGCAGGCGGCGATGCAGTTTGGGCAGCTATTGAATGTCTACGCTGTGCGCGCCGACGTGCACTTGTTGCGGCTGAATGGCGTTTAATTGTTCGCGCACAGCTTGTAGCAGCGCCACTAACTGTGACAATAATCGTTGTTGATTTGCTAGTGGAAGCGATTAATCGTGTAATTTATGTCGAGAAACTGAGAAACATGTTAGCGAAAAGTAGCGTTTCGCATAGAGAAGTTACAAACGAATAGAATTGGCGTTGCGTAGTTGTCACTTAACATACGAGAACGTTTCCCCGTAGCGAATGTCAGCCAATAGCATCTTGAAATACCATGTTGACATGACATTGTTCTGCAATGGTTATTGAGAAGTTATAATTATTTGATAGTTATTGTAGGAGTACGTCGCATGTCATTGACACCAGTGTCATCGTCAGCTTTATGTCGTTACGTCACAAATATCCTCAGCAAGTGTCATTGACCATTTTCACTACTGGGTTGTATTCATATTTGGTTAATTGTGTTTGAGTACAAATGCAGTGTGAGTGAGCGCGTATTAATGATCTCCTTCTTTTCTATAAGCATAAATAAAAAGTTATGTGCAAATATGTTTCAATATCGCTTTTGAAAAAAACCAATGAATTTACCTAATGTCTGAGTAGTTAGTGGCCGACTTGACGCGCGCATCATCATTTAAAGCGGGAAGGTTAGCCACTTGCCGACTTTGATTGCTGTAACTTAAGGAGCAAATAACTGCGTTTTGAAACAAACTGGAAGCAGGCTACATACATATGTTATATAAGGGCGGTGTTGTTGAATGGATGCATTCTGGTTCAATCAGCAGTATGTAATCTGTAATGAAGTTAAGACCGGGGGGGGGGGGGTGACCGCTATTAGAAAAAAAACTGTTTCTATGATTAACATTTTGCTTGGCTTTGCTGAGATTTGAACCTCGAACTCAGCGGCCACTATAAAGCAGTTATTGAGAATTTAAATATACTATTTATTTTTTTACCATATCAAATTAGTATGTATAGAAGGATAAGCCTGTCTAATACAAGTAATTCTAAAAAATAGAAATTGTGTAACCACAACCACACAGTCAAGTAGAAAAAGCGGCAGAACAGCCGTACTTCCCATATCGCAATTCCCATGGAAGTCTTGAACACATAATGCTGATGAAGAGATGGGGTTATCTCCGCAATAGAGGTTTGAGTATTGTTGTTATATCCTTACAACTTTTCCCCAATCAATCGGCCTTAAAGCTTTAAATCAATTATATAAATCTTTAAACTGCTGTTAATTTTCAAGCCAAGAGTTTGAAACGTCTGCACAAAATTTTTAGTAATTTTTAAAATTATAATACAAATTTTAAAGGTTTTTCTGCGAAGCTTTTCAAGTACGCAGTTTTGTAGCGCATTCAATTTTAACACAATAATTTGTAAGTTTTATGTGCTTAAATATTGCCGTTAATTTTTGGCAATTGTTTTTACATAGATCACTAAGGATTGCTCATTATTATAAACTGTAGACAAGTTAAAAAAAAGTTTTTAAGCTAACAAAAGGAAAAGAAATTATAAATTTGCCTGAAATAAACCGCTACTATAGGGTAAAAACATGTTTTTTTTTTGATTTTTTGATTCCTCTTGGTTTTACCTGATCGCTTTTGATTTGCCTTGTCGAGGACTTAAAGGAATATTTTTTGTGAACGACGGCACTCCATAGTCTTAAAATATGTTTGTCAAATATGTATATAGAAAACTAAAAAAAGTTGTCAAACCAAAGCGATATCCAACAACCTCGTACATACCGAGCCATAACCGCCAAAATGATGTAAACGACAAATGAAAAATTTTAGAGAAGAAGGCTGATTCTCTTAAATTTCTCAGCAAAAGCAAAGTACATTTTAATAAATAAAGTCGCGTTTTGAAGAAAAAATCAACGTAAATCTTGTATACAAAGTGGCATTCAAATGCGAAGCTTAACTGCGAAGAAAATTAGCTAAAAAACACCTTCTGATTAAAAAAAATGTATTTGTTGCTTTCGTCCTTTTCGCGGTTATGGCTCGATACTATGTATCGATGATAACACATAAGAATGTTATATTCCACATATTTTCCCCATCCACGTCTTAGACCAATTCACTACTACTTGCAAGTACAACTCATTAGCAATATGACTAAGTTAGAGTGTGTTAAATATTAATAATTGCAATAGAAGCAATTGTTTCTACGCAAAACATAAAAAAATGCAATAAAACAATACAGAAAAGTAAAGCTATTGAATTGAATATCAACATGGAATACAAACTTAACTAGTTTGACATCCAGTCAAGAGGGCGTGGTAAATGATTTTATAGCTAATCAAATGCCCATTAAAACCACACTATAAACATGATTTCATTACAACAAGAAAAATTTCAAAATCATGTAGAAGTGAAGTGTACAAAAAATAAAAAGCAAACGCCAGAGCTGAGAAAAGTGGCTGAAAGATGTCGAATTTTTGATTTGTTGGCTAAGTTGGGCCAATTAGTTTGATGTCGGTGTTTGCGGTCGCTTTTTGTTTATCGATATCTTCCTAGTTGGGTTATTTATTATTGGGTTCACACAGATCTTTGTGCGGGCGTTGTGTGAATACTAAAACGTTAAATAATAATAATACACAAAACTGCTAAAACCTTATTTTCGTTTTATTTAAAATTTAAATTAAATTCTTAAGAGATGTCATGGCACAATGTAAAAATTTAGTAAACTTGTCAAAAATGAAGTCATCATTTTTATACCTGCTACCTAGTTCCAAAAGTCGGATTAAGAGTACAAGGCTTAAGTTTTATTGTGTACATAGATGAGTAAGTGACTGAGGGAAAGCCATATTTGCTGTTATCGAAATTAGTTCAAATATTTAAATTCCAGTTCGACTAATGCTTTTTGCTTTTTATCACGAAATGAATTGAAAACGCTTACCATTGTTAGTTTCGTTAAATTCACATTCTAGTTGATAAATGTGTTTTTATTTTACTTTTTCATATCTCGACGTTTCATTTAAACTTCCAGCGAAAACAAGTATGTTTGAATTAAATAAATTTTATTAATACTTATACACGCATACATATACATATACTGTTTAAAAAAAAATGTTTGCATTAGAACCGTCGCGACGCTCCAAGTGCAATTCTAAACTCGTTTCTAAAACCTTTTCTTTGTTGCTTTTTATGTTCCATTTTTTGCGCCTGTTCTTGTCGCCTCTTAAGCATACATATGTATGTGTGTACGCGTGTGTGTGCACATAAACCTAGAGCGCCAATCAAAAAAAAAAATACTTGTTTTAATTTTTTGCCAAAATTTAACTAATCACATAAATAAATCTAAATATGAGCAAAAAATAATTAATACATTACTAATACAAAAAGACAGCAGACAATTATGAATACATTTAAAAACGAACGCGCTGAATTACGTGCATACGTATTTATAAAACAAAGTCTTGGAACTTTATTATAAAGTTTGACTTGAAATATTGGTATGTTGTTTTAACAACCAATGCGCTATAGTAAGAAAAAAATAAACATTCCGGAGGAAGTATGATCATATAATTAAATTAAATAAAGCGCCTAGTCCGTGTGCAAACAAAAAATTAAAAAAGTAGGAGATATGTTTGTAGTTATATTGTTAAGGCATCCAAATTCTAAATGTAGTAACGCCACTCAAAAAAAAAGAAGTGTGGCAACACCGTCTCAAAGGAGGACACCTACATAACAAAGTGGCAACACTGTTGTAGATGTCAGCTGTCATCAGTTTCTTTTTCTTTTTATTATTCTCTAAACGTTTGACTGTAACGTATAAGTTTGAATTTTTCTGTAGAAAGCTGAAATAAAACTAAGTTTTTTAAAGCTGTTCCTAAGCTAAATATATTTCAAAATATAGACGTTTTATTTGTATTGAGCGGGACTGCTCTTAAAACTGGTTATTATTAACATTTCTTTAAAAAACTTAACTGACGCAAATCATTACGGCGTCTTGGAGCTTTTCCTGGAAAAACGACTGCAGAATTTATCAACATGAGCGCGTCATCTGACGCTAAGGTCGACTGCGCTATCTGCAATGAGCCCGAGGAGGGTGATATGGTTCAATGCGACGACTGCGACAATTGGTTCCATTTTGTTTGCGCCAAAGTTTCAGTTGGTATCGAAACCATCGATTGGGTGTGCAGTGAGTGTGCGACAAACAAAACTGTGGTCAGTAGGCAAGATGAGGGTGAAGCTGCTAATGCAGCTACTACTACGAACGCGATTCCACATGCAACAGAAAATGTGCCAAAGTGCGGTGATTCGAATGAAAAAGGTATGTTATCTGTTTTACAAAGCATAAAAGAGTTGCAAGAGCAAGTGCTACATTTACGCAAGGAAAATGACTTTTGGCAAAGTCGCCCAAATAAGCAGAGTGTAGAAGCAATTGAGGTTACCACGGTGCCAACCACGAGCGTACATGATAAATTCAATGCGCTAAATACGGGCACACAGGGTAGCACAAACGCGCAGTACACGGGCGTAAGCGCGCAAAACAATTTCTTTTCACCAAACACGAGCACGCAGGTGCTGACTACGGGTGTCAAGAACATTTCGTTGCGTGGTAATACATTGGAGCATAATGCAGGCGCAATTTCCTTTCCGGCGCAACGTGACACAGGTGCACAGTATGCATATACGAACAGGGGTATGCAAGGCCAAGTAAATGAGTACACGAATTTTGGCCAGGGCCATTCAAACGCATATAACACACAGGCGAATTGTAATATAAATAATGACTTTTACAGGCAAGAGCATGGCGGGGCTGGTTGTGTCGGTTTTCGGGACGGCTTCGTCGGCAATGGTTATGGGGCAGGTGAACGGCAATCGAATTTCAACTTGACAGCTGCGCATATTCAGGCAAGAAAGGCCTTGTCAAAGGAGTTGCCATGCTTTAGTGGCAAGTCAGAAGAATGGCCGATGTTCATCAGCAGCTATGAAAATTCAACGCGTCTTTGCGGTTATACTGACGATGAAAATCTACTTCGATTGCAGCATGCGTTGAAGGGCAAAGCGCTTGACTACGTGCGAAATCAACTTTTGATTCCAGTACTAGTACCTGATGTTATTTCAACACTACGATCAATATTTGGCAGACCCGAGCATATAATAAACAGTCTGTTAGAAAAGGTTCGCTCATCACCAGATGTAAATACGAACAAACTTGAAACGCTCGTAACATTCTCACTTGAAGTGAAAAATTTGACAGCGACAATGGCGGCGGCAGGACTTACGTCCCATTTGAATAATCCGATACTCTTAAGAGATTTAATTCAAAAACTTCCCGCACAAATCCGCTTGGACTGGGCTATGTATTCAGAGAGTCGAGTTAACATAAATTTATTGGATTTGAGCGAATGGTTATCGGTCCGAGCAAGAGCTGCTAGTACCGTTATAGCAATGCCCATAGGTGGCGGTCAACAAGAAGAAAGGCGTAGAGCACATCGTGTTAGTTTCCAACAGGAAGAACGTGAAACGCCGAAGGAACGGCGACAGCAAGATGCGCGCAGGTGCTCGGCGTGCACTGAAATTCATTTTGTTGCAAATTGTAATAAATTCAAAGCAATGTCATATAATGAGAAATGGGATGTGGTTAATCGCATGAAGCTGTGTCGTTCATGCCTTAAAGCTCACAGCCCCAAGTTTTGCAGAGAGCGACAAGAATGCGGCAAAAACAAGTGTACAGCAAAACATCATGTATTGTTACACAAACCGGTAGCTGAAAACGACCTATCTCTTCAAAACGTTGTAGCGGTGCATGTTCAAAACTCTTCAAATGTCCTGTATAGAATTTTGCCCATTACAATCCACACTCGACATGCTACTGCAGATATATACGCACTTTTGGACGATGGGTCAGGTCCTACAATCATCGAACAAGACATACTGAAGAAGTTAAAGCTTAAAGGTGAAGAATCCGAGCTTCGTTTGCGTTGGACGGATGGATCTGTTCGTGTAGAGGAAAATTCCGCGCTCGTCAATCTGCAAGTGTCAGCACATGGAAAAAACAAAATGTACAATCTGCGCGATGTCCGCACAGTGAACAAGCTTGACTTACCTCCACAATCTCTGATAATGGCAGAACTGGCGCAAAAATATAAGCACCTTAGAGGTTTGCCGGTGCAGTCATACGAATGTGTTGTACCTCAAATGATAATCGGCTTAAATAACAAACACGTAGCAATGCCCATGAAGTTCAGAGAAGGAAATGTCGAGGAGCCAGCTGCAACGAAAACTCGTCTAGGTTGGACAATCTACGGTGTTTTAAAGCAGAACAAGCAAAAGCCATGTGATGATTTGCAGTTACATATATGTGAATGCGACGATGACATATCGCTCCAAAAGCTCCTAATTGAAAACATGAAGCTCGAAAGTGAAGAATTAAAAGCGCCACCACGTAATTTAGAAGATGATGGTAATAAAAATCAACTAGCAAAGTACGTGAAGCGTACTGGCGGCCACTTCACAACGAAACTACTTTGGCGTATGGATGATATATCACTACCAGACAATTACGAGTTGGCAAAGCGTAGACTTGAGTGTTTCGAGAAGAAGCTTAACAAGGATTCGGGCTTAAAAGAGAAGGTAAACGCGCACATACACAGTATGGAAGAAAAACAATACATTCGAAAACTCGATGAGTGCGAAGTCGATATCAACTACAAGCGCAAGTGGTACCTACCAATATTTTCGGTTAGAAATCCAAACAAACCAAACAAGACAAGATTGGTATGGGATGCTGCTGCAGTATACAAAGGATTCTCCCTTAACAGTTGCCTGGAGAAAGGTCCTGACTTATTGCGACCGCTAACGAACGTTTTATACAACTTTCGAATTGGCAAGATTGGCATTTGCGCAGACATTCATGAAATGTTTCATAGGGTCAGTGTGGATAACGAGGACCAGCACTCACAAAGGTTCCTTTGGCGCGATTGTGATGACACTCGAGCGCCAGATGTTTACGTCCTTAAAGTGATGTCATTCGGAGCTAGCTGCTCGCCAGCTATCGCACAATACGTAAGAAATAAGAACGCTGAAGAATTTTTAGACGAATTTCCGAGGGCTGCCAAGTCAATCATAGAAAGGCATTACGTGGATGACCTGTTGGACGGCGCTGACAGTCCACAGGAAGCCATTCAGCTAGGCAAAGATGTAAGAGAGGTGCATAGACGTGGAAACTTTCACATCAGGGGTTGGGTTTCAAACTGCTTACAAGTTGTTCACGCTCTCGGAGAGACAAGCCCTAGGAATGACTTCTGTAAAGCGGGAAAAACCATCGACCAAGTGATTGAACCAGAAAAGGTGCTCGGGTTGTGGTGGCAAACAAACGACGACATGTTTACGTTTAACACGAAGTTCACCAAGGCCAGTAACGAAATTTTATGTGCTGAAAGACTACCGACTAAGAGAGAACTACTCCGGCTGCTGATGTCAGTATATGATCCACAAGGGTTTTTGTCATTTTATACGATTCGCATAAGAATATTGCTGCAAGACATATGGCGAAGTGGCATCAACTGGGATGAATCAATTCCTGAAGAATTTGCAATTCCATGGAGACAATGGCTCTCAAATTTTAAGAATGTTCGCCAGGTGAAAATTCCAAGATGTTACTTTGGCAACTGTAAAAAAGAGGAATGCAGAGTCGAACTAAGTGTTTTCGTCGACGCAAGCGAATCTGCTAGCGCCGCAGTAGCCTACTTCCGGATTGTGAACGGGGAAAGAATTCATGTCGCTCTTGTCGGTTCCAAGGCTAAGGTTGCGCCTTTGCGTCCACTATCAATACCACGAATGGAATTGACAGCAGCGGTTTTAGGATCACGACTAGCTGGTGCGATTGTCAGAGGGCATGACTTCAAAGTTCATGATACACAGTTTTACACTGACTCGAAAACAGTACTGACATGGCTGCGTTCCGATCCACGTAAATACAAACAGTTTGTAATGTTCAGAGTAGCAGAAATACAAGAAAACACCGACATAACCAAATGGCATTTCGTAACCTCCAAACAAAACGTAGCTGATGCGGCAACAAAGTGGAAAAACTCCAACGATTTTGCTCCAACGAATTCTTGGTTTGCCGGTCCTCAATTTTTGCGATTGCCGCGTGAAAAATGGCCAAAGTACGAGTTATCTACGCGTGAAATTTATCCTGCGGAACAAAAAGACAACCTGATTTTGCAGTGTGCAGTTCAGATAGAGGTTAGGCCAATTATTGATGTTTCCCGATTTTCCAAGTGGGAACGTCTGGAGAGATGCGTAGCTTACGTGAAGCGTTTCATTGAAAGCTGCAGGCCAAAAAGTGCAAAAGTCAGCCCATTTGCCAAGCCAGCAAATCTAACCACCGACGAGCTTCTCTGGAGTCGACATTGCCTCTACCGTCTTGCCCAAGCCGATGCGTACCGCACCGAAATTGAAAGTCTACAAAAGAACTCACGATGTGTATTGCCGAAGTCTAGCCCGCTTAGAAAGCTGTCACCCTTTATAGACGTTAATGGAATTATTCGTATGCGCGGCCGTTTGGAAAAGGCTCCGATAGGAGATGCAGCAAAATACCCAATAATTTTGCCAAAAGCCCACAAGATCACGCAGCTTGTAATTGATTGGTATCACCGCAAGTACCGGCACGTTCATCATGACACGGTCATCAACGAGATGTTTCAACGATTCTTCATTCCTAGCCTGCGCCGAGCTCTACGCTCTGTACGCTCTAACTGTATGCATTGCAAACTACGCGACGCGAAACCGCATCCGCCTGAAATGGGTCCACTGCCTGAAGGGCGACTGGCACCCTATTCAAGACCATTTTCTCAGGTGGGCATCGACTTCTTTGGTCCGTTTCTGGTGACCATTGGAAGGCGCACAGAAAAAAGATACGGTGTTATGTTTACTTGTATGACTTGCCGCGCCGTTCACATCGAGGTCGCACACTCACTCAGCATGAACTCCTGTGTAATGGCGATAAGAAATTTTATCTCCAGAAGAGGTCAACCCAACGAAATATTCAGCGATAACGGTAAAAACATGGTTGCAGCTGAGAAGGAGCTACGCGAAGCTTACGCAAAATTGGATTTTAATACTCTACAATCGCAGATAACTAGCGCAGAATGCAAATGGAATTTTATCCCGCCAGCGAGCCCTCACATGGGCGGCGCCTGGGAACGAATGATACGCTCAGTAAAAAGCGTTATGTACCGCATCGTTACACCCGATACCAAGCTAACCGACGAGAAGCTTTACAACCTGCTTGTAGAAGTGGAAGGCATTGTTAACAGCCGCCCGCTTACTTACATATCTTTGGACGCAGCTGACCACGAAGCTTTAACGCCCAATCATTTCTTGCTGGGCAACTCCTCTGGCAGCAAGCCTCCAGGCAAATTTTGCTCAACAGATGAATACGTGAAGAGTTCATGGCGTCACTCTCAATTCCTAGCCGACATGTTTTGGAAACGATGGGTGGCCGAAGTGTTACCAACGCTAACCAGAAGGACAAAGTGGTTCGACCACACGAAACCAATCGAAAAAGGTGACGTGGTGATCATCATTGATCCTAATCTTCCCAGATACACCTGGCCAAAGGGTGTAGTAACCAACGTACATGCTTCTAAAGACGGACAGGTCAGAAGTGCTACTGTCCGTACATCGACTGGTGAGTACCACCGTCCAGCTGCGAAGATAGCAGTGCTGGATATAAGACGAAGTGGTGCCGACACTGTTGCCTAGAAGAGGGTATTGTCTCCCAAGGGTCGTCATACCGGGGGGCAGAATGTGGCAACACCGTCTCAAAGGAGGACACCTACATAACAAAGTGGCAACACTGTTGTAGATGTCAGCTGTCATCAGTTTCTTTTTCTTTTTATTATTCTCTAAACGTTTGACTGTAACGTATAAGTTTGAATTTTTCTGTAGAAAGCTGAAATAAAACTAAGTTTTTTAAAGCTGTTCCTAAGCTAAATATATTTCAAAATATAGACGTTTTATTTGTATTGAGCGGGACTGCTCTTAAAACTGGTTATTATTAACAAGAAGGTTTGTATAATCTGAATTTAATATATAAACGAGTACATTCATGTATTTATGTACAAATGTATGGTTGTATGTATATCCGTATTTCTTGGGCATTTTGTCAAGAATTGTTAGAACACCATCGAAACAATTATTTTCCCGAAATATATGTAAATTTAATTTATAATACTTGTAAAAAAACAGCCCGGAATTATTATCCTATTCAATCGCATAATATTAACAAATGCTTATCACATTTGGTCATCACGTGGAACCCGATCGCTTTGTGCATAAAATGTAATGAAATATGAGAATTGCTTAACATGTTTATTTCAGGAATTGTTTGCAAAATTCTTAAAAATTTCATTTGTTTTTTTTTTTTGTTAAATGTCGTCTAATTGTTTTTGAAGCTACTTCTTTTCAAGGCTGGCCGAAGGTATACATACATACATATTTACTACATATCGTTGCCTTTAACCGAACAAGCCCTAATTTTTTAACTTTTTCAAATCGAGTTTTTTTTTAAATATAATTCAATCTCAGCTGGTCAAAAATGAGATAAATAGCAAATGTAAATATGAAGGCACTTATGTTTATATCTAATACTTACTTACAAACACCATTTATATATTTATTTTTCTCTAATGAAATGTTTATTATTTTTATATAAGATATAATTTATTTTTTTAGAAATTTTTTAAGAATACAATTTTGTTGTCTTTTAAATTTTAGTATAGTGATCTACGTATTAAAAACACAATTTATTTTTTTTTCTGACGTGAAATGTTTATTTTTTCCATAAAAAGTATAATTTATTTTTTAGAACTTTTTTGAGTAGACAATTTTGGCCTATTGAAAAAACGGAATTTTGAAATTTTACAAATTACCATTGATTTTAGACAATATTTCTTATTATTATCACAATTTCTTCAATACAACACATGCACGAAATTTTTATAAGGAAAAATGCACAAATCGTTACTAATAAAATGTTCAAAAAACAAATGGTAGTTTGTAGCCATTGGAAACTTCATCTTTATTATACAAAAATTCTAATGATCCTGAGAAAAAGTTTTGAGTTTTGCTTAAAGGTTTGATGTATTTTTCTTTGAAGCTCAGTTTAAGATGAACACATTATGGTGGCTGGGAAAGTTTCGGGCGACCCTCATCAACCTTAAAGTTTTCACAATTACTGCGTAGATATGTAAGTATAAAATCATTTAATAGAATTAAACTTTTATCATTGCCATTTCACACCTACTTCCGATTTCACTAGGAAATAAAATTGAAGTAAAATTTTATTTAACATATCTATTAGTTTAGGTTTATTGCGGTAATTTTTTTTATTGGAAACGATATACACATTCGATCCTACACTTTTATATACAGATTATTTGGTTTGCCATAGTCAAGCGGAACGAAAGAACTTTTACGCGATTTGAATATTATTGTATATCGTTGCAGTACGCCCCTAACTATAAACATTCAATAAGCCATCAGATTTTCTAATCAACGTTAAAAGAGTTTTTGAGACTGAGCTCTTAATACTCATTGGCTTGGATATATACGAAATTAAATTACAAGGATGTTTCGATCGAAATCAATATTTTGTATCGCCCCTTCTCGGTTTTAGATGTATCAGCGGACAGGTTTAACTAACGCCGATTATGCAGCATGTAGCAAAAAATTCATCCACCATTTAATTGATCAAAATCAAATATTCACAACAATACAATCGAAAAATATTTACCAAAAATATTCTTCATTTTCCTCTTCATCTAACTAAATTTGATGATGATATGGATTTATAGTCACAGCTCTGACACTGGCAAGATCGTTGATAATAATTATTTTCATGAACCAATAATACCAGATCAAGCAATACTGAAAAAAAAACAACTGGCATCTGTTGAAAATTTCAAGTCATTAGCTGAAATATCGGATTTATGGCCCAAAATACAATATCTGAACAATCGGTTGCATGGGAGCTTTATGTTATATTTCTTTATACATATATATTTTATAAATATTTCAAGCTTTTACCTGCTCAAATAGATGAGTTATGGAGCAAAATATAATATCTGAACAATCGGCTTCTATATACATTATAGTAGTCCGATGTGGCCGATTCCGATAAATGTCTAATAAATTATAAAAGAGGCACCTGATTGCCAAGTTTCATTCAAATTGCTAAAAAACTGAGGGACTAGTTTGCGTTCAAACAGGCGGACAGACAGACAGACGGACATGGATAAATCGGCTCAGATCATCATCAAATCTTATCATTCTGGTACTTACAAACATCTGACCAAACTTAATATATCATTTCTATGAAAGGTATACAAATAATTTTCTGCTTGTGACGCAGCGCTTTCAGACAGTATGTTTGTTTACTGTGAAATTAAGCGAAATTATAATGAAGAGGAGAACAAAACAAGAACACCGAAAAAATGCTGTGATTGAATAATTGCAATTATAACAAGACTTATTAAGAAAAAATGGTTGGAAATTAGCAAAAGTGTTTATGGAATATGGCTTTCACATTAGACAGTGTTTTACACGCGTCCAATTGCAAACAAATCACCGCGAATATGGAAACAAAGAATGAAATGTAAACAAAACGAAAAACTTCAAAAGCGCTACGTCACTCACTTTTCAAATCAATTACAATTACAAAAAAATGGTAGTAATTGCTTCATGAATTTTTTTTTTAAATTTTGACAAATAAAAACTTCACCAATAATGATTTTGAATTTGCGGGACCCACGCGAAACTAAATCCGAGCCACAGGCTCGCATGTGGCGTGCTCGCTTGAAAACAAATCTGATGTTGATACACAAAAAACGTAGTTTGTCCATATAAAAAATTAGGGATCAGTTGTATTCGTAGAAATATTTACTATTTTTACAACGAATTCGGACTTACACAAGTAAATCGCGAGCACACCATATTGTCTTCGTGTCATTGTAAAATTTCCCGAACGTTTGATTTACGAGTCCATACATGTAGGCATGCGCCACAAACAAATAAACAAACAAAAGTGGGTAATATGTCGCGAAATACCGAAAATATTCGAATTAATTGTGAAAATCAAATTGCTGAAGTAAACAATGAACTTTAATACACACGTATTTGTAGATGAAAACTTTCACATTCAACAGTTCTTCTTTTTTGTTGCGATCAAAATACAATGGCAAATACAACAGATCCCGAATACCGTCATTGTAATAAAAAACCACGTCAATACTTATACTATTGCGATTGTTATTTAAAAATTGACCAGAAAAATAACAACAACTGCTATTTTTCCCTTTTTTACCACAATAATTGTGTCCTAAATATTACCATAACCAGTAAAGGCATAATTAGTTAAGAAAAAGTTTATTTCTAATTTAAAAAAAATGGTCTTCCCCTTTCTCATAAATTCATTCTCGCACTCAATTCACTTATGTATTTTCTATTGAAAGATTTCTTTAGATGTCAGTAATTATCAAGATTACGATCAGTTTAGTATGTATGATTGTAAATGTGCCTTTCTTTCGAGGTTTTGTAAGATTATATTCTTAGCTAAAAGTTTAAATATTCAAGCAAAGCTTTATCTTCTTTTGGAGCTCAGGCGCGCAAAACGAGGCGACAAGTAGATGAATGCATTCGCCATTAAATACAAGAGAATGAGATTGGAGAAAAGCTATTGATACATGTTGGTGGGAGGCGGAAAACGAGTGAGAAGCGCGGTGCGAGAACGTTAAACTCAACCGCTTCTCGTTTCAAGCAGAACCGATCATATGTTTTTTGAAACAAGTAATCGCGACTTTGTTGTCGCTAGACAGTTGTTAACATGCACACAAATGGATGTAAGAGTATGTTTGTACATATCTACAAGTATATACATACGAGTAAACTGCAGCGTCAATTAATGTATAGGACCGAGGGATGCAGTAGCAGAATCTGGTGGCTGCCTACCTGACTGGCTGACTATCTCAGCGTTAAGCTTGCGTGCATCAATACACATACATACATAACATGGTAGATACGAGTACAAACGCACGCCTGTTCGACCGCATCCAAATCGCTTGTCAATAGATGCGGCTCGAACGGCGAATAAATTTATATATATTTTATTTAAATAATGTTGCGATATTTCACTTTCGATTCTGTGCATTATTTATCGCAATTACGAGCGTACAGTACTTAGAGCAGAACACAAATTAAATATTTAATACGCAAAGAAGCGCTGTTTTGTATTTATTATAAAAATGTATTCAAATATACTACATATATGCAAAGTCAAAGTATGGGGTAAAAAAAAAACGAGTGCTAAAACTTTGATTCCGCATCCACTCTCATTTGTACAAATGTCTTAATTAATATTGTGGCATTCAGCTACAGAGTATATTTATTAATTTTCTATTTACAGCTCAATTACAATTTATGTACATTTTTATCGCGTTTAATTATAATTGAATATGCAACTTAGAATTATGTGGATTTAATGCAATCCACTTTGAATAGAATGTGCATCAGACGCACTCCGTACTTGTACTCGTATGTATACATTATAAGATGGGAAATAGCGAATGCAAAAAAGTAAAGTGTGGAAAAAATGATTAATCTCATACTTTTCATTTGAGACGATGCATCGAACCGCTGAGCCATAAAATTACTATTGAAACGGGTAAAAACTACAAACATTTTAATTTATCTATATATACTATTTTAAATTATAGTTTCAGTTTTTTATTTTATCATCATATCATATTATAACATATCGCATCATGCATCACATCACTGTATCACATCACATCTCATTCATTTACATGGAATCGCACTCAACGATCGATTCGAATTTTTCACTTTTTTTTTTGGTAAAACTTCATAGCGCGTCTTTCCTTAATCAGTACCCAGAAGGATTTGTTAATTTGAGTCTTTTGTATTAAAGTTACTTATTTGTAGCACCATTTCTCGAATTACCTGTTTTCTTAGTAGTATTTATTGTTTTGTAAATATGTACCAAAGGCTGAAACATGAACAACCTGTATTTGAGTATCGACTGATTTTAATAACATTATACCAAATGTGGCCGCTGTGGTCGATTGGGTAGCGGTGCGTGCTATTACTCGATATGAAGCTGGGTTCTAGGTTCGAATCTCAGACACGGCATGTAAAATCTAAATCATAGACAATTTTTTTTCTAATAGCGGTCTTCCTCGGCAGGCAATGGCATACCTCCGAGGGTATTTCTACCATAAACAAGATTCGCATTAAATACATCTGCCGTTCGGAGTCGGCACAAAACTGTAAGCCCCTCCTTTTGTGGAAAACTATAAAGAGGCACACCACAAATGGTAGGAGAAGCTCGGCCAAACACTGAGCTATATAGTGTAAACGCCAAAATTATTATTATTATTAATAGCAAAATGTTAGGCTTTGAGAAGGGAAAAGAAATCTGATTTGTATTTTGCGATTATTTTACTTGATTGTCTGAATATAAGCTATTATCAATCCTTAGAAAAATATAATAAATTATTTCAGAAATATTAAATGGTAATTGACAAGGAGCGTGTCAATTGTCAATGCACTGCTGTCCTTATAACGCTGAAAAATCCGGTTAATAGATGTATTGCTAAAGTTTATTCGAAAAATATTTCTCGTACCAAAAATTTAAATCGCCACTGACGTAGCTATTATATCGAGAAAGTTCCAATTTAGAAAGATTAACTATCAAAAACTTGTGACAAAAAAGTTTAAAGGTCTGAGTAAAGTATACTTAGCGCTCTAAAGACTTTGATTCTAAAACTTTATTGTTTATTAAAACAACATTTGTGAGTATAAAGTGGAAAAAAAATATTATGTATGTACATATGTATGTATGGTATATGATAATGAGTGTAGGAAGGAATAGTGTACGAAAAACTCAATATATTATAAACTTCTAATGTAACTTCCGAGAAGGGCGCTTTAAACCTATAACGTTTCTATGGATTGTGAATGGCAGCACGGTTCTTCACACGTGCTAGATAATACTTGTGTTATTTTGTGCTGTGTTATGTTAAGTGACGTTCTGCGATATGATGTGATGTGATATGGTGACGTGATGCACAATGTGTTGTGTTACTATATAATACGATTTGACATTTTGTGTTGATGTAATGTGATATTGTAGGAATGTTATTCAAACAATTCAAGTACATTAAAACTTTGATCTTCATAAAACGATCACAGTTCTTTGTTCATGAACATGAACTTCATACATTTTCAATTTCTTCACTTGAAATAAAAAACTTTGTATTGAGAACAACTAAAACTCTTGGCTATCCTTTCTTACCGATATGATAAGTGAACTTGAAGAGACGTCATGATGTGATGTGTTATTTTGATATGATTATCTGAAGTGATGATACGATGCATTAATGGGATGTGTTGATGTTGTATGATGTGATGTGATGTTGCATGATGTTATATCAAGTGATGATTTGAGGTGAAGGGACGATATCAAGTGATTTGAATATATGACGTGTTCTGATGTTAGGATGTTAAGTGTTGTGTTGTGACGATGTGATTAAATCAACGATCGCCACGTGTGTGACTTGCATCATTTTGGGTCTGTGTACATTTTGATCACAACGCAGCGAAATTAAGA
The DNA here is from genome assembly GCA_963971545.1 of Philophylla caesio. NCBI lineage: Eukaryota > Metazoa > Arthropoda > Insecta > Diptera > Tephritidae > Philophylla > Philophylla caesio. The sequence goes on along the minus strand of OZ020604.1, from coordinate 218,845,835 downwards.
TGATGCCGATTAGAAGACTGCTAATCTGGTTTTGCCGGATTTGACAGAATTCGCTAACTGCATTACTTTATCACAGATTGTAAACAAATCACTCAAATGTTTCAATTGAATTGTAATTGCAATTTTCGCTAATTTCTTTTTTGTTTTCTGTTTGTTTTCACACGAGCACGAAGTTTCACTTCTATCGCCAGCAGCCTCCTCAATGTCAATATACTACGTAGACGTTGAGTATATGAGTGAATGCAATTATAAAGATTTACGAATATGGAAATAGATGCGTAGGATAGTAGTTGATATGTAATTTGCTTTGATTTTTATTACTTTACACAAACTAAGCTGGAGGTGAGATAATAAAAACACGCAGACGAATTAATTTCCATTAAACTCATTTGGACATTGTGCATAAAAAGCTTTTCAAAATTTTCACAAAACTCCATACATACTAATGCATACATACCCATATATTACGAATCAGCATAACAGTATCAATAAGTGGATTGTTGCAAGGCGCATACGGTTATGTGATTTTTACGACTGCGGCGGTGATTATTAAGTTGTGTGCTTGTTTTACAACGATTTCCGGTCAATTGGACGGCCCACTACCCTAGACGGTTTTTTTGCTTCTCGAACACACACACACATTCATTTATACATATGTATACATATATTTACATAAATACTAAGTACCTACAAATACAAATACTTGAGATACTTAGCAATTGACCAGCGACGCAAATGCAAAACAAGCAAACCATAAATGCGTTTGGATACAGTTAAAGCTTATTTAACTCGCAAGAAAAAAATTTTAATTTCGCTCAATTAATAAAAAATAATATTATTTAAACATTGTTCTTTTAACTTTTAGCGTACAATGCTTCTCTACTTTTAAACGAGAACCAGTTTGAGGATTGCAAAAAAAACCACGGCGTTATTTTTAATCGTTCGTCGCTGGCCTACAACTTTACAATAGTTCTGTTCACGTAAAAATTATGCAGTGACTTCCACAAACCTCAGCAACTTATTTTCCTGTAATTGGACATATTTTACTTTCAGATTGGCTCTCAAAAGTAAGTACGAAAAACCCAAACTAACCATAAGTTGCAAGTGTTTTTTACAGCTGATTTCTTTTTGGCGCACAAGTTAGTATACTGCATTTATTAATTTAAAATACCTTTTTGTTATCATTATTTACTAAATTTTTCGATTTTTGTATTATTTAATCAAAATATTTAATCTTTTTAAGGAATATTTAAGAATTCTTTACAGCGAATAATTGCAGTCAGCTGTTGTTGCATAATATTGTTGCTTACGTACAATCATCTTAATAATGTTAATTATATTTATTTATTTATTTATAATCGAAAACTAATAATGAATTACTATTTTACATACAAACTTTAGCAAAAGAGGCCTTCAGCTATAATGATAATAATAAAAACTTGAGACTTACAACACATAGCTCGATGTCTGGCCGAACTCCTTCTGTCCACTATACGTGCGCTTCCTTACGATGTAACATAAATAGAAAAGCCTACAGTTTTATGACGACTACGAACAGTTGTTGATTTTTATGAGAATCTTTTTAATGACTGATGTATTTAGTACAAATACATTTCTTGATACACCAATTCAACACATTCATTCTCAAAAAATTGTTTCCGCCTTATTTTGTAGAAAAGGTGTCAAAATCTCGACGAAAGTGTATCAAACGAACGTTTTTGAAGCGTCACTCTACATAACATATATGGTACATAAATAAGTACGGTTCCGCTCCAGCTAATAATATAAGATCGGTACAATTTCGGGTCTAGAAACTTGCTCCGAATTTAATTTCTACGGCCCTTCTAATGATCATCTGATTGGTCAACATAAATGGTGCTCCGTTCTGCACAATATGAAAGTCTACGAAGTATACTTTTACCCGATCAAGGGCAAAATTTCCCAAAGTTTGAGGCGCGTACTGCATTAAATGTGTATCCAAACCGACTTTGACTATGCTGGAAGGCAAATGGGAGCTATTTCGAAAAGTTTATGTACAGTTTGTAGCATTGAGGTACATACATATATGCATCAAAAAAAAAAACAGAGCAATAAAAAGTATTAAGTAATTTTTATATTATAACTGTACTAAGTACACTCAGAGGTTTGTAATGGCCCGACAACGATAGGAAATCTGCTCTCCTAACAAAACGAAATTATTGAAATACAAAGTACCTACCATCAAAACCGAAGTGCAAAGCATCTAAAAATTTAATTTAAAAAAAACTTCTGATCAGCAATCATTTTCAATCCACTTTCGACTGATAACAAGCATTCTTGGCTTCCACATGAACGCCTAATCGATTGATCAAAAGTCACTTGCTACCGCCTTATGTGTTTTTTTTTTTTCCATTGCTATTACGCAATGCCATGCAATGCAATGCAATTGAGTGCAACAAAGTCAACAACTACAATAACTAAAAAGAGTATACAGAAACAGGTAATTACAATGGTAGGAATGTAATTATAATTGAATGCAAGCAATCACAAATGGCAACGAGTCGCAGCCGCTGAAAACGACGACGACGCATTTAAAGGAAGCAAAAAGTGAAAAATAGGAGATTAAGGCGTGTCCAGAATAAGCAAGAAAGTAGCGTTTAAAAAATTGTTTCAAAAACTAAGCCTTGCCCATGGTGCTTTGCGTTACTTTTACGCATGTACATACATATTTTTTTTTTGTTAGGTGTAAATTTTAACACATGATTAGTTTAAGATCATAACAGTGTTTAAGAATTAAAATATCGTTATCCCAATTTGAATGAAACGCCATTTGCATCATTGTAATACATTTTCACACTGTCATATTAATATTTAGAAATGTGCTTTTCGTTGTCGCTTAAATATTATAATGAAACTTATCTTTTCGCAATGACCATCGCAAGCGCTTTATTGCATAGTCAGAGTGCACCTTAATAATACAAAGCTACAAATTAATTACACACATGTCTACCGACACTTAAAAGCGCGGCAGACAGACAGACAGACGTACCGTACGTATCACACACACAATTTCCTACAAAATGCGAAATTAAAAACAAATGCTTTGAAAAACAGGTGAATTCGATCGAACAACCGCTTGCTTGTGTTGTTAAACACATTTTTTTTACACAACATTAACAAACAAGAGTGGCATAAACAAATGGAGGAAATTTTTTTTTTATTCATATAAAAAATTAAAAATGCAAAAATGTATGCTCGTACATAGGAGTATGTACATATTTGAAGAGGGAACAAACACTACGCAAACAAATACGCGACAAAAGTCAAATTCAATTTAAGTTAGTTGGGCATTTCACTCGCATGTCGAATTGTAACGAGTATAATCATAACACATACATAGATAATATGTACCTGTATACATTTGTTTTCGGTTTCGAGTCGTTGAAAAACTTTTGATCTTGTACCATAAATTAATAAATAAATATTATCAATATCAAGATTTTTTGCAAACGTCAATTCGGAAGAAAGCGTGCGCTGACATAAAGTTCCCTGCCAAGCACGGGAATTTGGTCAAACCGTACTTAAATATATAAAATCCCTACATGAACCATGGATTTCTAGTAGTTTAGTCTTGTTAAATAAGGCAGGGACTCGATTGAAAACGACCAGACGATACACGGACCTGACCGCTCCTGAAATAAAAAAAATGGAAATTTATTATTCTTTAGAAAAAAACATTTTTTTTACTTGAAAGGTATGAAAACAATAGTAGGGTAGCATTACCCACCATATTGTGAACTTAAAAATAATTACTTTTCTTTAGTATCTAAAATGTTTTGCATTTCGAAAGACTTGTAGGAGAGAAAAAGAGAGCGCTAGAACCCACAAAAGGTTTAAAATTTGTATACTAGATTATTTTAGAAATCGTCTTTTTTATCAACTTAAATTTTATAAATAGTATCTCCAAATCATGTCTAAAAATTTTGTTAAAATGCTCCGAAGCAACTCTTTCCAAAGCTAAAAATACGTTCGCAGTTTCATCGGGTACCCAAACCAATTCACCGTCATGAATGTGAAGAACCCTTTATTTATTTTGCTATTATTTTAATTATAGCTTTAGTGTATTGCGTTTAAGTGATTTATCTTATTGTCATAAAATATTATGATGTTTAAGAAACACCAAAGTTCAGCCGAAATTGTTGACTTGCTAAAGTGCAGATAATTCTGAATAGCCATGTCCAAAATACAATTTTAAATTTTAATATTGAATTTTAAGGCAAATATATATTTTTATTTATTTATACCAAGAGTTTTCCATTTAAAGTGCTGGCACAATGTACGCTTTATTTGCTTCGACAACTGTCAAAAATTAATAGAAGTGTTCTTAAATGTATGAAGGTCGGCCGATTTGCCTTTGAAGCGCTTTGAAGAGAATCCGGACATTTCCATTTCTTGAACAGTGACACGCTTAACTGTCTATTTTTAATACGCTACCCAAGTATCCGTACACAATACTTTAGTTTTGCCCTTTAAAATCGATTTGACCGGGTTGGAAAAATCTCTTTTCCGTGTTTATAAATAAAAAATAAAAGGTTTTGAATGAAGAAGGTGCTCCAATTTCTGCCAGTTCATGAATTCCTAGTTATAAAGATAACTTCTTTGAGAGAAGCTATTTCAAATAGTTCCCCACATTGGCTTAAGCTCTCCTTACTGCTAATGTTATAAAGAATACTCAGAACCGTAATACGTATTTTTTCTGCAATAAAAAGTGAGTAAAAGAAATTTACATTAATCTAATTAATTGAAGAGATCATTAGCATCAACAAATTACATCACATAATCCCATCAAATCTCATGAGCACATCATGTCACATTATCAAATTATATCATGATGTCACATTGCAGCACATCAAGACCCGAACATCATATCGCATTACATCAACGCATCACGTCTATTCACAACACAATATCACCTCACCTCACCTCACAACACATCATAGCACACATGTTAGTAATCAAAAAACTTTCATAATAATTACACTTTTTTAGAACTTTTGCCGGTGTGCAGTAATTATGCGCAGTTACCAGTAAAAAATTGTTATACAACAACTTGCCTTTTAATGTATGAAAATTATAAGGGCTACGCAAAAAAACCAAAAGATCTAAGAAAAAAGTTTGGACATTTTGATATTTAACATTAGGCAATTTTAATAATTGAAATTCAACCAAGATGCCTTATTCGTTAACTGTTGCTTACAAATTTTAAAAGATCCATTCAATTAAGCGCTTGGTAATTAAAAAATAACATTTAAGAAGAGTTTGTATTTGTCATATTGTTATTGGGCATACATATATGTGTATATAGTATTTGTATTTTTTGTGTGTTAATTTATTATAAATAAATCTACTCGTTTATTACTTTTGAAAACATTTACTATTTTAAATAAGCTCAAAACATTATTAGCAAGTTTTCGAACAACGCAAATGCGTTCTACAATTTGTCATCAAATTCTTAATTAAGAAACAACGTCACCTCATTAAAGAAACTGTCATTCTTTTTAAGTAAATCAATATTTTTAATTATGAAGTCGATATTATTGCATTTGAGAGGTTCTAAGACAAATTGCTGGAACACAAGAAGGAAAGTCTTGATATGCACTAACACATCGAAGTTTTTAAAGGCAAATATATGTACATATGTATGTAAATAATTTCAAACATCGGAAAGCTAATATCATTCTATGTAAATTATTTCAAACTTTTTTTATGCAAGCATTTTATCATTTCTTAGGTGACCAGCTTTCTTAACCTTCTGCAAATTACCCAAATAATTGACGCCCAGATATGCAAATTTTATAGACTTTTAATAGCCACTTAGCATTAATGCTGTTCACGAATTTAGAAATCACACATCAAGTTCCATAAAAACCAATGTAAAATCAAAATCAAATAAACAAAAAGCAAACATTTTCCGCTCAACGCACACGCCCTCCGAATGAGCAGCTGGTGGTTTGCTGGTGTCTTGGACTGTTTGGCTGCCTGATATATGTACATATATACATAGATTTCGGCACTCCATGGCAATAAAGTACGTACGTGAGCGAGTGCCAAGAGCCAAAGATAACTAAAAAGTATGGCAAACCAAAAATCAAATTTTAAACAAAAAAAAAACAAATAAAAATGAAAATATAAATAGAAATTCAAGAATGGAATGAAAAAGCTCAAAACTATGGCAGTTCAATGAACTCCCCGCTGTAGCTTCTTTTTCTGGCGATCCGACCGCCGAGGTGCGTATAGTTTGCTGGTGTTTAAGCATTTTGGCAGTTTGCGTTGTATCTACGAGTCTACGAGTTGGTTGTTGGCTGGAATTTGGTTGAATTGGGCAGCATGCCTTTTTATTTGTCTGTTTTTTGGCTTTAGATACTCGTATGACGGCGGTGCACAGTGAATCGTCTGCGGCTGAAAATAGAAATGCAAGCCCAACGAAAATTCACCAATTAAACTAAGGAAAATAGAAATTTGTAAGGGTTTCAAAATGGCACACTAGGGACGTTGAGTTTAGGAACAAAGATTCAAAATTCTAATTTTGTCCAATTAAAGTTAATTTTTTATGAGAGGAATTATAAAGAGATAAACCTGATCTATAATCCTTGTTTTTTTTTTGTCGAGGTAACCTAAAGCTACGTACCAAATTTCGGAGCACTCTTACAGCCTGATTATCTAACTCGAACGAAAGGCCAGACGAACGAAATTGTCTGAATTTGGAAATCTCTATTTGGATTGAAAATTATCGTCCATCCTTACGTTCTTACGTTATCGTCTCGAACGAACCTGTCAAAATTGTTTTGTTTACACTGTGTCAAAATTAAAAAAAAAAACTTAAAAAACTATTTAAAGAAATGTATCAAGAAATAGCAATTCTCGCAAGCGAACGTTCCGATGAAGAAGATTCGCGGATTCAAAGGCGGAGTTTGCGAGATTGCCCTAATGTTTTGGATTTGACAGACGCAGAGTAAGTAGACGAGTATTTCCAGATAGAAAAGTGTCTCAGCAGTGAGTCAGTCGACGGTTGGAAAAATTATAGCGGAATGTTTAAACATTTATGTGGAGCATTTCTTTTAAGCATATGCAGAACCGAGGAAAAATGAAACGAAGTGAAGGGGCAATTCTTCAACAAATCATCACTGTAAAATATATTAAACAATTAAATATAATATAATTAATGCTTTTGTTTTCCTTTATTTCTTGCCTTTTTTGTTTGAACTATCCATTTTAGCGACTTAAACGATAAGAAGGGATTTTTCGTTTGATTTTAACAGTTCTTGTTTCTATATTCAGTCGTGTTCGTGGTAGGGAATTCACATTTGTTACGTATCCGTTGCAACAATCAGCTGTCATCGACTAGTTATCGGTAGGGAACCGAATTTGCATTAGAGAATACAAATACACGAACAAACTACAGTTCGAACGAAACGAACGCTCGTTTCGAGTTAGAGAATCAGGCCATTAATTTTTCCGCTTTTCCGAAGCTTGCATTGGTGATTGTGAAATTTTGACGATATTTTCTTTTTAGAACAATTTCGAAGCAAGCTAACTCTTTTTGGCCGCTGCTTATGTTGGATCGCCACACTGTGCGGCGGTACAATACTCGCTCACATTTAAATGGCTAGGGCGTCTCTATGTGGGTTTTAAGCATTATAAAAAAAAAATGTATAAAAAGGGTAACAAATTTTAAAAGATGAGCGCATCGACGGAAAAGTTCAAATGCAGCGCTGAAGTGCTTACAAGAATCACGTGCTGATTAATGTACCATATATCTGCGAAAGATTTTTAATCTACGGACATTGTTTTATTAGTCCGATACTCGGAGGAAATACTAATGTTGTCGACACATGTACATATAAACATGTGTAAGTATGTACATATGTACGTTTTTTTTTTCAAATTTTAAAATCACAAATATATTCCGTATTTCCTTTTCTTAACTGAAATAAATAATTTAAACATTTTTGTGGCGGTGCAACCATCAGATTGAGGCTAATTTGCAGGTTCACTTACTTGCATTTGCATTCGTTTTGATTGTTATTCCAAGTTTTGTTTTAACATTTCTTTGGATTCGATTTTTTATACATCATTGCTGCTGTTGTTGCATTTTGGTATTCAAATTCGCGCTGAATAGAAAAGTGCGCTGCGGCAAAATGTTAATCATCGTCGACACCTTTTTAATAAATTCGGAAACGCTTGCGCCGGCAACAGTCCACTGAACTTATTTTGCCCGATTGCTAAAGCTTCCATCATTTGCTGGTTGATTTTTTCGTTATTTTTATATTTTTTTGATGACGTTCTTCCTTGCTTTCATTCTGAAGTTTTCTGTTTGTCTATTCTTGCACTTCTTTGCTTTAATCGGGAATTTTTTTGAGGCGCACAACTAAGACAACAAATATTAGTACTCGTATTTTTACGTTAGCTCAGTTTTTTGCATTTGTAATAAGATCGGTTTAAAACTAATTTTACAAACAAATTCTAAAAATGGTGGTAAATTTCACGATGAGTAGGCATTCCTTATGTATGGAAATAAATCTGCACGTCCGAATAGTAACGTATGAAAGTTGTGGTATAAAACGAAATTAGAAGATGTAGATGAGTAGTTAGTAAGGAAGTTAGTCAGTTTTGTTGCTAGCATTCATAAATCCCTATATTCTAGAAAAAAAAAGATTTGGAGAATTCAACAGAAATAAACATGTCAAAGTTTGGATAAATGTTGTAAGCTGTTCACGCCGAAACTGCTTAACGATTCTTTTTAAATTTTGGCTCATAAATAGCTTATTTCCTGTGATAACACAAATTTAGAAAGTTAAAGTACATTATTAAATTGATAAGTTTGAGCAAATATTGCAATATGGTTGCAAAATGAATGACAATTTATATAGCATGTTTGAAGAAACATTTTTTAGAGAGTTGTATCCTGTTTAGAACGTTAAATTTAAATTAAATAATAATTAAAAGCAAATCATGCAAAATATGGGTGGCAAATGAACGGAGATTATAAAAAGTGTTGCCACCTGTTTAAAACGTCCAAACTAAATAAATCCAAAATTCCAATATATGTATGTAGGTGTCGGGTGAATACGATTTCGGAGAATTTAAACACCTGTTTAAAACATTTTATAAAGTTAAATATGAAATTCATATCAAAAATGTTTTTAAAGATAGCTGCCGCATATTCAAAATGTTAAACAAAATGAAGTCAATAATTTGTAAAAAAATTTTCAATACGAGTGTCAAAGGATATATTTAATTTATAAACACGTATTTAAGAATAAAGAAGTTGAGTGTATAATTTAAGTAAAATATCGCAATATAAATGTTTGAGGACAGAAATTAAGAAAAAAAATTTAATTGTTTCAATATATACTAGTAAATGCACAAATATATATATTGTAAAGCTAATTTAAAATTATGGCTTAAAATGCCTCAAACATTGTGTATCGGAAATATCTTTAAACATTTGTACATATGTACATACAACAAAGTCTGGTTAGCTACACTATTTATGACTCCAGATTTGTTGTAATTGTCTACGTTCCGAATAAAAAAATAAATTATAAAAGCAATGCTAGTATTCACTAGAAGGAATTAATGACTTAAATTAATTATTTCAGTGGTATTAATATTTTTGCGAGGGATCCCCTTCTAAACAGTTGCACCAATTTGAATGAAGTTTTTGTGTCTTTTTTGAGTTAACTCGCGATTGGTTTACATACACATTTAGAACCGCCGGGAAGCGTTGAATTTAAACTAGTGATCACTCAAATCTAACGCTCAAGAAGCAAACCAATTTTTTTTTTATTTTGTAATGAACAAAAATTAATTAAGCTAACTCAAAGCGCTTAAAGTTTTGTATGAAACTATTTCTCGAAGTACTAGAAGTATAAAAAACAAAAATCAATATTTTCTAATCGGCAAAGTTGGTTTCTTTTCGGGAGACTCCTAAAACAAAAAGCCAGCGGCTGCCAAGTGTCTGTGGCATTATAAAAAATTTAACAAAAATTTCCACAAAAGAGTGATCGTGCAAAAGCTGGTATAGACAAGTAATGTAGGCGTTGTACGTATTCAACTTAAAGAGCTGTGTAAACGGGTTGATTACCTTCCCGATTTCCTGCGTCATTTTGGTATAACATATGTTAACACAATTTCATCGATAATTTGTGAAAAATATTTGTCACGGAAATGGATTAAAGAAAAACGTAGATGTGTCAAATAATTTTTCTTTTTAATAAATTGTTAGCTTATGTTTTCACGCTACTTTCTTACAAGTGTTCACTGTCAATTACCAGTTAACTCATTTTAACAATATCAACGTCTAAACGCTTACACTACTTTCATTAATCTTGCTTATCTTTTCTGAACTCTACTGAATTTTTTCGTTCGCTTCCATCCGATTGTGCTTAAGTTACTCATATTTTTTATTATTATTGGTTTTTTTTTTGTAACTACGTAATTCTCTAGCTTCTATTTTTTGGCAGAATAATGCCATAAATTGTATATTTACACACATTTTCGGTGCTTTTAATTTTTAGTTTGCTTTAATGTCGCATAATTCGTGTGAGCAGCTTGTTTGCGCTGGGCGCAACGCTTAACACAAAAGGGTACATTGAACTTTTTTCGGTAGATGTGTGATGTCTCATTTTACTATCGCATCGCGTTAAACGAGCAGCGGCACTGCCTGTTCGGCTGCTTGCCTAGTTAGTTGGATCGATTTACTCGCTCATGCTCACTTAAAATTATCTTCTGTATGGCTACATTTTTCGCTCGAGCTTTTTTTTTATCAGTCACAGTATGTGTGTACATATCTAGATATATATTTTGAGCCTCTATTGCCTCCTCTGGTAGTGAATAGACATTATATAAATCTTTACGTACTTATGTGTATTTAAATAGTTTTTATGGAATGTAAAATATTAAAAACAATACCACATTTTTAGGGTTTAATGTTTCTCTAAATATACGGATATATGTCTGTATGTAATTTTCTTATAAGCAAACTAGTATTTGCATACAACAAAATCTAGTTAATATCTAGATATACATACATATATAAGGTATTTCAAATAAATATTTTATGTAAAGTAAGATCCAATGATGAGCTAGAATTAATACTTGAGCAATTATATTAACTTCATCGCATCGAAAAACAATTCAAGACAGAAATAGGTAATAGTTTTGATAACGAAAATTATGTGTATGTCATACAGAATGTATGTATGTGTATGTAAACATATTAAACTTCAATATTGAAAGAACACTTGTGTGAAAATTTTGCAAAATAAAAAAAAACAAATATCTGAGTTTTATAATAAATATATGCATATGTACATAAATATGTATGTATATGTACATATATATTGAAAATATTTGTTTGATCAAAAATAAAACTAAAATGTCAGGTGTTGTTTTTTGTGAATTTATTTTTGTACGAAAATATTATTATTTGTTAAATTTTTTTTCATCAGAAATATGTACATATTTATTTTTAGAGTTTTACTTATTTGATTGAAAACAAAACCAATTTCTATTAAAAAATCTGTTTCTAACTAGAGAGTTGACTCTATCTTGACTATAATTGCACGCTTATATGTACATACATACATAAGTTTAAATTAATAATTATTGTAGATCATAAGAGATAAATTCACAAAATAATCATTGCTTTATTTTATAGGATATTGAACAAAAAACAGCTTTAAGTAAAACAACGTTTTTTTTTTTGAAAATTCGATTTAAACAAAAACTTTTCTACTAAATTTGCTAATATTATACATTTGGGATTTTGTTTTCTTCTGTAGCCACAGAATGTTGCTAATTATTGGAAAGCGTACACACACACGAACGAAACTAAAAAAAATCTCGGAAATGCATTTAGTACTCGTACAATCAAAGAACATACATTTTTTAAGAAGGCACAACACGTTATTATTATCTAGCAACGAGTAAATCTCCAGAGGCATACTTTCTCTTTTGCACAAGTTAACATTAAATACGGCAGCATGAAAGCGTAAAGCGGCGTTCAGACATATGTACATATGGAGCTTTGTTTGATACAATTTAATTAATTAAGCGTTGCCTGAATGTGATTTTAGTTGCTTATATAGAATTACATAATTTCTCACAGATCTGTCAAAACACGTAGAAAAGATACATTGGAACTAACAATATGTACTTCAAAATTTGATATAAAAAAGAAAATGTTGAAAAATCTAACGGTTTGAGCAACCAAAATCGGAATACCCCTTTAATAAATTTTCATTTACATATTTTAGTATTCATACACAGCTTTCTAATGCTGACTTTCATTCAAATGCATATATTATAAATTGTCCATAGAAAACCAAAAGTAAACGTTTATAATGTCATTAACAACTTTGATATATTTAAGTAAGTGTTGGCGACAATTGTTGGCGACTTTAAGTACAAACTTTTGTACTTTTAGTGAAATTTTAATTATACGTTGGTACTGTTATCACATTGAACTCTGCATCACCGCTCAAGCATATTTAAAAACTCTTTTAAAAATTATTTAACAAATAACATCCGACATTAAAAATAAATTTGGAAGCAGAGAGTGCTAAAGCGCTATACTGAGAAAGAGGTAAATGAGTTTGAACACTAGATCGCCAAATATTAAATTTAAAAAGCACAAAATTAAAACTTTTAGGGGATTCATAAGGTGTCGTAAAATGTAGTGAATTTGTAAAGCCATTAAAACTTTCGGTAACTAAATTCTTTTTTGTATTTATTGCATTGCATAGAAAAACAATGTAAAATAACACAATTTGGAATTTTAAAAATTTTACTACTTTACGACAATACCACACTTTACGACACCTTGTGAATCCCCTAATTTTAATTCCATAAAGTTATTTAAAGCTGTTGATAGTCACGTTTTTGGAAAATAAACTTTGCCTGAGATCAAACCGATCAAAACCGTGTGAAGTCTGCACAGATTGTAAACAGAGAAGATGAAGGAGCGAAGATATGATTTCGCCTTTGTTACTTTTGTCACGTCGTTTCAAATTTGCTTTTATATTTCTTATTTGTGATAGTACCAGCTTTTTAACTTTCCTTCCAGTAGGAAAGACATTGTAGCGCTAGGTAGTTCTGACATTCGACGGCTCGTCAGCTACCTTTCCGGTTTCAATCGACTAGATTTTCACACGCAACGGATATGTACATCCACTGAGACAGCATGACGCTTTTGTCTTATGTTAATGTTTAGCATTGAACAGATAGAGTTTGAGCTAATTTAATCTTTGCTAAGTCGATCCATAAAGTGTTAGGAATTTAAATGCTATGGCTCTTCTTGGGTTTAAGATTAAAGACAACTTATCAGGGTAAGGGACACGCTACAGTGATATAAAATGCTTTTGATTATTCAGAAAATACATAAAATTTTGAAAATCATGATTAGTCGCAAACCGGTTAGATTTTGAAATGATTTCCATCCCTAGTTCGCCTACTACATTCATCTTCGCTGCCAATGAAGTTAAAACGTGACCAGAAGACGGCGACGTGTCATAGAATATTTGCGGCCAAACGACATTAGGCGTGAAAGTGTGACCGTCCCAACGTTGACGATGTGCCGCCAGTCACTCAACCAACCCATACACCACAACAAGTACTGTCAGTTGATGGCGACGTGCCACAACTATTACAAAGTTTATTAGTGCAAAAGGGGCGCAAAGCAACGAAGGTACAATAAGTGGGATTATGAAGTCCAAAAAAAAAAAAAACAAAAGCAAAAGGAATTAGTTTTCATAATGATGCAAAATAAGCTAAAGTGTCGGTTGGCTGACTGACCAACTACACTATTGTCATTTCGATTGTTTTCCCTATGTTTGTTTAGGTGCAGTAAGCACTAACTCAGCGGAGTCCTAAGAAGAGTGCGTTGCAGGCACATTCTGATTTTCATTATTATGCACAAACACACTCGCACATATTTTCCTGCTCACTTTTCACTTTTCTTTATGCGCTGTTCACTTGCACTTTGCACGCGCTCACTCAGCCCTTTTACTTTTCTGGCTCCTTCATGGCAATTGTTGGCAATGCTACTCTTGTACGCATTGCTTATTCAGCTGAGTTGCACTTTTTTCCACACCTTTCTTGGCTAATGCGAGTATTTTGTTTTATGATTGCATTATTATGCAGAAGCGCTTTGGCGCAATCGCAACACGGTCATACGCACACACCCACACAGATACACACACACAGCCACACATACATGCCAGCCGAGTTCCACTTGCCATGGACTGTGGCGACTGCCAGAAGAATGCCAAATTAGCGATTCTGTTGTGTGCGCCTCTAAGCGCACAAATTCCATCTAATGCGGTCGATGGTAAACTTGGCCTGCAGTTTGGCTAAAAATACCCTCACCACCCAAACAATGCGGTGAGTATATAACAAACGAACCCCATAACCAACCGTAAGTACTCGTATATGGGTTTGGTAATTTTGCTGTTTGGCCAAGTGCTGCAGTTGCTGTTGCTGCAAGTGCTTTTGCTGTGGCAGGAGGCACACTCGCACACTCGGCTACGTGCCTTTGTAGCATAATTTGGCCTACAAATGTTAGCCCATTTACTGCGGCTGGCCCATAAAGGCGTCGCAGCGCGTTGCAGTTTTGCTTGGATTTTAGGTGTTTTTTTTTTGTGCTGTGGTGTTGCTGCGTGGGTAGTCATATCTTGGATGGCATTTGTGATAACCAATACAAGTGGAAGCTACAGTCTTGTAATTTCATGCGACAAGTGCAATACACATGCAAGTATGTAAGTATGTAAGTATGTAAGTATGTACATAATTATGTTTGTATGTCTATGCAAATTTTATATAATATTTTTTTCAAATTTCTAACACGCGCGCGTGGACATTTTGTTATTTATGATTGACAGCTTTAACAACTTTATTTATATTCTTTCGAAGTATTCTTTTTTCCGCTAACCAATGTTGGAAAATCCCAACGTGTGTATAAGTCATAAATACATATGTAGACATAATACAAACAAAAAAATATTAAACAGCTTTTGTCTTAATCTTTCTGAGCAAATAAGAACGTCACTGTGTTGACTTAAAACTCAAGTTAGTCTTGAGTAACTAAACTTAGTTAAATAATTTGGCCAAACTGTCATATGAAAACATGTGTTAGCGATTAGAAAAAGCTTAAAATGTGTTTTAAACTAAAATTACTCAAAAAGTTGTAATAAATTGCCTTTGATAAATATGTATATGTACACTTTCAGATTTATTTGGAAATCTTCGCACAGTTTCATAAGTAACTTAAGTTTTGCACTCCATTGATTTTTGGACCTAAATAGGGGAAACTTTCAACACATTTCTAATGGTTAGTTTCAGTGTTTACTAAGGATGTGAATTTTGTGCATTTTATTGATCACGGGATTTTAGAGATCTGAAAATAAAATTCCGGGATTCCGAATTTCATGAAGTTTTGATTCGTAATTTTTAATTTATCAAAAAGTGTAACACGTCTGTAATCGTTGTATTATAGAAGTATGCAACATAACACCAATATAACAATGAACGATTTGTTGTAATTCATCTATGTATTTATTGGTATTTTCAGGAACAAAAAGAAATAGACGTGAAATTTGAAACACAAACAAAATAATTTATACTTCAAGTACAAATATACATATTTGGTACATAAGCAAAAGCACCTATGTACATAATGTAAAATTATTTTTAATCACCAATTTTATATATTAATATATTACGATTCAGTAAAAAGATCACCCATTCCATTTAAGCGAGGCAAAACTATTCCTTATTTTGATCAAAATGCAATATTAAAGAAATAAAAGCCTTAAGTGTGTTTTCCTTCAACCTGGGGATATTTTGGTCCAAGTTGCATTTAAAATCTGCAGTGAAGAAGCACGGCTGCGCCTCAAAAGTTGTTTGTTGGATGGTCGACAAAAGTTTAATGCTCTCTGTTGGAAGTAGCCTTTATCGACCCCATTACAAAAACTATCAATTTCTTTTACCAAACCTTCTGATAAACTGCTCGTTAAAACTTGATGCATATTATCTTTTAGACTTTCTGCCTTATCCAGTTCAAGCACCTCGTCGTTAGTTCTAGTTATAAACATAGGTCTCTTAGTGAGGTTAATTTTCTACTCGAGGAAGATATTATCCAGCTCACTATAACAAATCGTGTTATTTGTTAAATGTAGTAAACATTCATAAGTTTTGAACATGACTCAGGACCTGAAAGGCAAAATAAAAAAGAAAGTATTAAAAAAGTCGTCTACATATTTTAGTAAGTATTACAAAAGTCTTTTGGTAATATTTATGAGTGAGTAATATATTTTAAAAAATAATTTTCATAAGAAAGGAGAAAAAAATAAATAAATCATTTTAGGAGGGACTTATTCAGAATCATTTCGATATAAGTTCGGTATATTTTTGGTACATTTTTGGTACATTTTTGCTATTTTTTCGATATATTTCGTAACATATATTTCAAACTAGTCCCAAAATAGTCTCAAAATGGTCCCTAAAAATGCATGAACTAGTCCCGAAATGGTTATGAACAAGCCGGCTATTGGGATTTTTTAACTTCTTTTCTCATAATTTCGTTTTTTTTTCGTAATTATTAAGAAAAGATTTTTATGGTCTCAAAATAATAGTTGAATATGACTTGACTGACCGCTATTTTTGAAAATAAAAAATGTAGATACGAGTATAATAATATATTATCAAAATTGAGAGTGCATCGCTTAGTTCTATACGAGATTTTTATATCTGTCTTGATAACTTTATTTTTGTGATAAGCCCTCTAAATATCGCTTATGTAATGTCCTATCGACGTTACTGTCTGAAAAACTGACCGCACATAAACCAGCTGAAAGTAAGAAGAGCGCTCCCGAGCTCAATAAAAGGACCAAGTGCAGAACGTTATGATTTCAATTGATATGAGAGTTACTCACGGTAATGAGAGAAAAATGTTACTTTGGTTTTATTTAAAGCTTAAAACGGCTAAAAAGGGTAGCTTTTAAACGAATTAGTTTGACAAATTGATTGCTATCGATTTTTTTAACAATGTTGCTACTTGAAAAAATACCTCCAAAGTGCGAATTTCTTTTCTGCGTCGTACCAATTTTTTTGTGTATCACTTAAATGTCTCTATTACGAGTAGTATCAACGT
Source organism: Philophylla caesio (assembly GCA_963971545.1). NCBI lineage: Eukaryota > Metazoa > Arthropoda > Insecta > Diptera > Tephritidae > Philophylla > Philophylla caesio. Next base: position 218,828,644 of record OZ020604.1, on the reverse strand, counting down.
AATTATGCGCAGTGGCATTGTTGGATACTTTCTAAAATTAGTCACCAATATCGTATACGCAACGTAAGCAAAAATCATCAACCGAAACTAGGAATTTGTTACAAAATTACACATTGTTCGCATAGTTTTGATATGACTCAAGTTTAAAATGACGGCGAATGTGCAGAGCAAAAATCAAAAGATGTAAAAAACAAAGCGAAAAAGTGCAAATAAAGAAATTATAGTTGAAGCAAAACAGATAAAACTGCTACCGATTTTAATTTGAAACTAGTGATATACTATACATAGGTTTTACGTGTTAACCAGGCAAATTTATTAATGACACGTCTCTTTTGTATGCCATTATATATCCAGCTATTTCTTAAGTTTAATTAATAGTAATTATCACAACTAATGACATTTTAAAATTGACATGTTTTGACTACTTCACATTTGTGTTTTTGAATTTATATGAATTTTGAATTGAAATATGGTTCATTCTATAACAAAAACCATATTAAGTCAAGTTTCAAACATCATTCAAAATTTATAACTATTTAACAAACTTTCATAACAAGAAAATCTTAATTTTTTTTATTGACGCCAATCCCCAGTTTTTTGTTCGAGGTTTTTTTATTTGGATAAAACTGTGCAACGTCGCCAGTCAAAATTGTCAAAAATCAGTTTAATGCAATAAAATTGAATGGGCTGCAAATCTGTTAACTCAAAAGAAAAGTTGAGCACAAAGTTATACAATTTTTATGAAAATTTATATTTTTTAATTTCCTACCAAGGCTGGTTTTTATGGATTTTTAGAGAACGAATGGTGTTTTAATAGAAAACTAATGCTGGTAATTCATTTCCTGTAAAATTAAAATCTATTGGTAATAGAAGGTAAGCCAGAAATGTCGTAACAGTCCTTTGTGCATTACATTTTTAAAGGTCGCATTATCAGTAGCATTAGTATTTTAACTAGAATTTGGCTCATCTAATAACCGCAGACTACCGCCAAGCACGCGAATTCATAGAATAAGAGACGAATAGGAAAAATATCAAATAATGAAACGGTGAGTTTATTGAATACCTAATTTAAAGTGAATTTGAGTGAAAACCACTTAAATTTCTTATCAAAATAAGTTAATTTTAATGTCACATTCAAATGAGAGAAACTACATTGAAAAACGCTTTGTGAAATAAGATAGGCAAATTTCTTCAAATTAATGCATATTTATGACAGACAATAGCAAAAGTTCGGCTGTATGCCAAGTACTAAGCAAGCGAGCGAGCTAGCGACCGCTGCGCATGCGCCAAAGTGTTCGCTCGAACAGCAGTCTGTAGCTTTGGTGAAGCACCAACAGGCGCAACAACAAATGTTGGAATAGATAAACAAGCGGTTTTTGTTTTTTTTTTTTTAGTTTTAGTTGACAATGCTGCTTTCATTTGTGCATTTCTTTAGTTGGCCGTTCACTGTGTGCGTTTTTGTTTTTGGTTTTGTTTTTGCTTTGGGTGAAACTCGTCGATTTGACTCGAAATAAAAAACAAACAAATGTGGGAATGCGAACTCTGTCTGCGCTTGGCCAACAGCAAAGCTGCAAATACATTTTTGAGCTGCTGCAACAAGCGCAAAGCGATGGCAGTGAGCAGCATCAGTTGATGTCTTCGTTGCAGTTTTCGCGTTTAATTATTTGGCTTGAGCAGCAACAAAAGCGACAACAGCAGTGTGGAAGTGGTGGCGGCTGCTCAGCTGCTGGTGTTGCTATTGTGAATGAGTGGCGCACACTAGTTGTGGCTAAATGACGTTGTTTTTTTTTGTTTTTTTTTTTTTGTGGTTGGCTTTTGGTTGTTTACCACTTTCGTTGTTTTCGCCGTTGGCACCACTCAGTAACGCACCGCACCGCACCGACAAATTATCGCTTGCTGTCGCTTTTATTTGAATTCACATCAGTTTATGTTGCTGTTGCTGGTTTTGTTGTTGTGGTGTCATTGTTGTTTTACGCTCACATTGTTGTTGGTCTTTTTTTGGTACGTTTCGAGCGATTTTTCAATGGAATAGAAAGTGAATTCATACATGTTTTTATAGCCGCAATAACGACAATAACAACAACAACAACAACAACGTGCATAGTCACCGGCAAAAGTAGTCCATGTCATTGACCTTTACCGCGACGCGAGCGTATTTGCGTCGCATAGCGGTTTTCAGTTTCAAACTTTTGCTTTTTCTAGTAGGCAAAAGAGAAAAAAAAGAGCTGTTTTGGTTGTTTTGGGTTACGGCTTCGGCAGCTTGTTTGTTTATTAGTTCGCTTAATGGGTGTCAAATGAAATTGAAAACTACTATTAATCACGTAAATAAACACACTTTCACACAAAGCCAATACAGGCAAGGTGTTTCAGCGGCCTTTTTATTTTTTACACGCCAATTCTGTTGCACTTTTAGACTTTTGAATTTCTCGTCACTCATACGCACCGTCTGACAACTTGAACGTTTACATCTTTTTCGTTTAGTTTTTTGTCAAATATGACTCGTAATACTCTTTTCGACTAAAGTTAATTGAATTTGCATTTATTATAATATCAGTAGCTCATTTTTCAAAGTTAACATTAGTATTAGGGCGCTTCTTGGTTTGATCAAGCGTGTAAGAAATATTTCTAGTGAGGTTTAGAAATAATTGGCAATGGCGCCATCTAGCGGAACCATATTTCATAAAATACAGCCGATCTCATTTTAACGCGGTTCACTGGGACAGAAATTTCTTCGGTTAAAAAAACCGTCTAAAAATAACATAATTTGAGTTCAAACAAATTGTTTATTCATTACTAGTTTACGAAAAAACCGCCAAAAAAATATTGGGCTTAAAATACCCAAGTATCCAGCCGAAACCCGAATTTGGGGAAGTGAACATATTTCTTATTGAGATTGACTGTACTTTCTTCTTCCATAAGAATGTATGTTTGAAATTAGTTTCAAATGGAACGATAAGTAAAATTTTAAGGCATATCTCGACTACGTTACTTGATGGAAAACAAACACACGCACACACTCATCAGAGACATCTTTCGAAAAACATACATATATATGAAAACATGTATAGATACTAGACATCTCAATCCCGGGATCCCGGCCTTTTTTAATTCCCGAATATCCCGGGATAAGTCTATTCAAATTCCGGAATTGCAGAATATAATAGCCATTTATTTTTGAAATTTAGTATCATCAAAAATTTCCCTTTCAAGGGCAAAACAAAGCCTTTAGAGAGTTCACAATCCGTGTTAGTTGTGGTAATTCTATAGTTTGCTATTAAAATTATAGTGAAACGTATGGATGCACTGTGCAATTTCGTTTACTATTGTTTGTGGTATTCAGGCAATAAAACGTTTGTAATACATAAATATGGGAGGCCGGTTTCTTAAAAATATGTATGCGCACAATTCTATTTAACTTTAATTTACATTTTGTTAAACAAAAATAAACCTCAAAGGATTTAAAACAGAAAGAGCCGATCGAATAAACAAACCTTTCAGAGTTGTATTGAAATAAGAGAACTTAACATGAGAAATAAAACCAACAAGTTGTATTACAATAACCAATCCAATACGACAAATACGACGGCTTGTAAACTCCCAAGAATTGCCCTTGCCATTATAAGTGCCAATCAGATGGCAATTATCCATTAAACGAAGGCTTGCTAAACGAAATTGATAGTTTTTGTATAGAAAGCATTTAACTTTCTGTCAACGATCCCCACTGCATATTTCAAATGCAACAAATTTTTGTCCAGGTTGGAGGATAACACACTTAAGGCTTTTATTTCTTTAAGATTGCATTTTCATCAAAAAATAAGGAATAATTCTGCTTCGCTTAAAAGGGAATGGGTTATGCATTTAATTTTTACTTAAAGTATTTCTTTTTTAACTGATTGGTAATATATTAATATTTAATATTGGTCTCAAACAGAAACAAAAATAATTTTACTTTATGCAGGTGCATTTGCTTCTGTAATATGTAGTTGAAGTATAAATAATTTTGTATGTTTGTCAAATTGTACGTCTTTTTCTTTTTAGTTATTGAAAATACCAATAAATACAAACATGAATTTCAACAAATCATTATCTTTGTTACATTAATGGTATTTTGTATACTTCTAAAATACAACGATTTCAAACGTGTTACATTTTTTGATAAATTAAAAATTACGAATCAAAACTTCGTGATATTAGAGACTCCGTTCTGATATTTTTTTTTTTTTTTTCGTGTGCCGAGTCGTGAGAGGCAATGTTTTGTTAAGCGTAGAGATCCGAAGGTGCTCAGCTACAGAATTTAATTCATCTGCTGCCTGTCAGAAAATACTGTTGTCAGTCATTTATTTAAAAAGCGTAGTCTCCATTTTTGTTATGCTGAAAAGCGAGCACGAAATAACTAACCCGATAGGGTTCAAATATTTCAAAATTTGTTTTACATGATTTCCAAATAATAAAGTTTGAAATGTCTGGGTAATCTAAAAATTGAGCTTAAATCAATTTCGGCTTCGGCTAGAAGGTGCGAGTTTAGGCTAGAAATCGAATTAGGCAATAATTTAAAAATAAATATTATTCCTAGTACTTCTCTGCGACTTACAAGAGTGCGAGGGTTATTAAGATCTAATCGACTAGTGTAATAGGAAAGGTCGTACAACGAATCCCACCAGAAATACCTTAAAGTTTATCTATATGTATATGAATATATCGTGGATTCCATATACTCCAGCATTGGTCTTACTAATATCGGCAGATGGTTTTTAATTTCTCGGCCAAGCATTGAGCTGTCAAATTATGTTTTTACGTTAAATGCATTTCTGAAACAAAAACAGTCTCTTAATGGTGATCCGCGCTTGGCTGAAAACATAACCGCTTGGTCTAAGGTACACATTTGATATTTTTATAAGGCACAAACTGTTCGATTTTGTACGAGAATGTCCTATGAGTAGCCTTATTGTACCCTTTACAAAATAAATAATGAAAAAAACTGACAGATCAAAACGTTTAAGAACAGGTAAACATGATTCAATTATAATTATTGAATCATGCAGGTAAATAGCAAAATAAAAATGTTGAAATAAGTTGCGACTAGTTGATGTTTAATTAAAACTTTTTTCGACAAAATCAGGACTACTTTTTTAGGATTAATAGCGTAAATGTTTACAAAGTGTTTACATGAAGAATATCTAATTGTTTATATTTTATGATTTGTTACAGAACGGCCTCGTTTTATCGTTCTGTTAACTAGATAAAAGCTTTCTGCGCTCTTTTTTCGTAACACTGAAGAATTAATGGTAATCGAAAGCCAGCTCTTCGTCCTTACACACACAGTTGCTTTGAAGGCCGACTGCGAGACACTGGTGTTCATCATTTTCATTACATTCATTTCATTTAATTATTTGTACCGCGTATCCCCGCGCACTACTTGTGACGTTGGTCGCTTCACATTTGCGGTCAACAATTACGCATCATTGAATGGTGGCACTACTGACCCACTTTGCTGTAGTAGAAAGGCGGCCGACTTGTTTTTTGTTTATTCAAAGTGTAGTGGAGAGTGAAGACGGACGGTTGGTAGATGACGGCAGCGCACGACTCAAGTTAAGTTGCGATGAATGGATGAGGAGCAGAGGGCAGTGAAAGAGTCAAGACAGTAGCGCAGACAAATAACCACTTGTCGAAAACTGGCAGCGAACGACAAGCGCACACGCGAGAGGCCTCCCAAAAGAAAAACAACAAATTTTAAATAAAATAAAAACTGAAACGCACAACAATACAAATGTGTATGTATGTATGTATAAACACAGCGCAAAGCAAAATGCTTCATGACTTTATGACACACACACACACACACACACACACACATGCAGATACTCATTCGTACATATATTTGCGCATAACCACAAACAGAACTTTCTAAGTGAAAGTCGTTCAAGAAGCGGTTTGATTAATCAGCTTGTACGCTGACGCACAGACGAGTTAACTCACAACGACGAGCAAACGATCTGAATGAACGGCGAGGCGTCAATGTAGCGGACGGATCAGATGAATGACGTAGCAGCTGCGGCGCCGCAATCCAAAGTTAGAGGATCAAAATTCGCTGGTAGTTTTTTTTATTTTTTATATAAAACATTTGTTGGGAGAGACCCGAAAATATTTGCGTTGGTTGCTGCTGAAATCGGCACCGACTTCCTGATATTTTATGAAGCGATGACAAAAGACAAAAGAAACAAATTACATGCAATAAAAACCAGTCAGCATTAATATTACCTTATTTGTGTGTTGAAGAGGAATTCGGTTGCACATTAACGAAACTGTTAAAAGCTTTTGAACATTACTCAGATTAAGTGGAGTAAAAATAGGTTCTTTGTATGAGCATGTTTTGACATAAATAAACACTTAACTAAAAATATTTCGCTACAAATGTTTAAAAAAAAGTCGGGGTTTTTTAAAAGCTGTTTTTAAATCTTCTTAAATAAATAAAAGTGAAGATACATATATGAAGCACTTATTCGGAAATAACTTGGGAATTGAATGCTTTAAGTTTAAAGATAATTCTCAAATTGAAGAGAAAGATAGAATTTACGATGACAACATTGCAGTGAAAACAGAATTCACCTTGTTTACGATCTAAAGCGAAAAGTTGTCCTATGCATAGGATTCCAACGATACTTCTAAGGCATCGACACTTTTACTAGCCGATAGCATCGCCAGAAAGTATCGATACTCGTGTAAGTATCGAATAGAAAACATCGATACCTCAATTATTTTTTTATACTAAATTAATAATAAAATATATAAATTTTCATAAACTTGGGAAAAAGTTTATTTTACAGCAAAGCAACAAGCTATGGAAATTTGTATCTTCAATTTAAAAAAATACTTTTAGTGGCACATTGCCTAAAAATAAAAGTGCTTACTGATAATACGGTTTCGGCTTTGTGTTGTTGTGGCTCTCGCTTTAAACAAAAATCGTTCACATGAAACTGACGAAGCCTCCCACTCTTCTAAAGGGTTGCTTTTGATAGAAGATATAGGTGCAGAGAAACACATGTGTAGCTAGTTAATCAGACTGACTAATATTAAGTTTTCCCTTTTTTTTAAACCAGCGTTGCAATTTAACTTTCCGTTTTTCTTCTGGAAATGTTCTGAAAGTATCGCAAGAAAAGTATCGAGTATCTACTTGCAATCGCAGGTATCGTTTGATGCATCTGAGCGCTAGTTGAAGTTATAATTAGAGGATTAAATGTTAGCCAAAGTCATAAGAAACAAATTGAATTTTATTAATTGACTTTACTAATCGTAATCTTTCTAAATTCTCATTTTTGCTCAACTAAAGAGGTAGCCTGATTTCAATCGTGAACTAATTCCTGAAAACACATTTTTCTGCAACAAAAGGTAGCGGCGGGTGAGTTCTATTCAGCACTGAAACCGAACGACATACAAAAGCTATACAGGTGACGGAAATTACAGAAATGGAGATATTTTAACAAATTTGAGGTAAATTTTTATAAGATTTTTATAAAGTTTTTTGTTTGATGATCAACTGAATTTTAAGAAATACAAGTCACTCCACCATTTCAAAAAACCAAAATCCACCGAGCAAAAGAGATTATCGCATACATATTAACGCTCACTTTAATATGAGAAATCCTACAGAGATACCAAGACAGGAATCATAGCCAGAAGATGAGCTGGGATATGAGAGTTCGATTAGGTTATACGATTGACGTTCTGTTAAAAGAAAACAAACCCAATTAGTTATAGTATCGCACTGAAATCGAAATTTTCATTTTTGTTTAAAAAGTCAATATTTGTCGCACTTTCTTAAAGGATATTGGTGGAGCTTACACTGAGCCACTGGCGTCATTTTCCCAATTTTCGGACCACTGAAGCACTTTAAAGACCGAACTATCGGTTATGCCTGTTAATACAAAGTCCATATCTGATAGCTGGCAGAACAAATATAATTTTTATATACTCCGACAATTTGCCATTAAGGCATTACACGTTTTTCAATAGTATTTTAGAAAAACCCAAATTTATTTCAGATAAGATCATTCGCATTTCAGAAAAACACCAAATAAATTCAGAATAACACAAATGTATTTCAGTAAAACACACGAAAAACATTTGAGCTTTTCTGAATATCATTTGGCCATTTCTGAAATAAATTTGTGTTTTTTTGAAAACCTGTTGCAAAAGGTGTAGACTTCCTGACTTCAAACGCGTTTGAAAGAAAATGGTACTTTAACTCAATTTTTGCTGATGATTGTACTACGACCTGACGGTCCGTTGTGAAGAGATCTAGCTAGTATGGAGTAACAACATTCCAATAAATGCGAAACAACAAATCTCTTGTGGAACATAAGGAAACCGCGTGAGCTTCGATTTTGAAAATGAAGAAGTTATCGACGACTTATGGCAGTTTTAGATATAATGAAACTGCCCTGCTTTATATAGGAGACCAGAAAAAGTGGATATAGGGTGGATGTAAGGCAGTTGCTGAGGTTTGCCGAGTGAAGTGGCTCATGGCGTTTGCACCAGAAAGCTGGATTCTCCTTCTTAAACCAGATTGTGGAATCGCCAACCAGTGACACCTTGAAGACACTAAGTGCAATGTGGGTTATTATTTAAAATTTATGGACTCTTAAATATATACAGATCAGAACGAATATACCTTTGTCAATTAAATTTCAAATTCACATAATTCTGATTTCGTTAATTCGTGTCCTTAAGAAAAGTTCATAAGGCCACTTTTAAGTTTTTGTTTTTAAAGGACTCGTACTAAACTAATGGAAAAAATGCCTTCATTTACATCGTTAGACTCATGGCTTCATATAAACTCATCATCATCCATACATCCATTGGCAAATGACACCTTCATAAAACTGTCATATATTTATGTTTGTAAGTGTGTTACGTATGTACATATATAACATGGTACATGTCTAGTTATGCACTCGTATGTATGTATGTATGTGTATCTAACAAAACAGCATCTTATTTTCTTCAATTTGTTTCTTGATCTCTATAACATCAACAACAATATAACATAATAGCAGTGCTGACAGTGAGAGCGATAGCGTGAGCATACATACATATTTACAAATGTATGTATATACATATATCCCACATTAACATAACTTTTGGCTTATTATAACTTGACCCACATTTTAACCAACATGCCAATCTAAGCAACCAACCAATCGGCCAACTATTTAACACAACCCAAGCTAACTCGGCAACGCGCTGAGCAGCTTAAAGTCAAGTCTCTTTGATACATACATACATACATACTACATACATACTTGTACATACATATGTACGTGAAAGAGAAGTAGAAAGAAATTCCAACGGTACATTTGTCAGCTGTTTTGCTTTTTATGATTCCTCTTTCGTCTACTTTCCGCTCTGCCAACGCGAGTCTTACCATCCATAGTTGGATCTACCAGCATTGCTTTTGTTTTTCTGCCTGTATTTTTATTGTTGTAGTGATCGCGCTACTACGACTACCGTTATTGCCTTCGCTGCCTGACACCGTTGTTTTCAGCATTTCTGTTATTGCTGCTGGTGGTAAATCGATTTAATTTAAGCCAACTTGTTGTTATTTGTTGACTTTTTGTTGATGATGGTTTTTATTGTAGATGCCAGATACGTTTGTATGTATGTATGTATGTATGTTTGTTGCGATGTATATATGTATTTATGTACATATTTGTATTTCCGTAGCTCTTTTTGTCGAAAACTTGCTGGCGAACGCAATTTAACCACACGACGGTTGAGGTTAATGACTTGCGTTTACGCTCGCGCCGCTCGTAGAAATCGAATTTGGTGCGTAAACGCTTTTTCAACTTTTGATCATTTTTCCCAACGGCTTTTTTCTCAGCAATTTTAAAACAAACTTGCTCTGAAAGTTCCACGAATGTACATATTTTTATATGTAAATATGTATGTATGTAGGTGTGTATATATGTATATATGTATGACGCCGTGAGATCCAATGGACAAGAAGCGATGGAATGGCGAATCGCAACGGGCAGGGTTTGATGGGTGAAATTGCTTGGGTGCTATGGAGCGTCAATTTTGTGAGTTTGCTGTAAATATTTGTATGTACACGCACATGTAGAATGCGCATTAGGGTGGTCAGACAAAAATTAATGAGAAAAAAAATTACACATTTTTTTCAATTTTAACATATTCAAATGTTGCTCAAACTGCTTAAGTATTTTAGGTAGGGAAAATATAAATTTTTCGTGGAATACCTTGTTTTTTTAGATTTTTAAAATTTGTTATGGGTTCCTAGGTGCATATTTTAGGGGTTTGAGGGAACTATAAGAAATTACAAAAAAATTTAAAAAAAAAGTTTAAGTCCGTCATAAGGTATTTCTACCTGTAGACATTTGAAGCGAAGACGAGTCAAAGACGATCGAAAATATAAATTTGCAGCAATCTATTCTATTTTCACCAAATTTGTTTGTTGTGGTTTTAAAAAGTGCTTATGTGGGATACTTTTTGGGATGGGAGTGACCTCTCAATATTTTTTGATTTCAATAAAAAAGAAAGTTTTTTCCGATATATGTACATACACTGAGAATATGTAAATTCCGACACTACTATTTTTATTTTGAACAAACCTAATTCACATATTCACATGCTTGCAAATGATCTGAAGTAAAATTAAATATACTCGTACATACTTACACGCATACCTAATTAATATGTACAATAAGTAGGTGCATACTTAACTACTTTAATAACAGCACAAATTTCGATTAATCTAAATAAGTGACATTAGTACGATAATTCAAAATAACTTCGGGCGAATAAATGGCCGAAATGCGATACGAGTATGATATGCAGATACATACACACATACATATGTACATATGTATGAAGTTAAACTCGCACAATCAATTTCTTTTTATTATATACCCAATTTCATTCCATTTTATTCATTTTTTTTTTTTTTGTTAATTCGCTGGTATAAACAAAAGCGATCCTCCACTTCTAGAAAGCGCAAGAGAGGAAGTTCAAAGAACTGCATTGTCGCTGGGTGGCGCGTAAGAAATACATAAACAAACAAGAAATTGAAAGTAGGTTAAACTTAAAGCGGCGTTTTCACTTTCTCGATGCTGGAAAAATCTAGAGCCATACAAGACTTTTTTGCGTCGCTTTGAAATGGCGGCAAAAGCAACTGTTTTGATTGCTGGTTGCTAGAGAACTGTATAAGCTGATGCAATACTAGCTTCGTAAACAGTGAATGACCTGGTGAATTTATAGTGTAAACAAAATTGTATTAAAATGCAATTTTTTGTAAACAACTTTCTTAAAAAAAACTTGGTGAAAGTTCAAAAAGTATAAACATAGTGTTTACTACTTTTATAACCCAGAAACGTCTACTATTTTGATTTAATAAATTGTTTTCGAAAGCACGACGTTTGCTTCTGTCTATGATTAGAAAAATTAATGTAAGACATGTGGTTTGTAAGAAGAAATAAAACTCATGTAATTTAATGCTATGGCCAACATTTTAGCTTTGTTATAAAGATTAGGGTTTGCCATTATGTTTTAAAAATGATTTTGGGCTAGTGACCGCCGCGGCCCAATTTTCGGCCACTTTTTGCAGCACTTGGGGCCGTATGTCAGCAATAACACACCGAATATTCTCTTCCAAGGCGTCAATCGTCTCGGGCTTATCTGCGTAGGCAAGCGACTTCACATAACCCCACAAAAAATAGTCCAGCGGTGTAAAATCGCACGATCTTGCAGGCCACGCCCAAGGCCCACGAAGCGAGATAGTGCGAAAAAGTTTTTTCAATAAATTGATTGTTTCGTTGGCTGTATGACATGTAGCGCCGTATTGTTGGGACCAAAGGTTGTCCACATCAACATCCTCCAATTCAGGTACGAAAGAGTCATTAATCATGGCTCATTAGCGTTCACCATTGACTGTAACATTATGGCTGGCAGCATTTTTGAAGAAATATGGACCAATGATTCCCTCTGCCCATAGAACACACCAAACAGTGACTTTTTGAGAATGTATCGGCGTCTCAACAATGGCTTGTGGTTTATTATCACTCCAAATGTGACAATTTTGTTTAGTAAAGTACCCATTCAACCAAAAGTGAGCTTCATCGCTGAACACAATTTTCTGTGAAAATCGGGATCGGTGGCCATCTTGTTTTTTTTTAAGTAACAGCTGTTAAAAAGACCAACCTTGAATAAAGTATTGCTTCATTGAAAACCACACGTCTTAAATAGACACCCGTTAGAATAAAATTCGGTGTACTTGCAATTTATGTATGTACATTAATGTACATTCTGTTCACAAATTATAGCAAAAACATATATTGACACATTTTACAAATTTATTTATCCACCAATTACTTACATTTTTTTTCTCAATTAAAACATCGTTAATTTTCTAATAAATACATTAAAAACAATTTTATAAAAATTTATCAAAATTTCACCAAAATTTCGAACTTTTTAGGTATGCAAATAAGTAGCTCATTAAATTTTAGTGCATGTTTGGTGTGGCTACGAATTACCACTGATTTTTGAAATTGTTTTTTACTTACGCTTTTTTGAAATTCCTTCCATATAAAAAATAATCGTGGTTTTGCGTTATATGGAGGAAACTGCCGGTAAACATTTTTTCAAAAATTAGTGACAACTTGTAGACACTAAAAACTTGGACTTTCTTACACTAAAATTGAATGGGCCAAAAAACTGCATACTCGAAAAAACTTTTTAAAAGGTTCAAAATTTTCATGAAAATAGTTTAAAAAATTAGTGTTTATGAAAAAATAAATTCAATTAATGGAAAAAAATAATGTACCCAATGTCAATAGGCGGTTGTGAACAGAGTATCTAGTATACATATATGTATGAGTACATGTAAGTGGGTTTGTGGATATGTAAAATAATTTAAGTTCCATATACATTATCGTATGAACGTAGAAAAATCATATTTTTAATAATAATAATCCCAACGGTTTTGCATAAAAGGTATTTCTCATAATTAAGTAGTTTATTTACGTTTATCTTAGAGTAGAGTAGCTCCAACTGAAGATTTCATGAAATAATTCTTATGGGTGGATGTACTGGTATCTACCATTCGGCATACTGATCGCTTTGCATTTAAACCACGTCAATATTTATGTAGAATGGTATCCCTAGATAATCATTGTAAAGCGGAATCCCTATGCGGTGAAGAAGAAGAGAATACCTAAGAAGAACGAATAGTGAGTTGTTCGTCGAATTTCAAACAAATCAGCAGCATAGTTAAACTTTGAACTGCATATTAAACTTTTGAACCTGTCCGGTAACAAACATGTGTCACTCACTAAAAGACAGCGTTAAATATTGGAAGCTTATATTAGGTGAATATTCTTGAAGGCAAATTCCTAGATATGACAACTAACAACAAATGTTATTGTCATAACTTTGTTTATTTTAAAATTCTAGTGTCATAACTTTGTTTATTTTAAAATTATAATTTTTACATATGTAAGTATATGAAATTAAATAAAATAAAATTTGTATATACATATTTGTATTAGATATACTATAAAACAAATATACTACTACTACTACTACTACTACTACTACTACTACTGTAAAGTTACCTTTTTTAGTTCCCGGACTTAGCTACTCAACTGTCACAAAATTTCTTGAATTCATAACACGACACACGTGTTGGGACTTCGAGCAAATATTCCCACTGACTTTATGTTTATAAACATTGACTTTATTGAAGCGTTTGACCACGGTCGAGTGAAGCAAAGGTTGCGATCGATAGTCCAATCTTTGTCGATTTGACAGCAGCAGCTACCCATTCAATGACGTAGTAATAGTCTTTTCATGCAATAAGCCGCCTTCACACAATTTAACTTGTTTGCAAACATGAAAGACGGAGCGAGAAGTATGATGGTAAACAATTCATTTAATAATTTATATTTTACGGTTTTTAAAGATGATTGATTTTTTTTACTGTCGGGACATGAATTTGCGTTAATGAATAAACATGCTAAATGTTGCATCGCATACTTTTACATCCCACAATGGTTGGATATAAGTAAATATTGCCGTGTGAAGGCACCTAATCGACCGTTCTCATCTTCCTCTTACTTTTTACAATTTCTTTATTGTTCTCCCATTCTGAGGATAGCTTTGCTGTGATTACTTAACGCCATTTGTTCAGGTGTAAGCTAAGGTATCAGCCAACTTTCGTAATTTAGGTGACTGCAGCAGAGTCTAATCTATATGTCAAGTGCCGTCTGATATTCCATTCCATTCACAGGTTACCACCACCGAATGGTTTGTTGTAAATCAAGCGGATTACCAGGCTTAGATACGGAATGAGCCCAAGTTCAAAACGCCAGCGCTTGATAATGCACTTTGAGGGAATAAAATATGAGCACTTCTAAGTGGTGCATAAAATATGATAAAACGGGGTTTTTGATAACTCACGTTTTTAGCATTAAGACAACTGTATAGTCTTCTCTTAGTAAATAACTGATAATCGTATATTTGCGATTTAGAAAATATATGTTTTAACTAAAAACAAAACAAACAAAAACATTTGTAGCACTTTGGCTTAGTACGATTCTTGATAAAAGCGTAGAAAAACATAGAAGTCTGAAGAAGTCTAATTAAATTATTTTTGATTTTCAAATAAAATTTTCCAATATAAGAAAAACATGCTTGAGCTTAATAACAAGTGTTGATTTAACGTTATTAAGGCCACGAATAACAAGATCGCCTTATAACAGTATTTAAAATAACAATAATATAAAAGCAATACTTCTTTTTATTTGAAGTAAAAAATCAGTTACGAAAAATAAAAAAAAACTATTTGCAATAATTACAAAAAGAGTCAAAACTAAATCACTCAAATTATAAACTTTTTATCGGAAGTAAGTCTCTCCCACAATTCCCACTGTAGGAAGACCAATATTTCAAAGTATAATCTCCAATTTCATTTCAAATTATAAGATAACTCAAACTTGACAAGGGATGACGGAAAATTGTTCCAACAATCCACTTTGTCGGACAAGAAGAGACTGATTAACAGCTTCAGTAAAATTAATATAAAAAATCAATAGTAATTGGTTATAATAATGCGTACTCAAATGAATTGGAATTTTTTTTTTAGGGTTAAGTATTTATGGCATTTTCTTGATTTTTAAAAGCTTTGTACACTGTTTGAGTTTTGGGCATTTATGGATTTTGTTGGAGAATCGAATAAAATTTAATTGAAAAATAAAGGAAATTTAATATTAGCAAAATATAATTTTTCGCCAATTTTCTATATACAGCGAATATATATTTCAAATTGTTTTCTTTAATTTACATCCCTCAATCTTTAATTTATTTAATTAGTTTTCTATACAAATATTTATATTTAAAATGTGACTCAACTATGAAAATAAACGTAAGTGTTTTTCGAGCTGACCTCTGAAAAAAAAAACGAGAAAACTTAACAAGTTTGTTAGACATTGTGCGAACAATTTTTTTTCCAAATGCAACCTACACTTATGTATATGTATATACACAAGTACATACATACATATTTACATGCCTGCGAGCCTTTCACTTAGCAACAACAAATTCTTTGCTAATTGACAACTACTACCTGCTTGCAAGCATTCATACTCATAATTTTAGCAAATTGATATGCAATGCGTGCTTTTCGATTCCAAACACTGAACGCAATGCAATCGCACTCATTATTGTTGCCCGCATCACCGTGCGCCGCGTGCCGTTCTCCAATGATTGACAAATCAGATGACTGTGCAATTCAATTATTGCCTTGCAACTTGTCGAACAAACACACGAGTTCATACATTTGTGCTGGCGGTAAATGTGTGACATTTGGTGATAGTAATTGCATTAATCGCCTTGCTCTGCTCTCGAGTGCAGTTCCGAACGGCGAGTAGTGACAATTCCGCATACGTCAGCGAACGGAACAAGGCGGACGGTGTAAGCGGATTGCACTGAACGTGCTGCTTCCGGTTACTAAAAGGCCACAATGCCTACAAACAACTATTAACAATAGCAATTAACGAAGATAAGCATTCAAATAGAGCGCCATGCACTCACTCGCTTGCTCGCTGTGTGTTTGCATTTTCGTTAGGCGGCAATTTGCCAGGCGGCCGCCTAATGTGCCGATTTATGTGCGAGCGCGACTGCGAAGGCGCTTACAAAGCTCGGCGCTACAACCTTGGCGCGACAAAAACAATATAAAAAAAACATAAAAACTTACACACATACGAAAACAATAATTGCAGTTGTAATAATGCATATGAATTTGTTAATGCGCTTCGAGTAGCGGCGACAGCAGCGCCGCGCCGTCATTGCTGATTAGAAGATCGCCCTGAACTTCACACTGTAATAATAAATATGCGCAACGCGCCCATAGCAATAGCAGCAACAACAACAACAAGAAAAAGTGCGAATTGCTGTGCATGTGAGCCAGTATGCGGCACAGCGTGTGAGAACGTGTGAGCGAGTGAATGAGCGCCGGAATATCGAATATGCATGAAATAGTCACTCGCACTTGTCATTGCTCGCCACGAAATAGCAATGAGAAGTGTGAGCGCGGTCGGCGCAGCTATTTTTAGAAGTTGTCGTACTTCCTGCATCGCCTGAAAAAAAAAAAAAAGAAAACGCAGCCAAAGTCTGATGCTGAGCCGGAGCTCTGTGTATTCGAGGTGCAATCGTTTACAGTTGTCAACCAACTTGAGGCGCTCGCGGCAACGCACAGTTCTAAGCGGCTAAGAGTTGCACGGAAAGCTCAGCGGCACACAGTAGAGCTACTCTTTTGCGCGAAAAGCTCGCGTTGTTGAGTTGAGCGCTTTGGGAGCGAATTCTAACCAAAGCAACTCTGTGTTGGTGGCTGCAGCTGCGCGACAATATTTTCAGTGCATTTTAATAGTGCCGCGAGTTATACTCGTAATAAGAGAATACTGATGGTACCTTCTGGCGTGCTGTTGTTGTTGTTGCAGCGCCACCATGACATTGCACTTGAGGGGGAAATCGCAGCGCATTCTCACACACATCATTCCGCAGCTATCGGCGGTCATATTGGCCATGACGAGTAACTTGACTACCACCGACACCATGATCACCACCATTACCACTCCTAGCACTTGGCTAGAAGGTTAGCTAGTTCGATGCTAGGCAGCCAGCCTGTTGGCAAGCAACATGCTGCAACGCAGCAACGCGGCAACACAATTGGCGGCCGTGGGCTCTTGGCTGCTGGTTGCAAGCCATTTTTCTCGCTTTTGTGTCGTGATGTGGCTGCAATGAAATTTGTATTTATGTTCGTGTTGTTTTTGTTGCTTTTCGTTTTTAATTTTGCGCTCAGTTCTATGTTGCGTTAAGCTATGACATTCTTCGTGCCCGTCGTCTGTGCGGCTGTATCTGATCGGTTGCTCCTCGGCCTGTTGGCCTGGCCTGTAAGATTTTTAGTTCTGTTGCAAATAGCTTCTTTTTGCATTATTTGCTGGTGTTGTTCGAATTGCATTCGGTAGGCGCGTCTGCGTGTGTGTGTGCCTTGGCTAGTTTAAATGTTTTTTATTGTAATTTTGTGTTATTATTGACCTAATCACTTGTGGAGCACTAACGAGCGTTGAACTTTTACTTCCGCATGCACTAAATATTTGTTCTTGTTTTTGTTTTTTTTTTTCATGTTAATTTTTTTTGTGTTATTACTGGAATTCTTTCTATGGCGGCGTTGTGATTGCTATCGATGCATTTGTCGATCCTCGTGCGTTGCATTAACATTAACTTACATACATACATACACACAAACACACATACTCGTACAAAAACATTTCTAAACACTTACAAAGGTAGACAATTCAACAATTTTTCATAATTAGTTTTATTTAATTTGTTCTTGTTATTAATTTTTAATTGTTTTTATACTAATTTGTAATATCGAGATTATCGTTTAGGTTTTATTATTTGTAAAAAACAAATATGTAGCTTTGTCGTTTTTGTTGAGAATTTGTAGTTAATTTAGAATTTATAGGAGACTTTTCAAATTGCACCTATCAATTGAAAAATAAAAACAAAAAATTAACTCTTTGGCTATCTAGAAAGATATGGAAGGGTCCCATTTGATAGGAAATACAGATTTTCTGCAAAAACTTGCATCATTGCATGCCTTTTAGGCATTTTAGTTTTCGTTTTGCACGAAAATCAATTTCAAACATTTTTTTTTCAAAGAATTGCTTCGAATTATTAGAACCAAGCTTTTTTGTATTTTTAGACGCCGTCGAGATTCTAAAAAATGTTGACTTTAAATATCTACTCATAAAACGCTCGCTGTTTCGTTGTTTCGTTGACTGGCGTCAAGTGCAGACACCAAGTGAACTCAAGCCCTTTATCGCAGCGTCTCTCAAATGTGGATCAGTCATTTTTCTTTGTCTCGACCTTGCATTTACTTTTTTTCCGATCGCCTGTGACTTTGAATTGAAACCTAACTGGTCTAAAATGTAACTTTTTATCTATTAGAGACTGATGTCGGTATTCTGCAATTTGATACAACCTCAAGTCACATAATTTGAGTTTGGAGCTAGACATTATTGGTCTTCCCCACTTTCCCGTTTTTTTCTCTTTCTTTTGTTTTTATTTTTAATTTTTGTCACCTGCTCATCACCAGGTCTCAATTTAGACATTATTTTGAGAGTAGAGGCTTAATTTGAAACTTATGAATGCCAACTGGTCTAAAATTGTGACTTTTGTCCGATCAAGAGAATGAGTTTGATTACGGAATACCTGCATGAGACTGTTTACTTATCATACAAATTCCATAGAAATGAAACACTAAATTATTTATTATTTATGGCTTTAATTTTGAAAGTGCTTTATTTTAAAATCGTTGGCTTATTCAATTAAACTTATGAATACAAGTATAAATAGGCCTTGAAAGAAGGCTCAGGGAATCGTTACTATTCATCTCAAGTTCAGTAAATTGCAAGTTTAAAGTATTAAACAAATTGCCTTTGATTGTTGAGAACTTTTTTAACGAAGCTTTTCCGCAATTTATTTCATATAACGGCATGCTCGAAATTTTTTTAAATAAAAACTCTGCACAAAAGAGAGATTTTTGTTTGTAATTTTTAAGATTTTATTTGCAAATTCCGCCCCATTTTGTCTTAATTCCACATAAACTCTTTTTGACGATGTTATATTTTTGCCCTAAAAATCAATTCATGTATATGTGTGTGTATGTACTTGCACTTATAAATGTACATTCCAAGCTCTGGCGGCATTTTCCTCTGCTATCTCAATTTCATTGATGAACCTTGCCGCAGGCTATTTGACTAGCCAAATGGTTTGGCTCGGCTGGGCGTGCTTTCAGGGACTGAGACAAATATGCAAGCAAGCAGGTGGTTAGCCCAAAGCACAAATATACTTACGAATAGACCAAATATACTAACAAAACGCCGCCACACTCCTCAGAGGGCATTCCACATCTAGTCAGAGTGCTGAGGAATTCCCTGCTAATAAAAAAAACTTCTGAGCTGTGGAAAAGCGCAGTGTGTCCACGAAATCTCTGTGATTGGGTTTGTGTGCTTTCGTTTCTAACGCCCTTCTGGCGACATAAACGTATCGTCAACATATTAGTATGTACATATATGTACATATGTAAGTGTATAGGAACATCTTCTTTTTACACATACATATGTAAGTGTATAGGAACATCTTCTTTTTACACATATGTACGTACATAGTCGTATGTTGTAATTATTAAGTACACCCATAAACATTTCGGTTAGTGCTCAATGTTGGGCGCAATTGGAAATTCGCTTAAGGGGGACCTCTACTGCCCAGGCCGGAAATCGAGCGATTTTTGAAAATAAATTGCGAAGGATCTACTGAAACGTCATTGACTTAATTGTTGTTGGAACTGTATAGGTCCCGCTTAAGTAAAATTCTGGCCAGTTGGGTAATCTGTAATCAGAAATTAAATATTTTTTTTTTTTTGTTGTTTTTTTACTCCGACAAGGTTGAAAGTTGATGTATTTTGGAACGATTTTCCGTCGATCCTTGTCAAATTTGTTCTCAAGAGAACGAAAAATAACACTGAAGATGGCACAACGCCGAAACCGGTTTGTTTCAAAACCAAATTTGACAAGGATCGACGGAAAATCGTTCCAAAATACATCATTAAATATTCCTTATAATCACAGTTACGTTAGCTATATTTTCTATAGACAGATTTTTTTAATTTTGCAAATTGTAAAATTTACGCAACGATTTGTAAAAATTTTCAATTTTCACGTAATTTTTTGACTTATTAGAGACTCTAAAAATAGAACAAAAAAAAGCCAGCAAATCGTACTAGGGAAAACATAGCGGTATGTTCACTGAATAATTCAATACAATTTTTTTTTAAATCCGACCAATACTTTTAAGAAAAGTCTTACTCGGCAGATAAAAAAAACACTGCTTTCGGGAAAACGCGTTTAAAGATAAATTACGGTGTATAACTTGATGGAGACGGATACATTACGGATCCCAGAAGCATCCAAAGGAATGTGATTTCTACGAAATCCTCCCTGTGGCGTATTCTTGGATACATATGGATAAAATTAAATAAAAAAATCGATTTTTGATACCACGAGAGTAGTATGCCTTTGGTATCAAAAATTATATTTTCGCTATTCATGTTTAACAAATTAAGTTTTCATCCTTTTGTTATTATTTATAATTTTTTAGAAAATATTTTATATAATAATAATAATTTTGGCACTTACACTAGCACTATGTTTGGCCGAGCTTCTCCTACCATTTGTGGTGTGAGTCTTTACATTCTACCACAAATGGAGGGACCTACAGTTTTGTGCCGACTCCGAACGGCAGATGTATTTAATGAGAAGCTTTTTCATGGCAGAAATACCCTCGGAGGTTTGCCATTGCCTGCCGAGGAGTGACCGCTATTAGAAAAAAACTTTTCTATGATTTAGATTTTATTTGCCCTGGCTGAGATTCGAACCTAGAACCCAGCGGCATATCGAGTAATAGAAAGAAAATATCTTATGGTTCGCTGGGTTTGCAATTTTCTTTGACTAACCTCTAAATTACAGACATGAGTGTACTAAATACATATGTATGTATGCACGAGTATGTTTGTACATATATACACATGTATGTATGCCTGTGTGCTGGCAAAGGTGTATAATATGCGCCTGTGGCAAGGTGAAGTCATAGGCATGGAAAATGCTGCACGTAATTTAATGCGACAATTTCCACCTCGTACTGCTTGAATGCTGCCTCTTCCGCGTGTTGTTGCTAGTTGGCTGCTGTTGCCATTGTTGTTGGGCAATAATTTTAAATGCTTTGCTTGCTTGGCACATCTCGGGCTTTTATTTCTCATTTATTGTGTTTCATTTATTTTTCTCAATTCATCTTAACTCATATGCGGTTTATTCAGGAACTATCCTATTGGAGTATGTGTGTGTATGAATGTATGTGTGTTGTGTGTGTGTGTGTTTGCTATAATTTTGCATTACCTGTTGTTTTTAGAAATTGTTGAGTACGATGCTGATTCTGCAGCTGATGCAGCCGCCGTTGCCACCATTGCTGCTGTTGCATTTGTTGCTGCCACTGACATGCCCGTGATATGTTCTCCAGCAACCGCACGCACGCCCTTTTCACTGGCATCTGCTGCTCAGTCGCCTTCGCTCTTCCGCTTGACCATTCCACGTTTTTTTGCGCTACTTTAACGTTGTGTGGGCAATATTTATGTTCATACATATGTATGTAGCTAGGTTATGTTTACATCAGCAACAACTTTGGAAGCAACAGCAAAAAGGAAAGCTGCGAAAGAAGTCACTTTGTAATATTATGGTACAAACACATAACCACACATACATACATACATACATGTAGACATGTGCCGAGAGTGGTAGTGCGGAACTAGTCCATTTCAGTGTGATACGCGTTATTTTCTTAATGGCAAGCAGTTTTTCCCAGTTCTTTTTATGCAAACACAGACACGATACATAAAAACTATTTGTTGAGGTTTGGAATGACCCGAGTTCGATCACTAGTTCAGACCCTATTTCTTGGAAAATTGTTTAAAAATCTTATGCAAAGTTAAAACATTTATTTGAATGGTTTTAGGTGTATTTGGTATGAAATGTATATTTAGGCATTTAATATAAAACCACGTCGGACTAAGCGGCAATGGTTGTTGCAGGAATGACACCCATCGACGACGCATTGGCTCAAGGAGGGCGAGAATCTTTCAGTGGAAAAACAGGGACAATTGACGTTCCAGAAATAGTGGCAACCTGAAGGAAAGGACAGAAGCGCTGTTAAAATTCCGGAAAAGGTATGAACGTTTACTCTAAATTCCATTATTGAAAAGTGGGTGAACCGAAAGCTCGTTGAAGTTAATTTTCACCTAACGCAGTTGGCAGCAGGTAATTTTCATCAACCCACCACTTTTACCTTAAAGTCGCCGTTTGATTAGTTCGGAAAACTAGCATTTTAAATTTTTTTTTATGTTAAAATTGTTTGTTGAAAGTTTTCACAAATATTTTTTGTTTTAATACTTATTACTCTTCAAATAAAATTCTTTAAATTATTTAATAAAAAACGTACGCGGTTTCGGACATTTCCAAAGCTCCAAAGCTCCAAAATTCAAAAATATATTCTTATATACAGCCGTGCTCCCAGTTTTACATTTCAATTCCACAATGTGATTTTAAAAATTTCCTGTGAAAGTGAATTAGTGTGCTCCCAATTTCACAAATATCATTGTCATTAACTTTTCATTTCACATACAACCAAGCATTCGGAAAAATGTATGTGAATGTGAAATTGGGAGCACCAAACATGTGATTTTAAACCGAATCCACAGGAAAATTTGTGAATGTGAAACTGGGAGCACGGCTGAAAATTATTTAATTTTAATAATTTTAATTTCAAATAAAGTTTGATCCATATCATAAACCATATAAATAAAAGTTTCCAACTTCGCACAAAGTTCACAAAATGAAATTCCGAAAATTGTCATCAAAATTTCCAGCTAAAATTAACAATAATTTATTAAAAGTTGTTTGCCAATTTTTGTTTTATCCAATTAACAAATTTCAAACTTCATAGAAAACTAAAATATTGCTAAAAATCAACAGTAAACTGCAGTAATATAAACTTGCACTTCATTATACCTAAATTTAAAAACTTATAAAACTGCGTTCTCAAAGCATTTTCAATATTTTTGGTTTTGAAGAAATCATCACTTTTGTTATAGGAAAAAAATATGTATATCTTTAGTTCAACCAATCAGCCACACACTCAAAACTAGAGCAAATGTTCAACAAAATCCAAAGAAAGTGCGTTGGAAACACTTACAAAATGTGAAGATTTCGAGCAGATTTGAGTTAAGTGAAAAAAATTTGAGCGCTATACTTACATACGCGAGCGGCTGCTAATAGAAAACAATGTATGCTTTCATTCCAAGGACTTTGCTTAAAAACACAAATGTTAACATATAAAGAAAACAACAATAGTTTTTTGTTTAATAACAATATTTTTAGGTATATATTTTTTGTTTTTCACACATTCGGTTTAGGTATACATAAATATTTAAATACAAATATGTATATATATATATATTCTTTTAGGTACTTAAACTAAAATCAAATGAACTTAAAAATGTATGTATGTACCTCGCTTACACAAGTACGAAAAGTAATATCTGTGAAAATAAAGGGCAATGATTTTTTTTTTTCAAATGAGTATGAATAATGCTTGAATTAACAATTTAAGTATATACAACATTTTATTGATATCAATATCGTCCTTTGATATTTTTTTTGAATTCAGCTTAAATATTTAATACAGCAAAACATAACATAATAATAGTTACATACAAATGTTTTCAATTATGTAAATATCGTTTAATTAATAAAATTTAGTAAAAAATGTTAAATTCACTTACAAATTTAGAGACGTATTACAAATAAAAATTCAATAGCATACTTAATAAAATAACAGAAACAAAAATTACTTTTTTTCAATTTAAAAAATGACAAAAGATTGGCTTTCACTAATATGACACTAAATTTTTAATACTTTTGAATACACTTATGAAAAAAATTAAAATAAAATCTGTTATGTTTAAATATTTACTATGTTTGCACAAAAGTATGTGTGTGTGTGCTCGTATGTTTGCTAAATAGGAAAACTTGATTACCGACAATAGGAAAAAAAAAAATATAAATCTATTTCACTGTGTTTGCGTGGCGTAAGAAACGAGGATATTTATTTATTGGCCATTTACTTTAAGTTTATGTGTAAAATTTTCTATTAAACTACGAAAAATAATTAGCTTGCATAAGTTTTTATGTCTCAATAAGTTTATTTAAACAGGGAATAATTTAAGTGTACTTTTTTTTTTGTTATATGCACTTATTTACATATGTATGTGTGGGTACAAGTAATTTATTTGTTACTTTTTTCTCTGCATTAAATTTACTTATTTTTTCATTGTGTACGCTTTTTTTTAATGAATTTCTAAAATAAAAATTGCTTACACTTTAAATTGAAATTGAAAAGTCGCGAAAAACGATTATTAAAAAATAAATAATTATAAAACTAATAAATTAAAAGCTAATCATACATACACACACACGAGCGTGTATGTACATTGTATGTAATTTTTCAGTTCTTCCAATTAATAGAAAAAAATGTCAGCATTTTGCTTACATTGCTAGCTTTCTTCGGCGCCGACAGCTGGAAGTCTCTTCGCGGCCGGGCACACGCAGCCACAAAGCGCCGTCCGCCTCCGCGGCCACACCGGCGAAGGCGACCTCCGCGACGGACAGTTTCAACGCAGCGCCGATGCTGGCGGCGTTGGCGGCGAAGCTGGCCGCTGTGGCCTCAGTCAAATTGCAGTGCATCGCAAAAGGAAACACAAAATCGCACGCTGCCCTGTGCCGCACGCCAAATTTATTATTTGTTTTATTTTATTGATTGGTTTGTGTGTATGTGTGGCACGCTTTCACATCACAAACAAATGAAACAACAATTTATTGCAAATGTTGGTTGGTAATAGTTTTGCTGCGCTCGTTTTAACTATTGTTGTAAGTTAAGGCAACAACGGTGATATCTCCCTATTGCTTACTCTACTTATATATCCTTGCCACAATAATTTCGCACGCGCAACACTTCAGTATTGGCCCGTGGGATCGAGATAGGAGTGCGGCTGTTGGGCACCGTAGCGCCGCGTGGCGGATGCAAATGAGGTTGGGGCAGAGGCAAAGGCTGCGGATTTGGTGGGCGAATCGGCGTTACCAATGCTGGTCGGCGGTCGCAGGTAGGTGCCAGTGGGATCGAGTGTGATCATTTTGATTTAGATTTAGATTTTTTCTGTTTTCTTTTTTAAGATGGAAAAGAAGAAAGACACAAAATATTTGTTGCTTTCTGAATATGGCAAAAATCCAAAATAAATATTTAAAAAAATGCTTTTGTTGTTTTTATAAAGCTGCGCAGTTAAGTTGGCTGTGTGGCGCTTAATTAGTAAGTGCCTGTAGGATCGAGTGTTACGTCCATATTTGTTGCTTTTTGTTTAACAATAATTGGAATAAATTTTTTTAGTAATTTTTTAACAATTGTGTGTTTTTTTGTTGCAAAATAATTACAATTTTCTGCGCTAGTATTGACCAGTAGGATCTAAATAACCAGCCATTTTGACAGAGTGTTAATACAAGAAAATAACCAGAAAAAAAAAACAACTACACAAATATCTACCAACAATTTGCTGCCTTATCCGCCTGTTTTGCTTATCTGCTGCCTTGCCGCGCGTGTGCTCGAGAACAGCTGATCGGCAATCGTGTCTGCGAACTTGTCTGCTTACGTCGTTCTATCTGCTTCTCTTGCTGCTGGTGTTTTCTTGTTCGTTCAGCTTTTGGTTGCAGCTTACGCTTTTTACGCACCTTAGTACTGACCAGTGGGATCCAAATATTCAGCCATTATGTTGTAATTTTATGGAAATATTTATATGAAGACTGTATAGTTAATTTTAGTGTTAACTAAAGCTAGTTTTCAGCTTTTCTAGTCTTTTGTGAATTTTTTACTCGCTTGTCGCTTTGTCGCCGGCCTTTTCGAGTGAGCTATTTTTTTCTTTTATTATCACAAAAGGCACCAAAAATGGTTTCGACAAAAAATAACAACAAACAAATAGCTTCAGCTCTTGAGACTCTGTTTGTACATGTGTCGATTAGGCTCGTTGTGGACTTGCCAGTTGGGTTCTATGCCGCCGTAGTTTTTCTGCTTCGTACGTTCATCTAACTTTACTTAAGTAAGCTTGTAAGTTTTTGTGTTTGCGCACGTCGGTCTGTCAGCGCGCGTGTGTGTGTGTGTATGGGGGCTTTGTTTAAAGAAGTCACTGACACTTAAAATCCACTGAATGCTTTGAATTTGAGTCTTTTGTTTATTAATATTATTTGATATTTTTTTAAATCTTTTATTACACGCTTTTTGTAATAGTTTATTAATGATCGCTTCTTTAAAGCGTTTGTCTCTTACTGTTTATTAATGTTTTCTTAAGGATTACTTAAAACACGACACTATGCGCGATTTTGAGATTCACTAATCTCTTGTAAAAATTAATTTCTTTTTAAAGAATTATGTGTAAAAATTGATCTCTTCGCACGTCTTTCTCTGTCGCACGTTATTTGTCACAACTATTTTACATTTAAGTGATCTTTACTCGTCGAACGGTGTTGATCTTATGTTGTGATTTTCGTCAAGTCGTAAGCTTAAATTCTCCGCGCTCCCAAAAGGTTTCGTGCAATTTTGCGCTGTCAGCGTTGGCGCCGCAGCTGTCGAGCTACAAACACATTCACAGCAATCTTCCAGCTACTACTCACCAACACTCAAGCGACGTTGGAGCGCCAGTCGCGCATAGAGAATTGCGAGTGAACGAGAGAACCGCTGAAAACCAAAGGTGAAACAGGTACGTACGTAAGTGTGCATGCGGCTATAGAGCGCAGATCCACCTCGCTATTATGTTCTCGGTCAATGTATGTATGTATGTGTGCGCCGTGCGAAAGAGTCAGGTTTCGTTGGTGCTTGCTGCTTGCACTGCGAGCAAGCGCATGATCTGCACATTCGATCGACCGGCTCCAGGTGAGCGAGATGCCGGTACATACTCTTATCACTGCAAGCTGCAGAGTGGCCGCCGTGGCTGCATATTTCACCCCATCTCTTTCACTCTCTTGCCTGCTTTCTCGGCTTAGCTGGGAACACTCTCTTAGTTGATGCGCTGGTCTCACAATTGGCTAGAACGAGAGCGTTGTATCGGAATGTGTGCTATCGTGATTCTGCAGCATTAATCTGACTTGTGCTGATGAAACAAATGTGTGTGCTAGCAATTCCTTTAGTTGAGAGCAGCGCAGCTCCGCCATCCTCAGCGTCAGCTTACCACCGATGCACTATGTGTACATATGCGCGTGGGCTGATTGCTTCGAAGATCCATTTGAACGTACTCGTATTTAGTTGAGTGTGTGTGGCGCTTTTCTGCTCACAAATGAGTTATGACTTTTTATTTGTTGCTTTTGTGGTTGTTATTGCTGCTGTTGGTGTTGGTTGTGGCGCGTAGTGCACGTCGACTCGTCGTTCAAATGTTTGTTTGTATGGTATGTATGCAGCATTTGTCTTTAAGTTGATGTCGTCTGTGTGCTTGAGACCAGATCTCGTTCGCGGTCTTGGTCTCAGCCATGGACTCAGTTTCATTCAGAAACAGCTGTTTTTGCTTGTGTCGATTTTCTTCGTCTTACATCGGCGCTTAACGTAATCATTATTATTTTTTCAATTTTTAATTTTTTCTACTTTCTCGAACATTCATAAGTATACAAACATACGTGTGTACTTCAAATATCTGCTCAATATAAAACTGTTCTCCATTTATCTACTCAGGTAGTCAAAACATTTTAACAATCTGTTCTAAGGTACCTCGTTTCTTATTGGCTCATTTCGATTCAGGTTCATTCATTTTGATTTGTAAGATTTTTGTTTTCGTTCTTTATTTGAGTTAAGTCTGTGGAGTTCTCTTTTTGATCCTTTCATGAGAAGAATTCGTTTCGTTGTTGCCATTTGAAGGAAACCATTTGGGCTAAATTACTTGATATAACTCCACCTATTACGCACACATTCACATATATTTATGCATGCATGCATGTGTGCGTATGTACGTATGTACATATGTATGGTTAGTGGTAACATTAGTAATTTGAATTATAATGTAAATTTATATCGGCTGTTTTTTTTAGGGGTATAGAACTTCGAATTGAAATAAAACACAAGAAAATCGTTTTAAGGTCCATCAATTTGGCTTTATTGGAAGGATAATTTTATGCCATTAATGTTTAAATATGATTTTGGGCATGTGGCCGCCGCGGCTGGCTCGAATAAAGCCAATTCTACAGGTCCAATTTTCAACCACTTTTTCGAGCATATGGGGCCGTATGTCGGCAATAACGCCACGAATGTTGGCTTCCAATTCCCCTAACGTTTCTGGTTTGTTGGTGTAGACGAGCGACTTCACATATCCCCAAAGAAAATAATCCAATGGTGTCAAATCACACGATCTTGGTGGCCAATTGACAGGTCCATTCCGCGAAATTATGCGCTCAGCGAATGTTTCCTTCAATAAATCGATTGTG
This sequence comes from Philophylla caesio, assembly GCA_963971545.1. Taxonomy (NCBI): domain Eukaryota; kingdom Metazoa; phylum Arthropoda; class Insecta; order Diptera; family Tephritidae; genus Philophylla; species Philophylla caesio. The sequence continues at coordinate 218,799,953 of OZ020604.1, read as the reverse complement.
ACGTGCGCTGTGTGGCATGTAGCGCCGCCTTGTTGGAACCACAACTCATCCACATTCATGCCATCCAATTCGGGAACAACGGTAACTGCCTCTCCAGCATTATTGCGGAAGAAGTATGGCCCAATGACTCCACCAGCCCATAGAGCACACCAAACAGTCAGTTTTTGTGGATGTAATGGCGTTTCAAGGGTCTCATGTGGATTCTCTTCACTCCAAATGCGGCAATTTTGCTTGTTGACGTAGCCATTCAACCAAAAATGAGCCTCATCACTGAACAAAATTTTGCGATGAAAATCAGCATCGAGATCAATCTCATTTTCGGCCCATACACCAAAATCACGACGCATTGCATGGTCTCGCGGCTTTAATTCTTGCACAAGCTGGATCTTGTAAGGTCGCAAGCCAAGATCTTTGCGCAAAATCTTCCATAAAGTTGATGGACAAAGCTCCCATTGCTGTGCACGGTGGCGAATCGATTCATTCGGGTCCTCTTCAACACTTTGCTCTACAGCGGCAATTGTTTCTTCGGTGCGCACTGTTCGACGTCTCTGCGGATGCGTATTATCACATAGAGTAAACGTAGTGCGAAAACGATCCATGGTTAACCGAATTAATTGCTCTGATGGACGATTATGTCGACCATAAAATGGACGGAGCTCACGGTAAACTTCGCGAACTGAACCATTATTTTCGAAATAAATTTGCACGATTTGCAAGCGTTGTTCTTTTGTCAACCTGTTCATGATGAAATGGCAAACCAAACTGTACATAAATGACATTAGAGTTGCCAGATTTGACCACAAAATGCCAGTTTTATCTCTATTCGAAAAACAAACCTGTAAAAAAAACACCCTATATGAAGAAAAACAATGATATCTTTAACACACTTCACTTTCTTCCTTTTGATTTTTAGTACAGTTTACTCCGAGAAATGGAAATAAGAAGCTATTGCACATTTTTAACCAACGTGTTTTTTTTTTGAATAAGTACCTACCACAGAGCAGTAAATAAAAGTTAGGGAATTCATCCAAAGGGCACAGAAACAAAACATTTCAATTTCCAGAAACCATAATACGACATCTAAAAAAAGCCACAGTTTTTTAATTTTGAATAAAAAATGTTTGTTTTCGTTTTCAAATCAATCCATTTTTCCTCACATTTAAAAACATAATAAATTGATTTATTAAAATATAAACTGTTTGTTTTTGAGCATATTTATACATACATACATACATATATATGAATATAGCACCACTCTGAAGGTTCAATAGATATTTGTTTAACGGAGTTGAAATGATTGTAACAACGGAACTATGCATGTCAATCACAAGATCCCGAAACTCTCGGGATAAGTCTATTCAAATCCCCGGAATTGCAGAAAACAAGGAATTTAATAGCCATTTGATTTTTTTAATTTGGTATCATTCATAAAAATGTCTCTTTGAAGGGAAAAATTGCCTGAATTCCACATACAATAACAGAAATACAATAAATAACAAGGCTTCTTAATTCCCTTAAGGCTATGTTTCCCATTATAAATGAGCTGGATAATATCTTCCTCGAGTAGAAAATGAGCCTTACTTTGAGAGCTATGTTAATAGAACTACCGACTAGGTGCATGAGCTGGATAAGGCAGAATGTCTCAAAGATAAATTGTAGCAAGTTTTTACGAGCGGCTCGCAATTGTCCAATGATCGAAAGGCATACAATTTATTAGAAGGTTTGGTAAAAAAAATTGATAGCTTTTGTAATGAGGCAATAAAGGCTTTATCTTACAGAGAGCATTTAACTTTTTGTCGACAATCCAACAAACAAGTGTTGAGGCGCAGCAGTGCTTCTCCACTGCAGGTTTTTATGCAACAAATTTAGGTACAGGTAACACACTTAAGGCTTTAATTTCTTAAAAATTTCATTTTGTTCACAATAAGGAATTATTCTGCCTCGCTCAAAATGGAAAGGGTGATGTATTTAATTTTTACTCTTTATACTGAATGGTAATGTATTAATATTCAATATCGGTCTCAAACAGTGATAAAAAATAATTTTACTGTGTATAGATTTGTACTTGGAGTATAAATTATTTTGAAGGTGTGTCGAATGTTACGTATATTTCTTTTTTATTCTTGTTATATTATTGTAGTTCTGTATACTTCTATAATACAACGATTAGAGACGTGTTACATTTTTTGACAAATTAAAAATTTCGAATTAAAACTTTGTGAAATTCGGGATCAATAAAATGCCCAAAATTGACATCCCTAATAGGTGCACACATGAATAAAAAAAGGAAACAAAAAAAGAAAAATAAAGAAAAGTATTCTGATGAAATGAGAACCGCCTACTCTTTTTAAAGTCAGTTAAAAATGTGCTCCAAATATTTTACCATTATATACCTATATATTATATTTATTATTTCATCTTAAGTTCATTGGATCGTGGCTAAAATGTGCAAGGGACAACACCTTATATACATTAGTCATAAACGTAGTGATCGTTACAATCACATCGTCACGTCACATCCTATCACTTTACTTCGTATCACATCATATCATGTGACATCACATCACATTTCATAATATCACATAATATAACATCACGTCATATCATATCATAAAACATCACATCAAGTTACACCAAGTCACATGACATCACATCACATGACATAACTTTGATTCATATCATATCGCCAAATCGCATATCGCATTACCTATAGTCTTTTCATTTCCACGGAATTATATACATAAACATAACAAAATATAACTTAATGTAAACAAGACAAACAAAATAACAGTCATGTCGTTTTTTCTTTTTTTTTTCTCAAAGAAGTTCCCTTCAATAAACCCTGACCAATTATAAGCGCAGTGGCAATTTTCGGTACTATGCTCCAAAAAATCTTCCACACAGAATTTATAAACGTTTTACGAATAATGAACACGTTTTAACTAGCTCACAATTTGTAGTTATTTTCGACAACTTTTGTTCTTAATTTTTTTAAACTTTTATTTTAAATATAGTTCTATCTACAACAAACCAGTTTAAATCCATTTTTCAGAGGGAAAGCTATTAAATAAACTTTGTAAAATTGTCATTAAATATTTTATATACAAATTTTCTCTTTAATAACTCACATTTTTATTGAGTTCAAGACCAGTTTATGAAAGGTTTTTATTTGTAAAACAACAACAACTACTATTTCAGAAATCACCACGTTTCCTCATCAAACTTCTTTTTTTATTAAATTAAGCTGTAGTTTGTTTAGTTTAATACTATAACTTCTACCATAAAAAAGCTGTTGTTGTGTTTCCAAATAAAAATCTTCCATAAACTGGTCTCGAGCTCAATAAAATTGTGAATTATTATTCATTTATAAGGCCAATAAAAATCTTAACAAATGTTTTTTTTGCAAATTTTCAGAATTTAGTTTCTTACACTTAAAAATGTGTGATGGACAGTACTAACGAAACAAAGAAAATTTAGTATAAACTAAAACAAATAAATAAAAGCAGCGACTTTATACAAACGAAAACTTAAGACTAGAACTAAAATATTCCTCCAATACTTCACCGCCACTAAAGTGAAATTTATAATAGCTTGCATGAAACGTTTTTTTTTTTTATTCTGTATTGTCTTACATAACATTGCGTCATCATACCGAAAACAAATCCGCAGCAAATAAACGTCAGCTGAGAAATCAAAAGTGAATCCTCGCGCTTAGCAACTCATCATTAACAATGCAGAAAGCAGAACTCAATGGCGATTGAATTACAAAACAAATTAATAAAATTTAAAGAAAAAAAGTGAAACATGAAAACAAAAAGGTGAGACAACCGCAGCAGCGTCTAATGCAGTAGCAACGACAAACAGCAGTCGCACAAACTAATCAGCGACAGCAGTTGTTCCAATAAAAAATACCGAACTTAAATTTCAATTGTTTGCAGCCAACAGTACTGGCCCCAAAGTAAGTTAAATATATCTACATACTTACCTACGAGTTTATACATAAATGCAAGTACAAAAACAAAGCAAGAAAGCAAGCCGTACCCGCCAGAATTTGCTAGTTGCGTCAATAGAAATTGAAAAGCAGCGAACAGCGCGTGCCAGCAGCAGATGAAGGAAGTGGAAAATTTACCGATGCACACGCACACACACAAACACACGACGAACACGTGAAGTTGAATGAAATTAAGGATATCAAATTATAATAATAGGGAAATGACTGGCGTGCTACCACAGCGCCCGGCAACGCATGAAATCGAAAATCTTATGTACGGAAAATGCAGATTGGCAGATATTTAATAATAAATAATGCTGCGGTTGGTTCGTTTTTACTTTCAGCTTCCGGTGTGGAGCGGCATGGAGTGGCACGCCGACGGCTGTGCATGCAACAGAAGGTGAAGTGGCTGTTTTGGAAAATGCGCTGTTGTGTTATGCAAATAGAGCGGCCAAGTAGCGAAACAGTTAGAGCAATGCATGTAAAGCGGCAAAAATATTCGAGCTATAAAAATTTAAGTAAAATGCTTGCATGCATAACTACGAGTATGTAACATATGTGTGAAATTATCTATGTATGTAGCATACCGCTTTTCGCCAACACTGCGTACTCGCTTTCATTCACGCCATATCGCTTGCTGTTACGCGCTCTACGTCGCCGCGCCAGCTTAATTGCCACTTATCGATGCTCGATCGCTGGCTAGGTGTCTTTCCCCCTTTCGTCGGTCGCGGGCTCCGTTGATTTCGGGAGAACACACGCGCGCGTGTTAGTCAACGCCCTACACACTCGCGCCACAAGCAAGCCAGAGAGTGAATATGAAGCGAAAAAAACACGACAAAAAACAAAAGGGATACATCTTGAACAGCTTGTGCGCTTCCGGAAATCTTCAGGCAGCGTGCGTCTGTAAATGCATTTTTTTTTTAATTCGCCTGCAATAAAATTAAAGGATTTATATTTCCTTGGCTTGTACTTCGTTATTGTGCAATGGCAGCGAACGTCCGCATGCAATGGATGTGACATATTCGCCAAAAATTTAAAATTTTTTGAGATGCTCTGCGCCTTTCATAATTTCACTTATAGAAATATAAAAAAGTATTCCTTCAAAAACAGATGCTAAGTTTCAAAATGTGTGGCAAAGCATGCAATTTACCTGAACTATCAAGTCTATCCTCAGTTGCTGGCTTTTGTGTGAAAAAGAATTATGCGCTCGTTTCTGGCTAAAAACTGTCAGAAGTGGCAATTAATGCAAAATCACTGCACATTGCGTCCACACCCACTACATTAAGCCACAATTGAGTTGCATCCTGTTAAGGTGAACGCAGGCCAGCGTGAATGGCTATGAATGCCTGTTTGTGTCAACCGCAGTTGTTGTTGACCAGCGAACGTTTTCAGCTTTGCTTCTGATTTTTTATTTTTGTTTTGTCAATCTCATCCTCAGTGTCGTCCGGTGCTAAGCAAAAAAAAAAGGCGTTGTTGCTGTTTAACATAAGCACATACATAAAACAAAAATACACCAACAACATCGTACGCTTACGCACATCCTTTATCCTTTTTTGCGAGTTCATATCTTTTTTGTTCGCGCCGCGCAGCTTCATTAATATACGGATTAGCTGGTAAAGATGTTGATGTTAACCTTTTGCAAATGAGATTTGTATGCTACTTTACCAAAAAGCAAATATTTAACAGCTCCAAGCCAGGTAGCCTCGAACTCAATGGCTACTGGAGTAGCTGGATTTCCACTTGTGCCCTGCAACGGTTAACCTTTTTTGTGAAATACTCGTACTCGTACATCTGAATCATTTAGTTTAGTTGAGTAGTCAATTTAAAAAATAACAACAACAACAACAACAACACTGAATGTCAAGATTGTTTGCTGGCAATATCCGCTCTTGCCAACAACTTAATGAATCAGGTGAAAATTTTACCCTGTTGCTTTTTTTGCCTTGACATTTTTTTCAACCACACAAAGTAGAAGTATTTATTTTTCTTTCAAAATATCTCGTTGGCATGTGCGCTTGCATTATCCATCTAATGTATTTACAATAAAAATATTTGTCAAGTCACTTATTTGCCGATTGACAAAGGACAAAAGGGATATTAGCACGTGTTATGCTGACTTTCCATGTTCACTTTGCTGAAATGGTTTCGAAGTGTATCTAATGTGACTATTATTTGCTTTCTTTTATCTTCAAACATTTTAGTAATGGTTAGTTGCGCCTTTGAAATATACGGCAATGAGGATGATTTTGTTTCTTTGACAACTAAGGTAGAAAAACCCAATTTGCATGGACTATGCAAAAATTTAACATTTTGTTAGTTGAGATTTTACGATTCATTATTGGATGATTTAACATTTAAAATACCAGATTCATATAGTTTCCATTTAAAAAGTTAGATGGATTTGTATGAGTGTTATTGCCAAGAATTAAAGCTAATTTATTTCCAAGCGAAAGTTAACCTAAAATAGTTGTCATACTTAAGACATTTGTTGAGGCATTTGAAAAGGCATTGCGTTATCGTTGTAGCAGCATCAAGATTCTGCCTAAAATTCAGAAAAGTTCTATGAAACGCAGTGGACAAGAGAGATTTGCCTATACGACAAACGCGTATTCCCTTGAAATAGAGCAGTGCAATTATCCTATCGGCAGACAACACCTTTCAAAATAGAGGCAGTGAGAAAGTACTAGGATGATCGACTCGATTTTTTCAAACTGGCTTTCTCCGGTTTTTTTTTTATAAATTTTTGCACGGTTTTTTTGAAATCTTGATTCTTCGAATGTCGAATATATTGGTTTTTTTAATCGCCAAAACCGGTTTTTTATCTATGTGTAAAGATATAGCATTTGAGAAATTATAGAAATACGGCAGCACATCGACAAATTTTACATCCATTATATTTTTATTGAAACGGCAACCACAAAGTAGAAAAAATGCAACAAAGGTATTTTAGAAGATTTTATATATTTTACATAAATGTCACACAAAAGCGGAAAACCACGAAAAACTATATAATGTCTTACTGACAATAATGCCCAAATTCAGTAAGCCGTCTCGGTCTCTCGTAGAGACAAAAGTCACAATTTTAGAACAGTTGGCATTCATTAGTCTCAATATAAGGCCTCTATGCCCGAATTCAGTAACTTGATATAATCGCAAGTCTCGAAATGAGCTAGAGGTTATTGCTTTTCCTCGCTTTCACGTTTATTTCTTTTGTTTTTATTTTAATTTTTTGTGACCTGCTCATCACCAAGTCACAATTTAGAGACTTCATTCTACGACTAGAGGCATTATTTTGAAAATAAATTGTGACTTTTGTATCTATTAGAGACTGAGACTGCTTCCTGAATTTTTTTTTTTTTAATTAGATAAAAACAAAAGAGAAAACGTGAAAGTTATGAATGCCCATGATCTCCAGCTCATAGTTTAAAATTTTGAAACTTGAGATTATACCAAGTTACAGAATACGAGCGTGAGACTGGTCACTGATTTCGGACTTTAAACTACATTTTATTTTCAAAAGATTTCTGTCGTAAAAATAACTCCATTTATATAGCCTTTTTTCTTACTTGAAACAGAAACCGGTTTACCCGGTTTTTTTTTTATTTAAATATTAGATACATGTTTTTTTTAATTGACATTTTCCAAATAATTCGAAAACCGTTTTTACAAAAAAGTCGAATATCACTATGCAACAAAGTAAACATTTTTTTTTACTGGGTTCACAATATGTAATTATGACTCGCCACCTTAAAACTATTTCATAAATCAAAATCATTCTAAAAATTGAAATAAAATTATTCTATCACGTCATGTTTAGTAGTGAAATTCATTTATTGATTTTACTTGAAATTATATGAAGCGGTGACATAAATTGTTATTCAAAAAACTTTTGTTTTTGGACGATTCACTTTCCCCTTGTAGTCAGTAGTGTAGTATCCCTCTAGAGGCTCCAACAATAGCCTGCAAGCATGGTTGGCTCCCATCTACCCTGATAACGCCTCTCGTACTCTGTAATTTCTTGATGAAATCTTTCACCGTGTTCATCACTTACTGAATTATAATTAAACACCCTAGAAAGTACTTAAAAGTCGAAAAAAATAAAATATTAAAATGTCCTTTGTTTCGACATTCCTCTCATTGAAGAGAGCAGAATTCACCAGTTTGCAAGGCAGATGATTTGCCTTGAATATTTTTTTCTAGACAATTTTTTTTATTTATTTAAACACACTTAACTTATAATTAAAATTAAAAGCTAGTATATTTCTAAGCGATAACAACTTAGGTCTTACGCTACTAGATTAAGTGATATAAATTAGTACGTTCAGGAAGTAACATATTTTTTTAACACTATTTGGTTCTACAGAGAGTAGAAGAGAATATTTGAATATTGGTTTTTTTATGTAGTTAAAGGTACTGCAGTAGTTTAAGAGATGCCTAATGTGTACAGGTGTGTTTCTGTAGCAACAGGGGCAGAGGGGACACTAAAATTTGGTAAGATAGTGTAGATGAGTTAACATGGCATGGCCTAGCCTTAGTCTTTCAAATTTTATCAAGTGTGAAGAAGCTTTTGGGATGAGGTTTCCTCGTGTCAACTTTATGATACCATGTAGAGGGTTGACATATATATTTAGCTGTGCGTAGTCAAAATATTATTGTACATTTGTACAATTATGTCTCTGTGATTATACTTTTGGGATGAGAGGACAGGTAAATTGATGGCCGAAAAGACTGAAGCATATTCGGGTAATAGGGATCTTTGATCCACCTACGGACTTGAAATATTGTTGGGATAGTGTCTTTGCTGAATATGTGTAAGCTTGTGTTTATAGAAGAGGGTCGATGTGCCATATGTGGCGAGAGGGGGAATAGGGTATTACGGGGGTAAATAAATGGTTTAGTTGTTAAGAGCCTTGGCTAGTACATGCAAGGGATGTTTTGATGTGGGTATTGGTTTTTTTTTTCTATTATTTATTATTTTTATTCGTGGGATGTCTTTATAGTTCAATATCAATTTGCATAATTTGAGTAAGGAAACGTAAGGCACTAAATATTATACGGATTGCCTTTATTAAGTTTAGATGATTTGTAGCGTAAAATCCGTTTCTATCGAAATTAGTGGGAGAAATGATTAAGCCTCAAAACCTTTTCGAAATATTTAAGAAATTTTTATAACAATAGGAAGTACATATATACATATGTATATACTAGAGTCATAGATTGACTTAACCAACCAACATATATGTACGCCATGGAAGCGTGCATGACTTCAATAAAATTGTCTATGACTTAAAAAAGATCATGAACGATAAAATATACCAAATTGTGTAATAAAGTAAAGTTTTACGAGTAAAAAGTACAGTCCCATTTATTTTTAAATACCCAATTATCAGACATGTTTTTCGTTCCTACATTTTAACATTTTATTTGAGTTTTTTTTAAATTTATTCGCATTAAATGCTAAGTCTACTGTCATGATTATAGATGCAATAACAACAACCACATATAGAGCTAGAGGCCTTAAACTTTCTTCCGAACTCAATCTAATCCATAAAATTATTTCAACATTGATGATTCAAAGAAAAATTCCCTGCCAAAAATTATAATACAATATCATAAGCTTCCACATTTTTTAACTAATGAACTTTCCTGTAAAGTATTTTTGAAATGGATAAAAAAGATCCAGTCGATTTATACATAATATTAAAAAAAATCCTAAATCCTCATTTAGTTTGACTACCAAGCACGAACTAACGCGTTTGCTTTTTATTAAAAAAAATCGCTTTCGACAATTTACGAAAATATAAAGTAAGTCAATTTATTCAAACATCTTTTGCCTTTTTGGTTAATTTATATCAAACTTGCATCCAAGAATATTTCGTTTACAATAAAACTAATATATGAGAGTTATGTGTGCTGTGCCTAAGCTACTAGAGCATCTTAAGATTTCGAAATAAATATTTAAATAAATTTATATCTTGTAGACTTGTAGGGAAATATTTGCACTCGTGAATTGTTAATATTTGTAATTGTACATAGCTGCAAGCCGATTTTTCTTAAACAATTTTGCGTTATTTAGAATTCGACCATGACATTCAACCTATGCATGTAAATATGTGTGTAAACCGCCGAAAATCAATCCACGAAAATCACGTATTTGTGTATTAAACGAGTTTCCAATGTAAAATCAGCGATTGCACGTTTCTTTAGAATTAAATTAAAATTTTTAGTTTTCAACAAACAAAAAAAAAAAATACTTAATCGCTATCACCGAAGTTACTAATGTAGTTAATGTGTACAGCTTTGCCTTCTTCAACGAAAGAATCCATCATTTTTGATTATCTTTAACACTTTCCCCTAGATTTTTTTTCACAAAGTAATACTTATATGTTTTACTCTGCACAATCTTAAAACAAATATTGATGTAAGCGAAAACAAAACTACATATTTTACGACTGGTCCCCATATTATTTGCTTATTTTTTTTATTATTATTTAAAGATTCTATTAACAACTTAGCACAAAATTAGCAAAATACCAAACGTGAAAGCTGTGAAATGGGTCAACTCTTCGAATACAAACACTTTTCTGTGATTTCTTACAAACGAAGGAAAGAAAATAAACAAACAGTGAGCTTAGCGGCTGCAGAAAATCACAAGTACACTTTTTTGCACATTTGCAAAATGTGCTCATGTAACATACATAGATACCAAAAAATGACAACTTTGAAAACAACAAACATAAAAATAATCTTACTTGCAAGAATACAACTTTGTTGGTATTACCACCTTCTGATACAATACTTAATACTTAACTCTGCAGAAAAAATCAACATTGACTTTGCGTAAAAAATTTTGCGGAGCATTGCTGACTTGACAGAAGCTACGAGCCACGACAGTGATGGTTCATGCTCGGGGGTACACGTTTAGTTTTGATGCACTGTTTTAAGGTTAGCTTTGCTGCTTTTGCAATTATTGTACCCCATGCACGAAAGCGTGAGTTTCAGGTACTCCCTAAAATTTGACGTGTAAACATTTGCTTATGCCTTGCAAATCTTTTGGTTTCAGTTATATTTCGGCACTTTCGTGGTTATTTCAGAATTTGAGTAACGACCTCCGGGTTAATGGAAATAATGCGTGTCTTTGGAGATATCGCACAATTTTAGAGAAAAAATTTATGTGACTTTTATAAACCATAACTTATCTAATTTTTATCCATTGTGAAAAAGAATAAGTCACGAATTGCTGCCGAAAATTCGCTGAACTCTGTAATTAACGAGCAGTGTTGCCAAAATGTTTGATAATTTTATGTTTATTTGCACTATTTTTGCATTTGTCTTAGTTCACTAAAACTTTTTGTTTTAGAAGTGGCCGCTGTGGTCGAATGGGTAGAGGTGCGATATGCCGATGAGATCGATATTCGAATCTCAGCTGAGGTAAGTAAAATCTTAATCATAGACAAGTTTTATTTTAATAGCTGTCACAAAACAGTAGCTCCCTCCATTTGTGGTACAACATAAGAGACGCACACTACAAATGGTAGGAGAACTCGTCAAACACTGAGCCAAATAGTGTGAGCCCCCAAATGATAATAATATTTCCATCAGTTGATTGTTTGTTCTATCTGCGAGTGGTGAAAGTGTCAAAATGATTGTATTATTTACATTTTAAATTTCTATTTAAGATCGTGATGAAAAATCTCGTGAGTTCCTCGTCTTCGCATAATATTATAAAGAAATTAAAGTTATTTGATTTGCTATAAATTATCAGTACGTTTGCAAGTTTGTTCAAATTTGGAATTCCACCCACTCATTTATTTTTGTTTTTCTAAGTTTCTACGACATTTTCACCGCAAAATACACAATTTTTTTTTACTTATATTTGAAGTATACCACCTTGAATGAGTTCGTATTAAAAGTCAAAAATATTTGTTACATTGTAGATTGCTTAATAAAGGATAATATTTTAAAGGCACATAAAATAGGTAGCAGCACTATTTTGTGGTTTGTTGTGGACCCCCACCCGTCAAAATAGATATATTAAATTTGACCAGTTTGATAATTCTAAATGTAAACAAAATGTACGCGTTTCTACATTTTGCTTGAAAAATACATTTGTGTTCAATGCAAACAGTGCTAGACGCGTCATACAACAACGGATCTTCAGGAAGCACTGCTCCTGGTCACAAAATTCTGGAAAGACTCACGAGGTATGCCTTCAAGAATGCAAAAAAAGGGTCGCAACGCACTTAAATGTTTGCAGAAAAGGGCATGACAAGGTTTCCCGCCTTTTATAACACAATGTCCCATTTTTCAGTATGTACATATGTTTCCCACATCCCGTTAACGCAAAATTTGTATAAATTAGAAATATACAAAATGTAAACAAAAATTGTTTTGTAAAGAAAGTTTTTGTTTTTTTTTGAAGAAAAAAAAAGTTTCTTTTGTAAACAAAGTTTTACTTTGTATGGACCACATAAAAGAAAAAACTTCAATCAGCTGCTTACATTATACAACCTGTTTATTTTGTTTTTCTATTATAGTCATCGGTTAACCAGGTTTTCCTTATTTGCGACTTGAGAGACTCTGACTATTCCTGAAATTAAGGAGATCGCAATTTATCTTAGTACAAATTGATTTGATTGGCGAAGTATGTCCCCAACCTGTGCTTTTTAAAGTACCTCACTGCGTACTCATAACTCAGAAGAAGTTCTGGGTATAATAGTGCGGTTGTGGCCAACGGTGGTCTTGAATTGTATTCAACATTTTTTTTCAACCTTGTCAGTGGCCAAGTGCAGTTTGTTTAAGCGAACGTAATGTCTGTTTAGATTTTTCATTGAACACTTTTGTTTGAAGTTTATGTCGGACAAAAAAAAATCATTCTTGCACTTTTAGTGGTGGCTTCTCGCCAAAATGTAGTGCTTAAAAAAGATATATGTATGTATGTATGTATGCATATACATTTGTATATATGTATTTGTTCAGAGTAAACTGCTTTAAGTTTGTGTTGTTTCTCTGTGCTCATTTAATTGCACATTACCTTTACCGCAATCTGCAATGCAGCTTTTATTTCCATTAACACCGTTCATTTATGTAAATAAGTAGATATTAACAAGAATGCACTGAGAAGATTGCAGTTAACAACGACAAAGTACCGTTATTTACAAAAAATTCACACAACCAAAATATGCCAAACAATGCACATGAGAACGAAGTAGCCGAAAATTCTGCAAACATAAAAAAAAAAAAATAATACAAAAAAATTAAAAATGAAAAATGCAAGGCAATCATTAAAAAAAGAACGAACGTCAGCGCGTTGTACATCGACAATAAATAAGCTGCCGCCAAATTAAAAAAAAAAAACACACGCAACAACGCTACGACAACAACAGCAACAACGCTGTAAGTTGCAATTTTGGAATTTACACGCAAGGATATCAGCCATTAAATGCTTACACATACATACATATGTACATACAAGAGTATGAAATCAGCATTCGTATGCATTTAGTTACATTGATACAACAACAAATTTCGGTTGCCCCTACAATAAATCAATGCTTGCCTGCACTGCTCATTGTTGAGAGGAGGTGGTATTTTTTTAATATAAAACACACAGCCTCTTACAAACATTCACGCTCGCTCGCTCGCTCACTCACTAACGCACACACTTACATGTTTGTATGAAATTCTCCTCGTCCTCGTTTGCCTTCCTTCTTCTTTCACATTCACCATTCTATATAGAAAACGGGTATTGAAAACATCAAGAAAAGAGACGATTCGTACGGCCGAAAGTCTGGCTTGAGTCGGAGCCAAAAAAAGGCAGCTTAAAATGAACAGTTGCAACGGGAAACGTTCGAGTGACCTAAATTCAGGTCAATACCAGGAAGACTTAATATGCGCTCACTAACGGCAGCACAGCGGCAAGCTGTATCAACAAATGGCAACAATAACAACAACAACAACAACGAAATGCGTTAGCCACGACAGTAGCAATGCATGCACACACAGCAGTGACGGAGGCTTCAGCCAGCGACCAGCGACTGACTCCAACTTTGCGCCGATCTTCATTGGCGACACAGGAACGAAGCAGAAGCTCGCCAACAACATTTCACCAACGTAAGACGTAGATAGTTACTTAGACTCGGCGCAATAAGAAAACCAAAAATTGTAAAAATAAAAAATAAAAACAAAAACAAAAAAAAACGCCAAGTACATACTTACAATAAATAACGAACAGAATTGGCTGCAATATCCAATGCACGGCAAACATTACCTCGATCCCTTGGATGGGAGTCTTATTGCCTCCGGTTGTTGGTCGATTGTTGATTGCTGATTTGCCAACGTGACTGCATGACTTGTTGCTATTGTTTGCACTGCCACTGTTGTTGTTGTTGTTGTGTTGTAAGTTACTGTGTCTTCTGCTTGCTGCATTGTGTCTTCAATTTTAAAATTTCTGATTTTTTTTTCATTTGATTTGCCATTGTAAAAATGTTCACACTCTTGTGTGTAAGCAAACTTGAGCCAAACGAAGCGAAATGCAAACGCTTAACGCTAAAGGCTTACGAAGTACAAGGAGTAGCGCCAAATTTCAGAAATATGCAACAAAGGTAATAATATCAAATGCAGGAGGTGCTAAAGAAGGGAAGGAAAATGGGAAAATTCTTCGAGGCACAATACACAAACATATAAAATATTACGACCTCCATAATGTAAAATATTTTTGCAAGGTAATTTCGAAATAAAATGTTGTACTCCAAGGGTTGAATTTTTACAATTTTGGTCATACTTTCGGCAATTATGGTAGCTAAAAGGAAAACAAAAGTTTTTAATTACCGAAAGTGAGTGTCACCGTTTTCAGTATTTGTCATAGCTGGAAAAAAATCGCCTTCTCGAGACGAAGTCATCGATTTATCACATTTTAAGATCCGAGTATAAATCAGTTATGACAAAAAATGTAAGAATGCGATCTAGTGTGAAAATAATTGTTTGAAATTGTTTTTAAGAATTTAGATTTGGGAGTTTTTAGGACTTATGAGTTCAATGCCTACTGGTAGTCATAATTGGTTACTGGATTTCAGTGTTCCGTCTCTGTTAGATTATGCCGAGATGTGTACATTGGAGAATGTTTTTGGAAATTTGGTCGAAATAAGACTGTCTCACTATTAACTTAGATCAATTTATTTTAGATCCATCAGGACACAATACTAGAGACAATTCTCAATCATTCTTACTATCGCCCCACAGCAAAAGCTATGTCAATAGGTCTTATTGCCATATAAAAAGATCACTCCGTCAGTTTGAATATTATTCTCTACATTCTATTAAGAATTGTTCCTTTAGCATTGCCAGCAATATTTGAAATGTGCTTATTGCAATTGAGTATTTGTTCTAGATACCCGCGCCTCTTTTGCAACGAAAAAATTTGTCAATTATGTGTTTAGAAAAGAAAAATACATTGAAAGAAAGTGGTGATTTTTGGGGTATCGAAAAATGGTCGGATAAAACGGGATAGCCCCAAGAATAAAACAAAAAATAATTTTTTTTTCAAAGTTTACAATGTCTTAAACAGTATTTACTACTTTTTCTTATTTGCGATCTTCTTAGTAATTTTACATTGTCTTTTGTTGCCTGCTTTTTCTTTTCTTTTTTTTTTTATTCAGAAATTTTTGTTTACCTTGTGATTTACCAAGATTTGTCTGCAGCACTTTTTTTCCCCCAAAATAGGGTAGTACCCCGGTTTACCCTACTCTCCCCTAATGCCAAACTATTAGTTACAAAGAGCAGGCAGCTAGCAAAAATAAATGTATAGTAAACACAAAAACGTTCTATAAATATGCACTGCTCATCTTTACTATAGTAAGACACCCATTTATTGACAAGTTTTAACAAATTTTTTTCTTTTATTTAATTTCTCATTTAACTCGTTGTCAAATAAAATTGTCACAAGTCAAAGGTATTTTGTACCAACATATCTTAGACTTGCACTTTTTAAAAACCAAAACTAAATGGACGAGAAAACTGCGTACTCTAAATATTCTACTTTTTTTAATTTAAATATTGTAATGAAAATGTGTTGAATGACTATAATTTAATATACGTAAAGTTTAAAACTTCGGTTTTTTGCGAGAATAACCACCATTTGAATGGAAGAATATTAGAAGAAAATCAAAAGAAAAGAACGTCAATACGTGGGTGTCGTATAACTATGATAAGCTGTACATGTGTGCATGTGTTCACAGATGGATATACGAGTATATGAAAAAGTTTGCAAGAACATGGAAGTCTTTTAAATTCATAAGAATATTCGCACATTTGCACATGTACTTATTTACATATAAACATTCACATGGATACTTGTATATGTGTGTGTGTGTGTGTGTTGTACTCTGAACACAACTACACACGGAAATGGAAAAATTTAATAGCTTTGCCCCACTTTCAAGCCAAGCCGATCATTTATTACTACGGTCCATCTAAGCCGTTTTGCCCGGCCAACGCCGCCGCTGCCGACGGCTGCTCCAGACCCGTTTGCTATAGCTAAGCTGTTGTATTGAAGCTGAGTCTGAGGCCGAGGCTGTGGCTTTGAGACCGTTATAGCCGTTAGCGATAGTGTACAAACATACACACACAATAAGATGTTTGTAGAAGAAATTGACATACATGCAGACGAAGCTTTAGTGCCAGACCCTTTCTTCTTTCATCTACCGGTTTTTTTTTTAACACTTTTCTTCTTAGCTCTCTTTGCATTGGTGGCAGCAGTCAATAAAATAATACCAGATGAAAGCACACACATTTATGTACATACATGTGTATGTATGTACGTGTGTGTGTTTGTGTTGGTGCGTGCGCGTCTGCGCTGTTAGTTCATTAACGATTTTAAGCTGCCTTTCAATGGACAGCCCGCATCCGAGAAGTTTACATCGCTTGAACGTTCTTCTGCATGCGCTTTACACACCTCAATGCGATTGTCTCTTTTTTTTAGTGCTATTAATACTTACTACATCTATATGTATGTATGTATGTATGTATGTATGTATGTATGTATACTTACAAATGCGCATATGCAACTAACTTGGCCAACAAGCTGGAGGCATTTCTCCAAACTGACAAATTGTTGAATTCAAAATTCTTTAATTTCGGTGTGACGCTGACGCATATTTTAAGGTATTCCACTTCAGTAAATAACGGTTAACCCACTTTTTCGATGCTGCCGCACGATAAAGCGTTAATCGACAAGGCATACAAAGCGCACACGCACTTAGAAACAAACATACATTTACGATATGCTGAAGTGTTAGTTGAAATGGCGCGTGAGCTGTCTGTCTGAAATTGATTGTAAGGCGCGACAGCGGCGCACAGTGGAACAGTTTCAAATATTTTTGGGGAAAAAAAGGTGTAGATTTCTTGTACATAAATCATGAAAAAATAGAGTTGTCCTTTGTCGCGTTATGGACGTACAATTTTTGTTCATATTTTTTAATCGTGCCATAATTCTGATATATACTTTTAATGGTTTTGATTTACTAAAGTTAAAGAAGATAGCATTTCAAGCGCTATGTTTCGCAATTGAACAAATCACAATCTAAGAAATCGATTTTGTTTATGATTTGCTTCGCTGAGTTCTGGGATGAGGTGATGTGAGGTAAGACGAAATGAGGTGAGATGACTTAAGGGGAGAATGAGGTGTATAAGAAAGAAGCAGTGTGGGGAATTGCGGTCAGATTAAACAAGTTTTGATAAAAAGAGTTGACGTGTGGCGAATTGATATAGTGAATTTAAATGAATTGAATTTAGTTGTGATGGGTTTCGGCGCAGGGAGTAAGGTGTGATGAGTAAAGTTTAGGTTATTTGAGATTTCGTGTGGTAAGTGGTGGTCAGATGATATGAATACAATTTTTTTTGTTACGAGTTTAAGTCTTGCGAGTATATATGTTTGTATGTATGTACATATGTATTTATATATACGATGAGTTTTAGTGTGGTTTTGGTATGTTGGGCTTAAAGGTGGGGAATTTAGTTGCCGTAAGTTCAGGAATGGTGAGTTAAGGTTTTCCTGTGTGTTTAGCTGTGGGGAGTTAAGGTGTGGTAAATTTAGGTGTGGCGAGTTTGAGTGTGAGTTTAGATGTAGTGAGTTAAATCTCGATGAAAACAAAAATAATTTATTTTCGTACTCAACCACTTCCGTTTCCACCGTCCATTCGACGCGACTACTATCGGTTTCATTTCAAAAACGAAAAATGAAAAAGCTTAGTAAACAGCTATGAAGAAAATGTCTTCTATTTAAATTTCTTAAATCAGTCTGAAGTTCTCAATATAAAAATGCTCGTATATTTATTTCTTCAAGCAACATAAATAATGAAAAATATTTTTTGTGGTCTTTCCTTAAAGTTGTATTTTAAGCTAAAACCTATACTCAGAAAAGCAATAAAATCATTTCAATCAAGTTAGCTTTAAAATCACAAAAATGCGCCAATTGTTTCGAAAGTCTAAAGAATATTCCGATCCATAATGTCAATGTCGGCATTCGTAAAATTGCAATCATTTGCTTATACATATATAATTATTAAAATATTTTGTCAACTATACGCATACCCACATTTTTGTGTCAGCGAAGCCATAATTTGAACAGGGTTGCCAGCTATTTTAATTAAAGAACTTACGTATATTATATACAAATTATAAGAAATATGAAATGCGAACGACCTTTTCCACCTCCATGTTTTTGTTTTTCTTTGATTTACGAAATTGAAAGAAATTATTTATATACAGGCAGGGCAACGTTTTTTTGCAACGAATTCCCACTGTGCGACGCAACGTTCAGAATTTTGAGAAGTCAGAAAGTGGTAACCTCCAGAAAAAAACAAAAAGCTAAAATTTACAACTTTTGTGTAAGTACATTTAACTAAGTATTGTATAGGTACATACATACATACATACATGCATATTGTATAATAAAATATTTACGTTTTACTGATCTCTCCTTAATAATAATGCATTCCTCGCTTTCTTCTGCATTCTTCAGTTCTTTCGGCTTTGAGCTTAATATTTTAATATCTGCAGCCAACTCGTACATTTGTATGTGCATAGTACATATTTATCATATAACAAAATGCATTTAAATTTTGTCGAAGAAGCCCTTTTGCTGCAAACGGCAGTGCATTAAGTGCATTTTAATTGCTTTTAGTTGGAAACGCAGTAAGAATGAGCGAATGCAAAAGCGCGCATGCGTGCAGTGATTTCAAAGCGAGCGCCTGCTAACGCACGTATAGGTACATACAAAATCTACACTCCGGTCAAAAAAAAAAAAAAAAAAACTGAAAAATTGCATACACAAAATTTACAGAAAACAGCACAACATTGAAACAAAAGTACAGACATATCAATAACAAACACAAAGTCGCTGCCTGCAGCGCCTATAAATGCCACTCAGCAATTTGGGTCGCCGCCGTTCCCTGCCGCCCTCAATTCTTGGCCCGCCCGCTCGACGCATCGCACCACACACGCGTACGTGGCATTTTGCGTGGAACGATTAACGAAAGTTAACACGACCACCGTTGTTCCCCATCGCACTCATCCCCCCTTCCCCCCTCCCCAACTCCTTAGACACTGATGACAGCAGAAACAGAAGAAGACTTCGTCGTTTCGGCCATCAAGGCAACAATGTTGAGGAGTTGCCCTCATACCATGACGCGCTTGTTGTTGTCTGTGCTTCTTCTTCTTCTGGTTGTGCCCATTTTCTGGTTGTTGCATTTATGTTCTGAATACACTGGTTGTTTTTATTGTTGTTGTTGCTTCTCCAATACATAGCTACGGTTGCACCAACATTCTGTGTTCTGTTCTGTTCTATTCTTGTCGGCCACTTGGCTTTTTGTGTCGCTGCGTCGTCGCTCATACAAATTTGTGTGTTTGTTTGTTTGTTTGTTTATGCTTGGTGTGCCGCATTTTTGATCTTAATTGCGGGTTAGCAATAATGGGTTAATTAAATTTGCTGCTGTTGCAATTTCATCGGCAGACAGGCGTTTAACTCCTTTTGTTGTTGCCTTTGTGCTGGTGCGTGCTACTTTGGGCTCGTGTGTGGTGGCTTCTAGAATAGTTGGTAGATTTCTTCGAATCAGCGCTTATCAAAATCACTTATGAGTTTGTTAAGATTCATAGACTGAATTTAATGAAATAATTTCGGGATGAAAGAAGACAAATAATGATATGTAAGTAGTTATCAAATCAATTAAGTCAACTGTAAAAATTTCATTGAAAGAAACCCAAGGACAAGAAATTATTATGTGTTCAGCGTTCTCCGGCACAGTCTCACACGAGGCACAAATCATTCTACTATCATGATTATACTTATATAAATACTATCTGAAACAGCCGTGCCCACTTAACACCTAGGTCATATAAAAGTCTGCTTCGGAAAGCGATCTGCATAGTCAAGCTTCGATACTCGGGATGAGTTGGAAAGACCAGCGCCCATTTGTCGACGTGGACCAGCGTTGTTGCCATTGTGTAAGGCTTTTATGGCGTTCGGCATTGTATTGAGAGGGCTCTGCCTTTGTCTCGGGCCACCTGATAGGTACGCTGGCTTTCGTTAGCCAGCATATCGGCAGGCATTATGCCAGCAATCGCACAGGCCGCCTAAATTAAACCGTGCGGAAAGCGCTACATACGCGTAGGGAACTAGCCGGAATACGGAGTTCAAGTTTTTAGCATATGATGTATGTATGCTGAAGCGCGTAGCCCAACTTAGTTAGCAACTTCTTGCGATTTTGATCACGTCCACCTATATTTGCCATTAATCTAGCTAGATAACTATGGACTGTTGCTGCCTTTTGTGTCACAGTTTCACAGCCTGGCATCTATCATAACACCTAAATACCGTACTGCAGGCATAGTTTCGAATACATACCCATTGATGTCTAGACGTGTAGTTTCCTTTTTCTTTCTGTTTGTTATAAGCACCCCTTCGGTTGTGTGAGTTGCCAACTGCAGCCCTTTGTCTTTGAGCCAGTCATCAATTATTAAAGCCGTGTCTTTCGTGGCCAATTGAATTTCTTCAATGTTCTTGTGGCCACTTTAGTGATGGCCTGATGGCAATGTTGCGTATACCTTCGGGGCCCGGAGCCTTGGTGTTCTTTAGCCGTTCAGCGGACAATTTGGCAAGGAATTTTTATTCACAGGCCTCCTTTCAGGGCTATCTTATTGAAAAAGGTCTTCGACTATTTGCCTGAGCAGAGTGGGGCATGTTGGTATCTGCATTTGGCTGATTTTGAACTTTTTCATAACAATTTTGTAGGCGCGTGTGTGTGTAAGTGTGACTGCTCCTCAATATAATCGCATAAACTACGAACATGCGTGATTGTAAATATAGACACTTTAGCATATATACCACCTGTATGTACATATGTATACTGATCGTTGATTATATGCTTGTATGTATGCATGTATGTACATACATGTGTGTCGGCGATCATCATGTCAGCTGTACATACATATGTGCGTTCAACTTCGCCGCTGCAGATGCAAATGTGCATTTAAGATTGCAACATCCACAGTCGACTGCATTGAGTTACGCTCATGCATTCATGCATGTATGTACATATTTGCATATTCATACATATGTACATATGTATAGTTGGTGGCGCGATCGGCCAGTGCGTAATGCTTGTACGAGTATGTACTACATATACATATAAGGCCATTGACCGTTTGACCGCTGAGATTGCATGCCGCAAGCACGACGGAGGCTGTTGCTGCCGCCGCTGTTACGATTCGTTTACGTTATCGCCGCCGCATTCATATTTATTTTGGTTATGACAATCAAGTTGTTTGCAATTTTTCCATCATTGTACAACAGGATGCCAACATGTAACCGTCACACACATACATATTTGCATACACACATCTGTATGTAAGTAGATATCAAATCAATTAAGTCAACTGTAAAAATTTCATTGAGTAAAAATTGATAACGAGAGTAGGAATTGTAGTATTAATGTAGAAAATACACAGTTATTTGTGGACGAAATTTGCATTATTATAAAAAATTATTTGAAGACACTGCCACTAGTGATGTGTGTGCAATTGTACATAAGTCTTTTTATTTCCAATTTGCCGCCTCAATTTCGAAATGTGTTCTTGAAAGTTTTTGCGGTTGGAAATGTGCGATTCTAGCCACTGATTTGCATAAGTAATTTACATACTTACGAATTTCTGGTGCTTGCAATTTTTGTATTTTTTTTGTTTTTTTGTTTTCGCTCCTACATTGTTTTTGTTGCATTCAAATGAGCATCTTACGCGTGCAGCGTTTGTCACATGCGTGACAACATGATCCACCTTTGCCTCTGTGCATTTTGCAACTATTGCATGCGTTGAACGACTCATTCACGCGATGTTTTCGATGCGCTTGTCGTTTGCGGACGGAGGAGTGTAATTCTGTTTGTGTTGCGTTGGCGGCCTACGTGCACTTTTGGATGGACGATCACGTTGTCAAAAGTGGAGTAAAAGTCCATGGCTACGCATTGCATACGTTGAACTCGCCAATGTGTTTAGTTGTTGAAACGTGCGCATGGGCTAAGCGAATAATTTCGTTTATCATTTGCATTTGCGAAAAGTGCATAGCACCGATGTACATAAGTATGTATTGTAAATATGTTAGAGTATATATGTAAGTAAGTATTTTGTTTGCGGCGTGTATGTTCACTAACCGATGGCAAGTGCAAATTAGGTGTAGCTGTGTATGAATAAGAATGTACACATACAATTTGGGTGGTTTGAGTGCCGCGGTTGAATTTTCATCTTATTCAATTTTAGTAGCGAAAATTGCAATTAAATTTCAGAATTTCGATTTAAAATTCATGAAGGTGCAATTCAAATTTAGATATTTATTTTGTCTAAGTTTTTAATATATGTATGAATATACCAAGGCTGGCTGCATGAGTTCTTTGGGGTGGAGGGTGGTGTTTTTTTAAATTAATGTAAAATCATTCGTTACAACGAAGTATATCATTGTTTTAGTTAGAGTATTTAACATAATGTATGTAATTGCGGATGAAATTCATCGCGTCTCAAAGGAAAAGTCACTCAATTATTCAGCATTCAATAATGCGATTTGACGGGGTACAAAGTCAACATTAACATCCAGATTTTGATGAATATTAAAAGGAGTTTGCCCATTGAGACGATCTTCTTTAATAGTTGATTTCAAATAAGTTTTTAGCTTAAATCGCTTTATTAAATTGCGCTCGCTTTATTGTAACTCTAAAATACTAACCATTAGTTGAAGTTACTTAAGCGCTGACCTTTCGTAAAAAAATACTGACCTTTCCAAACCAAAGAAACCAAAAACATAAGAGAATAAAACATTCTAATAAGACCGAATTATTTTTTGTTGCGTCACGGTATGCAGCAACATTTACGATATTTGAGGCAAAAAGTTCGATTTCAGTGCTTGAGACGGACAAAAGGAACCGCTTGATGATCATTTATTTTCTAATCTAAATTATTGGCGATAAACGTCGTTACACAATTGATCAAATTATTAAAGAGCTTCAATTTCCTCCAAATTCAGGGTTGAGTATGTTTTGATAATTTTTCCATGATTCAACCAAACGCTCGTAAAATTTACAAAAGGACCGTTACCCGACTCTCCTCTGTTGCCAGATTAAATTTCAAATTTTTTATTTGTAAAATTTACGAATGGTTAGTATTCTAGTGTTAAATAGGTGGTTCTCAATAACAGCTGAATCCACAATACCCTCAGTTTCCCTAATTGTAAGGAAAATTAGTGATGCCACCATTTCAATAAAAAAGTTTTTTATCATTATTATCGTAAACTAAATTACACAACTTTTATGCATATTTTCCTCCTGGGGGGGATGGCGGTTTTGAGTCCCCAAAACCCGACTTCAAAAATACAATTGATTCAAACTTTTCTGCATCCTCACCATTTTTGCCTTGGCTTTTATGAAATATTTCTCATTGGTATATCGTATGTGGGGATTTTCTAACAGACTCTACATATACTTTCTGAACAAAGTATTTTACAAATTATGTCAAAAAGCTGCAAATAACTGTATATCGATGGTATTATTTGAACTATGAATACGCGCCAATTTAACGAAGAGTGTTTCTGAGCGTAAAATTTTTCCTAAGCAAATTAAAATATAATACAGTTCTCGCTTATCCGAACAAGTTATTATGTAAATATTAACTTTTTGTAGGATGACGCCACGGCGGCTGAGTAACCAATGTTAAAAATAGTCGATTAATAAAACAAAAAATTTACAGTAGCCGTTTTTGTTTTGTGCTATGAAATGTAGCAAATTCTTTCTTTTTAAAGTTAAAAGAAAAACTAAGCCCAAAAGTTTGACTACTAAGCTACGCTTAGAAGGGAAAAAACAAAGCATTTGTGACCGCTAATTTTTCCAAGTACACAAATCGACTGTCTATGTATACGTGATCGATTGCTCACCTTTAGTAAATATTAACCAATTTGACCTTAGCAGAATATTAATTTTTTTAATTGCGACTAATAAAAATAAACCGATTTTGAGTTCAATAATTTTGTAGTGCATGTGTAGAAAGTGGCTTATTTTTAGACTGTTTTCCACACACCAAATGATTATCACCACTTAATAGTTACTACATTTTATATTCCACTTAAAATTGATTAAGTTTAGTCCAATAATTTCTTCAAAGCTATGAAAACTTAATAGCCAAAGAAAGGCAGGCAAAAAGCTAACACACCAAACAAGTATTGAAATTAACATAAGGAAACAAAAAACACGAAAGTGCAGTCAACGGCAAGGAGGGAGTGGTTGGGGGGGGGTGGGGCGGCGGCAAACTAAAACACATTTGCATATGAACCACAAAAAAGAGTAAAAACAACAGCAACGACAACTCAATATGTATATATTTACATATAGCGCTAACCGATTTCACCATTGAGGAAGAAAAATAAGCACAAAAATTGTAAGTGTGTATGTCTGTGTGTGTGTGTGTACATACATGCATATGGCGTATGAATAATTACTTGTTTATATGCAGTTAAAATAACCATCCCGTCTTAATTTTAAAGCGCACCAGCACCAACAAAGCAGTTGCAACAAAAATGTATCGATGGCGAAAATATACAAAAAAAAACAAAAAAACAACATTATTAAATACTCGAGACCGACCAAAAATACTCTATGTAAAATACATATGAACGTACATACATTGCACATACAAGCGACTCAACTCTCGGCGACCGGGCGAGAAGAAGGCGGCAGTAGATCGACGCGCATAAAATTGCAGCGAACACAAAAAATGCGAATGATGGGAGCAAAGCAAAGAAAAAGTGTTGCATTTAATGGAGGCCGCGCCAGCCCTGTTGTTGTTGCTGCTCCTACTGCTGCTGCTGCTGCTGTCAACATGCCAACAACAAACACCCAAACAGACCGACGAGAAATTCCCAAAGCACAACATCGAAAAATAATAGTGAACATAAAAAAAGCCAGGCAACAACAACGTATCACCGCCAAAGCAAAAATAATAACAACAACCGGAAAATGCAGCAAGAAAAGCAAAGAAAAATGTACGATTATGCGCCAGCTAGGTACAATGTGTTGCATGCCACACACGTATACACACGCGCATGAAGTAAGTGTGTATGTATGGCAAACAGCAAACAGCAGCAGAATAGCAACCAGCAACCAGTCAGTCAGCCCACAAAGCAGCCATCCATCTAACCAACCAACCAACCAACCAAGCAGCCAGCCAGTCAACCAGTCAACCAGCCATGCAGCCGTCCAACCAAGTTGCCACTCTGCCGAAGCAAAAGCTGCTGGATGACTGGCTGGCTTTTGAATCGGCTGACGGGCTGCTAGGTGGATTGACTGGCATGCTGCGGGCAACCGTCGACTGCTGCAACAACCTCGCAGTCAACAAAGCTGCAAATCCACTCTTCCTAGGCTAGGCCATTGAGGGCGATGCAGGGTGCGGTGTTGTAAAAATAACCTCAACTAAGTTCACTGGGGCGAGGTTGAATGAACTCGACAGAAATTTCTACTTTGTTTTGATTTTTTCATTTCTATTTAGTTGGCTTTGCTTTGTTGTGAATTTGTTGTGGCTGCTGCAGCAACAGCAACATCAGCCACATTTAGTTGCCGCTGCAGCGGGACCAACAACAAGGGGAGGGGGTGGGGAGCTGGTCAGCGATGAGATGCGACAGCGCCGTTGTAGTCGCAGTGTGTCCGCATAAGCTCACAGCTCACAGCTGGTCGCTCAGCAAAGATCGCGCCAACTTGCCTGAGAGCGGTAGCTGCAGCAGTAGTGACTTGCACTGCAAGTGTGCCAACAACAGCTGAGGCAGCAGAAGCAACAATTGCGTATGTTGTAAGTTGTAATGCTGTCCGGAAGCATGCAAACATTTTCTCTCCATCTACTCGTTGCTGCGACACTTTACGAGAGAGATCACGAATCGGCGTTGGGAAGTCTATGAAATCGTTCGCGATCAGCTGCTTCTAACAAAGCGGATATCGATACGAGACCGCAGCTTGCTGTCGAGCTTACAGAGCGCTCACACTAAAATCAAGTTAAGAGCAATTACTTTGTAAAGAGGTTGACGTGAAAGTTGTTTTTGTATATTGAATGCTCGCAGTGTGGAAAAAGTGGGCGCGACGCGACTGAACACCTTAAGCTTATGCGTGTGTGCAGTATTTGGCGAGCAGACGCTTTGACGTTCACTCCATGCAGACTTAAGAGCATTTCATTTCAGAGGCGACATTTCATAAATCTCTCTTCCGTAGGCTGGCTGATCTATTTTTATGTTTGGGGTATATATCGCATGTTTTTTATTGTTTTTTTTTTTTTTATTTACCCACTCTTCTTTTTGTTGTATTTGTCATCACTCATACCGCGGCATCTGGCCAAACGCGTTCGTATGTTTGTACGTACGTATGTATGTATATAAGTTTGTGTTTGACATGTAATATTACAGGAGAGTTCAAAGAACTTTACAAGCTACACGTGCAACATGCTTTATCGTATTGTTGTTGTTTTTTGTTTTGTATGTAGTATGTACCTACATATAATAATTTAAACATATGTATGTATGTAACAAGAAATACATAGAAAAACATATCTACATACATTGTAGTCAACTAGTAATTGCTTGTAGTCTTTTGCTGAAAGGCATATTTTTATGACAACTCGCATGTCTTTTTGATTTATTAATTAGTACATATAAAAACCTTTTAAAATAAATATTTTTTCAAATTTCTTTTCGAAATTTTGTGATTTTATTTTAGGTGTCTATACCATAACAAGCTATGACGATTTTTAACAGCCATTTATGGAAAATATGTATGTATGTAAAATACATTTTTTTAAGATTATCAGAACTTACTTATTTATACAAATAGAACCAAATGTTATTTGATGAAAAATTGCTTTTTCCTTCGTTATCGAATTATATAGTTTTTTTTAATAAAAAAATATAATTTTTATTTTTTTATTTATTTGGCGCTCACACCATGTAATATATGTATGTATGTATGTATGTGTGTAAGTAGCTCAGTGTTTGGCCCAACTTTCTGTACCATTTGATGTGTGCATCTCTTATTAGGAAAATTAAAACTGCTAAATACAACAACAACTACACCAACAAATGAGCAGTGTTCAAATAAAAAAAGCGCGTTATCACTAGGTCCTCATGCAATTTTATGTTTACTGCACGTTAAAGCATTATGTGAATCAACTAAACATGTTTTCGGAACTATTTCGGCATTTTTGGGAAAACCACAGAAATTTCGGAACTATTTCGGGACTACCTCTGAGTCTACTTAATGCTGTAATTTAGAACTATGTATATAAACTGAGGTGACGTATTTTGGATCAAATACAGTCAGATCGGAAAACTTACACTTGCAAAACTTAATGCAAAATTTCACATCTGTGGGTGTTAATCATTCGAAATAATGTTAATAAGTTCTTTTATATTAAATATTGTAGCTGAATTCTCGATATTTCCAAACCGAATAACTGCATTTTTCAACCACCATAAAAACTTTACGGCGCGTTTTCTCGAAAACAGCTGTGAATGACTTTCCCGATTATGCCGGGAAGCCACAGATTTTCATCGACAATGGTTTGTTATGGAATCTGGCATGTTTGCCGAGGTGTAAATTACTATTTTAGCTGTCCTTTCACAACTTTCTCTTATCTCTCTCGCTCTCTCTTCAGCTCTTAAGAACAAAGGACAAATTTTCCTGTATGCTAGGAAAACATAAATTTTTCGAGCTTACCACGAATTTATTGCAAAACAATGCAGTCGAAGCCAAATGCCTCTATTATGTATGGAGATTAGTGTACCATATAGTTGCCGGTCTACTAGCCACAGCTTCTAAATAAAATCGTTGTTCGTATTAAGTAAAGCAATTGACTTCAGTTTACAGAAAAGCGCAGACAACGTCTGTGATTTTACTTTGTTGACAAGTACATTTTGAAGAAATAGTAAAAAAATATAAAGATCGTTTTAAAATGGAAATATTCCTTGCGTAATGGAAATTCTAGTATAGTTGCCTAGCGGCTACTAGTCACCTGCTAGTATCCATACATAATGGGGGTATAAGTTTAAGGCTCTATACAATTAGGGTATTCACAAGGTTTTGTAAAGTGTCGTATTGTCGATAAGATATACAATTTGAACAATTTTATGTTGAAATATTTTACTTCATTTTTCTATTTAAACAAAGTTTAAGCTAACGAAAATTTTTATGACTTTAAAACTATACAATATTTTACGACTAATATTTCAAAAAATGGTTGAAATTTTGTCTCAGAAGCTTAAAAACTTGTCCAGTAGTTCCATATATATATATTGGTAAAATAGTTTTCTACTTTGAAGTCGCAAAAATATACTACTGAGCTTTTAGTTTTATTTTAATGTTTTCAATTGCTTTCTCTAGCACATATTTTATTGTTTTATTTATTTCCAATCTTATGTTGTACGATAAAACGATGGAAGTTAACTGCCATGAGATAATTTTCCGAGTTTGCACTGTTCTGGTATAGTTTTGAGGTTTAAGCTCAGTATACCAATGTATCTCTCAAAATCAAAAAATATATGTATATAAAATAACAGTTGGGAAATGAGAAAGAAATTCCCGTCTATAAAAACTTATTAAATTAGTCTGAAGCTCTCAAAAAACAAAATCCTCATATCAAAGTACATAAAGCAGGTAGTATTGATAAAACACCAAATAAAAATTTTATTTTTCAAACAAAAAAATTATTTGTAATTTTATGCGTAAAATACATAAAAAAAAATACCCTTACGGCAACTCAGCTAATTTTGTATGCACTTAAAACTAACTATTTCGTAACTAGTTGTGGCTGATACATGGATTATATTTAATGGAACAAACTGACTATTCGAAAATGGCTATGTCCTATGCGGTAGTCAATTGTTCGACAATGCATGACGTTTCAACTAACTTAAAGTCAGTTGAATATAAGCTAGCTAATAGTTTTTTATAATTAACAAAAGAAAATGAGAAATATGTAAGAGAATTCTTAAAGTAAAATATACGAAATTGTCAAAAACAAACGCATGCGATTTTTTTATATGAAAAAAAAACTTGTCGACACCGTCATTCAAAAATGTAGTCGCTTGAAACTTGCACTTTAATCATTAAAATTGAAAAGCTTCAAAACTATATACTTATGTATGTATGTACTCAAAAAATTCTAAAAAAAAAACGAAGTTGGAGCTTTTACTGAAAGTTTGATGTTCGGTGTTTCTTGATTTTCTTCACCGTTTGAAACTTGGGTTTATATTCTCAAAAATTGTCAATTTACATACATATATTTATATCATTTTAAGATGAAGTGCACATATATTGTATGTACATGTATGTATGTGGGATCATACAAGGGACGAATAGGGTGACATCTAGCGGGAAACACGCAAAGTAAACAACAGCAGCCGATCAGCAACCCTGATTGAACGACACTCAGACTAAACGAACTTGACTGGACGAAATGACGTAGACAGCGACAACGACAGAAAACGGATTCAGATTGAAGGCAAACCGCAAAGCGTTAACTTGGTCGGTATCGTGCGCACAACAAGTGTTATTAAACTTACTTAAATAAACTTACCTTTAGTGATCTTAAACTTACCTTTAGTGATATTAAACTTACTTAAAATAAACTTACCTGTAGTGTCCTTAAATAACCTGAAATAAACTTACCTAATATTACAAAATAAACGAGTGTTGTTCATTTCTACAGTGGTGTCAGAAGTAAAATAAAACTGAAATCAGAAAGATTTTGTGTTTGTGCAGTGAAATTGCACAAAAGAAATGTTGCATAAGGCAACTAAATTGTATTCTAAACATACGGTTTTAATTGAAAATTTTGTGGAGTAAACCACTAAAAAAAACAGTGACGTGCAAAATTTTTATACTTTTGTACGCGTATGTATTGAACAAAAGTCATTGTTAGCATTAACTAACTTTGCGTTAAGTAAAGGGCCATTAAATAAGTATATGGCGTGTGGCAAATATAGTATTTGCGATATTGACAAGCAAGACTTGTACGTTAATTACAGACGTGGGTATCAAGTGCAGTAGAAACTTTAGCCAGTGGGCTGTATACACAAGGGTAAAGTACAGTTTACCCAAAGGGCCTAATCGAAGGTTCTAGAAAATGTCGGTAGCGTCGCGTCGCTTTAAGTAACGGCAGATAAACAGCTATTTGTGGCGTCACTTGACTCTTTGAAGAAGTTCGTGTGAAAGAGATAGTTGCAAGCGTTAGTAACTGAGCAGTTGCAACTATATATGTACATATTCATGTACATAACTATGTACGAGTACAATATGTGCATACCAGCAAACAGCAGGTGGTGTGGTGTACAGTAGCGTCGGCGTTTGATGGTACGAGGCGTCACGTACGCGAACGATATTGTTGTTGGGGAGCAAAGCAGAGTACAGTGCAGAAGCGATAACATAGTTGCGGAAAAATAAATAAGTATAAGAACTTATGTAAGGTATGATTTTGCATGCATTTAATACAAAACTAATTTCTTAAATTTTTAAATAATAAGTGTTAATTTCGATGTAAATTTTAACAAATAAATTAAATTTTGAAGACATACTTATGAAATGTACAGAACACTTCGTTCTTTATGAAAATGCAATAAATGCAAAATATGGAATTTTAATACGAACAAATTTTAACATTACATATAATATTAATTTTTTTTTAATGAAAAATTAAAGCAATTAAACTCAATTTTAGTAACGCTAAAATAAACCTCGATATTGCATATGAAAATTGTTCCGAGGAAATTTGTAATTATTTATCTACTGCATATGTAAGTGAAAGTTTCGAAAAAAAAAAAAAAAAAAAAAAAAAAAAATGCTAAAGTAAATTTATTGTTCTTTTGCAAATAAATACAATGAACTAATATGTAGACTAACTATCAAGAGTGGAATATAATACATTTCTTACGTATAATTTTGTGTTTAATACTAAGTATCAACTAATTTTTACATTTAACCTAATTTTAATCTTTGTAACTAATTAGTACAAAGTACAGTGCGCTCTCGTTAAAGAAAACTCTAATCTAACAATATATTATCTAGTTTGATCATTTTGTTCAATTAATGCAGATACAGTGTACTCTCCTTAAGAAAACCTATCTGTTAATATAAATAGTAATTTTAAAAACTGAAAAGTATTTGCGTAAGAAAAAGAAATAGTAGTAAGTAAGAAAATTTGTAAATCGACCAGTTGAAATGGAGCGGACCGAAATTTTTAGGCTGACTGTAGAGGGGTTAAGAAGAAAGTTAGCAGAACTAGGGCTTCCGACCTCAGGACGAAAGGCAACTTTACAAGATCGGCTATGCGAGCATTTGGGAATAAGGATTAATAACGAGGATGGGTCTGATTCGGACGATGCTCAGTCGGCTCAGTCATGTGTTAGCGCCCTTCCTCAGGCAGTTGCAGCACGGTCAAATTTTACGTTACGGGATATTGTAGACTCACTGACTTCATTCAGTGGAAATGGTAACCCAGCCATCGATGAATGGCTCGACGAGTTTGAGAGCAATGCTACTGCGGTAGGTTGGGATAGTTTGCAAAAGTTTATATATGCTAAGCAGCTGTTGCAAGGAGCAGCTAAAATGTTTGTACGTAGTCAGCGAGGGGTGGTTAGTTGGGACATGCTTAAGCAGGTATTACGGCAGGAGTTTGGCACTAGAATCTCATCAATTGATGTGCACCGAGCACTACGAAATCGGCGTAAGCGTCATAATGAGGATTATAGAGAGTATCTTTACAGCTTGATGGAAATAGGTTCTCCTATTAACTTGGATGAAAACAGTTTGATTGAATATTTTATTGAGGGCATTCCAGATACTAGGTTTGGTAAAAGTAATTTGTACCAAGCGCATACATTGCAGGAACTTAAGGAACAAGTACGAATATATGAGAAAATACAACTCGGAAAGCAACGTTTTCCTAACACGAATAAAAGTCAGCAAGTAAGTAGTTATCAAGACGCTTCGTCGGCGGCAGTGAAAAGCGAAACAAAGAAATGCTTTAAATGTAGTAGGGTTGGACATCTCGCTAAGGATTGTCCGCAATCATCAGCAGGTTGTTTTAAATGTGGTAAATTGGGACACCGTGCAGCAACGTGTACTTCGTCCAAACCCGAAATAAAAGGTGAAAAGAATAGGGCGAATATAATGAGTAGTGAGTGGCATCGAAAGGTTTTCGGAAATGGAAACTGTGTGATTTTTAAGGACATTTCATATAAAGGGTTAACATTCGGTGCGTTGTTAGATACGGGAAGCGACCTTTGTTTAGTGAGAGAGGACGTGTTCGAAAAGTTAGGAAACTTCGAATTAAATAACGACAAAAGAAGATTAATGGGTGTAGGTGAAGGTACAATAACGACAATCGGTAGTTTCGTAATGGATGTAGAAATTGATGGACTAAGGCTTGATGTAAATTTTCACGTTGTTAAGGAGCGAGACCTTGTATACGCTGCCGTTATCGGTAACAGTGTTTTACGGGTAGTTAATCTTATAGTAACAGAAACAGAAGTTCAGTTCAAAAGCAAAGAGAATACCATAGTAGATAAAAAGCAGGACAGCAAACTTTGCGATAAAAGAGAAGAAGATTCAAATGGACATCTGGAAGTATTAAATGAGTTCAAAAATCTCTGTTTTGCAGAAGACTTAGGAGACAAGAACGTTCTTGAGATAGATTTAGGTAATCTAGATAAAGGAATGGCGAACAAGATCAAGGATCTAGTTACTAGTTATTCCCCAAAAAAGCAACACAATTCTCCAGTGGAGATGAAAATAACATTAGTTGATGACGTACCAGTTTATCAAGGCCCCCGAAAGATGGCATTCAGCGAGAAATGCGAGGTAGACAAACAGGTAGACGATTGGCTGAAAGCAGGTATAGTTCAACAGAGTACATCGGAGTACGCGTCGCCAGTGGTTTTAGTTGCAAAGAAAGACGGTTGTAAGAGACTTTGTTGTGACTACAGACGTTTGAACAAAAAAATTATGAGAGATAATTTTCCCATGCCTCTTATCGATGATGTAGTCGATAAACTACAAGGCTCATCCGTATTCACAACTCTTGACTTAGCTAATGGCTTTTTCCATGTCCCAATTGAGGAAAACTCTCGTAAATACACGTCTTTCGTGACCCATTGCGGTCAATACGAGTTTCGCTATGTACCTTTTGGGATATCGAACTCTCCAGCAGTATTTTCGAGATTCATCTTTGCAGTGTTGAGGGATCTTGTCCAAGATGGCACAATCATTACGTATATGGATGATATTATCATTCCATCAAAGAGTGTTGACGAAGGTATTCAAAAATTAAAAAAAGTATTGCGTAGGGCCGAAGAATACAACTTGCAGATCAAGTGGAAAAAATGCCAGTTCCTCAAGAGAAAGGTTGAGTTCTTAGGCTATGTGATTGAGAAAGGAACAATCAAGCCTTCAAATGAGAAAACCCGCGCAGTGGAGAACTTTCCAAAACCCCATGATCGGAAGTCTGTGCAGCGATTTTTAGGCCTAACGTCATACTTTAGACGGTTCGTAGCGGGCTATGCAACGTTAGCAAAGCCTTTATCTGACCTTTTACGACAGGATAGGAAGTTTACTTTGGGGGAAATTGAGATAGCAGCGTTTCTGCAACTAAAATTAGCATTAGTTAGCGCCCCAGTTTTAAATTTGTATAACCCAAAGGCCCAGACAGAGGTTCACGCAGATGCTTCAAAATATGGATACGGGGCTGTACTTTTACAGAAGTGCAGTGATGATCAGGAGTTTCATCCTATTCAATATATGAGCCGTAAAACAAAACCTGCAGAAGAAAGATATCACTCCTACGAACTTGAGGTGTTAGCCATTGTAGAGGCATTAAAGAAGTGGCGTGTATATTTATGGGGAATAAAATTTAAGATAGTAACGGATTGCAATGCCTTTGCAATGACAATGGGCAAAAAAGAAGTTCCAGCTAGGATATCGCGGTGGGCATTGTTTCTGCAAGAATATGACTATGAAATCGAGCATAGAGTAGGTACCAAAATGCGTCACGTCGACGCTTTAAGTAGAGTTTCTTGTCTATTAATGGAAGATTCATTGCAACATCGGCTACAACAAGCTCAGTTAAACGATGATTGGATCCGAGCTGTATTAAAGGTTTTAGAAAAGCAGGAATACGAAAATTATTACACTAAACAAGGGGTTCTTCTTAAAGATCCCATTAAGGAACTAGTTGTTGTACCAAGCTCAATGGAGGACGAGGTAATTAGACTAGCACATAAGCAGGGACATTTTTCGGCCAGGCGAACACAAGAAGCTGTAGAAAAAACATTTTACATCCCACAGCTGTCTTCTAAAGCATCGAAAGTAGTAAAGAGTTGCATTGAATGCATAATTTCTGATAGCAAAAATGGCAAAAAAGAAGGGTTTCTATCGCCAATACAAAAAGAAGATAGACCATTAGGGACATACCATGTGGATCATGTTGGTCCAATGGAAATAACAACAAAGCGGTACTGCTACATTTTTGTAGTTGTTGACGCATTTTCCAAGTTCGTATGGCTCTATCCTACGCGAACAACGGGAACGGAGGAAGTTCTTGACAGGCTAAAAAGGCAATCAGCGGTATTTGGTAGTCCCAAGAGAATTATATCGGATAGAGGGGCTGCATTTACTTCAAATGCGTTTAAGAAATATTGCGAGGATGAAAATGTTCAGCACCTTCTCATAGCAACAGGGGTTCCAAGGGGAAACGGGCAGGTGGAACGAATGCACAAAATTGTAGTTCCCACACTGTCGAAACTGTGTGCTGAAAGTCCAGCATGTTGGTACAAACATGTTGAAAAAGTACAGCAAGCAATTAACAGTACTGCGCCTCGAAGTACAAAAGTCACGCCATTTAAGTTGTTAACGGGCGTAGAAATGCGGCTTCCTCAAAATCTAGAATTACAAGAAATATTGCAAGAAGCAATAACCGAAGAATTTGATAAAGAAAGAGAAGATTTACGTAAAAAGGCATTAGGGAATATTGAAAAAATTCAGTTAGAAAACAGAAAAGCTTTTAATGCGAAAAGAGTAGCCGAAACAAAATACCGTAAAGACGAGCTGGTAGCAATAAAACGTACTCAATACGGAGTAGGCCTAAAGCTAAGACCTAAATTTTTGGGACCTTATAAGGTATCAAAAATATTAAGACATGGAAGGTATGAGGTTGTTAAAGTGGGTGAGCACGAGGGTCCAAGATGCACTACAACTGTCGCGGAATTTATGAAAAGATGGGGTCCATCGTCCGAGGGCGAACGATAGGTCAGGATAGCCGAATTGTGGGATCATACAAGGGACGAATAGGGTGACATCTAGCGGGAAACACGCAAAGTAAACAACAGCAGCCGATCAGCAACCCTGATTGAACGACACTCAGACTAAACGAACTTGACTGGACGAAATGACGTAGACAGCGACAACGACAGAAAACGGATTCAGATTGAAGGCAAACCGCAAAGCGTTAACTTGGTCGGTATCGTGCGCACAACAAGTGTTATTAAACTTACTTAAATAAACTTACCTTTAGTGATCTTAAACTTACCTTTAGTGATATTAAACTTACTTAAAATAAACTTACCTGTAGTGTCCTTAAATAACCTGAAATAAACTTACCTAATATTACAAAATAAACGAGTGTTGTTCATTTCTACATGTATGCATGTGTGTACATACGTATTTATGGTGTTCTTACTCGTCAAAATCCATTTCATTATTATACTACATAACTCGTCCATTGTAATATTATATGTTATGGTTTTTCTGTTGACGGAAGCATTAAAAAATTATCGCACACTCATTTCTACATACAGACATTCCAATGCCCTCCCGACACGCCCTCCATTACACAGCACTACGCTGCGATCGCTTTTCACCTACACCGCCCCAAAGCCGCAGGCTATGTTGCATGAGTGCCATTTAAAAGCACCACCTCCCCGACTTTTTTCTTGCCACTAATTCGTCTGGTAATTGCACGTACTTAAATAGTAATTGCGTCGCACGAAGCATGTGATTACAGAACAAATGGTAGAAGAGCAGCAGCAACAAGCGCGACAAGGCGGCAGAATCGATGATGTGTGTGTGTGTGTGTGTGCAGCGCGCGCGCACAGCATTGTTGGACTGCACAAGGCAGCGCAGATGAAATTATCCGATTTCTGCGAATCAACTGCGAGTACTCATGTGTGCCGATGAACATATAAATTAGGAGTATTGCGCCAAAGTATGTGGCACAATCGCACAAAAGCACAGCGACAGCGACAGCGTCACAAAAGGCAACAGGCACCACAGCCGCCGAGTTGTTTGTATGTATGTATGTAGGAGATCGCGTGCGCAACCCAACGACACGAATGCGCAGAGTACTTGCAATCGTACATATCGCCATGCCGACATACATACCAACAAACATGTGTACGAATGTGTGGCATGGCAATGGACAGAGATAGGCAGACAAAGCCGCAGAAAAGCCAATGCCATCACGACATTAAATGGAGCAGCACAAAGGCTGTTCCCAGCAATAGATACCCCGGCATTTATATGGAAGGAAGTCAGATAAATGTGACTAAGCAGCAACAGCAGGTAGCCACAGCACCAGCAGCAGTTATAGCCGCGCCACCAACAACACTGCTGCAACAGATGCAACTCTTAGTGCAATGATTTTTCTGGTTGCTGAACTCACGAGCCGAAGCAAACTTCCATCTAATGGCTCAGCGCTGTACAACATTGTCTGCAAATGCCTAATTAAGTATTTGTTTTGTTGTCGACATTTTACTTCCCCATCCACCCGGTATGCACATCATACATACCAGCGTGTTTCTGTTGTTGTGAATTCTTAAAAGCGCAATAAACTTTTAGCACCACACACATCGCCGCCTTCTGGGTTCAACCACTGGAACCGAGCTGCAGCATTTCGCTAATCGCTACTGGCGAGCGAGAGCGCTCAACTTTCACTTTCCTTTGGGTTCATTCGCCTAAACTTTTACCAGTTTTGTTTTCCACGTTTGTTGTTGGGCAGGCGCAGGTAGAGGTACTCGTAGATAGTAAGTAGGGATTTATGAAGCAAAATATTGCAAGTCGCATTTGAGGTATTTTGTTATTAAAATCAGACCCCGACTTCGGTAATACTAATCGAAAGCAATAAAATTTTAATTAAAATGACATGAAAGCTCTATTTTTCATTCGTTT
This sequence comes from Philophylla caesio, assembly GCA_963971545.1. Classification (NCBI taxonomy): domain Eukaryota; kingdom Metazoa; phylum Arthropoda; class Insecta; order Diptera; family Tephritidae; genus Philophylla; species Philophylla caesio. Next base: position 218,762,186 of record OZ020604.1, on the reverse strand, counting down.
AGGTAAATTTTTATATAAGTTTTGACATCAACAACAAAAGTCAATTGCAACTTATTAGCCAGTTTAGCTAGCTGCAGATGGTTTGCGAATGTCGTACTTTATACATACAACTCTCTGGAATGCCTGCCTCAACGGATGGTTCAAAAATGCTCCTAGCTCTTTCTAGGCGTTTCCGTTCTTTCAGAAAAGTCCTGCCATGCTCCTTTGCAAGGTCAAGTTTTTTAGGACCAGAAACACGGACAATTTATGAATTGTGCCGCCTTTATAAGAGCCACATAAAGGATATCTTTCATGCTTACTTTTTCATGACTCCGCTCTAACCAAGATTTTATGTCGCGAATGCAACGATAGATTCAGCAGACGTTTGAACCAACGTTCCATTTCATTTGCAACCAGTTGATGCTGGCGAGCTTGCAGGGTATTTCTGGGTCGCCAAATAAGAAGCTTCCTCTTTTGTGAGGGATGCCTGCACGGAAGACACACATATAGTACGTTGACCACTCCATATATTTTAGGAGACACGATCTTGGAGTAGGAGAATTGGACTAAACAGGGCACCGTGAAGTATGGATCGGTTTATCAGCTCAGCAAAGAGTACGAAAATTTATAATAATATCGGATGTTTATTATGAAATTAAGCGCTCTGAAGCGTATCTTATTTCATGTACGAGTACAAGTCTAATATCACTTAAACGGGAGTATTCAGAGGTTTATTCCTCTACTCCCTTTCCTTAGACAGTTCCATTTCGGGGGAATGGTAACTCAGCTGTCAGTTACAAGGTGAGAGGTTTAAGCTTCTCTCAGGTAAGATTAACCAGTCTTTCAAAAACTTTTCGGCAAGGAATCATAAATCTTTGAGATTCCCCTTTTGTACTCTGATGGTACAATCAGCTTTGACACCGTCTCACAAACAACTTTGAGTAAAAATTGAGATTTCTTAATGAAGCTTGGTACATAGATGGCTTTTTAGTTTTAGGTAGGTTGATTTTGAAAATAGTCGAGATTGGTCAATAACCACTCATAGCACTCCGCAAGTTATGTAAAAATGCTATTAGAACAAATTGAGAAAAATGTATTATTTATAGCGATTTTAAACAAAGAAACTATATACATATTTATGAAATTTTCAAAAGTTAGCGTAGCCACGCCCCCTTGTGATAAAATGTCAGTATCTCAATAAACAGTGTCAGATATATTCACTAAATTTTGTACGCATATTGTTTTTGACATCACTCAGCTAATCAATCGAAATTTTTATAATCGGAAAGTAACCATGCGCATCACATAACGGTACTTTTGAAAAATCCCGAAACTGAGGTATTTCCCTAACCTCTGCACGTAAAGTGCTAATAACTGATACATAGAGTAACCTTATAGCAATAAAACAGGGATTTTAAAAATTTCATAAAATCCAAAAAATGCGATATTTCAGTATCTTAAATACCAAATTGTTTTTTTCAAATTGACTGTTTATATAATTTGGAAAGGGCCGTAGCATCACTCATACGATTTCGCTCGATTTAATATTTTCTTTGTTTTTTATTTTTCTTTCTTTGGGAAAATCAGCGACGACTGCTATTGCAGTAGTTTTCTAAAACTGATAATCTCCATCGTTATGTCGTTTGCGATAGCATTTATACTACTCTACGAGATATGTATGCATGTTAGTATGTGTACCTTTTTTGGTATTACATATGTATTTACTTAAAGACATACCAGAATATAAATGTTCATACATATCTAATTATGCGCTTCTACTCTTCGGTTTTTGGTATAACGTTATACAAGTAAATAATCAATATCGCCTACTGCCATTTGTATGTACATCGGTGTTAAAAAAAAAATCACTCAAATATTTATGTACAACATATGTATCTACATATATACACTATAATATATTTTCACTTCCTTTTAAAAATATATTCATTGGTACAGGCAAAAAAAAAATTGAGCACAAAATCATAATGAGTTGCGATGTTGGTGGCCATCATCAGGCGCATTTGTATATAGCAAAACGATGTTGCTATTAAAGCGAGCATCGGAAGAAATAAAAAAAAGGAACGCGAGGGGGTAGAGCGAAGAGCGAGGGGGTAGCACACACACACACACACAAACATACTCAAATGTGAATATGTAACTCTGAAGTGAGTGAAGAAGCATGGCTAGTAAGTAAACAAATGTGGCTACTACGTAGTGAAGCACAAATATTTGTGAGGGTGTCTGTGCCCGTTTCGGAGTGCACTGGTCCACTTTGTGCGAGAATGATAGTCGACTTCGTAGAGGATAAAGCACGGCGGACATATGCCGGCTGCTGTTGTTCAAGCCAAGTGTTTACTTTCACATAAAGCAACTCATAAAATGTGCAAGTATGTATTTGTGGAGAACAAGAGCACCAGCAGCAGCAGCAGCAGCATAAACAAACAAATAACGGTAACCAGTGTATTACAAGCGCTAAATGTAGCATTGATACACTATGGCACCAGTGAATGCCGCTTGCTTTTATGAGTCAATGGATCGGTGAGTGTGAGTGAGTGTGTTTGAGTAACAGAGTGAGGTAAATGGAACACAGAGTGTTTGGTCGATAGCTGCGACAAGCGCGGAGGCTGAGGGAGAGGTGGCGAGTGGGTTTCGCATCCTGCGCTCACATCCTGCGATCCTATTCGTAATTCATATACTTATGTCTATGCGTGTATGTGTCGACAAAGCAGCACTCGCAGGTGCATATGCGTTTGCGTTTGTGTGTGTGCCTGTGTGCATGCGAGTCAAAGCGAAAAAGAATTATACATTTAGATACATTACAAGTGTAAATAATATAATATGCATGGATTTGTATACATTAAGTACATATGCATGTTGGCTATGCCAATAGTATGTACGTACGAGTGCGAACACAACGCTACAAACGGAAACTTTTACAAACATTCACATGTATACAACCATATGTATGTAAATGTGTGCGAGTATGTACGTTAAGCTGACATAGTTCTCCACATATGACAGCCATGTGGCACATACATATGTATGTATGTATGTAAGCAAGCAACGCTTACATATGTTAACAGCAACGAGCTACACAATACACACACACACACACACACACACACACACACACAAATTGGCTTGCCCACTCTGCTATAAATATTAACTAAATAACACCGATGTCAAATATGTTTGTAAACAAGCATAATAAATTTATTACACAATACATTAAGTAAATGAATACTAAGTATGATGCCCGTTTGCCAGTTGCCGGTGTGGCAGAAAGCAATGAGTTGTGCAAATGGCGTGTTTATGCGCCCGAAATTATGCTAACCTATTAACATTGCCTTCGAGTGTGACTTTGACAAAGTCGTGACAGCACTCAAACACACACACACACACACACACACACACATACATACCTTAAGTGCTCACAAACAAAAGACAAAATAGCCCGCTTTTGTTGCAGCTTTACTTTGCCACCCATCTTCAATGGCATCACCATCATTCATACATATTTGCCCAGACAATGAGTGGCTCGGGGTTACTGCCATGACACCTGTGCTGGTTTAGTGATAGCGATCCTTGTTAAATGAATTCGTTACTTAAGTGGACCCTTGAGTGCTCTCGTGCTCAACTTCAAAGCATTTTCAAGTGAGTTTGTAAATCTTCAAAGCTTGAGAAATGTTTTATGGCCAGGCGACCAGTTTGTGTTAGCAGGCAGCCTAACGGCATTCTAAAACCCCGACAATATTGTTTATTTTTTTTTTTTGCTTATTTACTGTTGTTACAAATTTTATGTTTTGTTGAGTGTCGCCTATTTGTTCTCATTTGCAAGTTTATTATTATTATGTCTATTTTTAACTCACTATCGAAAGGTGAATGCACACAAAGCTGGCTTGGCAGGAGATTAACATCAGTTTGTATATGTGTGTGTGTGTGGTATTATTGTGGTGATTTTGTACGTGACACCTGTTTTAGGGTGATATTCCGAAAGTACATGTTCCTGCGAAAAGGGTGCCAGAAGAAGTGCTCCCAAAAATTTGAGCTTGTAACTTGATAGATTAAATAGTTTCTTTTTAATTAAAAAATATTAATTTTATTTTATTTTAATTCAAAGTGATTTCATTTTTGCATTATTTTTTAGTCCAGCTGTTTATCTAAATACCTAGAATAATACTTACTTGGAAAAGACATTTTCTTTATTTTAATCCGCTAGTTGGCGCTGTTGCTATGTTATTAAAAAAATCAGTTTTATATACAAAGTGCAATACTTAAATGAGAAACGGATTCGCTAGGTAGCGCAGCAGTCGAGTTATTCTGAAAGTCAGTAGTTAAGGCTGTATTAGGTAAGGTTATGCTGTCAGACCGAACATGGTCACGGACCTAGTACAGGTTTTTGCCAGCATTCTTTTCGCCTCCTGGCCACTCTCAGGCAACCGCGAACTTAAAATCTGTACTGTTAACTAATAAAGCATTAATGGATACCTGGCTATCTTTGTAGATGCTTCTCTGCTCGTTTTTGGGTACAGTCCAAGCAATAGCTGTAACGCTTTCTTAATGTCCAAGACTTCGGGTTTCAAAAATATTCCAAGTATTAAGTTAATATTTGAAGTGTTTTACTATTAACGGAAAGGAAATATTTTTGTTCCGCTAAGTGGCATTGTAAGCGCGATTTTCAGAACATTCGTATTTATGCATCGGTTAGGTGGCACTAGAGTCAGGATTTCCACAAAACACACATTTATATTCCGTTTTGTTTGTTCCATATACTAAGAAAACCACTTGAATGAAAATAAGTATGTACTATGTTTGCCCGTTAAGCGGCGCTGAAGTCGTGTTACGTTTGTTGATGAGACTCTATAATGCTGCATTTCTTGAGACTGAATGCTGGCCTTATACAAACACTGAGCCCGAACTTACATATTTTAGAATCTTTATTGTCTCTTGGAACATGAAAATTGTTAATCCAATAAACGGCATGAAGTGTGATGGTTTTTTCTAATACGGTTTTTGAGCTTGTTTTATTTTTTTTTAATCAATATGAAAGAAAACGAAAAAATACATACGTCATTATTTTCGTCTCTCCTGTAATTTTTGAGAAATTGGAATTATGCTTAAGCACTCTCACTATTTATCAGTTAGCGCTATGTACATACATACCTATAAATAATAAAATTTTGTAGTTTAATGTTTTATTTTGCTCTTCCGTAATTTCCTCCAAAACTGCCGAAGAGAGTCTATAAAATAAATTGTCAAAAATCAACGGTAATTTATAGTCACTTCGATAATAACTATAGTTTTATTTGCAATTGCATTGTGTGTAAAAAAATGTTGATAATTCAATTCCAAAAATTAGAATCAGCGCGGAGGTAATGTTCTTTTAAAATAATGTTAGCTCGCTATTGCTTTAAAGCAACTGCTCCTCGTAAATGGCTGAATATCATATATTCATTTATATTTTTGTTGTACAATTTACGCATATTTTTCAATACATAGTTCATTATAAGTCAGAAGTTTCGCGGAGTGTTGGCAGGCTTTATAACGCAAATGATCTGTTATTCCAAAAGCTCATACATGAGAGTATGAGATTAAATATTACATTTTTTCGATAAGGCATTTCCAATCTGCATTTTGCTTTCCTCATAACAGAGCACGTTATTGATTCACTTTCGCCAAGACAGAATTTTTAGATGATTTCTTTATAGCTTAATGACCGATTTTGAACTACAATCATGTTTTTTTAGGTTTTTTTTTTATAAGTAACAATTAAATCTATGATTAAGTTCTCATCAAGCAAAATGCCGTTCCACAAGCCTAAAGGCAAAGAAGTACGACAAAACGATCCTGCTCTCTAAAAAATAACATTAAAAAATGCATAATTTCTTGCCATAAAATGATATCAAAAATATAACTGCCACAAAAGACCTTCTCAAGTCCACTTTTATAAAAGAAATCAAAGTCTTAATTTGAAGCACCAGCAAAATCTGAAATTTGCTAAAGGAAACTTACAGTGCTCTACAAATATATTTTGATTAAAAGTTTTCAAAGCATTTCCATCGGGCCATCGGTCCAGAACTTGACGCAAATTTGCGTTGTTTGAAAAGTTTTGAACATACATACGTAACATAGCTTATAAAATGGCATTGAAAGTGCGAATTTCCTAAACTTTTGGAGCTTTTGTTTCATATACATTTAGGTATGTGCAAAGCGCACGTGAACTTAAAGCAAACCAATATTAACGCCGCGACATTTCTTCGGAGATACGCTTTTCAGCTTAAACGTCCAACAAAAGTGTGTTTCACTAATTCTAATGCTTTTTTAAACTTTGTATACCACGTTCACAATAAGCGCCAATAAGGCCAACTCCAACTGAGCTTAAACACCAGGCGAATAGCAGTTATAAAAGCTATAAGTGGAAGTGGTTAGTAAATGTAAGTGTTGTAATTAAATGGAATTCACAACCGCGTGCGTCGCGTTCATTTAAATTTTATGTTAGTTTCCTTTTGTAAGTAGTCGATAATGCCAACTGTTGTTTAGCAGCGAAGTTCTAAATTACCAGGCGATGAACAATGCGCATTTCACAGCTGGTAGATAATTCCAACGAATTTTTAATAAAGCAAAGGTATCCAGTTAAAATGTCGCCGTTAATAATCCAGCTATTGGGGATGATTTCCAACACAAATACACACGCACACTTCCATAAGTCTGGTTGCCATCCACACACACGGGGGTTTTTTTTTGGCTCTGAGCGCCAACGCACATCGGCTTTCCACCCTCAACGTTCGGTAAAAACTACACTACACACGAGAGGGTGTTGCTGTGTGTGGCGGCATACATGTGGGAGCTTTCTATGCGCTTATCGAGTCGTAGGTGTGTGCGTGTGTGTGTGGCGAGCTGTGCCAACAGCTGTTCCAGCAAATGTTCTAATGCCAATGTATACCTATCGCTGGGCGCTGTTCGCCTGTCACTTTCTAATATCGAAATTCCTTGCACGCATTTGACATAGAAATTTCTAACGCTGCGAGCGTGCCAGTGTGCCGTTAGCGACACGTGTGACTGTAAATGTGCGCGTGGTCTGAATGTTTTCAGGGAATTGCTTGGCATAAATTTAGCTAATTTAGAAATTCTGTATGTACACCACTAAAGCGCACACATACACATGTGTAGAATATTTTGTTTGTACACACCAATGAAAAATGTAATGAGGATGCAGATGAATATGAAATTCTTGGGGCTTGTGCGCAAGCCAAAAAAAAACGGTGCTTAGCAAGCTGAAAGAGGGTGGCACCTAACACACATACCCGCATGTTTGTTGGCTGCCAGGTGCATACACACACACATTTCTAGCTCATTTGTTTGCTTTTGTTGTTGCGCTCCACTTCTTTGCCTGCACCTAAATCGCTTTGAGACTTTCACTTACAATTTGCTAACATTTTTTCAGCACAGCACATCAACTTTCTACTACTCAGTACAATTTGCTATCGCGGCTTTTGGCTTGCTTCGTAGCTATCCTGCAGGACTTCAGTGCATTTCTTTTACCGCTGCTCTTGGTAATTTGTATCGTTTCAGGTGTGGAATTTTTTCTTTTGCTTGCTGCATACTACAATAAAAATAAATTCGCCACCTAGTTTATGACGAATGCTGCTCGCCTGCTATACACAGGTAAATTATGCAATCTTTATCAACAAATCACTCCGTTTTTTATTCATTTACCTTTGGAAAAAGTGACAAATCATGGTAATCAGAAGACACACACGTGCCTGATAAACAAAAAAAATGTTATGGTAATATTGCGTACATTTGCAGCAGCAAGGTAGGAAGCAGTAGTGGCCTAACTGATAAGGCAGGTGTGAGCATACCAAAACGCCAAGATGTGGAGAAAAAAAGTTCAAACATTTTGTAGTCCCCAGCTCGTTGCAATGCTTTGGAGCATGCGGAATTTGTTTGGTTCGAGCAACGCGTACGCAGCGTCTTGCTGGCGTGCTACTTGGCGCTCAGGATATTTAGTCCTTCATAAATTATGGCATGGCGAACAGCAAAACGTGTAGGTGCTTTGCGATTTTATAATGCGCCATTATTATTAATTTAGTTATTTATTTATTTGTGGGCGTCAGAGATGTGGATGCGCGTGTTTTTTGTAGCTTGTTTGTGGTAAGTTGCTGGAAAGTTGGATAAAGCAGTTAATGAGCAAAAGCGCAGAAGGCAGCCGTATGTATGTATATATTTTGTTTGCTTGTAAATACTTTTTTCTCCTACGGCATAAGCAAATAAAAAGTTTCATATATTCTTTTGCAACACTAATTTGCACTGCAACTAACATTTGCTTTAAAGCTTCTTCTTTCATTTTCTTGTGCTTCAACGCAATTTTTTTCTTTTCACTTTAGTAGAAACCCACAACCCCTTGCCGCATACTCACACTTTTCCCCCTTTGCGTTGCAAAAAACTATTAGCAAAATAGTTATGTTTCAAAACTAACAATATTACCATATCGTTGCACTAGGCGCCCAGTAGCCGAACGAAAGCATACAAAACTATCGCGCACTCATACGCCCCAGTGGCCGAAGAGCTTCCACACTCAAGCCGAAAAAACTACTACTACTACTACACATCATCCCAGCCACATGTGTAGAAGGAAATACTATACAATACCCTAACACACACACACACACACACACACACACACACGCACCATCACTAGTCACTAAATAAGAAAGAATTCGCGAGCCACTACAGTGCAACCCCTAGCCGCATTTCGTACAACTACTACATATGACTATACACACACACACTAACACACACACACTCATATGAATTCATGAAAGGATTGCGAGTAGTGTGCTTTTAGGGGCGCAATGCCTGCTAAACTTGGTATAGAGATATCCAAACTTTCACTTTTCTTTACTATTTCGCTGCGTGGCACTTTCTTTGCAAAGGTGTTTGTATTATTGCGCGTTGTTGTCAGTGAAAGTTACCCCTGTTGCGCAAAAGCATTGGGCGAATAGGATCTACTAGAAAGGGTATATGCACATTAAGGCAAAAAGTTACCGCTTTGTGTTACATATTGCAATGATAGCGTTATTAACTGAAGGTGTGAGTGGCGTTACCAACTAAATCTGTGCTATTTTTGTAGTACTTCGAAAATAAAAAAATGTGATTTTAATGAAATATTTATATTTTATATACACAATTATTTCTAACCCTTACTTTTATATTAGAAACAAAATATGCAAAAATATGACTACAAAAAAGCTGAAATATTTCGGATTTCATAGCCCTAAAAGTAAAATTTTGTTTATCCTACTATAAACTTATTCGAAGTGACTGGTGAAATTGTAATCCGTTCCAACTTGCAGCCCACCCACAGAGCTACCCTTCCATACAAGATGTGCGCAAACATGGAATGATGGAAAAAACACGCGTATTTATTACTTTTAATTCAAAAAAGTTGCTTGATGTTTGAAAGTTTGTGATGCTTTTCTAGTTAGTTCCGTTTCAAGTTGAAAATGTGTGTGCTCGCAGTGTTGCTAGATGTAAATATTAAAAAAAAGAAAAAATATAAAAGCAATTGCATTCAACACTTAATATCATAACAGCTATATTTAATTAAAAATTCTTAATTCATTTTTGTGTTTTTTGATGTAATTACATCTGCATACATTATTGAATTCGTTACAGCATCCCATATCGAAACATTAAATTTTTTCCCTATAAATACATTGAAAGGCAAGTGTTTTTTAAAAAAAAAATGTGTTGCAAAAGTGTGTTAAATAGCTTTAATTTGGAACCTGTATTGTAATTTAGATGGTAATCTTACTTGAATTTTCTCAGTGGCAACACCTCTGGACTTACATATTTACTTAGTAAGTGCATATACATAACTAAAAACATATAATGTAGAACATTGATTTTGTATAAACTTTAATCAAAATCTTAAGACTTGTTTGCGAGATGACATCACAGATGTAATGTAACATTCTATTTCCACACATCATTAATTATTAAGCAATTATCTCTTATTAAAATTGCTAGCTAAAATTTAAATATGTATTAAATATATAAATAATGTATAATTTTAAGCTCATTATTTCCGTGGCAAATTCTGGAATATTTCATTTGCTTCGCACAAAACGTTGATATTTTGTTCTAAAGTTATAATAAATATTTCAATAAATATTCGAATTTTCGTAATCATTTTTCATTTATGCATTTTTCAATGCAACATTTGAGTATTTTCAAAATATTCAATTTGAAAATCGATCTTCACTATTTTTAACAAATTTAAATAATAATGTGATAAATTTTGAAAGTTTGTGAAATTTATATTCAAAGTCATCCATAAGGACAAATTTCTGAAAAATCGGAGCACGCTTACCAAGAGTGTTTATAAAACACTATTTTTTAAATTTAAAAAAAAAATCTAATGTTTGTGAATTGTTTTCTGGGTACAGTTCTGAAGTTCATTAAAATTAATAATAATAAACTGAAAATTTAAAGCAGCTAAAAATTACTGTTTATTTTTAAAATAATTGTAGTTATTCGTAGTTATTCATTCGATTTTTAATACGTTTCTTGCCGGGAGCAAAACTTATGTGTGCCTCTTTTTGACTGTATTTACACAGTTTTCCATTTATTTACTAAATTTAATAATTTATTTATGAATAATTAGTTAATGCAGAAACTAATACCACATCAATACAAGTTTTAAACCTTCTACAAAATTTATATAAATTTAAAAAAAAATTAAGTCCACCAAAGTCCTGGTTTCAGGTGACTAAAATGGTATATCAGTGATTTTCAAGAATTTTTTTGTTGAGCCTTTCTCCCACATAAAAATAGGATATAAGAAAACTAATGGAACACAAAACTACATAAGTAGGTATTTTCTAAAAAATCTAAACAAAAAGTTCCTAATTTTAATGACGATTTTTGTGATATGTTTATAAATTTTGTATAAAGCTTAACGTTTATTGATGTGGTTTTAGCTGTATCGTTAACTACAGTTTCAAAAATGTATTAACATAATTCAAAAAACAAAAGGAAAAGGGCCAAAACTGTTTTTTTTTGTCAGCGAGTGTTAGTTAACTTTATTTGTTATTTACTATCAATTTTAAATTTGTTTAAATAAACGAAAAACTGTAATTTTGTATCACTAAAAAGTTTACAGCAACAAGATTGAACAACATACCTTACAATTGAAGTGACCGAACAGCTGACTTACATGGTTATACAAAAAATCAAAAAAAAAAATAAAAAATGGTTGCCAGAAAAATTAGTAAATTAAAATTATTGCTAAAAAATTTAGAAATTAAGTATCTGCCAAAAATGCGTGAATTGGCACTTGTATGCTGTGAACAAAACACTAGATACTTCTAACAATAGTCAAGTGATTTTGGGTCGAATATTAAAAAATCAATAATATTAATTTTTATTACGAGTTCAATCGGCTACAGGTTAGGTAACAAATATTTCACATTATTTAATTGATCTCTTTTTTTATTTTTGATAAAATTCTGCTTGTTTTGAATCGCTATGAATTTCAGGTTTGACAAATCGGTCTAGAGTAGATGTGGAAAGGTTAAATTTTACGTGTGTGATTTAATAAAATCGCATTGGCACAACATTTTTTAAGAATATATAGATTTTATGCTAACTTCTCTAAAAAATTTCACATTTATTTTTTGTGCTCAGGTAATCTCTCACCTGCAAATAAATTCAAAAATGGGTTTTAAATAATAAAAAATTGAAGTTACATTTATTTGTATTATGCTCTGCTTAAAGGCCAATAGAAATCAACAGGATGTTATCACTGGAAATGTTTGAAATAAATACACTTTTACATTCTTGAACTCCAACAAGTAAACTCAACAGTTACATGCCTTAGCAGTTTTTCGATAACATTTTGGATACAACGAAAATACTGACGTTAGGCAAACAGAAATGACAAAGGCGCACAAAGCGCGTAGGCCAAATGTGAGGTCGCCACAAATTCGTTGTCGTCCTCGCGCACAAATAATAAACAGCTACTAAACATTGGACAAATGTGTATACTCGTAGGTGGAAACAAAAATGCAGGCAAACATTTTTCGATTGACGTGCAACCGGCGAGCAGATCGAACAAAAAAGTAACGTCAAATCTATTTAACGAAGGCAAAGCAACGATGCCAGCGAAGTACAAAGTTGAATGTGCAAAAGCGTAATAGCCCGAAGCGAATGTACCAAAATTAGTAAGCTTCTCGCTGCCAATCAATTTAAAATTTTCACAATTTAATGCGCGCACGTTTATTTTTGGTGGGAAAAAGTTAGCTTACAAAACAATTTTTCAACAGGATAACAGCGAAAGGCGAACAACGCAAATTGACGAGAACCGAGCGAGTTAAAGCAGCTCTCTAACAACAAACTAATGAGAGAAAAATGGCGGCAAAAGGACGGGGACACGCTGTGCTTTGTGCGCTTTTCACAAATTCACCACTCGTAAAAAAAAAAAAAAAAAAAAAAAAAATAACGATAACGATAACGAATAACGAATAACGAATAACGAAATTGTTACTCGCAGCAAGTTAGCGCGGCGCAAACACACGAAGGCACGAATACTTCAGTCGCGAGGATATCGATTCGCTGGCGAGTATGCTTGGGGACATTGTTTAGGACGTGTGTTGTTGTTGCTGTTGTTGTCATGCACGTATATTTAGCTCCATTTGGCCACTAGATAACTTGGCACCGCAGCGGCGTGCAGTGACGGAAGCGGTGTAGAAAAAAAATTTACTTCCGGCTTCGCTTGCTGGCACACTTTGTTGGCCTGGTATTAGAAAATGCGTTAGTTCCGCATTCGCATGCCGCTGGAATTCCATTAGATGCCAGCCACAAACAAAAAGTGTGTGGCATAAAACGCTGGAGAGCCGGGCGGCTGTAGAATGCCGCCAGGATAATTGCTGGCTGTGCGAGCGTGGTGGTGTAGGAGATGTGGTAGTGAATATTTGCTAAGAAAAATTTTTTTTTTTGTATTCAAAATGAATACTTTCACTTTTAATATTTACTCTTCAAACATTGGTTTAAGCGTTTAGGGCACGCCAGCTTGAGGCCATGCAAGCGGAGAAATGGTTCTGTGAGATGCGCCGCAAAAGATAAAGAGCGGCTCCATCTAAATTTCGCTGTTATCCACCAGCCACACAGCAGGCAGCAGCAAGCAGCTCGCCGATGCCAATATGGCCACAAACGAATGCCAGGTCATCTCCACAACTTTACAAAGGTGTAAGTAAGTATTTATGCTGGCCAAGATGAGGGATGAGGCGATTTTGTGAGTGCGCATTTGTGTAGTGGCTACGCTGGTGCGATGTTGGCCAGGGTGCAGTGTCTGGCAAAAGTCAATTAATTTGTAAGCGCATTTATTAAGTTTTACAGCCATGCATTTATCGTTATGTCTGTTGGCCGCATGCTTTTAGCTTAAAGTTATTTTTTAAGTTTAAACCAAATTTGAAGCACACACATGACGATCAAGGAATTCAACAAATTTTCAAGCGTATCGCATGTGGCAAGTGGCATGTGCCACAAGTTTGAAGCACACTTGTGCAGCATTGCAGCACGGCTGGCAACAAGATGGCGTCTTAAAGAGTCAACTGAAGGCTTTGTCGTAACAGGTACGCAGCCACGAGCAGCCAGACAGAGCGCAACCAACATGGTGTCATGAGAACGAAGTGCCATCAAATGTGTGTACTCTTTAAGGAATGATGCAGTGCAGCAGGTCTACGAACAACAGGCAAACCGCTGGACGGACAGCTTTTGTGTAAATATTTGAAAAAGTTGTGTATTTATAAACTTTCTATAGCTACAAAAGCGCAATTATTTACACACAGACCCACAAAGCGGAGCAGCTACGAGCGTTGTTTACAAATTACAAAAACAACTTTTCGATTGTATGTAATTCGTGCACATTTGTATGTGGCTTTGAGCAAGCGGAAACACATACGTTCATTTTTTGGCCCAACTGAGTTGGATATGCAAATGTGCGCCTCGCAGCACACTCGGCAAGGCATTAAAAAAATATAATTTTGGGGTTCATTTAGCAGGCCAACAGACTCGGCTGGCTGACGAGCAGAATATCGCTTTGACAAATTTCTAGAAATGCACAAAAGACACAAGCACATATGCAAGCAGATATGTATGGAGTTGGACGTCCGCCCAAAATAGCCCAAACGCTCATATGTGCGCATTCACACTTAAGTAAACTTCTGGCAAAGCTTCACCAAAAATAACTCCAACTATGTGTCGTTAAACCCAATGCACACCCGCTCAACCCAGCAAACACACATCGGACGGACTTTTGCTATGCGCAGCATGTAACAATTTATTAGCTCTTTTGCGTTAGCAGCGACGAGCGGGCACACGTTACTCACAGCCCTTTCGAGTTGACTTTACGAGCACTTAGCACATCATTAAAATGTCAAGTCATCAATCTTTTTGTATTTTTTACCAGGCTAGCAGCGGTCTCGGTACGCTTCTTCACTGTCAAGCCGCATTGCCCTTGTGTGTGTTTGGGTTGAGTTTAGGCTCGTAAAGTTTTTTTTTTTTTTTTTTTGTATAAATTGCTTGTAAGTACGGGCTCTAGATGGGGCGGACGGTCGGCGTTTGGGTGAGTTATTCTGTAATTTTGGCCGTTGCACGTACTCGCACAGAAAGTGAAAAACTTTTTAGCGTTGCATGTAAATTGTTGTTGCATTGTGTAAAGAGATTACAGCGGCGCAGACAAATGTGGACACAAGTGTATTTATGTAAATACACACATATGCTCCGTATACTCGCATTTATGTTGCTTGGGGCACACATACATACATATATCTGCATATGTAAAGTTGTATTCGCATGAATGTGTGTACGTAAAGGGTTTGTATACATTTTCAAAGTAATAATGGAAAAGGGCAGATAGCCTTAGTGCGCTTTATATCATGTCTAAATGATAATGGTTCAAATACTGTAGATGTAAATTGTGGATGGAGACCTTTTATTATTGTCGGCCATGAAATTTAGAACGATTATGCTTCAATGTATTTTTACACTTTGCGACTTTGACTTTACAGAGTATTGACGCCGGAAATGGTTTTAGCAGGAACTAAAAATACACCAATACCACTTAATGCTGATTCGAAATTCACTATGAGGCATTCACTACTTTTGCGTGAATTTTGGATTTGTTGCAGAGCAAACTTGCTCGTTGCTTGTTACAACTTAGGGCGTAATAACTACATGCATGTGCTCAGCGAAAACATTTATTATCTCAGCTCATATCGTATAAGGATACATCCTTTAAAAATTAGTCAGTTTATTCTATGGTATACTTTATATCAAAAATATTTTGTTTTTTAAATTTTTAAAATTGTTCCATCATGACTTTTTTTTATTAACAAAGGTATGAAAAATTTAAAATTTTTATATTTATAAGTCTCCGACTCTTTAAAAAGTACTTAATAATTTTTTTGATAGAACTAATATTTTTCGAGCTATGAAGTAATAAACAGTAGCTAATGCCGAGACAGCTTGGATTTTTAAAGTCGAATAAGTTTCGAAAAAAATTGTTTTTTTTTAGTTTCCGGTCGTTCTGTCATTACATACTCAACTTACATGCAAAATACAAAAAAACTCGATTTTACATTGAAATACGCACTTTCTTCAGCTTATTTCCGTTTGCCTTGAATTCATTACCAAAGTTTTCTCAGATAAATGAGGCAAAGTAGTCTAAAAGGACTAGTTGATGAACCATAATGTCTTATCGTTGTTTTGTTTCCGTGATGATCTGAAGAAATTAGTTCTACAAATCCGGTTCTCCATGTTTATCAACCAATGGCGTTTGGCTTATTTGATGTGCATTTTATTAAAACTTGTTGTTTTGCATAATCAAGTTATCTTCTTAGCTATTCTGCTTTTTAACTCGACTTCTTTGTAGTTCAGCTTTTCTGGAAATAGAACATAGTATTTGCAAATTCGTACAGTAGCACCAAACTGCTAGTTTTTTAATTACTAAAATCTCTGCGAACTCATCCCAAGCTAGTCCCGAGTTAAAAAGGTTTAGATCCGAAGCATTCTTAAATTACTGAAAATTTCGGATGAACAATGTCTTCTGCATATGTATACATTCTCTTTAAGGTGAATATTTTATACTTATATATATATGTATAAGTACTTCTTTTTACTCGTCGCACTTTTGCTTCAAAAGAATTCCGTCTTTCCATCCAAGTACTAGACTAGAATTCAAAGCTGCAATGAAAGGATGTAAAAGGCACCATATGTTTCTAATATTCGCAAAAGAAAATGAAATAAAATGACTAAGCCACGAAAATAATATTGGCTGACAAAACATCAAATTTTTTATCTCAGACGATGATGACTAACAGCAAAGCTTGGCGGGATTAACTACTTAGGAAGGAAAATAATCATTTTCTTGCATCTGTGTACATATTACTAGCAAATTTTTAGTACATAGTATTTAATTTATAAAGTGGCTTATATTTAGTGTAGACGAAAATTGTCAACAAATTTTTTTTAATTAATGGAAATCTAGCTGCTTGATTTTCTAATTTCACATATTTACTTCTTCTTTAAATTGTCGAGCTTTGTTCATTTTACTCCCAATTAATAATAAGAGTCGACAAGGCAATTATAAATTTTTAACGACAAAAAAATAAAATATATGCAGCTTGTGTTTTCTTTGCTCAACTGCTTTCAACTATTCATTATGCTTAAAAAAAAATAATCAAAATTTTATTTGTTTGGCCTTACTCTTACTCTTGTTCTCGAGGCCAATTATTTAGCTTAAATAATGAAAGTAATTTTTATATAACTTTTATCATTTTTTATACACAATTTCTTTGAAGATAATTTTATAACCCTCTCAAAAATCATAAAAACAAAAAATATACAAAATTTTCCTACAAAGTTCACGTTATCCTTATTTCGATTTTACATCTTGTAACGCCCTTTTGAAATTATTAAAAAAAAATAACGGCGTTCTAAACTTCATCGACACTGCCAGGTTAAGAACGATTTTGTAGAGATCTCCAAACCCGATGCTTTAGTAGCTGCAGCAATTATGATGGGGAGGTGATGTAGGAGATGGTGTTTAATCTTCTGTGCAAATCTCCTGCACTATCGAGACAGTTTACACTTTCTAGCGGGGCTGCGAAATAAATAGGATATATTCATGAGGCTCTCTTTAGTGATTTCCAAGTTAAGAAAAGTTTCGCAGGTCACGTTTTTATGACCGGCACGGAAACTTTCTAGAATGAGATTTGCTTTGTAGGACAAAGCGTAAACAAAAGGCGCACCTCATTGAACACACATACGAGTATAAGGAATAACAACCGAAAATTAAGCTAAAATATATGTGTTTACATATGTTCAAACAAAACTCTCCAAACTAATGTCAAAAATCAAATTCCAACGCCTTAATTTGAAAACTAACTAAATAATGCCCCCAATGCGGCCCACATTTCGTACAGGAAGCGCAACGATTGCCACAAAGCGAGTTCGAAAAATTTCCATTTTCGTCACACTTCGTCAGGATAACAGCACAATATTGCAAGTACTTCGCGCCACAAAAACCACAATTATTGCTCTAGCAATGTATATTTGAACCCACGAGTAAAAGCAAAAACGAAATTGCTTGCTTGCAGCAACTTAACAATACATACATACAGCGTCTCCACGCAGAAGGCCATAGTCAATGTTGTCGCTTTTATCTGCCCTGAAACACCCGAGCATTGAGTGGCGTACGGAAAGAAGTTGTTGCATATTTTTAGCTGCTGCGAAAGTAGCTTACTTCTTCATCATAATCGCCTGTTCAAATAATATTCGCATAGAAATTTTAGGAAATAGCTCACGGTTAGAAATGCCATCGCTGAGAGTTGTTTAGAAAATTAGATGCGAGTAATAAAAAAACTATGACGATAAACGCCTAAAAGCACACTAATAGAAACGCTGCCACTGAAAAGCCTTTGAATGGCTGTGAGCAGTAAAAAACGAAATTCGCACGGTATGCACATTTGATGGATGTGCGGCAATAAATATCGCATTTTAATGTGAAAACAGTCAAGCCACCGACGTCGTTTTTCAACAGGAGCACAGAAAACGAGTGCACGTCGTCAGGACGAGTATACTTTAAGGCTTGGCAGAGTGCAAAGTCTGATGGGCGTGAATGTGTATGTGTGTGTGTGTGTGTGTGTCTATACTAAATACACGGAATGAGGTATTCGTGCGCACGATGGTAAGGGGGTGTTACTGCCGAAATGATATGCTACATTCGTGGGGTGAAAATGCAAACATGCGCAGTTTGAGTTAGAACTCACACACGTACACACACACACAAATGCTTACAATTGAGTGCACTCGTATGTATGTTTGTAGCCTGACTTGCATGTTTCGACTTGCCACCATTTGCTATTGAAACTTGTAGCTTTTTTATTGTTATTGTTGCCTTTAAATGATATATGAACTTTCACCACAAGTTGCCTACTTTTAGGCGTTCGTGCGTTCTTTTCTATTTTGTGTTTATATCCAAAGTACATATTTCTTTCATCGTCACACAATTCTGTGTATGTTGTAGGTGCCTTACCCTAGCTAACCAAGGATGTCGGCGTGTCGACACATGGCTGAGTGAGTGTTTGTTAACCGCGCGACCGCAACTCACTTGCTGCGCCATTTTGTGCACCTAATACTGTCGCCGCTCTGATAAGAATTTGTGTGCAGCGCCTGCAGTGAATGCGAGCACGAGTCACCGATGCCGACAGCGCTCCCTACAGTAACTCGCGTGTGTGTGTGTGAGTGTGCGCGGGTGCGCGTCGCCGCTCATCAAATCCACGTGGCCTGTGATTATTATCAATTCATGATTTGTATATAAATAGTCACTTATATGTATGTATGTACGTGGTAGTGTATGCGAGGTCCTTCGGCTACACAAAATCACTTTTTCGTATGCGCACATTCACATTCACAGTTTGGTCGCTAAAATATTGGATGAAAGTGCCGTTGGAAAAGCTATTTGCGTGGGCGTCGCAATTTGCACCAAGAAAAAGAGTATCTGTAGACTCTACTAACAGGCCATCAGGCAGCAAAGTAGGTGGGTTGTGGCCATTTTTGGACTTTGTTGGTTGGCGCGTGAGTTATCCCTATTGAGTGAAATGTATGCCTTTTTTGTTGTAACCTTATCACTTATGCACAGCTTCCTGTAGCTCGACATACATACATACAAACACGCATACATGCGCATATTCAATGTTCAAGTGTTTGGTTACCTACAAAACGGTGCTCCCGAGAATTTACCATTTTCACGTAAGCCAATAGAACCTTCTCGGCATGTGTTCACATGTATGTAAGTATGTGCTGCTGCGCGCCACAAACAAAACTGATAAGGACGATGTCTGTTAATTAGTTCAGTTGTGTATTTGGGTATTTGCGAGCGCAGCACGTTCCGATATTAGTTTTCGTTAGAGCGACTGGTGCGTTCCTCCACAAAATCGATCTCTCTGCGAAATGGTTGCACTACCCCACCTCTTTCCATTCTACGCCATGTTTGTTTATACTTATATGTACTCGTATATGTATCTAATTTTTCTGGTTTTTTTGGTATGGAAAGTGAGTATAATACTTTGTTGCTATATAAATGACGCATTCAATGGAAGCATCATCATTATGCGCGCGTCTACAAAATAAATTGCAAAAGGGATTTGCGTTAGTATTTGGCCACTCCAGTTGCTTCGTAGCTGCCATTACTGCCGCCCTAATACCTTTTACAGCCATGTGGTAATACAAAATTTCCGAAATTTACAAGGCTTGTAAGCGTATTTAAAATTTATTTTTACTTTTTATATTTCTGTATGCAAATGTTGTATTTTAATTTACATTATAGAGTTTATTTTGTTACACTGCCAGCGTACGTATGTAGATACATATATTTGCAAGTAAATTTGCACATATGGTAAATGTATGCGTAAGTGTCAGTTTTTGTATAATCTGCAAAAATCGATTTTTTTTTATTTCAATAATGAATAAGTCTACCTTTGAAGAATATTGTAGGAGTTACAGTATTTTGAACAAGACAGCGTCGGACGACAGCGAGTGGTAAGTATAAACATTGGAGCGCGTATTCTCGAAACCATTTTTTTCATTCTTTTCTATGTGAACCTCGAAAATTGAATAAATACTTAATTATATATTATTTTTATAACATAAATGCCATAAAAAATTATGTTAAAAATCGAGCAAATGCAAAATTTGCAACGTGGAAAAAAATTAAAATCCCTAGGTATTTGAAGTTTTTGAGGTTCATAGACTCAGAAAAAGTATAAAAAATAATAAGAAACCTTTTACCTATGTTTCAGACAAGAATTGTGAACGCTCTCCCGACCGCAAACTGACAACTTCTGCAAGGAAATGATTTACGGCACTATGAATAACTCCGACATTTTTCAATCATTTGGAGCCAAAAAATCAAATTTTATAGTTTATTTGATTGTTTAAATAAACCTCAAATCTTGGTTAATTGTACGTTTTTCATTTCGCCAAGAAACTAAATTATCGAAAGCCCTTTTATCGGCTCTCTAGATGACCAGACTCCCTCAAGTAAGTGTGTTTGAATTTGTTTTATTTGGTGTTTTGGCGAAATTAGGAACATGCAGGTGCATACAAAAAAATGTAAAAAAAAATGATAACATTTAAAAAAATCCTTTTTTCCTTATAACGCGAGCATATACGACAAGTGACAGTTCATTCATTATATTTCAATTATTTTTCCATTTAAATAGCAATACCCGTAAATATCAAGTAAAATCAATAAAACTCATGTTTGAAACTGTATGCAGAGTATGTAATGATACAACAATCTTTTATTTAAAGCATATATTTTTTCAAAAACACTTTAGTATTGCGTATCTGCGTATGCAGTTTTTTACCACAATTTATTTTTTTATAAAAAGTGCAATTTTCAATAGGCAATAAAATACCAATGCATTTTTAAACTTTTTTACTGACTCTCGCGATTAGGTCGATTAAGCGTAGGCAAAAAAATGCAAAAACTATTAATTTTGTTTAATAATCAAAAATTATATTTCGAGATAGTTTGAATTTTTAAAATATTTAGAAAAATTTGCGTAATTACGCCCACATATGACAAATTTTTGTATCTCAATAACAGTAATAAAAATCTACACCAAATTTAGTATTCATAATATAACCCTAGAATTTAGTAAGCCAATTTTCAAATGAATTGCAAATTTTGAAAGAAAAAAATAAAAACAGGCGCCCATTTCAGTTATATTCGTGTATATACAAACTTTCTTTTTTGACATCTTTAAACAATTTGATTGAAGATATGAGATTCAGTCTACAAGTATATTCTCTTTTATCGGCAGTTTTCGAAAATACAAATGCAATTATTGAATATTAAGCGAGGGTATAAAAATCGGGTTCAACGGAATTTTATCTTTCTCACTTGCTTTTTAAGTATGTATGTTTATAGCACATTGATATTTTAAGCGAAATATTATGTAAATGTAAATGTAAAATTTCTTTTTTATTAATTCTCTTAGTTTTGATTTAATTTAAATAAATCATTTCAAATGCAGACAGAACAGAAAAAATTTGGAATGGTTAAATTCGGTGGTATTGCCAGCGAATGAAAATTGTTAAACACCATAAATTCTACTCTATATAATACGAGGTGTGTTCAAAAAGTAAGGTGACTTTATATTTGTATGAAAAAATATTTATTTCTTCATTCATTTACCAATTACTTGCAGCAGACTCTCCGTACGCCACCGTCAAAATATTATGCTAAGCTTAAAAAGCAGTTGATTCAATTTTTCATACAAAATTTGATGCAAATTCTTTGCATGTACGAGATGAGTTCAAAAAGTAAGGTGCCTTTTTGTTGCAAATCGCCGTCCTTTCATAGGTCTTTAAAGTTTTGGGAACAGGAAAAATTCGTAGAAGCCAAGTCCGGTGAATATGGTGGCTGGGGCATGATTGTCGTGTTGTTTTTGGACAAAAATCTTTATTTTTATAACAAATTTTTATACTAATAGAAAATCGCCGAGCACAACGAAACTGTGAACATATGTTCCGGACATGTGTACTAACACATCAACAATAAAAAATCGATAATCGAATGTACGTCGCCCCCGGAATTTGAAAAGTCACCTTACATTTCGCACACACCTCGTATATAATTCACGATTACATATTTTGCGAGCAGCTTCAGACTTGCACCGCAAGCTAGATTGGTATCAAAAATTGTAAATTGGTTTGTTAGGATGAGATATTTTAAATTTTCTTGACAAATGGGGAAATATTTTTAAAAACGTTGAAAATATGTGGATGACAAAGAAAGGGTTTAAGAATATCATTAATTTATTTTATTAAAATTGCCATCTATTATCAAAGTTAAATTAATCAAATACGAAAACAAACACATTCGAAAAACGACACTGAAGATGGCACAACGCCAAAACCGCTTTTTTTTTAAACCAAACTTGACAAGGGATGACGGAAAATCGTTGCCTGACCTTAATAAACTATATAATTTAGTCAGTATGTCGCTAAAGTTCACCAAATGGTGCCTGACGATCGTCGAATTAAAATAAGAGAGATAGCAGAGGTTATAAAAATGTCTAAAGAACGTGTTTGTCACATATTACGAATTACGGTTTGAAATGATTGACGATGCGCTTTACTCACTCGATCTATGTAGCCCTAAGCGACTTCTTTTTGTTCACTCATCTAAAAACTGCGCTCGGAGTACAGAGATTTTCGTCAAATAATAAAGTCATCACCTTCGTGAATCATTATTTTGCAGAGAGAGACGATGAGTACTATTTCGAAGGGTTAGAGCGACGGGAGCATCGCTGGGAGAATATTGAAAAATATTAAAGTCAGTTTGAGGTCAGGCTTCATTAACCTTTTAAAAATGTTGGTCCTCTGCCGAACAGATGTTAAGATGTAGTGTCTTCTTTAGTCAATGCTCAAAATTAGGTACTAGCAAATATAGTCACAATCACAATAACATACAAAATTAATCCCACGGAAACTTTTTCCAGGCCTCTTGTCTATTTTCCAAACCGAAAAGCTGTGTTTCATTAAATTTCAAAGACATTACCATCTGTCATTATTTTAATGTTTATTATAGCCAAAAGCTTAAAACTCACTTTTGTCGCGCAGCTGTCATTATTTGAACAGCCGTGCGCTTGAAAACTCATCAAAATAATAAACACCAAACACACCTTTGGCACGAGCCTCAAATGCTGTATTCTTAACAAGAAAAAAAAACCGACTTATCAGCTGGCGCAAACAGGCGCTGACTTAGAAGCCACGCGGGCGCCCATAGTATCGAATATCCTTTAGATTACGGCACAAAAAATATTAGATATAAATAAAAAATAAACTCAGCCACAACAGAAGGTTTTCAGCACCTTTTTTGCTATTCAAATTTTCTATAAAAAGTTAAGGAATACAAAAAACAAGGAAAGAAAACGAAATATAAAAACCAAACAACACATGCTACTTCGCCAGTAAAACTCCAGCCAAGGCATAGAAGAAAAGTGTGTGTGTGTGAGTGAATGATTTAATATAAAAAATGCAATTTATAAAAAATCTTGCTTATTTCCAAACACTTTCGTTGGCGCGCGCTGAATGCACATTCAATCTAGTAACGCCTCTCAAACCATTTCATAATCAAACAGAAAATGGGAAGTACAAAATGTAGATTATAAAAAACGGAAAGAAAGGAAGTGCAGCAACTTCGCAGATTTCATTATTTTTTTTTACGATCTCTGAATGTTGAATGAAAGTGAAAACTGGCGCGCGTGTGCTCTGCTTTTTTTATTTTCCTTCCGAAGCATCGTAGCTGCTGCAACGTTTGGAGCGCCACTCTAAGGATGTGAGGTTAATATAAAAAAACGTGAACAAAAAACCATGCGCACAGCATTCAAAGCCGCACAAAAAAAACCCTAAAAAGTGAAAGGGAGCACTCATTTCTAGCGCTGCCACCGCTATCGCTGCCATTGCCATTGCCAGAGTTCAAGGGTGCTACGCGATCTGCGCCGCAACATCCTCGATGTGTGCGTATCTCTGTCATCTTCGCCATCACCGCAGCGAACGATTTTATCGCGGAAGCAAAGTTTTTTGTAAGCACCCAATTTTTTTTTTCTTCTACACATCATCTAATCACTTTGGATTTACCTTGTCTTTGGAGTGCGGAACCGGCTGGCATCGGTCGCGTGCGAGGGTGCGCTCTAATTTTTTTGCGCATATGCATGAGTTTTTTATGCGACACATGGGTCCTACGCAGGGTCCATTCACTTCACAACCAATGAGTAGGGGTGATTTTTTGCCTGTCGTGCCGCGTTTTTTTGTATTTGTTTGTTCTGAAGATGCAATGAATTGGCATTGTGCTCTGAATTTGCTATGCCAGGCACACGCGAATTTGCGGTTATCCAACGCTTTGATTGCTACAAAGAAATTTTGCCGGCTGCTTTGCTAATCTTTCGATTGGGTCACTTTCCTTTCGCTTTTAAATATTTGCGGTCGTCTATCGGTGACGTTCTTGATTATTTTAATAGTATTTACTGCTGCCGGAAAGTGGTGCTAAGTCAACAAATACTTGGGATAAATATACTAGGCGTATTTCTTATTTTATTTGTTTCACTCATCACTGTTATATGGGACCGCAGGAAGCGGAAGATCTGCCCCGTTAATTAAATAAATTATCGTAGTTTTTGGAAAAAATTGTGGTTTACTCTCGGAGCAATAATAAAATGCATTAAGAAGACTTATGAAATTGTGGAGCGTAAATGAACAAAATAAAAAAGTGGAAAAATTTAATTATTTAGGGATTGGTTTTTGAACGAATTTTCGTCATCCCTTGTCAAGTTTGGTTTAAAGACAACCCGGTTTCGGCGTTGTGCCATCTTCAGTGTCATTTTTCGTTCTGCAAAACCTGGAAATCTGAAAAATTTGCATACGAAAATTTTAGTCCGAACTTTAACAAATATTGGGAATATATTTTAAATATTTTTGAGCTTTAAGGCCGATTGGTTTATTGGAAAATTATTAGGAAAAAACAACAATACTCAAAGCGGTAGAAGTTTTTTTATTTATTTATATCAGACTTATTTCTTCTTGGCTTCTGCGGGAGTCGAATATAATTGGGAATATAGTTTTATAGATAATTAATTTTCAGTAAAACATTTTAAATTTCACCCATTTTTATATGAGTTGCCTGCAAATTGATGGGAACGAATTGTTCAAATGAAATTCGTGAAATAAATAGCAATTTCTATCCATTTGAAACTTTCAAATTGTTAAACTAAAATTGAACCAGCTATGCAATTGTATCAAATATATCAATAATATCAAAACTTGTAAATTTTTTTTTAGTTTTCTACAATGTTTTATTCTTAGATTTATATATTTTATATTAAAGAATGAAAGAAATTTTAATTGAAAATTCTTAAAAACAAATAAAAGAATAATTTAAAATGTGCCACGGTCACTCCTTTATTTAAAAAAGGTAACAAAAAAGATACAAATAATTAGAGACCGATCTCGTTGCTCTCCTCGATATCGAAAGTTTTCGAGAAACTCGTTAAAAAAAATTATGCCGTCCCTTGAATGCCGAGACTTTTTCAGTCCAATGCATTTCGGGTTTAGGTCTCAACGGTCAACGGAAGGTGATCTGCTATATTTTTGTTCATTTATATTGTAAAGAGAATTACGCAGACCTTTTCTTGGATATCACCAAATCCTTTGACTTCGTGTAGCACCTACTTTTATTAGATGAATTGCAATGTGCCAGTTTTCGTGGTTTTTTTTGTACAATTGGTTCAAGTCCTACTAGATAGGAAGAACACAAAAATTAAAAGTCCGTGGAAGTTTAATTAACTCACTTTCAATCAATTTAGGAGTTCCGCAAGGGTC
This sequence comes from Philophylla caesio, assembly GCA_963971545.1. Classification (NCBI taxonomy): domain Eukaryota; kingdom Metazoa; phylum Arthropoda; class Insecta; order Diptera; family Tephritidae; genus Philophylla; species Philophylla caesio. The sequence continues at coordinate 218,736,251 of OZ020604.1, read as the reverse complement.
GATTTTAGGTCCAGTATTATTTTTAATTTATTTTCATCTCAAATCGTCCAGGCAGTTAGGGTTAGGTCTTTATTTTCCAATAAAATTTTTTTATAGTTTCAAAATCGAAATTCATGAGACACGTATTTTTTCTTTTTGCTTGATTTTGAGTTCTTTCGTTGTGGGGAATTTTTGAAAATGCATGCTTGGATGGCCAAGAAACCCGAAAAAAAACCGAAATTCTAAAAAGATGTGATCTTATATTAAAAAAATTTTGTTTAAATAAGCTGAGTTAATTAGAGAGCTAATAAGAAGAAAGTTGTCTCCTAAGTAATCAGACTAAGGACAGCCATGACCCAACAACGCCTAGCGTCGCTTTTGAAAGTAATTTATTTTGGAGTTGGATTTCTCAGGAATCATCAATGACTTTTCATCGAAGTTTGACATACTTTTTAGAGTCTACTTTAACTTGACTATGATTGGCTTGGGCGATATATAACCTACCTCTAAATCGCGTCGAAACACTTTTGAGTATATTCCCCTGATATGGATTCCGGATCATATTGATGTTGAAGACAAGTTATTGATTGTCAAGCTGCATTATCACCGAATATAAAGCAGTTGTCAATGCCACTGTTCAACTGTGCGCCACTCTTGTATAGCTGGGCCTTAAAACAGGTCAGCAAGCGCATGTCGGAAACTCTGGCTTTTGGTTGGCCAAGGGGCGTCGAGGTAACTTCACAAGCATGCAAGAGCACAATTCTCTTTTTTGATTTGCTTTCACAATTGGTATTTGCGCATTAAGCTTAAATATTGATACCAGTTTTATAATCACTTGGCGGCGCTTTCTCCATTAAGAAATGATTTAAAAAATATACATTTTAATTAATCGCTTCAAATTTCTTCGCTGAGTTGTGCTATTTGTCTTCTCTTGAAACAACAACACTTTTGTCATTTCGGACGTAGTGATGTACGAACTTTATGATATCGGAATTGAGTCAACATATATTTTGGCACATGTTCCCTAAACTTCCTTGTTGCATTGTATTCTAAAATAAATATGAAAAAAATTAATAAATATGAAAACATTCAGAATTAGAAAAGGTGGGCAGCTTCCGCTAACGCACCTTTCCTGGAGGAGTTGCTTTCATATTCATTTTCAGGAGCATATGTCACATCGACGACTAATCCATCAAAGCAACGATAACAGCTTGCCTATTCGAATTGGTCAATTGTCAAATTAATCCCATTCAGCCACCTATAAAACTAATTGCAAATACTCCGAATGCAAAGCAGCAAGAAAAAAATGGCATATGTGACCGCGCGAGTGTGGAAATATAAGCTGAAAATGAATGCACCGCTGACCATCAAATCAGGCACAAGAATGCACACGTGGGTGTACCTCCACCATCTACATACATACATACATACATACATACATACATATGTAATTGAGCATGCGCGGACACCAGCTGATAACTGTATACATACATACATACATATGTAGATACGCTCGCCATGCAAATGCACATGCTTGCGTTGGACTTTGGAAAAAAAACACACTAATACTACAAAACACAACAACAATAGGCAATGCAAAAAATGGTCAACACTCAATCAATGTGTCCCCGGCAGAAGTGAAAAGTACAGTAAACATTTAAGAATAGACGACATGAAGAGGCTAGCGCCTGGTCACACACCAGCGCGGGTGCGCGCGAAAGGTGTCTGCAGCGAGGAAGAAATGCAAATCGTATTATTAACGCAGTTGTTGACACATTTTCGCAAAATGCCCAACAGTCACGCACGCATACACACACACACATCCACACGCGCGTATGCAAACAAAAGACTTAAGAAAGAAACATGAAAAGAAAGCAGAGAGAGCAGAAACAAATGAATGAGCGTAACTGCCTGGCGGCCTGATGGCCTGTCTGTCTGTCTGTCTGTCTGTCTGCCTGGCATGGCGAAATGGTCATGGAAATGGGACGACAATGCGAGGAGTAGCTGTGGTCGCAGCGGTGTCGGCTACTAAGCAGTGGCCACGAATGGTGGCATGCAAGTCCAACGCGTGCAACACCATTTCATTGAATTCAAATTGAGCAGACGACCCTCCTCGTCCGCTGCCAATTTTATTCAGTCAATTCACGAATTCATCGAGCGCACATCAAATCCAACATTGACGATCTGCGCAAGCGTCGCTTGCACGCCGGCCGCATTATTGTGTGGACTTAGACTTTTTTTCTTTTAATTTAAATTTTTTTTTTTTTCAAATTGACATTATGATTCTCGCCAGGTATTTACGCTTCTAATAGCCTACAAACATACATATGTATGTATGTATGTGGTCAATATGTATACAAGTAACACATACATACAAACATATGCAGAATGTAGACTAGGCTTGTCAGAATACGCTCTGTTTGTCCCATTGAACCAAATTCGATGGCGGCGCAGTCCACTGCAATTATTGAGTGCAGCGTGTGGCCTGCAGCGTGCGGTGCTTGAACGGTGCGGAGCGGTTTGTTTGGGTGCAATTTTTATTTTTATTTTATTTTATTGGGACAACCTGCCAATGCTTAATGCAATGATTTAATAAATGGTTTTTTAATGGATTGAGTCCCTCGTGTGGGAAAGTGGGTTTCCGTTGGATTATAAAATAATAATTTAATAGGATGCGGATGTCTTGGCCTTAAAACAATGTACAGCTCAACCAAAGAAAACCGGCATATCTATCGAAATCAAACAACGTGAGCGATTTCTCTGCGCAATATTTATTTAATACATAACTTTATGTTCAGATGTTAGAAAGCGTTGTTATTTTTAATGATATTTTAAAATTAATATTGTCTGGTTTTTTTTAAATTTAATATTAGATACACTTAACTTAATCTCGGTATAATGCAGGGAGAGAGAATTTAAGGCCGCTTTGAAATGTAGCTATTTTGTAAGGAAATATTGCTTCTCTTATTTAGAAAACAAAAGCATGTTTTTTTGTTCTCTTGATAAAACTGTTTTCATAACTAAATAAAAGTAGATTTGCAAGCAATAAATTTATTGTTCTTTCACTGTAAAAACCAAATTTTTAATATAACTTGCAAAAAAAAATTATACCAAATAATTCTAATATATCAACGGTACTTTGAAGCCAGCTTTAAACCCAGAATTTTTCTTTAAATTTTGAATAAAAAAAATTAAATTTTGATGTCAACTATTAGAAATTTCTATAATTCTTGCGATTTTGTTATAAATTTTAGAGCTTTTATTTATATGACTTCGGATTATGGAATATTATTATTAATTTATAAGGCCAATAAAAATCTTAAAAATTTTTATCCTAGTGAATTTTAAATTAAAATTATCAGAAATAAAAAATTAATATCAATTTCAAGAAATATCATTTTGGAATATGCTCCTTTTTTTGTGGAAAACTGATATTGATACGTACTCAAGTCATATCAAAATCAGTATCCAATAGATTACTGTGGTCTGTAAAAAAGTGTATATATATCAATAAAAAAATAGGAGTATACCCAAAATATAACCACACCAAATATAGACAGAGTTAACAATTTTTTTTTATTCGAATTAAATAATTTTTCTATTAAATATTCATTATCTAACAACACCTATATGAATGAACGCGTGTGGCCTACAGCGTGCGATGCTTGAACGGTGCGGAGCGGTTTGTTTGGATGCAATTTTTAGTTTTATTTTAATTTTATTTTATTGGGACAACCTATGAACGAATATATCTGCATTTGAGAAATATGTCCCGCTAAGTATTTACAAAGTAGGTAAGTAAATGTTAAATGGCGATTTTCAGTGTTTATGTTATTAATTGTAATTAAAAGAACAATTCTATTCTCTCTTAATAATAGCTAACGATCGAATTTTCTTACTTTGCATTTCTCTAACTTTGTATTCGGCTGATGAAATCTTATTCTATAGCTGAGCAGCTTGGGATCTAGACGCTTAACAAACTTTCTTCTGTCACGACTCGACACAAAAGATTTGTATATATAAAAAACACCCGTGCGTTATGGGGATTGAGCCAATCGTGTCGGTTGGGCGGGAAAGTGGGTTTCCGTTGGGTTATAATATAATAATTCTATAGGATGTAGATGTTTTGGCCTTAAAACAATTTACAGCTCAACCAAAGAAAACCGGCATATCTATCGAAATCAAACTACGTGAGCGATTTATCTGCGCAATTTTTATTAAATACATAATTTTAAGTTAGACAGCGTTGTTATTTTTAATGATATTTCAAAATTAATATTGTCTGGTTTTTTTTTAATTTAATATTAAACACACTTAACTTAATCTCGGTATATTGCAGGGAGAGAGAATTTAAGGCCATTTTGAAATGTAGCTATTTTGTAAGGAAATATTGCTTCTTTTATTTAGAAAACAAAAGCATGTTTTTTTGTTCTCTTGATAAAACTGTTTTCATAACTAAATAAAAGTAGATTTGCATGCAATAAATGTATTGTTCTTTCACTGTAAAAACCCAATTTTTAATATACATATGTAATTTGCAAAAAAAAATTTGACCAAATAATTCTAATATATCAACGGTACTTTTAAGCCAGCTGTAAACCCAGAATTTTTCTTATAATTTTGAATAAAAAAAATTAAATTTTGATGACAACTATTAGAAATTTGTTTAATTTTTGCGATTTTGGTATAAATTTATAAGGCCAATCAAAATCGTAACAAATTTCGATCGTACTGAATTTTAAATTAAAATTATCAGAAATAAAAAATTAATATAAATTTCAAGAAACATCATTTTGGAATGTGCTCCTCTTTTTGTGGACAACTGATATTGATACGTACTCAAGTCATACCAAAATCAGTATCCAATAGATTACTGTGGTCTGTAAAAAAGTGTATATATATCAATAAAAAAATACGAGTATACCCAAAATATAACCACACCAAAAACATATAGACAGAGTTTTCAGAAACGTTTGCATCATCTTTGTGTGGGCTAACAAGTTGTCCGAATTATAAAGGTAAAATATCAAAAATGTCCGAAGTGTAGAGATGTTCGCTAAAGTGACTGACCGAATTGAAATGGGTATTCTTTGGTTTAAATACTGTCAAATTTTTTAGTAAGTGGGCTTACTTGGTTACTTGGTGCAGCTAATTAGTAGAATAAACTTTAAGAATAAAAAAAATATATTATAGAGACAGTTTTTAATTTTATTTATTGGTTATTAATAATAAAAACCATTAAACAATGAACAGAAAATAAGAAACAAATTAATTTAAAATCTCTGTGTTTTTCTAATTGTATATTTTTCATTGATTACGTCTCACACTTTGGTATGTAAATAACGCCTTGACTTTTAGGTAACATGACGAGATAAAATTAATTTAAATTTTAAATTAACAAATGATATGAATCTATTGTTCAAAGTTTTCTATTGACTCGTTATTATCAATTAAGTCTTTAGGACTTATCATTCACTTTTAGGGACTCCCAAAACATCTTTCTGTTGTATGGCATAACTTCTTAAAATACTACTTTTTTATCTAAGTATAACCCCGTTTTTTAATTCATATTATACAAGTTTTATCTATTAATTTTTTATTTCAAACATAAATATTTAAAATGTAGTTCAAAACAAATTTAAGGAATATTTTTAATAATTTTATAATAAATTTAATAATTTTATTTTAAATTTTAACTGATCACAAAAGTACATTGAATTGAAAATAAAATTATTAAATTTATTACGGGCAATGTTACCAATTAAACCAATGTCAACATTTAATGAACAAAAATACTAAATTGTGTTGATACAGAAAGAAAAACTTCACCTACTGCAGACTAATTATATATGGTCGATAATCTTATTTTCTACACGTTTTTATTAACGTAATTTATAAACAAATTCAAATGCGGCAAAATATGATATATGCGGCTTTCTTGGTTTTCAAAATTGTTTTAAGCGTTACTTTGTTTTAAATCAAACATACCTATTCACCCGACTCTATTAGAACGAAAAATGTTAAAAAATCCATTTGGAAAAATGTGTCCTTTACTGTGTTTTAAAATTCTTCTGAACTTATACACGTACAATTGTGTATGGTTCACATTTAATTGTGTGAATCAAAGCACATTGAACAGAATTCAGCAATAGATAATTTGAAAAAAATAAATAAAATATAATAAAATAAAATAAAAAGTTTTGTGTATTTTGTTTTTTTTTATATTCTTAAACTTTAAAAGTATTTGATCACCAATTGTACTGAAAGCATTCTTATCTAAATAAAACACAAAATTTGGCAATTCAAAATAAAAAAAATTAATTTGTTTGGTGCTTTGGCGTGTAACCAACAACATTAGTAAATAAATTTTCTTAGACCTTTTCCTTTACGTGCCCTTGTCGCAATGCAAATTTTATTTTGATTTGACAAATTTTAATTTTACTACTAACCAGTTTAAAATATTTTTTTCAATGTAGTGTTCTTAAATATCATTCTTTGTTTAATGCCTCTAACATATGTATACGAGTATTACATGACAAGCAGCAGAGTAAAAGATAAATTTTCCAATAGAATGAGGTTGTTCAAAAATATATAAATAAAGTCAATATGATGCACATACATACATATAGATGTACATATGTACGACTATAGTCATTTGACAATTTTATTCTTTTTTAATCTGTGCTTCGTAAACATTTTGTTCTTTTGCTGTAGCACTCCATTGAATGAATATTTTATAAAAGAAAAATATCATAAAAAAATTTGTGATTGCCGAAACCCGGGATTGAACCGGGGACCTTTAGATCTTCAGTCTAACGCTCTCCCAACTGAGCTATTTCGGCGCTTGTATTAAATGCGACCCATTGCGCTACACTCTTTACTCAATGGCGTTAGTTTATAACGAACACACCAACGTATGCACACACAAGTAAGTATACGTAAATATGTATATAGGTAGTATAGGTATTTGCGCTAATATGTATGTACGTGTGAAGGTTCTTGAATACATGCTAACGTTTTAAATTTTTTCCCCATTGCTTGATATGTACATTTTGAAAAGGTTTAAGGTTTTTGCTTTTGTTTTGAATTATTACATATGTACGTACATACAATACATACAGAATATTAAATCGTATGTACAAAAGCGCCTGCATATATTTAAATATACTACAGAGAAGATTATGATTGCTTAGAACTACCGTGTAGTACATAGCTACTTATACATATTGTAGTTTATGACATATTTGGGTAATCAGTTTTGTAGTTCATTCAAATTTTAAATAAAGTGCAATGCTCAAGTTGATTTCAAGTTTAATTTCTAATTCTTTGGTTAAACTTTTTTTTTATATAAAAATTAATTTACATATATCATGCCTTATGATTTTTGGTGACTTGAAATTAATACATTACGAGTATTATATGAATTCTGAAAAATCGATGAAAATTTTTTCAACTACTATATTTTTTGCATACTCGTACATGCAGTGGTACATTCAGAGTGAAAATGTGAAAATGCGCCTAATTTAAACACTTTGTTCATAAACGTAATTTCATTTTGCATTCCTAGTTCTTAAAAAAAATCTACGTTCAGATCTTTTTAGGTCATTTACAATATTTTTCTTTTCTAATTTTTTCCGTTAATTTTAGATACTTGAGTTGTTGCGTTTTTATTTCACAAACAATTTAATTCGTTCATAAGGCATATGAAAATAAATTCGCACCAGAAAATTTCCTAGTCAGATTTTTTCAACAAATTACCATTAAAAAGTCATTAACTGCTTTCAAATATTTTTGAGTTTTTAAACATTTTAACAATGGTTGAAACTTTGAATTGAGTTGTCTCTGTTATTCTGCGAATTAAATTTTATTGCAAATTTAACAGAAAAAGATTTAGCGAATAAAAACATTGGAGACATTGTAAAAATAGTAAACCCAATTTTTTTATTATAACGGGTGATCCGTTGGATGCTTTTTTTTTTGTATTAAATAAAAAACACAGAAAACTCATTTCGATCGTGAAACCTATATTATCGTGTGAAAGCACATAATTTTCCCTTTACTTTTTGAAAATAATCTCATTAAAATGTGCATAGAAAAGTGCACGAAAAAGATTTTTCACATTGATTTTGGTAACACAGCTGCACGTTGTTCCGGGCTGAGTCTTTCCATGATGAAATTGCAAACAATACTGAACAAAAATAACAAGGCAGTTTGACAGGAGTCACGCGTGATCTGTCAAACAATCCATATTGAAAAAAGAAACTATTGATGGATGACCCGTTACATATGTAGTAGATACATATAAGTACATATATTTTCCACTTTAGTAATTACATAAATGTTACTCGAGCCGGAAATTACAGAGTAGGTTCACCTCAATTGAAGCCTTTTATGAAATCAGAACTTATGGCAATACCTTTCTTATTACACAACCCCATAATTTTTCATTTCATCTAAGACTGATGACCCTTATGCAGCCCTTTTTAGGAGAAATCGTGTAGTAATCATTTTTGCTACTTAAGCCCTGTCTCTGTTCATCTATTTTCGATAGGTTTTGCGCTTATTACTTAACATTTTATGCGCTGATTATATGCACTGATAACGATGAAACAATGTTTATATTTTACAGTATAGTGTACGACGGAGTAGTTATAATAATAGTCATGTCATGATTGTCATAGCCGTGGGAGTAGGGCGGTGTGTGACGGAATTTCATAAAATTAAAAACATAAAAAAATTTAGATAGCCTTATTCAGCAGCCTATCATTATGCCTTTAACATAAGTTATTGTTTTGCTATTTTCGAAATGATGCGCAGCGATATTTGTTGGATAAACGATAAAATTTTTGAAAGAGGTTGGAATTATAATATTATACAGATAAATGTTATGAGAAGCTTTGTCAATGCAGAAATTCACTCGGAGACTTTCCATTGCCTGCTAAGCGGCTACCGCAAAAATAAAACTACTTTTTCTATAAAAGCTTCGAACCTGGGACCTCAACAGCATACCGAGTTGAAGAATGCACCGCGGGTTTCTGCATACTTGGGTATTTATAAAATTGTTTTTCTCATCACTTTTCCTTACCCCAAAAAGAAAAGCTATCCCAATTGTAACTGGGCCAATTTTAAGCATGAAAATGACATCGCAAATTATTGTAAAAATAAATCAATAAATTTGCGAACAAAGTACAAATAATGCAATAAATGCTATAAAACCTACCGCCCCTACCCCCCTTGACTCCTTGCTGTACTCAGCTCCAGGGCGCTAACACTTACACAAATTTTACAAATAATATTTGTCGGAAAAAAAAGTTCTACACAAATGAAAACAGCAACAACAGAAGCAACTAAATTGCCCCTATAACTACAATTACAAAACTTACAAGTCTGCATGTGAGCAACAAGACTAATAACAAGCAAGCTGAACGATAACAACTTAAATAATCACTAGCAACAACAAAAGCAAATTCAACGAGAGCAGCAACAGAAAAGTAATGAGGTAAAAGGGAGCTACTGCAGTCAACAAGCAGAAGACGAAGAAAAATAAGAAGAAGAAGAATATCGCCTACAAGAGAGCAACACCCAAACCTGATGTGCAGCGAGACACTTGGAAGCGAATAAAAACTTACAACTCCTCGACGGATGCACCACGGCCATGGATCGCGGCCCATAAGCGACGGTTGTTGTTCAACGTTGTTGTAAAATAATCGCAGCCAATATGTGCTTAGCATTGAGTTACATACAACAAATTATAAGTTGTTGTTGTTGCTGTTTGTTTTGTTTTTGTTGTTGTTTGTGCTGTCGCTGCTTATCAATGCATCTGAGGTGCTAGTGCCAGCAGCGCCTTTGATTCATATGTACGAGTACATATTTATTTATTTATTTACATTAAGCGCTCGCACAAGCCTCTAAGTACATACATACATACATACATACATACATATGTACATATGCATTTACCATAGATGTTGCCATATGTGCATTGTGGTCGAAGTACTCGTGCAAACCGACTCAAACCCAGCACAATTCCACACACAAAACTCTAGTCATTGCTTTTGCTATCTATCGTCAGTGCTATTGCTCTTCTGCCTATATTGACTTTTTTCACTATTTCTAATGTTGCTGCTGCGGCTGCTGCTGCGCGGCTGTTGCTACTTCCCCGAGCTTGGCGGTCATTGCCCCGCCGTGACGTCATCGGTTCAATGGCAAAATGTGACCCAGATTGTCTGTGGCTGCAGAACTGCCGCCTCGCGACGATCACACCTTAGCTCGAACCAGCTCCAGTCGAGTGATTGGGACTGGCGCGCAACCCAGCCCGCCCGCTCGTCAATCACAAGCGCACACACACACATACACCAATCTATAGAAGCGAATGAAGAGTCTGATCTTCCGCAGAGCGCCATTTATGGGCCCATCTCTTCAGTGTGATTTATTTACAAGATCTTTCGGTGTGTTGGAGCATTTCCGCGTCGGCAGTGTTTACTTTTAGAACTTGCTGCAACAAGCCAAAGAGAGCGCGTAGGCAGCCCCACCATCACCAACACCACCAGCGTCAAGGCTCCCTACAACCCATTCCATACTTGTGCGCCCATTCCGCGTGTTGAAAGTGAGCATAGCGCACTTAAGCTCGTTGTTGTTGTTCGTGTTGCATTACCGCGACAGAGAGAGAGAGAGTAGTGAGCATATTAAGTGCGATCGTGTGCTATGTTCGTGATCTCTGATCACTTGGTTGGTTCGTGGGAATGTTGGTCGCGCTTCAACACCAACACAGAGCCAACTTAGCTGTCAGCAGTGTCCGATCAGCAACGATACCCAAACGTTTTTATGACTTTGCAAATGCTGGCTATAATTAAGAGCATTTATTGCCGCCAAATGCGATGAGTTTCAGTTTTCAACTCTTCCATTTTTCAGTTTCAAACGATTTGTTTACAAACAGTCGGCACTCTCAATCACATCTATGGAGAATATATGTACATACATACATATGTATGTAGCTATAATTGATGAAGATTTTGCTCTCTCTGCGCATTCAATGCGCTGATTATGAAAATGTAATGAATCGTTTAATTTCCGACAGAATTCGTAGTATTTGCGAGAATCATTTACAATTAGATTTCAATTGGGGCAAATTGGCATTTTTAAATAATTTGAGTAAGCAGGCCTTGATTTAACGTCTGACTAGTATGTCAATAAATGGTTAAAATCTGTAAAATTGCATTTAAGGTGACTTATTTTCTTTGTTTGATATATGTAAGTAGGTAGATATAATATTGCCAAAAATTATTAAGCAGAAAAATGAGCGCGGAGGTATTTGATACTAATCGGAGATACAAGGTATTGATGATGATGACCACAGTTTGAGTCTAAAAGCATAATTCTATGACATCACAGTCGATTCAGCTATGATTTTTTTTCAAACACAGCACCATGCTTTGAATGCACCATGTAAATAAATATGAAGTCGGATTGTGACGTCAACCAGTCAAGATTTTAACCTCAAACTGTGGCCTTATTCCAAAGCTTAACAACGACGTCTCATTCACCCAAATGATACAAGAAGTGTAAACGTTTTAAAAAAAATTTAATTCGAGGTTTTTCTCGCGCAATAAAAGAAAATTTTTCCCTTCATAGAATGCTCTCGGAGTTAACAAATATTTAAAGACAATTGATACGGTCTAATTTATATTAAATGTTTAACAAATTGTCTCTGTTTTATTTTTCTCGCAGTTTGTTCTAAGTAACGTGTTCTTCTATCATGCAAAATTTTGTTGAAAATGAAAAACATTCGCTCACGCTGACGAGGTCGAAATTAATAGCCTTTACTTAGCAAATCACCTAAGAATCATATATTTTGTAATAGTTTTTAAAAAGTAATTCGATATACAACTTTAGTAAATTACTGATTTGTCTTGACAAATAAGCATTTATCGTAATTTCTGCCATACGTGGCCTTTAATTAGCAAATCACCTAAGAATCATATTTTTTGTAATAGTTTTGAAAAAGTAATTCGATATACAACTTTAGTAAATTACTGATTTGTCTTTACAAATAAGCATTTAACGTCATTTCTGCCATATGTGGCAATATAAATTCTTCAAAAGATTGAGTAAACTCTTACAATTTATTGCTTTAGGGTGCTCACACTTTCTTATAAAAATGCATTTTTGTCAGAAAAAAGAAAAATTGCAAATATTTAAAGAAAATTGTAAAGCAGATTTTCTACTTAAAATGAATGAAAGTTTTCTCTCTTCCTTCACACAATTTTTTTTTAATATTCCCGTCAATATCTGGGGTCCCGCGGGTTCCGATATCTCGCGCCTATCTCTAATGCTTATACACCAACAACACTGATGAGTTTTATTTTTTCAATAAAAAATCGTTATTAGTCAGTCAGTCAGCGATTTTATAAAAAGAACCTTTTTTTTGTAAATATCTCAAGAGCATACATTCGAGAACAAAAAATAATGAGCGAAAATATAGTAATTTTAGTAACCTTTCATTTGATATATTATATGTTTTTTTAACAAGATATACGGATGTTATAGATTTTAGATATTTTAATGAGAATATTTTATTGAAAGCAATTATCTGACGATATCTCGAAAACTTCACGTAGGAAAAAGTAAATATTATTATTTATTGTATTACCAATTCACGCTTCACTAACGATATCTCGAAACCGAAAAACTTTTTTCTCAAACTTTCGACCTGTGTGCTTTCCAAATGCCATGATGCCGGGTCATTTGCATGTAACCGTGAGAATTCTTATTTGTTCGAATGACACAAAAAAGTCATTAATGTTCATACATATGTATATGGACTTATTGAGTATGTCAAAGAAAGGGTTTACGGCCTCTATTTTCTGATTTTGAGGGTTATTTAAAATTTTTGAGTAGGTATGCAATTTTTCGGCTAGACAAAACTTAGCACTTGAGCCATGTCCTGTATCAATTGCACACACAGTTATCTATGTATTTTATCGAGCCACCAGAGTATTTCACAGTACCACAGTTGAAAATTGATTATCGATACACTGACGCACACATATATGTAAATAAATTGTTATTTCGCACGAATAAATGATGTAATCTTTAATTATTTGCGTATATACCAGAGCAGTTTGATAAGTCAATGACTTTTTGAATTACACGCGCAGAAATTACTGCCCTTAACCACAATATATTAGTAATACTCGTAGACTACTTTCATATTTTGAGCAAGCTGATGCATTTAGTTTATGACTGACAGCCATTCAAAGCTGATAACCTCTGGACTTTTAACAAAAATGGAAAAAATTGTATCTCGTTTGTTGATTGAGCATTATTTTTTGCATAAAAAACCATCACCGAAATCAAGAAAAGCCTTGATAAATACCATAGGAACACTGCAGCATCGATTTCAATGGTTAGAAATGGTTTACTGAGTTCCGTTGGGGTCGTATCAGCACTAGTGACGCCGAACGTTCGGGTCGTCAAAAAAAGATCTCGACATAAGAAAACGGCGATAAAATTCCTTGGAATGATATTGGATGACAGGCGAATGAAAGTGAGTAAGATGGCTGAGGCTGTAAGCATCTCCACTGAGTAAGTACATAACATTTTACATGAATATTTGGATATGAAAAAGCTACTCACGTGATGGATGCCGCGATTGGTCACACCCGACCATAAGCGCAGCAGTGTGACCATATTCTCCGATTAAGCGCCATGCGACTATTTCCTATTTCCAAACCTGAAGAAATAAATGGCTGCATGGTAAGAGGTTTTAGGTCAAATGAAGAGGACACCACAGAAATAAACACCTAATTTGAGAGTCTTAAGAAAAGTTGTAATTTGGATCGAATAAAAATATTGTATAGAATTAAAAGGAGGTTATGTTGAGAAATAAAAAAACTTCTTTATTTAAAAAAAAAATATTTTATTCAAAAAGTCACCGACTTATCGAACCACCCTCGTATGTAACTGCATGTGTACACAATGAAATGCATAGTTATAAAAATGTATTCACATACATGAACCGGAATACTTGTTTGTAACTCCAATTACTGCAAATCACGGAAGTTGCATTCGTAAACAGTTATTTAATATTATTAAGGGCCCGTTTATTATTTAATACTTGACAATTAGCTGAGCAGTTCGATCATTACACCGATCAACACGATTTTTGGGTTAAATTTTAGTTTCTGCTACGCCAAAAATAAGAAAAAAAATATTTTTTTATCAAAGTTTGCATCTGTAGCAACAAGAGCACATTTTAAATCAATGTAAATGTAAATGTGGAGCAATGAAAATCAGATAAAAGCAAAGAAAAATTCAAGTTTTATTTTCAATGTCAGAATTTAAGCAAAAGCTTAAAAAAATTTTTTTTTTACCAGTGTTATTATATTAATTAAAAATAGTTTAAATAAGGCTATCTATTCAAATATATTCACTAAATTTGTTTTAATTGTAAGCCATTATTCGTATGTAAGTAGCGCTATTCCTGCCGCACCACATATCTACATACATATGTACATGTACTTGAGTGTATGTATGTATGAATGTATGTATAAATGCATTTTATAATCCAAAATAATAATAATGAGTTTGCCAGTTTTTCTTTCGCTTGTTTTTATTGGCATTTTGCAAAGCGCGTTTCGTTCGTTCGTAGTTCTTCCTTGTTGTTTCATAATGACCACAAACAAAAATTCATTCATAAATATTTCAGCGCTGGTCGCTGTTTAGTGCCGCTTGACTGTGTTGGCCATTTGAAATGTTTTGTTTTTTTTATGTTTTTACAGTTTTTGCTTCTATCTACCAACTACTTACCTTTTGGGTATTCACATATTGAAGCTGATCTACTCGCATTGCAATGCAATTCGCAATATTCGCGTTCGCAATTCGTGCTCGCTTGGAGTAGTAGATTTTGCGTTTGTGATTTAACTTTGTCTCTACTCGTATGCATCGTATGGATTAACTGCCTGACTCATGCAATGAATGCCACTATGTTGCGTGTAATATCTTAACTCATTTCAAGCTATCTATCTATGTATGTATGTATGTATGTATGCATGAAGCTGCTATTGCCACATGTTGTGCACTATATATTAATAACTAAATATACTCGTACTAGGCAGCGCACGCATCGACACACACATACACACATGCGCGAATTCTCGCTTAATAGCCCCAATCGAGGGGTGATCAAAAAGTGCGCTTCAAAGGTGAAGTAGAAGAGCAGAAGTGAACCAGTTATTGGATCAACTTTCCATAAAGCTTTAAAAATGTTTTAACCATATTTTTATTCTTGAATTATAGAAATTAAAAAAAGTTTGAAAACATCACGAACCGCATATACATAACGTTAATTATTGTAATATCAACTCAAATAATCATAACAGATAAAAAATGCTTTGCGCAATCTTCAGCGCCATTGATTTTTATTTTTTGAGATTAATTTAAAAAAAAACTCAAGTTTAATATTTATTTTTTGAGTTATAGGTATTTACTTCTTAAGAAATTTAAGTTTCACTCTTTACTCGAAAAATTATAGTTATTTTTTTATTTTATTTTATTGCTCAGAAAATTAAACCACTTTTCCTTAATTGAGTACTAACATTAAATTTTTTTTAAATAATTTTTTAATCAGTAATTTCGTTGAAAGTTTTAAGTGCTTTAAAAAATTCCTGATATGGCAAGTAAAACTAGAGTTAGCCCTTAGTTTTGTGAGTATATTGAATTATATTTTTTTTTTGCTTTAATTTATTTAATCTTCTTTACAATTGTAAAATTACTACGCCAAATTTTGTTTAGCAACAATAATAAACCAGTTACAATTAAAAATTCAGTTATATTTTTATACAACAATACTTAGTGAAGTTTAAAATTTTTATTTTGCCAAAATTAAAACACTAGTCGGAATTGCAAATCAACTGTTTATAAAATAAAATTGGATATTAATGGATCGATATTTGCTTGTGAAACTAAACTTTTGGCTTGACAACACTTGGCTCAAGCAAATAAAATAAAAACTAAATCTAAATCATACAAAAATGCTCGCTCATTGCAAAGTATGCCTTAAGGATTTGGTGAATATGGCCAATTTTTTCTACGAACATTTGTAGTACGTCAGTTATTTTAGATCACCGCTCTTCTATGGGTTTAATCGTAGCCGTCGAAGATTTTTCGATCTCCCCCTTGCAATGGCTATGACATAGCGAGAGGAGGAAGTCAGTTATCCAGTTAGTGAGCCAATCAGCTGAAGTGTTTTCCGTCAATCTCGTCATAAGTATAAAATCTACTTATCGCTTTGGAATGTAATTTAATATTGGCTATTTTCATGTGATACACATCTCACCAACAAAACATAAAGCATATAAACAAGTACATACGTGCTTTTATTAGATATCATATTCATATGATTTAAAATTTCAAGGAAAACGTCTTTAAAATGTTTAATTGTGTATTCATCACTTGCTATAACTAAGTGCAATTATACATTTTATTTTTCTAATGTAAAATTGTAAACTGTTGCTAAATGTTCTAAATAATAAGAATAAACATTAACACTTAACATGTTTCTGTTTTTATTGGATTTTAACGTGAATAAACCACGCTTTACGATAAGAATAGAGCACAAAAAAGGAAGCAAATGTAACTTTTAAGAATAGTTCTAGTAGGAGATGGCGAAATATTAATTTCAACACTATAAAAACGACTCCCACTCATGTTTCGATTTTAACTAACTGACTATGGCATGGTTTTTTATATTTCTAAACAATTATAATTTACTAAGTTGTGGGGATTATATCGAGATTAGTTTAGGTTTTAAAAAATAATGTAATCAAAATTCTGTGTTATAATATAATATAAACAATGTTATAGAGGATATGTCCTCACTTTGAATAAGTGTGCAATTTTGTAATCGAGTATTTTGGAAAGCAGAATTTTCAAATAGCAGAATTTTAAAAAGCAGAATTTTCAAAAAGCAGAATTTTGAAAACCAGAATTTTGTTAAGCAGAATTTCGTGTTTCGAATTTTGTGCCAACAGAATTTCGGTGCCAACCCGTTCCAGATTAATGAGTTAATTCGAAGTAAATTTTGGAATTAAGTGCTTCTAGTCCGGATAAAGTTTTAGTTAATTCTCAAAATTAAAGAGCTTAAATGAAATTTTCGTTGACAAGTTATCCAGATGAAATAAAAATATGAATGCTGATTAAAAAAAAAAAAACATATTCGCATTTAAAATTTGATTAACACAAATGGAGGGCGGCAATTCAAAACGCGCACGCGCTTTAAAAATAATTTCAAAAACATTTTTTCTTTGTTGGTCGCTTTTTACCAGTATATGGTTTCTTATTATTCTTTTATAATTTTTTTTTACTTTTATATTTGTTAATCACACGATAGTGATCAAACAAACAGACAAACAAATATATTAGGAGATTCACAAGTTAAAAAATTATAAAACTTTTAAGTTTAGTGCATTGCACAAAAAAATAAAATGAAAAGGCTAACTTTAAATTTTTGAAATTTAATGATTCTTGGTATTACGGCACACTGTGAATGCTTACTGAATTCACAATGCTGCCGTCTGTCAGCATTAAATTTTAAACGGTTCAATTTCGTACGTCGTTCGCATTATCGTCACCGTCTGTCAATGCCTTTAATCTTTTTCTGTGTATACCAGCAATTCGAGGTTATGCAAATTCCAGCTTTTTTAATATCATATATGGGTACGATTTATGTATGTATGTATATATAAAAATGGTTGAATGATAACCAGGCCATATTGTTTTGAAAATCATTGAGAAAACTGTGTCAAATTCAATTCTGACCTTCCATATTTAAATAATATGTATATATTTTTTTTAAGAAGGCTGCTATAATTCTGTTCAAAACAAACCAACAAAAATAAAAAAAAACATCGAAAATTTCTGCTGTTTCTGTTCTTGTTCTTTTTCTGCACTTCGCGAACCCGACACGCCTCCAATCAATGCTAGGTTGTATGTACTTTATGTATGTATGTATGTATGTATGTATGTGTATATACCAAGTGGACTCTCTCATGCTCATCTTCCGTAAAATGTGTCCCATGGAAAATATCGCTTGAATACCATAATTAAATTAATGTTCAATTATGTACGTGCGGTCATAATAATCAAATAACATGAAAACTTAATGTCTTCACATGATTTTTAATTAAATCAACACTGCATGGCTGCTTTACTAAGTAATAGCACGCTGCTCCGTTCGCCGCATCGCCGAATGGCCACATTCACAAATACAGGCACACTCATACTCGCATGCACATGTGTGTGTGTGTGTGTACGTGAATATTTGCTACACTTGTGTGTACAACAAAAGTTTTGTGTGGCAACACGCGGTGGAATTGATCAAGAACTGCCCGCCGACATGTATTATTCCTCAAAAAATAACCGGCGGCCATACACTCGCACGTAGGCCCTTTGCGGACTTACTTACAACCGTGAAATTCACCAGCCGAACTTTTGGCGTTTGCTTGTGCAGAGCATTGCTGGTATGATGGGTCATCAGGCAGTCGCAACTTGTTACATGAAAATCACTTGAGCGGCCGAACAGCGACAGCACCAACAGTTGCAGTCAATAGTGCTCATAGCTGGATGGTGAATCCCAGGATTGGGGAGGGTAGTCGGAAATTTTCGTGTGTGTTTTTTCTTGCCTGTCTTCGCTTTTTTTTTTGCTGTTGCTGCAGCTTAAGAACTGGAAGAATGGCTTCGCTTACTAACTTAAATACTTACATGCTCATACGCCCTTTGCAGCAGTGCAGCAACAAGTCGGCAAAGTGAAGAAGTGAAAAGCAGTGCCCAACAACAGCAGTAGCTCTCTACCTTTCGCAGCCTGCTTGCTTGTTCATTACAAGGGCTTATTTCATTTTTTTTTCTTTATACATATTTACTGATTTACTTGCATTCAAAAATCTCTAAAAAGAAAAAATGTCCATTGCAGCGCTGATTGCGACCTCTTCGAGCTGTCAACTTGCCAATGCGAGGGGCGAGGGCGGCCGGCATTTTTGGTTTGTGCGAAATCCCAAACCAAAATGGTATCCAACAAAGCGGAAAGCGTCGCTGGCGTGGCACCACAACGGCACTGAAGTACCGATACTCGTACTCACTTACATTCCAACTTCAATGTCTTTTCGGCTCGTTTACAAGAATGGAGTTTTTGGCTTTTCTCTTTGCCGCCAAACTTTTCGTTTTGTATTTGACTGTGGGCTGTTCGTTTTTTGGAAGGTGAATGGCCGCGCTAATACCGACACATGCACTGGCTGCAGCAATGCTGCTACTTTGCTGGGCAAAGTCGCCACTATCGCCAACAGTCAGTGGCAACGTCATTGTGGTGTGGTGTCTTTTACGACAAAGTCATAGTTGGCCGGCCCGTCGACCACCGACCACCGGCCACCGACCACCGACCGCCGGCCAGCAGCAAACTTAACAACCGTCGCAACTGTTATATGTACGCATATGGCTTTTGGTCGACAGTCGCACTGATACCGAAAATTAAAAAAGACAGCAAAGTGATGGTATACTCGTATGTATGTATGTAGTTCCTCCTGCCCAACCACCCCCTCCGTCAAGCCGTAACAAACGCAGCTTGTGCATTCTTCGTTCGTAGCTTCAGTTACGCATGCGCTCCGGACGTTGTAAAGCGCTTGAAATTTCAGTATTGTTTGCCATTGTTTGCTGCTCTCGACTGCCTTGGTCACATAATAATAATTTTTGCGTGAATTTATGTGATTGGATGTTATCAGCGAGATCAAACTGGGCGCTGATAGTTTTTTGTTCTTTAGTTTTGTTAAAATGATTTGGGCTGATGTTCTTAAGCTTCGATGATTATTTTAAATGTAATGAATACTCAAAATTGCAACGTAGCCTTACATTTTAGACTTGCCAATGTTGTTCTCTCGACGCTTTGACTGTGAATATGACGAGGGGAGGGAGGGGAAGATTTCTTTAGTTTCTCAGTTTGACTTTGAGATTTTTGAAGCAAAGATATACAAAATATATCTCAACAAGACATACTCGTCATGATGCTTTGGTGTTGGTATATCGTGAGTTTAGCTGCACATATCCCAATCTCGGCTGTAGCTGAGGATGTCGCAAAGGTTATAGAAAAAAAATTTGGTGAAAGACTTGGAGGTATTTCCATTACAAAGTGCAAGCAATGCAAAATCCATCTTCTAGTTAGGGTTGCGATCTTTCGATTTCAATATTTAAATTGGAATTAAACGATATCGAAAAAGTTTTATAATAAAATGCAAGTTTCATATGTCTAGCGATTATTATTGTTTTTTGACTGCTTTTTTACTAACGCTCCACAGTGTTGCGAAACCGGAATTTTTTGGAAATCATATTGCCTAAACTGTAATTTTAATTGTATCGATGAGAAACTTCTACAGATTGGTCAGAATGAAATCCCAAACAGAATGAGTGAAAAAAAATTTACACCGAAAAAAATTGTTGGGTCAAATTTTCAACAAAAGTAAAAAAAAAAAGTTGTTCGAAAAATTTACAAAAAAAAATTATTTTAATTCTTCTTTTATTTCTGATAAATACCCTATGATTAGTTTTTTAAATAAAGTATAGGGTGGTCCGAACAAGAATTATAAACGTCAAATTTTCATGATTTTTCGATATTTGTTGAAAAACTCTGAAATTTTATATAAAACCAAAATCTATTTCATTTCTTATTTGAAAGGTGGCAATAAAAGCTTTAACTGGATACCGGTTTAAAGCCAATAGCTTCAGTTTTAAGAGAGTTATGCTCATTTTTGTGGAGTGCTAGAATAGATGTAGAATAAAAAAAAAATTTGAAGATACTATTTTATAACACAGGCATATTTTATTGCATTCTACAGAAAACTTACAAATTATCAGTCATATGTAACATCACCAATAAGTTCATTGCTTCCTCTGATAATTCCAAGTGTTTCTTCCGCTTCAGTATTCTCCTACTTGTGATTGCGGGATCAGAATTGGCGAGCAGATAATGTAATATGTCTTCACAGTTGTCTTTTCTTGATGTTTTCCTCGCATGGTAAAGCCTTGTGTTTCTGAAGTCCTTGTTTCCTGCTTCCAATGCTTCTTCTGATAGTTGGCCAATGGGGACCAAAAATGAACGAATTATTTCAGCTCCATGAATAAGAACCTTGTGGACAGTTGGTGGCATATAATGCCACGAATATTTCTTTACATAGAGACCAGCAGTTTCTTTTCCGTACTTAGAGAATTTATCGCAGTCTATCTTATATCCAGAAGTTATAGCTTGAAGAATACTAGAAAACCTTCTTATAAGTTCGGTATCTACTCCTGTGGCCAGAGCGGTTTCCTCAGGATCACTAAAGAATTTCCTTGCTGTGTTACCGTCATTAGTTGTTCCACTTCCTTGTTTCACAACATCAACAGTTATTTGAAGCTGATCTTTCAGATTTTGTTGAACTTCCTTTTTTTTTTTGATCTCTCATAATTTGTTTCGTATAGCGCAAACGCGCAAATTTTTGTATGCAATAAATTACAAAAGAGCTTAAGTAAAAAAATTATCAAAATTAACGGCACCTTTTAGCCATTTAAGACCTGCAGTTTATTTTATTAAACTTGAAAGGGCAACGAAACTCCATACTAACGAAAGTTAAACAATTTAAAAAAAATGTATGTTTAAATAAATTAATTAAATTATCATACATTTTGTATAAAATTTTAAGTATCGTTTTTTTTAGAAAATTATTTGTTCTTCAATTGATAAATATTGAATTGCAAATGACCATTATTGGTGGCGTTATACGTATACTATTTATAATTTTAATAATATTTATTAATTACAAAATTTAATCAAGAAAATAAATACGATTTTCTAGGTTGACTTGCTTATCGGCTGATGACAATTCAGATACTTGAGACCAATTATTGCCAACTCGTCTAAAATTGTGACTTGTCTATTAGAGACTAATACGGCTTACTGAATTCAGACATTAAACTACATTTTATTTTCAAAAGATTTCTTTCATAGAAATAAATGCATTTATTTACATGTATGTACATTGAGCAAGTTTTTTCTTACTTAGAACAAGCACCGATTGCCCGATTTTTCTTGATTTAAAAATTAGGAACCGGTTTTTTTCAAAATACTAATTTACGAATAATTCGAAAACCGATTTTACAAAAAAGGTCGAATAACCGAACTCCCTCAATCGTGTGCACGTGCTTTCAAACATACATAATACTCGTACTACTTACTGGCCGCTGTGATCGAGTGTGTAGTGGTGCGTGCTATAACTCAATATGCCGCTGAGTTCGGGGTTCGAATTTCAACCCGGGCAAGTAAAATCTTAGTTATAGAAAAAGTTTTTTTCTAATAGCGGTCGACCCTCGGAAGGCGATGGCAAACCTCCGAGGATATTTATACCAGCATTTCAAAATTACAAAAAATTACACACCACAAATGGTAGGAGAAGCTCGCCCAAACACTGAGGTACATGCACATAGTGTAAGCGCCAAGTTACTATTATTATTTAAATACTTTTCTCGAAACATACATATATCAAGTTGTAAGTGATGTTAAGCAGAAAAATGCTCTCAAAATTTTTAACAAATATATTTAAGTTTCCCCGACGCCGTTCCGAGTTGTTTTCATTATTATATACGATGCTCGCATATTCTATATAAAGAAAAGTTTCAAAGGAGCGTTAATAGAAACAAATTCAAAGAACAACTATTATTTTTAGCGACTTAGGCGAAACAACAGCGTTATTAAATAATATTCTAAGAACTACAAAAAAATACATTCATATTTGATACAAATTGTATAAATTTGTGAATTGTAGTTTTTATTGAAAAATATTTAAAATTAAATAAATGAAAAACAACGCAAAAGCATTGGTGAAAAAGCATTGCTCCTTTTCAAGTGAATGGGAGTGTATATACAACTTATGTAGGATTGCGATTGACAGTGTATCGTTTCACTACGACTGCCTCTTTAGAATATCTATGTGAATAGATCTACATACATATTTGTTTGTACATTTAATCCATATATGTATATATTTGAATGTATGTATACATAATGAGTACACATCTAAGAGATGGCTGATAATATCGCTTCCGAAATATGACAATTTATCCTTTGTAGTGAAATTCGAAAGAAGTTCTGATACTCTGACCATTCGAGTTTATATAAATTGACTATCGAATCGAACTGCAAAGTAAGGTTCTTGTCTCTTAGTAATCACTATTAATATCCAAATTAAAGAAAAAAAGTTTGCGTATTTTGGTGAAGATATAAAACATTTTGTTAAGTTCTGAAAGCTTAACATACGAGTACATATGGCTAGAATTTAAATTGAATTTGTAAAGCAACAATTCATGATATAAAGTTACTCTTTTTGACGTGGTGCTAAATATTAATAGCTCTTCTTCCAACTGCAAGTGCTGAAGTACACACATGAGATATAATGGATATAAATCCCGGGATCGTGGGCTACGAAAACCCCATAATTATTTGTTAAAAATCTCTGTATTTTCAAGATTTATTAGGTCAGTTACAATTGTCGTGAAAATATTACTGCATTATCGTCTTCCAATTGTTTACATTATTAATAGAAAAATCATCTAAACCGAAATAAAAACAAAATAATGCGTGATATAAATGTGAATTTTGAAAAGTTAAAATTAAAACTGTCTAATTTTTTTATAAAACACACTAAAAACTAAAAAATTTAATATTTTTATAATATAAAATAATTTATTAATATTACAACCAGAAATGCAGTGGTGTGGTCACCCTTGAAAATCGTGCTTCGTTTGCGACTTATTTATTTATGTACATCCATACCTCTAACTGAACTAATTAAATCAAATTATTATTTTTACTGGTAAAATGTGGTTCGTTTTATAACGGAAATTATATTAATATAAATTTCAAAGTTTGCACAATAAAACGAAAAAAAAAAAATAAAAGTTTTGAGTAAGTAGTTTTATAGCATAAACAAATTAACATATAAGATTTTATCTCGCTTATGTATTAATAAATACGTGCAAAGTTATCAATAAATTGTCTCTCGTTTTACATTTTTAATAAAAAGTTATATGTAAATTGTAATTATTATACCTTTCATGGAAATTGTATATTCAGTTTGGTCCGATGTTTGTAAGTACCAGAACGATATAATCAGGGTGATGAGCTGAGTCGATTTAGCTATGTCCGTTTGTCTGGCTGTCTGGCTGTCTGTCTGTCTGTCCGTCTGTTTGAACGCAAACGAGTCTCTCAGATTTAGAGCAATTTGAATGAAACTCGGCAGCCAGAGCCTTTTTATAATTTATTAGTCATTTGTCGCAACAGGCCAGATCTGACAACTATAACGTATATAGGAGCCGATTGTTCAGGTATAACTCCTTCATTTAAGCAGCAGGAAGCTTCAAATTTTGCACAAATATTAATTAATTAGCAGTCAAAATCAATAATATCGAATAAATATTACTCATGGCTCCCGTAAAACTCTTCCGAAGACAGCTTTTTTTACTTATTTTTATATGTAATTTGATAGGAGAGATTAACAAACAAAATTAATAGAATTTTTCAAGTTGAATTGTTGCAAAATATGGATATATAAATTCTAGGACTACTCCCTATATTCCGGGATCGGTATAATAAGATTTCGAAAATCACGGGATCGGAAAAATCAAAAAATGTTCACACCTAGTAGATACACGAAAAATGAAAAAAGGCGACTTCAAAACTGGCAAAAAATAATTTTCCGATATCGCTTTGCAAAAATACTTTATAGTGATGGTGAACCGCGAACTAACATATTTCTCTGGGACATTCTTATGTACGAGTACATATAGCAAATAGCAAAAATAAAACCATAACAATTTATTTAGGAGTGTATGTACTCGTATTTAAAATTCGCGAATTTTCAGTTTATTCTAAAGTGAGCGATTTCAAGAGTTTTAATTACAACCGAAGCCCAGGGCGCTCCTATAAAATTAATTTAAATATAGTTCTGAAAGCACCCAATCTTTTGATGCTTTCTTTGCCTTTTCTACCTTCCATACACCATTCTGCCAAGGTATTTGACCCTTTGAACACAGCTGATTTGTACAAATTTTATCTATACACACACACGTACACACATATGTGTATGCATCTACATACATACATACATACATATATTGTCCGCAAAATATTTCTATTAGTGTTTGTGTGTGTGTGTGTGTGTGTGTGAGTGTGCTTGTGAAATGATTTCTAACAGCGGTGCCTGACTACTCGCAGTGAAGCCAACTGTGCCAGTTGGGGGGTGGGGTTCGTTCGGTCGGTCGGTCGCCGAGCTGCGCGGGCAACGCTTGTACTGAATAAGCTTTACCATTATGTAAAATAGAAGAAGCTTAGCAACAATTCACTCACAATCAGCTGGGTTGAATGTACGCAGTGTTTGAAAGTGATTGTGTAGAGAAGCGCTGGGCAGCTGATTGCCCAAATGCAGCAAAAACAAAAGCAACAACACCAGTGATAGATATTTGTTAGATACATAGTTAGATAGCGATAGAGAAATTAGAAAAAGGAATTTGTCGAATAGATAGAATAGAAAGCAGATTCCTGACATGCTGACCATATTAATTTATCTTCATTTTGCAATTTAATTCATTATTTGGACTTTATGCGCACGTTTTTAGCGTTCTATTAGAGCGGGGCATTGAACTTTGCCGGTGTTGCTGTCTCCGCAACCGCCACCGCCACCATCGCTGCCGCACTATAATGGCCATATTGCTACATATGCATGTACGAGTATGTTTGTATGTATGTACATCAACTGGAGATCATTGACATTTGTTGTCGCTGCTGCTATTTCTAATGTTCGCACGGCTTTTTGGTGTTGTTGCTACTTAGGAATGCATTAAGCGCTATATATGACACGAACATCGCATGAATAGCCAAAAACAAGTCACACACACACACAACCACAAATACTTACATACATACTAGTGCTAAATAAAGAAATCGTGGCGTTTATGTGAATTCTCGTGCTGAAATACATACTAGTCCAAAAAGCAGAACGGGAGAAATTTGGAGAAATTATTTTCGTTGCTAACTGAAATTGTATCCAAATAAACGAGTGGACTTTTATTTTCGGACAGAAATTGAAAATAAATCATTAAAACTCTGGACGCATACTTACATGCATACATATATACATATATATATGTATGTATATATATTTACAGATATGAACGTGTGCAGATACATATGTAGATACACTCGGTTCACAAGTTTTAACACAAACACATATTGACACATTTGGACTATTTATTTATTATACAATTATATAAAATTATTTTTCAATTACAACATCAGTAATTTTGTAACGAACACCATTTAAAACAATTTATTAAATTTTATTAAAAATGTAGATAACGTACCTATGACAGGCTCTCTTTCGCAATTCCATCCGTATAGTATACCATAAAAAATAATCGCGTTTTGCGTTGTATGAATGAAACTGTTAAAAACAATTGTCAAAAATCAGTGACAACTTTAAGACACTTGAAACTTGCATTTTTGCAAAATAAAATTGCATCAGCCAAAAAACTGCATACTCAAAAAAATTCTAAAATATTTTTTTTAAATGTTCAAAATTTTGATGATTTAAGTACATTTTGTAAA
The DNA here is from genome assembly GCA_963971545.1 of Philophylla caesio. Lineage (NCBI taxonomy): Eukaryota > Metazoa > Arthropoda > Insecta > Diptera > Tephritidae > Philophylla > Philophylla caesio. The sequence goes on along the minus strand of OZ020604.1, from coordinate 218,709,598 downwards.
TAGTTTAAAAAATGGGCGTTTATGGGGTTTCTAAGAAAAAAACACTAATTTATTTAAAAAATAATATTAAATACTAAGAACAAAAGTTAGGTGTCCACACTTATGTTCAGTATTGTGAATGCAGTTTAAATCAAGAAGGTAGTTTCACTTTTAATTTTTTGGCAGAAACAGTGTTTGACGCCCAATATTGCCAGCATCGAATATCGACCGGAGACGGACAATTGGGTGTTCCATGTGAAACACTTTTTCAAATACGGACTTAAGGATAGTGACGAAGAAGACGAGGCAGTGCCTACTGATCCCAATAGCTACGGTGGCACCGCAAAGCGCAACAACTAATGCGAATAGGCCACGGATAAAATTATACATATGTATGTATATGCATACATAATACATATAACCCCCCAAATATATTCGCAGTCACAAGCAACCACCGCATGAGTCACCTTAAATAATTTTGTTTTGATATTTATCTTGTTTTAAATAATAATTTCTGAAATAAACTTAAACAATTTATATTTGATTATTTACATTTGGGAATTGTCAATTTTTATTTACAGTTTGATTTGAGAGTTCTTGTTTGCCTTTTCTTTAAGGCGACAAAAGATTTGTTAATAGTTAATTTCAATATATAAAAAGTAAAAAAAAAAAACAACCAACTCTAAATTGGGTTAAAAGGAAGGAAGCGATTTTGTAATTGCCTCAATTTATATTGCTTTAACTTTAAAGTTTAAGAGGACTGTACGAGGTCAGTGACTCTGTACACCTAGTCAAGCGCTTTTCCATATTTTTATTCTCTTCAAATTTCAAATTTTCTCAAGACTCTCGAAATAGTTTCTGTGCAGCCCTCTTCATTTGACACAAACCACTTATCACCCAGCCATTTCTTAAGGTTTGGATATAAGAAATAGTCGCATGAGGCTAAATCTGGAGAATACGCTGGTTGAGGTAGCAGTTTGTAGCCTGCACAGCAGTTCTTAGTGGTCACTCACTTGCGCTATTGATCGAGTGTGAGAAATCGTAGCACCTATCAAGCGGATAGCTTTTTCATATCCAAACATTCATGTAAAATGTTATGTACTCACTCAGTTGAGATGCCTACAGCCTTAGTCACCTCACGCACTTTCATTCTCCGGTCATCCAATATCATTTCATGGATTTTATCGCCGTTTTCTTATTTTCTTATGTAACGATCTCTTTTGGACGACCCGAACGTTCGGCGTCACTAGTGCTGATTCGACCCCAACCGAACTCAGTAAACCACTTCTTAACCATTGAAATCGATGCTGCAGTGTTCCTATGGTATTTATCAAGCCTTTTCTTGATTTCGGTGATGGTTTTTTATGCAAAAAATAATGCTCAATCAACAAACGAGATACACTTTTTCCCATTTTTGTTAAAAGTCCAGAGGTTATCAGCTTTGAATGGCTGTCAGACATAAACTAAATGAATCAGCTTGCTCAAAATATGAAAGTAGTATATTAAAAGGTGACAGTTAAGGGCAGTGGTAATGAATTTAAATTTTCTGCGCGGTAAATTTAAAAAGTCACTGGCTTATCTAACCGCCCTCGTATTAGGCCTAACGAAGTCAAATATTTTGCATTATTCCGAAAGAGTTCTGAAGATTATATAGGTACGTTTTTGGAGTGTACAGAACAGAGGTCCTAACATAGGGATATAATTTTCTGAATTTAAAAATTACTTCTATAAATTAATAAGCATAAATTGCTAGGTACATATAAAGAAGTTAATAGCGATTCAGATTTTGAAAATGCTCTAACTGCAAAATCCGTTATCATACATTTTTTAAACTTATGTAATAAAATGCATTGTTCGGAATTTCATCAAATGTTTTAACTTCAAAAGAAAATTTAATTTTTCGAGTGTGCAATTTTGTTGCTTAATTTTAGTACAATAAAGTGCAAGTTTGAAGTGCCTACAAATTACCAGTGATTTTTCACAATCACAAGTGGTGTGATCTATCACATAAAAGAAATTTAAATAACTATATTTAAAAATGCTCATATGAACTTATATGCATATATGTATGTAGAAGTGTATGTATGTATTAGGCATGTAAATCTCGAATATCCCGGGATCAGTCTATTAAAATATTGTAATTGCTGAAAACAGTGAATTTAATAGCCATTTATTTTTTAAATTTTTAATTTACATTTTTTTAAACAAAAATAAAACGCAAATGATTTAAAATAGAAAGAGCTGATCGAATAAAACAAACAAATAACACGCTAAACATACCTTTCAGAGTTGTATTGAAATAAGAAGATTTAACATGAGAAACAAAAACAACAAGTTTACAACTGTTGTATTACGATAACACAATACGACAAATAAGATGGCTTGTTAACTCACTAAAGGCTTTCTTTTGCTGATATTTGTTGGAACGATTTTCCGTCATTCCTTGTCAAGTTTGGTTTGGAGACAAACCGGTTTCGGCGTTGTGCTATCTTCAGTGTCTATTTTCGTTCTCTTTTTTGTTTGCCTATGCCATTATACGACTAAATGAGCTCCTCGAGTAGAAAATGAGCCTTACTATTAAAGCGATGTTAATAGAACTAATGGCGAGGTGCTGGAAGTGGAAAAGGCATACAATTTATTGGAAGGTTTGATATAATAAATTGATAGTTTTTGTAATGGGGGCTATAAAGGCTAATTTCAACAGAGAGCATTTTAGTTTTTGCCGACAATCCAACAACAACTGTTTATTCGGAGCGGTGCTTCTCCACTGCAGATTTTAAGTGCAACAAATTTAGGGTTGGAGGATAATACACTTAAGGCTTTTATTTCTTTAAGATTGCATTTTGATCAAAAAATAAGGAAAAATTCCGCCTCGCTTAAAATGGAATGAGTTATGTATTTAATTCCTTTTTTTACTGAATGTCAATATAGTAATATTTAATATTGGTCTTAAACTCTCATTAAAAACATTTCAACTTTACATTTGCGTCTGTACCAAATATATATACATATGTATTTGTACTTGAAGTATAAATTATTTAATATGTGTGTCAAATTTTACGTTTTTTTTTTCTTTTTGTTCCTGAAGTGACCAATTAATACATATGTACATTGTTTGCAACAAATCGTTCTTCTTTGTTATATTTGTTAATGTTAGTTTGCATACTACTTTAATACAACGATTACGCCTGTAATGTGTAATGTGTTACATTTTTTGATAAATTAAAAAATAAGAATCAAAACTTCGTGAAATTTGTGATCTCGGTATTGTTCCGGGACATTCTTTTCAGATCTCGGAAATCCCGGGATCAAGAAAATGCACAAAATTGACATCCCTAGTATGTATACCAGTCGCACGTAATGATAATTGCCTAATATCGTGTAATATTATATATGTACATATATATAATTTTGTACTTCGTTGGATTATTGAATAAACGACACTCATAACAAAACATACAAGACGGTAATGAGCCAGCAACGAAGCATGAATACATATTTACCAATATTTACATAGTTGTTTATATAAGTAGGTACATATGTATGTGTGTGCGACAATTTATGTGGTAGCAACAGGAAAACTTTAACAAAAATAGACAAATACATATTAAAATAGACCAATGCGCTTAACAAATATGCACAAACACACAGACGCATACATATACATATGTTTACATATGTATGTATGTGTGTCTGTGCTGGTTTAAATGAAATGTAATACCAACAAACGAAAAATCGAAACTCGTAGTCACACTCAAAGTCAAAGTAGACACAAATCCATACATACCATACATACTTACGTACATACATGTATGTATATATACATATATATTTACTTATGCTTAAATGTTTCACAAGGAAAAATGCGGAAATAGATTTTCATAGCTGGCAATACAATTCAACAGCGATGGCGGCAGCATGTTGCTGTTGGCAGCAAAAGGCAACACTGCGCATGCGTGATCACTTTGGCAACACCATGGCACCGGCCGCCACGAATGGAGGCGAATGAAAAATGTAGAAGTTAAATTGTTTTCTCAGCGATGGATCATGCAGCTTGCCGCATGCAATGCAATGCAATGCAATGCCGCCGAAACGTTGTGGACGATGGACAAGTGCAAGTCAATTGGAGGCACAAATTGCCAGTCGATCTGCGCGGCCTGGCCGAGGAATTCCAGGGAAAGAGCGCCCCAACCGCCGGCCTCCACGCTGTGCGACCTGCACGTTTGATGGGTAAACATGCGCTCCAAGGAATGAAACGCCGATTTGTATATTATAGATAGTAGGTAGATATATATATATATATATATATATATATGTACATACATATATATATACCTAAGTATTGCAATGATCGCTAGATGGATATACATAATATATCGTGCACATAGATATATACATATAAGTAACATATGTAGGCATGTTTGTATTTCTATTAGTGAGAAATGTAATTAAAGTTCATTCTCACTGACAACTTTGTAATAATTGAGTGCGAAAACTGAATATAATAAGCTTAACTCACATTCGTGCATACATACATACATATATACACACATACATACCTACATATGTATATATGTATATTCATTTATATGTGAATATATATTTTATTAAAGTTTGCCGCTTCGTTCGCAACTTTCGGAAGGGTCAGCGACAAAAAGAGGTGCATAAGTTTTTTATTCAAGCACATACATACATATGTACATATCTACTTACGTGTGTATGTATGTAAATGATTATTCAAAGCTGAAGATCATCAACGATCACTGTCATAAGATCAACTCGTTCCCGATATTCTTCATACCCGATGAACAGCAGACTGCCGTACAACGCTTACGACTAGCATGGCGCGGCTCAGCATGGTGCTGCATGCCTTGCCAGTTGGTTGGGCATTGTATTGGCAGTCAGGCAGGCAGGCAGGCAGGCGCGCGCGTACACACCCACCCGCCGGCCCCTTTCGGCTCGCCAATTCGCTGCACTAAGTCAACTTTACACTTACAACGTTAAAGCGCCAAAGCAAAACGAGAAGTGGAAGACAATTTTTTACGGATACATGAAAGCTACCACAGCAAAAACAACGTCACATCAGCAGCATTTCCAGCGCCAGCAAATAAAGAAGGAATACAAATGGTTACCAATAGCGACTGTCGAGGCAGGCATTGGCACTAGCAACAGCGCTTACAAAAGTAGCTGAAATCAAGGAAAAGAAAATATCAGAAAGTAGCCAAAGCATCGATGATAAGGAGAAGACGGCAGCGGCGATATGGTGTGCGGTTCGGGCAGCTGAGTGCGACCGATTCGTCGCATTTCGTATATTTACAAACGGCCAAAAGTTCGTTGACCGTACAAATAGTGACCCACTAACATCCGCGAGTGCGTTCACCTCATGTGACGTATTACTCGACTCAGCGAACGAAAAGCACCAAGACTACCACAACCACAATGGCAGCAGTAACGCGAACATCAGACTCCCCAATCGAGTCGATACGATACAACTCAACCTTACAACAGCAACAATAACCAAACAGCATTACACTCAGAGCAGAGGTGTGATCTCAGCGAACCAACTAGCCGGCCTGTGAGCTTACACAGCAATAAGCTGACAGCGCTATCATAAGCAGCCCTAAGAGCCAACCAAAACCAAAAACAACAAACAAAACCAACAAGCCAACCAACCCACCAACCAACCAACCAACCAACCAACCAACCGGCCAACCGCTCAGTTCAACAGGCAAGCCGCTGATGGCCAACTTCGAACCTGAAATTGCTCGCTTCTTTGGCGTTGCGATCTTTGTTGCTGCGGAAGTGTTTCTCTGGTCTGCTGTTCTGTTGGCTTTGTGTAATGTCAGCTGTGGCCTGCTGAGAAACGACAGCGACTGCATGTTTCTTATAATGAGCTGGAACATCGCGTTATTGTTAACCGCAAACGGGTGCGCCGCGAAAGGGTGCTCTTCACGATCGACACGATTACTTTCAAGATACTACAGAGCGATTAAAGAGTGAACAGCAGAGATTTACAGATTGCAAGAGAGTGGTGCCAGATGTGCTGCTTTTGGCAGTGAGAGCTTTTTTAAGACCATGACAATGACGGAAGAGAGGATGGCAATATGAATGGAAAAAGCGTTTTCCACAAAAAGTTGTTGAACATACTAAAAAAAAACATAATATTATCAACCCAAAAAAAATTTAATTTTTTTCCATCGCTTATAATATATGTAAATAGTTACAATTGTTTTTGTAATATTTATTTAAAATACATTTTAAGACTAAAAAAAATAAGGCTTTGTGCAGCAACTGCTTCGCATTTTGTCTGCGAAAAAAGTGCAAATAGAAAGATAAAAAATAAATTATAAAGCTGTTCTTAATATTCTGATAAAAAAGTGGGAAATTTTAATGAAGATCTGTTGAATTTTCCTAATTCGATGCAAAGTTTAATCCTCTTGTACATATACTTAAGGCTGTATAAGTCTGAACTTAAATTCCTTAACGTAACTTAGGTTAATATTTTTCATTCAATTTCTTGCGGTACGCTAAGTTAAGTTAAAGAGCTTAATATGGCACCTTAAAAATAAAAACCAATCAGACTTTTAAATTTGTTAAAGTATATTAAGTGTTGCTTATTCAAATGTTAACGCCGTGCCTTTTAGAAAATGTGTATGTCAGAGCGTCTGCGTTGCGTTAAGTTGCCATAATCACACCTTAAGTATATACTAACTAAAAACTGTTGTCAAGAAATAATATGTATGTATACTGTACATAAATCTTTTGAAAATGAATAGATTTAATCAACTGCTACTTGGCAATACATATCTGTTTTTATGAAACAATTTAGCGAAAAATTATTTTTTAATTCTTAGTCTTAACATCTCAAAACTCATTCTCAATAACTTATTCGAAAAACAATTTTTTTATTTTTAGTCTTAAAATCTCCAAACTCATTCTCAACATTCATTAATTACTAGTGATCTTGCTGTTTGATTTCCTCTTCCTTGTAAAGAAAATACTGAGAGCAAATTTCTGATATTTCCTCAAAATTTACTTAGGATGAACCCAGTATTGTCGGACACTTATGTATGTTATTTGTAAAAAAAACGATCTAGCTTGCATATATGTATGTAAGTAAGTGCAAATGTATGTATGTAGACTACGTATGTACATAGGCAAATGCTACGATTAATCGAATAAACTAAAAACCTGTGGAGTTCATAAATCAAACGGGTACATAACTTTTCGCTTCTATGGTAAAGTGGATTTATTTTTGACCTCAGGCTTAATTTGCACCCTTTATCAGTTAGTTTCAGATATTAAAGGCTTTGAATATTTCTCTAATAGATTGAAAGGCCTTTCGGATATATTATACCTATATATATTTTCAAGCCGTGATGAATATACACAGCGGGTAATTCAATTCTCGGAGGGAGTTGCTGTATTTAAAGATAGATCGAAGATGGAGAATGGATTAGGTGTGGGGGTCTTCATCGATAAGCACATTTATTTCCGACTAGTAACATTTTGACTTAAATAACCAAGTCTGCAAAAAAAAATAATTGAGAGATGTTTTGGATTTTTTGTGTAATTCTGATGATTTTGGGTGTGCTGAATCTGAAAATAACTTTAATTTTGTCATAGAACGTCACGTTTTCTGACAATGTAGGTGTCTATGTTAAACAAGTTATCATCTTAAAATAAAATATAAAAGATTAAAAAAAAAAAATTTGTATTTATAATTGCGTAACAAAACTAATTTAATTATGTAAAATACATTATTTTGTAAGCACTAAACACATTTCTTTTTCTCAGTGAGACTCCTTTTGGTACATTTTCGCTTGTAGGAAGCATTGGGAAGGTATCTTTGAAGCGTCCAACAGTAGTCTGCCATCATTGAATCGCTCCATCTTCCCTGGTATCTTTTTTCAATCTGATTAATATCTTGGCGAAATCGTTCACCTTGCTCTTCACTCACGTCTCCTAAATTTTCTGGAAAGTAGTCGAAGAAAATGTACTTTTAAACTCATCAAGCAACCTAAAGCTTGAAATACTTTTAACATTCTTTTGACGATTTGTTTGTAGTTGGGATCTTTGTTATTGCCTAAAAATTTCTTTATGACCCCCCTTCTCTTTAAGGATCCGTCATGGTTGTAATGAATAGTGGATCAGCGATAAGGCGTCTAATATCTGGTCCAACGAAAACACCTTCCTTCAACTTTGCCTCTAAAAGGCCTGGAAACTTTGTTATTAAGTATTTGAAGCAATTTCCATCTCTTGGAAGTGACTTTACAAATTGCTTCATCAATCCCAGAACTTTATGAGGAGGCACCAAAGTTTCATGGAGGACATTCTTTTCGCCAACTTTAAGCTCCCTTCGAGGCCAACACTTTTTGGTCCAGTGATTTGTACGGCCTCTACTATCCCATAGACACAAATAGCAAGGGAATTTGGTAAACCCAGATTGTTGTCCGAGCCCCATGCCCAAGATTTTGAAATCACCGCACACTTGCCAACCGTGATATTTATATTTTAATTTGCAAAGAATCAATTCCAAATTCTTGTAGGTTTCCTTTAGGTGTAAGGAATGACCGACAGGAATGGAAGTATAGAAACCGCCGTTGTGAAGCAGAGCTGCTTTAAGGCTTCTTTTTGAAGAATCTATGAAAATACGCCACTCTGCTGGGTCGTATGAGATCTTAAATGTATCCATCTACATATCTACATACACTACCGGAGCGCGCTCGTTCAGGTTACAACATGTTTACGTTTGTTAATGCAGCTCACACAGGGTGTTCCTTATTTAGAAATTAATGATAGTTATGGTAAACATTTAAAAACAGTAATCAAAATAAAATTATACCTATTATTAATTCCAACAAGTTAGCCCAAAAAAACCCTTTTTATAATAAAATTTTGCGTTTTGTTAAATACTCTTACGTTCTGGAATTTTTTGAGTATTTTTTTAGTTTTCAGAACTTCTAAATATGTACAAAGAAATCAGTTGGAAATATCCAGACAGCATTTTTGTTGCAGACCAGTGTAAATAGCCTGAAAAATTTCGAATGCGAACGACGTTCACATTTCCTCATAAACTCAAAATTTTTAAGAAATTTGTTGAAGCTTACTTATGATTTGTAACGCAGATGACTAACAGCAAAAGCAGTTAACTTATAATCAATATATGAAGTGAAAGGATACAATACTTTTAGCTTGTTTAAATACTATTTTTTTAACTGTCAAATACACCTAAAATAACAGAGACTTCGGTTATTTCTTCACAAGCGTGCTGCCTGGTCTTAGCAACTTCTGACTTAAACCTACTGTCTTCACAGCAGTATCATTGGCAAGCGGAAGTCCTGGAAAAAATGTAATGGCTTCAGCATCCTTTTACATGCGATCGACTCATTTGGACACATTTGTTAATCATAACTAAAAATAAACGTTCCTCTGAAAAACTTTAGAGATACTTTGCATTTAACAGCTCATAAAAACCTTTCTTAAGAAAAATTTCAATGCCCTTGCAACCTTGCGGTACATTTTAATCGAGTACGACAAGCGGCCCCCACTCGGAAGTCGTTAAATCGACAAGCAAAATTGACAGAATGTAAAAGTCATGCAAACAAAGGAGCACCCGAAAGTCATTTCGGCGGTAGTCCCCGGCAATGAAGACTTTTAATCTCAACCAGCGACACATCGCATTGCAGAAGTGAGTTTTAAAAACTTAAGAACACGTTAAATACCTTTCACTTTGTCGTTACAAAATCAACAGCCAAATACCGAAAAAAAGATAATCCGCAAAATGTCTACTTTAAGATTCCACTCTGCTAAAATATAGCAAAATCTTAAAACTTCGAGTTTCTTGCGGTTGGGTATATACATAAATTTTCACAAATTTGAATTCTGGTCGATTGTTTCAACTCAACGAAATAAAAAAAATAGATTTGTCGCATCGAAAGTTTGAACCCTGCATGTTGAAGGACAGTCTACTGTTTATTTATAAGTACATACATACATAGTGCTAGTCAGAATTAAGCGGCACCCTCATGTAAAAAGTTTTAACTATATATTTTTCTTTTATTTTTATTTAATTTCAAATATTTTTCAAATGTCAAAAAAAAAAAAAACAAATTGAAGTTTCAAACGTTTTCCAAGACTAGAAATAATTTTACAAACTCTTATCAACATTTCAAGCTTAAAATAATTATAAATTTTTCTAGTATGCAGTTTTTTCGCAAATTAAATATTAACTAATATAATGCAAGCTTAAGTACCTGAAAGTTGCCGTTGATTTTTACTTTTTTTTTACAAACGCTCTTTCGCGATTTTTTGCTATAATGGCTGACCGAAAAAAATGAATACGAGTAAACTGCGTAAGAAAAGAAATTTCAAAAATTAGGGATAACTTAAGTTGAAACTTAATTTTATTAAAACTGAATGGACTATAAAATATGTGTGCGTCGCACGGTCGAGGGAAACAAAGGTTGCGACATCTGAGAACCGCTATTTGTGCCGCCCCTTGTCGATTTGACAGCATTTACCCATTCGATGACGTAGTAAAAGTCTTTTTATGCAATAAGCCATCTTCACACAATCTAACTTGTTTGCAAACATGAGTGACGGGGCGAGAAATATGAGCGAATTTTTGTAAAATATTAATTTAATTACTCATATTTTACGGCTTCAAAGTTGGTTGATTTTTTTACTCTCAAGAAATCAGTTTGCATTAATGAATAAACGTGCTAAATGGTTAGATATAAATATTGTCGTGTGAAGGCACCTAATCGACCGTTCGCGTCTTCTTTTTTTTTTACAATTTCATCTTTGCTCTCCCATTCTTAGGTACTATTGCGTCACTGATTTTTGCTTTCAGCTCGATTGTCGCAATCTTGTATTTTAGCATTCTTGTGTGTGTCGTGTATTTCTGACAAGCACTGTGCCATATTTACTAAAGTCTTTCGCATTGAACAACATTAGTCGAAGCAGATGTATCAGCATAGGTGTCATAATATTTTTGACAATTTCCCAAAAACAAATTGGCAAATGCCTTATCAGCAGCACAAAGAATAACAATTGACTTTTGTTTGCGTTAAGAGGCATTGACAATAATATAGACCACCTTGGAATGCGCCGACGGGGGGTGAATTCAAAAGAGATTAAATATTTTAAAGATGGTTCAAGAACTTACCGAAGCCAATACAATAAATATATTTATGAAATCAATAACAATCGAAATGACAAAAGCAATTTCATAACTGGTATACGGACTGTCCGTCCGAAAAATGCCTTTGCCGCAACACCAATTGCAGCCTCGAAAAGCAGCGTGCGCTCGTATGGCAAACCAACAAAAAATGAACATGACCACCAACACGAATACAAATATATGTATGTACATATATATGTATATGTATGCGTGATAAAACCTTAACTCATACATACACACAGACATACATACATACATATGTACATCGGCATAGGGTGTAATAAAAACGCGCAAGCCCACACAACACCGGCGGTGAAAGTAAAAAGTGCATAATTTTCAGATTTTCATTTTGGCAAAACGCCACATAAAAATGTATGTATGTATGTCCGAACACCATGTGGCGGCATCCAGCAACGTTTCGAGTATCGTCACAATAGGCAACCAAGCGGCAGAGAGACGTGGAGGCAGGCAAGCAAGGTCAGGCGCACCTAAACGAGCAAGAAACGACTTGGAAAATGCTTTGCTTGGCGCGAATATGCCAGGGCGTAATTTTCATTTGCGCTGGAACCTTGACATTTTCACTTAAACCAGCTTTTTATCGCTTCATTAGCGCAACAACCAGGGGCGGATCGTGAGCTTGATTTTGGGGGTGGAACTCTGTGTCAAACAATTTCCGAACATACTCGTATATATCATAGTTATCATATTTTACACTTTTTAGACATATTTTATAATTTTTAAAAACATCTTTCAAGTTATAAGATACCATTTTTCGAACTTTATTTTTGGTATATCTTATTGCATGGATGACAGAACCTCACCTCAATCTTGTAAAAAATATACTCTTATTAATGAACTATGAAAAATAGCTGACTACTAAAACGCAAATTACAAAACCATTCGGTGTGCTCTAAGGTTTGCAAACCGTTCGACGATATCTTTTGGTTTCACTACAATATCATGATGAATATGGAGTAGTGCTAGACCGACTAGTATTTTGTGTTGCATGGCCGTTCTGAGCCACGTTTTCAGACAACGCAGTGTTGAATAAGACCGCTCGACGCTAGCATTTGTGACACAAATTGTACAAAAACTGCTTAGAAGAGTGTGAATGGTGGGATAAACATCTTTGTTACAAGTTTCCAAGGTTGCCAATGAACTAGCTGGAAATGCAGATTTCTCCTGAGTAATCTGGGTTCCCTTGCGTTTTCAATGCAGTTGTTTATTCTATTTTTTGTGTATAAAATTTTTAATAACCAATTTCATTTTCAATTGTATTTTTGCTCCAAAAGTTACTCATGAAATATTCAAAACAGTTTGAAACTTTATCTGGACCAGTGAACCGGTGAATCATTTCCTTTTCAAAGCCAAGTGATTCATTTGGTACCATAAGTCATTAAATGTCATTTGAGTTTTAATAGTAAGTAATTGCACGCCTTTTTTGGGGAGAATTCATTATATCGAAAAATTACGTTTGATAATATAACGCGGTTCATTCATAAAGGCACGTATTTTTGTTAAGTAAGTACAAAAAATTGGTTTTTTAGCACCCACTATTCCTGAAATCAGTTAGTCATGAAATAATTAATAACCCACATTTCTACACCCCCTCCCGTAGATCCGCCCCTGACTTAATTGAAGTAAAAGCAAAAACAAAAGGCAATGCAACCTCTTGCCACCAACTCTGGTGCCAGTCAAGGTGTGTGTGCAAATCTCTCTGTGTGTGTGTGTATGTGTGTGTGTGTGTGTAGGAGTGTGCGGTTGTGGGTGTACGAGAAACATGGTCGTGAACATGACTGCTACAATGCAACTCAAGTACCCAGCACAACAACACTAACCAAATGGCATTGATAAGAGCAAATAGACAATACAAAACACAAAAAAAAAATGTCATAAAGGTGTAAAAACAAAAAATGAAAAATGTAAGAAAAAGAAATGAAGTTCATAATTTTAAGTGAATTTATGATGTGTCAAATATTGTGGCACCACACCACACGTTGCGGGACGTGAGCGGCATGCTATGCCGGTCCGTCACGACGGGATCGTGTACAGGACTTTCCCGCGCCCCGAACGCTCGCACCTTTTGCCAATCAAACGCTATTGGCTGATTGTCCGTCCGATTACGGCATTCGTTGCGATTTCATTTGGCGCTTGAGGGCGAGCAACACAAAAGTGAAAGTAGTTTTACTGCCTCCAACGTTGCGATCATTGTTGCAACACATTGCGGCAACATTGTCGCATTGACCGTGCCGGCAATTGTCATGGACGGCGCCTGGCATCGAAGCGACTGCCGACTGCCATTTTTCTATGAAAACCCGGGTGATTGAGCGATTTAGGAATGAATACACATGAACATTTGTTTGTACATATGTATGTATGTACATACTTACATATTGGGAGGTGTGAGTGCGGCGCCAGTGAGGTTTCTTTTAATATTTATTAGTTTATGTTTATGCAGAAAATCGTCGGCACATTAAATATTTGGATGCGGACAAGAATTCAATTAACTTCAACTTGCAAGTTTCTACAAATTTTGCGTTCGCGTACTAGTTTGGATATTTTTCTCTTGTGAGGGAACAGAAGACATTTCCCTTGAATTTTGCTGTTGGATATTTTCTGCTGGTTTTTTAGATGCACCTATTAAAATATGCACTAAGAAGGAAGTGTACAAATAAATATTTTTTTTTTTTGTAATTTTATATATATTTTTTTTTACTCTATAATTTTTTTTATTTTTTTTTGCAAATTCAAAATGGCTGTTATATTTGATTTTAATCAGGCATGTTTTGAAAATCGTACGATTTAAATTTATTTTTTTCATGATAAGTTTTGGGGAAGGCTTTTGTTTGTTGATTGTAATCATCGGTTTAATTAAAATACAATAATAACTTATACAATTATTACCCGAAAAATAATTGTTATTGAGTGTTTTTAAAAAGTTAGAGTCTTATCAAATTTTTGTGATGATATTTAAAAATTAAATACTTCAGTGTTTTTTTATTTATAAAATAAAAATTTAAAATACTTGGTATTTACATACTATGTAGTAATTTAAAAAAATCGTATAATAAATGTAATATGGCAATTTTTATAACATTTTAATTGTTGGAATCCCTGGTTGCAATAATTTAAGAATAATAAAAAGTTATTAGAAAATATATTGTTTTTTATGAATTAGTGAAAAAAGACATTTTCGAATTGACTGAAAATTACCACGCAAATGTAAACGAAGACTGAAATGTAGGCAAAGGCGCCACGTCACAATTTTTTTTTTCTCTTATGCGAGTTCAAATACCCGGTTGTCCTATAGTCTAATTTAATTGTCTAGTTTTTTTTCTCAATTAGTCACTTTGAGGCAAGCGCAACATAACTTCAAATGAGTTTATAAGAAAGGGAATTTCGCTAAGACATTATTTATCATCCATTTTTTTTTCTATAAAAACAGTTGTATGGAATTGCAAAGCAAAGATCCGCTGAAACCAAAGAAATCAAGCTCTAAACTTGAAAAGTCAACGAACGCATGAAATTTAGGGATGAATAGATTCCATAGTCGAAGGTTTGAGGTTCGGCTTTGGAACAAATTTTATTCAAAAACTGCGATGCTAAAACTTGATACAATTGACTGTTGGTAGAAAAAATACGATTTTATTTGTTAATTTCTCAAAAAGGCAACTTTATATTTTTACCTCATACATATATATGTACATACATACATACGTATTTTAAATAAAGCAGGCATCTCTGCAATCAAAGTAACTGCTCAAGAGACTTCAGATTAATCATATATACATACATATATATAGAACAACCGATGACTGAAAAGTGTTCTCGTAAATATTAACATTTCTCTACCAAATATTAATATTAATTTTTTTGACGACAAGTCCCAAACAGACGAAGGTTGGTCCATTTGAAAAATATTTCCTAGAAAAAACGTACATATACGAGTATGTATGGCAAAACAACGTTTGACGGGTACATTTAAATAATAAAAAAAATTTTGTTTAAAGTAACATACAATATGACCATTCGAGAAGCTTGTTTATTCCTGCGTAGCGCAGTTCTTCGCATCTTCACACCATCAACAAAAATCACTGAATGGCTGACATTGGGGGTAAATTGAATCCTGGTGGGAGCTACAATACTCGCCAACGAACAATACTTGTATCAGCACAACGACAATGACAACAGAGACCGCCAACACCTGTTGCAGCTTCCAAATTTTCAGCTCCTACACATCCTTTGCGCCTGTTTCAAGTCGCCAGCGATGTGAAAGACTGATATGGTTAACAAAATTTTTACACCCGATTAGGCATGACGAAAGCGCTGCAGCAGCTTTCACGCCAACGAATGTACTTATGTATCCATGTATCCTTTTGCAGGCGAGAGCTGTGAGAAAATATTCGAACTGGACGCGACAAAAAAAAAGGTATTGCCAAAATTTTGTGACAACGGCTAGTTGGTATGTACATACATATGTATGTATGGATGTATGTATGTATGTATGTATGTCGATACGAGTATACGCATGAATGTAAGTGTGTTTGCAATATTGGCTATGCACCAATATCAAATAACTGAACTGAACCAAATGAAGACAGAGACGAGACCTGCTGTGGCGAGCAGGTGCATTTCGAATCTTCTAGACAGCGAGCAGCCACCCAGGCATCCATCGGCGCTCCGTCGTACCCACGGGTATGTATTCATTTTTGCTTGTATGTTTGTGCATATGTACATACATACATACATATGTATGTATGTATGCGTGTGTGTGCGATTGTTGGTTCGATTTTAATTTAAAACGCTATAATTAAATCAACAGCATCGCAAACCAAGCGGCAAACGCCGCCTCGACGATTTCGCACGCGCATCAAGTTATCCTCTAAAATGTTAAAAATACCCAACAAATGTTGTGTGGCTGCTACTTGGTGATGGTGTGTGTGTGTGTGTGTGTGTGTGTGTGTCTATTGTTAGCGGCCATTTGAGTTCGCCATTAGCGTATGAGGGGCCAAGTGGGTAGCGTGGCCGAGCGGTCTAAGGCGCTGGTTTAAGGCACCAGTCTCTTCGGGGGCGTGGGTTCGAATCCCACCGCTGCCAAATACTTTTTTGACAACCAATTTTTTTTTTGCAAATCTTTTTTTTTCCTACATAAAACTGTCTACTTGGCGAAGTACCAACACAAAAACTATTTAACGGCGTCAATGGCGTAGAGGTGTGTGTGTGTGTGTGTGTATGTACATGTTTATATATCTATATATAATATATATTTATATGGTAATCTGATTGCGCATGCAAGTTCCACGTTGCAAACAAATGCCTACTGTTGCATTGCGTTCGGCCGCTGATTGCTCATGCTTCGGCGCTTGCATCCGCCCCCTTCCACCCGCACGACCGCCGCATCGACACTGTCGCCACTGTCGCTGGTGTCACATCACCAACTCACTGCGACAACGTCTGAAATATTCCAACTGTCTGCCTACTCGTCTCTCAACCAAGTCATGCCGCCAGCCACCCCCACAGTCCGTCACTCGTCGCTGTTTGCCGTTTGTCTGTTTCGCATTAGATTTAGTTTAATATTTGTCTCTTGTTCACTTGCCACTGCTTTTAAGTGGTTGTCGGTGGCATTAGTGTTAGTTGTGTTGTTGGTGTAGCAATTGCAATTGTATGCGTATTTGTAATTGCAGTGGCAGTTTGAGTTGCTGCCGCATATTGCTGCAATCACGGCCGCCTGCCCGATGCCACCCTGGCTGCGGCGATGCATTGCAACAATTGTAGCAGTTTCGTGTGCGGCGGCTGGTTACGAAACTCCAGAAAAGCTTCCGCATTCATTTAAGATATTTTTGTTGTTGTTGGTTCCTTTTTTCATGCTTCACGCTGCTGCTGTTGCCGCTGCCACTGCCACTGCTGTCACTGCTATTATTAATGCCGGCTCTGGCTTGGGCACTGGCTCTGGTTGCTTGTTGGATTTTGTTATTTGCAGTCGTTTTTCTCACTCTTTATGGAGCGCATAGCGAGGCCAGGCAGCAGCAGCATTGACAACTCGTTGCTACAGCAAAGAGTAGCAACAACAACCGCAAACACTATCGCAACTGCAACATAATTTTGAGCAACGACTTACATACATATGTTTGTATGTGAAATGTATGTAGGTATGTATGTGTGTATATGTGTGTATATGTGTAGGTGAGTGCGCCGGGGACACAAGCTCTGCCTCTGGCTGATGCTTAAACTCAAAATCATCTTTTTTAATTATTAGCAACCAAACAATATCAGCAAATTGGAAGTATTAATATTTACATATTTACATAAACAGGGTGTCCAGGAAGTCATGGATAATACTTCAATGGCCGGTGAGCGAAGTATGGTCCACCAATCACGTGGTTCCCTTTGATTTTTGACAATATTTACCGAACCTTTCAAATAACATACATACATACATAGATAATCCCGAATTACCAGAATTTGTTGGTCTATTTCAAATTTTGGTGATTAGTCTCTAATTTCATGAGTTCACTCCCTTGACTCCAGCCTGGGGTTCTAACCAAAAACCCTACTACGTGAATAAAATTAACCAATTGTCAGCATTTGTATATTTCGTAAAAAAAGACTTTTATGATGTTATTATTATTATTATTGTTAGGGGGGATAGCACTGGACCTTAAGATCTATTGTGCATCCTACTTGGATTAAAGAATTACCTTTAGTCCGCCTAGAAATTTTTGGCGCTTGTACATCAATGCGGGGCACTTTTTCAGGACGTGTTTAGAAGTTTCTTTCACTCCACTACAGAATCTACAATGTTCTTGCGAATATATTCCTAGTTTGTTTAGGTGATAATTCAGCCTACAGTGTCCTGTAAGAATTCCTGTGATCATTCTCAAGTTATTCTTTGACAAGCCCATGCATTCCCTAAATCTTGTTTGGTTGTTACTACCCAAAAGAGATTTGAAGTGCTCCAGATTTCGTAGATTGTCCCAGTATGATTTACTGAGGGCTTCATCATATTTCCTTGTTGAGACAGATAGTGCCCCTTTCTCTAACCCTGAGAAAGGTTCAGGGGCTGGTAAACGCAGTTGATGCACGTTTTTTTGCGAGTACGTCCACAATTTCATTTCCAAAGATTCCAGCGTGACCTGGCACCCAAAGAACACAGACGCGGTTCGGCAAACCCAGTTTGTTCACCTTATGAAGACGCTCCATCGCCAGTTTTGAGGTTACCTGGGAGGATTTGAGACCCTTGATGGCCTGCCTGCCCGCCCGATAGAACTGAAATATTTTATGATGTTTAATGGTTTAAAAATTATTTGTGAAACGTTGTCTCGTGCCAAATGCTGGATCTGATTATCGAGACAACCAAGGCGAATTCATTACAAGGTGAAGTTTAAAAAACAGCTGATTTCTTCTTCTGCTTATTGCCTGATACATGCAAATGTCAGCAAAAAGACATTCGGAAATTTTTTGCTTTCATTATGAATGAAAATTGCCGAAGATATTTTTCAAATATGGTGCTGTGACATAGCCGGGCGTAAGGAGAGGGTTTTGGGGGTTTAAACCCCCACGGTTGGAGGAAAATATGCATACAATTTTCCATCACTTAGTTTACGATAATACGATATCTGTAAAACTTTTTTATTGAGTTAGCCTAATGGTGAGACATTATTTTTCATTGGAATTAGGCGATCGAAGGGTATTATGGATTAAGCGGATTTAAAAAATTGCAGTCGTCGAGCAGAACCGATTTTTAAACTTCTACCTCCACAACCTGCATTTTCCGTTGCAACGATGTCAACGATAATATTCGATATCACAACCTACATTTCAAGGCATTGAGTTGATAGCAGGAATGCAAGACAAAATTTGGATAACACCCTTCAACCGTGAATTTCCTTACAACGTTTCCTAATAAAACACCAAATTGTATAGAGTTATCATGTTGCAAATTGTTTGAGAAATATAAATCCATTTTACATTATTCGGTGCAAGAAATAGGGACCAGTGAAGTTCAGTTTCAAAGAAAATGCGTCGCTGCTATAAATATTCAAAATTCAATTGAAGTTTTGGATATTTGTAAATCCGATGTTTCCCCAAATGTTTATCAAGTACTTATGTAGAATCAGAACTGTTTTGTCAGCTACAACTGCCACGAATGAAAGAATGTTTTTAATTTTGCGTCGCCTAAAAGTTTGTTTGAGATCAACTATGAAAGAAGACCGTTTCAATGGGATAGCTTTTCTCAACATTCATCGCATTCTGGATGTTAATGTTGACATAGTATTAAAAGAATTTTTATCTGTACCTCGGCGAATTTCATTGTTGAAAAGAGAATAATTTTCATTGAGCTGTGCTGAATTATATCCACAATTAAATACAATATGCTGACTACTCTAAATAAAACGATGATATTATTGGTTATTACGTACATATGACTTTACATAAAACCCCATCCAGAAAGAAATCCTGCGGCCGGCCCTGTACTGTGAAAATTTTTGAAATAGAAAGAAAAAAAAATAGATGACATCCATCTATTCTCTTTTGTTAGGACATTTTCATGTACTTTGAATTCGACTTTTCGTCATCGATACCGCCTTCTATTAATTCGCATTGGAGAAAACTATCACTTTTCTAAATTAAGACTTTACAAAATGTAATCAGAATATTTTTTTATATAATTACTTTTTCTTAGACTCTTTGTGCAAAATATTCGTTTTTACTAGACATAGAGTTGATTGCAAACTTTACTATTTATCATCTTACAAATTTGTTTTATGGGCCAAGAAAATAGAAAATTTGAAAATTCGATATTCACTATGGTAAAAAAAAGTGAACCACTCTTAAACAAACTGTAAGAGTAAACGCTAAAAGTTAAGACAAATATATATATGTATGTACATATATTATATAATATATTACACCTTAAAAAGGTATTTTTTGACAAAAGAAAATGACCATAAAAGGCAAACCAAAAAAAAATAAATTTTTCATATTAAAAAAAAACTTTAAAAGGAAACAAAAAGAAAACAGCTTGAAATAATGTCTTTGAAACAACCTCTAAGTTAAATTTTTTGTTTCAAGTAAAAGTGCCACTTAAAACTAAGTATTTATTTATTGGGATTAAAGAGAATCAGCATTAAAGACAAATAAAAAGAGATCAAATAATTTAAATAAAAAAACAAAATTGTAAAAAGAAACAAAATGTATATGGTATGTACATATATGACACATTTGCTTATTTTCATTTTATTGCGATTAATTAAAAATGAAAATAAAATTGTATCTAAAAATGTTATTTATTTTACCGTAAAAGTAAAACCGTGTATGTAGCAAAAGAGCCACATACTTACTCCACTCTCTGGCTTTGTGCGCCATACCGTACAAATTTCAATGGGCCGTAGACTAGGGAAGTGAAAAAATAATCGATTTTTATTTTAATCTATTATTTTTTTCTTATTACCGTTTTTTTTGTAATTGATTTCATTAATTGTAAACATCGATTTTTAATACATCGATAATATTAATTTTACATTTTAAATCGATTTTTGTAAATGAAAAAAAAATATGTAACGCCGCAACTTCACAGGTAAATATTATTGCCCACGAACTGTCATATTTATTGATTTTAAAATATTCAAAAAGTTCACCTTTTCTCGGTCGCAACTATTTTTACTACAATTAAATATTTAAGAGCACAGTAAATGCTATTAAATATTAGATTTTTTTTGACTCGAAGTCACATCCCTAGCGTAGACCACACCTAGAAATCCGTACCAATTTTTTTTTATTTTGAATAAAAGTATTAACTTTACGCCATCTCAAAATGTTCAACACACCACGGGCGATTAAAGTGGCAGTTTAATGCAAGAGAAGCCCTAATTTTGTGCTAGAAATGAGAAATGCCTGTTCCAAATTTTTGTGTTATCGAACACAATGTTAGTGAATGGAGCTACTAGCAACTTCTCCTCCTAGTCAAATGTTACTTCTCGCTCTCAACTTTTGCTACTGTGCTAGTGCATCAGGTATGCGAACGCTAAAACATGATTATTTATGATAAATATCACTTCTCGAACAAACCGTATGTATCAATTTATAAACTTAATATATTAAAATAATAATATTTTAATTTGTATATATTTTTTGCTTACAATAATCATCTGAATTCGACATAACCAACGGTACATTTCAGAATCAAACCGTTACATACGAGTACGTCAGCCAACATTACAACCACAGACCGTTATAAATTGGTACGAACGACACAATTCGTTGTCATTGTCACTCAGTTCCAGCGCCAGCAGAATACCCCTCGCTTTATTGAATTGTTGCACCGAACTCGCCTACCAACTTGAATCTAATTGCAATGAAGTAGATCACCAACGACGTATCGCAGGATTGCTGGCCGGGGGGCAGCAAATGAATAAAGCAAAACAGAATGAAAGTACAAAAATTGGAGTCAGCACAATGGTCACAGCAAAAAGCGGGACACACTCGTTTAAAACCCATTGGCGCTACCAACTTCGGTGCGACATCGACATGTCGACTGGGTAGCAAGGTGGACCGGTGGAAAGAGTGAAAGAAAGCAGAAAGCCAAAATACAAAATATGCAATGCAAAAGAAAGGAAGGTTGGTGAGCAAAGCCCGAAAACAGCGGTGAATATTACCCGACGGGCAGCAGGGAATGTGAGCAGCGAAAACAACGGAGTGTCGAGCAACGGTTGTTAAAGTGTGTGTCGCACTCTTGGGTGGTGCAAAGAGAAGCAAACTCGATCGGGGACAACGAAGAGCAGACAACGGGATATTATGTAGGCACCGCATGAACAAAGCACTCTTGACCGAGTTTTCAAAAGCCGGATTAACGGTATATGAGCAAGAATGAGTGCTATGTGCGTCCGCTTGCGCCTCTAATAGGTGCCAGAACAAAAATGTTTGCATTCATACATATTTACATACAAAGTATGTTTATGTATCTTTGTAGGCATAAGTTCATATAAATTCTTACATAAATATACATATGTATATACATATGTAGGTACATACATACATACATAGTAAGAACAATACATTATTTTTGAAATACACTGTAGAAAGCTAAAGCTGCTTTGCTAATTATAAATAAAACAATTTAGAAAAGCTAAATTCGGGCGAAACCGAATTGAATGTACTCTCGCGATGAATTTTTTTTATTGGCGGTGCCACGCCTCTTTCCAAAATTGTGTGAATAGTCATTTGAAGAAATTGGTATGAAAGTTACTGAAATATCGCATTTTACAGATTTTATGAAATTTCGTAAAATCCCTCTTTGATTGCTATAAGGCTACTCTATGGATTTTTAGCATTTTGCATGCAGAAGATAGCGAAATACGCGATCTTAGGGGATTTTCGAAAGTACCGTTATATGATGCGCGTAGTTACTTTCCGATTACAAAATTTTTTAGCGATTAGCTTAGTGATGCCAAGAACAATAAGAACAATAATAATTTTGCGCTTACACTATATAGATCAGTGTTTGGCCGAGCTTCTCCTACCATTTGTGGTGTGCGTCTTTATAGTTTTCCACAAAAGGAGGGACCTACAGTTTTGTGCCGACTCCGAACGGCAGATGTATGTATTTAATGAGAAGCTTTTTCATGGCAGAAATACCCTCGGAGGTTTGCCATTACCTGCCGATGATTAAGAATTTATTGCCATCACTGATATTCGAACCTCGAACCCAGCGGTACATCGAGTTATAGCACGCACCACTGTCAACTCGACCGCAGCGGCCAAGAACAATATGTGTACAAAATTTAGTGACGATATCTGACACTGTTATTGAGATGAAGACATTTTATTATAAGAAGGCGTGAAAACGCCCATTTTTCACAATTTCATAAAAACCCAGCCTCTTTGTATAAAATCGCTGTAAATATCAAATTTTACTGAATTTGTTCCAATAGATACTGAAAAAATTAAGTTTTTGCATTTTTTAAAAAGTCCGTTACATGGAGAGTTGGCGTGGTTTTTGACCGATCTCGGCCTTTTTCAATACCAACCTATCTTAGCCAAAGAGCAATCCAGTATTTAAAATTCGTATTTTCTTTTTGTTGTCATCTCGCAATTTATTCTTTAAAAATCAAAGAATTCTGAATAAACATTTTTATGTCAGAATTTATTGGGCAAACTCCAGGCACATCAAATAGGTAGCCGCATCAAATATGTAGGTAGCCGCACAAACTTTTTTTTTTTACTTTTTTCATATTTTATTTATATACATATGTACATATATAATACTCATATATTGGCAGTAACCTATCTGCGCAATGTGTTAAAATTCAGCAATCAAAGGGAGATAGTTTTAGTGTAAATGTACGTTGTGCGCATGCGCAGGTTTTACATGTTTGACATATCTGCAGTTGCGCCAAAAAATAAATTTGAAGAGGGTTGCTTTACTGTGGGGGGCTTATACCCTTTTTTGACGAACTTTACTCATACAAAATAAAGTGTGCTGATGAATTATTAAAATTTTATTTCGTAGCTCCTTGGAAATCAAACAAAAACGATTTGATTTGCATTGATAAACAATTTTTGTGAATGTTTAATTCATATGCATCTTCATAAATTTCCATTTTCAGTGAGTAAAAATTTAATCAGTGACTATTCAACTAAAGAGAAAAAACATTATGTGGGCTCAACTCAAAACGGAAGTGATATTTTTACAAAATTCGCAATGTCGTTCATTTGGAATTTGTTTGTTAATTTTTTTTTTATGAAGATTTCTAATTTTTGCACATTGTATATAATTTAAAAGCATATGGTTTTTGTCAACGAAAAACGATAAAAACAATTTAGAGTTTGAGAACTAATTTTTGGCTAAACCACTGGATTTTTTTGACTTACGTTTACTCGGTTTTCTTTTTCTAATTTTATGTATCTGTACTGTAATGTTTGCTGACTGCACTTGCTCATACTGCTAATATATGAGTATTATATATATGATTTTATTTAAATTTGAATTGTCAAATTTTGAATTTCGTTGTGATAAGAATGCTTTCAGTACAATTTAAGGTAGTTGATAAAATATTTTTGAAATTTTAGCTTTTAAAAGCAAAAACAAAATATACAGAGCTCAAATTTTGTTTTTTCAATTTTTCCACTGCTGCTACCAAGTCGAATTGATGTAAGGTGGTAGCGATTCTAAAAATGCAACCCTTTGGTGGGTGATTGTCAAACTTTATCTCCTTTGTATTTAACTTTCGCGAAATAATTTTTAAACTATTAGGTTCACCGTAAAAAGTTATAGTGAACCATATGTTGAAATTTTCTGTACTTTAAGGGAACAATTGATTATTTGCAACTAAACAATTGATCTTGACAACCAACCACCAATCAGCTGATTGATTAACACCACCTTTAATGAATTCGCCTTGGCTGCTACCAATTGAATGTGCTTTGGGAAAACTCAGTTTTTTTTATTTAAATTCTGAGGCTTATTTCATAAGCGACAATTGTTGATTTTGTTGAAAATTTTCAGTTTAACGGTGACATTATTTCTGCTTCGTAGACGCCTGTTGGCAGCTGTTTGTTGGACAGTGAGAATACAGGAATATTATCGACAACCGTCGTTCATTGGTTACTGTGAAAAACTGTTCAGACTATAACGAAATAGAGAAATAGCTCGTCGAAAATATTTGTCTAAAGGATTTTTTATACTTATATTTCCAATTTTTTTTAATTTGAATTGTCAAATTTGGTATTTAGTTTAGATAACAATGCTTTCAGTACAATTCAAAGTAGTTGATAAAATAATTTTGAAACTTTAGCTAATAAAAGCGAAAACAAAATACACACAGCTTTATAATTAATTTTTTTTATTTTTTTAGTGCTGTTACCTATTAAATATGTCTTGATGGTAATTATTCTTATAAAATTTTCAAACAATGAGTTATAAAAATCGTCATACAAATTTATTTTAAATATTTAATTTGCCAATGAAACGACATATAGAAAGGATGTTCAGATACTGCAGATTATCAGATTATCTAATATTATAATTATTAGTTTTTTCATGGTCCTAGTACCTAGTAGTTATGTATACATTTTTTTTTCATTTAATTTTGTTTTTTGAAACTAAAAATATTTGTGGCTGTTCTGAAATCCGATTGGAAATTATTTTGAATCGTTTTGGACCTCTGCAACTGTCAAAAACGAACTGCAGGAAAATATTTAAAAACTATAGCGTCGATGATTTAATCACCCCAGTTCATTCTCTTTCTTCGGATCAAAATGATTTGTTGGATGTTCTACATAATTAATTACTGAAATAATAATAAGGGCGATTGCGAAATGTATGAGAACAAAACGAATTTTCTTCGTGTTTATATTGCCGCTGTTAAAAATTAAACTAATTTAAAGGTTATTTACGAGGTCCTTTTTTCAATGACAATTACAAGTGTTTTCATAAATCCAACTCATTTATTTAACTTGGCGGTGTCATGTCCATTGTCACATAAAATATTAGTTTTTATTTAATTTATTATGTTTCCAATTAAAATGCACCGAATTGTCTAGCACAGTCATAAGAACCCAAGCTTTAAGTTTTATATAAATTGTAAAACAAATTATCCAACTTTTATAAAAAGTACACATTTTTTTTTTTTTAATTGAAACAATTTTTTGAGTAAGTAAATCGTTTTGTACCCTATTTTGTTTCCAGTTTAAGGAGACTATAAAATAACCGTTTATTTTTGAATTTTCAGACTGCCGCACTTCTATAACTACGTCCAAAAAATTCTACAAAAAAATTTAAGATTGAAATTCTGAGGAAAAGTGTTTGGAAATATTTAGGAACAAAGTTTATGAGATCTTTTTGAAATTTAATTATAAACATATAATTCATCGAATATCGAAAAATATTGGGTTTGAGTATTATTATTTATTCCAAACTTCATTGGAATTTATGTATCTTTCTTCTTCACCGATATTATCACTTGGATGAGAAGCATTTAAAACACAGAAAATATGAAGCATTTCACGTGTCGTTTGTGATTATATTTCGTAGTGGTGTACATTTTTGCGGTTATAAGTACATTTCAATTGAATTTGAATACAAAAGTGTTCAACACATTACTAAAACAATGGCGAATCTACGCTTAAAATTACAAATGCGTCTTTGCCAATGCAACGATCGGTGCAGCAGTTGGTATCTCTGGGAACACACATGCACTGGCAGCGATATCAATATGCGTATATTTGAGAGGCAAGCTCGAGCCCAGGCCATGTTTATCCAATCCAGTGACTTGAATAAGAAAAGCGGCTGGAATCTGAAATGCAATAAAGTAAACATAACATGCATACAAATGCATGTATGTAGGTAGATGTGTATTTACATTCCTGCAGTACACTTCACAAATCCCTTACCTGATGTCCTCTGGGCGTACGTGTTGAAGGTGCATTATTTGCCTGCACAATATCTTCGCCAATCACTTTACCCTTATTGAAATCAAAATCATCTGGACGCAAGACGGACACCTCGAAAGGTTCACCGAATGACTGGCCAGTCTCTTGCAGCACACGCGCATGCCCCGCTTTATGTGCCACACTATTATCGATGGCAATGGAATAACCATCACCAGCAGATATACAAGCGTGGCCAGTCAATGTGGCAATGGTGAAGAGATGTGGATCGGGTAGTTTGCGTTCGATAGCTATCTCCTTCATGCGACACAGAGCATCCGCCATGCACATGCGTCCTTCGGCATCAGTGTTGCCAACTCGAATGCGTACACCGGCGCGTGAGGTATAAATTTCATCGGACACATACGACTCCTCACCCACCGAATTTCGAACCATGCACAGAGCTGCTACGACATGCACGTCAGCAGGCTTTTGCGCATTGACAATCTGCAGAAATTTCAATTATGGTGAAATTATTTGGAAACATTTTAAATTGCATGGATCATCATCACCTGCATGAATCCGGCTACAGCAGCTGCTCCACACTTATCGCGTGACATGCCAGCCATCACACCGCCAGCCTTGATGTCCGCACCACCAGTATCATAGGTGACGCCCTTGCCAACCAGCATCAGAGTTTTGCGTGCCGGCTGTGGCGGCACATACTCCAAGAAGATGATGCGACCGCGATGGCGGCTAACTTGATTGGCAGCGCGATTAACAGCAGCAAAAAGGGGATAATCCTCTTGTAGCACGTTCAAATCGCTAATTACTTCCTTTTTCAGTGAGGAGAGTACGCCGTTAACGTAGTCTTCGACGCGCGGTGGCGCCATACGTTCTGGATCGCCAACGCCTACAAGCACAGAAAGCAATTAACAATTTTCTTGCATACTTTTAGGCATACATTAATTTGGCTTTTCTAACAACCTGCGTTTACTTACAAAGAAATATATATTTTTTTCTATGTATACGAAGACCAATCTTTATTGTAAACTCACCAATATCGCGGGCAACCATTCGACCTGATTCCAAAACCAAAGCTTCTTTTATAATATCCTCGGCTGTAGGGGTACCAATCAGAACAGACAGCTCCTTAATTTGCTTCGCTTGTTCAGGCACGTCCTCGCGCAATTGTATTGGCTACAAATTTGATGAATTATTTTTTAGAAGTATCTTTTTTATATACACATATGTATGTATGTATATGTACAGATATTTAAATTATACCGCTACTTACAACATACAACTGATGCAAAGCACCTAGTACGGTACAAAGTTCGGCATTGGAGAAGTGGTGGCTCGATGGCACGAGCAGCAGAGGCGATTTGAAACCAGCCTGTAGAATTCAAGTAAAATTTGAGTTAATATCAATTTAAGTAAGTTGTGCAACTCCAAATTTTGGAACATATTTTAATAAGATGTTTGTTTCAAAACATGCACCTCACCTTAATGGCACGCTCCAATGACTTCGCCGCTGCCTTTTGATACGTACGTACATCATGATAATCCGTCAACTCTTGAACGGGTGAATAAACTATGGGCAAGTCCAACTTTTGCGATTTAAAGCAAGATACCACGCTATCAAATGCCTTATCGAATGAGCGTAGCTCGCTAAATTGCTCCACCAACTCAGCCGGCACTTGACGATCAATGATGCAAAGTACATCGCAACTGGACTTTTGAATAAGCTTCGCGACTTTTACGCTGCATGGCAGCAATCTAAGATAAAGCAAAAAAGAAAAATTGAGAAAATTAAATAAGTAAGTTCAAGGTGAACATAATTGAGAAGCGCATCGGAATATTTGTTCACAGCGAATGCAAACTTCCTACATATTGCATATGTGCACAAATATATTAATATACATACATACATATATACATATGCATATGGCAATTGGTATATGAGAGTCCGTGCAGTTTGTGATCATTTATGACAAACCAATTGACACTTAATGGTGGGAAATGTTCCCATTTGATTTATATGCATGGCGATTGAAATTAAATGTCTTGTTGCCGACGTTAATTTCCTCATATCTACGCACACAACGAATTAATAACGTACACTTATTACCCGGTCGTATATTCTTCATTGAGATTTACAACAATTGATATGTGCCGGCCGCCTTATCAGGAAAGGTGTAATAAAAACAAATAAAACTACATAAATTCATG
Organism: Philophylla caesio; assembly: GCA_963971545.1. Classification (NCBI taxonomy): domain Eukaryota; kingdom Metazoa; phylum Arthropoda; class Insecta; order Diptera; family Tephritidae; genus Philophylla; species Philophylla caesio. The sequence goes on along the minus strand of OZ020604.1, from coordinate 218,680,836 downwards.
TACATACATATGTATGTATCTACATACATATATACTCGTACAAGGCGAATTCCTGAACAATATTGTATCTTATCTGAAGTAGATAATCTTATTAATGCGCTTTATTGCAAAAGATTTCGATATAATGCTTTAGCACTGCTCCAAATTTGATGTCATTCAACTTGATATGCACTGCTTACTCAAAATGCTTGGTATTTGTTTAAAATTGGCACAAAATACAAACTGATGATGCGCGAAGCTAAACAGTTGTTTTATAATTTAAAAGCAAAAAACAATAAATTATAGAGTTAATCTTATTTTAGGTCAATAAGAGGAGTACAATGCAGTTTTAAATATAAAAAAGCTTTCCGACTTACAAAGGATTCAATTTACATATTCCAACTGCCTGGTAAAGTCTCTTTCTTTGCTTAGGGTTTCTCCGTCTATGATAAATGGATCTTTTAAACATTCGAAAGCAAATATTTTGTTCCTTAGCTGTGAGTTTTTCTATGCAAAAGTCATATATGTACATATGTATGTATGTATATAATGCAGTCAGCAAAGCAAAAATGAATAGAATACCCAAAAAAAAGAAAAACAAATTCCAGTGGCGTAGCCAGTTTTTATACAGACTTAATTTTTTTTTTAAATATAATTTATATAACAAAAACAATATACTTTGTTATTAAATACTAAGTGCAAAAATTAGAAATATTCATCAAACAAAATAAAGAAAACTCCAAATGAACGAGATTGCTACATATCACTACCATTTTGAGTTGAGCCACATATTTTTTTTTTATTTAGTTGAATAGTCAACGATTAAATTTTTACTCAGTGAAAAATGATAATTTACGAATTTGCATTTAAATTAAACATTCACATATAAAAAACTGCTTATCAATACAAATGAAATCGTTTTTGTTTGATTTCCAAGTAGCTATAAAATAAAATTTGAATCCTTCATCAGCACACTTTAGTTTGTATATGTAAACATCGCTATAAAAGGCTTTTAAGCCTCCCAAACTAAAAGAACCCTTTTCAAATTTATTTCTAAGCGCTACTGCAGTTATGTCAAACTTTTTTGTACATATGTATTTGTCCGTTCGTCTAAAAGTCCAGCAACATCCCGTCTCAGAATTTAGGAGTATCTCTCTCAAAGAGAGATGCTTGAAAATTTTTACGCAAAAGCAAAATTTACAGAAACTTGCAAGTTTAACGAACAGCTGATTGAATTTTTGTCCGCATCCAAATATGCAAAATGAAAAACGTTGTATTAGTGTTTTCCTGAAACATTCCACTAACCAAACGAACTTTTACATTCTTCTTGCATGTTTAATACTCATATTTTATAATTTTTACCATTACAACTCTTAAATACAAATTTCTATTTATCCGAATTGCAATCAGCTGCTTTTTTGATGGGTAAAATTTGTCCAGCAAGAATTTGCAACTTTCCCTCAACATTTTCCTTGCAAATTTGTTGGTCGTGATTTGACAAAAATCGTGATATTTTTAAAAATTCGTAACAATTATCTGCACATGTTCAATTGAATTCATTTTTCTGGTTCGCGAAAGATTGTTTTTGGAGAAAGAAGTTGTCATTGTCAAATATAATTTTGATGCAAAACACTTTGCTCTGGCATTTGTAAGCCTACAAACTAGAGTTGGACAAATTTAAATTGTAAGAATAATTACCCTCTGGCATTTGTAAGCCTACAAACTAGAATTGGACAATTTTAAATTGTAAGTATAATTAACCATTGGTTAATTTTTATTGCAGAGAAATACAATTAGCAATGAATTATTTGTAATTGAAGTGGAAACAAGTTACAATTAATTAATTTTAATTGTGGAAATTAGGGTCAGTTTTTCAGTGCGAGTTGAACTCTGTTTGTCGTTTAAGCTCAGTTTATACTTAGCATGCAGTTTTTCAGTCAACTTTAAACGGAGTTTACACTAAGTTTATACGGCCGATCGCGCACGGTTAAACTTAATTTAACTTATCAGCAATTTACTGACTACTTCGTTTTGGTTGCAACAAATTCAATTGAGCGCAAGGAAAATTAGTTTAATTTAAACTAAGTTGAAACCAGCACTGAAAAACTGGCTCCTATAATTAATTCTTTGTTAATTGTAATTATTGTTATTGCAGTGGTAGTAATAAACAACTAATTAACACTTATTTTTTCAAATATTAACTGAACCATGATTAAAAATGCCCACTGTACAGGCCTCGGACGGTGATATGTAAGTAGGTTGCATAATTCAAAAAAGTGAGAAAGTAATTTAATATTACAAATCACCGCTTACTTTTATTAAGATAAATAGGTAAAGTGTTTGTTATTTATTGATTGCTTACGCGTAAGTGTGCAAAGATTTAATTGCAATTAATTTAATTTGATTGCAATGTGCAATTTAAAGATTATTTTCAATTAACTTAATTGCAATTAATTTAATTGTAATATGGAATTAAAGTGTTTATCATAGATTTTTCTCAGTGTGCTCTGTGTGTTTCATTATAACGTGCAATTTATATTTAATAAACATAGATAATTTAAATCTCTTGCATATATGTATGTATATAATAAACGGGCTTGGCAATTACAAACCTACGTACAAATATATTTACGTACATATGTATGTATCTCAATAGCGCAAGACAATAGATCGCAAATATGTATGTATGTATGTGCATTACCGATACCAACACACCTACATATGTATGTACGTACATATGTATGTACAAATGTTTTTTGCTTATTAAAATATCTGAGCACGACGAGAGCATAGAAGCAAATAATGCTTCTTAATTGTTATCTTTCTGTATGGCGATTGTTTAATATACATATGTATCTGCCTGGAAGTAAATGATATTTGCCATGCAAACCTCACTTGTACGTTGCCAAATTGTTGATCCGAAAAACTCTTTTAAACTATTTCCTTCAGATTTTGGTAAGTTTTACTTGCAGTTTCGAATCTTGTTAGGTTTCAATTCATGGCAATAAAAATAAATTAAACATTAAACGCTTACCATATTCTTAACAACCTCTTAAATTTTTTTTAACCCTTTTTCCTCGGCTTAGAATAATGAGTTCCTAAGTTTATAATTTTTGATAAAAAACACTTGCAAATACATCATATTTTTATTAGTGCTGCAATTTTTGAAAAAGTGGAATTTACGACTTTCCACTCTGTTTTTTTTCTGGGAGCTAAAGTAAAGTTAAAAAAAACATCACTCACGTATCAACAACCATTTCAACAATTTTAGTAACAACCAAAGAAAAACTTCAACCAACCAACAACGTCAACGATTGCTAACTAACTGAATATTCCAATATAATTTAGGCGTTTCTATTCTAACACAACAGCAAAACCGGCCGACAAAGAGATTACTTTGTTATTCGTTATGTTGTGATGCCGTTTTATCTTCAGTCTAGGCAGCTGAATTGATTGAAATACATATGTACTTATGTACATATGTAGTATGTATTCCGTTTATACAGTTAAGCATTAAGTTAAAGTGAGGGAAATATGTGCTTATAATATAAAGTAGTTTACGTTTTACTTACCTATCAATACCCATGGTAAACACAAGATCAACTCTCTCCACTACAACCAGTTAGGTTCCTTCAACAATAACGCTACCACTTCCTCTTCGCTTCTGCACTTGCTAATGGCCCGAATTTTATTTTGACTGGTCGCAAATATCGCTACGATGCAGTGACGGGAAGACTTTTGCGTTGGCCGGTGTTTGTGCAACTGAAGCTTTGATTCAATCAAGAACACTGTAATAACAAGACCCGATTAATAAGTATGAGAGCTAAAGTTACGTATTTATAGAAGGCGGACTCTGGGCTCAAGACTCTGATTGTACAAAAAGCAAAGAGAGCTACGCAATAATGGTATTCTTATCAGTTGTGCTTATTCACTCGAAAACACATGGCCAATGAGTGGTTGTCGGAAGTTGGTGCACTCTAGTCGCATTCATTCGCGATGTGCTTTAACTACTTTGCACCTGTAATAGCTTACCTCTAAAGCGTAAATTTGCAATGAGTAATCCTCAATACAAAAAATAAGCGGATTTGCGAGCACCAAAATTAAAAAAGTTAGCCAACTCTTTGTACACGAAATATGCCGGTGTATCACAAGTACGCCCCTCACAACAACACAAACAGCTGTTCGCGGCAGTGTTGCAAACACTTTGCAAAAAAAATTACCCCAATTGTAATTTAATACGTTGTATAAGCTCTTCCACTTTTTATGTCCATATTTAAAAATTACAATACATTTTAATAAGATATATACAAAATTGCTTAAAGTTTTACTTTACACGCCGTTGATAAAATTCCGAATATCGTCAATCAATTGGGGCAGCTGTTTCGCATCAAATAGAACAATTTTCCTATAAGGCGTTAACGTTGCGTCGCCTTCGAGCCAATCTCCACTCATACCCACGTCACACTCGTTTGCTACTGAATACTCAAAAGAGTTTACTGCTTTCGAACAAATCACTTCTTCTTCGGCATTAGTGAATGTATCCTCAGCTGGTTTTCCTTTTCGTGCTTCCTTTCGATAAATCTTCACTATCATCAAATAATAGCTAAAATTAAACTTCATGCCTTTCTGCTTGGCTATCAGCACTTCCTTGTGTAAATTTTCCATCAGTGGCACTGAAATTTGTGCTGGTATATTAATGAAGCGCTCATTGATGAGAAAGCCTACGGGTCGCCCATCATTGCCAAGAACATCGCGAAAATGTGTCAGAACAGAGTCGGTTGCATGTTTTTCTGCACGCTGTATTATATATCCACGGAGTTGTTCTATACAGGCGAGCTCTTTTTTTGCCGTCATGTTAATTACTGTGGTAATGCCAAAAATTGTACCGTCTTCAACCATATCATCGTCCATGCCACTCTCCTCTCCATCTAGCTCGCACTGACAAATGACGCTGCCCACATAATTTTGACCTGGAATGAGAGCACTAGCATTAAGAGCAGTTTCAAAAATTTATTCAATATTTTGCCTATTATTAATTCTGCCATTTGCATTGTGTTGATCTGCGCCTTCAGGAATATGCGCTGTAGCAGCTGCGATATGCCATGGCAATCGGGATCAGTAGGTGCACGTCCTTCGAAATCAACTTCAACTTCCTAAAAGGATTACCAAAAACTGTACATATATGCTATTATATTCCATAAAGCATTTGGAATTAGTTTCATACCTCATTGCCGGTATAGGCGTCAGGATGTGGGCCATCGTCATCATCGTCACTGGAACTATTCGAATCGCTCTCCGGATCTTCTTCCATCGCGTTGAGATGTTTCTGTTTGCTAGCCGACATGATTTTATACTCAGTTGCCTAATATTTATTAACAAATAAAGGGACAACAGCAAAATGGTATTTTGTTTGTATTTAAGTTGTATCTGTCAACTTGCGAACAGCTGATGGGAATGCACGTGGTGCCTTGCGTGGTACTGAGTCTACAAGTACTGTGAACACTGCCTAGAGAGTTGCCATTATGACTAAATACAAACAGTACCAAGGCGAATTTACAAGGTGGTGGTAAACGTATATAAGTAATAGGCGTCTGTATTGTATTTTGGTTTTGCTTTGCTGGACTGAATGTCAAATTTCTGTAGGTGACTTACATCGCCAGCCCATCAGAACGAAGCCCTTTGACATTCTGTCCTGCAAAATGTAAAAATCGATAAAACCAGCTGGCTCCTCAACACCACCTTGTTAAATTCGCGTTTGTAACTTGCTATCCTAGAACCAAGGCACATTCAATAGGTAGCAGTAGTAGAAAAATTGAAAAAAAAAATTTCAGCTCTGTATATTTTGTTTTTGCTTTTAAAAGCTAAAATTTCAAAAATATTTTATCAACTACCTTGAATTGTACTGAAAGCATTCTTATCACAACGAAACTCAAAACTTGACAATTCAAATTAAAATAAAATATGAAAAAAGTATTTGATGTGCCTTGCCTAGAACGTATATTACAAGCAGGCACAAGTTCCCTCCAATTTCGTTAACAAAATATCTACGACTTTCGTTTATGTATATTCGATCCAAATGGATTTCGGTATGTTGAAATTACCCGCTATAACCTGCCACAGGGAACGAGACCCGATTAAATAAATAAATGTATGTACATAACTTCTCTGTTGCTACACACAACAATGTATCTCTTTTTATTTCACTAAACCAAAGAACGGCCATATCAAAGAAGAACAGCGAAATTCAATTGGATCGAACATATCAAAGAATAGCACCGAAATTCAAGAAAATCGAACTACGTTATGATATTAATCAGCCAATGTCGAATTCGAATTCTACAGCGATTGAGCAAAAAACTAACAGCAGCAGAGCGGGAATTAATAAAACGAGAGTTTTAATGTATCTTCGTTCTGTTATCGGTCGAGCTTTATTTAAATTTTGTCAAAATTCATTCACTTAAATTTATAAAAATAATTTTTAGAGCAATATTTTTCAAATTTGGTACAATGCATAGCGAGTAGTATTCTGTACACATGTAAATCTGGCCATATGAGCAATTTATTTACTTTTTAACATTAAATTTGGTTGATATAAATAAATTCAGTAATTTTGAATCGTCAAATATAAGTTCTCAGATACATACGTTCTTTGCTATATGTGAAAGGTAAATTTGGTTGCATCCTTTTGCACGTACATATGTATTTACTAAATTTTTTATTGTCATTTGGATCTGGCAGCATAAATCAACGTAAATTGACATTTCGTTCGGACAGAAGGAGGCTCAAAAGTGTACATTGTTTTGTTTTTGATTCAATTCAGAAAACATGCATACGGATTTATCGCCTCACCTGCATACGTCCGAGTGCAATAAACTAATCGAGCAACTCACTAGTTGCCACACAGAGGTAAAGTAAAACCCCGACATTTCCTGATAAACCCATTAAATTGCTTATATAATCGCCATTCAATATTATTTCAGAACAAATTTGGCAAGTTCTTGGGAGTCTGCAACGACATTGATTCCCAGTTGGTGAAGTGTTTGAAACGTGAACGACAATCACGAGCTGCAGCGAATCGTGTTAAAGCAGCTGAACAACAAGCGCGCGTAAGGGAACGAATGCTCTCTTAATAAATTCCTTAATTTTCACACCACCAAAAAAGCCGTATAATCACAATGTTCTCAAACACAGAAGATCCATTACTTCCCTATTACTATAGTCACGTGCCACAAATCATTGGCGGCGTTAAAGTACCACCCATAACAGATGATTGGGTGGAAAACTATCCCAGTGTCGTTGATCGTTTTTTCACTCGTTACTATTACATCAAGGAAAGCCCAGACCCAGCGCCCTATCAAGTACTGTTTCACTCAAATCGTGTATGCCTTATTTGTTTGGCTCCAGAGCACCCAGCTTTGAAAGCGGGCATCAAATCGTTCACGTTCGATATTGGCAATACAGATCGCAGTAAAAATACTGTGAAAGGTAAAGGTAAGAAGGGTGGTATGGTGCTGCAGCATGACTCCACATTGGCAATTTTGACCACAACGCAAGATAAAACCTATAAAATACCCAGTTGTGTGCAAAGCAAATTAATTGAAGTGAACACAGCATGGGTTGACAAGCCAAAGCGTTTGGAGACTGCCGCCGAGGGAGAAAACTATGTGGGAATTGTATTGCCAAAACCTGATGATTGTGAGAATATTAAACGAAGTCTGTTAACACAAGAACAATACAATGAAAAATGGGCTACGCTGAACGAAGATTTTTGTAGCACAAGTGTTGAGATTAATAAAGCACCATAGAAATTTGACTAAACAGTGATTTTTTACTATGAAGTTCTAAATAGAATAATTCTTAGACACTCTTCAAATAAGTCCTGATAGAAGAAAGTTGTTTTGTCAAAAGTTCACAGATATTAAGCTGCGAACTTATTTTTATTTGTTTTATTAACTTTATAAATGTTTCAAAAAATGTGTTTAATTGTTATACAAGTTATGGCGTCGAAAAATTTGAACTCCACACTCCCTTTCTTGATGTGTACTAATAATATCAGCCTGGTCAAATAAAATCAAATAACAATTTAAAAAACTGAAATTACTTATGTGTTGTTTTATATTTTAGTTTTATGAACTTCAACGCAAAGTGCGAACCACCATTATATCACGGCCTCCGATACTCTATGTTAACAATTTTTAAATTAAATTAAATTAAACATTTATTAAACAAGTTATTAACTTCAGCCGGCGGAAATTCTCTGGCGCTGAAAAATGAAATGGCAATTTGTCAAATGGTAGTCAGTGAACGTCTTACCAAACGCCTATCGTTGTATATGTTAGTATGTAATTATATCTCTTGAAAAGTGACAAGGGAAACACGGGTTCCACATCTTCTGCAACAATCTAACGCTTATAGCTAATTTTAAGAAAGCAATTTAAATGAAAATAACTTTTTTTCACAGATGTATTTCTAGTGGTCTAACTTAAAAACCTCGCTAGGTGGCACTGCAGTCGAGGTATTAATATTATCGTAATAATTTTTCTATTTTGTTCGAAATCAAAATTCATATTACTTGCATAATGAGAAATAAGTTGCTGGAGTCGAGTTGTTCTTAAATGGAGCTCCAATGGTCCAATATGATTCGAATTTCGAGTATTGGAAATAACTAGTTCTAAGAATAAAAAAAAAACTATTATGTAATCACCGGTAATCGGATGTGCTGGACTCAACGACATTACTTTTTTCTTAAGAATAAATTGTATATCTTTTCTTCGCAAATATCTCAAGAATTAACAGACCCATTTTCAATTCATATTTCATCTCTGTAGCAATTGTAATTTAGTCAAGCTAAGCGCCGCTTTGCAGAATTTATATAAAGAAGATAGAAGATAATTTACTTGATATATAGCATTGGTCTCGATACAAGTAGAAAAACTGCACTTATGATGAGGTCTGTTTCAAAGGCAACCAAATGATAATTATCTGTAAATAAGTATCTCAAAATAATGTAGCAATTTTTATCTACTATTTGTGGTATTCCTACTTTGATATAAGGAGTGTTGTTAGTTCCACTTTTTCGAGTTAAATGAATTGGTTTGAGTTTTACGTTTGCATAGTTTAATTAGCTTTATTGAGTTTTATTTCCCTTTAAAATCGAAGTGGCGGTTTTGAATTTCAAATAAACTTGATTAAACTGATATTAAGCAATTTAAAAAAGCAAACCATTTTAACCTTTTTCCACTACAGCCAGAAGCCTTTTTAAAATTACACAAATTAAAGAGCAACAAATTGTTTTGTTGAAGTCGACAATTTCCAAGTTCTGATTTCACACAAAACTTAGTACTTATTTTAATTAAGAATTTGGGATCGAACCCAGTGCTATCTAGCGGTTTTATATTTTTTTTTTTTTTGGGAAGCATATTCCTTACAAACCTTTTACAATTCAAATCAGTGAAACAAACGTTTTTGTGTTTTCTAAGATGTGTTTTTATTTGTTGTGTTACAATTCTGAGTTTATCATCATGTCCAACATTACATTTTAAATGTAAGCTCACAGATTTTTCAGCTTTTTAAATTTTGCTAAATTATTTTTACATACATACATATATTTATCGACGTAATGCTTACGAGTTGATTTAAAATATTTTTATAAAAATCATGTAATGTCTTCACTGTTTGTTTTACTCTTTTTATTGTTTTTTTTTTAAATTTCTACATTTTTTTTCTTGTTCAATTAAAAAAGAAACTTATTAACTATGACAGGGTCTAAATTCACAATGCCTTTCGTGCAGTGCAGTGATAGTAGTTTTTTTTTATATTTTATTTATAACAGATTTATTATTTTTCTTTAAAACGCAAACTTATAGTAAATAATGCCCTTTTTTTGGTGTAGAAGCAAACAGAAAACATACATACATAGGTACATATGTATATACACATGTGTTTAGTACATGTACATAGATACAACGTATTCCTTGGAAATTTACAAAATCATGGTTGTGCACAGGTGTAACAGAACAATTTGACAATTAATTAAAAAAAATAAAAAATAAATGCCTTCAATGGTTGTGCAAAGGTTTTAATTAATTTTTGCTTGCAGAAAATAAATGTTTCGTTAAATGTTAATTTTCGGTTATCTTTTGGCGCGAATTTGGTCAAAGAATTTTTGCTGGTTAGAAAGGTTTAATTTTGTTACTGGTAGTGTAGTCATCTCCCTCTAAACTTATGTTTATGTATAATTAAACCCCAAGCCAAAATGCATACGGGTCGTAAAACATTGTTTTATTAACGCTTGTGTCTCTGTCCCCTCTAAATTGTTGCAAAAATTTAGGTGGTACATAATTGTGTGTCTCTCTCTCTCTTTTCCTTAAAAAAGTTTCTCTGTAAAGCGATTATCAGTGCTTGTTTCGTGATGGATATTTGCATTTAAGGAATTTCGATTAACAGTTTTCTTTTTTAATTTGGTTTTGTCTCGTTAATTGGTCTTATTTCAGCAAATTTGATTGTTTCGCTGTTAGATCGCTCACTCACTCACTGTTTAAGTTGCATACATATACATCTAATTAATGTCTCTCTCTCTTAGTCGGCAATTTTGTAAGATTTCGAATATTTTTAGTTTAAATTTATTTAAATTTTTTACTTTTTGTTTTGTAATTTTAACGTTGTTTCGTTCCAAAAACCTCTGTCGTTGGCTTTAGCCAATACATAGCCTTTTTATTGTTCTGCGTTTGTCCAGTGCTTTTGGTTTTTTTCTTTCCTACTTAAGCCTTTTGTTTTTGGACAAATTTCATGCAGTTTAAAGCTTAAAGCACTCAACTCTTTGTGCTCTTGCCATGTTCCTTACCGTCTTGAGCGATTGAGGCAGACTCCATGCTCTCGATGTTGGCCAGCGCTGTTTCGGCCATCTTCTTGTATTTGCCGGCCAATTCAGGGAGATCGTACGCGATTGCCACATCGAGCTTAGTAATGGGACAACCACGGAAGTACGTGCATGTGTCCGAAAGCTTCTTGAACTCAAACAGGGGATTGAGGCGGAAGAAGTCGCGATAGACCTCAGGATCTGGCAGATCGTAGCGCGAAATATTCGTCAGCGTCGATAGACCCTCATAGATGTGATAGTTCTGAGGATGATTGATAATTTCGTCAGCGATGCGTTTTTTATTGCCGAAGAGGGTCTTGTGGTTGAAGTAGGTGTTGAGGTAGCAATCAACCATTTTGGCATGATTGCGAACGCGCACCTATAAGAAACGAGTGTTTAGTTTTTGTAAAGCAATTCCTAAAGATTTATTACACTTATTCTAGCCACTTACAGCGAAACGACGCGCACTGGCGATTTTATGTTCAATCCTCTTCTCGACAGCGGTGCGTAAATCACGCAAGAAGGCACGCTCTTGTGCCAGCAGCAAACGGGCTGGCGCGCCATCCTGGTAGGGATGCGACCACAGTGATGTCGTGTACACAAGCGGTGGTTGCGCAGAAGACATCAGTGGTGAAATATTCCAAATGAGCGCGCTTTGTACGCGTAAAAGCTCCTCCGGTTTCACAGTGTCCGCTTTGTTCAAAATGATGCGCGTTTGATATTCACGCCCCTTCAATTGATCCAATATAGCCTCGGTCTCGGGGCCAACATCAAGTTTGGCCGGATCGTAGACGAGGAAAATGATATCGGCACGATCGATAAACCACTGACAGGCGTCGTTGAACGGGAAGAGGCGGGATACCTGTTTGCGTACCTCCAAAATGCCGGGAATCTCAACAATGTTGACCTAAAATATAAGTTTTAAGTTTAGAAAAAAAAATAACAATTATTTAGAAGTATATTTATTTTAAGCAACACATACATATGTATGTATGTATTTATTAGAAAATCATATGAGCAGCTGAATGAGTCTCATTGCGTCAAATTCAAAATGTTGCTTGTCAAGCAGCCCCTTAAAACCCTACTCTATTTCCTGACAATTTTATATAAAATTGGAGAAACGTTCGATGAAGAAATGTGTGCCGTGTGCATATTTCCATTTCCATAGACTTATTGAGTCTGCATCGTAAATTAAACTTAAACAAATTTCACAACGAAACACTAGCGACAATCTAAGATGTAACCATTTAATTTTTATTTTGCATTTATTTGAAAATAATAATTTACCCGAAAGCTCGTTTATTTCGAAATCCTCAATGCATCTCATCACATGCAGGTCGCGTCAAGTTAATGCACTTTTGCATTTATTTATGCCAAATATTTGAAAGTGTATTTGAGCGACGTTGGCGAAAATAGGTGCAGCATGAATTAATTTCATTTGTTTACTTTCTCAAAATAGACCTCTAACATGCTGCTATCTTTGCGAACATCACGCACACACACATACAAATGCATTCAGATGCACTCATCAACACATATTTCCGCTCCTCGAGCGTATCTCAAAGTATTTATATAACTGCAAATACTTCGAGTGAGTTATTAGATCATTGAGTCTACACTCGTGCTGGCGAGTGAAAAATTTAAGTTGGGTGTAAGAAGCAATCGCACTCAATTGATAAGCGAATCACTCTCGTAATTTCATCGTATTTCACTCATAAATCACACTCACTGAACGACCAACGACAAGCCTGTCACAGTGGATATCGCCTGTCTGAACAAATATTAAATATTTACATGTACACATTGCACATTAGAAGCAATATAATTTACGTGTGTCTTTGTTTGTATGTTTGTTAGTTATTGCAAAGGCATTACATTAAATTTAGCTTGTCTTCTGCACTGCGAAAATAATTCTAAAAATATGTACCCATGAAGGTTTACATATTAAATAAATAAAAGCAAGTGGCATGCCAACAGTTACACTCTCGTTGTCTTTTAATAAATATTTTTGTTTCTCCACGCCTTTATTTTTAATAAATTAGCATTTAAGATCATTTTGAAGACGTCACAACGATAATTTGCTAATATGTCCATATTTATATTCATTGACATTGACGTCACAATCGCATTTATTTTTACACACACTGCAGCACAAAATAGCCCGCAATTAGTCGCTCACATTTCTACTCACCTTTTCTAACAATTTGTTGGGCATTTTTAGACCACGTAGGCGGTCCTCTAAACCTTCGCCGAATTTCTGCAGGCCAGAGAAGGTGTAATCAGCGGCCAGCTGTGTGCCGTCCAGCACCTCGGTCTCATTACCCCAGGTGAGTATGTTGAAGTAGGCTGGAGATGGTTCGGCGCCTGCAAATGTTTCAATGTAAGTATATATTCCTATTTTCCATCATGTTTTTATAAATTTATGAAGACATACCTGATCTCAGCGAGTTGGGCTTATATTCATTACCAGTTAGATAATTGATGATAGTTGATTTGCCACCCGACCATGGACCCATGAACAATACTAGTGGCTTAGAGAAAATTTCTGGATCACCAAAGTGGCGATTGCTCAAGTCACGGTACTTGTAGAGAGTTTCCAGCGGTTTAATGGCGTTCTCGTAGATGCGCTTAATGTCGCGTAAAATAATCTCGGCCACATTGTCCACGGCCTTCTCGCGTGCGTTGAATTCGTCGTTTAGCTGCAGCAGCTCGGTAATGTGTTCGCGGCTGCGCAGATGTGCGGGTATCTCGCCTTCCTAAAAGAAAATGTGCAAACAAATAATAAGCATGCCTTTTATGCCGAACGGTGCTTGGCAGTATTTGTTGAAATTACTTACCCATAACAATTCATCTTCGGGCTTGGTGTCATCATCCTTGTCATCACTTTCTTCACCATCATCATCGTCAAGCTCATTTGGTATACCGTCGCCATCTCTGTCTGAATCGCGTTCATTTGGTATGCCGTCGCCATCGATGTCGTCATCTAGATGATCAGGCACGCCATCGCCGTCAATGTCACCAGGCGTTTCCTGACTAGCTTGTTCCTCACCTGCTTCCACGGATGTAGGCTCCGCGCCGACATCACGTTTTTGCCGTTTCGCTGCCTCTTCCGCTTCAAGACTGTCCTCATCGTGTATATTGGGCACGCCGTCACCGTCGACATCGCGGTCACGCACATTTGGTATGCCATCACCATCCATGTCCTCGTCTACTTCATTTAGCTTAAGGTCACCATCAATGTCGCTGTCATCATCATTGGGAATACCATCACCATCAATATCCAAACTTTTGGGCTCCTCGTCATTCGGCATGCCATCTCCATCGACATCATGATCTTTATCATTGGGAATTCCATCACCGTCTATATCGACATCGTCCTTGTTGAGCACGCCGTCGCCGTCAATATCCTTATCCGCTTCATTAGGTTCACCATCACCGTCAATATCGTTGTCCTGCTCATTGGCCACACCATCACCATCAATATCATCGTCCTGTTCATTTTTAACGCCATCGCCATCAATATCTTCGTCGCTTTCATTTGGTATGCCATCACCATCAATGTCGGCATCATCTTCATTGGATACACCGTCTCCATCGATATCGTCATCATCTTTATTAGGTATGCCATCGCCGTCCAGGTCGTCATCATCGGGATTGCCTACGCCATCGCCATCAAGGTCATGGTCTTGATCATTCGGTATACCATCGCCATCCATGTCATCATCATTCTCATTGAGAATTCCATCGCCGTCGATATCATCATCCTTATCATTGGGTATGCCATCACCATCAATGTCATTGTCTTCATCATTCGGTATACCATCACCATCTATATCCTCATCTTCACCATTTGGTATACCATCACCATCGATGTCATCATCTTGAGAGTTAGGTATGCCGTCACCATCGATATCATCGTCCTGGTCATTCGGTATGCCATCACCGTCAATGTCATCATCATCTTCATTGGGTATGCCATCACCATCTAGATCATTATCGTTGGCATTGCTCACGCCATCGCCATCAATATCCTTATCGACAACATTCGGCACACCATCACCGTCAAGATCATGATCAACCACATTTGGTACTCCGTCACCATCGATGTCCCGATCGTCGACATTCAACACACCATCGCCGTCTATATCGGGATCTCGATTGTTCGGTATAACATCGCCATCAATATCATCGTCGTCTTCATTCAAAAGACCATCTCCGTCCATATCATCATCTTGATCATTTGGTTTGTTATCGCCATCAATGTCGGTGTCATCCTCATTCGGTATACCATCACCATCAACATCGATTGGCTTCTCTTCTTGCTCCACAGAATCGGCATCAGTTATCTCAACGGTCTCCTTTTCATCGCTAGCCGGTTGATCGGATTGCATTTCACCAGAATCTGTGTCGAGTTCATTGTTCTTTGTGGCTTCGGCAGAAATTGTATCGGCACTAGGGATATCACCTGCCTCTGGTTAATAAAAATATTAAATGAGAAGTGTTTATTAATAGGAACATTCCCTGAAACGATTTGCTATGTATTGCATCCATGTGACCATTTTGATATTTGTGGGATGGCAGAAATCGTTGAGATTATATAGAAATCAATACTGAGGTCCCGAGCTCAGTTGATAGTGCTTATATTTTTATTATAATAAGTGTTTTTTATAGGGTAAGTTTGTATTGTTGAATGTCAAGCTGTTTACTTTGGATTAGTTGTCGATATATGTAAATGGCTAATGAAATTTGACGACTTGTCTGGCGCCATGTTCTAGAGTAAATGGCGCTTGCATTTTTTCTTGATTATTAGGGATTAAAAATTGAATATTCACTTACAATGGCAAGGACCGGAGTCCTGTGTATTATAGGGATTATTGGTTTTTTAGAACAGGCCCTCGATAATGTTGCATGGGAATATGAAAAGGAGGCGTATCTCATTGTACGCAATGTTTCCATAGTCATAGTCTCCTTAATAAGACTTTGCATATGCTCAGTAGGTTATAAAACAACTCTGGGAGTTGTCTGCCTAAATGAATCTCAAATTAATAACCCATTCGAGAAATTAAAAACTGTTTGTTACACAGCGGATTCTGTTTTGGCTTCGTCTAGACGGATATTTAGATAGAGCAGCAAAAATTAAAGTGTACACCAAACACGAAAAATAGTATTCTTTTGGTTTCTATAGGCGCAGAAAACGTTTCCAACAACTTCTAAAAGTATGCAATTTATAAATTAGCTCTGCTTGAAAAGAGTTATTTTGTAAATTTAAGCATTCTTTCGACTATATTTCTTCGATATTTCAGTCAGTTATCCAAAATCATTTGCCAACAAATGACAAATTTTATGGTCGACAAATTATATTTATGTAGTGAAATTATACGCAAATTAGTTGCACTAATAAGTACATTCAATACAAAACACATGTATGCACATATATACGTACATACATACAAACATATGAACAAATGAAAATGACGGTAATTTGTGAAATATCGAATGCCCATTTTTATGTATTTTTAAATGTATTACTTGGGGAGATTAAGTGTACTTTTGGTTAAATGCCAAAAAGGAGAGGTGTTCTAATAAAAAACCAAAAAGTATGCATTATTTTAAGAAAAAAAAAAGTTGAATTTTTTTTTTTTTTTAATTTGGAAACATGGAAAACAAATGAGAATTGATGGACATATTCATTGATGTACTGTGGGTCATTTGAACATCACCCGCCAAGAGTGCCATCATATATGTATGTATATGTATGTATTGTACACATCTATATACATATATATTATATTTTGTGCTCATGTTCATGTGTGTATGTATGTACATATGTATGTAAGTATGAATGTTTGTATGTACTATATTTACAAGTGACACTGACAGGTCCATTGTTTGGCGCCCATTCATGATTATTTATGTTGAAACATATATACATACACACATACATATGTACATACATACAGACATACCCATTAGCAGGCACATGCCTAACCTCACTTACCTATGCCATCGCTTGGTTCACCTGTTTTCAATTCGTTTATCGCCTTTTCAATATAAGGACGGCATTGGTCTTCGCTCGGCCCAACTTTGGAGTTGTCGCCACTGACAAACGCACCTAAATGTTGAAAATAATTAAAAAAAAAAAAAAACATCTGTTAAACACTGCACTACATACATATGTATGCATATGCATTTGTAAAAAAAAAATGAATGCGCTTAGTATTTATGCATTTGTCGCTGCATTCGACTCAATTAATTAATTTACGCTAACAAATGCGTTTTTCAACAATTTATTGCATGCTGAATTTTGTTATCGTTGTTGTTGCATTTTAAACATTCCTTATTTTTTGAATTTTGAATTTTTGTACTCAATTGAAAACTACATTTGTAAAAAGAGCATAAAACATATTTTTTCGTTGAAAATTTTGCTGCCCGTCACAGCGTTTCTGTTACGCAAACTTGACATTAATTTATTTAATTACCGATTAATATAAGGAATTTTATTTGAAAAAGTTTCTAGTACACTCGCCGCAAAGTTTTACATATACATATACACATATACATACATACATACATACGTTAAGATGTACGTAAAGATTTTTGCTTTGAGAATTTTCTTTCATTTTAGCATTTCTCTTTGATTTTGCGCTGGCTTTGTGCCCAACTGCTTTTCGCAATGCCCGCACAATCGCACACATACACACACACGTGTACACAGGTGCTTTTCGAAATCTTCACACTTTTCTATACTACTTCGATATTTTGTCGTTGACACACACTTCTTTCGTTGCTGTCACTTCTCTGTTGAGTGCTGCCGTAGCCAAGTCCACTCATCTCATTCGCTTTGTTCACCTTCGCCCACTCACATCCAGCATGGATATGTCGGTTTCACGGTCATCAAAAGATAAAAACATTTACTTTGGTCGTGTTTTTTTTTTTTAAACAAATTATCAAATAAATTAATTGACTATTGTCAGTTGATGAGCTCATGAATTTTTTAGTTTTCAACAATTCAAGGGCGGCAAATGATAAACAGATTTTCTTTATAAACATTTGAGAATTTCTTGACGTATGTACATACTTACATATATATATTACATATGCATTCAAAAATGATAATTGTGAGTTGTGCCTATCATTCGGTCAAGGCCTTCTTATGCCAAGCGTGGGCGTTACACGCATACATACATATGCACACACGCTGCCCTGTTCGTCCGTCTTTTTGCCGCAAAATTTGTTTTCTTTCATTGTTCTCGAAATGTCAGAAGTGTGGTGCGGACAAATGTGGGAAAAAAACGCTCGTTAGTTTCATCGAAAAAAAAATTTCGAAGTAAAATTTTCGAAGAAAATGTATAACGGTATAACGATTCATACGATGAACTCTAAGAAAAAATGTTTTTTGAACCACACGATTTAAAAAAAATAAAGAATTTTTTTTTCTTTAAAATTTGCTCTTGTTTTAAAAACTTTGGAAAGGTCAAGCGTAATTTCTTAAATATAGTTTGCTTAGTATTTTTGCTTAGAATTTAGAGGAGACTTTGAATATCTCAAGCACAATTTTTTATTTTTGAATTAAAGGACAGATGATTTTCCAACTTCATGCAAGATTTATGATAATTTACCAAATTTAAGTTACACGCACTCGTTTAGAGATAAAAATTTGTTTGGTGTAAATTTTGTTCGAATATTTTTGAGTATTAAGTTTTGTAGCCCAATCAATTTTAATAAACAAAGTGCAAGTTTCAAGTCTTTTGCCATTTCTTTTTTTGTGGAGGGTGTTGGAATCACTTTATGTACCGAAATTGAATGGGTTACAAAACTGAAGATCTAAAATACAATTTTATTTTTTAAAAATTTTTTTAAACAAATGTATATGTACTATCAATGAAAATTATTCAAATTATAATTAATATTGTTATTTTTCTATCGGTCTTATAAATGTATAATTAATATTGTATTAAGTTTTTATTCTCTGAGCTTTAATTGAAAAAAAAAAATAAATTAAAATGTAATGATCGAATTTGTGAATACTCGTATGTGGGTGTGCTATATTTCTTTCATGGGCTATATACCTACATATGTATGCATGCACGTGTGTAGTACATCTTGTAATTAAAAAGCGTTCGCAAAAATGCAGCAGCGTTTCTAATAAAAAGTTTTAAAAAATGTAAAAATTACAACTACGCGCATATTTGCCTTTCTTTATTGAAACATAGCTGATACACGAGACAATATATTAAACAATTTTTTGTCGCTGTTCATTTTTGTCGACGCATAATTACCTTAAATTTAAGTTTTAAACTAAATAATTTTCTTTGAAAATTGCTCATACGCCATGGCACATCAGCATCGTAAGTAAACAAAATGATATAAAATAAGTAAATGTACCTTTTTACTGACATAGCTTACAAAACGAGCACAAAATTTACATCAATTCTGCAATCGAAAAATAATACCCGCCCGATTTGAAAAAAAAGTGAATTCAAGAAAAAATGCAATGTCATCCTTATGGGGACACCGGAATATTTTCGTTTTTAGTTTTTATATATATTCTCCATAGAATCTGGTAGCGAATATAACTCCATTTCTTCGCATATAAACTTAAGCGAGTATTGTCAATTGACATCAGAATTATGACGACGAAAAACATTTCCACATTCAAATGTTTTTCGTGGTCATAATTCACCATTCAAACACATAGAACTAAAGCAAATGCCCATAAATTGTATATCAAAATAAAGACCATGTGCGATATTTCCAACGTATTTATGATTATACAATTTGTCTTGTGGAATGGAAATTTTTTCTCTGCAAACAAAGTTTTTGATTTGTACTTCAAACTAAGGACCTGTCTTTTCATGCCCATGTGCTGCTTATTTTTTGATTTTTTTATGTTCAATATTGTTCAAACATAAGATTAAAAATACGCCTTCTTCAATTAACATTTAGTTTTAGGATATTTAAACATAGATATTAACCTCCTAAAAGTAGGGTTAACTTAAATGTGTCTACATTAAACTTGTTTGAGGGAATTAGATATTAAAAACAAAACAAAAGTGAATATTTTTCTTGTTTAATTTCCCCAGTATTTTGCTGTAGAAAATAATTTAAGGCCCACTTTTCGAAAACTTTAAGAACTATTGCGCTAATTACAAATATTGACAATTATTGGCTAATTACTATTCTTTTATTAAATATTTTTGAAAGAAAATCCAGTTCATTTTCTATGCAGCCTTAAAGCACAAGGAGACTTTGATACTCTTGCCATGAAATCGGTGTGCAAAAGCTAATCGTAACTATAGATTTTTTAATTTTTGTATTTTTTGTAATTCTATGAAAAAAAATATAAGCCGCTTTGACAACTTATTTTTATTTTATTTAACTTCCGTATGTTTCAATTAAAAGAGCAAAATCATATAAACAGAGGTTAAAAAACATCACAAAAAACAAGTTTTCCTCAAAATTAAAACAAATTTTGTATGTAGTTTTCTAAGTCCATTTAATTTATTTAAATTTATTATAATAGAGGGCGTTTTTGATTTTTGATTAGATATATTTGTTTTTGTTTTAAATTGGTTTTCTAAGAAGAAAATTAATTTCTCATAACTTGTGTAAAGTTTGAATTTATTTGCAAAACATTTTAGGGGTATTAAAAACTTATTAACGACCGT
Source organism: Philophylla caesio (assembly GCA_963971545.1). Classification (NCBI taxonomy): domain Eukaryota; kingdom Metazoa; phylum Arthropoda; class Insecta; order Diptera; family Tephritidae; genus Philophylla; species Philophylla caesio. The sequence continues at coordinate 218,660,331 of OZ020604.1, read as the reverse complement.
ACAATATTAAGTAAATTAAAAATTAAATTAAAAAGTTTTTACCACCTAAAGTAAAGATTCAGTGAACTTTGGGCCTCAATAAAAAAAAATTTTACCTACGTTGTGAAGACAAATTTTTAAATTATTTTAAACCCTTTTTGTATTTGCGCTAGACGCTTGTGTTCTACTGCATTTGTTCATAAATGGTATATATTAACACATATACATACATACGCACACACATGCATACATACATACATACATACATATGTACATGTGTAAGTAGTACGCACTAATTTCGTTTCAATATTTGCTACATTGCTGTTTCATTGCTAAAATTAAAACTTTTACAAATAGCGAACGTCGAGCGGGGCGCGAAGCATGCTGGAGGCGTTCATCACCAGCTTCTGAATGGCAAATACTTAGAACAGAAAAAGGCGAAGGCTATCCGCGCTGTCATCCGATGTTGTATTTGTTGATGTCCAATGTCGCCTTTACCGTCATTCTCACGCTTTTATTTAAGCTTTCTCTTTGCTTTTCCTCTTCATCTTTATCTTCATTTACATATACTCATAATTTCATATCGTTTTTTTTTTTTTGTTTTTCGAGTTTCGTCGAAAACGTCTTTTGCTGCCAACGTTTGCTCGAATAGACTTTTTCGCGAAGATCATTTGTGCGAATGCAAATAACTCAACTCGAAAAATATCGGTCTTATCTTAAATGTACCCATCAGTTACACTCGAAGCGGTTGAACAGCGCGAACAGATACTCGCCGAGCGACGAGCAAATCAGCCAGCAAATCAGCCAGCAAATCAACGAACAGCAGAATTAAATGCGATAGGCAAAGTTGCGACACGAACGTCCGAACATATAAAATATTTTTAAAATATTATATTTTCAAACAATTTTCGAAACGACAGCAACACCGTTCAGCAATAAGAACCCAAAAAAAAAATATTGCATAATAAATCGCGACGACTACTTTCACTCTACGTTGTTGTTGTTGTTGCTGTTATATTTTTATATTATTATGATTGCCGTTGTTGCTGTATTATATTTTTTGTTCGCTGGTGGTGGTAGCGATGGTGTTGATGGACGCGGGCGACGGCTTTCGGCGGTTACCAGCGCGACGTGCACAGGCAGCCTCATTATTATTGTTGTTGTTGTTGTTATTGCTGCTTTTAGCTAGGGTGAAGCGAGTTAAAGGCGTACAATTTCAGTGACAGCGACAAAATCTTTTGTGCTGGCCTTTGCCTACGTAGAATTATTATATAATTTTTGCTGTTCGACTCGTTCAAAATTTGGTATAGTTTTCACTAAACTTTCAAAGCGAGAAAATGCCAGTATATGTATGTATGTATATACATATATGTATGTATGCGACATAATTCGAAATGTTCGTTGCGCGAAGTTATTTTTTCACAAAATTCTGAATGTCCTTTGTAAATGCAACAACCACTATAAACACATTCGAGCAAAAAAAAAAAAGTTAAAGTACAGTTCGAGATCGAAACGTTTTACCTACCATTAAATGAGACGGCCGACAGGATTAGTCCAAGTAGGACCAAAAATGTTAACCGCCCCATGATTAGCCGAAAATTCCTTGTTCTTCAATATTCCTCTCCTCTCCAGGTGTTCAAAATTTCGTTAGTACTTCGGCCACTTCATAAATATAGATTATTCACTATTAAAATATGTTAGGTTGAAAATATTATTATGTACTGCGCCTTCGTATTCTGCATTAATATAAAACTTAAATTTATATTTCGTCGTGAAATGCACTGCAAAAAAATTCCAAAATATTGTATTAACTAAACTACAATACAGCAGTATTTGATTTAAATTCGCAAATAAAAAACTGGATAAAATTCAGCACACAAAGCACAAATATAAATTCTTTAATTCGCTGCCGTTTCACGTCGTTCGCTCGTTTTCGTTTAAAAGATTCGTTTCGTAAAAAATATTTCTGCACCCGAATAGCACTTAGTTATTTGGGTTTTATATTTTTGATTTATTTGATTTTATTTAACTTTGTTTTTTTTTGTGTGTAGTTTCGCAGGACGTTCGTTGCTTGGGTAATCCTTAGTGTCCCTTTCAACGAATGCCAGCCACAAAATACTATTTTCTTTAATACATTTAAATCTATATATATTTCTTTTGTTTCGCTCTTAAAATATATATGCACCAAAATTATTAAAAAAAATATGTATGAAATTTGTTACAAAAAAATCTTATTTCAGTAAAATATATATTTTAATACGAGTACGAGTATACGAGTCGGTCGATCTCTCCCGGTCCAAAACCAATTCGTAACATAGCAAGGAGATCTCACACTTTTACCTTGTGACCGCGAAAATTTTTGATATTTTCATATCGAAAGTCCAAATAATTTTTCACTGACAAAATTTTAGTGAAATTTTGAGTAAAATCTCATTTCGTTTTTGCTTAGTGCCCAAGCAACTGGCATCACTAATGTTGTGATGTTGACCGTTTGAGTGAAAAATGTTAAAAATATGCTTTGCACTAATGCAAAGACGAGTGTAAAACGAAGGCGTACGAATTAGTGAGCGAGCGTGCATAGAATTAAGCAACACTGCACAACAGTAAACAAAAATTAATTATATTTTGGCAATCACTAAAGCAATTGCAATATTTGAGTTTCAGTTTAACATAACTTTAAACATAAGTTATAATTTATAATTTATAAATTATATTTGATGAATTAGGATGCATGATCTATTAATTATGAATAGTAATTTATGATTTTTCATTTATGACTAATGATTAAAAATTTATAATCTATCATAAGTCATATTACGATTTGTATTTATGATTCATTTATGTGTGGTGAGTGATGGTATATAATTTATGATTTGTGATTGACTATTTATGATTAACGACTTGTGATTTTATATGTACATATGATTTATATTAATGATTTATTTATGATTATTATTTATGATTTATGATTTATGACTTATGATTTGTGATTTTTTGATTAATGTTTATTTTGTTTTTTTTATTTATGTTTATTTTGGATTTTTGATTTATAATTTTTAAATTATGATTTTTCATTTATGATTTATGATTAATAGTTTGTAATTTATGATTTCTGATTTATGACTTACGTTTTATCATTTATTGATTATGATGACTGATTTATTACCTATGATTTTTAATTTTTAATTTATATTTACGATTTATATTGATGATTGATGATTGATGATTCATGATTTATGAGTGATGATTTATGATTTATGATTTATTATTTATGATTATTATTTATGATTATATTTTATGATTCATCATTTATGATTTATAATTTTTTGGTTATTTGATTTATGATTTTTAATATATTAATAAGAATCTATTGTATATGATTTAACATTTATGATTTGTCATTTATAATTAACAAATTAGACTTACATATCTCATAAATAATTTAAAATTAAAATATCTCTCGGCAACACAAATTTGCATTTTTTGTTGCACAAAGAATTCCTTCGAAATAATTTTTCTCGCCCAATGAAGAATTTTTGGCTGAGTGCGTGCAACAGCTGATATCTGCTCGGTTTTTAAATTTAGAAAGTTCCCCGAACCTATTCGCAAATATGAATTAAAAGTGCTCAATTTTCTGCTACTCAGCAACTTTGAATGATTTGATGTGTGGCTGAGAAATGGATCGAACTCAAATGTAAAAATTTGCGAAATAATTAAAAGCGGACTATGAAAATTTTTCTTTGCAAAAAAATAACCACAATGCAGAATGAATTTGAAGATAATGCCACCGCTTGCTTTAGTCGAAGAAAGCATAGAAATGAGCACGAATATTATTAAAGAGAATTGTGCAAAGATTTGCTAGCTACAGCGGCATACAAATTAAACCATTCAAATGCAAGCTTCTCGGCAGCTATACTCGTACGAATGTATGTATGCATGTTTGTAGGTGATGCGATGCGATGTGTTGAATGCTACATTTAATTCAATTTGTGTCACAAATACGTCAAATGCACTAACCATCCAACTAAAGCTTAACACGTTTTCAATTGAATATGATTTGAAATTTGGAGAAAGGTTATTGTTTCAGGATAAAATGTTAAGTTTTCTTTGTTGCTGTATTGAAAAAACGGTTATTAAGTTTTGTTAAGAGAAAAACATTTGCCTAAAATTTACTCTTTGACGGTCTAGTGTCGCGATATTTTAGAAGTGATTTTTTTAAACAGACTTACGCATTTTTGCTTTAATTTTTTTTTTTTTTGATAGTTTCATGGGCGAGAAATCGAATAATCCTTTGAAATTGCTGTGCGAGAATAAGTAAAAATCATTAGAATAAATTTCTATAACAAATTGCACTGCATAGACGCCGTGGCATTGTTGTTGCTACTGCTGCGGGAAACGCATGAATGAAATTTAATGAAAACGTGTAGGTTGTGGAGAAATGCTGGCAGTTTGTCTTTTGAGTTGACTCACACCAGAATGAGTAAGAAAAATAAATATGTATGTATGTATGTAGATTAAAGAGGACCACTTAAAATTTATAGACTTGCATGTAAAACTAAAAATACGCTTAAATTAAAATCCAAGGTTTTCATGTGCGATGAATTTGAAAAAGTTATTGTAGATAAAAAAAAATATAAGAAAAGTACAAAAATTTATTTAAATTTTTACTTTTCTTCTTTACACCCTTTAGGCCAAAGAAAAATTGCAGAGAATTAAATAAATGCTAAATAAAATCATAGATTCGTTCGACTTGCGCTAATTTTATTGACATTTTTTAACTAACTAAGCAAATACTATAAGGTGTTTGATTTTTTGTTTGTTTATAAAATAAAAGCTACTTCGTCTCATTGGTCAATGCTTTCTTCTTCGTTTTGGTGCAGTAATATCGATCGCTGTTCTCGATCCAGTCACAGACATTCAAAATCGTGTGGAAAGCTGTGCCCTCCTTGCACTGAAACTCGACGGCTTCGCCATGCACGCAGCGATAGTACTAGTGGAAGTGAAAATAAGATTTTTATAAATTAACAACCTACATTAGAGTTAGTGTGTGTGTTTTTTCTTACCTTTTGGCAATTTGCATGCGGAATAAAGTCTTTATTCGTACAATCAATGTTGGGTTTGTCAAGTGGTGCGCTGGTTGGTGGCATAACCGCTGGTTTAGGTTCTAAAATCTCCAATTCTGCAGATTCATGGATCGTTGTATGTGTCTCTTCGGTTGTTGTTGGCAAATGGGTTGTTATTGGCACTTTGGTTGTTGTTGGCCTTGGCTTTGGTTTCGGTTTGGGTTTTTTAGAGCCCTTAGATGGTTTCTGCAATAAAATTTTGTAAGGTCATTTTTATTGCAAAATAAATGTAACAAGCTGAGTTTAATAACGCAAAAGGGTGTAAAAAACAAGTGATCAATTTAAAGACTCTCTGAATAATTCAAACCTATTCCAAAATTTTAGTATTTATACCCTTTTCTATAAACACCCATATCGAAGTATCTAAAAAAAAATAGCCAAAGATGTTCATATGTACAAGTGCTTCTATCTCTAGTAAAAAAGTCGTCTCTCGCTTCTTTTCCTTTAATTATAATAACAAAAATAGTTTATATGTACATAATATGTATATTTATTTGCCACTTATTATTAAGTTTAATATAAACCTCTTTTTGGCAGTTTTACTTATTATTTTAGTATATCTTTACAATTGTTTTTCATTCAAATTTAATTGGAAGCATTTTGTAATAGTTCTTACATCTTTGAATTTAATTTAACTTTTTCATATGGTAGAAGGTAACGGTAAAATCGTTTTCCGTGTTTGCTTTTTATTAGCTAAACAATCGCCAAGACTAATCAATAAAGCGAGCTAATTTTTTCAAACGATTTGTTAATTACAAATCTTTTAAAAAAAGTAAATTACATTTAAAGCTGCTTAGTACTCGTAGTTTTTAAATTAAGCTTTTTGTAATTAAGTTGTTATGTACGTGTTGCAAGTTAGAAAAAAATAATGATTTTTTTAATCTAATACTTATACTATTTTCTGACTTGATTTGAACGGTAATCCCAGCAGCAAAATATGCAATACGCAAAATATCATTTGCCCTTGAAGCCTTGATGCCAATACGCAAAATATCAAAGGTCACCTTTGGTGTTTAAAGGGCATCACGTTTCAATTCAAATGCAAATATATTTATAAATTCTCAAATTTAAATTACTCGCTGCATACCATAAAATTTAAAAATAAATCTGATTCAATGACAATCAATACAATTTTGTTTTAAAGCTTGTCTTTGTTTTGCTGACCTATACTAAACTTGTGTGCATCACTGATCTAGAAGCCCATTTGTAAATATTTTAATTTCGTTCTTTTTAATTTTTAGCAAAAAGTATATACTTATTAGTTGGTACAAAAAAAAGAGATAAATTATAGCAATTATTGGTATTTAGTAAGTTTAATGGGATGCTTCGTTTTGAGGTGGTCATCTTAGTTGGTTGTATTTCCAAAATATATTATAAAAATAATAAAATATTTATTAAAAAATTCCCATGCGACTGATTTTTTAAAACAGCGAGGCATTTTGAATTTTCAAACAATATTTTTAACATATAAATTTGTCTGTATTATGTAAATATATTTAAAATAACGCTCGAATATCTACACTTTCAATATTATCAATTTTAAAAAACCATCAATACACTCCTGCACAAGTCTACGAAAGCTATTGATTGAGTTGACACGACGTCGAAAAACATCTCGATTGTACAGTCTGACAGGGAGTCGACTGTTGACTCGATTGTTCTTTTGCAACGATGGCGATTCTCTCGATCGTTTAAACATCTCGGACTCGACCATGACTAAGGCTGAGTAACCCAGCCATTTACATCTCTGAGCAAAAACAATACAATTCTCCTTTTTATTAAAAATGCTCTTCGCATTTTCTGTCATATAAATTAAAAATTCGCGAATTTTAGCCACTTGAAAGCCTGAACTTTGTTAAACTAAAATTCAGGTTTCGCAAATATTCATATAAGAACTTTCATGAGCACACTCTTTTGAATTTACTCGCGAACGTAACCTTGACGAATGAAAAAAGAATATTTTTATTTTTTAACTACTAATATAATTCTTTAGGCCAAGTATGCTTTGCGTACCACATTTTACATTCATATGTATGTACATACATATATCTTCCGCGAATGTTTGATGCAACGTTTACGTTCATAAAGAAATGCGAACAACAGAAATGATCGTTCGAGAACGGTTCGATGCGACGTTCCTAACTGGATTTAGAAAATATTTAGCCGTTCTCGTTCTCGAAAATATACAAAAATTATGTTTTTTAAAATTCCAAATTTTGATGAAATTTATAAAAATTTTTGTACATTTTGTACAAAGTTTGAAAAAAGGTTTTTTATGAGTTTTGTTAAAGAAAGAACTTTGTTTTAATTGAAAATTTTTTTTTTTTATTATTAAGAAGAAAAATTAGTTATCGAAATAGGCTAGTTCAGTTATTATTGCAATTTTGTTACAAAATTAATTAACTACTGAAAGAATTATTGAGTTCAAAATTATTTGTGTATGTATGTGTATCTAGAGACAAAACATGGTGAGCGTACATACATATGTACACATATACATACATATCTCCCATAAGCCCTACAGGAAATGTGGATCGTAAAACTGTACTGATTCCCTATTGACTGTGTCACTAGTGCTACTCCCCAGGCAATGATCTCTTGCTTGTCATTTAGCACGAAGCTTTGTGGCTCCCAAAAATTTCTCTTCCCAACAAGCTTTCTTCAGGGATTATATCCGTAAGCAGACTAAAAGCCTCCTAAAATTGTATTGTAAAATAATTTAATTTTTCTTGCATACATCTCTTTTACTCGACTCGCTTTTTTATTATTTAATTCAATTTCTGTTTACTCATTGCTCTGCTAGTGGTGCTGTCATTTTTAGCGCGCTCTACATATAACTTTGTGCCTAAATTTTCTATTTTTGCGGAAGCTAGTTCAGCAAACACAAGCAGGCCGACTAAAAATAGGGAATTGTATTTCGCTTCGCATGGCCCAGTGGAACAATGCTATGCGCATACGAACTACATGCACACATTTACATATGTACATATGTATCTATGTATGTTTTTAAATGCGAATTCCCAAAACTAACAAACAACTCAGCAAACAATTTGGCAATTAGCTGCGATAGAAAAACTGTCTTAACTTTTTCGCATTAATCTTAATTATTTTACTGCACTTAAATGCATGTACACACATCCATGCACAAACACGCATGCCATTTACTCACCTTGGTGGTAGTTGTTGTTGAAATCGGTTTCGGCCGCTCCGTGGTGACACCTTCTGACACTAAGTTGGCCTCTTCGGGATTCGGCGACGTCGCTGGTGGTTTTGCCCACTCGGGCTGCAAGAAATAAACAAGAAACATAATAAATTACAGATGCTTTTCAAATTAATAATAAAATAAAATGGTGAAACAATTTGGCATTTGTTCTTGGCAACACTCGTCTAGCGAAAATTCGCTAACGTACGCGCAAACAACAACAGAACGAGATATTCACGAACGGCTAATGATTTACACTCGCTAAACTTGGCGCGCAAACTTACCCGCGGCGTCGTCTCGCGGGTCGGCTCTGGCACCAGGTAATGGTGCATGTTGTTATGGAGAATGTGAAGCAGGGCATTTTTCTCCCCGCACAATCCGTGGAAATCATCCATATCAATGGCCCAGGTCATGGCGCCCGCGTAGCCCTTTTGCTTGATGTAGTCCATTTTGATTTGCACTGATTTCTCGTTTTCATAGCCCACCCATTGGGTGTCTTTGTAGGTGTACGGCACTAGTCCTTCGTCATCCCAACGAACCGTCCAACCCTTGGAGGCATCTTGCACTTCGCTGCAGATCTCATAATAGGCCAGGAATCCTGTTTCGTTAGTGTATGGTCCTGGTGTGCCACCGCCGGCCTCTTTGTTGATGTAAGTGCCCATATTGTAGTTCTTGTTTGAGCTGCTGAGTGTATAGGTGCGCCCATAGAACGGCACACCAACAACAAGTTTATTGGCTGGACAGCCCATTTCCTCCCACAGCGCCAGACCATCATTCTGTGGGCGAAAAAGGTAAAATTAGAAAAGGAGTATCCTTGTAAAGACGTTACCAGACATCACATACCACATTCAGCTTCTCGTAAGCCCACTGATCGTGTTTGCGCTTGTAAAGTGGACTATGCACATCCGCAGTGCCAACCCAATTGCCGCGCAGGTCATAGGTCATGGCATGTATAGCATCCAGCAATCTGCGGTGGAACGTTGTTTAGATATTATTTCACAAATTAATACGCAATACAAATAACTTACTCGCATAATTCAGGCACATGATAGCCTTCCTGTAGTCTGAATTTCGCCACCGGCACAGCCATTGTTATTTCCCAACCACGCCCCACACGATCGAAAGCTCGCCTCAGCTCTTGCACAAAGTATAAAAATTTATCCTTGTCGCCAAAAGTGCCACCGCGATCTGTAGCGCCTGGATACTCCCAATCCAGATCGAAGCCATCAAAATCGTATTCCTTCATGAACTGCACAACACTGCGTATGAAGCTCCGGCGCCGTTCGGTCACTGCCACCATTTGGGAATATTTGGCGCCACCCTCAGCCCAGCCTCCAACAGCTATCTGTAGCTTAAGCTGTGGATACTTCTGTCGTAGTTGAGTGAATTTTTTGAACCCATCTTGCTTCACATCCACTTCCGGATCGATCACCAACACATCCCAATTAGTGTCGTTCAAACCAATAAATGAGTAGACCAAATGTGTACACATATCAGCTGGCACATCTTCGAGTCCATAACGCCCTAATCCGAGGCGGTACACGGCCCAGTTGGAGAAGTAGCAAACAACACGTGCCGGCTGTTCGTTGTCTGACTTGCAGATGACGGACGCTACAACCGCCAACATGGGTAGCAATAGTTTCAAGGGTTTATCTGTGGAAGAGAAATATAGGGAAAGCAAATATTTACACTTGAATTGAAAATGGAAAAATTATAACTTAAACTAAAGGAAAACTTTAGAGTCATCGCTAAAAGCTTATAAGAACACTTCCAACAGCCGACTTCCTGATTTTTCTAGTTTATCTTGAGCAGATCCCTCAACTCATAAGAGGTCCACATATTTTGTCAGTTTCGATAGTTCAAAGCTTTTTCGTATTTGATCAGGAAAATCAAGGTTGTGTTGGAGATGATTCAATTAAACTTTAAACCATCTATTCTTTGGGAATTTAAATTCTACTCAATTACAGAAATTTTATTGGTTTAAAGAATCGCGGTAAGATGAAATGCCTAACAGCTTAACTATCCTTAAACACACAAGAAAATAGAGTCACTCATCTTCATTCCAAATTGCAATTAAAGTCTGTAAAAATCAATTATTCATTATTATAAATATAAATTAAAATCTTTTGTAACTGATTAGTGGCTCGTTGGGACGTTTTTTAAATTTTTAAAATATTGATCATTATGGAGCAGAGTTGGACGGTAAGTTCCTTTTTTTGGCAAACAATTTTGGAGGTTTGATAAAAATCGTAACGATTTAGCTTAACATAATTCCAAATATTCATTTTACGTCCTTTTTTAAAATTAATGTCTTTTTTAAATTTTTTTTCTTGCTTGTCATTATTATTTTTTATTTTATTTTGGCCGGCCTTCTCCTACCTTTTGTGGTGTGCCTCTTATATGTTGTACATACAACAAATGAAAGGACCTACAGTTTTTTTTCAAGAGTTCAAAACTTGACTTATGTTAAATCAAAAGCTTAATCAAAGTACAAATATTTAGCGAATTTGCAAGGTATCGAGTATCTCGTTAAGTTATAAAGTCATACACATTTTGGGTAGCTCAAATGTTTTTGTTGCAATGTTCAGGAAAAGGAAATAAAATAGTACAACTTGAATTTTTTTTTAATTTTATGACTTTTCGACAAATACGACACTTTACGACACCTAATTGTATTTAATAATAACTGGTTTAAAAATTTATTTCGCTTTACTTGCGAATTCTTATTCAAGAATTTTTTTCTATTTTTCATTAAAATCTTTTTTGCTATCTTCCTTTTTATTGTAGTTTTTTATTAAATTTATTTCCTACTTTTTTTGTTTTATTATTTTGTCATCTAACCTCACTTCAGCTTACCTAACCACGCATAAAGCTACGTTATGTTATTAAAATCACATTAAGTTTCGTTATGATATAATATGTTGTGTTACGTCACTTTATGTTATGTTATGTTATGTTGTGTTACGGTATTATTTATTTTATGGTTTTGCGAAACGAAGCTATCTCAAGTTTATCAGAACTATTATAACAATAAAATTTTTTAAAAAAGTTAAAAAACAAATATTTATAATGTAGTTTAAAATATGTCAAACATAAATTTATTGTAAATCCCCTTTTTATATTTGCAATTCCATTTTCATTGACTTTTCCTATTGATGGCCCAAAAGTTCTGAATTATTAAAAAATAACCGTTTTCATTCACAAAAAGAGCATTATTTGTTTAATAGTTTTCATTAAATAAATTAAATTTTGCCGTTTACAGTTAGTACTTGTGTCAGCTACTAATTTGTCTTCACTGCACATAAACTCGCCATCATTAAACTCACCACACCTGAGCTTACCACTTCTAAGCTCACAACTCCTGAACACACCACGCCTAAATTCACCACACCTTAAATCCACACACCTGAACTCTCCATACGCCAACATCTCGTCGCATCGCACTGCACCTCCTCTCACTCAATCTTACCTCAACTCATCACAGAAATCGAGGTTAACCTTAAATAAAATTGCTTTCTTAAACTGTGATTTGAGCAATGTAAAGTTACGCAACGCAGCGTTATGTTATGCTTTCCAATTTCATCTATGCTATGTTCAGTTCATTCTGATTTAGAATCATGTGAAGCTGATGACCCTGCGTGCCTTCTTGAGTGAATTCCTGCAAAATTCAACAAAGAACACAAATTTATGGTTCTAACACTGCGGCTGCGGTGCTTAATTAAGATTCCGCGAACAAACACTCAGTTGCAAGTGTGCAAATGCTTCCTTTTTGCGCTTTTTTTGCTAAACATTTCACAATCAATTACAACAGAAGAAAAAAAATTAAATAAATAAATGCAGAAGCGAAATATTAGCACAGGCGCTACCGCAATTAACGCATAATTATGTATAATCGCACGTTGCGTCTAACAATTACAACGTCAACAACAACACAACAAAGGCCGACATGCACATTTACATTTACATACATACCCGTATATTTGTTTGTATGTCTGTAACTGTCAGTTGCGTAATACAATTTTGTAGGGATCTTGCTCGGTTCTATTATTTCATTACCGTGACGTGTTGACTTTGACGTTGCCAAAATTAAAGAAAATTGCCAACTGCTGTGCATACATCTAAACTTAAAACCTGAAAAAAGTCGTTTAAAATAAATTCGATTCAAAGCAGTTGAACTGAAAGAATGTGCGCGCCTTCGTTACTCGTACGAGTACGTTGCGTTCGAGCAGCCAAATTTTTGTTTTGTTTGGCTTTTATGTATTGAGCGACGTAAACGTTGACTGAATTTTAAAATTAATCATTTTATTATCAGCCGCCAGCAGACGCTCATCACACACTCACGAATGCAAATTTAGTTCGTTTGTTTGGTGTTAGCCTATAAATATGCAATGCGGCGTGCCAATACATAGTTTGTTGACGTACGCGTGAAATGTTTTATAGTCAATTGCAGCCACATTATGTATGTTTCGGTATAGATGTCTGTGCGCATGCGTACGTCTTTGGCAACGTTCATAATTCATATCAGCAACACCCGCGCTAACAGCAATAACAAATGCAACAACTACATTGACAAAATTTCGCTCCAAAAGCGGAAGAAAACAAATGATTTTCCACTTGCGCCACGACGCCAATATGGAATTGTTTATAAACACGTAATCCATTAAGTTGACGCGAGGCGAGTTCATTCACTGGCTGGTGCTGTGATATTTCAAATTTAGTTTGTCAATAAGTCCAATGGCAAAGGGCAGACTTGGAGAGCGAATTGAGTTGCAGCTTTTTATATCCGAGCGTACTTGTACACAAGGGTATTATAACTTTGTTCGCATAACGGTTGTTTGTAACAGCAAAAAGTAATCGCGATAGATATAGACATATGTATGTATATGTACTAAAATTATCAGAATGAAAAGAGGAATCGATTTAGCCCTGACTGTCTGTCCGTCCGTCCGTGGTTACAATAACTTGAGATATCTCAATGAATTTTGGTACATAGATTGCTCTTTGGACAGGGTAGGTTGCTATTGAAAATGGTTAAGATCGGTCAATAACCACGCCCACCTCCCATATAACAGAAATTTTTGAAAAATGCAAAAACTCCGTTTTTTCGGTATTTGAGTAAAGTTTAATACTAATAATAAAAGTTATGGGCACCACCAATACAAAAATACATCGCGAGGGTATATAAAAATCGGTTTCGAACGAACTTAGCTTTTCTTACTTGTTTTTTTACTAACCTTAGCACAAAAATATTAACCTTATTATGTACTATACACCGACTGTTATGTATATAATTTAAAAATTTCGATAGTTTTAAAATTTTTGTAAAACAAATAAGGACACGAAATGTAAATATTTAATGACTTTAGAATTGGTGACTTAAAATCGATGTGAAGCAACATGACCTTCGTTTTTAAATAGTATAATAAATATCAGTTACTAATTTGGTTTAATCGCGTTTATATGCGTTCACTTTGGCGTTTGTAATTTGGTGTTAGTTCGTGCTTAAACTTTTCTAAAAAAAAAATAAGAAAAATTCCAAAAAGATCTCCCACGAAAAAAATCTATTTTTTTTTGTCAAAGACTGAACACCAGGCATTGGCCTACATATTTACTCTACTGTTTCTTTCCTGTTTGTTGACTGGTATGGCAGACAGATAAACCATTAAAACTAAGTTTGATTTTCAGTTCATTTTTTGTTCTCTTGTTCTCTCTTTTTATTAAAAAACATAAACCATTTTTTGTTAAAAACTAATCGTTCGTTGAAATTTTTAAATTTAGCTTTCTCGATTAAATGAATAAAAATTTCAAACAGATATGCAGAATTTCACAATTTTTTTTTTAATTTATATTTTGTTTTCTACATATTCGTACATAGTGCTAAATTAAAAAAATATCCGCGTGAATCAAAGTTTCAAACTTAAAACAACCTTTATAAATAAAAATCCCTTCAAAAATTCAAACAACCAAAAAATGTTTTGATTTCGTTGAGTATGCAGTTAAATTTTAGTATGTACATCCATACATCAGTATACTCGAATGTATATTAATTAGTATCTGTATCAGTATCTATGTCAGTAAAAAATGCTTAAACATTTAATATACGACCCATACTTATGATCATAAACATTATTTGTTTAACGGAGTTTTTAAAGGTAGCCATTTAAGTATTAGATCTCTTTATTTCTACATTTTTATTTTTTAAAAATCTATAATTTTAAAAGCTGATCAAATAAATGATTTTGTTTAATTACATGATAAACATAATTATGTTCAATTACTTTTGATTGATAATTTGAATTATTTTATAATTTTTATTATTTTTTAATAACGTTATGGTTACGGATTGGATTTTTTTTCACTTAAATTTGGTTTTTCTTAATTTTTTAATTTCTTTGAACTCGTTTAGCCAAATAAAATTTTTTTACTTTAAATTATTAAATTCTGACTTAAGAAAGTGTATTCTCTAACTCAGTTTTTTATATTTAGAAAAATAATTAAAAATAAGCAAATAATGAAAAATTTATTAAAATAATTAAAAATAATCAAAAATTTAAAAATAAACAAATTAAAAATAATGAAATAATTAAAAAAACAGATTATGAAAAAATTAATTTAGCTATAGTTTTTATGGAATTTTAATAATTTCTTTAATGCGAAAAGTCCAAATTTTTTTCGATTATTTTTCGTAGAGATTACACATGGTACTTATTTTATTAAAAATCCAATCGCACGGATGTTTTTTTTTACGACAAGTTTTCTTTAGTATTTCCAGAGCTTTGTACAATTTCTTGAAGTTCGCTACGACTACAAATAACTTATCTAAATATATTTTTTTAATGGCTGAGTAAGAAAATTAAAGTATTATTTCAAATTAAAATAGGGAAATAAAGTTAAGAGAACAGCCCAGATACTACCAAGCTAAGTACTCGAAAAATCTTTTTTTTTTTAAGATTTTAATTTTGAAACTTTCATTCCCGCAGTTTTGGTTATGAAATATATTTTTATCAACTACCAAATGATTTCGATGATACTTTGATTTTTAATCAATCTCTTGAATAAGTATAATCATCCATTTGTACTTAGGAATTCGCAATAAATTATAAAAGCGTAAGTTAAATAAGAAATTAATGTTAAACCAAACGTTGGAGCTGTTTCAAATAAGCTACGAATTACATCCTCAGCTAATTCCAAAAATTTCCAATCAGACATTGAAATGAACTTTAAATTTTGCGATTATATTGCGAATTTCATTAAACAATCGCTTAGCCGTTGAGAGTTACTGGTTTTGTTATTTTTCGAAACTGGACTTCACACTTTTTATTGGTAACATTTCAATTCAAATCACTTTCATATGATAATTTTTTGTTTTTTTTTTTTTATTTACAACTGCATTCATGAAAATTAACACAAGTTCACATTTTTTAAGATTTACAATTTTTTATATTTTAATATTTTTTTTCAGATACTCTACTTGAAAAGTTGAATAAATAACTTATCCATTTTTTGAACGCTCTTACCCATCTTGTGTGCGCGAGTCTTTGACGTCGAATGACAGTCGGTGCGTATTGAAATTACGTTTTTATTTGCAATTTGTCGCAGTTTGCCGTAGAGCTAGACACACACACTCGCGCACTTGCACTTCCATAGCTTTGCAACTGGTGAGTAAATATGTACTCGTATGTATGTTGGCGGTAGTAGTTTAACTTTTGCCGCTTTCCATCACCCGCGCAAACGATAAGCAATCAAAACAACGCAAGCCAAGCGCACCTCACGCTCTGCTTAACGTCGCACTTCCATTTATACAAATGTTAGTGTGTGTTTGTAAAAGAAAGTAACAGCCTGCAGGAAGAGAATATAATATCGGTTAAAAACTGTAAAACTTTTTCATTCCGCTTTTTGGCTGACAAACCCTTCATTCAATGCAAATTTCGCCAATTGGGAAGAAATTATTAAAAAGGAATGATTGAAAGAATTTACAAAAATATGAGTACAGCAACGAAATTACTCCTGAAATATTTCCCGGACGATCGTAAGTTCCACTGGCAGCTTTCATTTGAGTCACGTTTTGCCATAACTTTCAAAGGAGTGCGCTATCACACCGTTCACCTTTTTTTTTTTATTTTTATTTTGTTTCGCATCCAGAACGAGTTAGTTTCTTTTCGGTCGCTCGGCGTGTGTGTTGCTGCGGCTATTTAAAAACCACTTTGTTATTGCAGTGTTTTCGCCAACGGAATTGGTTTGCATGTTTACCATATATTTTGTCGAGTGCAGGCGTCTTTGGTACCATCGATGGCTTTATTTTACATGCTATAGTGCATTTCAAAATTATATGACAATCCCGCATTGGCAAGTTTTGACTATTTGTTTTTATGAATTTTTTGTTAAGTTTTTAATCATTAATCGACAATTTTATTGAGCTCGAGGCCAGTTTATGAAGGATTTTTATTTGGAAAAAACAACAACATTTTTAGTGATAAAAGTAATCTCATAAATAGCGGCTATAACTTCTACCAAAACATAAATCTTTCATGAATTGGCGCTCAGTAATATTGTATTTAGTATTTTTCTAAGTGGGAGCATCGTTCAGTTAAATTTTTCCCTCCGGTTTAAGATAAATTCGCGTAAGATGAAAACACATTTTATCGGACATCTATCATTTCAATGTTTATTATTTAACATTAGGTAAAAGAGAAAATATTTACAATTAATAAAGAAAAAAGGTTTAAAAATTTATATATTATACAAATAAACAAATATTAATTTATAAACCACATAATATATGATAATAATAAATTGGCGCTTTCTTTTTCTTTATGTTATATAGCGTAGTATATGGCCTTGTTTTTCCCACCATTTGCTGTGAGCCTCTTTATATTGCACTACAAATGGAGGGACCTACAGTTTTGTGCTGACTCAAAACGGCTGATGTATTTTATGAGAAGCTTTTTCATGACAGAAATACACTTGGCCATTTGCCATTACCTGCGAAGGACGACCACTATTAGCAAAAAAAAACTTTTTCTATAAATTATAACAATAAGAGTTTAACCAAGTTTTACAATTTTATACAACATATATTCATCAAAACTAAAAAAAAAATATTTTTGAATAAACGAGTATTTGTATACCAGTAATTTTAAATTAAATTAGCTATAAAATAAAACAAATAAATTTTTTTATTGTCATAGTCCAAGAGATTTGAAACTAAACTTAACTTTCTCCAACATGGTTTATTTTATATATTTTTTTAATGAATATATCGTACAGATAATTTTAAGTCAACAAATTTGTAGTCCAGCAGGTTTGAGTTTTTTTTAATTTGCACTCAAATGTTAAGTCGGTCACAGTTTTTATTTATGCAACAAATACAAAATCTTAAAGAGATATGAAGAAAATGTTATTTTTTATAAAAAGTTACAAATTTCATTTATGTAAATGTTGAACCACCAGCTATTATTATTTTCATAAGTTAAGTGAAATTTTTACAAAAAATTTGAACTGAAAGTAAAATATTTTATGATGCCTTCAACAAATATCTACAATATAAAAAAAGAGGTACCATTTTCAAAAAAACTAAACTTCCGTCGAACTTTCTATTGGTCCTCAAAATTAAGGAAAGCTACAAAAAAAATAAAAATAACTTGTATTAAAATAAAATGAAATGAAAAGTTATGTGGTAGATTTTCTTTTAAAGTATGTTTATTCGTTTCCAAGCATTTTTTTCTCATTGAAAAAAGGTAAATTTTTGTATAATGGTTATTAGCATTTAATTCTATGATGTTTATATATTTTTGACACAATTTTTTTGAAATATTTTCTTAGGAAAATTTATTTAATTGCCTAATTTTACAAACAACTTTCTATTTATAGAGAACTGCTGTATTCACAAAAAGCAACTCACAGGCAAAAGGCTTTTACATTCTCATTATATGAAAAATTCTCTCCTTATAATTATATAATTAGATTGGTTTTCACCCACAATTTTTTTCCCACCAACACGTTGAAGCACTGAGTGTTGTATGGTTGTGGTAAGTACTATACTTTCTGCATCTTTTGTTTTTAAAATAAATCTAGAATAACAATATCATTTCCACGGACAGTGAACAACGACGCAAATGAATGTGAGTCAGCCTCCTTTGGGTGCGACCATTGATGTTTCGCTCGAAACGCACAGTGAGGCGTGCACACGAGTATTCTTCTACTTTTCGCTTCTTCTCGCTCTGCCCTTTGATTCCTGTTTTGTTTACGCGGTTTAACTTACACTGCAGCGAATAAGTGGTTCATGTGCATTTTATTACAATAACAAAGAAATGCGTATAGCCGTCGAATGAATAACCAACTGAACAGTGCGTGAATGATCAAATGGTCAGTTTGGTAGTGAATGATACTACTGTGAATGAAAAGTTCATTGCTCTTAGTTATGGTGGCGTGATGGTCAAGTGATCTATATCTGCATTTCTATGTACATACATTTGTAAAACTCGACTAAATGTGCAGGCATATTTCAGTTGGGACATAGAATTGTTTACAGTTTGTTGAATGAAACCTGTTCTACGGTGGAATAAATTTATAACAAAACCTGTTGTCGGTTACTATTAAAGCAGACTAATTTAAAATCAAACTTCTGGTAAAATGTGTTATTCTCTCTACCATAAAATAAAAGAAAAGTAATATTGTCTAATAATAAGCTATAAAAAACTTGGTTTATTAAATATTTATTAACCCATATTAATTTTATATCATCTCACATTTAAGATAGTTGTTTTCAAAACACCTGGTATCGGTTTAGGCTAATGGAAGGCGTTGTGGAATTACTTGTTTTTGTTAGTGCTACACAAAATTGTGTTATTTAATGATAAAAAAATAATCATCCGTCTAAAAAATTGTTTGCTCAAAATAAGCTTGTTCACGTGCTCATCTTTTATTCTCTCTTACACCAATGTCAGACCGGGCCAGAAATCGAAATGCTACTCCAGTCACATTATGGTTTACTCCACAAAAGGCAAACGTACTGAGTATTTATAGTTAAAATAATAAATTTAATGTTTTTAAAATATTATGGCAAGACACATGGAATTATTTCAGCACGATTGTAAATTGAAATTGAAAATGTAAAAACAATAAATATGTTGACACTCTCACAGCGCAAAGCGAAGATATAGCAAGCAATCAGCTGATGGGAATATATCATCTTTTATGAATTCGGCTTGGTATTAACAAAAAATATTAGGCCCTTAGAATGATGTACTTCGGTCTCTGGTTTTATGGCTTACCGTCGCGTAAATCTAGAAAATGTGCTTAGTTTTTAAGAGAAAATTTGAATTAAACATATTAGCAATCTTTAACTAAAATCGGACAAAAAAGAATTCTTACCTAATTTTAAAGAAAAAATGCGGTATTATATTTATGATACATTTTCGGGTCATTTACGCTAAGCGACTATTGAACTTTGTACATTTTTTGATTACGTTTCAAAAGTTGAGCTAAAACTTGTTCTTATGCATTTCATTTATTTTTTTTTTATTTAAATATTTGTTTATTAAAATTGTATACATTTGTTTAAAATATTTCATATTCAAAAATAAAAATCATGAATGCTCTTCATTCAAAAGAATTCTAGTAAATTTTCATACCGAAAATCTTTAAATAATTTCGGTGAAAGCCCATTGCTATAATTTGTGTTTTTTCAATACAACAACAATGCAAAAATGTAGCTAATTGATTTAAGGAATTTGCAATATTCCATGAAAAATGGTTTTGGTGAATAGTGTATGAAATAAATATTAGGTTTAATAAGCAGTTCGAAAATATTCGAAAAACAAATCTCTTTTTAATGTCTCACCGACAATAATGCTTGCTAGGCCATTTACCAGCAAAACAGCAAACCTTCGTTCATCAATTTATATTTCCTTTGCCCAATATTCATTTGAGAGAGTTGTTGTTATTTTCTCTTTGATCTCATTTCGAAACTACTAAAAATGTGATGTAAGTTTGTTCTCAGTTCGATATTTATGTTGTTTATATTGAATATCGAAAGTAATTTTCCAAGCTTCGGCGCAATTTTTCGTGAGATCTATGTAGACGGTGTGGCGTAGCTTTTTTTATATTAACAACTTTAGAATACGCGCTATTAAAAAAAAAAAATTTCGAAAGACTGTCAGTAAAAAAATTTCAAAGATCGACATTAAATTAAAGCCACATAAAACTTACACTTAAAAATAATAAATTTGCATTCTCAAAAATAATCTGAATAGATTTAAAATAAATATATTCTTAAAATGAGTGCTAAATTTGAAACTTGTGTTTTAATGAATTTACTTTGAGAATTATCCGTATTTAAATTTAAAATAAAGTAAATACATTTAAAGATATGGGGTGACATAGCGCCAAATATTTGTTGTTAAATTCCTGTTACAGGTTTAAATTGTGTGATTATCGTAACTAAATTTTGTGTAAAATATTTTGTCATATATAAAAACAATCACAAAACATCGAACTGCATTTAAGCTTTTTTTTTAATACATGAACTTTTATTTACAATTAATTAATGAAATTATAAATTACAGAAATTTTCGAGAATTAATGTACTCGTACGAACTATCTCAAACAATTTGTATATAAGGATTGAGTAGTATTTTATTCTAAATTCGTTTAAAATCCCGTGAGTTCGTTATCAAAGTCTTTAGTTACACAACCTTGAGAAAAATATGTTAATTCTTATGATTCATTTTGCTTATTCTTGGACAATGGCAATAAATAACTATTCTCCAAAACGAATGTCAATATCGAAATTTGGTTCAGTTGTTGTGGAGGTTGTTGTTGACGTTGTAGTTGGCGCCATCGTAACAACCACCGGTGGCGGTGTAGTTTCCGGTAGCGGAGCCAATGTTTGCTGCGTAGGCGGAGGTGTACTTGCGGATGCCGTTTCAGAGCGCACTGGTTGAGAAGGAGGAGGAGGAGGACCAGCCGGCGGTGTGTCGCGGTTGAAGCCTGCAGGTTCTGAAACGAACAGCAAAATTATAGAAAAGTGGTTTTTTTAAGTGATGGAGTAGCGTTGGTCACCTCTTCTACCGCCAAAGTCTGGGGGGCCATGGCCGCCAAAACCTGGTGGGCCCTGACCGCCAAAACCCGGTCGCCCATGACCGTGCGATCCTATTATCACAATACAAAAAATAAATATTTTTTTTAAATTTAAAGTTGTGAAAATCTAGTAAATGAGTTACCAGCATTTGGTGGCCTTTCTTTAAAGCCATGTGGAACCGAGTAAAAAAAAACTAAGTGTAAGCCAATCAAATGGTGCTTTTCAACATATAAAAACTATTAAGGCGTGACTAACCTCCAAAGGGTGGACCGGGCTGGAAGCCAAACGGGCCATGGCCATTAAATCCATGAGCTGCCGGATAGTTTTGGTAATCTTCTGAGTAATCATTTGTATCATAGTCATAGTAATCTAAACCTGTATGCGAAGACGTTGGTCGGCGTTGTGGTGACATCGGCCCTAACTTATACTCTTCGGATGAATAATGAGATTGCGGGTAGATATGCGAGCTTTGCTGATTGTAAGCGACCGCTGTCGGTGATGGTGGTGGCTTTACACCATTGCGTCGATGTTCATGATTCAACACCACTGCTGCTTGCGGTCTACTTACCCGTGGCGCTGCATCATTCCTGTGATGATTATGGCTAACAACAGTGGCTAATGGTGATTGATGCTGATGATGCACATGATTGACAACTGTAGCTGGTTGTCGTTGATGTTGCTGTTGTTGTTGCGAATAACTAGCATGAGTACCAGTACTATACATGAAAGCATTGTTATAAGCATTCTGTTGATAATAAGCGGGTTTGTTATTATTGCCAAAAATGTTCCGACCACCACAACCACCAAAAGTGAAGGGGCAATTGCTACCGAAAAATTGTGGCGAGCGTTTCGTTCGTGTCGGCGCCACTACGTACACTTCATTTAGCTGCGAATCTTCGGCGAGAAGGTCAATATCGGAAAAGGTGCTGGAAAGATAAACGCAGAACAAAAAAAAAAACCAAAAAAAAAAACCGAAATTGCGAGAATGAAAGCAACAAAACACAAATAAGCAACAACATACGGATCTGCTATCAGCGGTGCTGCATATGTTTGTATCATAGCCAGTGCAGCCAACAGAAGCTTGTGTGTTTGAAAAGAAAGAAGAAAAAAGAAAAACAAGAATGTTTACGTTAAACACGCGTTCGCCGCTTAAGTCTTTCGTTTATCTCGTTACTCACGCAACTGAGGCGCCAATTCATCGTGTGAATGCGTTGTCTATTCGTAAATGCAGTTCAAAAATAATAACTGCCAAGCGACTTTTCACCTGCTGCGGGCACAAAGGAGAAGAAGCGTCCTCACTCAAACACCACTGAAAATCAACTAAACTACAGATTTGTGACAGAGCGACACATCTCATCGCTGTGAATTTTTTCTATAAAAACAAAAATATAAAATTTTCAGCTTAAATCACTTGCCTTAATGCCTTTGCACTCATGTGACGCATGTGAGACTTATTTCAAGTTTATTGAGTCGCTTTACATAAACAGGAAAATAGCATCATTATTTGATATCTGAGCTATCTCGCGCAGCGTTTGCGATTGTCATTTTCAGCCTCTGCTGATACCAGTTTATTTACATTTTTTGTTTATATTTGTTGCCTTTGTTTGTTTTTTTCATGAAGCGATTTTGGGCAGCTATTTAATTATTTTTTTTTTCTTTTCTGATACAATAGTGATTACTCTTGACAATAATTTCATGACACATATCTAAACACACACACAAATTTAGGAGTGCAAAATAAATTCCAACGTTTACTAATACACTCAAAATAACCGAATTTGATAAGTTGGGTAAATCTTGTTATTATATACATAGTAATATTTGTTTAATTTTTCAGTGAAGTCACTGCGAACGATCACGCTGAAATTGAGAACGATTTGAGACTTGCTTAGGAAGAAGAGAAGAATATGAAATTGGAAAGGAGAAATGGCGTAATCGCATTAAAAACTATGCATTTCATTTGATATTTATTAAAGCATTTTTTTTTTTTTAATTAAAAATAAATTTAGTCTTATTATTTAATATATAACTACACATATCGTTAAAGTAAAATTTTTCAATGCGGTCCCTAATGGTAAAGGTTTTTCAATATCGGTTATCATTTAATAGACATCATTGAAATGACTTTTGCACTTTTGCTTTCTTTTATGGCTTACAACAACATCTTTTACTCTCTTAAGTAAGTACAGACTCTGCTTAAAAGAGAATCAATATTTCCGCTTCAATCGATTACACATTCTTATTCTCAATATTTAGGTAGATAAAAAGTCAAAAGCCGACGAGCATCTAGTAACTCCAGTGGCTTTTAAACACGTTTTACCTACTTGCTCTCTTCGGTTTTAAATTATATACTAAGTTGATTTTCCTTAAAAAAAATTTTAAAAAAATTTATTTATTACATTTTTATATCGAGTTGAAATATTATTTTCTTAAAAACCAAATTTTTATTTTAAAACTTAAAAATGCGGATTTCTTCCACTATTTCTGTCTTAACCGAGACAAAAATTGATTACCAAAGCATTAACGTTAAAACTCATACAATTCTAAATATACTGTTTTACATAATTCTCATTAGTTCAACAATAAAAGACAAGAAAAAAGAAATTCAGCACGTATCTTAACTTCACACAAAGTCATAAAATCAGAAAATATTACAATCGCCAAAGGGTTTAATATTGCTAAATATCATAAACTAAAATGTTCATAACTTCTTTGAAAATCATTGTTAAATGAATGAATTTTTTTTTCTCAGAAAAAATTCATAAACTAAAGTAGCCTTTTTTGGGAAATTTCTCATCGAATCACTCAATTTTTAAACACCTGATTTGTATGGGTGTTTGTTTTTGAATAAAATACTTTTAAATACAAAATATATCAACCGAGACTCGGTCTCCAGTTTTAAGAATGTTTAAATTTATTATTATTTTCATTTTATTATAATTTTTTTGAGCTTCTAATCACCTGATCAGAGTTTAGAGATTTTATTGTGAGACCAATGAATGTCAGCTTATCTTAGAATATGGTTTTTATTTAAATTAGAGACTAACATACATACATATGTATATGGTAGACACAGATGAGGAGCGATAATTTGCATTGAAAAACATAAATGCAAATTAAAATTTTACGCCGCCAGATAACACTGATGTGCATCGAAAGCATTTGATTTCAGTGTGGAGCATTTTAGACTATTTGTTTATTATTCTATTTGAAAAAGTCTAGTGAAAAAGTAAAAAATTATGTAAACCAAGAAAAATTCAAAAACAATTGCAAATTGTGAGCAACAGAAATGTGAAAAAACTGTTGATCCTTCCTTTGATAATTGTCTGTATCTTTGATAATTGCCTGTAATAATAACAAACCATTGTAACTTTTGAACGATACTGTCATTTCAAATCAGATAAATTTGGCTAAAATACAAATAATTTGTGTTCATTTACTAAAGAGATCACTCACGAGCTAATGCGCATTAAAGCTGTAATCTGTCTGCGATACTAGACTGCTTAGTGAGTTTCGATAATAGCAAAAGAAACGGCGTACAGACAGTGGACAAAATTTACTAAATGCCTCAATTAAGCGATGTTTGAAGGCCGCCTAACGTCGTATGAAGTAATTGAGTAATGAGCAGAATAAAATGGCAGTTAATCATACACATTATATCAGTTTAGGAATAGTTAAGGTTTAGTTACAAGTACGTCTTGTGATTTTACATTTAATATTTTACGACTTTAACACTTACCGATGGTTAATATAGTATCTCATTAAACTCTAAGCATGAAGTAAATAACATCATCTAAGTTTTGAAAACAAAAACCACTTGCACGATGCACATATTGCTCGGTAAAACCAGGTTTCCTCTTTCTCCATGTACCATTTAAGATTTTTGTAAGATCTAGAGAATCCCACGATAGTAAAAAAGCGGAGACATTGACATGAGTCTCTCACACAAATAGAAAATATCTACGTGTATATGTTTATGTACAAACTATGTTTTTTTTTATCGTTCTTGTATATTCTAAACAAAAAACTGAAATTTGGCAGAAAGAGAGCTAACTGAGCTTTAACATAATACGACCTGTTCCTAAATTTGAAATCGCCTAATTTTGGAAAAAATGTTAAGGAAATTGCACGATTTTAAAATTTGCTATTTTCTCAACATGCCTGTATACTTTTATTCACCATTCGTAAAAAGTAGGTTTATTATTTCTTATTAAGATTTTCATTCGATAAGCACTTTGTGCGACTAAAAATTCAATGCCAATTTTTGCTTTCAAAATTTTTAAATGTGAAAAGAAATTATAAATTTTTGAGCTAATAATTTTTATTGTTATGTAGTACCAATTTTGCATAATTTCAAATTAACGTCTTGTAAGTATGTGTGCAAGAATTTAAGCGCCTAACTGCTTTGATTGAATTTTGGTCGCAGAAAGTGGTTATTTGCAGCCATAGAGTGTTTCTTAAATTAAAAGGAATTCACATGAAAGGAAAGGAAAGGAATTCATAGTGTCGTATTGAGAACATTAAAAATAAAAAACAAAAACAAAAATGTACTTAGCATTTATTTATCAATAAATCGATGTCCTCAATTATTTTAACAGCTTCATAGTGAATTTCACCAAATCTGCGGCTTAACGCGCTCGTAAAAAATTTATTTCCGACATACTATTTGGATGAACTTGCCGACGAAAGCGAATTATCGGCGGCCTTATTTGAATTAATTTTGAAAACCCGCACTAGTTAACCATATTAGGCGCGATTATGCAAAGAAAAAATTTTTCAATTAGTGTGCGTGTGTGTTGGGTGCTTCTAATGGCACAGAAGAAAGCTAAGCTCACCAAATTTCAGTCGCTGAAAAAAACCAGCGTCGCTTTCAATGACTTCCTTTGTGCGCGGCGCGAGACCGCAACGCCTCAGCAGGTGGCGTTTGTGCCGTTTGTCATATAACAATTGACAACTTAATTTTTGCAAACAGTGATTGTGTCTTTTTGTTTTTTTTTTGTCAATAATTATTCGTGTTTTTTTTTTTTTTTTGCACTTGTGCGACAACTATCCGCAAACAGGTAATCAGCAACGCAAATACATACTTACAAAACATATCTACTTGTAAATACATATGTATGTACATACATATGTATGTATGTATGTTCATTCATGTACATATATTCTTTTTTATTTGCTTCCTTGCATTGCATTTTCAACAATGTCTCCTTGTTGCGGCGGGTGGTTCACCAGCGTTTACCGCAAAGCACACTTCAAATAAGAGTACCAACATGTGTCTCTTCATAAGTCACTTTGTCTGTTCGTTTTCCCGCCTACTTGCCCGCTTATTTCTTTGTCTGTCTGCTTGGCTTTGTCGCATGAATCATATCTGACTCGCTTTGTATGTAGAACGCACTCGGCTCGGCGGCGATACTTGGGAGACGATTGGAGGGAATTTGTTGTTGTTGTAATTGGCACGCACGTTCGCTGGCTTCGTTTTGCTGCCAGCTGTCAGCTGATGGCGATTTCGCGATTTTAACGACGCATTTGCCAGAGCAGTAACATTGATCTTGAATTGAAAGCTTGTACAAAGACACCGCCGTACATATTAATGTGTGCACGAGTCTGTATGTACTCGTATGCAAACAAATAAATAAGAATATTGAGTGGAGTGTCTTGTGACGATTTGCATAATAAAAGCACCTTTGAGGAAAGCACTTAATTAAGCTGAAATTTTCGATGAATGCGCTTATCATTTTTAGCTATATAAGCTTAAACTTGTTTTATTGATGCGTCAGATACATACATTAATGTGTAAATTGAAAGAAGATATTGCAACAGCAAAGATAATTGCAATACATGTCGTTTATCGAAAGGGGAAGAGTTCGCGGCTAGGCTCTAACGTCACCATTTGGAAAAGCAACAAGTGGCAGATTTAGATTGAATTGCATGTAAAATCGGCACTAGAAAAATATTTAATAGGTCCTTTCGAAGTTCGTAAACAGGCCCGGCGTTTTGACTACAATCGAAGTTTTTTACTTTGTTTTCTTTTTAGTTTGGAGCATTGTTGTATCCTAATATAAGAAAAAAAAACTTTTTCCTTATATTAACGACAATTTAAAAATTTTTATTCGTTTTACAATGCGATTTCAGCACAGCCGCGCATCCAGTGAACGGTATTTGATCAATGAAAAATATGTAGTTATAACAAAGGATTGTTTGAACGTATAGCCGTTGAACTTCATACCGTCCAAAAAGAAAGGAATTCAATAATTGAGTATCACATAAATATATTTAAAAATTTGAAATTTGATAATTTATTTAAACAAGTAAAAGCTTCTGAGGATGATCTCAAACTGAGGTTGAATTAACGACTATTAAAAAGCACTAAAACGAATATTGATGTTTTATTGAATACCGGGCCTCGAGCATATTAAAATAAATTTTTAAAATCAATTTTCAAAATTAAAAAAGTTTTAACAAACGAATTCATAAAAAATAAAATAGATTTATATATAAGGATATAAATTGATTTTTAAATTAAAATATATCATGCTATACGTATAAAGCATGTCGCTATCAAAGTATTTATTTAAAAACAGTTCTATTCAATTTCATTTTTGGACTCGATTTGAATCATTATTTTATGCACTTTTTGAGCATCGTAATGTAAATAACTTGAATTTTTCTTATAAAATATATTTTATGCTCTATTAAGCAATGAAAAACAAACCAATAATACAACAAATGATTTTTTACTAAGTCGGGAATCTTAAGCTAAGTTCTTTCTAATAGAAATTGCGGTTCACAGGCTATTACAAATCTTCAAATATATTTTTGTCATTTTCTCTCCATTTAAGACAAAAAAAAAATAATAAAAATCGTCTTGTTATTCGCAACTTATATTCGATTGTGCGCGTACTTAATTGCAATGTGAAAATTTAAGAAATGTGAGCTCGTCGTAGTCTCAGCTAGGGCTAGTAAATATGTCCATTTTCTGCAAATATTTCGTTAAATTTAGTTGAGCTTTTCACCTGTTTCGAGTTTAACTGCCACGACGCGAAATATTGAATCCGCGTTATTAATTTAAACTTAAAATTGAATTCATTTATGGCATTTATTCCTTTTCTTTCCAGCTAAAGAAAGTTTACCTTGTTTCAAAGCCAAAGCCTAAATTTAATTATAATGATGTTTATACCGGTGTTTTAATAAAGAAAAAAATTCAAAATATATTTTTTAACACATAATCATACCTTTGCTTTTTGTTTCTTAAAAAATAGCACGAAAAACATTATGGACAAAGTGACCGATCAAGCAATAAAGGCAATTATTTTGAAAAATGCAAAATAAAATGCGTATATCCATTTGTACTCGTCATTGCACTACATAAAGGACGTTAGTTCTCTCCGACGTTTTATGGTATATTACCCCAGCCAACCAAATGCGAAGCGCTTTAACACAGGAGTAACATGGCACTTCAAGCTGTAGTTTAATGGGGTCGGAAGAGTGAAAAACGAGTTCCCAAAATCGCCGTATATGAATTTTTATTTATAAATAAATAATATCATCCCAAAACATTTTATTTGTGAGCATCAGGATTTTGGGTTTTACCCTCGCCACTTGAAGCTTCCATACTCCTCTAAGCAATCTTGGTTTTTTTTAATGTTATTTGTTCTAAATATAATTAATATTAATCGTCTGCTATGCTTTTAAAGTCTATAACTCTATAGTGGAATTATCACAACTTTAAAATAAATAAGTAAATTGAGGAAAAGGTGGTTTGATGCAGACTGGCAAAACATTTCATTCAATTTTGTAGAATTATTCAGCCTAATTCTGCATTTCGACTCGTGTCGAAATTTTCTAAGTTTGGAAATTTTGATATTCTGCGTTTCGTTCAATCTTCTAAATTTAAAATTTCATATATTCCAAATTGCGATTGTAGTCACGTTTTTTGTAGGTTACAAATGTCTCTTTTTTAATTCAATCGTATCACAGAATACCAAATCTCAATTTCTGCGGAGAGGAGAAAATGCAGAAAAGGAAATATGTGTAGGTCAGAAAATTTAAATGTTTGCTATTTGACGGAAATGTGAAAATTTTAATATTACCTTTAGCTTGAATGTGATATTCAGCAATAATTGTCTACTTTTAGGCGCATCATTCAAATATGTGTGTGAGAGTACTGTTTTAAGCTGGCAAATTAGTTTTTGTACACCAGCGATGCCCAAAACTTTCAAATGGAAGTGCGCGCACTACTACATTGAAAACGAAATCAATGTTTCAAGTTTTTTTTGGCAAATTGATGTGCAAAAATAACAAAAACCAAGTAGAAGCATAAGCTACAGCCAGGACGGGCAACGAAACAGCAGATGAAAGAGAACATCCATTCGGCTTTCATCACGCTCGCAACTTGCAAGCTCTTCCCAAGGGACTAATCTCTTAAGGAAGCAGGACACCGTTCAAAAAAAGGTAGCACCTGCATCAAGTCCAAGCCCATGTGGCCGGAGCGGTCACCAACCGACACGGACGTGCTCCCCCTCGGCGATTATCATAGTTTTTAATGTAATTAAGATTGTAACTTAAATCCGAAATTCGTCATTTTATTTAAAATAAAAGGTTGTGTAAAAGTGCTAAGTGGTTCCGGAGTAAAATGTGTTTTTTTTTATGTTGCCATGTGCGGAAGGTGTCAACTTGTTATTGCAACACAAAAACAAATACAAAATATTTTGTAAACAAACGTACACATGCTCGTACATACATCAACAATCGCAGCGCAGCGGTCTACCACAAATTGTTGTCCTACAAAAAATTGGTAAACAATTAAATAAAAAAACAATTAAAAAGCACTGCAGAAGCAAACTTACAAGCAGAAAAATAAGATACAGTTAAATAGCGTAAAAATAAAAAAGGCGAATAAAAGAATTACTGTTATATTGCCAAAAACAATTTCGACACACAAAAATATAGCAAAAATGAGTGAAAGAAAGAGGCGAAAAATTTGGCCAAGCTCCAGAATTTCATATTGGACGTGCAGAAAAAAGATATATTGCCTATCTATATAATATATATATAAATATCGAAAATTATTAGTGAATATATAGCACTATGGGCTTGCATGTATGTACATATGTGTGCGCATTCACTCATATACTAATATTTTGCTCCAGATTGCGCCACAATTGACCATCCGGAGCGGAGCGAAGCGTAAAAAAAACCCGAAAATGGCAAAAAAAGTGTGTTCAAAGAAATTGCGAAAGCTGCTTCTTTTGATTTATTTTTAACACCTTTTGCAAGCGCTAATGAAGAACGTTTAGCGAAATTATCGTCCAGATTTTAAAAATGATATGAATTGCTACCGGGATTTATATAAGGATATACAGTAAAAGAAACCTCAGCGCTTATTAGCAAATTATTTTAATTTAAGTTATAGGTGATCTCAATACGAGTTTTTGCTAAAAGCATAGTAAAAATGTAAATATGTAATAAATTTGTCTACTTCCCCAAATTTGGGTTTCGGGTGGAAACTTGGTTATTTGAACGCGGCATTTTTGTACGCGAACAAATTCCTGTCCCGGTCAACAGCGTTAAAAAGAGATCGACTGTATTTGCAATTTATAATTTTCTTTGCGCAATGTTCAACTACATAAATCTTAATGAATTGAAAAAAGTCAATCGAGCAATAAAATGCAATAAAATGTCATCGCTAATTTTATCAAAATGCCAACTAAAATATTTATATTGCGGTGGCACACGGTATTTTTAGCGAAACACTTGCTCTAAAAAACACTTGTTCAATTATGGTAAGTAATTAGTAAAATCGCGTTTTAGTATAGAGCTAGAATCTATAAGCAGTAAAATGTCACATTTTTATGCAAACTTAATTTAGCAACTCTGTTAATACAGTTAAACAAATAAGTATTTACTTGTGTATTAGTACAAAATGAAAATATAGTTGACATTTTTTTAATTAAGTGAAAACAAAATTTTTGGAGATCTGCTTTCTATTTGCTTTTCGATTAAGAAATCCTTAACTAAAAATTTAATAAAATTACTAAGAACTCAAACTATAATTAATGTTAAGCTATCGGAATTTTGCCTAGAAACGATGGGGTTGTTGTTAGTGTCTCAATTCTAAAATATCATATAACTATCCTTCAATTTACAACTATTTTTTGATCGTTTGCATTTGTCGGTCACTTCATGTGTATATAGTATTTATATACACTATGTTCACAAATTATAGCACAAACATATATTGATAAATTTGGACAATTCATTTTTCCTCCAATTATTAAAAATTATTTTTTAATAACTTGTAGACATATGAAACTTTCTCAGAATAAAATTGAGTGAGCCAATTAACTCAAATCCTCAAAAAATAACTGTTTGGTGTGCTCTATGGGCAGAGGGAATCATTGGTCCATATTTCTTCAAGCATGAAGACGGTCATAATTTTACAGTCAAAGGGGAACGCTATAGTGCCATAATTAATTACTTTTTCGTGGCTGAATTGGAGGATGTTGATGTGGGCCTGTGGCGTGATCTCCAAGACTGTCCTGGACTATTTTTTGTGGGGTTATGTGAATTCGCGCGTTATTGCTGACATACGCCCCTATTGCTGCAAAGAGTGGTCGAAAATTGGGCCTCTTGGCTGAAATTTATTCAAGCCAGTCGCGGCGGTTACTTGCCCGAAATCATTTTTAAAACATAATGGCAACCCTTATCTTTGAAATAAAGCGAAATTCTTGGTCATAGCATTAAAATATATGCTATTTATTTCTTCTTAAAAACCACATACCTATAAAAACACCCTTTATTAATTGAAAAATAACTTAAATTAATTAGAAGAAAAATAAAGTGTCAGTATGTGGTTGGTCTATAAATTGTGGTCAGTTTGCGTAAAATCTGAGGTTCAATTCAAAACTTCGAGTATGCATTTTTTTAATCTAAAAAGACCTGGATGTGTCACATAGTGAAATTAATCAACTCTCATTAAATCTTATCAGTTAAAAACTGTTTGAACAAAATAAAACAGGTAGATATAATTTCGATAAAAAAAAAACGAAAGAACACAATAAAATGCAACTTCGCCAAAACTGCAATTACTCGTTTTAATAAAAAAATATAATCACCCATTCGTTTTCGCCCGAAGTAGTTCATTTTTAATTTTTCACTGTTCGCTTATTGTAAATTTCGGGCGGAACTTTTCCGCTTTCGAACTTTTCTCCTTATCGGCAACACTAATTTCAGGCGGAAATTATTGGCGGATTAATTGAATTTGTTCACTATTTTTTGAGACGCGAAAAATTTACACATATTCCAAATGTAAGTAATTTTATTTAAATTTTTGAACATATAAACAGTAAACAAAGTTCAAAGAGAGAACTATGGGGTAAAATGCATGAAAAGCCGGATATTGCAAGATCCTCCGAAAGCTTTGTACTTAGATTAAAACTTGTATTGATGTGATTTTATTTATAGAACCAAGTTTTTATGTAACTACGTACCTATTGATGAACTATAAAAGACTAAATGTCTTAATGATACAAACATTTTTTATTGAATAAATAAATAAATAAAAGACAAATATTGCTGTCGATATCGATAACAAAAGCGATAAATCTATTGAAACCAACTCAAACCAACCTAATTATATTAATAGTGTTATCGATATTTATAGCAATTGCGATAACTTTACTTTATTATAACATTACTCATTTGGGTATTGACCCAATGGATGACCATTTTAAAATCGATTATTGCTTATCGATAACGATAATAAGAACGAATGCAGTATCATTATCGTTATCGTTTACATTATTACTATTACTATTACTATTATTTAGAAACTGTTATGAACACCAGTACCAAAATAGTTTTTATGATCACTAGGTACCGACGCCATCAGCTCTTTATCGTTTATAATAATGATAACAGCAACCATTACTATTGCGTTGAAAGTGAAGTGAAATAAATTTAAATTATTTTTGTTGACATAAGCATACTTAATTGGAACTATTTGTATAGAGCCTGTTTTTCACATCAAATAATAAAGATATGGGACAAAGTGTGTCGGTTTGTTTGTTGAAATTGCGGGAGTTGTGTCTTTTAGTATGAAATTATTGCGGAAAAAAGCAAATAAAAACGTATCACCAACTAGCAACCAGCAATTATTTTACGCACGAAACTCGTGGACACAAGATGGGTAAGCAAAGAACACGGTGATTGTGAGAAAAGTGGTGAAAAAAAATTAATTTTAAAATTGAATTTCTTAAAAAAAATCCTTTTTTAGTATTTTGATAATAAAGGTAACCAGCTTAATTCAGTGAAGATTAAAATAGAAAACTTGTACTTTTCTGTGGATAATAAAAATCAAATGTGCGTGATTAGTAACAAATTTTATAAGCTGAAAAAGATTTTTTTTAGTAACAATGATTTGGATTGTTGTTTGCAACACTTTAATACGAAGTAACATATTTCCTTATTAAAAAAGTTTTTAATTTTATTTTTTAAATGCAAAAAATAATTAGTTCTTGTCGCATTTGCTTCATTGGTTCACTACTAACAGTTATCACTGCAAGATTATTTGGATTTTATGAAGCGTTCCATACTAAAAATAGAACTTCATTAAGCTGTAGCCTTAATTTACTTAGTGATATAAAGATAATTATCTATTATCTTATTGTAAGAATTTGTAAATATAGCTTTGTATATACATTACATAATTTACTAAAATTACGTACTGCCTATAATAATACTATATTAATGGTTATGACCAGGGAGCGGATTTTATGGAAGTAACTTTTTTTCTAATTAATAGTAACGGAATATACATACATACATACATATGTACCTTTTCAAAATATGTATTCGTAATTAATGTTAATAGACATAATTTTAGGATCCCCTGTTGGTAAGTAAGTCAGTGAGTTGGTAAAGCATTAAATATTTTGCATAGTATTCAGAAGGAGTTTGCAAATTTTCTAAAATAAAATCAAATTTTTTTTAGCCAACGAAGGTAATCCAGGTAATGTAAAAATTGTTTAACGTTCGACATTTTAATAGGGCGTCACTTGTATCAGCACACGTCGAGCATTCTTTTGGTATATTTTTTCAGCGAAAATCTAATGAAAATGCTACCAAAAATGCAGCTCGAGATACGATTTTAAGTTAAAAACTAGACAGGAATCAAAGTTCAAGGAGCAGTTTAAATTTTTTTACTTGTAAAATAGACTGTTCTTAAATAGTTATGCTTTTCTAGTATATTCTTTGTTTTTTGAAACATTTTTTTTTGCCTTTTTCGTGACTTTATTTAGCATTTTCAGCTAACTTCAAAAGAGGCGTAGGTTATTAATTCGTCGCTTTTTTTTCTTTATTATCTATCTTACTTGGTAACTTGAAACCTCGCGAAACGTTCATTTATATATTTTTTTTTAACCAATCCTACCACAATGAGCGAACCGCTTGTGAGCATATAAACATTAAAGTCGGTTATTTTAGAAGAAAAAAACTCCTTTCAAAGGTTTTTAGGTCCTTAAAATGCGTTCCATTGATATGACTACAGCAAAGTATTTATATTTATTTCCTTATTTTATTTTCTAAAGAGTTATCCCTGAAGCTATTGCTGTTTACGCTGTTGACGCTTGGAGTGGTTGCCGCAATCCCTGCAGCCGTCGAACAACCTGGGCGCATTGTATGCTACTACTCAAGCTGGGCTGTTTCTCGGCCTGGAATTGGAAGTCATAGCATTGAAAATGTGCGCACTGATCTCTGCACTCATGTGATCTACGCATTTATTGGACTGAACGACACGGATTGGAGCGTATTGGTACTCGATCCCGAAGTGGATGTGGTGCAAGAAGGTTTCCGGAAGTTCACACAACTGCGAAAGAAACAGCCAAATCTTAAATTGGAAATAGCCATTGGAGGCTGGAATGAGGGTGGTTTGAAATATTCACGTTTGGTGGCTGTGGCCGAGCGAAGACAAAGCTTCATAGGCAGTATTGTGCAATTCATGAAAGATTACGATTTCGATGGCTTTGACTTGGATTGGGAATATCCCGGCGCTCTAGATCGTGATGGCGTTCCGGAGGATAAAGATAACTTTTTAGTTTTTGTACAAGAGTTGCGACAGGCCTTCGATAATGAGGGACGGGGTTGGGAGATAACATTGGCTGTACCTGTAACACAAGTCAAACTTGATGCGGGCTATCATGTGCCTGAATTGTGCAAGTGAGTAGTGCGATAATTTTTTATTTACGCGCCAATATCAAAAACAAAAAAACATCACTTGCAGACTGCTGGATGCCGTACACACTATGACCTATGACCTGCACGGCAATTGGGATGGTTTTGCTGATGCGCACAGCCCGCTTTACAGGCGCAGCCGAGACCAAGGCGTCTTCGAAAAACTCAATGTGGTATGACATTGATCTCTAACTTAAACACACAACTTTGTTTTTATCATTAATTTTTCTGCAACACAGAATGATTCTCTTGCACTTTGGGAGCAATATGGTTGTCCTGCAAATAAGTTAGTTGTTGGTATACCTTTCTATGGCCGCACATTTACGCTCGCTGCATCCATTCAGGACTTCGGTATTGGCGCGGCCATCAACCAAGCAGCTGGTGGTGGTGATCCAGGTACTTATACGGGCGAAAGAGGCTTCCTCGCTTACTATGAAATCTGCAAAGTTTTACAAAATGCATCGAGTGGATGGACTGAAAAATGGGATGCTGAGGGACAGGTGCCCTACGCTTACTCCGACACTCAATGGGTGGGCTATGAGAACGAGAGATCGGTGCAAGCTAAACTTGATTTTATCAAGCAGAAGGGTTATGCTGGCGCCATGACTTGGTCCATTGACTTGGATGATTTTAATGGATTGTGTGGCCAAAAGAATGTGCTATTGCAAAAATTTCATGACAACTTGCGCAATTACAAGGTGACCATGGTAAGTCCTCCTGATGTCGATAACAAAAACTT
This sequence comes from Philophylla caesio, assembly GCA_963971545.1. Lineage (NCBI taxonomy): Eukaryota > Metazoa > Arthropoda > Insecta > Diptera > Tephritidae > Philophylla > Philophylla caesio. Next base: position 218,623,978 of record OZ020604.1, on the reverse strand, counting down.
AGTATTGAAAATTCAATAAGACTTCGGCTTACATAGGGAAGTCAATAATTTTGCCTAGTAAACGATTATTGGTTTTTGAAGAGCGGTTGTTGTAAGCGATAACATTTTTATGAAAGCAGTATTTAAAAAAAGATATATATAATAATACACATTTTTTTTATGTAAAATTTTGGCTAGAGTACATAACATAAATATCTATATGAAAACAAATAATTTATTATGCTTCTTTTGAATTTCTCGCAGCCGCCTGTATTGCCAACACCCCAAGAAGCAATTCCACCTAATCTAGTGGACGAACCGCAAACACCCGAAGAGTGGCAGAATGTGCCAACCAAGGTGAGTGTATGATATATGTATGTGTACGAATGTGCGAGTACATAAATGTATGTATGTTTGTGTTACTTAAAACAAGATACAACTAAAAATGTGAAATATCTAAATTTAATTAAAATTTCTTTTAGGTCTACAATAAGGTGTCGAAATGGTTCGGAAGTGTTCGAAATCTATTTCGTCGAAATTGAAATGACTTAATATATTTAGCAAAAATTTCTTTACATACCATATTTTAAGGGAAGAATATTGCATTTTTAATCAAATTCAAAACAGAATATGTAAAACTGGCAGTTGATTAATAAAGATTAAAAAACGTCTTTCAATTTTTTTTTCTATTTAGGTTAATTAAAAGGTTTTACTGATGCCGTGAGTGCTGCTTGCTATGATATGGGTACCATATATGAAATATTTCTTATAAATATATTCCAAATGAATAAGGGGTTTTTTGCTGGCTCGAGGTCAAGTTTTTATAGTAATAAAACACGAAAAACTATTTAACAACATAAATTAAAATACGTATGTATGTACATACATTTAAAAATAACAAATAACAATACTCATACAAAAAATTATTCAACACGTCCGCTCCTTTTGTCGTGGATTTAATACTAATTTTATATATATTTACTTGCTAGCGAGTGTCTGTACAAGTGATCATAATTATCAGTGTCCGTTTTGTAATTCAGTCAAAGATGATATTATTCGAAACTCTTTGCTTCGTGAGAGCGCTGCCAAAATCCGCCTTTTTTATAACATTTTCCTATAGTGCCCTATGTAACAAATGTGGTTTGGGAGTATTCATTTTATTTTTAGGGGATTTTGCAGTTTCCACACCACCGTTGAAGTATGTATGTATGTAAATAGAATAAATGCAAATGCTGTGAATATAAGAAGAAATACACGTTATAATTTATCTTTCTTACCAAAAAATCACAAACTATTGAAATCAACATGAAAACAACATCAAATCACAGAAATTCATATACATATAAATATGTCATATGTATGTACAATCAGCTATCCCATAGCCAAAAATATGAACTTAAAACAAGATGCGTATTTTTATATAAATATGTATGTATATTGCGGTAATTTAAAATGCAATAAATGTCCAGTTCTGTTTGAAAAAATATTTTCATTATATGTTTTTTTAATAAAAAACCATATTTTCAAGTAAAGCTAAAACCTAAGTACTTTTTTATCACTAAACTATGAAATTTATCTGTTTACTTTAAGATTTTAACACAACATTTCGTTATACTATAATAACATCAATTCGTGGTCCCCTGATTCGGCATTGTTGCCTGTTCAAACCGTAAGTTCAGGGGATAAATTCAATAGCAGCGAAAGAGAGTTTCGTATCATATTATCTATGATTCAGTGTTTTGTTTGTCGGTATGTTGATCATGTGTAGCATTTCTACTGTTAATCGTTTGCTGTAGTGTTGTTCTTGTTGGAGAAACTCTAATTTTTCTAAATTTGGTGATTGGCCGCTATTTGCACAGTGGGCCATTAGTGCTGTTTTTTTGGAAATGTTTACTATGGCACTGTTTGAAGTCCGATTTGTGTTGTGATAGTCTAATTTTTAATTTTGATTTTGTTGTCCCTACTAAACACTGTCGGAGATTTCGTTTTTTTTTACCATTTATGAATAACGTTGCTTTTCAACTAAGGATATTTTTGATTTCGTTCGGTTGAATACATTTTTTAATGTATTTGTGGGCCAGTTTCACTTCATCGGTTTTGTAGCAATCTGATTTGACAAGGCGTTCTGGTACATTGGTACATCATCAGGGCACAATTTAGATACTTTATTTTTAAATTAGAGGCTTTATTTTCAAACTAATGTATGCCAACTGGCCTAAAATTTTGACTTTTGGCTCTATTAGAGACTAAGACTGCTTACTGAATTCGAGGATAATATTAATTTCTTTCGGGTTTTATTAACGAAGCATTGGTATATGTGGCCACTTAGGCAACAAAATTTTATGCGCGTCGTTGGCATGATTGGAGAGCAGTCGCTTAGCAACTCTCAAGTTGTCGGTTCGATTCTAACTCTTTATAGGACATGCTCGAACAAAAGGGAACAGTTTATTCCATATAAAGAGATTAGAAGATGTATTTATTAGTCGCATGTTCCCGGACTCATCCTACACTAATCGCATTGTTTGCAGTTTATAAACTCGAAGAGCTGCGGTGAGAGAGATGAGAATTAAAAAGGGGAGGCTACGAATCAAGGCGAGCTAATTTGGATCGAATCGATCTGACGCCACTATATTCGACAATTTTTTCGATTTCTTACAGACACAGGCTACAGCTTGTGTTCAAGTGAGAGAATGGCGCCTACGCACGAATGATGCATAACAAGAATGAAATGTAATGTAGTGTAATTGCACCGCCATCTAAGTATCCGGACATCTGTCCTTTTTTTCAGGCAATAAATACATCAAGACAATTACGTAAATGCTATATTAGTCAAAAATATGTTAACTCATACAAACAACATAATTATCCGCGGTTTGGTTAAAAGCAAGAAAAAGAGCGTCAATGTAGGTACAGAAAATTTTGAGTGCCCAGAAATAGGTGCATTTACCCTATAAAAAAAAACCAGTTTCACCGATTGACGCAGCAAAAACAACGCGTTATGTCAAAAACACAAGGAGAGGAATAACGGTATGATGATGGGCGCAACCCACAATTTAGAAAATACAGAGGTTGCGCCTTCCGCAAACCGCTATTCGCTCTCTGCAAATTTGACAGAATCAACTGTTTATGCTACGTCATAGAACGTGCTTAGTTTCGTTTGTATGTTTGTAAGCATACAATTGTTTATACTTGAATTCAATGCTTTAAAGCAATTTTATTTAAAATTAAGTTATTAAACATGAACTGCGCAGTGTTAAGTGTTAAATCACAGAGTCTATCAATGATACGGGCTATAAAACTTGCTAAAAACGATGTGAAGGTGTAGCTGCGCACTTGGTTGCAAGTTAAGCTTCTTGTGTTTCCTAATGTTACTCTGGAGTGTTTTTTTAAAGACCTCCAATTAAACACAGAGCATAAATGAAGTTATTTGAATATAAATATGTTGCTTAAACTGCCGAAATTGGTAAAAACTTAAAAATTTACAAATCCTAGCAGAACCTAACCTCACATTTTTGTTTGCAATTTCTTCCGATTCTCAGTAAAACCATGTTCGTGACGTTGCACGCATTTTGCTTCACATCATTTTTCGTCGGGAAGGCGCAATCTTGCGCCGACAGCTAACAAAAATAATTTACGATCTGCGCATGTACGTCACACCTGCAATAACGTGTTCTCATTTTGATTGGATAAGTTCGAATAGTATACAACTTTAATTAAAAACTTTAATTAAACCTTTAAAATTATAGAACACCAAATATTCACATCACTCGTGTTGCAATTTTAAAGAAACTTTGGCGATGTGCCGTCATTTTGAGCAGCTGAATGCCAATATCATAAAGCAAAAAGTTAATGGACCTGCGCAAGGCGCAATATCGTATTTATCAATCTGAATTACAACAGTAGGGTGGGTCGTAATCGCGATGCAGGAAGCACAAGCAATTTCCTTGCATGTGGTTCACATGGTTCAAATACTCGAAATCGTTAATGGGTTTTTGTTTTCATATGCATACTTATACCTTAATTTATATCCAAGCTTATGTTTTGCTTTCTTATGTTTACAAATATTAAGAAAAAAAGAGAAATATCGGAATAAAACGATGCAACTTTAAATGGCCCGCTCTATGTAAAAGTTGCTTAACGATCTGTTTTCTCATTCTCCACTTCTTCGCTTTGAGGGGTGTGTGTTTATATATTTTTTAAACGATTTTTGATAAGGGGAGCTGCGAAAGATATATTTATATATACATATGTACATACGTATGTATTTGCTATGAGATGCGTTAGTATTTATGTACGTACATATGTGCGAATATTTTGAGCGCGAATTTATAGCGTCAGAAAATTTAGATATTTAAATGTACCGTATGGTAAAAAGCCATATATGTATTTAACAATGTGTAAAAATTCAGCAATCAAAGAGAGACAGTTTTTGTACAAATGTACGTTGTGCGCATGAGCAGATTTAACATGTTTTAGGATCTGTGAATACATGTGACAAACACATAAAAGTGAGTTTGACATATCAGCAGTTGCGCCAAAAAAAAAAAATTTAAGAGGGTTACTTCACTGTGTACTTATACCCTTTTTTGACGTAGTTTACTCACACAAAATAAAGTCTGCTGATGAAGTATTAAAATTTTATTTCGTATCTACTTAGCAATCAAACAAAAACAATATCATTTAGGAATAATGATTAGCAATTTTTTATTTAAGAATATTTAATTCATATGTCTATTAATTCAGTTTTAACTAAGTTAAAATTTATTCATTGATTATTCAACTAAAGAGACATAAAACTATAGTGGCACAAATTGTACAGTAACCCTTTACATTATTCGCAATGTTATTCATTTGAAATTTTTTGAATATGAGTCTCCGTAAAACTACGTACATTAACTAATTTTTTGGCTAAGCCACTTATTGGTTGCGAAACAATATTAATTTTGTGAATTTATTTGTAATGTAAACCTTCTCTTCGGTAGATTTTTCGCTTTCAAAAAACAAACGAATATCGAGATAAAAACTTATAACTTTTTTATTTAACTGATCGTGCATTATTTTATTTGAAAAAGCTGTACCTAAATTTTGGAAAATTTTATTCGCTAAAACTAATTTTTCTGTTTTTGTTGTTAAATTTTTATACGCACTTTTCTTCTAATTTTTAAAAACTTTCTTTCTGCAATTTTTTAATTTTTTTTAATATTCATGTAGACTTTATCTAAACTGTACTAATAAAGTACCTAAAATGTACTGAAAGTTATCCAAATTGCACAGAAAATTTTCCGTAAGTGTTTCAAAATTGTATCTTTATTATTCCGAAAATGTACCGTAAAAGTACCTAAAACATACTTAAAATGTATAGAAAAGTACCTAAAATGTACCTTGAATGCGCCGAAAGACTATTGCAAAAATATCAGAAATTACAGTCAATGTACCTTAAGTGTACTAAAGATTTACCGAAATTGTTCCATAAAAGGAGATACTTAAAATGAACTAAAAATTATCCAATTTGTACCCACAAGTACCAAAAATACACCTTAAATGTTCTGAGAGACTATCGCAAAAGTATCAAAAAGTACAGAAAATGTACCTTAAGTGTACTGCAAATGAAGCGAAATTGTATCAAAAATGGAGATACCTAAAATAAACTAAAAATGTGCCGAAATATTGTAGCGTAAAAGTACCTTAAAATGCGCCGAAAAAAATACCGAAAATGTACAAAACTTATCTGTTGTTCCCTTATACCTACATACATACATACATATGTATATACATAATTGACTAGTCACATTTTTAAATTTATAAATATTTGTTTAGTTTCATATTTTGCTTGGATTAGTCACATTTTTATGAACAAAGCACTTTTGCAAGCTTTTAGTTGTGGCGCAGCAATTTTTCATTACTATTTCCTTGGCACACTATCTTTCCTGAGCTGTTAAGTCTGCAAGGCAAAGTATTATTAACATCGCATAAAACAAAAATAACAGACGACAAAACTTCTATACTAGGCACCTCGACTACCTTTGAGTTCTCCGCCAACAACTGATGTACGCGCGACAGCTCCCGCTCCAGCATATGCTGTTGCTTCTTGGCCGCCTCCAGTGCCAACGGTGGCCCTGAAGTGTCCTGTATACGTGCACGCAAACCGCCCAAAGCGCGTTCCAATTCCTCTTTGTCGCGTTGCAAGTTCTGCAGTGTGCCAGACTCCTCTTGTAACAGCTGATCGAGTTGATAGAGTTGATGAACCTTCGACTGGTAAGTCAGTGTGCGTAGAATGAGAAAGAGTAAGTTTAAAAAAAAAAACAATAAAATAAATGAAATTTTAACTAAGTCTTCTTATGCGCTTACCAGCAACTCGCTGTGATTTGGACTGAGTCGATCCCATTGCTTTTGCTATTCCTGCAACATGCGTTGCTCCTGTATGCGCTGATTGAACTCGAGTCGATCGAGTGTGACGGCCTCATTGCGTTGCGGCTGACTGCCGTTCAAGTCGTTGTTGCGATAAAGTGAGCCCAGTTTTACCATGTTGTCCACCAGATTGACCAGCGGTTTGCTCTTCTCATACTGGCGCTCCAAATCGAGCAAGTGTTGCTTCAGGTAATCCAAGCGCTGTATGCTTTCGGCGCATGTCAAACCCTCAGCGGCGCGTAGACGATTCTAATGATGGAGGCAAAGTTAAGGGGATGTTTTTTCTTTTAAGTGTGCAGTTTAATATTACCTTTCGCTTGAATGTGATATTCAGCAATAATTGCCTACATTTAGGCGCAGCATTCAATTATGTGTGTGGGAGTACCGTTTTACGCTGGCAAATAAGTTTTTGTACACCATAAAAATAACAAAAATTTAGAAATTTTTAATAATACTTATTCATTCTCTAGGTTTATGTTTTTATCTCACCAAATCATGAAAAATTAAACTATAACATAATTCATTTAAATTCCAACTATCATTTTTATTGATAACATTTTTAATTTCAATTTACAATAAACATTCTTATGCTTTCATATACATAGTATCATATGTATGTACATATGTACTTGGTATGACATATTATTTCGATCATTTTTAAATGTTGATTTATAGTTATGCTCTTACACATTTTCTTGTGTATTTTTATTTTTTTATTTATTTATGTTTAAGGAGTATGTGTGTTTTCATATATTTATGCGTGTTTTGTTTTTGCCTCCGTATGTGTGTGTTACTATAAGAGTATATATGTATGTATGTATGGATATGTATACGCTTAAGACATTAGATGACATTAAAGTTATGACATTATATGATACAGCTCATTTCACCATTCCTGTGTTTTCTTAAATTTTATTTTATTTCATACTTTTTGATTAACACGTTCCTTTCATTGCTAGTTTTTGTTTTTTTTTTGTTTTTTAATTTGCAAACTCTTCAAGTTAAACTTTCAACAAATATGCTTTAACATTTTCTTATATACTATATATGTATGTACATATCTATGAATGTATGTGTATGTGTGTATGTATTAAAATCATATATACAATAATAATGATGCTTTTACATATTAATATTTCTATATACTCGTATGTATATGTATGTACATATGTATGCATGCTGATCAAATTCGTATTAATTGAAGTTTAAGCTAAACTGCTGACTCAGTTTAGTCTGTAAATAATATATATAAATTTTGCATATTTGCATCAATAATTAATAGATCAGGCAAGCCTAAAAAATCATCAATACCAATTCGAACTGATCGCAACTAAATTATTCATATATTAATTTTCATTTACCGAAAAAACGGACCTTTGGCGATCACAAGAGCTCTGGCGAAGCTGGGCGTTGATCAACATCTGATATGTCTCGTACAAAACTACTAGTTGACAGGGTTGTGAGGGCCCAGTTGGCGGAGGCAACTTTAGAACGCTGTACAACCAGAGTGACCCCGCAAGGTGGGATCCTTTCTCCCCTTCTGTGGCTGGTGAATATTAACGACCTACTGAAGGCGCTGGAAGAGGAGGGAGGATCGACGACCTTGCGGAGGTAGTAATGGACAAATTTCCCCAGACGCTGTGCGAAATCATGCAGGAAAAATCTAAAAAGGTAGAGAACTGGACCAAAGGTAAAGGACAAAACTGACCTTGTTCTTTTTACAAGGCCGGAGTGGGACGTCAATCGATCACAAGGTCTTCTCGTGCTAATCATGGGAAACCTCTCCTTAGTTTTAGGAATCATAACAGGTCTGTAAAAACGCAAAGAGACGCGTCCACTACAATGATTTCTGCAGAAGCTGCAGAAAAGGTACATCACGGCTCCGACCGTCATATTAGAGTAGATAGTTGATCTACGTCGCAAAACGGCAAACTTACTCGACCGCTCGTTAAACTCTGTTTCCTTCCGAATTAAACCGCTGAAACCGTTTAAAATATATAAACCACAAAACATAAATAATTAAATAGAGATTAATATGGAAGCAGAAATGCAAGAGGTTGCCCCCTCAGCTCCACTCCGTACGGCAATCACCGTGCCACGTAACGCTACCACTCCGCATTAAATATTTTTTTTTGCTTATATCTATTATGGCTTAACTCTATGCTCCTTTCGACTCCGTTTTCAAAATCGATGCGCCCTCGAATTTAAAAATAGCTAAAAATTAAAAATACAAATGCGATCAAATCAATTAACATATGTACATATATTGAAATAATAAAAAATATTACCAAAAAGGCACAGTGTCAACCAATTTCAATTTCGACATAGCCTTCTTCTCCTGCAGCTTCTCCTCAACATCAAGCGACATAAGGGGCGTAATGGCCGCCAGCTCTGTCTCCCCAGTAATTTTGCAAAATATACGTATTACTTATATTTTTTAATACAGAACTTCATTGCAAATTATTTATTATTTCCAAATTTGAGATGCTTTTCGACCGCCGAAAACGAAACTTATTTATTTAAATTATAAACAAACGTCAAAATTCATTTTGCTTATTAGTAAATATATAATATGGGCTTGCATATATGTATATGTGCGTGTGTATTCATGTACGAATATTTTGCTCCAAAATGCGCCACAATTGACCATGCGGAGAGGAGAAAAACAAGCCCGGAAATGGCAATAAAGTGTGTTAAAAAAATTACGAAAGCTGTTCCTTTTGATTGTACATACATACATAATAATAATAATCCCAACGGTTTTATCCCTCCATACCCGCCCGACCAACGCGAGGGGCGCATCCGCATGACGCACGGATATATAAAAAAAAAATTTTGTTTTTTTCATATATGTTGCGCCGAGTCATGAAAGGCAGAGGTTTGTTAAGTGTCGAGATCTAAAACTGTTCAGCTACAGAACAAATGCTCATCAGCTGATCGAATAGTAATATATGTATATGTATGTATGTATTAATTATTGAGAGAATTGAGTATAGTTTTCTTTATGTAAAAAAGTGAGTCTGAAATATCAAAAGAACCGGAGTGAGTGTTAAAATCCTGACACAAACTACGGAGTGGCTCATTTAACTCAAAATTGCTTTTACATGGCTTCAGAAAGAGAGGCCGGAAATTTCTTGAAATTCTGGAGGGAACGTTTAGTTTTATTTCGCTAAGAAGAGATGGGCTAGAGATCAAGCCTGTCAGTAACTTGACCAAAAATACAATGCCTAGCATTTCTCTGTATAAGTATGTATGTATATACACATAAATTTCACTGAAATTAAATATTTGCAATTTATGATTTACTTTTCGCAATGTTCAACTACATAAATCGTAACGAATTGAAAACAGTCAATTGTGCGTGCAATAAAATGTCAGCGGTAATTTCATCAAAATGCCAACTAAAATATTCCATAAAGTACGTACGTGTAAACAAGACGTGAGACAATTCTAGATATGTCCATGGGTGCTCCAAAGGTTCGTAAGAACCTGAGGAACACTGACTGGACTCTTTACAGGGAAACTCTTGAGAATAACCTACCACGTCCGGTACCGGCAGAGCCCAGTACCGTTGGAAAATTGGAAGACATGGTAAACTGTTTTACCACGATCTGCTCGCGGGCACTGGCCAAAGCCTGTCCTGATCCCAAACCGTGGGGAAAACGAAGGCCCCACTGGTGGTCCCATGCGCTGGACTCTCTGCGGCGAGATTGCAGGAGACAGTTTAACAGGGCGAAAAGGCTGAGTCAGGAATCTGAATGGCAGACCTATAAACAAGTTCTGCGGTCCTACAAAAAAGCCCTGCGTGAAGCAAAAAGATCCTCATGGAGGGATTTTTGCACTGGCGTGGAGGGCGTCGGCGAAACTGCCAGACTACGAAAAATCTTGTCAGGTACAACAAACCCAATTGGGTCTCTACAGAGACAGGATGGTTCATGGACAGCGACGGGAAAAGAAACGGTCGAACTACTTCTCGACACACACTTTCCTGGTAGTTTACAGACAATGGAAGTAGATTGTTCCTCTTCGGGGGCAATGGTAAATCTCCCTCTCTCAAAAGAAAGTATCACTTCGGCGATAAAAAGCTTTAAACCCTATAAGGCTGCCGGGCCAGATGGTATTATACCGGCTCAATTGGTTGCAACGATTGATACATCTACAAATTGGCTACTAAGTATGTTTAGAGCATGCTGCAAGCTAAACTACGTACCGACGGTATGGAGATCTGTTTCTGTGGTCTTCATACCCAAGGCTGGAAAAGGAACACATGCGAACCCAAAGGACTTTAGACCTATAATTCTCTCATCCTTTGTTCTTAAAACTTTAGAAAGGCTTATAAATAACTTTCTCTCTCTTACAATTGACAAAAGACTATTGTCTAATAATCAGCACGCTTACCTTAAGGGAAGGTCCACGGACACTGCACTGCATTCCCTGGTGAGCTATATCGAAAGGTCCTTCAGTTACAAGGAATTTTGCCTTGTAGCTTTTCTTGACGTTGAGGGTGCTTTTAACAACATTAGCCCTGAGGCCATAACACATGCCTTAGGAGGGCTCTGTGTGGAAAGCTCCCTGGTTGAATTTATAGAGCAAATGCTCTTGGGAAGAAAGATTACAGCAGAGGTCGGTGCAAACCGTGTTTCGAGACAGGTGTCTCGAGGTACGCCGCAGGGTGGTGTACTTTCACCTCTTCTATGGAATCTGACCGTTAATTCTCTCCTGCGAAGACGGAATCGGGTGCTGCCGGAGTTGTCGCATATGCAGATGACATCGCCATTGCATATATGGACAAATTCCCTCAGACCTTGTGTGACTTGATGCAAGGGACACTCCGCGAAGTGAGCAACTGGTCCACGCGATGTGGTCTCAGAGTCAACTCAGAAAAAGTGGAGCTGGTGCTCTTCACTAGGAAATATAAAGTTCCGCATGTAACTACGCCGGAACTTAATGGAATCCGTCTGAAACAAAGAGGGAGGCCAAGTTCCTTGGCGTCACATTGAACATGAAGCTTAGCTGGAGGAATAATATGATCCAGCGATACCAGAAGGCTTCTGTGGCCCTATACTCTTGTAAAAGGGCCATTGGGAAGAGATTTGGTCTGAATCCAAGCGTTTGCCGCTGGATTTACAGAGCAGTGGTTAGGCCGATTCTCCTCTACGGAGCAATCGTTTGGTGGCCTGCACTAAGAAGCGCTGCTAATCTCAATCTACTTAGCAAGGTGCAGAGAGCGGGTATGATCTGCATTAGTGGAGCGTTGCGAACAACACCAAGCGACGCCTTGAATGTCCTCCTGGACCTTTTACCCTTAGACTTAGTGGGTCAGCAAATGGCGGCTTTTGTCGCGCTTCGGTTAAGGGAGACAGGTCAATGGGAGTCTAGCTTGCGTGGGCACTCAAGCATACTGAACAAATATATAATACTTCCGGGATACACAGACCGTTGTGTCGATACTGCGGTCCCGGACAGGAATTTCCCGATGGTAATCACAGGTAGGGATGCGTGGTCGAGAGATTTCTATACTCCACCTGGAAGTCTCGCGATCTTCACAGATGGCTCGAAACTGAATGGCAGAGTGGGAGGAGGGGTCTACTCGCAGGACCTATCTCTGAACTGTTCTTTTCGGCTGCGGGATCACTGTAGTGTTTTTCAGGCTGAGGTTCTAGCCATAAAGGAGGCTATAGACCTGTTACAGACCGCTTTAAAAGGCAATGATATCTTTATATTTAGTGATAGCCAAGCGGCAATCAGAGCTGTGAGCGCAGCTATAATTAGATCAAAGAGTGTAGTGGATTGCAGCCGATCTCTGCAGGAGATGGCCAAGCAGAACAGGCTCAACCTCATTTGGGTTCCTGGCCACAGGGACATCGAGGGTAACTGCATTGCGGATGAACTTGCGAGGGAAGGAACAACCAAGCAGATTCTTCCCAGTAAAGAACGCATTGGTATGCCCTTTGGCACTTGCAAGCTGCTCTTAAAAGAATCTACTTATCCTCGTGCGAGCGACAGATGGACACATATCACAACCTGTAGGATCTCAAGGCTGACTTGGCCTAGATGGGACCGAAAACGGTCGCGTAGTCTTTATACCTTAAAACGGGACGATATTTCCCAAGTAATTGGCGCTTTATCAGGGCACTGCCTCATAGGCAACCATGCTGGTCGTCTTGGAGTACCCTTCTTTAGATGCTGTAGAAGCTGCAAAAATTATGAGGAGGAAGAAACGGTCCTGCATCTTCTCTGTATCTGTCCAGCTCTAGCCAGAAGCAGGCTACGGTTTCTAGGGGCACCTGTTTTTAGGAACCTTGGAGAATTAGGTGAAACAACGGGCCTCTACTAATGGCCTAAGTGAGTCGCTGGATTAGCGGTGACAGCCACTCATACCTATGTACCTACCTACGTACGTGTAAATATTACGTAATCATAATATTAAAATATATTTTGGTGGCACATGGTATTTTAAGCGAAACACTTGCTCTAAAAACACTTGTTCAATTATGGTAAGTAATTAGTAAAATCGCGTTTTAGTATGGAGCTAGAATCTATAAGCAGTAAAATGTCACATTTTTATTCAAACTAAATTTTGCACAGGCAACTCTGCTAATACAATTAAACAAATAAGTATTTACTTGTGTAGAAGTACAAAATAAAAATGTAGTGGAAATTTTTTTAATTAAGTGAAAACAAAATACGCACATTTTTGAAAAATTTTTGGAGATCTGTTTTCTATTTGCTTATCGATTAAGAAATGCTTAACTAAAAATTAAAAAAAATTACTAAGAACTCAAACTATAATTAATGCTAAGCTATCGGAATTTGTATATTAGTTACTTTGCATAGGAACAAAGTTACTTAGCTATGATATGGGCTAAGAAGTGTGCAAAAGCACGAAAAATTGGGTTTTTAAGGTTAAGTCGAGATTTTGAGGGTGTTTGACAAATTGCAAATTGGAATCTTGCTGACATGAGGCCATAGCATTAAAATATATTATATTTATTTCTTCTTAAAAACCACATGTCAAAAAAACACCCTTTATTAATTGAAAAATAACTTAAACTAATTAGAAGAAATATAAAGGGCCCAAATCTGCCAGTATGTGGTTGGTCTATAAATTGTGGTCAGTTTGCGTAAAATCTGAGGTTCAATTCAAAACTTCGAGTATGCATTTTTTAATCTAAAAAGACCTGGATGTGTCACATAGTGAAATTAATCAACTCTCGTTAAATCTTATCAGTTAAAAACTGTTTGAACAAAATAAAACAGGTAGATATAATTTCGATCAAAAAAAAAAACGAAAAAGAAACACTCACCGGAAGAACACAATAAAATGCAACTTCGCCAAAACTGCAATTACTCGTTTTAATAAAAAAATATAATCACCCATTCGTTTTCGCCCGAAGTAGTTCATTTTTAATTTTTCACTGTTCGCTTATTGTAAATTTCGGGCGGAACTTTTCCAAATATTCCAAATGTAAGTAATTCTATTTAAATTTTTTTAACAGTAAAGTTCAAAGAGAGATACTATTAGGTAAAATGCATGAAAAGCCGGATATTGCAAGAAAATTTCTCAAAAAGACAAGGCAAATGTAGCTGAAATTTGAGAATAGCTTAGGATGATGCTGAATAATTGGGGGCCTACAATGAAAAACAAGTCCGAATGGAAAGGGGTAACCCAGTTATAGTTAAATGTGCGTTTATAATAATTATAACATATATAAGTAAAATACATTTTTTTTGTTTGCATAAGTATACGTAATTGGAACTATTCGTATAGAGCACACCACCTCAAACAAATTGCGGCGGTTTGTTTGTTTAAAGTGCGGGAGTTGTGTCTTTTAGTGTAAAATAATTGCGGAAAAAAGCAAATAAAAACGTATCACCAACTAGCAACCAGCAATTATTTTACGGCCGAAACTCGCACGCACAAGATGGGTAAGCAAAGAACACGGTGATTGTGAGAAAAGTGGTGAAAAAAAACTTAATTTTAAAATTTAATTTTTCAAAAAATTCCTTTTTTAGTATTTTGATAAAAAAGGTGACCAGCTTAATTCAGTGAAGATTAAAATAGGAAACTTGTACTTTTCTGTGGAAAATAAAAATCAGATGTGCGTGATTAGTAACAAATTTTATACTCTGGAAAAGATTTTTTTTAGTAACAATGATTTGGATTGTTGTTTGCAACACTTTAATACGAAGTAACATATTTCCTTATTAAAAAAGTTTTTAATTTTATTTTTTAAATGCAAAAAATAATTAGTTCTTGTCGCATTTGCTTCATTGGTTCACTACTAACAGTTATCACTGCAAGATTATTTGGATTTTATGAAGCGTTTCATACTAAAAATAGAACTTCATTAAGCTGTAGCCTTAATTTACTTAGTGATATAATGATAATTATCTATTATCTTATTGTAAGAATTTGTAAATATAGCTTTGTATATACATTACATAATTTACTAAAATTACGTACTGCCTATAATAATACTATATTAATGGTTATGACCAGGGAGCGGATTTTATGGAAGTAACTTTTTTTCTAATTAATAGTAACGGAATATACATACATACATACATATGTACCTTTTCAAAATATGTATTCGTAATTAATGTTAATAGACATAATTTTAGGATCCCCTGTTGGTAAGTAAGTCAGTGAGTTGGTAAAGCATTAAATATTTTGCATAGTATTCAGAAGGAGTTTGCAAATTTTCTAAAATAAAATCAAATTTTTTTTAGCCAACGAAGGTAATCCAGGTAATGTAAAAATTGTTTAACGTTCGACATTTTAATAGGGCGTCACTTGTATCAGCACACGTCGAGCATTCTTTTGGTATATTTTTACAGGGAAAAACTAATGAAAATGCTACCAAAAATGCAGCTCGAGATACGATTTTAAGTTAAAAACTAGACAGGAATCAAAGTTCAAGGAGCAGTTTAAATTTTTTTACTTGTAAAATAGACTGTTCTTAAATAGTTATGCTTTTCTAGTATATTCTTTGTTTTTTGAAACATTTTTTTTTGCCTTTTTCGTGACTTTATTTAGCATTTTAAGCTAACTTCAAAAGAGGCGTAGGTTATTAATTCGTCGCTTTTTTTTCTTTATTATCTATCTTACTTGGTAACTTGAAACCTCGCGAAACGTTCATTTATATATTTTTTTTTAACCAATCCTACCACAATGAGCGAACCGCTTGTGAGCATATAAACATTAAAGTCGGTTATTTTAGAAGAAAAAAACTCCTTTCGAAGGTTTTTAGGTCCTTAAAATGAGTTCCCTTGTTATGACAACAGCAAAGTATTTACATATATTTATTTCCTTATTTTATTTTCTAAAGAGTTATCCCTGAAGCTATTGCTGTTTACGCTGTTGACGCTTGGAGTGGTTGCCGCAGTCCCTGCAGCCGTCGAACAACCTGGCCGCATTGTATGTTACTACACTAACTGGGCTGTTTATCGCCCTGGAATTGGAAGTCATAGCATTGAAAATGTGCGCACTGATCTCTGCACTCATGTGATCTACGCATTTATTGGACTGAACGACACGGATTGGAGCGTATTGGTACTCGATCCCGAAGTGGATGTGGTGCGAGAAGGTTTCCGGAAGTTCACACAACTTCGAAAGAAACAGCCAAATCTTAAATTGGAAATAGCCATTGGAGGCTGGAATGAGGGTGGTTTGAAATATTCACGTTTGGTGGCTGTGGCCGAGCGAAGACAAAGCTTCATAGGCAGTATTGTGCAATTCATGAAAAATTACGATTTCGATGGCTTTGACTTGGATTGGGAATATCCCGGCGCTCTAGATCGTGATGGGGTTCCGGAGGATAAAGATAACTTTTTAGTTTTTGTACAAGAGTTGCGACAGGCCTTCGATAATGAGGGACGGGGTTGGGAGATAACATTGGCTGTACCTGTAACACAAGTCAAACTTGATGCGGGCTATCATGTGCCTGAATTGTGCAAGTGAGTAGTGCGATAATTTTTTATTTACGCGCCAATATCAAAAACAAAAAAACATCACTTGCAGACTGCTGGATGCCGTACACACTATGACCTATGACCTGCACGGCAATTGGGATGGTTTTGCTGATGCGCACAGCCGGCTTTACAGGCGCAGCCGAGACCAAGGCGTCTTCGAAAAACTCAATGTGGTATGACATTGATCTCTAACTTAAACACACAACTTTGTTTTTATCATTAATTTTTCTGCAACACAGAATGATTCTCTTGCACTTTGGGAGCAATATGGTTGTCCTGCAAATAAGTTAGTTGTTGGTATACCTTTCTATGGCCGCACATTTACGCTCGCTGCATCCATTCAGGACTTCGGTATTGGCGCGGCCATCAACCAAGCAGCTGGTGGTGGTGATCCAGGTACTTATACGGGCGAAAGAGGCTTCCTCGCTTACTATGAAATCTGCAAAGTTTTACAAAATGCATCGAGTGGATGGACTGAAAAATGGGATGCTGAGGGACAGGTGCCCTACGCTTACTCCGACACTCAATGGGTGGGCTATGAGAACGAGAGATCGGTGCAAGCTAAACTTGATTTTATCAAGCAGAAGGGTTATGCTGGCGCCATGACTTGGGCCATTGACTTGGATGATTTTAATGGATTGTGTGGCCAAAAGAATGTGCTATTACAAAAATTTCATGACAACTTGCGCAATTACAAGGTGACCATGGTAAGTCCTCCTGATGTCGATAACAAAAACTTAGTATTGAAAATTCAATAAGACTTCGGCTTACATAGGGAAGTCAATAATTTTGCCAAGTAAACGATTATTGGTTTTTAAAGAGCGGTTGCAGTATTTAAAAAAAGATATATATAATAATACACATTTTTTTTATGTAAAATTTTGGCTAGAGTACATAACATAAATATCTATATGAAAACAAATAATTTATTATGCTTCTTTTCAATTTCTCGCAGCCGCCTTTATCGCCAACACCCCAAGAAGCAATTCCACCTAATCTAGTGGACGAACCGCAAACACCCGAACAGTGGCAGAATGTGCCAACCAAGGTGAGTGTATGATATATGTGTACGAATGTGCGAGTACATAAATGTATGTATGTTTGTGTTACTTAAAACAAGATACAACTAAAAATGTGAAATATCTAAATTTAATTAAAATTTCTTTTAGGTCTACAATAAGGTGTCGAAATGGTTCGAAAGTCTTCGAAATCTATTTCGTCGAAATTAAAATGACTTAATATATTTAGCAAAAATTTCTTTACATACCATATTTTAAGGGAAGAATATTGCATTTTTAATCAAATTCAAAACAGAATATGTAAAACTGGCAGTTGATTAATAAAGATTAAAAAACGTCTTTCAATTTTTTTTCTATTTAGGTTAATTAAAAGGTTTTACTGATGCCGTGAGTGCTGCTTGCTATGATATGGGTACCATATATGAAATATTTCTTATAAATATATTCCAAATGAATAAGGGGTTTTTTGCTGGCTCGAGGTCAAGTTTTTATAGTAATAAAACACGAAAAACTATTTAACAACATAAATTAAAATACGTATGTATGTACATACATTTAAAAATAACAAATAACAATACTCATACAAAAAATTATTCAACACGTCCGCTCCTTTTGACGTGGATTTAATACTAATTTTATATATATTTACTTGCTAGCGAGTGTCTGTACAAGTGATCATAATTATCAGTGTCCGTTTTGTAATTCAGTCAAAGATGATATTATTCGAAACTCTTTGCTTCGTGAGAGCGCTGCCAAAATCCGCCTTTTTTATAACATTTTCCTATAGTGCCCTATGTAACAAATGTGGTTTGGGAGTATTCATTTTATTTTTAGGGGATTTTGCAGTTTCCACACCACCGTTGAAGTATGTATGTATGTAAATAGAATAAATGCAAATGCTGTGAATATAAGAAGAAATACACGTTATAATTTATCTTTCTTACCAAAAAATCACAAACTATTGAAATCAACATGAAAACAACATCAAATCACAGAAATTCATATACATATAAATATGTCATATGTATGTACAATCAGCTATCCCATAGCCAAAAATATGAACTTAAAACAAGATGCGTATTTTTATATAAATATGTATGTATATTGCGGTAATTTAAAATGCAATAAATGTCCAGTTCTGTTTGAAAAAATATTTTCATTATATGTTTTTTTAATAAAAAACCATATTTTCAAGTAAAGCTAAAACCTAAGTACTTTTTTATCACTAAACTATGAAATTTATCTGTTTACTTTAAGATTTTAACACAACATTTCGTTATACTATAATAACATCAATTCGTGGTCCCCTGATTCGGCATTGTTGCCTGTTCAAACCGTAAGTTCAGGGGATAAATTCAATAGCAGCGAAAGAGAGTTTCGTATCATATTATCTATGATTCAGTGTTTTGTTTGTCGGTATGTTGATCATGTGTAGCATTTCTACTGTTAATCGTTTGCTGTAGTGTTGTTCTTGTTGGAGAAACTCTAATTTTTCTAAATTTGGTGATTGGCCGCTATTTGCACAGTGGGCCATTAGTGCTGTTTTTTTGGAAATGTTTACTATGGCACTGTTTGAAGTCCGATTTGTGTTGTGATAGTCTAATTTTTAATTTTGATTTTGTTGTCCCTACTAAACACTGTCGGAGATTTCGTTTTTTTTTACCATTTATGAATAACGTTGCTTTTCAACTAAGGATATTTTTGATTTCGTTCGGTTGAATACATTTTTTAATGTATTTGTGGGCCAGTTTCACTTCATCGGTTTTGTAGCAATCTGATTTGACAAGGCGTTCTGGTACATTGGTACATCATCAGGGCACAATTTAGATACTTTATTTTTAAATTAGAGGCTTTATTTTCAAACTAATGTATGCCAACTGGCCTAAAATTTTGACTTTTGGCTCTATTAGAGACTAAGACTGCTTACTGAATTCGAGGATAATATTAATTTCTTTCGGGTTTTATTAACGAAGCATTGGTATATGTGGCCACTTAGGCAACAAAATTTTATGCGCGTCGTTGGCATGATTGGAGAGCAGTCGCTTAGCAACTCTCAAGTTGTCGGTTCGATTCTAACTCTTTATAGGACATGCTCGAACAAAAGGGAACAGTTTATTCCATATAAAGAGATTAGAAGATGTATTTATTAGTCGCATGTTCCCGGACTCATCCTACACTAATCGCATTGTTTGCAGTTTATAAACTCGAAGAGCTGCGGTGAGAGAGATGAGAATTAAAAAGGGGAGGCTACGAATCAAGGCGAGCTAATTTGGATCGAATCGATCTGACGCCACTATATTCGACAATTTTTTCGATTTCTTACAGACACAGGCTACAGCTTGTGTTCAAGTGAGAGAATGGCGCCTACGCACGAATGATGCATAACAAGAATGAAATGTAATGTAGTGTAATTGCACCGCCATCTAAGTATCCGGACATCTGTCCTTTTTTTCAGGCAATAAATACATCAAGACAATTACGTAAATGCTATATTAGTCAAAAATATGTTAACTCATACAAACAACATAATTATCCGCGGTTTGGTTAAAAGAGAAAAAGAGCGTCAATGTAGGTACAGAAAATTTTGAGTGCCCAGAAATAGGTGCATTTACCCTATAAAAAAAAACCAGTTTCACCAATTGACGCAGCAAAAACAACGCGTTATGTCAAAAACACAAGGAGAGGAATAACGGTATGGTGATGGGCGCAACCCACAATTTAGAAAATACAGAGGTTGCGCCTTCCGCAAACCGCTATTCGCTCTCTGCAAATTTGACAGAATCAACTGTTTATGCTACGTCATAGAACGTGCTTAGTTTCGTTTGTATGTTTGTAAGCATACAATTGTTTGTACTTGAATTCAATGCTTTAAAGCAATTTTATTTAAAATTAAGTTATTAAACATGAACTGCGCAGTGTTAAGTGTTAAATCACAGAGTCTATCAATGATACGGGCTATAAAACTTGCTAAAAACGATGTGAAGGTGTAGCTGCGCACTTGGTTGCAAGTTAAGCTTCTTGTGTTTCCTAATGTTACTCTGGAGTGTTTTTTTAAAGACCTCCAATTAAACACAGAGCATAAATGAAGTTATTTGAATATAAATATGTTGCTTAAACTGCCGAAATTGGTAAAAACTTAAAAATTTACAAATCCTAGCAGAACCTAACCTCACATTTTTGTTTGCAATTTCTTCCGATTCTCAGTAAAACCATGTTCGTGACGTTGCACGCATTTTGCTTCACATCATTTTTCGTCGGGAAGGCGCAATCTTGCGCCGACAGCTAACAAAAATAATTTACGATCTGCGCATGTACGTCACACCTGCAATAACGTGTTCTCATTTTGATTGGATAAGTTCGAATAGTATACAACTTTAATTAAAAACTTTAATTAAACCTTTAAAATTATAGAACACCAAATATTCACATCACTCGTGTTGCAATTTTAAAGAAACTTTGGCGATGTGCCGTCATTTTGAGCAGCTGAATGCCAATATCATAAAGCAAAAAGTTAATGGACCTGCGCAAGGCGCAATATCGTATTTATCAATCTGAATTACAACAGTAGGGTGGGTCGTAATCGCGATGCAGGAAGCACAAGCAATTTCCTTGCATGTGGTTCACATGGTTCAAATACTCGAAATCGTTAATGGGTTTTTGTTTTCATATGCATACTTATACCTTAATTTATATCCAAGCTTATGTTTTGCTTTCTTATGTTTACAAATATTAAGAAAAAAAGAGAAATATCGGAATAAAACGATGCAACTTTAAATGGCCCGCTCTATGTAAAAGTTGCTTAACGATCTGTTTTCTCATTCTCCACTTCTTCGCTTTGAGGGGTGTGTGTTTATATATTTTTTAAACGATTTTTGATAAGGGGAGCTGCGAAAGATATATTTATATATACATATGTACATACGTATGTATTTGCTATGAGATGCGTTAGTATTTATGTACGTACATATGTGCGAATATTTTGAGCGCGAATTTATAGCGTCAGAAAATTTAGATATTTAAATGTACCGTATGGTAAAAAGCCATATATGTATTTAACAATGTGTAAAAATTCAGCAATCAAAGAGAGACAGTTTTTGTACAAATGTACGTTGTGCGCATGAGCAGATTTAACATGTTTTAGGATCTGTGAATACATGTGACAAACACATAAATGACATATCAGCAGTTTGGCCAAAAAAAAATTTTGAAGGGGGTTACTTCACTATGCACTTATACCTTTTTTTGACGTAGTTTACTCATTCAAAATAAAGACTGCTGGTGAAGTATTAAAATTTTGTATGGTATCTACTTAGAAATCAAACAAAAACAAATTGATTAGCAATTTTTTATTTAAGAATATTTAATTCATATGTCTATTAATTCAGTTTTAACTAAGTAAAAACCCATTCATTGATTATTCAACTAAAGAGACAAAAAACTATAGTGGCACAAATTGTACAGTAACCCTTTACATTATTCGCAATGTTATTCATTTGAAATTTTTTGAATGTGAGTCTCCGTAAAACTACGTACATTAACTAATTTCTTGGCTAAGCCACTTATTGGTTGCGAAACAATATTAATTTTGTGAATTTATTTCTAATGTAAACCTTCTGTGCGGTAGATTTTTCGCTTTCAAAAAACAAATGAATATCGAGATGAAAACTTATAACTTTTTTATTTAACTGATCGTCCATTATTTTATTTGAAAGGGCTGTACCTAAATTTTGGAAAGTTTTATTCGCTAAAACTAATTTGTCAGTTTTGACAGTTCTTTTGTACAGTAATTGTCTCAAAATTTTTTCTGATGTTATACAAATATTGCAGATGTCTCTAGATGGTGTTAGAAATGGTCCCATATTTTTGTGTGCTACGAGCGATGGCATTCAATCGCCTAGCAATTGGTCTTGACAGATTGGGCAGATTATTTTTGTTTTTTTTTGCATTTTTGATGCCACAAATCCAGCGAAATATCGAACAACATTGTCAACATAGATGAACAGTGCAATTTAACTTTTTAACGCACTTGTAACGACACACTTACTCAAAACTATATTTTTTGATTTATCTCTTGTTATTTCACATAAAAAGCATATGTGCGACATTTCTGCAATTTATTTATATTTTTATAAAAAAAATTTACAAAATACAGGAAAATTTTCAAAACTTTCTAAGCGTACCGCCACTGTATTTTCTTTTAAATTCATGTGTCATTTTTGACTAACGTTTGCTCGGTTTTCCTTTTTTAATTTTATATATGTATGTATCTGTACTGTAATGTTTGCTGACTGCACTTGTTGATACTGCCATTATATATATATAAATATGTAAGTATTATATATATGTATGTACGTAAAAGTGATATGGAAATATGTATATTTTTAACGGATCTTGTGGAGAAGGAGAAATTATCTTTACCGTTTTAGATATCCATTAAAAAAATATATGTATGTTCATATAAGCATTTTAAAATGAAAGTACATATGTATACATATGTATGTATATGGGTAACAATACGTTCGTACTGGGTATATATGTACATACATACATACATATGGATATAGTATGTACAAATGTACATATGTATGTACAAATACAAGTTTTCACTTTTACAGTACCGACCCTTTAGTACCGACTGCTATGTTGTTGTTGTTGTTGTTGTTGTTGATAATGCCGCTTCTTTTTCATCCGATATTTATGCTATTGCTGATGTTGATGTTGCACCGCCTGATGCTAATGCTGTTGTTGTTGTTCGACGAATTTGCTGTGGACTGTACCTGATGAATTATCACTTTTGCACTTTTGGTCGTCGTGTAAAAGTTGAGTTTTTAATTTTTTGTTTTGAATTTTGCACTTTTATTTAATATAATTTTTTTTTGGTTGCTATTTAAAACTTTCTGTTTTTGTTCTTATATTTTTATTCGCACTTTTCTTCTATTTTTTAAAAACTTCCTTTCTGCACTTTTGCACTTTTTTTTAACTTCCATGTAGACTTTATCCAAAATGTACTAAAAAAGTACCTAAAATGTACTGAAAATTATCCAAATTGCACAGAAAATTTCCGTAAGTGTTTCAAAATTGTATCTTTATTATTCCAAAAATGTACCGTAAAAATACCTAAAACATACTGAAAATGTATAGAAAAGTACCTAAAATGTACCTTGAATGCGCCGAAAGACTATTGCAAAAATATCAGAAATTACAGACAATGTACCTTAAGTGTACTAAAGATTTACCGAAATTGTTCCATAAAAGGAGATACCTAAAATGAACTAAAAATTATCCAATTTGTACCCACAAGTACCAAAAATACACCTTAAATGTTCTGAGAGACTATCGCAAAAGTATCAAAAAGTACAGAAAATGGTCCTTAAGTGTACTGCAAATGAAGCGAAATTGTATCATAAATGGAGATACCTAAAATAAACTAAAAATGTGCCGAAATATTGTAGCGTAAAAGTACCTTAAAATGCGCCGAAAAAAATACCGAAAATGTACAAAACTTATCTGTTGTTCCCTTATACCTACATACATACATACATATGTATATACATAATTGACTAGTCACATTTTTAAATTTATAAATATTTGTTTAGTTTCATATTTTGCTTGGATTAGTCACATTTTTATGAACAAAGCACTTTTGCAAGCTTTTAGTTGTGGCGCAGCAATTTTTCATTACTATTTCCTTGGCACACTATCTTTCCTGAGCTGTTAAGTCTGCAAGGCAAAGTATTATTAACATCGCATAAAACAAAAATAACAGACGACAAAACTTCTATACTAGGCACCTCGACTACCTTTGAGTTCTCCGCCAACAACTGATGTACGCGCGACAGCTCCCGCTCCAGCATATGCTGTTGCTTCTTGGCCGCCTCCAGTGCCAACGGTGGCCCTGAAGTGTCCTGTATACGTGCACGCAAACCGCCCAAAGCGCGTTCCAATTCCTCTTTGTCGCGTTGCAAGTTCTGCAGTGTGCCAGACTCCTCTTGTAACAGCTGATCGAGTTGATAGAGTTGATGAACCTTCGACTGGTAAGTCAGTGTGCGTAGAATGAGAAAGAGTAAGTTTAAAAAAAAAAACAATAAAATAAATGAAATTTTAACTAAGTCTTCTTATGCGCTTACCAGCAACTCGCTGTGATTTGGACTGAGTCGATCCCATTGCTTTTGCTATTCCTGCAACATGCGTTGCTCCTGTATGCGCTGATTGAACTCGAGTCGATCGAGTGTGACGGCCTCATTGCGTTGCGGCTGACGGCCGTTCAAGTCGTTGTTGCGATAAAGTGAGCCCAGTTTTACCATGTTGTCCACCAGATTGACCAGCGGTTTGCTCTTCTCATACTGGCGCTCCAAATCGAGCAAGTGTTGCTTCAGGTAATCCAAGCGCTGTATGCTTTCGGCGCATGTCAAACCCTCAGCGGCGCGTAGACGATTCTAATGATGGAGGCAAAGTTAAGGGGATGTTTTTTC
Source organism: Philophylla caesio (assembly GCA_963971545.1). Taxonomy (NCBI): domain Eukaryota; kingdom Metazoa; phylum Arthropoda; class Insecta; order Diptera; family Tephritidae; genus Philophylla; species Philophylla caesio. The sequence goes on along the minus strand of OZ020604.1, from coordinate 218,599,125 downwards.
TTTTAAGTGTGCAGTTTAATATTACCTTTCGCTTGAATGTGATATTCAGCAATAATTGCCTACATTTAGGCGCAGCATTCAATTATGTGTGTGGGAGTACCGTTTTACGCTGGCAAATAAGTTTTTGTACACCATAAAAATAACAAAAATTTAGAAATTTTTAATAATACTTATTCATTCTCTAGGTTTATGTTTTTATCTCACCAAATCATGAAAAATTAAACTATAACATAATTCATTTAAATTCCAACTATCATTTTTATTGATAACATTTTTAATTTCAATTTACAATAAACATTCTTATGCTTTCATATACATAGTATCATATGTATGTACATATGTACTTGGTATGACATATTATTTCGATCATTTTTAAATGTTGATTTATAGTTATGCTCTTACACATTTTCTTGTGTATTTTTATTTTTTTATTTATTTATGTTTAAGGAGTATGTGTGTTTTCATATATTTATGCGTGTTTTGTTTTTGCCTCCGTATGTGTGTGTTACTATAAGAGTATATATGTATGTATGTATGGATATGTATACGCTTAAGACATTAGATGACATTAAAGTTATGACATTATATGATACAGCTCATTTCACCATTCCTGTGTTTTCTTAAATTTTATTTTATTTCATACTTTTTGATTAACACGTTCCTTTCATTGCTAGTTTTTGTTTTTTTTTTGTTTTTTAATTTGCAAACTCTTCAAGTTAAACTTTCAACAAATATGCTTTAACATTTTCTTATATACTATATATGTATGTACATATCTATGAATGTATGTGTATGTGTGTATGTATTAAAATCATATATACAATAATAATGATGCTTTTACATATTAATATTTCTATATACTCGTATGAATACATATGTATGTATGCATGCTGATCAAGTTCGTATTAATTGAAGTTTAAGCTAAACTGCTGACTCAGTTTAGTCTGTAAATAATATATATAAATTTTGCATATTTGCATCAATAATTTATAGATCAGGCAAGCCTAAAAAATCATCAATACCAATTCGAACTGATCGCAACTAAATTATTCATATATTAATTTTCATTTACCGAAAAAACGGACCTTTGGCGATCACAAGAGCTCTGGCGAAGCTGGGCGTTGATCAACATCTGATATGTCTCGTACAAAACTACTAGTTGACAGGGTTGTGAGGGCCCAGTTGGCGGAGGCAACTTTAGAACGCTGTACAACCAGAGTGACCCCGCAAGGTGGGATCCTTTCTCCCCTTCTGTGGTTGGTGAATATTAACGACCTACTGAAGGCGCTGGAAGAGGAGGGAGGATCGACGACCTTGCGGTGGTAGTAAGGGACAAATTTCCCCAGACGCTGTGCGAAATCATGCAGGAAAAATCTAAAAAGGTAGAGAACTGGACCAAAGGTAAAGAACAAAACTGACCTTGTTCTTTTTACAAGGCCGGAGTGGGACGTCAATCGATCACAAGGTCTTCTCGTGCTGAGCATGGGAAACCTCTCCTTAGTTTTAGGAATCATAACAGGTCTGTAAAAACGCAAAGAGACGCGTCCACTACAATGATTTCTGCAGAAGCTGCAGAAAAGGTACATCACGGCTCCGACCGTCATATTAGAGTAGATAGTTGAACTACGTCGCTAAACGGCAAACTTACTCGACCGCTCGTTAAACTCTGTTTCCTTCCGAATTAAACCGCTGAAACCGTTTAAAATATATAAACCACAAAACATAAATAATTAAAAAGAGATTAATATGGAAGCAGAAATGCAAGAGGTTGCCCCCTCAGCTCCACTCCGTACGGCAATCACCGTGCCACGTAACGCTACCACTCCGCATTAAATATTTTTTTTTGCTTATATCTATTATGGCTTAACTCTATGCTCCTTTCGACTCCGTTTTCAAAATCGATGCGCCCTCGAATTTAAAAATAGCTAAAAATTAAAAATACAAATGCGATCAAATCAATTAACATATGTACATATATTGAAATAATAAAAAATATTACCAAAAAGGCACAGTGTCAACCAATTTCAATTTCGACATAGCCTTCTTCTCCTGCAGCTTCTCCTCAACATCAAGCGACATAAGGGGCGTAATGGCCGCCAGCTCTGTCTCCCCAGTAATTTTGCAAAATATACGTATTACTTATATTTTTTAATACAGAACTTCATTGCAAATTATTTATTATTTCCAAATTTGAGATGCTTTTCGACCGCCGAAAACGAAACTTATTTATTTAAATTATAAACAAACGTCAAAATTCATTTTGATTATTAGTAAATATATAATATGGGCTTGCATGTATGTATATGTGCGTATGTATTCATGTACGAATATTTTGCTCCAAAATGCGCCACAATTGACCATGCGGAGAGGAGAAAAACAAGCCCGGAAATGGCAATAAAGTGTGTTAAAAAAATTACGAAAGCTGTTCCTTTTGATTGTACATACATACATATGTATAAGTATGTATGTATATACACATAAATTTCACTGAAATTAAATATTTGCAATTTATGATTTACTTTTCGCAATGTTCAACTACATAAATCGTAACGAATTGAAAACAGTCAATTGTGCGTGCAATAAAATGTCAGCGGTAATTTCATCAAAATGCCAACTAAAATATTCCATAAAGTACGTACGTGTAAACAAGACGTGAGACAATTCTAGATATGTCCATGCGTGCTCCAAAGGTTCGTAAGAACCTGAGGAACACTGACTGGACTCTTTACAGGGAAACTCCTGAGAATAACCTACCACGTCCGGTACCGGCAGAGCCCAGTACCGTTGGAAAATTGGAAGACATGGTAAACTGTTTTACCACGATCTGCTCGCGGGCACTGGCCAAAGCCTGTCCTGATCCCAAACCGTGGGGAAAACGAAGGCCCCACTGGTGGTCCCATGCGCTGGACTCTCTGCGGAGAGATTGCAGGAGACAGTTTAACAGGGCGAAAAGGCTGAGTCAGGAATCTGAATGGCAGACCTATAAACAAGTTCTGCGGTCCTACAAAAAAGCCCTGCGTGAAGCAAAAAGATCCTCATGGAGGGATTTTTGCACTGGCATGGAGGGCGTCGGCGAAACTGCCAGACTACGAAAAATCTTGTCAGGTACAACAAACCCAATTGGGTCTTTACAGAGACAGGATGGTTCATGGACAGCGACGGGAAAAGAAACGGTCGAACTACTTCTCGACACACACTTTCCTGGTAGTTTACAGACAATGGAAGTAGATTGTTCCTCTTCGGGCGCAATGGTAAATATCCCTCTCTCAAAAGAAAGTATCACTTCGGCGATAAAAAGCTTTAAACCCTATAAGGCTGCCGGGCCAGATGGTATTATACCGGCTCAATTGGTTGCAACGATTGATACATCTACAAATTGGCTACTAAGTATGTTTAGAGCATGCTGCAAGCTAAACTACGTACCGACGGTATGGAGATCTGTTTCTGTGGTCTTCATACCCAAGGCTGGAAAAGGAACACATGCGAACCCAAAGGACTTTAGACCTATAATTCTCTCATCCTTTGTTCTTAAAACTTTAGAAAGGCTTATAAATAACTTTCTCTCTCTTACAATTGACAAAAGACTATTGTCTAATAATCAGCACGCTTACCTTAAGGGAAGGTCCACGGACACTGCACTGCATTCCCTGGTGAGCTATATCGAAAGGTCCTTCAGTTACAAGGAATTTTGCCTTGTAGCTTTTCTTGACGTTGAGGGTGCTTTTAACAACATTAGCCCTGAGGCCATAACACATGCCTTAGGAGGGCTCTGTGTGGAAAGCTCCCTGGTTGAATTTATAGAGCAAATGCTCTTGGGAAGAAAGATTACAGCAGAGGTCGGTGCAAACCGTGTTTCGAGACAGGTGTCTCGAGGTACGCCGCAGGGTGGTGTACTTTCACCTCTTCTATGGAATCTGACCGTTAATTCTCTCCTGCGAAGACGGAATCGGGTGCTGCCGGAGTTGTCGCATATGCAGATGACATCGCCATTGCATATATGGACAAATTCCCTCAGACCTTGTGTGACTTGATGCAAGGGACACTCCGCGAAGTGAGCAACTGGTCCACCCGATGTGGTCTCAGAGTCAACTCAGAAAAAGTGGAGCTGGTGCTCTTCACTAGGAAATATAAAGTTCCGCATGTAACTACGCCGGAACTTAATGGAATCCGTCTGAAACAAAGAGGGAGGCCAAGTTCCTTGGCGTCACATTGAACATGAAGCTTAGCTGGAGGAATAATATGATCCAGCGATACCAGAAGGCTTCTGTGGCCCTATACTCTTGTAAAAGGGCCATTGGGAAGAGATGGGGTCTGAATCCAAGCGTTTGCCGCTGGATTTACACAGCAGTGGTTAGGCCGATTCTCCTCTACGGAGCAATCGTTTGGTGGCCTGCACTAAGAAGCGCTGCTAATCTCAATCTACTTAGCAAGGTGCAGAGAGCGGGTATGATCTGCATTAGTGGAGCGTTGCGAACAACACCAAGCGACGCCTTGAATGTCCTCCTGGACCTTTTACCCTTAGACTTAGTGGGTCAGCAAATGGCGGCTTTTGTCGCGCTTCGGTTAAGGGAGACAGGTCAATGGGAGTCTAGCTTGCGTGGGCACTCAAGCATACTGAACAAATATAGAATGCTTCCGGGATACACAGACCGTTGTGTCGATACTGCGGTCCCGGACAGGAATTTCCCGATGGTAATCACAGGTAGGGATGCGTGGTCGAGAGATTTCTACACTCCACCTGGAAGTCTCACGATCTTCACAGATGGCTCGAAACTGAATGGCAGAGTGGGAGGAGGGCTGCCGGATCACTGTAGTGCAAGCTGCTCTTAAAAGAATCTACTAATGCTCGTGCGAGCGACAGATGGACACATATCACAACCTGTAGGATCTCAAGGCTGACTTGGCCTAGATGGGACCGAAAACGGTCGCGTAGTCTTTATACCTTTAAACGGGATGATATTTCCCAAGTAATTGGCGCTTTATCAGGGCACTGCCTCATAGGCAACCATGCTGGTCGTCTTGGAGTACCCTTCTTTAGATGCTGTAGAAGCTGCAAAAATTATGAGGAGGAAGAAACGGTCCTGCATCTTCTCTGTATCTGTCCAGCTCTAGCCAGAAGAAGGCTACGGTTTCTAGGGGCACCTGTTTTTAGGAACTTTGGAGAATTAGGTGAAACAACGGGCCTAAGTGAGTCGCTGGATTAGCGGTGACAGCCACTCATACCTATGTACCTACCTACGTACGTGTAAATATTACGTAATCATAATATTAAAATATATTTTGGTGGCACATGGTATTTTAAGCGAAACACTTGCTCTAAAAACACTTGTTCAATTATGGTAAGTAATTAGTAAAATCGCTTTTTAGTATGGAGCTAGAATCTATAAGCAGTAAAATGTCACATTTTTATTCAAACTAAATTTAGCACAGGCAACTCTGCTAATACAATTAAACAAATAAGTATTTACTTGTGTAGAAGTACAAAATAAAAATGTAGTGGAAATTTTTTTAATTAAGTGAAAACAAAATACGCACATTTTTGAAAAATTTTTGGAGATCTGTTTTCTATTTGCTTATCGATTAAGAAATGCTTAACTAAAAATTAAAAAAAATTACTAAGAACTCAAACTATAATTAATGCTAAGCTATCGGAATTTGTATATTAGTTACTTTGCATAGGAACAAAGTTACTTAGCTATGATATGGGCTAAGAAGTGTGCAAAAGCACGAAAAATTGGGTTTTTAAGGTTAAGTCGAGATTTTGAGGGTGTTTGACAAATTGCAAATTGGAATCTTGCTGACATGAGGCCATAGCATTAAAATATATTATATTTATTTCTTCTTAAAAACCACATGTCAAAAAAACACCCTTTATTAATTGAAAAATAACTTAAACTAATTAGAAGAAATATAAAGGGCCCAAATCTGCCAGTATGTGGTTGGTCTATAAATTGTGGTCAGTTTGCGTAAAATCTGAGGTTCAATTCAAAACTTCGAGTATGCATTTTTTAATCTAAAAAGACCTGGATGTGTCACATAGTGAAATTAATCAACTCTCGTTAAATCTTATCAGTTAAAAACTGTTTGAACAAAATAAAACAGGTAGATATAATTTCGATCAAAAAAAAAAACGAAAAAGAAACACTCACCGGAAGAACACAATAAAATGCAACTTCGCCAAAACTGCAATTACTCGTTTTAATAAAAAAATATAATCACCCATTCGTTTTCGCCCGAAGTAGTTCATTTTTAATTTTTCACTGTTCGCTTATTGTAAATTTCGGGCGGAACTTTTCCGCTTTCGAACTTTTCTCCTTATCGGCAACACTAATTTCAGGCGGAAATTATTGGCGGATTAATTGAATTTGTTCCTATATTTTAAGAGGCGAAAAATTTACACATATTCCAAATGTAAGTAATTTTATTTAAATTTTTTTAACAGTAAAGTTCAAAGAGAGATACTATTAGGTAAAATGCATGAAAAGCCGGATATTGCAAGAAAATTTCTCAAAAAAACAAGGCAAATGTAGCTGAAATTTGAGAATAGCTTAGGATGATGCTGAATAATTGGGGGCCTACAATGAAAAATAAGTCCGAATTGAAAGGGGTAACCCAGTTATCTTTAAATGTGCGTTTATAATAATTATAACATATATAAGTGAAATACATTTTTTTTTGTTTGCATAAGTATACGTAATTGGAACTATTCGTATAGAGCACACCACCTCAAACAAATTGCGGCGGTTTGTTTGTTTAAAGTGCGGGAGTTGTGTCTTTTAGTGTAAAATTATTGCGGAAAAAAGCAAATAAAAACGTATCACCAACTAGCAACCAGCAATTATTTTACGGCCGAAACTCGCACGCACAAGATGGGTAAGCAAAGAACACGGTGATTGTGAGAAAAGTGGTGAAAAAAAACTTAATTTTAAAATTTAATTTTTCAAAAAATTCCTTTTTTAGTATTTTGATAAAAAAGGTGACCAGCTTAATTCAGTGAAGATTAAAATAGGAAACTTGTACTTTTCTGTGGAAAATAAAAATCAGATGTGCGTGATTAGTAACAAATTTTATACTCTGGAAAAGATTTTTTTTAGTAACAATGATTTGGATTGTTGTTTGCAACACTTTAATACGAAGTAACATATTTCCTTATTAAAAAAGTTTTTAATTTTATTTTTTAAATGCAAAAAATAATTAGTTCTTGTCGCATTTGCTTCATTGGTTCACTACTAACAGTTATCACTGCAAGATTATTTGGATTTTATGAAGCGTTTCATACTAAAAATAGAACTTCATTAAGCTGTAGCCTTAATTTACTTAGTGATATAAAGATAATTATCTATTATCTTATTGTAAGAATTTGTAAATATAGCTTTGTATATACATTACATAATTTACTAAAATTACGTACTGCATATAATAATACTATATTAATGGTTATGACCAGGGAGCGGATTTTATGGAAGTAACTTTTTTTCTAATTAATAGTAACGGAATATACATACATACATACATATGTACCTTTTCAAAATATGTATTCGTAATTAATGTTAATAGACATAATTTTAGGATCCCCTGTTGGTAAGTAAGTCAGTGAGTTGGTAAAGCATTAAATATTTTGCATAGTATTCAGAAGGAGTTTGCAAATTTTCTAAAATAAAATCAAATTTTTTTTAGCCAACGAAGGTAATCCAGGTAATGTAAAAATTGTTTAACGTTCGACATTTTAATAGGGCGTCACTTGTATCAGCACACGTCGAGCATTTTTTTGGTATATTTTTTCAGCGAAAATCTAATGAAAATGCTACCAAAAATGCAGCTCGAGATACGATTTTAAGTTAAAAACTAGACAGGAATCAAAGTTCAAGGAGCAGTTTAAATTTTTTTACTTGTAAAATAGACTGTTCTTAAATAGTTATGCTTTTCTAGTATATTCTTTGTTTTTTGAAACATTTTTTTTTGCCTTTTTCGTGACTTTATTTAGCATTTTAAGCTAAGGTTATTAATTCGTCGCTTTTTTTTCTTTATTATCTATCTTACTTGGTAACTTGAAACCTCGCGAAACGTTCATTTATATATTTTTTTTTAACCAATCCTACCACAATGAGCGAACCGCTTGTGAGCATATAAACATTAAAGTCGGTTATTTTAGAAGAAAAAAACTCCTTTCGAAGGTTTTTAGGTTCTTAAAATGAGTTCCCTTGTTATGACAACAGCAAAGTATTTACATATATTTATTTCCTTATTTTATTTTCTAAAGAGTTATCCCTGAAGCTATTGCTGTTTACGCTGTTGACGCTTGGAGTGGTTGCCGCAGTCCCTGCAGCCGTCGAACAACCTGGCCGCATTGTATGTTACTACACTAACTGGGCTGTTTATCGCCCTGGAATTGGAAGTCATAGCATTGAAAATGTGCGCACTGATCTCTGCACTCATGTGATCTACGCATTTATTGGACTGAACGACACGGATTGGAGCGTATTGGTACTCGATCCCGAAGTGGATGTGGTGCGAGAAGGTTTCCGGAAGTTCACACAACTGCGAAAGAAACAGCCAAATCTTAAATTGGAAATAGCCATTGGAGGCTGGAATGAGGGTGGTTTGAAATATTCACGTTTGGTGGCTGTGGCCGAGCGAAGACAAAGCTTCATAGGCAGTATTGTGCAATTCATGAAAAATTACGATTTCGATGGCTTTGACTTGGATTGGGAATATCCCGGCGCTCTAGATCGTGATGGGGTTCCGGAGGATAAAGATAACTTTTTAGTTTTTGTACAAGAGTTGCGACAGGCCTTCGATAATGAGGGACGGGGTTGGGAGATAACATTGGCTGTACCTGTAACACAAGTCAAACTTGATGCGGGCTATCATGTGCCTGAATTGTGCAAGTGAGTAGTGCGATAATTTTTTATTTACGCGCCAATATCAAAAACAAAAAAACATCACTTGCAGACTGCTGGATGCCGTACACACTATGACCTATGACCTGCACGGCAATTGGGATGGTTTTGCTGATGCGCACAGCCGGCTTTACAGGCGCAGCCGAGACCAAGGCGTCTTCGAAAAACTCAATGTGGTATGACATTGATCTCTAACTTAAACACACAACTTTGTTTTTATCATTAATTTTTCTGCAACACAGAATGATTCTCTTGCACTTTGGGAGCAATATGGTTGTCCTGCAAATAAGTTAGTTGTTGGTATACCTTTCTATGGCCGCACATTTACGCTCGCTGCATCCATTCAGGACTTCGGTATTGGCGCGGCCATCAACCAAGCAGCTGGTGGTGGTGATCCAGGTACTTATACGGGCGAACGAGGCTTCCTCGCTTACTATGAAATCTGCAAAGTTTTACAAAATGCATCGAGTGGATGGACTGAAAAATGGGATGCTGAGGGACAGGTGCCCTACGCTTACTCCGACACTCAATGGGTGGGCTATGAGAACGAGAGATCGGTGCAAGCTAAACTTGATTTTATCAAGCAGAAGGGTTATGCTGGCGCCATGACTTGGGCCATTGACTTGGATGATTTTAATGGATTGTGTGGCCAAAAGAATGTGCTATTACAAAAATTTCATGACAACTTGCGCAATTACAAGGTGACCATGGTAAGTCCTCCTGATGTCGATAACAAAAACTTAGTATTGAAAATTCAATAAGACTTCGGCTTACATAGGGAAGTCAATAATTTTGCCTAGTAAACGATTATTGGTTTTTGAAGAGCGGTTGTTGTAAGCGATAACATTTTTATGAAAGCAGTATTTAAAAAAAGATATATATAATAATACACATTTTTTTTATGTAAAATTTTGGCTAGAGTACATAACATAAATATCTATATGAAAACAAATAATTTATTATGCTTCTTTTGAATTTCTCGCAGCCGCCTGTATTGCCAACACCTCAAGAAGCAATTCCACCTAATCTAGTGGACGAACCGCAAACACCCGAACAGTGGCAGAATGTGCCAACCAAGGTGAGTGTATGATATATTTGTACGAATGTGCGAGTACATAAATGTATGTATGTTTGTGTTACTTAAAACAAGATACAACTAAAAATGTGAAATATCTAAATTTAATTAAAATTTCTTTTAGGTCTACAATAAGGTGTCGAAATGGTTCGGAAGTCTTCGAAATCTTTTTCGTCGAAATTGAAATGACTTAATATATTTAGCAAAAATTTCTTCACATACCATATTTTAAGGGAAGAATATTGCATTTTTAATTAAATTTAAATACAGAATATGTAAAACTGCCAGTTGATTAATAAAGATTAAAAAACGTCTTTCAAGTTTTTTTCCTATTTAGGTTAATGAAAAGGTTTTACTGATGTCGTGAGTGCTGCTTGCTATGATTGGTGTACCATATATGAAAAATTTCTTATAAGAATATTCCAAATGAATTAGATAGAGAGACTACAAACGTAACGAAGTAACGACTTAATACAATCTTTATTTATGTGACAATAAAAATGACAGCTAAAATAGTAACATTCCATCTTAGCCCTATAAATCACCTCAAAATTTCGATCTTCACCTTTTATTTTTAATTTAGCCTTGGTTAAAAATTAAGTAAGTTTATTTATGATTATTTTTTAAAGAATGTTAACCGATTTATAACTTAATAAATTCAGTATTTAAACTTTTTATTTAAACAATACATTTTTTTTTTTAATAATCTTTTCTATTTTGCTCAGGTTCGCTAACCGCACGGGGTTGCTTATTAACGACGAATGTTAACATAAAAGAATCTACATATGTATATAAATTTTGAACTTTTTTGAGTAGGCTGTTTTGTAGTCGTTTCATTTAGTTTTAACTATTCATGCATGCGGTGGAATGCGGCATTTTGGTTCACCATTCCTGATCAACCCACAACTAAGCTCACCACATATAAGCCCACCATATCTGAGCTCACCACATTAAAATTCAAGAAAATCTATCACACTTGACCCCACTACACATTGACTATCTACATCTCTCCCAACCTCATATCTTCCTCATTAAGCGAAAGCGAAGCATATAGGAATACGATTTCGAAAATTCCATTTTACCTCAATTTAATCTTAGCTAACATATTATATTATGTCATCTAATATTAAGTCCAGTAAATTGTAAATCAGTCGATGTACTCTTAAAGGATACATTTATTTTAAATTATTACAATTGTATCCTAGAAAAATGAGATTAAAAGTAGCGAAAGAACAATGTCTTCTAAAATTATTTGATTAAGTAAGAATTGAGTGACGAAATGTTATTGCAATAGACTAACATTGTCAAAACAAAAGGCAAATTACTCCCAATCACGCATACAGATATTCGCATTTGTCTATATATATGTGGGATTTGCCGATGGCTGACACTATCAGAACGCGTTCAAGTTTGTGCTTAAGTCAAAATAGTTTATTTAGTTAATATTTTTGAATTCACTTTTTTATATTTAGTTACACAAGTATCTTAGTTTAAGTTTATTCTAGAGAGGCTGGTTTAACGTCCGTTCGGTTTCCAGTCGCGCAACAAGTGTGTGTTTCTGTTCTGTCCTCGTTTCTGTTAAGTATCGATGTTTCCTCCTTTGTCAGTCCGTTCCTATGTAGCCCGCCCAGGGTTGCACGTGATAATTGCCTAAAGGTAAGTTCATACGCTCCTACATTCGGCCATACTGACGTGTCGTTTGGTCTCAAACAATGGCTACCAGGTTTTCATATACTCCGCTATGGTCGTTGTTCGCCTTGGGCCTTCACCTTCACCCACCTTCACTACTTCGTATCTTTCGTGGTTCAGTACCCTGACGACCTTATAAGGGCCTAAGGATCTTGCTCGAAGCCTAAGTGAGCTGCCGAACTGGGTGCGCTTAATGGCGACTAATTCATTAATTTTGTATTTTATGACTTCTTTGCGATTTTCATTTTGAATCTTCGAAATATTTTCTTGCGCCTCTCTGCGCATGGCTTCTCTTTCTGTAAAAAGTTCGTTTATCGTATCATTCTCGAGAAATTCTTGGAGCTCGGGAATCGAGCTTACACGCATTTCGACTCCGGTGAGTAATTTGAACGGCGCGACCTTTGTACTTCTTGGGGGTGTGTTATTAATCGTTTGTTGTACTTGGTGAACGTATTTGTACCAACCAGAAGGATTTTCGGATTCTCATTTGCACAATACTCTCTAAATAAGCCAGACGTAAAGGCTGTGCCTCTGTCTGATATCATTCGTTTAGGATTCCCAAAGGTGAATGCTTGCTTTCTTAACCGTTCGATCACTTCATCAGTTCCTGTACTTCGTGTAGGGTATATCAAAAGGAATTTTGAGAAAGCATCAATGACGACTAGGATGTAACAGTTGCGCTTATTAGTTTTCTCCATTAGGCAAACGTGGTCCACATGGTATGTTGCCAACGGTCGATCCTCCTTGTTTATTGGTTCTAAGAACCTTCTTTTCTACTGGCTTTGTATTCTGAGATAATGCACTGTACACAACTTCTTACTAGCTGCCTTACTTTTGCTGAAACTTGCGGAATTTGGAATGTCTTTTCTATTATGTCTTGGGTTCTCTTAGCGGAGAAATGACCCTGACTGTGAGCTATGCGTATAATTTCGACCTCCATTGACGAGGGTACTACTATCAGTTCCTTGATGGGATCTTTATATAATATTCCGTTTTTAATATAAAAATCTTCATAGGAATCTTTATTTAATATTTTTATTACTGCCCGTGTCCAATCGTCTTCGGTTTGAGCTAATTGCAACTTGTGACGTATGGAATCTTCTTATAATAAGCAAGTGATTATGCTCAAAGCGTCTACGTGCCTCATTCTGGTACCAGATCTGTGCTCAATCGTGTACGAGAAATCTTGCGTAAATAGCGCCTAGCGTGTTATTCTTAATGGAACATCCTTTTTATGCATTGTCATTGCAAACGCGTTGCAGTCGGTTACGATTTTGCACGTGATACCTAGCAAATAAACCCTCCACTTCTTAAGCGCGGCTACAACGGCGAGGACTTCGAGCTCATAGGAATGATACCGTTCCTCAGCTTCGGTAGTCTTCCGGCTCATGCACTGCACAGGGTGGTACTGCTGGTCTTCACTATCCTTTTGAAGAAGGACTGCTCCATACGCATACGTAGAAGCGTCAGTGTGAACCTCTGTTGCAGCTTTAGGGTTGTTTAAGCTCAACACTGGTGCACTCACCAAAGCAGCTTTAAATTGTTGAAACGCTATCATTTGTTCGTCTTTTAGAACAAATTTTGTTCCACCTCTTAAGAAATCTGAAAGTGGTTTAGCAACCACTGCGTAACCATTTATGAAACGCCGGAAGTACGAGGTAAGCCCTAGGAATCGTTGAACAGTTTTCCGATCTTTCGGTACAGGGAAATTTTCAACTGCCTGAGTTTTTGCATGGGATGGTCTTATAGTACCCAAAAACTATACCTTTTCTTTTAGTATTTGGCATTTGCTCCATTTAATTTGCAGGTTATATTCGCTCGTCTTGTTTAAAACTTCTTTTAATTTGGAAACACCTTCCTTTTTATCCTTCGCTGGGATAATTAAATCGTCCATGTACGTGACAACTGTATGATTCTCTACCAAACTCCTAAATACTGCGTGAATGTACCTAGAAAAAACCGCGGGAGCATTGCAAATGCCGAAAGGTACGAACATAAACTCGTACTGACCTTAACGGGTCACAAACGACGTGTACTTTCGTGACTGCGCTTCAATGGGGACATGAAAAAATCCGTTGCGTAAATCCTTTATTATTTTTTAATTTAATTTGCGGTAGTCGCAGCACAGCCTTTGGCTACCGTCATTTTTTGCTACTAATACGACCGGAGATGCATATTCTGAATAACTTGGACGTATAATACCACTTTTCAACCACGCTGACACTTGGTTATCTACCACGCACCTATTAGCGTAGGATATGCGTCTTGGCCCTTGATAAACCGGTATGTCATCAAGTAAACAAATATTCATCTCGATTGGTGGTGCGTGCTGCATCTTTGGGGTGTAGTTTAAAATAAGATTATTTATTTCGTGAACTAGGGTATCAGTAAGGTGTGACAAATCCATTTCCGGAGTGTATTTGACAACAGGTGTTGCCGCTAAACACAAGTCCCTGAACTCCTTCACCAGCGCGATTTCGTCAACATCATCCGCCGCGACCTCAGTCGGATTTCTATTACCTTTCTCCTTAAAGGTGACTTGATCTTCAGTCACTATCAAATCCACTTGCCTTAGCATATCGTTGCCAATAATAGCCTGGTATACAATATCGCGCTCAAGTACCGAATGGAATTTAGCTTCCAGCTCTATACCATCTACAACTAATTTCAAATTAAAGATACCCAATGTGTAAAGACCGCTTTCGCCTATGCCTTCTAAACGATGCTTTTCTTGAGACAACCCGATGTCTCCCATCATTAATAGAACGTCGTAACGAATTAGGCATAAGTCACAACCTGTGTCTAATAGGGCCGAAAACGTAAAATTGTTGAATTTTAAGTCTTTAAATATAACACAACCCATAGAATTAAAACGCTGCGTTATCCCCAATGTATTTATTTTTGGTTTATCTTGAATATTCTAAGTGTGGGTTTTAGAACACTGTGCTTTTCGGTGACCTCGTTGACCACACCCATAGCAACCCGACTGCTTCTGTGAACAATTTGGAGCTATATGCCCAACCGACCCACACCGATAACAACGTTTAGAATTATTTGATTCTGAATTAAATATTTTATTTTTATCATCAACTACTCTTTGCCAGGTTGACGCCTGTAACGCACCTTTTCGTAAATAACTATTTGGTCTTTTAAATCTTGTATTGACTTTGCTTGGTATAAATTGCTTTTGCTGACCCTGGAATCTGGAATACCATCGACGAAGTATTCGATTAAACTCCTGTCATCTAAATCTATGGTTTTCCCTATTTTCACGAGGCTATACAGGTATTCAGGAAAATCTTCATTAGGGCGCTTTCGACGGTTTCTCGAAAGTTGATTTTTTTCACAATTTAAAATTTTTTTTTTTCTCTGAATTTTAATTTAATGGTGTAGACTTTAATTAAAATGTTATCGAAATTGATTTACAAAAGCGCTTGATACTTGGATTTTTTAATAAACAACTTTTGGTGTACTCTACAATTTTGCAAGTTATTTCTGTTTATACATCAAATTCTTATTGGAATTATAAATACTATATTTTCGTTATTCGCAAAAGAAACAAAAAACAAAAAAGAGGATTAAGTTCTAATGTTAACATACGTGTAAGCGAGTAAGAAATCGTACCTTATGATTTGAAGTACATATATTTTGTTCTAATTACCAACTGTTTCCTTCTTAGTTTTCTCTCCTTTTTACGCACTGCTTAGGCGAATACAAATTTGATTCTTAATCTACCCTTATCTTCTTCTCTAATACTGACGAACGACGTAGCTGCTGCTGTCACACGTTGCTAGTTGAAACGATGGTTGTTTTGCTCGCAATTGTGCTTCCTGCTTGTTGTTATTTCTGATTTTGCATATCCCTGTTTCAGCGACTGTTCGCTTGATAGTTTTGTTTGCTTATTTCTTCTCCCGAACGATATTGCGCTCTGCCTTTGTTGTCGGCCGATGCTTCACACAGAATTTTCGACGCTCGCGCACTATGCTAACTTTACACAGAAGTTTTGATGCTTTTGCGCTCTGCTGGCCCTTCGTTTTGCTGACTGCGCACTTTGGTACTTCACCCAGAAGTTTCGATGCTTTCATGACGCTCTATCGCACTCGCGGCGTACTTCGTTACTCCATCTACAAGTTTCGACGCTTGTGCGCTCTGTTACCTTCACACAGAAGTTTTAAAATTCGAGCTCTGCTAACACTGCTTGCGCGTTTAATTACTTCACCAAGAAATTCTAACGCTCGCGTACTCTGCTACTTTCTCACAGAAGATTTCGATGCTCGCGCTGCTAACTTCACACAGAAGATTTCGATGCTCGCGCTGTTAACTTCACACAGAAGATTTCGATGCTTGCGCTGCTAACTTCACACAGAAGATTTCGATGCTCGCGCTGCTAACTTCACACAGCAGATTTCGATGCTCGCGCACTGCCAACACTGCCTGAGCGTTTAATTACTTCACCCAGAAGCTTAAAATTTCGAAATTTTTTAACTCTTGCTGCAACAACTTTTGCGCCTTGCCACTACTACGTTATTAACGGCACACTCCGCTATAATTTGGTTTTGGCGTCTTTGTATAACGCTTCACTTTTCTGTCTTTAACGGGATTTTTTTTTTCACCGTTGAAACGCCTAGCCTACCGAATACCGTCGAGACCGTGGTACAGTTTGGCGGCTGTAACAAACGCAGCAAACTCTTACCGAACCATACGAAGTACGATTTTTTTAAATTTAAGCAAATTTATAAGTACATATGTATGTATGTATGTATAACCGCACTTGATTTATTTCATCACTCTCAAAAAAAAAATTTTAGTTAATTGCCGTAGGATTTTTAACGGATCCTATTCTGACACCAATTGTGGGATTTGCCGATGGCTGGCACTATTAAAACGCGTTCAAGTTTGTGCTTAAGTTAAAATAGTTTTTTAGTTTATTTTTGAATTCACTTTTTTATATTTAGTTACACAAGTATCTTAGTTTAAGTTTATTCTAGAGAGGCTGGTTTAACGATCGTTCGGTTTGCAGTCGCGCAACAAGTGTGTGTTTCTGCTCTGTCCTCGTTTCTGTTAAGTGTCCATGTTTCGTCCTTTGTCAGTCCGTTCCTATGTAGCCCGCCCAGGGTTGCACGCGATAATTGACTAAAGGTAAGTTCATACGCTCCTACATATATACATATATGTATTTACAAATGTAATTGTGAATATGCCATGTCACCGAAGTAAGTTGTGTGCTCGTATGTTATTGTTATTTTGTTTTTTTTGTATACATGCACATTAGAGTGGGTCAATTTGTATGGAGAAAAAAAAATTCACCAAGCTGTTATCAAAATCGAGTATTTACTTGCAATTTTGAGAAAGTGCGCCACAGAAATTTAAAACATTCTAAAATGTTATTGAATCTTTTAAGAAAACTAACAAAAGTGGTTATGTTTGGGAAATTTCATGAGCTTTCGAAAGCTGTATAGATAACGGACTAATTTTGATGTTTAGGTTAATGTTAAAAAAGTTTTTTATGAAGTTGGTCATTAAATCATCAATAAATGTAACACAAGAATTGTAAAAGCTCATGGTTTTTGTAATTTTAAGAAATAAAACGTTGTGAACCTCAAAAATAAACTAGATGTTTATAAAATGTTAGTATTTAGATCGGGTTTTAAACAAATATATCCAAAAGAATCAAAAAATGCCATTGAAGAGTTTAAACATGATAATCCAAAAAATTTTAATGCTTAATTTATGTTACCTATCCATCCATAAAAATTAAAATAAACAATTTTGCGCTGGTTTCTAGATTTCAAACTTTAATAGCTTTCATCTTCCGCCAAATCGTATTGTAGTAAACAATATAATTTTATATCTAAATACAAAACAAAAACTTAACTGTTAAAGGCCAAACAAAAAATAATATACTTCTAAAGTTCAGAATTAATTAGTTTTGCTGTCCATCCTAGATGTTGCGTTTCGACTTGCAACCGTGATTGCCATAACACCATCGCGATTTTTTTCAATAGTTCGACGTGAAACGCTAGTCAGCAGTTGCACAAATCGCTCGGTTCCTTGAATATGTGGAGGAATTCGTGGATCCGGAAGCGAAGGTTTGTCAAATTTTTTATTTCTATTTTTAGACCGATCAATCAGAAAAGAAAATTTTAAAACATCGCGGCAACTGGGCAAATTTAATAAGCTTGAAAATTTTGGCAACCGAAAGCGTTTGTGCATTAAAATGCAGATACCAAAATGGGCAACAGTGCTTATGAGCAACATTATTTTCGTTGCGTTTTTCAAATACCACATAGTACCCCCAAAAATTGGTTCGCTGTAAACCGCAGACATGCTTATTTTTTTGAATGAGTTCAATAGACTTCAACTGAATTCGTGGCATGAAATTTCCAATAAATTTAAATGCGCTAGGCATCTTAAAGCAATTCGAATAATTCTTGTGCAAACAGACGTGCACAACACTATGCAATTCAAACATTGTATTTAGCATTCCCAAATCCACTCACACCACTTAACTACTCCAACAGCTTTCTTATTCATGCCTATGCACAAAAACACAACCATATGTGCACACACACACACACACACACCAACAATCGCCTTTACCTCCAAACCATCAACTTTAAGATGCAGCAGCTCAGTTCACTTTCGCCCTTGCAACTCTCTTCGCTTGCCATAGAAATAATATAAAAATAATTTTAAAATTTTCTCACTTTTATTTGCTTTTGAAAATAAAATATTTTCAGTGCCTAACCCAGTTGCATATTGTGTGGCGCATTTCAACGTTTGGGCATTCCTGCCATTGAATGTTTGTTTGTATGCAAAGCGCTTTGCTTAAAGGCACTTAAGGCGCTGCGGAAATGCATACAATGGCTCAAGAGGGAACAAAAGCATTGACGGCAATTGTCTTGGTGGTGGTGAGGATGACCGTTGGTTGGAGGGATGGTGTTGTTGGATAACTATTAAGCAGTGCCAAAAGCGCTACATTGAAATGGCATAAAATGCACAAAAACGGAGGCTTGTAAAATGCTTAGCACAAAAGAATAAAAGCGGCAGCTTGAGGCGCAAAAAGTTGTTAATGTTAAACTTTTAAGTTTTACGGTACTCATGTGAAAAGTTTTAATTTCAAATTTTGCTTGTTGGTGAATTTTTGTTCAGTTGATAAGTGTGTAAGGCGCTGGATTTTAAATTATAACACTTAATTTACAAACTTTTGTTAGAAGTAGATAAACATTTTTTCTAAAAATAAAATATAGTTTTTCTGTGTATGTTGATTAATAGGTGATTTAATTTTAGTACAATAAATTTAATATAAATCTAAAGTCATTACAAATTGTCGTAAAATTTATAAAATCTTCCACTCGTAATTGTTTTCATATTGCTAACATACCTGTGACTTTTTTATATGGAAGACATCATCTGCATCATCTGCTCTTGAGATATTCTGAATAGAATTTTATTGAAAAAAAAAACCATTTCTATAATGTTATTATAACTGAAAATTATGTAGCTGTACCGACTATCAGTGGAATACTTGAACAAAATATGTATTTATTTTAACTTTAAAGCCGTTTTTATCGAGGTTTAGTTTTGTTTTTCGATATGAAAAGTTTTCAAATAAAGCCTAAAAATCAAGCAATGGTAATATAGAAATACCAAATGTATTTTTTAATAATGCTTTAGTAAAAGTTAACTTTATTGTATATACAAGAAATAAACACCAGTTGCAACCAGTGAGCGATCAACAGTCCGAACAAGTTTTGTTACGTATAAATAACACCTGAAATGGATTTTGTATCGTAGGGTAATGGTTGAAAGGTTTTGAGAAACAACCGCAAAAGTGTTGTATTTTAAATAACTTTCTCGCTTTAATTACAAGTAACATCTGCGAAGTTGGCTTACATATATTTTACCGAAAATATAAAAAAATTAATCTGAGTTTAATTGCTCTAGAGTTTCTAAAAAGAAAAAAAGTGTGTTTATTTTAACTAAAAATTTATTTTCAAAAAAATTTGAATACAATTAAAAAACTGTTCTGAATTGCTCTCAAAAAGTTCTACGGTTCTTTAAAAAATTCTCGGGCAAATTTAAAAATGTGTTTTATAAAAGTTTAAAACTTTAACGGTTTTATTTTCTGACCGTAAAACTTTATTCCTCATTATTTTCAAGTTTAATTTACGAATAAAAAGTGCCAAGCAAGTTTGGTTAGCAGCTGATGCAACATAAAATCAACATGCATTCAAGGCAATGAAATTGCTTTTACGTTTTTTTTCTTTGGTTTTTATTCAAATTTTTTGTGACCTACTGATCGCCAGTTATGATTAACGATGCACTTAGGCAACATAATTTAATGCGCGTCGTTGGCATGTATAGAGAGCGTTCGCTTAGCAACTCTCGAGTAGTCGGTGCGATTCTAACTTGAAGCTTTGTATGATTTTTATTTTTATTTTAGACTGGTCCTTATTTATGCCTACTCGGGTATAAAAGGAGACAATTTAGTCTCTTTATAGGACATGCTCGAACAAAAGGGAAAAGTTTATTCCATATAAAGATATTAGAAGATGTATTAGTCCCTTGCGACTATTCGCGGATTCATCCTACACTAATCGCATTCTTTGCAGTTTATAAACTCGAAGAGCTGAGGTTAGAGAGATGAAAATTAAAAAAGGAAGCTACGAATCTAGGCGAATTTATCAAGGTGGTGGTAAGCTTATATAAGTAAAAGGCCTCTATGTATTTTGTTTTTGCTTTGCTGGACTGAATGTCTCATTTCTGTACGTGGTTTACATCGCCAGCCAATCAGAACGAAGCCCTTTGACGTTCAGTCCAGCAAAGCGAAAAAAGCGAAAAAACCAGCTGGCTCCTTAACACCACCTTATTAAATTCGCCTTTCTACGAATGTATAAGTATTTACATACAAGTTATTCGCGATCAGTGGCCCGTTTCTGTAACTCATTTCGATCGATGTTCTCGATTGAAATTGTCGATTTGATGTCACTCTCACTTATTGTTTCTGTAATAAAATTAGTCGAAATGATCGACAACCCCGGATAGTCAGCTGATTTGTTCCATTCCATTTTAGTAGGAACACTTGATTGAAAGGGTTTCTGTAATCAAATGAAATGAAATATTGCCGATTGTTGTTCTCACTTTCTTTTGAGGTGATGAGAATTGCTTCTTTAAGTGAATTTCGTGTACATTTCCTTTAATTCAAAATGAAAGCGGGTGGATTAAAAGCCAGTGTGAGTATATTTGGGTTAATATATATTTTATATGCATATTAAAAAAAAGCTTTTATGTATTTTTATTACAGAGAAATACTTCGGGTCAGGTTACCAATTACCAACAAACTATGTTGAAATAGAAACAATCTTTATTTATTAATATTAAATGTTTTGTTTACATATTTTGGTCTCAATGCTTACTTTTCACAATACCATTTTCTTAAAAATGTAATTGGCTATGGATTGTCATGGATTTCCTGTCGATTGGTATTCCATTTCTCTCGCTGTCCCATATTTTCTCGATTAATTCTTACGGAAACACTCATTTTCGATCAATCGACAAATTTGGATCGAATCGTTTTGACGCCACTATAATCGACAATTGTTTCGATTTCTTATAGAAACTTTAATTAAACCTTTAAAATTATAGAACACCAAATATTCACTTCACTCGTGTTGAAATTTTAAAGAAAATTTGCTGACGCCAATATCGTAAAGCAAAAAGGTAACGGACCTGCGCAAGGCGCAATATCGTATTTATCAATCTTGGGCGCAACCTCTGTCTCGCTCAATCGTGGCGCCTACGTATGCATATATGTATGTATGTATGATTAGCTTAATTAAAATAGTAGGGTGGGTCGTAATCGCGATGCAGGAAACTAACGATGACGCATTCCGGGGTACCGTTTTGCAAACTTGAAAGTTGTGGCGTCGGTACCCTTTTATAAACAAGCAATTCCCTTGCATGTGGTTCACATGGTTCAAATACTTGAAATTGTTAATGGTTTTTGTTTGCATATGCATACTTATACCTTAATTTAGATCCAAGCTTATGTTTACAAATATTAAGAAAAAAAAGAGAAATATCGGAATAAAACGATGAAACTTTAAATGGCCCGCTCTATGTAAAAGTTGCTTAACGATCTGTTTTCTGGATATTTAAATGTACCGTATGGTACATATGTAGTATGTATGTATGTATATACAATGTACATATGTATGTACATATATATAAATATAAGTTTTTCCACTAACAGTGCCGATGCTTTTGTATCGCCTGTACTGTGTACTGTGTGCAGTTTAATATTGTTGTTGTTATTGTTGATGCCGCTTCTTGGTTACCCGTTATTTATGCTGTTGCTGTTGTTGATATTGCCGCTATTGCACCGCCTGATGCTAGTGCTGTTGTTGTTGTTCGACGCATTTGCTGTGGGCTGTACCTGATGAATTATCACTTTTGCACTTTTATTTAATATAATATTTTTCTTCTATTTTTTAACAACTTCCTTTCTGCACTTTTGCACTTTTTTTTTAATTGTTAAGTACACTTTTAGCGCACTTGCTTCCTTTTCTTCTTTTTTTTTGTTTTCACATAATATGCTCAAATTTACCATTTTCTCTTTTAATTTTATGCGCCCTTTCTTTGCACACTTTGTTTTTTTTTATTTTTTTTTTATTTGAATTTAGTTTTTTGGTATCACTTTTTCTTGCCGGTTCTATGTACTTTTTTTATTTGAATTTGGTTTTTAGTTTAACACTCTTTATAAGCACCTATTTTTTTTTTTAACTCGGTTTTTCACTCTTTATTCGCTCTTTCTGTAGTATAAGTGTTTCTTTAACTAAAATTATTAATTAATTTTTTCAGTTAATAACAGTACTTACGTTATTTGTTGTTTAAACATATCCACTATTAACGGCAAATATTACATAATTAATCGAATTAACGACTTAAATTTCAACATATAAATCACCTTTGAAATGATCGGAATCATTTTATTTATTTTATTTTTCATAAAAAAGATTTGTTCTAAAAAAACAAGTTAAAGTTGCGCCCTTTGATTCATTAACATTTTTGGAGTATATGGTAGCGTTGTTAATATGTCGTTGATCCGGCGTCACGGACAAACTTATACGCAAGTTAGTTTTACTTATATATATCTAACCATACATATGTATGTGTTTATGAATTTTGTGTCCTTATTTTTTTTTTTCAAATGTATATTTTAGGCGAAATAACGAGTGTTGTGATATAAAAGAATATTAAACTGTTGATTTTTTTTGTTTAAATTAGTGAAATTCAGTAGTTCGATGTGGTTTTCAGTTTCGTTATCTGTACAACCCCCTCTACCCGCCCGTTAAAGTAATTTCTTCCAAATCGTAGTGCATTATGGCGAAATTTTCCCTTTTACTTTGCATAAACTTTTAAACGCACTTTTTTGGGGTTTCTTTATTTTATTTTCACTATCGCGTGACGGACCAACCACACTGTTAAAATATTTTTTAAACGACTGTATAAAGGCGGCGCAACATGTGCGAGTTACGCGGCCAAATTAGTTTTTGTACACCAAAAAAATAACAAAAATTTAGATATTTTTAATAATACTTATTCATTATCTAGGCTAATGCCTTTAGGTATCCAAATCGTGAAAAATAAAACTATAACATAATTCATTTAAATTCCAACTATCATTTTTATTGATAACATTTTTAATTTCAATTTACAATAAACATTATAATGCTTTCATATACATAGTATCATATGTATGTACATATGTACTTGGTATAACATATTATTTCGATCATTTTTAAATGTTGATTTATAGTTATGCTCTTACACATTTTCTTGTGTAGTTATTTTTTATTTATTTATGTTTAAGGAGTTTGTGTGTTTTCATATATTTATGCGTGTAGTAGTTGTAATTTATTTTTTTCCTTTTGCCTCCGTATGTGTGTGTTACTATACGAGTATATATGTATGTATGTATGTATGCATATGTATACGCTTAAGACATTAGTTGACATTAAAGTTATGACATTATATGATACAGCTCATTTCACCATTCCTTTGTTTTCTTAAATTTTATTTTATTTCATACTTTTTGATTAACACGTTTCTTTCATTGCTAGTTTTTCTTTTATTTTTGTTTTTTAATTTGCAAACTCTTCAAGTTAAACTTTCAACAAATATGCTTTAACATTTTCTTATATACTATATATGTATGTACATATCTATGTATGTATGTGTATGTGTGTATGTATTAAAATCATATATACAATATAAATGGTGCTTTTACATATTAATATTTCTATATACTGGTATGAATACATATGTATGTATGCATGCTGATCAAGTTCGTGTTAATTGAAGTTTAAGCTAACATTTTTGCTTATTAAACTTAGTCTGTAAGTATAAGTTTCTTAAATAAATACAAAAATAATATACATTTTTTTTTCATTTACTTCAACTATTTTCTCAGTAAACTGAATTTATTCTATTATTATTTTACTTTAGTGCACATTAATGTATGTATGTATGCATGTATATATAAACAATATTTGAACATAAACAGTATTTATGCTAAATAGTAATAAAATCATGTTATTAAAAAAATATTTATTCATAGCACCCATTTAATTGTTTATGTTTCGAAAAATAATTTCATTTGTAAATTTTCGTTTTCATATTGCAATAAAAAAAGCTATGTTCTATTTAAAATCAGTGGGAAAAATACATACATTAATTAATTGCTTTACATTTGAAATTAAGTGAAAGCTCATAAAAATGTTTATGCGTCACAACAACTGTACATTTTATAACACAACTTAATATAATGGATAAGTAATTTTTATTAATTTAATTTAACACGTTGTACACTTTGAACTTAAAAAAAAAAAGAAAACATTTATGAATGTTTCTAAAATATTTAAAATTTCTTTATTTTATAATTAAAAATATTGAAAATATTACAACTCAACTAGCTGCTTTTTTAAATTTATTATTAATGTATGTATGCAAATTATACAAAAATTTATTGAATAAAAACTTCTTGTACCCATATCTAGTTTTGAATATTATTCATAAATTGAGCCGTTGTTTTTCAATAAATTTTGTTGGAATTTCAAAATATGCGTCGTTTTTCATCAGCGCTTTGGACGATATTATTTAATGTCGAAAGCATTGAATGTTTAATATTAAAAACAACTATTTGCAAATTTAAATATTTTTTTTTATTTTTAATGTATTAAAATAAATGCTGAAATATATGTATATGAATGCAAGTATGTATGTATGTATTTACAGTAGTGCGCAGCTTAACAAAAATAACGTAAAGTAAAAGTCTAAATCGCATTTTTCCATAAAATCTTCTGAAGTTCCTATTTTTGAACTAATTTAAGTCCTGCTATTAATTTTTAATGTGGAGGTTGAAATTTGTTTAGTGTGACGAATATATCTCTTGATATTCGGTATGTAATATTCATAATTGAAAATATTAGATAATTAGTCTCACAATAAATTAAAAAGAAAAGGTAAGATTTATTTTTTGAAATTTATTAGTTAAGCTAGTTGAATAAAATAGCTCTTTCCTTCGTTAACAACACCACATTTTAGCGACTCAAAATTTTTTATGTTCTTTTTCTTTTTCTTTTTCTGTTTTTTTTTTTTTTGAATTTTGTTTTCAGTTCGAAATTGTTAGTAAAAACACGCTCTATAAACTTAGTCATCATTGAATCTACACATGATCATAAAATGAATCGGGTCGACCACTTCGATAATTTGCAAGTTTGCCTAACGAAAGCACAGTAAACCAGTATAGACCACTTTGTGGTGACTACCAGGCAAATATGGAAAAAGGTGGAAAATACATTAATAATTCTTGTCATCGATTTCTGCACTTTTGGCAAAATTCATTGCTGAATGTTGATTAAAAATATTTAAAACTATATAAAAGCTCATTATTAAGGATTTTTTACTCTTAAAGATTTTTGATTTCGGTTCAAGCCTATTCCATTTTAAATACTACTATTCTATATGCAGCTTAATATTCGCACTTTTATGCATTGCTAATTGACCTGAATTCGGTTGTTTTACCAAATCAAAATGCATGCATACATACGTACGTATATAAATGGAACGTGAGTACGATTTGCTGCAGGCAATATTTAATTGATTTACAATCTTCATGTCAGGTTAACTAATTCCCTTAATGAATGGGTTCTTCATTTGTGGATCTTCTCACAAAAAAAAATTTAATTATATTAAGCTAACTCTCAGTAATTTACTGAGCATATCTTTCAAGTTTATAATTTTCATTATTACATTCGTTTCTTCGTATAACAGCGCTTATAAGCATATCGGTACCTACATACGAATATGTATGTTTTTATTTTTATTAAATTTTAGTTTTCAATAATTTCATTGAGTAGGTACAGCGAAAATTAACGAATATCTGATAGACTTCTTGCATGAGTGAGAAATTTTTATTAAGAAAGTTTAAAATTAAGTTCTAATGATGAATAATCAAAAAGCAAGAATTTTATTTCAAGCGTCTTCGCCATCAAGAATTCCATCACTTTTATTCATAAATATAAGTATATATGTACATAAATCGACTGTCGCCTAATTGTGCAGTGCACAACGAATGCAACTAACATTCAACAGTGAGTGGTTATGATTTGCTTTTTAAAGTAGTAGTTACTTCATTGTCAGTCTAAATGACTGAATCCGCCTGATCAACTGACTTGACCGATTTTTCTCCGTCTCTATGCATACAAAAGAAAAAACTACAAGTCTTCTTAAAAAATTATTGTTTTACGGTTTGACTTCGAGAGTAGCCCTGCCATGAGAAATGCGATAGTTTAGGTATTATTGCAGCTTTTATGCGTTGCGTTGCGCTGCAGCAGCAACAACAACGCGCACATTAAGGCCCATTTTATTTGTAATGAATGTTGCCTATTCACAGGCGCACACTGTTGACGTTGACAAAATGGTTAGACATATATTATTGAAGTACATAAATGCATTTGCTTGCTCTTAATTGCACACAGTTATATATAATTATTTTCAGCATAGCTACTAGATATATTTAAAAGTAAATTTTGTTTGTTTGTTATTTTACACTTATGTATGTAGCTATTCATAAAGTACTTGTACATATGTATACGAGTATGTATATATTTGTATGTATGTATATATTTATATATATATATATAGTGTTTATGTGTTTGTTTTATATGTAAGTATTGATTTAAAATTTAATTCATTTCATAAGCCTAAATTCTTTCAACAATATTGTTGGCTCTTTTGCCGTTTTCAAACAACATTAACACGAAGTTAGTTCAACAAATTTTTGCAAATCGAAACTTTTTACGCAAATGTTTCACATTTTAGTCTCGCAGCGCAAAAGTTAGCGTTTACTTTGTTTGTATATATGTATGTATGTATGTATATAATATAAGTATATGTATATGTAATGTATTATGCAGCTATGTATGTAAGTGACTTGATAATTTCTCTACTACAAGTACATAATGTACATATGTATATAATAAATTCTTCTAATAAATTGGTTGCTTTTTAATTTTGATATGTTGCCTAATTCGTTAATCATTCCTGTTTTCTGAATTTCGCATTATTCTCATTTTAATTGCATTAATTTCAACAATATTTACTTTGAAAGCGACACAAAAGGACACAACAAAAATATGGTTATGTTTGTATGAGTGCTACTGGTACTTCGTCATCATTATTCTATACTGCGCATGCGCAAGCGCACATTTGCTCTCGCACAACTCCATCTCCGCCGCTCAATCTGCTGCACTTGTGCATGTGTGCGTCTGTATTTATGTGTGTCTTGTGTAAAAATCTAGTGCGAATTTTTTTTGATATATGTAGTTCTTGCTTTTTTTTTTTTGTTATTAGATATTTATTTGATATTTTTAGTTAATATTTTCCATAGTCTTTTTAATTTGCCTTACAATTCAGTCGTTTAAATTTTGCAGCTGAGCAAAAAAAAAAAATTAGTTAATTTTGTTAGTTGAACATCTCTTTTTTTCAGTGAGGCTGCTTTATGTTTACGTAGTTGGTTTTTAATTCATTTAGAGTTTTTCTTAGTTTCAGCGACATCATCGAAATTTTCATAAGTGTTTGCAATAGACATACAGTGGTATTGTTGTTACATTGTCTTATGTGCTAATATTTTTATGGACACTTTCCGTTATTATACATACATCTAATCTAATATATTTATTTATGTGTTGGGTTTTCTGCAAACTGCAATTATTTTTTTTTTTTGATTTGAAGATAAATGCATTTTTTTCTAGTATTTGTTGAGTGTGACTTTTAGTATGTGTAGTAAAATGTTTGTTGTTGTTGCCGTACACTGGTGCGCTTGGTAACCTTTTCGGTGCTTTTAATTATTTTTGAATTTTTTATTTAATTTTGTGGCTCACATTAATACGAGTACTATGTATGTAGTAGTTAGTTGTTGCTTCGTTTGCAATTTTTCTTGTTTCTGTAAACTGTTAGTTGTTGTTGTTGATGTTGATGATTTTTCAAATTGTTGCTTGCTACTATTGTTTAACTAAAGTAATTGTCGCGTTGTTGATAAATCGGCAGTGGTTCGCTTGGTGATTCGGAGCTCCGCTCGTCTCTGCCAGTGGGCGATATGTCGTCTTCTCCGTTGCTCACCTTGGCCATGGCTTTTTCTATTGGCAAACGAAAATGTAAATGTTTGTGAATTAATAAAAAGCTAAAGTTGAAAGTGTGCAAAAGATTTGAAATAATATTTGGAAATTATGTTTTTTGTAGTTTTCGAAAAGAAAATAAATTCGTGTATGTTACATACTTACATATTTGGGTTGCCCTAAATTACATAAATACTCAGCATTTTAAGGTACACATATTAATAAAAAGGCTATGAGTTAAAATGTGCTTCTTAGTATGCCAAAATACTGACAGACAAACCTGGGTTTCAGAAAATGTAAGGATGAAAATAAATAAGAATAAATAAGAGTATCCAAGTCCTTTATCGCTTGGTTTTACCAACTTGAAAGAGGCCTCCCTTTTCCTCGGCTACCACCACCAGTTACCACGTTGTATACTTACATGGCTAGAGGGCTTTCATCCATTCGAACGATGTGACCTAGCTACCGAAGCCAATGGATTTTACTTCGCTGCAAAGTCGTAAAAGTCCATACATTTTTCGGAAAATCTTTCTATCGAACACTCCAGGAGCCCTCTCATCTGATTTCTTCATCGTCCATGCAATAGGACGGGCATAAGGAAAAACTTACAGGGTGTGGTTTTTGGCCGTCGAGAGAGGACTTTACTGCTCAATTTCCTACTCAGTCCATAGAAGCACTTGTTGCCAAGAGATATTCTCTATTGGATGTCGATACTGGCGTTGTTACTGATGTGAATGCGGAGTAAACAAAGTCCTCTACTTTTTCAAAGTTATAACTGTCAACCGCGATGTACAATAAGTGCCTAGCCGTGAATGGGCCGAGTGTTTATTTGTCCTCGTTCACCTCCAAACCCATTCGCTTCTCTATCCAGTTTGGAGAAGGCAGAACTTACTGCGCGGTTGTTAAGACCGATAATATGAATGTCCTCAGTGTACGCAATCAGCTGCACACTCTAATTATCATGTCCAGCATCAGGTTAAGGAAATCGACAAGGCCACTCTGGTGAGATTCAGTTCATTGACGATTTATGGCCCTGTTCGCGTGAGGACGGGTACCGAAGAAGATCGTAAAATGAACTGTATGAGCTGTCATGCGCTTAAAAATTCAAAGACTGCGATGGCTTGGGAATGCCGTTCGTATGGAAGATGATGCTCCGGAGAAAAAATCTTTCGAATCGGCAACCATTGGTGGGCAACGAATTCAAGGGCACCGAGTACCTCTCTTCACCAGGTGTGAGTAAATGGCATAATCTAGCAAACGAGAAAGGGGACTGGCGCAATGGGAGAGGAAACTGGCAAAGAACCGACGCACGGTTGTAGTGCAATAAAAGAAGAAGGAGATAATCTGAGCTACTTCAACTGGTTATAATCAGAATTTTGTTCAAGTAAGCAAATAATTGATCTTAAACTAGCCGAGCCAACCTTACTTAGGCTCAAGTTCAAAGCAATAATTTTTGCGAGCGTCATCTGTCAATAGATAGTTTTATCTTTACCTACACGCGTGGCCACTGTGGTCGAGTTGGTAGCGGTGCGTGCTATAACTCGATGTGCCGCTGAGTTCGAATGAGGCTCGAATCTCACTCAGGGCAAGCAAAGTCTTAATCATAGGACAAGTTTTTTCCAATAGCCGTCACCTTTTGGCAGGCAATGGCACACCTCCGAGGGTATATCTGCCATGAAAAAGCTTCGCATAAAATACATCTGCCGTTTGGAGTCGGCACAAAATTGTAGGTCCCTCCATTTGTTGTAGAATTAAAAGACGCACACCACAAATGATAGGAGACGCTCGGCCAAACACTGAGCTTTATGATGTAAGCGCCAAATTATTTATTATTATTAAACTTCCACTTTTTTTTCTACGACAATCGGCGCTTACCTTTTTTAAACTAACTTATTTTTTACGACCTTTTTATCTCTGGAACTAAATAAAAGATTAAAACAAAAATTTTAAAAATTCTCATACAGTTTCGATTAAGGAGTTTAAAAATAAGCAAAAATAATTTCAAGTATTTGCTTTGTCTAACTTTCGATAGTGAGGAAAAACTCGGTTTGCAGCTCAACTTAAGTACCCTTCAGGGGAAATTGAAAATTATCTAGCAATTCTTGGAAACAAAAATTTAGTAGTTTAAGGGAAAGAAGTTATTTTAAATACTTTATCTAAACGCTATTTCGTTATGTCCGCGTAGATAGTCCGAAGGTCCTAACGGAGGCCTTGTTTTTAAGTTATACGGCAACAGGGGTTAAAAAGTGTTTGACTTCCATCTAATAAATTTTAAGCGGGACAAAGTTCGTCGGGCCTTCTAGTAATAAATGAGCAGCGCCGTTCATTTTTCGAAATTTTCGAGTTGCAAAATTAGGCAACTTACAGCAAATCTAGAACTTTTGCTTCAACAAGTGCAATAAATTGCTATTGTAACAAATGCACTAAAACCTATGCATTACTCGGCAATAAATATTTTGCCAGATGTGAAAAATTGGTGATATTAACAACACATAATGAGTGCACCACATGCTGGCATTACTACTTATGCAATACAAGTTGAGTGCTGAGCAAAATATTATTTAGTTGTGCGATTTGTTACAAAAAATAAAACAGCTTTTCAGGCATTTTTTCTTCATTTGCTGCTAACGGTAGTGTTTGCTGAGTTCTAAATGAGTGAGTTTGCATGAATTTTGTAATTTCCAAAAAATAAAACTGCAATATTTCAAATAAAAAATTAAAAATAATTATCAATACAAAAGTCATTTTGTACTTATAAAATAATAATAATTTGCTTATATAACTTTCAATAGCGCTAGAATATAATAACAATAATAACTTTTTTAGGTATTTTTTTTTTGTTTTTGTAAATGGTCTACCTCAAATAACATTTATAATGATCGATAACATTTTGTATAAAAATCGAGCAATTAGCAGTTAAGAGCCAATAACACTTACAACAGTAATGAAACTGGAAAAAAAAAAATTAATTACGAATTTAATAACAGCATATTCATAACAATTACAATCGTTAAAATAGTATTAGTAATAATAGTAGTAGAAAAGTAGCATGTATTTAGTAGTAGGTAGCAAGTAGTAGCAAGTAAGTAGTAGTACATAAGAAATGAGTTTTCTATACAAACCTTTTTGGTGCATGTTGATGTCACTGTTGCTGTTGTTGTTGTTGTGGTAAATGTTGTACAATTGTTGTACATGTAATTGTTGTTGTTCAACTGTTCGTTTCATATTTGAAGTTGTGCTTATTTGTTGTTGTTTAAATATGTTTTACTTGCTTGCATTACTAACATGGTAAATTACATTTTGTTTTTGTTGGTTTTGCTCTTGTTTAGTTTGTTTTGGAATAAGGAAATATGTGAGATATTCATGCGTTTATCTCCCAGCGGCATTTTGTGTTATTTTATTTAGTTTTTGCTCGCTGCCAGTACTTGCGCATTTGGTTTACGTTTTTTTGTTTTTTATTTTGTAGATACAAATATATGCATATATGTATGTATGTATGTTTGTTTTGATCATTTTTGAGCATATAAGTAGGAATTTGTATATGAGTATGATTGTATGCTTTTTGCTTCGTATGTAAATGTAAGTATGTACATACATATATATATGTAAAATAATAGCTAATATGCAGCGCATATGTTTGTAGGTATATATGTATGTCGGGTATGTAGTATGATACGGCCGTCGCGTCAACAATAAATATTAAAAAAAAGAGTACTTAAAAATTCAAAACACAAATATCGGTAAGTACTTGAGGCACAAATTGGTGTAATGTAAATGCAGCTTGACAATTCAAATAAATGCAGTTATCGATTTAAAAAAAAAACATAACAAAAGTATAATCGAAAACGTCGTTTTATGGCAATTCCCTTATGAAATATTTACACACATATGTATAATCGAAAAAATGCGCAAACGAATAAAAAACACAACGCATTTACACGGCTCTCTACTTCAAATTAGTTTGGCTATTTGGGTTACCTAAAAATAAAAAATAAATAAAAAATGGTTCGGAAATATTTGCAAATTAAATAATAAATAAATAAAACGCATGAAAAATTAAAAAATAAATGAAGTTGCGTATAAAACATGTAAGGCAAAAAAATTATAGCAGAAAACTTTTGTAGGTATCTGGACATATACACACATACATACTTCACTTTAACTGCAGTGACATTTGATTTCGATTTGTCCCACCGGTCATGCCAGAACTTAACAAATTATATTTAAGTCTACTGATGTTGAGTAATAATAAGAGAATAAGAAACTGCGTACACTAAAATTTTTTTTCTAAGAAATTCCACTTAAATTTTAACAGTTGGATTTATATGCTTTTCAATGGAAAATTAACTGCCTTTCAATTGTTACAAATTAAATGAAGGCGACTATTGCTGAAATTCGTCAATATCTAGGTGAGTTATATTTAGTATTGACATGCCCCAAATTGAGTCACAGTCACTCAAACCATTGACCATATTGTGATTTTGATGCAATAGCGTGGGTGTTTTTCATGACAATTATTATTAATTTTAACAAAAAGCGCATGATTTCTAATTTAAATTTTAGCCAAAATTTATAAAATATGTACGAGTATCAAGGAATTTTTGTAGAATTTTAACAATTTTATTTCAAACCTCTGGAAAAAACTGAGATTGAAGGTACAATCTATTCACAATTATAGCGTAACCAAATTTATTTTTCTTCTTATTATTTAATATTTTTTTTCTGTTAAAAAATGATTAATTCTCTAACAAAAACCAATAATGGCCTATTTTTTAAACTTTAAGAAAGATGTGCAATCGTTTAAAATTTTTTTCGGTATGCAGTTTTGTAGCTCGTTCAATTTTAGAATAATAAATTACTAGTTAAAATTTTTTCTTACTGACGTTCTTTCGCAATTCCTTCCGCAAAAAATTAATCGCGAGCTTGCGTTAAATTATGGAGGAAATTGCCATTGAATAAAATTGTAAAAAGTCTGTAGTGATCTGTACGCACTTAAAACATGCACTTCGTCATATGTACTACAATCAAATAACCTACAAAACTGCGTACTCCAAAAAAACACTAAATACGTTTTTTAAGTTTAAAATTTGTATACAATTTTGTTAAATTTTTGTACATTTAATATAAAGCTTATAAAATTGGTTTCAATGGTTTTTTTTTTTTGAGAACGAACGGTATTTTAATTGAAATTTAAACTAAAAGAAAAACAAGTAAAAGAAAATCTGTCTTCGGCTATGCGTTCGATGAATGAAAGAATTGTATGATTATTGATTTTAGCAGCTAAAATAATAATAATCTTAATAATTATAGATTTATTGAGGGAGTTTTGGCCAGTCCGAACTTTATGTTTTTCACTACTATAACAGTTCTCATAATATTTATACTTTGTGCCAAATTTCAAGACTTTAGCTGCTTAAATAAAGGTGTTTTCGTACTAAATAAAATATCTGAAAAATCGGTTGTATAGAAACTATATGTTATATATTACTGTTTCAAAAGATATTATAATAGCGGACCTTCTTACTAAATTTCAAATCTCTGGCTGCTTAAATGAGGTAGCTATGAAACAAAATATGATATATGAACAATTCATTCAAATAGCACAAAAACTAAGGGAATAGTTTGCGTTCAAACAGACAAAAGGAGGTGATTAAATCGACTAAGCTTATCACATCGATCATATTGGTATACTTTTTGAGGGGCTCAATCTTATCGTTCTAATACCAAAGTTAATATACAATTTTTATGAAAGATATAATAAATGGTTCAAATGTGTCAATATTTAAAAAAAAAATATTTTAAGTATAACGCAGAAATTTTAGAAAAATTAACTTAAATAAGTAATGATTTTACATAAAGCAGCTATATCGCATTTTTTAATAAGTAAACTATTTGTGCAAATTAAAAATGAAAATATTAAAGAAATTTTTTATCTCATTTATATACATAAATATTTTTTTTTGCAAAAATCTGGCATTTCGGTATGTATGTATGTTTGTATATGTAACTTACTCAAAGCACCGCAACTTACTACGAAATTAAACCTAATAAATTACTGGCTAATTGGATTAAATTTAAATAAAAGTAATTTAAATTATGTCCACTTCTTTAATTTGAAAACACCTATACCACTGTACATATTATCTATAGTATCACTAGTTAAGAGTTTCCACTGTACACCCAAACAGTAAAGTATAAATAATATTTTATAGAGGCTCTGAAAATTATTTATGTATTTTTGTATATGAAATGGAAGTGAATAACTTAATATTAAAATTTATTCAATTCCCATATCGAAATAACCAAATTACTTAAAGA
The DNA here is from genome assembly GCA_963971545.1 of Philophylla caesio. Taxonomy (NCBI): domain Eukaryota; kingdom Metazoa; phylum Arthropoda; class Insecta; order Diptera; family Tephritidae; genus Philophylla; species Philophylla caesio. Next base: position 218,564,461 of record OZ020604.1, on the reverse strand, counting down.
ATTTCGTCGGACGGAGCTATATAATCGTCGCAACTGTCCGCCCTTTAAAAAGAAAACAGAAAACAAATTTCTTCGATGCTGCCTTTTTTCTTTTATTTTTATGATTTAAACTCGCTTATCGTATTTGATAATCAGTAAATAGCTGTTCTTGTAATGAAATATGGTCACTCTGGTTAAACTGCGACGAAACAGAATTAGTATTTTTCGCTGCCGCCGAAATAGTGTTAATGTACACGAATTAGCCGAAATATCTGCCATCAGCCGTGTTGTGTTTCACCTATTATTTCTATTATCTTAATAAACCAACCCTAAAATCGTGATTTAATTGGTAGAAATATGAAAAATTGGTGCGCTGCTATGTCCTGAGCTTTATAAAATATTTTTATTTTAAAAACGAACTTTCGTCGGACGAAATTCGCTCAGCGATTTGATTCTGTTTAAACTTTTTATTCGTTAGCTTTGAAGCTCAGTTGCGGCACACAAATAGTTGCTTTCATTGAGTTCGGAAAAAGCGAATAAAATTTTGCAAAATGGTGAAAACAAGTTTTGTTTTTTTAACTGAAGAACTTAAGTTTTGTTATACAATTTCTTTGGTTTAAGAAAAAAGAGTTATCTCGCAGAAACTTCTTATGAACGCTTTTTTCCAAGTAAAGAGTAGGCGAGAAAACTTTGCTCTTGAGAAAAATTTCATTTTTAAAAGTACTCAATAAAAATGGAAATTACAGTTTAATTGTCTAAATGATCATTTACGAAAAAATTGCAATATAATGAAATGAGTCTTTTTTATTAGTTCTCACTAAGTAAATATTTATGTATTATTTAAAAATAAGTAGGACACAAAAGACAAAGAAACATACAGAGTCCTCTCAAAGTTCACACACAGTAAACGAATATACCTGATATTGAAAAAAAAAACACATTGCATCTCAAAGACATTTATATATTAAAAAAATAAGCGCAAGAAACCCACATTGAGAAATATTAAACATTAAAAGGTAAGAAACTTAAAGAAATAGTTTTAAATTATATTTAAAAATTTCGATTGGTCGAATGTTTGAGTGCAGAAAGAGAGCGGAGATGGTTTGTGACTATGATAACTACTTGATTGATAATTGATAACTACTTGAGTTTTGTGAATGCGGAATGGTTGAACTTTATTATTAATGGTATAATAAATATAGTACATATTTACAAGTCTATATTACATACATATAAGCAGAAGGTGAAAGAGTGTGAATATGATGAATGTGTTTTTTTTATTATTTTTTTTTAAGAACGAGAAGTGGTAAGAATGTGCTTATATGGTGAGGTGATTATAGTTATGGTGAATAAGCAAAGTGTTAAATGTGTGCAGTTTACATAAATTTTTTTAGGTATTCTGAGAGTGATTGAGATAAATCTACAGGTCGATATGATGCTTGATTGCCGAAGATGAACGGATATACGTTTGTAAGTACGAGTATGTAGTGACTACTGAGGTGAGGTGAGGTGAGGTGATGCGCTACAATGGTCATCGAGATAACATAGGTTGATGGGATGATCAACAGCATGATGATGAATAGCATGAGTTTTAAACATTTTTCATAAGATTTGTTTTTTTTTTCGTTTTGATATTTATTGACCAAACGCTTATTCATACACATATGCCTATGCATTTAAATGATATTCAATTATCATCTAGAAAATCAGAATTTGAAAAAGAAAAAAGTATACAGATTTCAAGATTAGAATGAGAGTACATAGCGTTTTCAAATACACAAAGAATGAATATCTGTTTATGAATTCGTTTTGCTTTTTGTTTCTCACATAAAATGATCTATTTAATTCACAAGAAAACCAAAATTGTTATCACATGTGTAAAAAAAATATACATTTACGAAAATGGCGAACATATTCAATAGTGAAATTTGAATGTTAGCAATAAAAAGATGCATACACTAATAAAAACATAAACCATAAACCATAAACGAAGTGAATGTGGAGTTACGGATCGGTTAGTAGGAAAGTAAGTGTAATTCGAAACAAGCAAATGAACGAATATTATTTTTAATTACTTTAAATTTATATTAGAATTTTGGTAAATGCAACTCAAGTTAACTCTTAACGCAAATACAAAAATATCAACGAGTACACAGAAAACACAAATTCGAACGAAAACATATATATGTACGTATATATGTATATATTTTTTTTTTTTGCTTATGTTAACTAAAAGGCAGATGAGCTTACGTATTTTTTTTTCGCAATTTTACTCTTCACTTACCGGCAACGATTTTGCTCATTTGCATGACTTGTTGTGCCAATATTTGGTTGAGTTGTAATAAATGTTCGCGTTGCTTCTTTTCAGCGTTAATTTTGCTCGGTGGTAGACTGACAGTGGTGTCCTAAAGCGTGAAATGAGAAACGCGATATAGAGTTTTTATTTTTTATATTTACTTTTACAGTGTTGACACTTACATTGGCTGTGCTTATGGGCGCCTCGGCTAACATTTTTTTGATAGACTCCACTTTTTCTTGACGTCGTTTCTTTTCTTCGGGCGACAGCTCCGGTGTCTGAAATTCAGAAGCAGGTAAGTTTGGAATTTGAGAATTTTTTAAAATTCATTAATAGTTATAAAACATTTATATATAATACTTTCTTTTTTATAGACAAATATTCTTCCATTTTATGAGCATCAGAAAAACATAAAATTTTAAAAATTTATGAAGGTATTTAGAAGAAAAACAGATTTTCTTTAAACTCAAGTTCCGTAGGATCACGATTTGCTTTCACTTTAGCAAAGTTTACCACAATAAATGTTTAGTGGCTCTTATTCAAAAAAATATTAATGTAAACACAGTTGAAAGTGTAAAGCAGAAATTAAATTCTATCCAGCTAAATATTTAAGACAGAATTTCTTATTTATATATTTCTTTCATTTTCGTTTTTCATTTCATTACTCAATTTTTAATTAAAACCCCCTTTTCCTACTACAAGCGTCAACCGCTTCACTTGTACTTGGTGAAAGTTACCTTCTCCGGAATGTAACGCTCCGGTATAACGATCTTATTCGGCGCCAACAACAAATTATCGATTGTGTTCTCTGATATTTTCTCGCCATGTCCCAAAGCTGAACGCACAACATCCGGAGCATTCATGCGCGGACGCAATGCCAAATCCATATCCAGATCATCACGAGCTCGCCAGTTTGTATTCTGAAAGATATTGCGTATAATATTTTGACAACGCTGTATGTTAGTTTCACTTTCGCATGCCAACTTCACACTTACATTGCGATTCATATCATTCTCCGCTTGCACGTTCTCCATCGCCTTGACGTTGACATTGTTGGGCGCCGTGTAGTGACGTCGCTTCTCACGTGGCACCGCGCGTCGATGTTTATGCTGCGACGGCACCTTCTCCACAATCTTTTCTGTATTATCTTCAGACGCTGAACCAGCTGACAGTTCGTTGATAATTTGGCGCGCCGCTTCACTCTGGAACACCGGATCTGGACTCAAGTCGGTGATGCTCTTATTCAAACTCTGCATCGAATCGGTTTTCTGACGCAGCGCGTGTTGCGATGATTCACGCGTATGGCCGTGATGATGTTGATGGTGTTGCTGCTGTTGTTGCAGCTGCTTGGCAAAGTACGCATTAGCCAGTGGATTGAGGTGTTCGCGTCGCTCAGCATTGCCGCTATGGCTGCCGCTGCCGGCGCCACCATTGCTCAGTTGGTAACTGGCGTAGTTGCTGTTCTTGTCATAGCTTCTGCCGTAGTAATCCTCTTGCTTGCTGCTGCCGCTGCTGTGATGACCATTTTGCTTGCTATTATGTCTGCTGTTCTGGTGGTGGTGGTGTCGAACCTTACCGCTCGTTGGCGGTTCGTTGTAGCTACGTGGCAATGATTTCGAACGTGCGTTGCTTTGATAATCACTCGCCGTGCCGTTCATGTGCTGATAGCTTTGACCTCCGCTAATGCCATTGCCACTCATCAGTTGCTGTTCTTCCTCCAGCACCTGATCGAGATTTTGTGTTGAGCTGCTTAGGCCATTGCGCTCGCTGCGATCGCGGTGTCGACGCTCCGACTCACGCTTCACAATACGCACCGTCTTGATCTCCTGTTTTTCTTGGTTCGTTAGATTGGCAAAGGGATTCGAGTCGAGAAAACCATCGCTGTCCACACCACTCGTCTCTAAATTATCGCTTGTGTCATTGTAGCGATATGTGTCAACGCCGCCAGCAACACCGATGCCTACACCTCCGCCACCATTGGCTATCATCAGGCGCTGCAACGCATCGCCGCCGTTATTGTAGTCGCTCAATTTGGTGTCCACATACAAAGGCGTTGACAAATTGATGGTGGCATCGTCGTCTAGTGTGTGCGTGATGCTCATCATCGAATCAAGGTCGGTTTCCTGCCACGAGCTGGAGTTTGTGCGCTTCTTTTGCGGTGTGCCAGGCATGCCGCTGGCGAGATTCTCTTTGTTGCCAATCTCCTGGTAGAGCCGGTTGGAGTTCTCCGTCAACTGTCGCACCGCTGAGCTCAGCTCTTGACGCTGGCGCTGCATGTCGCCTACAAGTGTTTGGACGCGCTTCAGCTCCGATTCGAGCATGGCGGTGGTGTTGCTGGCATAACTGTCGGTAACGCCATTTGTGAGTGCTCCTTGTGAGCCACGTGCGCCGCGTGATGCCTGCAATTTCTGGCGCAACACAATCAATTCTTGTTCCAGACGCGCATTACCCGCAACGGTTTGTTCCAGTTTCTACATTAAAGATAAATGGTATGTGATTGGATTAGCTGGTTAAATGCATATCGATATTTATACTTGGAAGAAACGCTTGACATGCTGTTAAGACGAAGAAAACATGAAAGCAACATTTTTTATGATTTGTTTAGTGAGTTGGCGCATTAGATGTTAAGCCGTCTGCATTTTTGTAGCTGAGTTAAAGAAGTTTTCACTCGTTTATCAAGTGTATCGGGGCAAAATATGTATACAAAAATAAGTAAATTAGCAAAAACAATCAAGAATGAGTAGTCAATGAGAAATACCGAAAAAATTAAACAAATGTAGATAAAGTAAGCAAAATTAGACAAACAAGTTGAATTATGATGTTTCACATAGTTTTTAGTAAAATTATATATTCCTTTCTTTGAAAATTAAATTAGTTTAAACGGTAAACACTGTTTTCCTTCAGTAAACTAAATTAATGTTTCGAACATATACTGAAAATGTATCTAAAATGTACTAAAAAAGTACCTAAAATGTACCGAAAATGATCCAAATTGTACCGAACAATTTCCGTAAATGTTTCAAAAATGTATCTTTATTTATCCGAAAATGTACCGTAAAAATACCTAAAACCTACTAAAAATGTACCGAAAAGTACAAACAATGTACCTGAAATGTGCAGAAAGACTATCGCAAAAATATCAAAAAGTACAGAACAAATGCCTTAAGTGTACTGCAAATGTAGCGAAATTGTTCCAAAAAAGTAGATACCTAAAATGAACTAAATATGTGCCGAAAAGTACCGAAATAGTACCGTAAATGTAACAAAAAAGTGGCATTCAGATTCCGAAAATGTAACGTAACAATACCTAAAATATACTAAAAATGTACCCAAAAGTACCAAATTTACATTTTAAATGTGCCGAGAAACTATCGCAAAAGTATCAAAAAGTACTGAAGAAGTATCTTAAGTGTAGTGCAAATGTAGCGAAATTGTATTAAAAAAGGAGATACCTAAAATAAACTAAAAATGTACCTAAAATGTACCGAATATCGGTACAGAAATTGTGTCGTAAAAGTACCTTAAAATATGTCGAAAAAATACTGAAAATGTACCAAACTTATCTGTTTTTCCTTATACATACATGCATACCTATGTACATATGTAAGTACGTAATTGATTATTAAAAAAGCCTTTTAGCATACATATGTACATACTTATTATGTATATGTACATAACATATGTTCATATGAACACACATACATAAGCTGATAAGTAATATTTAAGAGCTTTTCTAAATCTTTGGAAATTTTTTACGACTTTTTTTAAGCTCCGCCATCAAATGATTTTTATGCTGGCGTGTCTCTGCTGTAGATCTGCTGCATATTTGAACGTAAGCATAAATTTAAAGCAGTTAAGCGTGTTAGTATTTCTTAAATTTATAAATATTTGTTTAGTTTCATATTTTGCTTGGATTAGTCACATTTTTATGAACAAAGCACTTTTGCAAGCTTTTAGTTGTGGCGCAGCAAATTTTTCATTACTATTTCCTTGGCACACTATCTTTCCAGAGCTGTTAAGTATGCAAGGCAAAGTATTATTAACATCGCATAAAACAAAAATAACAGACGACAAAACTTCTATACTAGGCACCTCGACTACCTTTGAGTTCTCCGCCAACAGCAGATGTACGCGCGACAGCTCTCGCTCCAGCATATGCTGTTGCTTCTTGGCCGCCTCAAGTGCCAACGGTGGCCCTGAAGTGTCCTGTATACGTGCACGCAAACCGCCCAAAGCGCGTTCCAATTCCTCTTTGTCGCGTTGCAAGTTCTGCAGTGTGCCAGACTCCTCTTGTAATAGCTGATCGAGTTGATAGAGTTGATGAACCTTCGACTGGTAAGTCAGTGTGCGTAGAATGAGAAAGAGGAAGTTTAAAAAAAAAAAAACAATAAAATAAATGAAATTTTAACTTAGTCTTCTTATGCGCTTACCTGCAACTCGCTGTGATTTGGACTGAGTCGATCCCATTGCTTTTGCTCTTCTTGCAACATGCGTTGCTCCTGTATGCGCTGATTGAACTCGAGTCGATCGAGTGTGACGGCCTCATTGCGTTGCGGCTGACGGCCGTTCAAGTCGTTGTTGCGATAAAGTGAGCCCAGTTTCACCATGTTGTCCACCAGATTGACCAGCGGTTTGCTCTTCTCATACTGGCGCTCCAAATCGAGCAAATGTTGCTTCAGGTAATCCAAGCGCTGTATGCTTTCGGCGCGTGTCAAACCCTCAGCAGTGCGTAGACGATTCTAATGATGGAGGCAAAGTTAAGAGGATGTTTTTTCTTTTAAGTGTGCAGTTTAAAACTGTATGAATGGTGTATTAAATAAACATTTAATTAAATTAAGTACATATATACAGATATCCAACTACACCCGCTTAAATGTAAAATATTCAGAAAGAAAATTTTTTGTCAACCTGCACTTCATGTATATCGCTGCAACATTGCTCGATGGCGCGCGCTGTATTGCTGTTTTGTCGCCGCAGCTGTATCAGCAACAGAACCAGCTCCTCATGTGTACGACTCAGTAAATCACCAGCGGAGACATCCAGATTCTAAGTGGCCGCGTTGTAGGAACCAAAAACACACACAAGCAAGCATGGCGGACAAGCGAACATTTTTTGGAATCGTAAATATGTTTGGGTATTTGAAATAAAAGTAAATAAAAATAAAAATGAAAAACTTTGCACATTAGTAAAAACTAAAAATAGCGAAACTCAATAACACAAACGACAAGCAAAATTAATGAAATAAAAAGAGTAATGGCAGAGCGCGGACAGAAAATCAATAAATAACTTGTGCTCACTTTAAATTGAATTTATTTCAATGTCGCAGCATCCTAATACACGCACACACCCACACAGCTCTTGCCAATACTTCGCATTTTGTTTTGTATTGAACGCCTTTTTCATTTTCCATCTTACGTTCACGCCAAACTTCTGGCTGCAGCCACAACAAAATTATTCCCAGCGCATTTATCAATGCAAGTCAATATATGTATGTATATTCGTTTATGTAGAAGCGAGTTTCTGACGCTTACCACCCGTTCTCACACATTTGAGCACACTTCAATATGCCCCTAAATTCCCCAGAAAATAACCGCATGAACTTACCCTCATCTGTGTGCTGGTCTCACGCTCCAGCATATCGATTTCGGCTCGGCTCTCCACACGTCTCAGGGGATATGCCGCTTGTTGTTGCTGCTGTTGGCCTTGCCATAAGCTGCCACCCACACTGCCATAATATTCGCCACCATTTGCGCTGGCATGCAGTGGTGTAGAGGATGCCAAGATGCTGTTGCCACCCGCAAGTAGTCCGCTGCTACCGTAAACACCTCCAATGCCGTGACCGCCGCCGCCGCCGCCGCCGCCACTTCGATCTGTGAGTGTTGTAGTCTTCGCATATTTGGTATCGTGCGCTGTGCCGTAATAGGAATTCGTTAGTTTAGCTAGCGTTTGATCGTAATTGCCCTGTGCAAATAGTTGCTTTTGCTGCGGCTGCTGCTGCAGAGGATTGTGCCCATCCGAAGGATCTGGTTTGACGGTGAGGTTGCCTTTCGGTAAATTGCGTACATTCCGCACCGAAATTGACGCTGCTGGTGGTGGCATTCAACGACAGGACAACGATTGGCGTTGTTGGTGGAGTGAGTCCGATTTGTGGGAGCGTGTGAGATTGTGGAAGAAAAGAGCAAAGAAAAAAAAAAGAAAACAAACAAATCAAATGACGAATTGCAAGTGTCAAGTGTTTTAATTCTTAATGCTACAAGACAAAGAGATAGCACAGGTTGAGAGAGAAGAGGCGAAAGTAGTGAAGGAATAAAATAAAATAGCGTTGAGGAGTGAGGGCAAAGCGGTATTTAATGCAGATAGAAGCAGTCTCTGCTCGTGCGTTGACACGCGCAGTGGAGAGTAGCAGCATGCAGCTCTTTTTGGTATGCATTTTTGAATATAGTTATCGATAGTTACAGCTGATGGTATGACCAAATATCCATACATTTTTACTTGCAGTTCACATTTGTTAAAAGTGTTAGTAGAGTTTTGAGAGAAATGCGAATGGTTGGTTGAACCAAGAAGCGTTTGATTAGTATTGCAAAACAGAGCGATGAGTAAGTTTAATATATTTGTTTGTATGTATGTATGTGAGAGTGCAAAAGGCTTAAGATTCTAGGCAATACATTTTATGTACAAATGACACAAATATGATTAATTAAAAAATAATGTAAATCTTGATGAAATCTTAAATGCTTATTAAATTTGAATTATTATTGAGAATATATTAAAATACATTAAACACTTATCAAGCTGTTTGGTACAAACTTTCATTAAAAAATAATAAATTTCTAAGTAGTTAGACATACGCAAAACAATAAATAGGACAAATTTTGGTAATTAATTTTTTTTATGTAACTTTAATTTTACTAAAATTTTAAAAATGAAATACATTCGATTCTGTTACAAAAACCCCTACAAATCTGATATTTAAATCTGATATAAAACTGAACAAATTAAAAAAAAATCCACAATTTTCATTCAAAAAATTTCGAGTATGCAGTTTTTTAGTCATTCAATTAATTTAATAAAATGCAAATTTCAAGTTTGTAAAGAAAACCGTTGACTCTTGACGTTTTACACTGTCTTTCTTCTATATAACGTCCGAAAAAAATCTATCTTTTATATAAAAGAATGTGCCCAACAGCGCTCAAACGGTAGGTTTGAGCCACGTCAAACTTGCATTTTGTTATACTTAATTGAGTTTGTTACAAAACTGCATGCTTAAATTTTTTTTTTTTTTTTGAGAAAAAATTAAAAAATTTTTATCAATTTTTTATTCTTTCTTGTGTTTTACACTATTTCCAACTTTGGTTTAAAAAAATTTCATTAGAGAACTATTTTATGTGAAAAATAATAGAAATTACATATACCAGAAATAAAACTCAAAAATTCGCCAGCATGTTGCAGCCTTTTTATTTTGCATACTACTGAAAATAAAAATAATACCAAAATAAAAAAAAAATTTACAAAACAAAATGCCATGCGCAGTGTATTGAAACTCAAATAAGTTAAACGATTTGTAAAACTTTTTTGAAGTTCCTACAAACTGTATAAATTCTTAAGCACTTCATCATTAGTATTACTCAGTTAGACAGCTGGATATCCATACATACATATATACATTTTGGCAATAGTTAGATTTTATACACATACGAATTTATTATTCAGCTTGCATTAATAAGGAACCTTGTCAAGTGACTGCAAAGAAGGCGCACTTTTCTGAACATTCATTTTAAATAAAAACTGCTCTTGTATTTTTTGTCGCACAAATGTCTTTTTCGTTAATAAAATCAGACATAATGACAGTACGAATTAAATGCTGATTCATTGTGACATAGCGTCTGTCACAACGTCCAATGACTAAACTGAGTATTTTCGAACTCGACTCTCAATCCAGCTAAATCAAATAACTACTTATCGCAGTGCCATTAGGGAACAATGGGATACCCTCCCTCCATATCTGCTACCAACCACACCGAAACGGCTGGTATGATGAAGAATGTATCTGCAGAGAAATAGCAGGAGAATAGGACGTATTTCAAAGAGCCTGATCGGACCTTATCAGTGTGTATGCAACTCTGTAAAATCCACCATTGATCAGATATCCACAGCACACCAAATTTCGGAAAGAACTCTAGATAATCAAATCGAAATACACCATTTAAGTTAAGTAAGTTGTTAGGGGGAAAAGAAGGAGAAGCTCAAGTGCTCAAGTGCTCTTCGAAATAGTACCGTAGTAGTAGTAGTAGTACTTCTTTCGCTTGGAATATTTTTGTTTTTTTTGTTATAATTTTTCCCAAAAGCCAATCGGCCTTTAAGCTGATAAATAATTAAAATACCACCTTTTCGTTGGCGCCAAATTGAAGCTGCCTATACGACGCCATGTCTACATATACGTATTTGGGATTCATGCAAAATTAATGCAGAGTGACGTTGAGCAAAACTTTTGGCGGCTCCGTCTAAATTGCGAAGAATATAAGCAGAGTTGTCCTAAACCAAACAAGGTTTTTTAACAAGGTGTCTAATACGATTTGCCAATCTGAATTACAGTTGCATTTTGTGGCAACAAACAAAAAGTGCGCACTTATTGGGACCAACGTTACAGTTGGCAATTAAAACTTTGAAGTAGTGAAGGGCTTTATATACCTAGGATGCAGCAGGAACACCACGACCAATGTCAGCTTGGCAAACAAGCGATGTGCAACTCTTGCTACTTTCGGGTGAAATTTAATTTAATTATTTACTTCATTTTGTTATTTCTACAATTTAATTTCTTATATTTTTCAATTAATATACAGTTCATTTCCTTAAAAGAGCAATAAAAACCTGAGCTTCAAACTTTTTAACCATTTTTTAATAATTTAACAAATTTGCAACAAAATTTCAAACTTAAAAAACAATTCAAAATATTTTTGCTTGTGCTATTTTATATCCTATGCAATGTTAGAAAGTGGTGCGAATACCTATTAAAATTATCAATATTTACCTGTAATATTTATTTCTTGACATTTGCATTTTATTATACTGAAAGGTGTATATAATTTAATGAAGATAAATTCAAATTTGTGCTTTATTTATTTTAACTCTAAATTTTTGTATAAAGTTGGTTGTTTGGCTTAAAAATATTGAATGAATGAATGAATGAACTGCATTTTAAAGGAGAAATATCAAAAATGAAATGTAAGAAAAGAAAACAGTAAGAATTTGTAAATACTTTGATGTCGTATTTTAGCAAAAAGAAATGAATTAAATTACATCTAAAAAACAAGCGCTCATACGTTTGAATGGCGTCGTGCTGCTAAGCTTTTGTACAAAGTTGGCTTTCAACGATTTGCCTTTCAAAAAATTTATTTTGGCTGAATCTGAACTGGTTTCAATTAAGTTCCTTGACCCTTTTTTATTTTACACCCGTTCTAAATAATTTTCACAAATATTATTATTATAGATTTTACATAAATAAAGCGCAGCTACTAAACTATTGTCAAAGTAATGTGCATACAATTGTTTAGCTGAAGCAATTTTAAATAGTTCTTACATACACATACACAATTTACAATTTGTACATTTCACTATAAAATAGCTTAATTACATATTTGAGGTTGCTGTTAGGTAGCCATTTAGCAAAAGTGGTTTGTTATTTGCAGTTGTAGTAGTAATAACAACAGCTGCACGTGGGTTAGTGTTTTTTGTTTTTTCTTTTTATATTTATTGGCAAAGCAATCGCAAGTGATTAGTAATGTTGAGTTAAATAAATTACAGTAGAATCTTAAGAAAGGGGGCGAAGCAAAAGTGCTTGTGAATATTTAAATTTACATTAGAAAATAGTGAATAGGGGAAAAGGAGAATATTTGTAGTATTTAATGTAGAAAAAATATAGTTGCTTACCATTTTCATTTCATTTATTTTTACTTTTGTTTATTTGTTACCATTACAAAATAAAATTTCGCACGCACAACAACAACAACAACAACAACAACAACAACAATAACAGTCAACAAAGTAATAACAATCATTGCAAACTGCAGGCAACAAACCGTGAACTGTGTACCGTCTGTGTATGTGTGTGTAGTATTCCGCTATTTGTGTCGCGCCAGTCTGTCTAACTGTCTGTAAACTGTTTATTTGCGTGTTTGTCTATTGTTCAAACATACACAAAAATAAGATCGCTATGCTACATAGTGTTTGCATGAGTTGTTGCCAATTGATTGTCAAATGTGTGCAAATTCAATATATCCATACAATTGTACATTTCGCGCGCGCACATTTATGTGTGTGTGTGTGTGTGAGCGCGCGCTTGCTTTGCTTGTTCGTTGCATTAGTTTGTGTATCATTGTGTCAATTTAGAACATTGGCTTATTTTCAAATTAGTTTGCGCCGCGCTGGGAAAACAACAATGTGTAACACTGCCCTCGGCTAAATTCAATATAATTCGGTGTAGTAGAAGTTACGAGTTGTTACAATAATCTCTGTACACTGTAAGTATGTAAGTAAGTTTGGATGTGAGCAATGTTGTTGCCTTCGCTTTTGTGTCGCACAAATATAAATGCAATTAGCAGCTAGACAAGGTAACCAACAATAGACACGCTGACAGCCGCTGCCCATATAATCAGAACAATACAGAGGTGATCGATCAGCAACTGTTGCTTGCACACAAAACAATCGGCTTAGAATAGGATTTTTTTTATTTTATATATTTTTTGTTTATTTGTACATTTATTCTTTTGTCTGCGCTATCGATAGAGCATCAAAGGCCGCTTCATTCCACATCAGTTGCACTCGGCGTATGCGAAACATTGGCATTGTCATCGACGCTCACATTCAGCTGCTCCATAATGGCGCGCACTGTGCTACCCACACTCGTCAGACTCTCACTGCCACACGGATTGTCGTTTTCCGAGTTGCTATTACTGCCCGAATGCTTCATCAAGCCGCTGGACATTGAGTCCCATTGACGTATCGTTTCGCGATCGATCTCTGCCGATTTGTGCGATAAATTCGAGCCGCTGTCAGCCCGCAGCACCTCGTACACATCCGAGTTGTTATCGCCAGTCGGCAAATGATCCTCCAGTAGCTGTACATACACATCATTTTCATTTAGATGATCCGCTTCAGTATCGCGTGCGTGGAGTTCATTTAGGCCCGTTGGCATGCGTCTGCTTGGTTCGCTCATACGCGGCTTGTAGGTAGCGCGCATTTGGTGTGAGATATTGTCATTAACGTAGGTAACGTCGCGTGAGATCTTTACTTTGCTCTGTTGTCGTTCTATTGCGTGCAGTTCTCGACGCATCAACGCTGTTGGGTTGGTCGCAATACGATCGAGGTCGTCGAGGGAGCGGGCATGGCGTTGAGAGACACGTCGCAAGCTTTCACGCCACAGCGTGTCCTCTTCCCACAGCAGTTCGCCGGTAATTGGTGAACCTAGAACTGAGAGTTTTTTTGGGTTATTTGTGTTCGAGCGGTCGACGGCTTGTGCCGCTATGTGATTAATGTTAGTGGATGGTCGACCCTCAGTGGGCGCCACAACTAATTCGCTACCTTCACCAGCAACAACTTGGCATGAATGACCAACTACACCGACGATGTTTCTACGACCACGACCAAGCTGCTGTTGTTGCATGTTTGTGATTTTCGTCACACTGCCATGACCCCTAACACCAACACCGGCAGTGTATGTGGGATAGGGGGAATGCGATTGTGATGGCGTTGTGGGCGTGAGATTAATGGCCGTTGACATGACAACGGATGGCGTTAGTTCAGTATGCGTATGAATTAGGTTAGTCTGTTGGAAATTGCTCAACTTTGCGGCATGCCCAAGTCGTCGTTGATAGTCGTAGAGCCCCGCCGCTGACGTAGAGGCCGAGACGCCAGCAGTCGCAGTCTCACCAGCATTTAATATTTTGCCCGAGCGGTAGCTCAACTTTTCGACATTCGTTTTCATTTTGTACAAATTTTTGCTATCGATTGCCTGATCCTTGTCGGCTAGCAGGTCAACATTGATAGTAGAAATTGCACGGCCCTCGATCGGGTTGTGTATGTGTGCAATATTTGAGCCATGCGCGTGCACGTCGCGCTGGTTGTTCAATGGCGCTGTGGGTGTGGCCACCATTTCACGACTGCTATTCAACTCGGAGTAGTAGTATGGCGCTGATTTGTCAGAGATGTTGCTATTGTTTCGGCTATGCATGGGTGTGTAGAACTTTAAGTGTTCATGCTCGCCGTAGGTGGGTGTAAGGCAACCTGCGCCAGCTCCGGCATTCTCACGATTGCTGTCGCCTGCCAATCGTTGCAATGAGTCTGTGGAGGACACAAAACGTATGTTTCCATAAAAGTGTTCATCGTCCTTATTACGGAATGTCTCTGGTGGTTTTATTAGCTTAGTCAGTAAATCCGTTGATCCCATAGCCAGCGGCGTGTCCAATAACGTGTTTTGATAGAGGTACAAGTCGTTCGACTGCAGATGACTCAAGTACGTATCCAAATCATGAGTTAGGGTTTCTTCAAATTTTTCACGCAAAGATTCAATCTCACTGATTGACTCCTCGGAGAGTGGACGACGTGAACGTTGCCGTTCCAGCTCAGAGTCAGAGCCTTGACGTTGTCTGAACTCCACTGCCGACTCCGTCTCACTGCTGTCACCGGTCGGTGGTGTGGCATTGAGTACAAACTTTTGCGGCAACGAGCTATTAGACTGATAGCGTCCAGGCGTTGCAACATACGAAGGCGAATTCTGCTTGAGTTTATTATAAAAATCAAAGTCAGATGAAGTATTCGAGCTATTATCTGTCTGGAAGCTATAATTCGAGTCGGACAATGTACGTTCGTGGTGCTTAAGCAGGGCGCTTGTATGTGGCTGTTTGAATTGACCCGAGCTGCGTTGTTTCGAAAACTGATCCGGCAGTGATAAGCGACTACACTTCAAAGTAGTTTCGACCTTTTGCCTATTCAGCGATGTGTTGCTCGCATGTAGCTTTGGTATTTGGTCGTAAGAGAGATTGATTTTAGTCGCACTGCCACTACTGCTGTCGCGCCTCTTCACTGTATCGTAGTGCTCCGAAGAGAATATTTCCTCGGTCTTCAAGTCTTCCATGGGCGGCGGTGAAGCTGGTATGGGTGGCGGTGGCACTATTTCACTATCGGAACTCTCAGCGCAATCGGTCAATAGTGTGGCGGCACCCAAATAGTAAGAAGCAGGCCGAAAAGTGTCCGAAAGGCTAAAACGCGTGCGGGAGCGCATCTTTTTGAGATCAGTGTGCTTCGTAGACTCATCATCGGCATCGGAGCTGTCAGAGACGTGTGCCATTGTGCTCTGCGATTGTTTGAGAATATCTGGCAGATCCTTGCGTTTGCATTGCACACGTTCAGTGTTGGACTTTTTTGCTTTCTTCTTCAAAGTGTCGGCGCTCTTTTTATTCTTCTTTAATGTAGACTTACCCGACGAACTATGTAACTCATCTGCTGGCAGTAGTGGTGGTGGTGCATGATTGGGTGTCGGTGCGTCGCCAGTTAGCGCGTCTGGTGTGTTGTTTATGGCAACAGTAATGCTGTTGGCGGCACTTAGTTCCATATAAACAGGTTCGGTTTGTTCTTGTAAACGCTTTCCTTTCGTAGCGCCGGTAAGTGCTGGCCCCGTATGTGGGTTAATACACATAATCTCATAATTTGACTTGGAGTCTTCATCTGCCAAATTTTTGCACATTTCCACATATGGACTCTCCTCCTCGGTGTTGGAATCGTGCATGCTTATGAGCATCAAATTTCCGCTCTGTGCTAAATCGCTCTTCTTCGGTGTCATGGGCAGGTAATGGCTTTCGTCAAACATCAACGCAGCCATTAGGGGTGTGCGCGGTTCGTCCACAGTTGTTGCTTTCACTTTTGTTGGCGCAGGTATAGTCGATTCATCGCTTGCTTGGAGTATGAAATTGGTATCAGATTTGGTGTTCGTTATTAAAAGTTCTTGGCTCTGAGAATCAGGCATCTGGTTGGCAGCAGTTTCGTCTGCGCTGTCTGCCTCTTCCGCTAAAGCCTCGTCGAGATCGTCATCGGTATACTCTTCACCGGGAGTATCGTCGTCTTCATCATCATTATCTCTAGCCTTGACTGCCAAATTCTCCAAATTGCCAACCTCTGCGCTGCGAGATTCTTCCACATCCGTCTTGTCGCAAATCTCGCTTGCTTTCAACATCCTCTCCGCATTCAAATTAGCCTCTTGTGTTCTTTGATAAGCTCGTAAATGTGCCAGCATTGGTGTCTCCTGCTCATTTATAGCGACCAGTGGCACCGATTCGGTACTCGCTTCGTTGTTGTCATGCATCGGCGCTGCAGCGTGAGTCACTTCACTTTCATTATGACCTGTGGATTTATCTATAATACCTGCGGTGTTATGTACATCATCGGCCGTCATTATGCTATGGTCTTTCACTCCCCTCACCGTCTCCGTTCCCGTTCCCGTTTCCTTTTCTGTCTCTGTCTCAGTCTCCGTCTCCGTCTCCACCTCTATCTCTGGCTCCGGCTGTGCCGACGCCTCGACTACTCTGCTATCAAGTACTTGCACATTTTCGTATGTCTTCGATGGCGACACGGTGAGCGTCTTTGTTGTGTAGACGGGCGTGTATGTGGTAATTTGCGGTGACTTCGGCGCCGGTTTCTTCGGCAGTATGGGCACCTCGTCGGGCATAGCAGCCAAGCGCTGCTGCAGCATTGTTGCATTGTCCTTAAGTGCCGCCATGTTTAGTTGTAATTTGGCGCGTTGTACTGGCGACATAATTGCTTTTTGTTGCTCATACGCCGCGTTGGACTCGCTACTAATGTCAGCGCACTTGAGTTTAGGTTTCAGTGCAGGCGATGGTGTGTGCCCTTTGGTTGTTGTTGCATTTGTTGCCGTTATTGCTTTTGTCAATGTTGTGGCTGTTGCTGTGGCAGCGATAGCGCTATTGCTTTGGCTGCGCGGCGACGCTGTCACATCGTTTGCGTCAGTCATGTCAGATGGTTGCGATGTCGATTGGCCGCCTATCGCTTTGGTCGCCTTTGTGGCGCGTTTCAGTGAGTTCGTGTGTTTGTTTGTGTGTACTGTGGTGGTGTGTGTATTTGTTTGAGCAAAAGTAATTGCTGACTTTGTTGCTATGTTGCATTTGTTGCTAGCGTCAATTGTTTGGCCAACAAATGCAGCAACGTTTGTTGTTGTTGTTGTTGCTGCTGTTTGGCTAACGGCACTAGAAGCAGTGCTGGCATTTGTAGTTGTACTAATAGTTGTAGTAGTAGTAGTGGTAGTAGAAGTAGTAATGGTATTTGTGGTTGTGGTGGTGGTTGTGGTTGTGGTGGACCTTCCTGCCGGCCTGCCTTTTGTGTGATCTCCATCTGGCAGGGGTTTTGGACATTCTTCGCATTCGATTTTTTTTTTAATTGTACAGTTTTCAACATTTTACGGTGTTTTGGTGAATATTTTTTTATACAAAAATTACATTTTTCAAAACCAAAAATGAAACACAAAATTTATACACGCAAAACAAAACAAAAAAAAACGAAAACGAACACAAAAATATGGAAAAAAGAAACAAAAAATGAATTCTTAATTAAACAAAGTTCAACAATGAGTACTAAATATATTTTGCAAATCATGAATTTAGTGCGAAGTTTTAAACTTTTAATTTTATTTGGTGAATAAATTTGCATTGGTTGTTGGTTTAGTTGAAAGTGAAACGATTTCAAGCCAATAGAGAATACAGTTAGCAACTTTGAGCGCACCAATTAACCCACTTTTGAAGGAAATAAAAAAATGTAAAACACACAACAGTAATTTAAGGTGAAAAAAAAACCAAAAACCGAATAAAAACAAACTGTACTAAACTATGTAGAGACAAACGAGAGATAAAAGTATACGAGTAAATGGCAACAAGGACGTATACATCAATGTTTGTATATACTTCACTAAAATGTTTATAGAAAATATTGTTTTTCTTTTTCTCTTTTTTTTTTTATTTTTTGTTTTTTATAAGTAAGCGCAGTTGTGCAGCCAAAGATAATTAAGTAGAGTTTTTGAAGTCCCAACAGTCCAACTAGAAAGGTTGAAATGCGGAGAGCGCCTATGCCACAAGCTGGCGGGCGGGGGGCCCAACACTAATTCTCGCTAATTCGTATATATTTATATGTGTGTATATGTATGTATGAGTGAAAAGAACCACCAACCACGATAGTTGAAAGAGTCTAAAACAAAAAAAAAATAATTACAACTACACAAACTAACTACAGGTAGCCAGCGGCAAAATACCCAAGTGTGCAGCGCCACACGAACAGACTTGGCCAAATAGCCGCAAGTGTGCTTTAAATGCGCGGCTAAAATGTGTATGCGAAGGCAAAAAAAAAAATTAAAATGTTATATTAACCTAAATTTATGTGCAAACATATGGTACACACACACCAACAAACATAGTACTACAACTGCATTGCAAAATAAAATACTGATAAAAATGGGTGCACTCACTTACACAAACACACATACACACACTATTAAAAACTACCCAAAAGCAAAGGCTACGATGACTACAAGCATAGAAATATATGTATGTAAATTAAATTTAAAGAACATGCCATAAAAAAATTTAAAATAAAATAACGACAAATCTACAAATTAAAATAAAACAAACATAGAATGCCATGCACTGCAATATGGTAAATGAATGAAAGGTATCCTGCCTGGCCAGCGAGTACAACGCGCCACACTGCCAGCGACTGCCAGCGGCAAAATATGCGATGTTGCAATCAGTGCAATCAGAGCACAAACTAACACACTTACACACACATACATCCCTGTCGGAAAAAAGCAGACAGTCTGAAAAATTAACCAATTTTAAAGTAGTTGGAAATCAACTGCTTTGAAACAAAGCAGTGTGCGAGTCTTTAATTCTTCGTACTCGTATATTTATATGAACGTAATACAAAATAATTTAAAAACATTTATAGTGAAGAGAAACTAGGAAGTTATTTAATTGAATCCATATAGTATACATATGTGTTTAGTATATACATACACTGTACTCATAAAAACTCTCATCCGACAGCAGAAGGCTGTTGTGTCATTCACTTACAATTTCCAATAAAAACAGATGACGAATTGACATCGTTGTCGAAAATATTTACGAAGAAAACAAAACAATTTACGTAAGAAGCTAAGATATTCATAATATTCTAAATATCTATCTAAAGGCTTTTCCCATATATTCTATAGCTTGATCGAATGAAGTCCCTAATGTTAGGAAAACCTAAAAAGATGCTTTTGGCTATTTTGTTCAAGAACGTTGTAATGAATTTCAACTTCGATGGAACTCACGAAAAAAGAAAGATTAAAAGCTTTTGTTAATTTCTATCTGCTTTCGAAAGGTAAGAGAGTCGGCGAGCCCATAAAATGCGTGATTCTTAAAATATTTCAATTTTTTCTTTATCATTATTAACGTAGATGCCTTTTGTATCGAAAATCGTGACCCAATGTTTTTACGAAGTATGTATGCAGAAGAAACTAAATTGAATTTTATTTAAAACGTGTAAATGAACTGAATTCCTTACTTAGTTTAAACAAAAATACATATGTAAATATATTTTATAAAAACTAAACTAAAATGCGTTTTTAAAAAGTTAGAAAAGAGTAGGTATAAAATAAAGAAGTTTAAAAATAAAAAGCAGCTGGAAATAAATACATAAATTTAATTGCAGTTGCAAAAAAAGTAATTTTAATGTTCTTTCTTTCAAATATATTTGAAAGTGGTTGAAATCAAATGCAGAGTCGGATAATTGACTTGCTCCTAGGACATCGCCATGTTAAAGAAGTTAGTTGTTGACAAGAAAATATAATGAATTTAAACCACTTGTGGTTAGAAAAAAAGTACTTTTTAAATTGCTTTTAAAGTACTTTGATTTCCGACAGGGATGAATGTAAGAATACATATGTATGTATGTATGTATGTGGACATTGGCATGCGAATATTTCATGCCCCAATACAGCTACTTTGCCAGGAGGAGGACACGCATATGCTAGAGCGGATATGCCGTCGGTCGCCATCCACACACACAAACACACTCCGCGATTTTTATATACATACATACATGCATATTTATGTGTATGTATTAATGCATGTCATTGCCGTTGTTAAAATCTCCATACCACATGTCTTTACATTGTTAAGTGTTTACGTTAGTCGAATGTTTGGTGTTGCAACATCTGACGCTTAACCAAAATTTATTGTACAAACGTTTCAAGTACAACGATGTATGCATTTCCGGGCAAAATACCAGTGTACGAGCGTACTTTAGCGCTTATCGAGTAGTTGGTTAGAAGTAATCCAAACTAAAGTTTTGTATGCTTGTTTGTATGTTTCAAAGATGGCTTACTTTAAGGGTAGTTATAGCCGACAATCGAGGTAAAAGTAATATTTTATTTCTTTATTTTTAAGAATGATACTTTTTTTTCAACCATTTTCCGGCTGTTGTTGTTCTAGTGTTTCATAAGGCGAGGTATTTCCTAGCAAGAGTAGCATAATTAGATTTGAGAAATTTAGAAAAAAAAATATTTAAAAATATACACATCATACCAATATTGCGGACTTTGGCATGCAAAGCAGGTGCTTGAGAAAAAAAAATTCTATTGATAAGAACAGAATTTGTAACAAAACTCTATGGAAGCTATATATTGATAAAATTATACTTCATTTATTGTTTATTTTTTTTTTAATTTTTACAGTCTCATTTCTTCATCGCAACTTCTGATGATCCCCAATGTGGTATTTTAGGTCGTTTGCTATTTGTACTATTTATTAACGACGTACAAAGCTTGCTAAATATCTATTATAAAAACCACATTCGATCCGCTACAGCTGCAAGTTGACTTAAATAAAGTACTCTTGTGGTGCACTAATAGTCGCTTGTCATTGAATATAAATATGTATGTAGAGAAATCCTTCTTTAACACGGGCATCTATATTTTTATATCTCTTATTGTCTCTTAAAATTTGTCAAAAAAAACTATGTTGGACTTGGTTATTATTTTCGATTGTTGTTTTCTTTTATCGAAATAATGTTTCACTTACACTTTATTAGACTCTGAACAATCAGACAAAGCTATATATGAAGCAAAAGCTACAAAGTGAGAAGGCAACATTTTTTTTTTCGAGAAAAGAAAAAGCCATACGCCATCATATAATTTATAACTCCTATGCTATGTTAGCACTTCTCAGGCGCTATAGTACTGAATTTTCTAGTCCCCACTGGCTTCATAAGAATACTTTATGCAATAAATGCGTCTATCACTAAACCCTTAACAGAAATCAATGCAATCTACAAGTCTTACGGGATACCCAGAACAGTCTTTTATTTTAAATCTTAACTTATCTTTTTTTTTTTGAACCTAAGATCCATTTATTTTTCTTGAAAAAAGTACGAAAGTTCAAAAACAATTTAAAAATTGTATATTTTTATGGCCAAACAATAACAAAATAAAATTAATAAAAAAATGAGCCTGCCTTATACAAACAAAAATTAGATTTTGAAGTGGAATCATCTCAGCAGCTTAGTGATTTAACAGTTATTTGTATGACTATTTATTTTGAGAAAACAAAATTAAACTCCTGCAGTCTGTTTACTTTCTTTTGAGATGTTTAAGCTAAAGAGCAACACAGTTTTCTACTTTTTCGCGTTTAAGCATATGTAAATATGTATGTGTTTTCTTTAACAACTCATACACTGCATACAGCTCTATTCCAAGTGCAAAATATTTAACTTTTGCTGTGCGTTATTTGGCTGTCAATTTTCCGGCCACATTCGCTACTTATGCAACTGTAGAGATTTTACACAAATTAACTGAAAAAGCTATGAAAGTGGTAACAGAAGTTTTTACAACTAATTTCAGCAGCGCTAAGCCAGTGCTGGCCAACAGCTTGGCAATAGCAAGCTGTTTACATGCCAGCCGAAAACTATGCCCAACAAACGGAAATTGTAGAAAATTTTGCAAATCAGCTAACTCGACAAGTAGGAAATATTATCCGAATTTATTTTACTTCCGCATCCGATTCGTATGTTGGCAGTAGATACATACTTATAATAAATATACTGTGCATAAATGTTGCCATCAATGCAAGGGATTGCTTATGTTCATATGTATGTTTGTACACACGAACGTTTATGTAAACAGTTTTGT
This sequence comes from Philophylla caesio, assembly GCA_963971545.1. NCBI lineage: Eukaryota > Metazoa > Arthropoda > Insecta > Diptera > Tephritidae > Philophylla > Philophylla caesio. Next base: position 218,541,965 of record OZ020604.1, on the reverse strand, counting down.
GACTATTTTCGGCTGAATTTAACATTTTGAGAGGGTAATTTTAGAATTTTAGCTTAGTGGCCGCTGTGGTCGAGTTGGTAGCGGTGCATGCTATAACTTGATATGCCGGTGAGTTCGAGGTTCGAATCTCAGTCAGGGCAAGCAAAATCTTAATAATAGAAAAAAGTTTTTTCTAATAGCGGTCACCCCTCGGCAGGCAATGGCAAACCTCCGAGGGTATTTCTGCCATGAAAAAGCTTCTCATTAAATACATCTGCCGTTCGGAGTCGGCACAAAACAGTAGGTCCCCCCATTTGTGGTAAATATAAAGACGCACACCACAAATGATAGGAGAAGCTCGGCCAAACACTGAGCTATATAGTGTAAGCGCCAAAATTATATTATATTATAAAATTTTAGAATATTTGTGCGGCAATGAAAACTTTTTTATGGGAGCTTTATGTAAATCACTAAATAGAACTTTTTTTTTCAATGAGTTATTAGTGTGGAGGATCTGGAAAAAGTTACTTGCTACTCATCTTTGGCATTCAATTAAAGCCATTGCTCAGAAGTTTTATTTTTTTTTAATGTAACTTAAGTGACAAAAGATTGTGGTAGATCTATGAAGTAAATGATGTACTTTTCTTTTTAAACAACTGAATTTTTTTCAATCAGCTTTAGTACTAATAGACAGCATTTCATTTAAAATGTATTAAAAATAAAGGTTTATAGCTTTAAAAGAAACGACACTTTCTTACTAAATACCTAATCGTTAATTTTAAAGATCATAGAAACTAACGCTAAACTCACTGAAAATTTGTATTCAAAAAATAGTATGCTTTACTAGGAACTACTTGAAGAACATTTTGAGAGCAAAATTAAAAATAGCCAAATACTTAAACAATCCATCTTCACTAAGCAGCACCATTCTGCCTGTCAATATATTTAGCACTTCATTTACACATATGTACATACCATACATATACAACGTAATTAACATGTCAGCTCTTTCAGTGGCCACTCTACAATGTTACTCATACGCCGTGTTGCCATACAACGTAGCATTCATTAACCTTTTGTGCCTGCTGTCGTATTAATATGTACTTACATACATACTATGTGTGTATGCATATTTGTATGCAGGTACAGAGATATAATAAAATTTCTATTTATAAATAGTCTTCGCATAGGTGTATTTGCTGACCAATGGTTGCTGACAATTTGTGCAAAAATGAGTGAACAAGTCAAGCGTCATTAAAATAAATTAAATAGCCTACGCCTACGCAATCTGCTTGGTCTAGTGGCGGTTAATTAAGAAAATCTCAGCGTAGCGGTGACGTTAGTAGTTTTTGCATTATCATGCTTATTTGCAAGTTTTTCCAACGTTTATATAGTGAATATGAAAAAACATTCAGTATCATCAATATGTCCATCAATAGGGATATATATGGAGAGTAAAATTTGAATTCCGTAATGTTTGTGCTTTAAACTTAGGCGTTAAAAGGCGCATTTAAAATAAATGATTTTACATATTATTTACTACTTTTCATCCCTCACAAGCATACATTTTTTTTGAAATTTCGCGCACTATCAGCTGACAATCCACGCCTATGGCGTCCCATCAACTCCGTCAATTGTTTATTTGTTTAAAGAAATTATTGAAGCATTCAAACGTCTACTCTCTTCTAAGTATACTCTCTTGCTGTAGTCATAAATAAGTTTACTATTTAAAGAGCTAACCTTCATTAAATGACAAACATTTCATGCATCGACAAAAGAAGGAAGGGAGCATGATGACACCAGCTGCCAGTAATTTGCTGCTCGCGACCTAAAAATCTCATAAAAAGCACATGGAAACACATCAAAGGATTAAAAAGTGCCAACAGCAATAAAATGAGCACAAGAAGGTCAGTCAGCCTGAGCAGCATGGATAGAATAGCACTCCATTCGTCTCACCCTAACTACTGTGGCTGAGTCAGTCACTTTTGTTTAACGGCAGCAGTCATAAAAAATGAAATGCTATAAAAATCACATATCAAGCGTTGCGGGAGAAAAAATTATGAAAATGAGTAAATAGCAAAAACAGCAAAAAGTCTCTGCATTGCTATGGCAACACTGCAAAAATGAAACAGCGCAAAGTAAAACGTTTTGAAAGTCAGACAGAGCGTATCTAAACAAACATAAAAGGAAGCGCCGCAAAGTAGAGCAATGGCGCAATGTGGCGCAATCTACTTACTCTAATTCAAGTGACAAAACGCGCTAGTGGCAGTTGCCGCCATTCCCAGCAGAGCAAAAGTACGCAGTTAAAAATACGCTTGATTGTATGTATGAAGATGAGATGAGATTATTTTATATTTAGTCAAGCATTTATTAATGTGCACAAAATTCTATTTACATAGTATACTACAAAAAGCAGGCAAAGTTATACAGTTTTTTTGTTGCAGAAATGCAGATGAGGAGAGAAGAAAAAAATAATAAATGTGTTAATACGCACACAAGCAGTTAAGATTAACATATAGAAAAGCTTACCGAAGAGCAAATATTTTTGTAAGGATATTAGTAACTACTTACTCTGCAAAAAAAAAGGATTTACATGAAAATTGCGAGAGAAAGAGCGAGACTGAGAAAGCGAGGAGAGCGAACACAAGCAAATGAAATCGAACTTAAAAAAGAAAGACACAAGAAAAGTTTTGTAAAATGTTACATAAAGAGGTGAGTTTATGTTAAAGAGGCGAACATTAAACACTTACAAAAAAATAAAGAAATAATATAAATTATTATAAAATTTTTTTTAAAATAAGAATTGAAAAATAATATTTCTTTTCAGCGACACTCGCCATAGTTCTTTAAGACCTTCACGCAGCGCATATATTGAGTGAGCGATAGAAAAATATAAATTTGCTTAAGAGCAGCCGATAAAAACTAACTTTACTTTCGGGTGCAAAGGTCGCATGTCTTGAAAACATAGTGGCACGCAGTTAAAGTAAAGATATAGCTGACCCTAAATTAGAATAATATTTTGTTTAATAATATTTTCAAGTATTTTTTGTTGGCTTTGTTGACTAATTCAGACTTCTTTTAAAACATAATTTTCTTCCGAAGCATTTGAGTTTGTTGAATTTTAAATGAAAACATCACAAATCACTCAAAAATCTATTACTCACAATTTAATGCAATAAAACTCTTATATTTTCACTTAACACCCTGCGTGAAGGCCACAATATTGCGCCCTACCAACGCGTTCATACGCTTAGCAACAAAAGGCAGCAAGAGTTAGAAATAAGCGAAGCAACAATGAGTGCATCAATAATCTCTACATACCTTCATCGTCGGATGAGTAACTATTGTAGCCGGCTGGTCCCCGGTTCGCGTGCACCTCCGACCGGCTGCGTTGAATGCCACCTACACCGCCAACGAGACTGCCACCTGCTAAGCTGCCGCCAACCGCAGTCGCTGTGACGCCACCATTGCCTCCACCTCCACCAGCTCCAGCCGCAACAATACCACCGGCACTGCCGCCACCGTTGGCGCCGCCACTTGCATTAGGGGCGGCATAGTGCGCGCCGCTCGCCACCGTCGTCGAGGCGAGCAGTATGTTCGGATTGCTGCCGAGCTTTGACATGGCGGACATATTGCTGCCACCTTGTTGCATACTCTTGCGCGTCAACGGCGACTGCAACATGCGCTGCTTCCACTCCAGTAAGCGTTTCATTGACTCTTCGCGCTTGCGTTCGCCATCCAGTGCCGACGTTTGTTGTTGCTGCAGTTGTGCTTGCGTTTGTAATGGCGTTTGTTGTTGCTGCTGTTGCAATGCTTGCCACTGATGCTGTTGTTGCTGCTGCTGCTGTTGTTGTGGCGGTGAAGTGGCCGCCGCGCTGTTGTAGTCGTCATCGAAACCGCCGCTGCGCTTGGGTAGGCGTGCACTAGCCGAGCGCAAGAATTGCTCGCTTTGCTGGATAATCTGCTGCGTCGACATGGTTGGCGTATAGACAGGCTTTTGTGGCGGCGGTGGCTGCTGCTGTTGCAGCTGCTTCTGCTGTGACTGGGGCGAGAGCAGCGCCAGCGACTGCGGATGCATTGACTGTGATCGCAAATGCGCCAAGCCGCTCGTGTTCATGGCGGTCGTTGTATTGCTGCGACTCATGCGCGGCATGCTGGCGGCACCTTGGCCGTCGTGCAGCTGTTCGCCGCGCTTGTAGGCGCGTTCATAGGGATTCTCATAACCGATTGTATGCATGCCGCTGCCAATGGGACTGAGGAAATCATTTGCGGTGCGATAGCCACCTGCTTGTTGTGGCTGTGCGTTTGTGGCACCAGCACCACCCTGTGGATGCTGCAAATAGAGTGCGCTTTTGCGCATCTTCTCTGCGTAGCTCGCTTCCGAATAGTAGAAGCTGTCTGGCGTGCGATTGATGTCTAACGAAGATTTGGGGCGTGGCGCGCGCAACGCATCTGGTTTGATTGTAGTTGTTTGATTGCCTGAGCCTACGGCGCCACTGGCGGCGGCCGCTGCTGCTTCGGCACGCGCTTCATATTCCAGGAAGTCCGCTGAATGTGGTCGCACTATGGCGGCAGTAGGACGTGCATGCAAATTGTTGTTACTAGCGGTGAGTTGTTGTTGTACGGCTGCTGACTATATAGAATAATAAACAAACAAAATTTATTTGATTAATAATTTATGTACTTATTTTGCTTTTTGAATAATGCTAATAATTGAATCATGAAGTTTTTTTTGAATTGTTCAAATTAATTTCATTTCCTTCAACTGCATTATTATAGAAAAAAGCATCGTAGAGGAAAAGCAAAAAAATGGTATGTTACCGTTTTTTTGCGAAGAGTCCTTCTATTTTATTATAAAATAGAAATTACATTGAAAAAAAAGTTATTCGAAAAAATTCTTAACATCATTTATTTAAAAACCTATGTTAATTATGTTTAAGGCGAAAGTTCGCTTCAATGCAAATTACCACTTAACTTTCTCATTGGCAATCTATTTGTTATTGTTCTACGCAATATATTGCTGTTGTATTATTCGTAGATGTCAATCAGTGCACCGACAGCGAAAACAACAATAGTGACGGACACGCAACTCTACAATTTGAGGCGTTTTCGTCCCCCACTGACCTAAAAAACTTTTGAATAATACACGCAAAGCTGGTGACTACAAAGGATCGCAAGCGAAGCACACATTCATTTCACTTAAGCCATCTTCACACTGCTCGATTTTTTGTTGGATGGAAAAAAGAATGAAAATTTTACTACGGAAGTAAATGTAAAATGTGAAAAATCGAATTGATTTCGACACATTACAGACTGGCCAAAATTGTATGTAATACGATTTTTGTAAAGCCGATTTTTGTTGACTGCAGGCTGCAGCTGATTGCATTTCGGGTTTAAATTTGATGCAATACCGAAAGACAACAAGCAAAAATCCGCTCGTGTAAAGGCAGCTTAACGAAACTGAGTTCATTTGCCTTTGTGGGCGATATAAAAAAAGGTGTGTACATATTCACACAAAAAAAAGACTTACAATGTAAGTATGCAGAAATATTAACTGTTTGGGGTGATACTAAACTGAAAGCTAAAAAAGTAAAAAAGTAAAATGAAAAATGTTTCAGCGTCAAGGATTATTCTGCTTAAATAAAAAAAACATGCCCGTATATTTTATTTTGAAATAAAACAAGTATTTTTTTAACAAATAATTTGGAGTTCAATGTTTACAAATAGTATAATAAAAATTATTAACAAATTAAAAATTAATCCCAACGGTTTACAACACACCCAGGCGAGACGAGAGGAGCACTGATGGCGCACAGATTTCTTTTTTTTTTGAAATGCCGAGTCATTAATGGTTGGAGTTTATACATTGTCGAGATTTAAAACTGTTCAGCTACAGAGCAAATTCATCAGCTGAATGTATTTTATTAAGAATAATTTTCTTTTAAAATAATTACTGTGTTAAAACCATTGCTCAATTATTTTCTTCGCCATAAAAAGCGGGTCTGCAAAATCCAAAGTGTTGGAATGAGAGCTAAAGTCCTTACATAAACACCGAAATAGTTAATTTAATTCAAAGTAATATTTACATGGCTTTAAAACTAGAGGATGAAAATTTCTACGTACACGAGATGGGATATTAGATTTAACTTCAGCCAAAAGGGACGAGTTGGAGATTGACCCTGTCAGTAATTTTACCATGAATATGACGCCTGATATTTATCGACGACTGACAAATGCAAAGAGATTTATAAGCTTTAAACGACAAGTAAAATGGGGAGAGGTTATACTGAATATTCCAGTTGAAATCCTTAAAAGCAAATAGTTAGAATAATTTTTGACTAAACTCGAATTTGTCTATATAAACTACACATTCAGCGCTTATTTCAAGTAATGGTGCCATATTCCATATCAAGGGTTTGTATTGTATGAAAGAAATTACCAGTTAACAACTTTTAAAATTAACGATAATACGAAACCAATTGAAGCCTGCACTTATATTTTTTTTCCATATTCCATGTACCAAAACATATTTGTAAAAAGAAATGTTGAAAAATTTTGGGCATTGTCTTATGCTTTTGCTTATTGTATATTAAATAATTTACAATAAAGTCCCACCTCATTCTAACACATCGGAGAGAAAAGTTCAAAATTTGTTTGATATTTTGTTTAGTTTTCTACAAAGTTTTAAACTTGATGTTTATAGTTTATGATAGAGAATGAACTGAATTTTAATTAAAAACTCTTAAAACAAATAAATGAATATAACGAGAAAACTATGTGATATTGAACTTAGTTGCTAATGATTCGAACAGCACCGTATATTGAAAAAAGTATTAAAAATTTCAAAGTTGCCTATTATTTTAGTCGACAGTGTTAGCATTTTCTTTTATATCAAATTTACTAAAAATTAAATTAAAATGCTGAGCACCAGCAGCTAAAAAAGTATTATCAAAAATTTATGAAATTTTGAAAGTTCCTGTAATATGCATTTGGTTATTGAATATGAATTCGAAATTCATTCAGCGAACGTAATATTTATAAAAAAAATTACTGCTAAACCAACTTCACACAACTTCATAGTTTTTCAACTCAACAAAAACTGAGAAATCACATTTATACAACAAAAAAAAAAATGTTCCTTCCATCAGCTCCTTATTTCAGTACATAATTGGAAGCATTAGCATACATATTTCATCTACTAATTTAAGGACCAATTTACTTTCAAACCTAATTGCTATGAACTGAAAATACTTAATGACATTTACAAGTACTACATACATATTTAGACGAATACGCTACATATGTATGTATGTCTTTTCAAGTTTTTAGACTAAAGTCGTTGCAACTAAATTTAACAAAATTGCGTGCTTACAGAAAACAGAAAAACTCCCAGCTACGCTCTTTGATGAGGCATTAGCGGTAAGCCATTTTCCCTCCAATTTGTATACAAACGCAGATGTAAACGGTGGGGGGTTGGAGGGGGTGGAAAACATAAACACAAAATGCAACAGCAACAAAAATTGCTTGCAAACAAAACGAGGTCCTTCTGTAACCTGCGTCATATACATAGAAATGTACTAATGAAACGAAAGTTGCACGAGTGCTTGCCACAATTTTGTGGACTTAAATCATATGCACTGACAACTGACGAGCGTACAGGTGCATGCCTAAGTGTACACTCACACACACACACACGCTCAAACATATGCGCTTGTGCAAACCTCTGCATGCCCAGCAAACAAAAGTGATTGGTTCAGTCGAAATTTTCAAATTTAAGTCTAGCTCGTTAGTAATTTTTTTCGAATAAGACTTCAAAAAGAGATGAAGGAGACTTAGTATTTCTTTACTTAAGGCCAGTTTTTTAGTCCTGGTTTAAGCTCAGTATAAGCTAAGTTTAGTTTAACTCAGTTTAAATTTAAACTTCGTTTCCTTGCGCTCAATTAAATTTGTTGCAACCAAAACGAAGTAGTCAGCACTCAGCTAATAAGTTAAACTAAGTTCAACCGTGCCCAATCGGCCGTTTAAACTTAGTTTAAACTCCATTTAAAGTTGACTGAAAAACTGCATACTAAGTTTAAACGACAAACAGAGTTCAACTTGCACCGATTAAAATGAGAGCCAAGTGTTACAATGAAGTATTTAGCAAGCACGATATAGGAAAAGTATAAGAAATTAAATTATACTCAGTGGTTTATCGTTGGTTATCTTTCATGGACTACCAACTAAAAATTTATGAAATTGGCCTTACGCCCGAATTTAGCTAGCCGTCTCAGTTTCTCATAGATGCAAAAGTGAGAAAAGACAAAAGACCAGTTGACATTCGTTAGTCGCAAAGTAAAACTTCTAGTCGTAAATTAAGGTCTCTAAACTGTGACAAGGTGATAAGCGAACGAAAATAATAAAAACGTAAAACCAAGGAACGGCTTGCTCATAATCTTAAATTTGGAGCCTTGAGATTATACCAAATTATTGAATTTCGACGGCTGTGATTAAAAATAAATGACATTCGTTGTCAATGTACTGACTTACGTTCTTCAATTCAGATACAAAGTCAAGTCGAACAGCAAAACTTGACCCAACACTTACAAGCCAAATTATTAGAATTATTTTTATTATAGTTTTTTTACGAGGTCAAGTAAAAACTTTTACTTAATTCTCTAGTTATTTTTTATACGAAATTGTAGTTCAATCATTGGTTCCTATTTATATACGTATGCATACATAGGTGGCAAAAATATTAGAAAAACGTTTTGACAAGTTTTTTTTAATTTACAAAATTTACAAAAACGCCTGATATTTTCACCGGATATTCCATTAAAAAAATTAATTCCCAATGGCGTTTCATAGCTCAATAAATTTTTATTCTAAATACTGCAAATATTAAGAGTCTGCATACGACCATTGATTTTTATTGTTTTAGGTATAAAAATGTGTATGAAGGAAAATGCACAAATCAAAAATCAACGTAATTTCGAAGGCACTTATAATTGGCACATGGAACAACAAAATTGCATACTTAAAATTATTAAATGTTTTTTAACGGCTGAAATACTGATGTATATGCTCTTTTTAAAAGGCATATTAACTTTGGTCCGTTGCTTGTAAGTAACAAAAATATAAGAGTTAGACCCATCAAAAAGTAGTATACCGATATGATCAGGGTGATGAGCTGAGTCGATTCCGTCTGTCCGTCTGTATGTCTGTCTGTCCGTCCGTCTGTTTAATCGCAAACTAGTCCCTCAGATTTTGAGCTATTTGAATGAAACTTGGCAGTTAGGTGTCTTTTTATAATTTATTAGGCACTCGTCGGACAGATCGGATGACTATAACGTATATAGGAGCCGATTGTTCAGATATTATATTTTGCTTCTTAACTGTTTCATTTAAGCAGAGAGAGATTTGAAGTTTTGCAAGAAGGTCCGCTATTCTAAGCTCTATAGAAGAAGTGAAAATCGTAAAGATCAAGGATATATAACATATAGCTCTTATACAACTGATTGTTCAGATATTTCATTTAACACGAAAACATCTCCATTTAAGCAGCTAAAGTCTTGAAATTTTGCACAAAGAATAGCTATTATGAGAACTGTTATAGCAGTGAAAATCATAAAAATCGGATAAGTAGAACATATCGAACGTACAACCGATAGTTAAGATATTGGATCTTGGGCCAAACTCGCTCATTAAATCAGCTCAAGACTTGAAATTTTCCACAAATATTAATTATTATTGGGACTTTTATAGCAGTCAAAATCATTGATATCGATTAAATAAAACATATGGCTCCGATACAATTTCTCCATTAATTAAAGGTAGGAAGCCCAAGACAGTTTTTTTTACTTGTTCTATAAATTTTTGTTAAAAAATAATTAAGATTTTTTAAATTTTGAAACTTAACTCGAATTCAGAATTTCAATAAAATTTTAACAGTATATACAAATATTTTAAAACTCGTACCTGGGTCACTTTTACTAAAATTGTATCCGCCAGATAGCGCTAGAGTCGATTTGTAAAAAATAAGATATATTGAGAGGTCGATTTTGATGATACAGCTTTTCTTTGACAAATACGTCCTTGAAAATTATGACAAGAAATTTATGTTAGCTTAAGACTCGACTTTATCATAATTGTAACTACGCGACAATTTTTTTTAATTCATCATGGCTGCAATTTAAGCTTTAAAAAATCTGCTTACAGTTGTTGCAATTGATCCGCTCTACTTCAAATTCAGAAAACTCTATTTATGCGCTACATTTAAAATCTTAGGTCACAAAAAACTGCAATAAGTTCGCCTACTCCAGTCGAGAGCGAGAATGAGTGCGAAAGAATTTAAACTGTTAAGGAGGGCTTTATTTGGTCGGAGAAAGTTGGTAAATCTTTATATCTCAGCAACATTTTTTTTTTACGAAAATTGTAAATGTGAAACTTTAAAATATTTTAAGGCCAGTAATAAGTCAAATGAGGCGCCGTCCAAAGGTCTAACAAATGCTTACGACTAAGTCAATTAACTATTTGCTGGATAACTGCAAATGCATGCATTTACAATATTTACTTAAATAAGAAGCCGCACACACACACACACACACACACACACACACATGTAGCACGCTACAAGATGCCTCGGTTTGGTTGCTAGCAATACTCGACTTTCAGTTACACAACATATGACCCAACTGAGGAAAAATAACACTCAGACAAATGTATGTAAGTAAGTAGGTAAGCGCGTGGCTCTAACGCAAGAACGACTCTTTGTTGTTTGCATGCAATGCTCCTGAACATCACAGCACGCGCCATTCGTTCCATGGACGAGTATGTGTGTTCGTATATTGGAAATGCCTGCAGGAAATGGGTTGGGCTACTTGTCGTGTTGCTGCAGTTATGAGTTACGAAACAGCAACACGAAAAAATTGAAAATGGAAAGAAAACGACAAAAGTAGCACAGCCCTGTATTTCGTCTGATGTGGCGGTTTTGATTTCAACTTTGCAACTCGCTACATTTTACTCTTCGCCAGCCAGCCATTTATCCGCCATTCAACATTCAACATTCACTATTCACTTTATTCATATTTAATGTGTGCATTTTGAAGTTTGTGTGGATTGACGCAACTGCATACAAAGTGAATGTTATCAAAATATTTCGCTTTTAAGCTGAATTCTAGCGACTGCATTGGACTAACTTGTTTTGGAACGTGTTTATGGCAGTGTGTGTTGGCTTTTTTTTTTTTTTGGTTTTTTAATGGGAATACGAGTACACTCTTTTTCGCTTGCGAGTGCATTTATGTGTATGTGTGTGTGTGTGTGTGTGTGTGTATGTGTTTGTTTCACTTTCCCTTTCCTGCTTCGTTATAACTCGCACATGTGTCTAAATCAGCTGGGATTACTCTGGGCCTGATGAAAATGGTTACTCTGTGGCGCATTTGTGCAGCTTCTTTGTGCAGATTAAAGTTGAAATTAAATTTCTTGCAGACTTTGAGCATAAGCTGTCTTTAATTAGGGTTAAAGGGTAACACATTGTGTGTCAAAGCGGATGGCGCAAACTTTCATTTTCCCAAAAAGCGACTAATCGTTGATGTGGCTCTGTGTTATTGATTTTTTTTATTTTTTGTTTCTACTATTTCGGTTACAGAGAGACTATATATCACTATTGTCAGTAAAACACTGTCTACTCTTGAGGAAATAAATTTAAAACGAATAATGTAATTTAACAAGATGTTAGTTAAGATTCTGAATATATATGTTTGATAAAAATATCGCTATATTATTATTGACCCCACTGGATATCCAAAATATTTGTCAAATTGTGAACTAGTTATTCTATTGGCTTATTATTTTCAAAATAGGTTGAAAATAAAAAGTTTTACAAAAAACCTGACTGCAGCCATCGGGATAACGTAATATATATACAAACTATATAATGGTAATTCAATTGTTAAAGGTTTTGTACGTAAATAGGTGACAACTAAATGCCTTCGCTCAACGATGTATTTTGGAAGCAAAAGCAAAATGGGAAGAAAATAAAGTCCCATATGGTTAAAAAAAAAATACTGCGAAATTTTTTACTTTTATATTTTTTTAGCGGTCTAACCGATCTTCAAATCGAATGTAGTTATGCATTTATGTAGATACATTAGGAAAACAAAAGGAGTCTATCTACAAAATGACAATCAACGGCAGATACTGATCGATTTTATGAATAATTTACGCTAACCGTGCCGCCCCTACGGCAGCTACTGAGACACTAACGCTTTAGATTCTTATTTAGTTCTTTTTTATGAAAGTGCTTTCGGCATTTGAAAAGCAGCATCTTTACGTGCTTTGGTGAAATGACAATCTTCGCTTAAACTAAGCTGTTTGTTTTTTTTAATCTTAAACACGTTTGAAGAAAGTTGCCATTCATTTGAATAAATATTGCCTCAAGCTGCAAAACGTTTAATAAGTGCTCCTCTTGACACTACGTTTACCCATATATGGGATCGCTCCTGGCTAACATGTTCAGGCTCGTCTGAGGTTGCGTATAATACAACCTTCCGAATATTCCAATTTTCAACAAATTAGAACAACGCAAAATGCGAAATTATTCACTGATGCCTACTTTTTATTTCGTCCGAAAAGCTTAACTTTTTTCTGCTATTTAATGATTTTTTACGCATTCTATTAAGAAATCTAGCAAAGGAGGAACACTGTTTCAAAGGGAGCCTAATATGGCCAAATTACGTATTTATCATGATAAATGATAACGAGTACGTGGACGAAAACCGATTTGATGCAAAACCAACAGACATCGATTTTGCTGCCGATTTTTATGATTGATTCCATATTATCGCCGACATCGATTGCGAGACTAATTTGAAAAGGGGTCTGATTTACAGTATTGAATTTGCCAAATAAAATATTTCAATAAAAAATTATTCTTATGTCATCTTGCTCATGTAACCTTACTGATTTCAGATCAGGTCCGTTCAAGGCACAGTGAAGAAGTAGGTGCAATAGAGAAATTAAAAAAAAAAAAAATCTATGTACTTGGTCTTCGATTTTATGAGCTAAAGTGCCAAATTGCTTTATCAGCTACCTTGAATTGTACCGAAAGCATTTTTTGATCTAAAAAAAATTACCAAATTTGACATTCCCAATTAAAATAAAAAAATTTAAATTTTATATTTTGCTGCTGCTACCTGTTCAGCACCATGCAGTAAATACTTGCAGCATGAGCATAAAAGAAAACATTTTCGAATTTGCATTATTTTGCAAATTTTTAGGGATTTTAACTGCGTTTCCGGTAAAAAATTGCCAGTGGTGGTAACAATAGACAAAAAGCCATTCAAATGGAACATACAATCAGTTTAAAAAAGTAAGGTTAATATAAAATTTAAACATTTTGCCATTGTTCATGACTTCCGGAACTTTACTACCGCCCAAGCAATATCTTCTTACTAAATTTAAATATTGCATAATTCATTTTCAGAATTAAATAATTTTGTACAAGTTATTTCGTTTTGTAGTGCAAAAAATGGTTTTTAATTAGATCTTGTCAGATAAAGTTATCAAACTGTTGTGAGCAAACTGTTCTAGTCGAATTTCATGAGAATAACTTCATCGTCTTCTTATTTGAGTGCAATTTCTTAAACAACAGCGGTGATTTCTAGAGCTTTTAGTAGGGATTAGAAATTTATTATTGTCTCTTTTTTGATTATAAGACTATCTCAACTGCTTTCGAACACAAGGTCCATTCCAAGATTTTTCAATACAGCTCCCAAAGAGCAGGTCTTACCAATAAGTTCATATCTGAGAGGGGTTAATTAGAATCTCTCTTTAAATTGCTAACATTTCCCCAAATAATTTTTATTTTTTAAGTTAATGTATTTTCACTTCATAGAATGATAATTAAAATGAAGTAGATGAAGTAGAAGCAATAACTTAAAATTGCCAATTTTGAGTTGTAATAAATGGTAGTTTAGTATTTCTAAAACATATTCACTACACAGTACAACATTTTTCAGTTCATTGATTTCCAACTCAATTCTAAGAACTGTATGTGAAATAAGACCCAAAAAGAATAATTTCTGCATCATTCGTTTTGTCTTCTTACCTGCCAAAATGTAATATCGATTTGAAGTTAGTACTATCGTATAGGGGAATTTATCACGTTTTAGGCCCTGTTGTTTGACATAGCTCGACAGCCACTAGCCCGATTTAGTTGAAATAAATTTTGAAAAATTTAGAATTACAATTCCCTTAAGCTGTTCATATATTGTTTTCCTATACAAGCAACTTTTTTCGAGCAAATTTTTGAAATTCATACCTTTACTCAATTGCGAATAAAAGCGAAACGCGGGAATCGATTTTCATGATCTTTATCTCATTTTGCTCATAGGTTATGTGACTTTTCGAAAAACATTGAAAAACTTGAAACTTATTTCCGTTTTGTATTTTTTATGAAAATAAAAAATAAAATTTTTCTTCATGGGCTTATTTTTAACTTGGAAACTGTTGCTTGTATAGGAAAACAATATACTATGAACAGATTAATGGAATTGTAATTCTAAATTTTGTTTAATTTATTTTAACTAAATCGGGCTAGTGACTGTCGAGCTATGTCAAACAAATCGATATTAAAAATATTTTGCCAGGTAAGAAGACAAAACGAATGATGCAGAATTTATACATTTTGGGTCTAACTTCACATACAGTTCTCAGAATTGAGTTTGCAAATCATGTGTTGTACTGTGCTATTTTCCAATTTATAAAAATTGTATCTATTGATCTATTCGAAATCATCCTCCCTTAACGCTAATTTCTTTTCCCTAATCTGCACAGTTTTCCCTCCACTCACCTCCATATGATTGGGCGTATAACGCATCGGCATTGCTGGTACATGTTTGCTGCCATCATAGCTGGGTGGGCTCAACGGTCTGCGATAGCTGGCTGCCTCCTGCAATAGCGCCTCCTGTGCCGAGATGGGCATACCGGCCTGCGCCAAATTGTAAATATCTTCATAATCTGAGAAAATGCGATTTTTCGATCGCCCATAAGCGTCCGGTGTGCGGCGCTCCATATTTGGATACAGCGCCAAGTGGGGCGGATAGCGTTGCTGCATCAGCTTTTGCATATAAAGTTCTCGCTCGCCATAAATCTCTTCACCAGTTTGTTGTTGTTGCTGCTGCAGACGCATCATTTGCTCCTCGATTTCCATATAATTGGAGTGTGTGGCCGGCGGTGGCGGTGATTTAGCGTACTCTTCCGCAGACAATCCCATTTGCTGCTGCAGTTGCGCCTCCAATTGGTCAACGGAATATTGTTGCTGTGCTTGTTGCAGCCGCAATGCGGATGAAACATTGCCGGTGCGCGTATCGTAAATGGCATGATGCTGTTGCGGTTGTTGGACGGTACGCGTCGATTGTGGCTGTTGATAGTGCGGCTGTTGTTGCTGCATTTGTTGCAACGTCGGCGACATGAGGCCACTTTGGCGACCGGTCTGCTGCTGCTGGTGGTGCGCTTTTCGTTCATTGTCAATCGAGTGTTCGGGGCTGGGCGAGGAGTAGCCGCCGTCGTTGATGCGTCGTGGCTTGGGTGGTGCGTTTGCATAAAGAGGCTGCGCACCACCACCACCGACGCCACCGCCACCGCCGCTGTTGCTACTTGATGCGGAATTCGCATTGGCGTGTTCGGACGCAGGCGTCACTTGACACTGATTGAGACTCATCTTACTCTGCTGCGACTGCAGTGTGTGTATGCCCGAGTCGGAGTTTTCGCCGCTGTGATTGAGCGACGAAGAGCCGCTCGGCTGATCCGATTCACCACTATTGGGCGCCTGCATTGTTGTGGCGGCGGTAAGCGCGCGCACCCACTGTACCATCGACTCGCCCGTCTCGGCGGCCAGCCAGTAGGTGCGCATATTTTGGTGTTCGCACTTAAATGCGTACTTGCGATAGATTTTGTCCTCTGGCAGGCAAGCGGACACTTTGTACGATGGCAGGAGTATGGAGCCGAGCAGTTTCTCCTCCTCGGGTCCTTTGTAGTAGTAGAGGCAATATTCGGCCAGCACGAACCAACGCTTGCGCCACACTTTCAAGCCATCAGAGCCCTGCTTGTACAGCCAACCGGATAGTGTGACTGGTGATGTGGGTGGCCGCTTTGTGATGGGTGACTTCAGCGCCTGCATGGAGCCGACACTTTTTTTGCGGTCCAGTGGCACGTGCGAGGGACTCTTGCTAGACGAGTCCTCCGAGCTGGGCGTGGTCTTTTGCACCACTGTGCCACCCTTTACCGCTGAGATTTGTGTCTGGCATGCCTGATTGACGACGTGGCCAGGATGATTTTGTTGTATGTAGACTGGACTCTGCTCGCTACCTGGCGTCTGCTGTTCGGCCTTCAGGCGTTGTTGCTGCTGCTGATGTGCGTGCTGCTGTTGCTGCTGCTGCTGCTGCAATTGTTGCTGATGCTGTAGCTGCATTTGCAGTTGGTGTTGCTGCTGCTGATGCGTTTGCTGTTGTTGTTGTTGTTGTTGTTGTTGTTGTGCGTAAATTTGTTGATCCTGCGGTTGATAATGTTGCTGATGGGGTTTCTGATTGACTTTCAATGGACCGCCCGCTGGCTGGAATTGACTATTCAAATTCAAGGTAGATGGCGGCGCGCGCCCATGTATCGCTGCAGCATTCTGTTGTTGTTGCTGTTGTTGCAAGGTCATCGACGACATAATGCTTGACGACTGACTCATGTGGTAATGTCCTTGCGGCACTGGCGGATTCAATGCCTGCCGCATTGCAAATGTGCGCTGTTGCTGTTGCACTGCCTCGCTTTGCGTTTGCATCTGCGCTTGTAATTTGGCCTGCTGCAATTGCTGATATTGCTGTTGTAGCGCTGTGGCAGGATTCATAGCTGAGGTTGCTTGCATGCGCCCGGCAACAGTTAAATAAGTGCGCTCCGTGGGTGACTGATAAAGCTGCTCGCCGCCGCTATTGTACGACGACGACTGATGATATGGCGAGCTGTGTGAGCTGCTCGAGGTGTTGCCACCACTGCCGGCCAAGTGCTTGAGTAGCATTTTATTTGGCTGCGGTTGCATATCGATAGGCGTAAGGGGACCGCCGCTCGAGGAGGTGGCGGTGGGGCTTTGCTGGTAACCACTGCCGCCGCCGCCGCCGCCGCCATGGTAGGCGCTCATTGCAGCTGCTTGTTGTTGATGAAAGACAGGCGAATGGGTGGCGGCGCGATAGTCGACGATGTTCGTTTGATAGGCGAGTGGCAGTTTCTTCTGGGCGTTCGCTTGCTGCAGCTGTTGCAGCTTTTTCGCGTCCATGGTGGCCCCGTTGAAGAGCGGTGGAGCATCCAACCTGCATAGCACAAATGAAAAAAAGGGGGAACAAATTTATTAAATCACGCAAGCATAGCATTAACAACATTGCAAACTGTAGACTTGATAAAGATTAAATATACTGTATATTAAAGGTTACATCTGATTGAACATTAAGCGGAGAGCTTTGGCCTATAAAACAAGCGCTGATAAGGTGACGCACATGTAGCTCTTTTATTTTCATTGCAATATTTTTTTCAATGCCATTTTCACTTGCTTTTCCACCGATTTTGGGGTTGAGAAAATTTAATTGACTTTAATTGGTATACAACTCGCGCGCCCTCACATTTTCAAACGGACGATGCAAAAATGTTGTATTCAACTAGGTATTGAAATGATTGAAAAAATAGCTCGGCTGCTTGCCTACACTTGGCAAGTCTGTCGTGCGATATACCAATTTTTCTTTTTTTCTTTCATTGATTTTCTGAAAGAAAAAAATCAGAGTGACTATACTTAGTAACTTTTCTTTTTACAAAATTTTACGCATATGGATTAATTGAAACTACTGAGTTACTGCCGACGTCACTCCTGCCGATTACTTTCATCTCTTTCCACTTTTAATATTAGTAAAAATTTGCGATGGTAAAATTTGAATTTTTTTATAATCGTAACTGCAAATTCATACAAATAAAGGCATATGTTCTGGCATTTTGGCAAGATAAAACTGTTGAATAAGGGAAGATCTTCAGTAAGCAAAATGCAAGTCGGACACGCTGCAATGTCTGTATCGTAGAAAATATGAGATTTTGCTCTTCACGGATTGGATTCTGGAAAAAAACATAAAATAAGTGACTGTAGAATATTGAATTGGAACGCGCTTTGCTCTCATCAACTCATCGTTGAAACTTATCAGTGTTTACAGCAAAGATTTGATACTCTGCCAAGCATCCATTTTTGTATCAAATAAATTGATGAAAGTTTTCTCGGTCACAGTTCAAAAGGAACCAAGTCAAGTATTGAGTTTCAAAACTCAGAATTATTTGAAATGAAAATAAAAATTAAATTTTCACCATTCTGGATGCCTTTCAAAAACTCAAATATATACATGTTTTTATATATGATTGAGAAACTGCTTATATTTTAAAAGATTGAATTAAAAAATTTAAAAAATGCAGCGGAAACTACTTCGGTGCAAATCATTTTGAACAGTTGTTTTTGCATTATAATGCAAAACGAATCATTCTTATCTAAACAAAATTTTTAATTTTAAAGTTTCAAAACTTTTAATGAAATTTAGAAAAAATTCAATTTAGTTATACTGCTTCTGCTACCTGTTTGCACATACACGGGAACAAAATGAAAATAATTTTTGCATTTTCATACATATATTCGCAGGAATATTTTGCATGTAATACTAATTAAAAATGTATATTCGATTTTATAATATCCAGCAAAGCTTTTCTAGTGCAAGTCAGATTTTATCAAACATTAAGTTTTCTAGCAGATGACATTTCCCCATTTATCGCAAAACTCGCGCCGCTAACGTGATATTAATTTAATAGCCTTTCGGTACATAATAACAAAACGTGAGTCTACATTTATACAAACTACATTAGGGTAGTTAAAAAAAAAACTAGTTTTAATGCTATGACTTCTAGGACTTTTATAGAATTCATTCTTTTTTTTTTTTGAATAAAAAAATATTAAGAGGTCTCTCCAAGCGAACAAGGTTTAACATGTATTTCATACAAAAAGCAACTTGTATACAAAATAATGACATATAATTTAGAAAATCAATATTTTTCACTTCACACACTAAATTCCACCTTTGCGAGTATTCAAAGAATAATATGAAATTCTTTATTTTACCAATTTTGAATATTAACTACATTTACTTTTTTTGCTTTTTTTAATTTTTTGGGATGTTTGGAGCTTCAATCAAAAGGGTTTACATTAAAAAATGGATATATAAACGATTGGTTGTTATTATTTGCTGTCTTTTAAATTGAAATAGAGCACGCCGACTAAAAGTATTGGGCCATATTCAATGTCTAGTTAAAGTCGACTCTAAAGTTACCATCAGCTCTTTTTAACAGATATCTCATCGAAAATAATGTCAAAAAGGTGCAACTAATTTTAGAGTCGACTTTAACTTGACTATGATTATGACCCATTGCTTTTCAAGTGTTTTGTATTATAACAACGAACGCTTGTGCTCCATTGGAAAGGCAGGTACTTTTTTCGATTAGAAATAAATTAAATGTACATACATACACATTAGTTTTATTTCAAAAGGAATGAATCAGGGAATCTGATTAATTTGAACTTGATTGGTAACATTTTTTTTAATTACCATTGTCCTTTTTAGCTTGTTGTTTATGTACCCGACTGATCGTGCGTCCTTTATTTATATAACATAGAAATATAATAAAAACATCTCTAAAGTAGTAGGATTTATTAGCAAATGAATAAGTTTTAAAATTACTAAGAAGGTGAAAGTGTTTCTCCTGAAGGGGTTCTCTGGCCAGGAGTATAGTTTTTATTACAGTTTTTTTCACACATACAGGGCAAAATGCATTGCAATCTAAGTATATTTTGTTTACACGAAATCATGCATTTTGAAAAAAAATATATATTTTATTATATTATAAATACCACAACAAGTATCAGTTCTGTTTTTCCGATACACCACCTTAATATACCCATTTATTACCATGGCTATATATTCTACTGTGCTGCGCTATATAAATAAATACAATTTAGTGTTATTTAAAAGTTTCGCCTTTGCACACGGCGCACTATGGGACCAGGTGTCGAATCTATGTGATTAATTGAAAATTGAAATTTAAAAAAAAGTGCAATGGAGAATGTCCAGTGAGTTTCGAAGTGAAATTTGAGTGTGCAGTTTTGAATTACATAATTGTTTTATGATGCAATATTTCACTTCATGGAGGTGAATATTTCGAAATTTGTGTCGAATTATGTATTTAGTTGAATAAATAATACTTTCTCTTAAATAATTTTGAATAAAAATATACCTTTTACCATATAGCGGTATAATCAGGGTCAAAACTGGACATAAATTGGAAATGATATACTCGTACTCATGTAAAAATAGACTTTATCTCTTACTATAACAAAAATATGCCCTAACTCATAAAATTAGTCGTGCCTGCCAATAAGTCGCAAATTAAATCTAACTAAAAATATTCCGCTAATATAATGAGAAAAAAAAAATAAGGCCACTGTTTGCTAAACATGAAACCGATTTAATTTGAAGAATCGAGCGTAAGCAGAAAACAAAAAAAGGCAAAAGTTTTAAAAAACGGTTTCGACAGTTCACTCAAAATACTGTCACCTAGAGTGCGCACATTTTTGATTCACAGTGCGGCAATTGTAATGAACGCAGTAAAAAAATTGGCAAATAAAAAGTTAGTAATAAACAAACATGCGAATCTGAAAATTATACCTGTGCCGGCGAATGTAATAATAATTCAGATTCAGTCATACTCCCAAAGATCAAATAGCTATCAATGATAGTTTTGTTTAAGTTTTTTTGTTTTAATAAATTCTTTCTATATAAATCCTATAATTTTACAAAAATATTTACAGTTTCAATGTTCATAGTGTTCGCGAAACCACGCCTGTATTTATAATTTTTTTTTCACTCAGGTATCATGATGATATCGTAAATTCTATTATTCAATGCTTCAGAACCTCTTTTTTTCTGCTAGTTGAACTATTGGGTAGAAATTTTAATGGAGTATTGCTTTCATCATTGACTTGCTATTTGTTAGTAACACTTATAGGCAAATTTTTTAAAATATAATTAAAAATTAAAAAAAAAAATATTTATACTTGAGCGAAAAAATAAAAACCACAATAAAAAACTTTATCCTTGGGTAAAAAACTAAAATCGAAATGTAATCAAAAAAGATAAAAATCGATTAAAATAATAATTAAAAAGGCAAAAACTTATAAATAATCACTAATAATGATTAAGAAAAATAAAAATGAGGTAATAACAATTAAATATTGATTAACATTTTTTTTTGGCTTATAATAATTATCGTTCCTCTGTTTTGGTGTTAAAAATTTTTATAAGAAAAAAGTGAAAGTTGGAGCTTATCGTGCGCTCATTAGTAGTAAATATATGATCTATTTCGAAATGAATTGCCATTAACAGAAAGTAATATTAATGGCATTTAAAACAAAATAAAAAAAAATTTGATAATCTCCTGTTTCAAAATATCTTATTTTATCAAATTTTGTGAAAAGCTTTTGCGAATTTCGGCGCCACTGTGCGGCGCACATTTCAAATAATTGTATTGCATAAATATCTTTTATGTTTTTAAATAATTATATTCATGCCATGAATTTATAATTATTTCATATGATTCGTTTGCAACATGTAAATTACTCACCAGTCCCATAATTGGTAGATGCAACCGAACATTTTGTATGGATTTTATGCAGGCGAACACATGCGAAGGTAATGCGATTACTGAGCTTTTGATGTTTTTAATGAATTTGAATTTATGTTATTATCATTTTTTCTGCAAGCTTTTCATTACTTTTGTCTCCGGTTGCTATTTTGTGATGACTTAATTACGTTGTTGATAATTTGATTTAATGTTTTTCGTACGTTTTACGTTTCACTACATTTAATTGTAATTTCCATTTTCACTTCGATTCAGTTTAAACTTAATATTAATTTTTTTTTTTTTTTACACAAAATTAAATGTAAATATGCTTTGTGATATGCTTAGTTATTGATAGACAATCGTTTTCATTTAATTATTATTTCATTTTTGTGGCTACATTCAAAAAGAACTCTGAAATTCAATTATAATTGTAATGTTATAAATTCTTTGAATCGCCTAATGTAATCAAAAGTTCGACTAATTCATTTTAGGTTTCTGTGAATAATTGCAGATGCGTAATTTAAATATTTTAAAGCATTATAATTAGATTTGTGCGCTTGCACACATACACACACACGCACACACACACATATTCACTCACCAAGCATTGAATTTACAAAAATTTTAATAAGAAATTCTTGGCACTCCGCCCTCACCGTCACCAAACCACACTTCACTACTACAAGTCGAAAGAATGCACGCATCTACACAAAAATGTACATACACTAACACTCACACACACACACACACACACACACCTATTCACACATGCATTTCTGCGAGTATACGCACACGGCGCTGACGTCATCGCCCAAGTGCACAGCTTCCTTTTTTTTGTTTGCTAATTCTTTCTGTTGTGCTGTGAATTGACCTAATTTCACTATTTGCGTTTGCAAACTTTTAGTTTTTCTATTCTTTCTCTAATTTTGTTGTAATTTGGTTTTTATTGTGCTACATGGTATTTGCAGTTTTCATATTTTGCTGGTAATTTCAAAACTGAAATATAAAACATTTAGCAATGAAAATTTAGAAATACAAAAAATAAAAGAAAAATAAGAAAATAAAATAGTTCACCGCGTTCTTATGCAATTTTGTTATGATTCAGGAAAAAAAGTATGTTGATTTTACTAAACGTTCTACCTGTCGCTAATAAACGGCATAACTTTATGCAGATATGAAAAAAAAGAACATATTGCAAATCTATCGAAAGCTTTAATGTGACTTCTAGTTTTTTCTGTTATACAATTCTTTGATTGAAGAACAAAGCATAAGTTTGTAAATATGCTGTGAATTAAATAAATAACAATATATACGGGGCCCATGATTCAATAATAAAAGGTTAGATCAATACTGACAAAGAAGTTTTGACACTCCCTTACAAAAGGTTGCATATACGAAGCACGGAAAAAGGGTAAATAATGCGTTCCAGGAGTAGCATAGTATGGAAGTTTGCAAATAGTGGTAGAATATAATATGTTAGTTTTAAAATGTTTGCAAGAAATTTTCTGCTTAAATGTCAATAAAAAGTAGTCTTACCTCAATTAATTAATTTAACTGCTATTTACTAAGAATATTAAAACTGCAAGCTAAAATTATGTTAAGCTCTAAAAATTTTTTTAATCACAAAGTGGTTATGAGTCCGAGTTTTAAAATAAAGAAGCTTTTTCGCATCATTGCTGGTGCTTATGTGTTGGGTACATGCAATGAGGGTTTCTATAGAACATAGGCACTATTTTATTTCTGCGCCATTAAAATTTTCAAAATACCAGCTCCAGGCTTTTGATTATAGCCCAAAAAACTCGCTAGATGGCTAGGTCAAGGTGCTCCCGGACACTTGGTTGACCCAAGTCAACGAAGCGTCATTTCAATTATTTGGCGACAAGTATAGCTTTCTTACTACAAAAAAGTTATTTATTCGGTTTATTCCTTTTATTTATTTACCATCGGTATCAGGGTTATTCTTAATATTGTGATGAACCCCTGGTGGGTGAAAGGACCAAACATTCTAATTCCGATAAATAGTAAGTGACTTTATAGAGTTAATGGAGTTGTGAGAAAACCCCAATAATTTGAAATTTTAGAATGAAATTTTTATATATTAAAAGAATAATAAATTAAACTTCATAACTCAAGAATTTATTTATTTATTTGTTTATTTAAGGTAAATATATTATAACTAAATTATAACATAATTATGGCTATTTATAAGCATTGGCGACTATGGCCTTATTGCTTATTTACAGTTGCAGAAAGTTGTACCAGATTTATTAACTTTACAATACGTGTAAATGTGTGTGTGTATAAGAGTTGTGTGTATATGCGTGTCTGTGTGTGTTTAAGTATTAAATTTGATCGTACAGGTTACAAGCTTTTAGAAAGTTTAAGATAATTTGAATGTTATTTTTGTTAGTATCTTTTAATAGGTCTATTGTCGATTTGTTGGAGAAGCAGTTCTGCCTATTTTATTGAAAGGTGGGCATGAATTAAGAATATGGTCGACGTCAATTGCTTGAGTGTTACAAAACTTGCATTTTCTATCAGCGTTTTTATTTAAAAGGTATTCGTGGATAATTCGGGTATGTCCTATAGTTCTTACAAATTCTTATTTTTGGCAATTGGATGATTATTATGTCGCATTACTTTTAATTTATTTAAACCCATTCCTTTTAGAAATAACAAAACTTTCCACTTTGTCACATCGAATTTATATGCGCGTGAAAAGCGTTCAAAAGAAAAAGTGCGTCATTTATACACATTCACTTGAAATATTTACAAGACGGGGTCAAACTTGTAATCAGAAAAAATGCTGTATTTAGAAACATTAGAAACAAAAAGTGTTGCCTGTGAGTTTTTGGTATTAAAAAGTTTTGAGGTTTTGAGGCAACACGGTTTTGATGCTAAGCGAGCAGTTTGACAAAAAGTGAGCGAGCTAGCGGCTTATCGAGCTAACCTTTTATAATTGAATCATGTACGGGGCCCATATGAAATTAAAATAGCGCTCACTCGAACTGTTGGAGAGACTCCACACTAGGGTGATCGAAAAATAAAGTCCTAGTTTTATTACTCTTACACTCTATGGTTGATTTTTATCAGAGCTCTTATTAAACAAAATATATTTTGAGGTCGCTCGAGGCACTCAAAGCTGCCAATGTGTTTTAAATGGGGGAAAGAAAAGTTTGTTTTGTAAAAAATCGAATCGCGTATTTTTCTCTTAACAGCAAATCGTGTTTCCCTTCATGGCAACTTAAAGAAAAATACCCAATTTTTTTTATTTTTTCACTT
The DNA here is from genome assembly GCA_963971545.1 of Philophylla caesio. Classification (NCBI taxonomy): domain Eukaryota; kingdom Metazoa; phylum Arthropoda; class Insecta; order Diptera; family Tephritidae; genus Philophylla; species Philophylla caesio. The sequence continues at coordinate 218,516,990 of OZ020604.1, read as the reverse complement.
TTTAGATTAATTAGTTTTGATTCTCACACTTCGGTAATCAAATGTAATTAAAAAAAAAATACAGGCAAAGTTGTTTTTCTACTTGAAACAGTCTAAAAAAAATTCGACTTCATTATGATATGCTCATTTTTTTAACAAAAAGCGGATATAAAATGGGCTACAGCGGCTGGTTGACAATTATGATATCGGTGTTTGTTTCTTTTAGTTGTTGAAGAAGCAATTATAATTGCGAAAATCGATATTCGCGCAATTAAATTGGACTTTTTATCCACACAAATAATTTGAAAAAAAAAATTTAAATATTTCAAAACTTACACCAAATATTTTATGCTCCATCTTTTAATTATATTTCCGGTCCTATACCGTCAAACACATTAACAAAACTCTGTTAAATTTAATTTATATAACACAAGCGATTATTAAACATGTTTGAGTTTGGGTGAAAATCAAGATCAACTGCGCAAACTACTAAATACACAGCACAACTGAACTGAACTCAGTTAAATTTGCATAGTTATTGAGTTGAGCCGTCTATAGAATCAATGTTACGTATACGCCCTCGGTAACAATAGATTTTGTTTGAATAAGTCGAATTTTTGTAAATAAAATAAGCTTTTGCTTTGGCATATGGTAAACGATTGCTTGTGCATTCATAGCGCAACATCACTTATAATTGTGCAATTGGAATTTGAAAAAAAAAATAAAATATAAAAATAATCTCATGAAAGCAGCGCATCAGAAAAATGTAGGCCGCAAAGGCAAATGAACTCAAAACGAAGAACATTGAAACTGATGACAAACTTTCAAGGTATTTGCCTTTTTCTTGCAAAAAATGCACGAGAGCGGAAAGCTGTAATGGCAATAGGAGAACTAACATGACATTCATGTACGCTTTTAAGAGCAATGACACTATAACACATGCCAAAAACTATTTTTGTTCTATGTAGCTGTTTCTTTTGTAAATCTTTTGGAGCGACCAAACATGCAATAATTGGTTATATATTTATAAAAAATTTTTCTAAGAAGAATGTAGTACTTAACAGCATATTCAAAAACCACTCTTTCACATTATTTTTTTACATTGCAAATTTTGCTATAAATTTGTTAAATTATTAGAAATTTTGCATAAAGTTTAAAACTTGTTATTAAGAAGTGTGAGAAATTAAATAAACAAAATTCGTCAGTATGTGATATTTTAGTTCACAATTTTATTGAGCTCGAGGCCAGTTTGTGGAAGATTTTATATGGAATAACAACAGTTTTTAATCGTAGAAGTTTTTCCAAAAAACATCTTCCACAAACTGACCTCGAGCTCAATAAAATTGTGAATTATTCATTTATAAGGCCAATAAAATTCTTAACAAAATATATATTAGGACAAAATACATTTTAAACAGTTTATTATTTTTAAATTGAGTTAAAAACAAATGCCGCTCTATTGCGAAAACTTTAAAAGAAATTAATTTAAAGGTCTCTATTAATGGAATGTAAGTTCTTGTCAGCAGTTTAAGAGAATTTCAAAAACGTTCTAAGTCATCCAACAGTCATACATTTTTTGGTCTTACAAGTTACCATTTTATAATGTCAATATGTAATATTACTTACGAGAGTCTTGAGAAAAGCTATTATTTGGAAATAGAACGCTTTTTTGACGAAAAAAAAAAATTTTTTATTTAAAAATCACTGACTTAGCAAACCGTCCTCGTTTTAAATAGTGCTTCGAAAAAGAAAGGGATTACTATATAGCATTCTGTCGGTTTTGTATTCGTTCCAAGAAGACCGGGCAGATGCCAATGATAAAACATCATTTATCAATGACTTACTCACTGGTTTCCTCCTCACCTTAAGGAACGCTTGCGACAAGGTCGCACGATCAGTAAACTGAAAGTTATACGTCGTTTGTGTGAATAAATATGAAACAAAACGTCCGATATTGTCGCAAACGAAATTAATGGCTTTTACAATATCATATCGCAGCTAATTTATTCACCGGATTTAGCTCCCTGCTACTGTTTTCTCTATTCGCAACTGATGAAACATTGGAAAAGGCGGCGATATATACATATGTCTGAGTGAACTTGTTACCTTGAAGAATGCAATATCAAACATTAATATTGATACATAAAAAAAACGCTTTTGAAAAATTTATAAAGTCATATTACTTTTTGAAGGAGGTGTGCATTGAGTTTCTGAAAACTTTGTTTTTGTTTTCATATACATAACTATAGCTTACGAATACAGTATTCATTTTACATATTGATTTTATATAACTTTGCAAAAGTGTTTAAAGAAGAAATATAAATTTTCTACGAGGGCACGACCAAAATTCAATAATCAAACTAATTACTCAAACCATTTTTCTATAAACGTGTGCTTAAAATAAAAGTCAACATTTCACTCTTCAATAACAAACCATCACTATTAAAAAAATTTGAAATAAAAAAAGTGATTTACGCTCCCAAAATATTGTGCAATATAATGTACAAATGTACGCAACTCTTTTGTACAATATTTTGTACAAATTGAATTTGGTCAATATCATGCACAAATGTCAGGAAAGGTTGTTAAATTTCGTTCGGCAAATAGGCTCTGCAGCTTGCGCGAAATTTAAAATTGTATGTATATTCATGAATATCCGATTTGTTTCGTATAAATAATTTATGTACACAAATACGTATGGAAAATTAGTTTACGCATTGAAATTGTGAGAATATCTTCATTTGTTGACATTAAAATTAAAAACACCCTTTTTATTTGAGGTCGTGTAAAAATGTTTTATCTGAAAGAGAAAAAGTTGTTATATTGGAAATGCTAAATGCAAAATTATCTGTTTTAGTGGAATAAAATGAATTGTGGACGAAGATGAAGATGCCAAAGATTCTGATAATCTTGCTCCAGCAGAAATGGATATCGATCCTGATGATAACATTCGTATAGTCTTTTATAATTGGAATATGATGCTGAAGCTTCAAACAGTGCACAATTCGCTGTTGCAGAAAAGCAAAGCATCGAAACGAGGAACTATAATATGAACCAGACCCATTTTCTTATGAATCAAGTTCATACAAATATAAAGTCACCTTACTTTTTGAACACACCTCTTATATCAAAACTTTTTCTTGTTGTTGGTTTTTCAAGAATGGGCTATTAAACTGCATAGACAAAAAAAAAAGCTAAGTTTTCTTGGAAAAATGTACAAATTTGTAAATTTTTTTTTTATTAATTTTCTACAAATTTTTATACTTGGATTTACGGAGTTTATTTTAGCGATTGAACTGAATTTTTATTGAACATTTTAAAAAACTAATAAATGTGGCAAGCTATGCCATTTTGAATGCTGTTGCTTTTGTTATGCAAACCATTGTATACCCAATAAACACAATCAAAATTTGCGTTATACACAAAAAAAAAAAATATAGCTTTATAATGCAAATAAATTGTATTATTAATTGACCCTCCTCAATTATATTATATTATGAATTAAATTTTTTTTTGTTAAAACTTTGCTAAACGGCTATCAAAATTTTCCTCTTCACAATTACAGGCGTATATTACTTATTATTGTAACCATTCGATTTGACAAAATATTTTCGCAAATTAAGCTAATTCGTATTGTACATGTCAATAGAATTAAAAGCCATAATTGCCATATTCATTTTGAATTGACAAATGACTACGAGACAAGGGATTACAATGGCAACTGGCTCATACAATTACTTTTTATGTCATATTTTAGTGATGTTAGATATGTTTGTGTAAACATGCACATTTTAATTTCGAACTAATTATTTTAAAGCCATTTCTAATTTAATTGGACTTGCATTTGAAAACTTTTTCAGCTTTAAAAGCTAATGCATTTTCTGCCGTCACACCCGTCATTTCATAAAACTGCATTATCCTTAAAAGTTCATTGCTGTTCTAAAGCGGCGTCGAGGAAGCTTCATTTATATTTTTACTTGAAGTTTATATTTGCGCGCTAATATTGTTGTTGCTGCCGTCACAAATTCTATTACCCTGCTGTGAGTACTTTTCATGATTTGTCCTGATTCGCGCGTTTGCCAGTTGGCAATTGATTCGTTGCTGCAGCGGCATTAAAAGTGACTTGCAATACGAAAAACAAAACAAAACAAAACGAAAGAGGCTGCGGGCGAGGGAGATCACAAATAAGCACTAGCAATTTACGAACACAAATACAAGGCGAAAAAGAAACAATAAGGGAGCGGCGCTAAGGAAACGCTAAGAGGCCGGCAAAGTCTGATGGCCATTTGTGTTTCCGTTGCACGCAACTCGTCGAAGATCTGGCCCTAAACTTTGTTGCACGATATTACATATGTATTTTGCTTGCCAGTTCCTTTGTCTTCCATTTTTTTTTTTGCCCTGCCAGCTATTGTTGTTGACAGACTGAACAGAAATGCGCTTTTTTCATGGAATGTCTTTTGTTTTTATGTACGTTTATACTTTGTAAGTCGTTATTTGTAGAGCTGCCTATTGAAGAAGAAACATCTTTTGCTCCGTTGGTTTTCTAAATACTTGCGAAATTGTTTGCTTTATTTTTTGTTTGCTCTTATTTTCTACGCCAACAGCTTACCTAATGAACGTAAATATTTTGCGATCCTATATTTGTTAAAGAATAGTTTAACTACACACAAAAAAAGTGCAAAAATTAACAAAGCAAAAAATATTTAAAAATAAAATTTTATTGCACGTATATATATGCCTATATACTAGGGTGTTCGATTATTCCACTTTTTTGTAAAACCGGTTTTCGAAATATTCGAAAAATGGCAATTTGAAAAAAAATGGTTCTTAATTTTTAAATCAAGAATGAAAGAGTAAAACGATTCTTGTTCCAAGTAAGAAAAAAGCTACAAAACTACATTTTACTATTTATTCGATGAATGAAATCTTTGGAAAATTAAATGTAGTTTAATTTCCGAGTTAAGTAAGCAATATCTGTATCTAATATCAGTTGGCATTAATTGGTCTCAAAATAAAGCATCTAATCTCAAAATAAAGTCTCTCAATTATGACTAGGTGATAAGCAGGTCACAGATATGAAGACAAAAACAAAATGGTCTCAAATTTTAAAACTTCAGAGTATAACAAATTGCTTAATTTCTCATTGAGCGATTTAAGCAGCTAGAAGGTCTTGTTGTCAGAAAGGCGTTGTACAATTTTTCAAGGATCTCTTATGACATTTGTCTAAATATATAAAATCTTTGAAAATATATTTGCTGCGTTCTTTCTACAAATTATTAGAATTTCGAATAAGTCTTATCTAATTGATAAGCACTCTGTGGTTGCAGTTTTAATAAAAACTTAACGAATATAAAATTAGTCGATGTGCTGCCATTTTTCTATTAAAGGCTATATATTCACAACTACAAAAAAACCCGGTTTTGGGGGTTAAAAAATCCGATACGATATTCGAAAAATCAAGATTTCAAAAAAACCGTACAATAATTTATGGAAAACCGGATAAACCCGGTTTGAAAAAACCGAGTCAATCACCCTACTACATATGTATGTACATATGTATGTATTTAAAAAATATATATAAGCATATTCCTAAAATATAACCAAATGAAATATGAATAATAATTTTTTACCAACATTGAAAAATTTACTTTGCGTTTGATAAGCATTTTGTTATACTTTACCCAACTTATGTCGATACATACCAAGATACATTTTTGTAATATTTATTTAATATTTTGTTTTGAATTTATGTACACATATTGAGTTGAATTATCCAGAAACACGTGCCTTCTATTTGAGTCCATATGGCAAAAATTTTACTCCATCCATTTAAACTGCGCTGTTATGTCTTACTTAACGTACACATTGAAAGAGCTATGGTAGGGAATACCTTAATGAAAAATAAAACTATCTGTAAGCACACTCAAGCCCATTATTTTACAGGTGGTTGTCAAATAATTAGAAATTGCATTCAAAATGGCATATTTTGCCATTAGGTTAGGGTGGCTTAACCATGCCATTAATATTCATTTATTTTTTTTTTAACAATTTTCAATTAAAATTCAACTAATTTTATAAAATAAACAATATAAAATCAAGTTTAAAACTTTGTAGAAAACTAAAAAAAAAAAATGTTAAGTTAATTTTTGAACTTTTTCCTCAAAAGCCTTCGAGTTTTTTTTAGTATACAGTTTTTTAGCCCATTAAATTTTAGTATAAAATTGTTAATTAATTCGAATTTTTTTGGTCGCATTTGCTTCCATATATAGCGAATAAGCAACATTTTTTTTTATATGGAAGAAAGTCACAACACCCTTGACAATAGAAGCTCGAATGAACTTGAAACATTCACATTGATATACTAAAATTGTATCGGCTTTAAAACTGCATACTCAAGGGAAGTTCTTCTTAGAAAAAAGTACAAAATATAATTAGAATTTTGTTGAATTGTTTTTTTAGTTTTCTAGAAAGTTTCAAACTTGATTTCATATGGCTTATGTTTAATAATGAATTAAATTTTATTTTAAATGTTTTAAAAATTAATAAATGAATATAATTGGCAATCATTTGATAATCTTCTTAATTTAAATATGCGTTGTTTGTTTACAAGTTTTTATTATTGATTTTCTTTAGTTTACCTTATAATATTTTTCGATTTATTAACAATTCGTTCTCCAACAAAATCCATAAACATCTGATACTTTAAACAATATGCAATAAAATTTAATAAATATTTATCTAATTTCTTTTTCTAATGTTCTAGAATATTTCGAGTACGAATTTGTAAATCCCAGCCAATTTTATTATAAAGAAAATGCAAATTTCAGTTTTTTCCAAATAAAAAAGTCTTAAACATGCCTTACATTGCGAAGTGTGCCAAAAATCTACCATAATTTGTACTCACTTCATTAAACAGAAAATTAATGGACTACGAAGTTGCGTTCTTGAAATAAATGTGAATTTGTTAAATTTGTTTTTTTTTTTAATTTATACTTGGTTTAAAGTTTGGGTTCTTATGGTTTTAGTTAGAGTATGTACTATTTTTAAATTTTAAAATTATAAATATAATAAATATTCAGATTTGGTACACTTTTATTTATGAAATGATTTTTAAAACTAAATTTACTAAAGTATTTAGTTGTTTTTCATATTTGATGCCAACTATTCATTGAAATGCCATTTTCTAACGAAGTTAGTGCAGTTGGTTTTCAAAATGAAGTTTTAGTTTTTGACAATGAACAACGTTATCATTCGGCTTACAGACACATACTTAGATGTTGAAGGCGAGTCATGGAAAGATACCAAAAAATAATTTTATTTTAAAAAATATATTCGTACACATTAAGCTCAGTATGCCGCTAAGATACCAGGTTGGAATCTCCACCCGGGCATGTAAAATCGGAAGTTATAGAAAAACTTGTCTCTAATATGTATTCCAATTGGGTATTTCTGTCTTCAAACTCATAAACATAGAAATTATTGTTTGAATTTATAAGGCAGACAGGCAGTTTCAAAGATCAAGCTTTTTCAGCGAATATTAAAAGTGCAGACATTTAGAACGTGGAAAATTTAGCGCTCAATTTAATGTAAACAAAAAATACTACAAATATCTCTTTTATTAAGATATACTATATATTTGGTGTATTTGTTTGAAAACTATTAACAAGTAAAACTCACAACACTCATAACAATCTCCAGAACAAACCACGGTGCGCTGGCCATCGAGCTTACCAGCAAGAACAATGAGGTAAATGAAGGGACAATGGTTCATTGAGGAATGCTAGTGTACATATTGTCGAGTCGACAGTATTGAAATGAACACATACTAATAGCAACAGCGACAACAACAAATAAAACGAAAATTTGTGGCAGTAAGGCACAAACAATGCGAGCGCATTGTTGATGTTGCTGATGACATTTAAGCTGCCACAGGCATACAATAAAATCGGCCATGATGAGAGAACAATTCCAAAATGCCAGACAATGCTGACCAAAATGTTGATGATTATAATGATGATGATGATGATGATGATTAAAAATAAAGCCGATTGCTATGACGACGCTGGCAAGTAATGAAGTTGTTTGTTAAACAATCAATGTTGCTGTAACTGATTTTGTTGTAGCTTTCTTGTATCGTTATTGTTATTTTCTCTTATTTTGCTACTGTTACAATGCGCGCTACATACGTACATGCATACAAACATCTCTAGTCGTGTGTATGTATTTACAGTAAGTTGCTGTAAGCTGTAAGAATTGTGGCGAGTACTTGTGCAACCAAAAAAGCAAAAAAAAAAGGAAGCCTTGGCGTTGCTCTGAATTGTAAAGTAAATTGTCTGCGAAAATATTGTGGCAACGATTAAATCATCATAACTGTGTGTGTGTGTGTGTATGTGTGTGTAGCTGACTTGTGGAAAGAACAATTATGTTGATGGACGCAACACTCAAAACTAATTGCAAATGAGACGATTATCGAAGGGAAGGCTGTTGGAGAACTTTTAAAAAATGTTGCTACGCGCAACCAAACATACGAGTACACACAAACACAAACAGTAAATTTCCATATGTGCGCATATTATGCGCTTTTAAGTTGCAAAATTTAATCTTAATTACCACATCGTCGCAAAAAAAAATTTGTTTTTTGTCAATTACATATTTTGCGTCTCAGAACCAATTTCTTGCATGCGCACAGTCACCCAATTTTCAACAGCTTTGCGTGTAATGGAATACATTGGCGTAGCGCCACCGCGTGCAGCACAGAAATCAAATCATAAATGTGAAAAATTACCAAAGAAAAAAAAAATTTGTATGTTGCTATTTGCGGCAGGCGTCAACTTGTCATTGCAACACAAATATAAATACAAAATATTTCGTAAACAAACGCACACATACTCGCGGTCTACCACAAATTGTTGTCCTACAAAAAATCAGCAAAAGGTTAAAAAACAAGCAAACTTACAAGCAGAAAAATAAGATACAGTTAAATAGCGTAAAAATACAAAAAGGCGAATTAAAGAATTACTGTTATATTGCCAAAAACAATTTTGACACACAAAAATATTGCAAAAATGAGTGAAAGGAAGAGGCGAAAAGAATTTGGCCAAGCGCCAGAATTTCATATTGGACGTGCCGAAAAAAAAAGAAAGGCAATATATAATAAATAAATAGCGAAAATTATTACTGAATATATACTATGGGCTTGCATGTATGTATGTGTGCGTATGTATTCATGTACGAATATTTTGCTCCAGAGCGCGCCACAATTGACCATGCGGAGCGGAGAAAAACAAGCCCGAAAATGGCAATAAAGTGTGTTAAAAAAAATTACGAAAGCTGCTCCTTTTGATTGTACATACATACATTTGTATAAGTATGTACATATGTACATATATGTACATAAATTTCACTGAAATTAAATATTTGCAATTTATGATTTACTTTTCGCAATGTTCAACTACATTAATCGTAACGAATTGAAAGCAGTCAATCGTGCGTGCAGAAAAATGTCAGCGGCAATTTTATCAAAATGCCAACTAAAATATCAAATAAAGTACGTACGTGTAAATATTACGTATTCATAATTTTTTTAATATATCTTGGTGGCACATGGTATTTTAAGCGAAACACTTGCTCTAAAAAACACTTGTTCAATTATGATAAGTATTTAGTAAAATCGCGTTTTAGTATGGAACTAGAATCTATTAACAGTCACATTTTTATTCGAACTAAATTTAGCACAGGCAACTCTGCTAATACAGTTAAACAAATAAGTATTTACTTGTGTAGAAGTACAAAATGAAAATGTAGTTGACATTTTTTTAATGAAATGAAATGAAAAAAAAATTTCCACATTTTTCTGTGTCGTAAGAAAAAAAACATTTTGCAAATTTTTGGCGATCTGTTTTCTATTTGCTTTTCGATAAAGAAATTCATAACTAAAAATTAAAAAAAAAATACTAAGAACTCAAACTATAATTAATGCTAAGCTATCGTAATTTTTATATTAGTCACGTTGCCTAGAAGCGATGGGATTGCTGTTAGTGTCCCAATTCTGAGATATCTTATAAATATCCTTTAATTAAACACTTTTTTTTTGGTCGTTTGCATTTGTCGGTCACTTCATGTGTATATAGTATTTATATACACTCTGTTCACAAATTATAGCACAAACATATATTGACACATTTGGACAATTCATTTATTCTCCAATTATTACAAATTATTTTAAATTAAAATATCGTGAATTCTTTATCAAACAACATTAGAAACAAAATTTTTTAAATTTTATAAAAAATGTAGAAAACAGTTATCAAAATTTCATTAAAGTTTCGAACATTTTAAGGAAATTTTTTTAGAATTTTTCGGAGTATGCAGATATGTGGCACATTCAATTATAGTATCACAAGGTGCAAGTTTCTATTGGCTACTTTTTTTTACGCTCTACGAAATTGCAACCTTCCATAAAAAAATCAGCGATAACTTGCAGACACATGAAACTTGAACGTTTTCACAATAAAACTGAGTGAGCCAAATAACTGCTTACTCAAAAAAATTCTAAAAAGTTATTTTAAAAAGTTCGAAATTTTCTGAGAGTTCTCATTGGTTGCCATGCTTTTAACCAATGGATAACGGTGTCAAATGCAAGAGTATTTTTTGGCACAAGCTTTTCAACTTCCGGAATCAAAAATGCATTCATCTAAGCTTACGCTCTGGGAGTTTTTGTTATTTTCCTTATTTTCCTATCACAACCTACCCCAATCAAGTGTGGCTGATCCGACGCTATTTCTGCTTGACTGTGTAGTTGTTTTTTGTATAATTTCTTAATGGCTCATCCTTAAATACATTTTATTTTGTTATTGTTTGGCCATATAACTATTTATTTTAATTATTTTTCAGCTTAAGGCCGATCGGTTTATTGGAAAAATTATTAGGAAAAAAGAAACGATTTTCTATATTCTACTGAATAAAATAATGTTTTTAATAAATAAATAAAAAAATCTATGAATAATGAAAATTAAAATAAAACAAGAAAGAACTCTTAACCCTTAAATGCATGGCTAGCCAAACATTCTTCCCAGTACTTACTGTTTTATATATATAATGTTTGCAGATATACATAAATGGATTTATAATTGATGGAAAGAGGGATTACGCAGATGAAGTGCCAAATATGATATGTAATGATTTTGAAGATGAGGTAGATGTACCCAAAAAAGGAAACTGCTTCTAGTATCGCTGCTTCGGACAACGGAAAATTTGAAATTTATACTGGAGAAGTACATTATTTACTAGATTTGAAGGCCTCCGCTAATATTGTATTGCGTGTGGCTCGCGGAGTTCCCCGTTTATATGCTACATAATTTATTGTTACACATCCATACCCTTATTGATTTGTCTATGGACCCAAGGTATGCACAGCATTGGGACGATCAATCGAAATCATAGTGAGTTTTGTTTTAGAAACTCTCCAAATGGAGCTTTAAATAGGAGACCATAGCGACTCCGGAGTTTTCATACGAATGGAAAGGAAGGTCAATTGCTTTGCAATTTCTTAACAAAAGACTTCAAAAAGTAGGTTTTTCTTTCAAATTTTGTCGACTGGACTGGCTTTAAATCTTCGTTGTGTTGTTTTTAAGTTTTATTTTTTGTTTTATTTCGCTTGCGCACATTTTGTGGAAAAAGGCGCATGTGGCAAGTTCATTTGTGATGCACGTTTACCGCCCATTGAGCGAAATAGGAAATTAATGCACACACACACACACACTTGCGCGCATTGACAGACATACTCGTACATATCTAAATGCTTGTATGATTTCGTAACGGGTTTTTTGAATGCTTTTGCTTGCTCGTTGCCGGCTTTGTTTGTGTGTGATGACTGCGCGTGGCATTTCAAACTTACACACTTTCACACAACAACTTACATTTCCTTGCTTATTTCCTTGTCGACGAACAGACAGACAGACACAACGGGAATGACAACAACCATGGGAAATAGTTCAACAACGAATTGTTAAACCGGCAAACGGATAGACGGTCGACAGGTTGCATTTAATCGTACATTAGTGCTGCATACCACGCATCTGTTCTAAATTCTTTTTGAAAAAGCGTTGCTTTTATGTCACAACGAAAGTAAGTAGTTGCCATCCCCTCGCAACACTTCGCACCAGCTCATCGTCATGAGCACTGTGCGCTTGCATGCGACATTCGCATACGTTTTGTGTCTTTTTTCACTTCATTTTCACTGCCGCTCTAAGCTGAGTGGCAGCGTAATGAGGTTTGTAATGGAAAGATTTATGCAACGGCAACAACAATGCATACCAACAGCTCTGTTCGATAACAACAGAATGGCAAGCCATGCTAGCATTCACAACATTTGGCTTGTACATACGAATAGCTGTAGCTGAGCTCGGCAGCTTCGAAAGGAGGATAAATAAATAAAGGAAAATATGCGAGAATTCGAACAGCAGAGTGACAGCGTTGCAACGTTGCTGTTGTAAGCCGATTGCGCAGACATGAATGCATACATGCATACCTTCATATGTACGAGTATGTGTTTGTGCAAAAGCCATTGGATGAGTGCATTTGCAACGGTCTCTGGCCAATATTTTATAGTTGCATTCGCGTTCGCAATCGCTTTTGCATTTGCATCAGAGTTTAACATTCGTTATGGCTTGTAAGTGGGCGTGTTCACCAATACATGTATACCTGGCTCAAAAGCTCACACAAATTTGCATAAATAAATACATCCGCCGTGCAGCTGAGTGCGTGCGTGCATGCGTGTGTTAGTGAAATTGAATACGCATTTGCCTACTCTTATTTCATTGAGCGCTTTTGCATTGATGCCAGTTAATTTGCATTGAATACTCTTAGGCGTTTATCTTGTTAAAGTATCGTTATAAACCACACATTCTCACCCACACCCACACCCTAACACAAACACACACATACAAATATACATATATATATATATATTATCCTCAAGTGTCTGCTAGCGGCGCATGAGCACTCGTTGAGCGCGTTAATCAGTGCAAAATGAAAAGCGCATCGATTGTAGTGGAATTTAATTTCAACAACGAACACTAGACACACACACACGCACACACAAATAAGTATTTATATTGAATGTAAATGCCGAACGATATCATAATATGTTTACAGTATCTATTAGCTTGAGTCATCTAATCTCCGGCTTTAACGCTCGCCTTTTTATGTGCTTAGGACACCCGCAGAGTGCACGCTGAAAACCGAGCCGAGCGTATAGATGATGGATGCGAGAAATAAGCTTCGAAACTGAATGCTTACAAATTCATACAATCTCGCGCTGATACCACAGAGTGGAAGCCGTGCGGAGCCGAGAGTAAAGCCGACCGATGCGAAATAACCAGTTTTGAACTGTTTTCCAACGCTCACTTGCGCTGAAATGGCATTTTATTATTCAGTTGTTTATCATAACAGGCGGTTGTCAGTGATTTTAAGCAAAGTTTTTGGATATTGATATATTAATAAGTGAAGTTTTGCTCGCCCTGCTCTTTGGGATCAAAACAAAAAAAAGCTATCATAATTGAATATTAATAGAAAACCTTTCGAAATCGCTTGCAAGTGAAATGAATGTACAAAGTGAGTAGTAATTAAATTTTTTGTAATTTATTTTGACATAAGTATTTACAAAATGTTTCCTTACCACTCGAACATTTTTTAAGGTTTGGTTATTATATTCATTGTATTTTTTGTTGCTTTTTTTTCTCAAATGTGTCAATTCAGTTTTTGTCTAAACCCTTCCGACCAATTATGGTATTGTGAAGAACGCAAATACTTTTAACAATTATTTCTGCCAGTGTTGGTGGTATTTTTATAAAATTGCTCTGATTTTCAGTTAATCTTGATTTACTCCTTTCCAGAATATAATCAAAAGTTTCTATTTTCATTCGCTGTATATATTTATAAAATCTTTGCGAATGCATTTCAACTCTTCTTCATATTGATGACGATGATGAAATTCACCAAATTCACTTCATTTTTCATTTATTGGATGAATTCCTAACACTTTCTTCTTTAAAAAAAAATTGTACTTCAGAGCTAGATGCAAAATATTCTTCATCTTACGAATTAATTTTTCTAACTGACGATTGTATCATATAAGCACACATCTTTAATATAACAAAATTAATTAACATTACGCTCGGCTCGGCTTTCAGCGTGCACTCTGCGGGTGCCCTTAGTTGTGCGGAATTGTTGTCGCATTGATGTTACCTTTCATGGAAACTAACGCCAAAAGATGGTGAATAGCCTTGCAATTATTAAATAACCCAATGTAGTTTTGGTACGCTAAGTGATAGATTCACTCTCTAACCATTTGTATGACTACACCAGAGTCTGGTCTATACGCATACATACACAGCAAGAAACGTCTGGTGCTACAAATGCGGAGAGCAACGGAACATATTCACGAGCTTGCTGGTACTGTAGGCCGACCTGCAGGACGTTCAAGAAAAATAGAATTCCTATAGATTGCATCAAATCTAATTCGAAACAAGTAAAATAAAGTCTGTATTCGGCTTTACTTGACTGCTAAATTTCGTTCAAATGGCACGAAAATTGAGGGACTAGTTTGCATTCAAACCGACGGACAGACGGCTATGTCTAAATCGACTCGAGCTTATCTTCCTGATCATTTCGCTATACTTTTTGATGGGTCTAAAGAACCGTAGCATACAACTTTCCTCGCTACACTTGACAATTCGAAATTTAACAACAAAGCGTGAGGTGTAAACGGTTTGCTACATAGAACGCTTTGACAGATTCTGCACTAGTTGTTTGTTTTGAATTGCGATTTGTGTTTATTCCGAGTATTTTATTATTCTTAATTAGAGAATAAGAAATGAGCTTGACTGATATGATTTAGGAAGTAGTAGTTATGCTACAAATGTTTCAAATGCGCGAGTATAATAAACTTTTTTAAGACCGCGATGTGAAAGGTCTTCTTGCAGCATCTTTCGAAAAAATAAACAAAAAACGATCCAGGCGAGTTTAAGAAAACGGGGAGGGTAATTAACAAAGATGTGTTTCATTTGGTATTTGGACTTGTTTAGGAAGGATTGACAAAAGATTCGAATAAAGCACCGATAGTAGCAAAATACAAATTGTTCATCACATAAGGCATAAGGCAAAAAGTAAATATTGCAATATTAATTTTAAACTTATATACGCATGCATTCAACAGCAGATATTAGCGCTTAATTGCATTCAGCACATCTTCTTTCAAATGGGCGTGTTTTATTAAACAGGACACTGACGCGCAGAAAAAAAAATGGGAATGTAAACAGTTGGTTGTCAAAGTGTACAAAAGTTGAGAGTTCGACATTTTGCTTCGTTTTGCTTCGCTTTACTTTTCGCGCCTTCATATAACATCAGGTGTGTGTGTGCTATGTGTACGGCCCTTAACTCTTATTCATCTGGGCCAAACTTAATATTAATAAGGTAAATTCTAGAATGTTAAATTCGACTTTTCTTTGGGACATACAAATTTCTATTGCAATATTTTGAGAGTAAAATAAAAAAAAAACTTAAAACGGCAAGTAATTATATAAATGTTCTCTCATTGTTACTGGTAAAGTAAATTTTGTTACGTTTTTATAAAACCCGAAATTGAATTTGATATTCTAGAGCAATGGTTACCAAGCTTTTAGAAACAGTTGCAACATTTCAGATTTTGATAATGAGATGTATCAAATTTGACATAAAAAACGTAAAGAAACATACATAAATTAATTCAAGCAAAAATATTTTTAAGAAAATGTACGTCGAAATTATTGCAGACCCACACCCGCAAAAATTATTGTGGTATAAAGTGTCTAATGGCGTAAATGCTGTGTATGGGCCAAATAAAACATAAGCAGAAGCCGTTCTATTAGTTAACTTTTTATCGGTAAAAGCTTATATGAAATGTGATGTATGTTGTAACGATTTTCCGTCATCCCATTATAAGAAATGGTAATATTTTAGCGAAAATGGTGAATAAAAATTTTGTCTTCCAATTTAAATATCTAATCTATCTAATCTATTAAACATTCTGCATGTGTCTTCCCAAACATTTTCTTTATCTTCAAGAATTTCTATAAGTTAAAAATGTCGGAACATCTTCGCTTTCGTTTTCTATTAAATTAACAAAACAAAACTAAACAGCTGCATTTATTACCTCCTCTTTCAAAGGTTACAAAATGTACCTGGTTACAATGAGCTTAGAATACGAAATTGTTACAAAATTTACTGAATGGCTGATTTTAATACTCCAGAAAATCTTGTTACCTTGCTAGAATAGACTTATTCGTCGAAAGTATGCAATTTCAATACTCGCCAACACATAACTCACACGCCCCAGCGAACGGTATTTTAGAATGGCTTCGGTCGTAAAAATAATACAAACATATTTACACGCAGCGAAAAACGCCATCTTCTACGGTTTTCAATAAGCTCATTTTACTTTCATAAATAATTGAAATAAAGTTATTTTATTTATATTAGGCGTTTTCCACTCTTGAAAAATGTTGCCTCTTTATTAAGTAACAATTACATTCGGTTACAAATCGCTTTGTGAAATAGTTATTTTAGTCAAAATATTGCATTTTGGCTTCGTTAGAGAGTTATATGTTAAGAATTAAAAGCAGCCCCGTAAAAGTTTTAAGAAGCACAGATAAATCATTTTCTGAGAAAAGAAAACGTTAGAGGTAAATATTATATTTTCTGAGATCTAGAAATAAATCTTTTCCGCTTATAGTATAAACAGATAATAATAACGCTGTCATCATTTTTTACTTCTCCAGTTGTCAAACTCATAGCTACTGCAAACTGTATTCATACAGTTAAGCATTTTTTCATCTAAGAGACAAAAAAATTATCCCAAACTATTTGAATTAAATATTTGACGCAAACGTCTGTAAAACGGCTGATAGTTTTATATAACATTTCGAATATCAGAAGCATTTGAGATATATTTTATTAATAAACTAATTCGTTGAAACTAAAAAACTCTCTCCGCACGAAAGCAAAGCCTGCATCGCCCCCAACTGAGTTGTGTTGGCCTTGAGGCTGCCTCATTTCCGTATATGAAATTCTTCAACTCACAGTGACGCAGAGAAATTATGGCATTGAAAGTGAATTCCAAAAGACTAGTGTGTGAGCGAAATGTCGCTGAAAGCAGGACGAAAATAAAATAAATGAAAATCCATGAGAAAGTAAAGCAAAAAGCAGCAGGAGTTAAATACACAGATGGAAGAATTAAAAAATAAAATTATTTAAGTGAAAGCGAAATGCGGGCTACAGCTTACAAAACTCATTTCCGTTCGAGGGCAGCCAGCGGCAATAAATCCGGCAGGAAACGGAAAGCGAGCGCACACTCACACACGCACATGGGCGCATGAATAAATACGTGCGTGAAGTGCGCCTTCAGCAAACTTGTGTGAAAGCAGAGAAAACATATACTTGAATGATAACATCAACTTGACAATTGTACTTAGCTATAGTCGAATCTGCAAACTCAAACTCGTAGGCTCGTAGGGGTGGGTAATTTATTTTCTTTTTCTGCTGTTAGAAAATTGTTAGCAAAGTTCGCTTGTTTCTTTGTGGCAACGCGTGCTGACCTTGACGTGTCACCCACAAAAAAAATGTCAGTAAGTTTATCAGAAGGCAAATTCTCGTAGGTATTTTTAAATCAATTTTTTTCTTTCGGTTTTGCGTATGAAAAAAGTGAATTGTTATACACACAATAGAAAAAATTATTATTAAATTTACAATTTTTTCTGCAGTGCTTTTTTGTTGTATTTTCTTACTTTCGATGATTTGAATTTTGTACACTTTCACCGTTGATTGCTGCTTTAACTCTAGCAGCATCCGAGCTAGTTCATTTTACACGATTGGATACCAAATCTTCTTGCCTAGCCATATTCCAAGTAATCTTCACTGTTGATAGCATAGGCAGAGATCAATCGTTGTTCAAGTTCTGTAATCTCAAGTTGTATTTGTTAGGAGAACCTAACTGTAAAAATCGTTGAGTAAATTTCGTTGGACCGAACGAAGCTCGTAACATTTCGCCCAACAAAGCATCGGAAACAAAAAACCT
The DNA here is from genome assembly GCA_963971545.1 of Philophylla caesio. Taxonomy (NCBI): domain Eukaryota; kingdom Metazoa; phylum Arthropoda; class Insecta; order Diptera; family Tephritidae; genus Philophylla; species Philophylla caesio. The sequence continues at coordinate 218,498,899 of OZ020604.1, read as the reverse complement.
GTCTATACTCTTGCCTTATAAATGTCCTTTTTTGTCTTTTAATCCATTACACAGGGCAACAGCTTTTTTTTGTGTCGAAATGATTGCTACGGCAGGATGAAAGGCCTGCATTTCTATAGCAAAAATTTCAAACATTTGGCAATTTTTTTTTATTGCCATAATAAATTTGCCGTTTTTTGTGGCTTATCTCAGACGGAATCTTAGTGCAAAGAAAAAAATTAAACGAAAAAAAAATATCTGATTGGAATATGCAGCAGTTTGGAATGCACACAATTAGCTTTCGACTACAATCTCCAAAAATACTTTAAATTTATTAAACACCCGTACTACAGTAAATATTGTTATTATTACCAAATAAATATCACTTCGGGCGTAGTACTTTGCTTCCTATACTTATTTAACATCTTGCATAACAATAATTTGCTGGGTATGTCGTTTGTTCAGCAGGCCCAATATAAACAATTTGTGTAAACTTCAACTTTTATTCTATTTTAGTTGTATGCTTAAACGTATAAGTAAAAATATTTCGCAATACATAAAAAAATTTAAAAGTACATTAATAAGTCGGCACAAATTTAAAAATAATCCAGGGAAATAAATATGGGTTTGCTTCAGTGGAGAGCATATAAAACAGTTATACCAGATTCAATTCAATTTAAACATAAGATCTTAAGTTTCTTTTTTATACTGACTTGAAGTTGTTTATATTTTTAAATTATTTAATTCGATTTGGTTTATGTTATGCAATTTTTTAGCACCCGTATACCCATTTTAAATTCACTATACGGTTCTAAAGAATATGAATGTCAATCTGTGGGGAATGTAGTTGATTGACAAAGGCCAGGACAAGTTCACAAATATCTAACGAGTTGATTTCAAAATAAGTTTAAAGAAACATTTCAACGGAATTGCATATGGCCACCGTTGATGTAAGTCGAACAATTTGAAAATGTGAAAGGAAATGAATTTTCGTTTCGGGAGAAAAATATCCAAAAAAAATCGTATATTCTGTTAAACTACTAGTTTAATGTTAGAAAATTTGTTGAAAGTTTTTTTTTTGATCATATTTGTAGACTATCACTAACCCGCGGCGTTGCCCTCGTACTTATCTTTATACGAATGAAATACAACTGTTTGGTATTTGTCGACCAAATATTTATTATTATTATTAAAGCTGGTTCAGTACTTTGAGAGCCGTCACGCTTTGGTTTTCATTTACCATATAAACAAGTTTATATAATAGTTAGTATATATACAACTTAAACAGTTAGATAAATAAATAACTCAAATACAATGAACAATTTAATAAAGTTCACATAGCATTATGCTAGAACAAAATTTTTTATGTAACTACCAATCTGTTGATGAAATATAAAAGACGAATGCCCGAATTCAGTAAGCCGTCTCAGTCTCAGACATTTATTATTTTCAAAATAATGCCACTAATCTCTAAATTATGACCTGGTGATGAGCAGGAAGAAATGCAGCTCATTTTGAGACTTGAGATTATACCAAGTTACTGAATTTGGGTATAAATGTCTGTTGGAAATATAAGTAAATATGACAACCCTGAACATTTGTATATTAATATATATTAAATTATTGTATACATGTTAGTTACCGTATACTTGCATAGATGTGTACATACATATATAAGTTTACTTTTGAATAATTAGATCGAGAGCAGAAGTTCTCAGTTTAAGAAACTCACTCATGTAACTCGGACTTACTATATAGACTAATAAATCCAACAATCTCTTTACAACCATTTTCATTGAATAAATAAATAAATAAAATTAATTTTACATGACCAATTTTAAACCAACGAACGCCGAAATATTTGAATATTGCTGTCGATATCTATAACAATTGAGATCACTTTCGAAACATAACTCGAATTAACGGCAGTTTTGATAAATGCAAAAACTACGTTTTTTCGGTGTCTATTAGAACAAATTGAGTGAAATTTGGTATTTGGAGAGACTTTAAACTGAGAAATTTGGGTATTTACGAAATATTGAAAAATATGCGTTGCCACGCCGACTTATGTTAAAATTTCCATATTTCAATAACAGTGTTGGGTATCTATTGGAACAAGTTGGGTTATATTTAATATTTCCTGCAGTTGAAAACAAAGAAACTGGTTTTTTATGAAACTTTGAAAAATGATCGTGGTACCGCCTGCACAAAAATAGAACGCGAGTGTGTATAAAATACGGTTTTGACCGAATTTTGCTTTCCTTATTTGTTTTTGTTTACATAAGTACACGTAATTGACTCTATCAAAATTGTGGCTTTTCTCCACCTCAAACCGTTTTAAATTGCTAAACTCACGCATATTTTTTTTTTAATAGTCAAGCTATGAGCACGAATTGAGGCGGTTTGTTTATTTAAATTGCGGAAGTTTTAAGACTAAGAACTGCTGCTCATATGATTAGTTAACTACATGTGTCTTTTAGTGTAAAATTATTGCGGAAAAAGGCAAATAAAAACGTATCACCAACTAGCAACCAGCATTTATTTTACGCTGAAAACTCGCCCGCACAAGATGGGTAAGCAAAGAACGCGGTGATTGTCACAAAAGTGTGAACAAAAATTAAATCTAAAATTGAATTTCTCAAAACAATTTCTTCTTGAGTACTTAAAGAAAGTAGAAAACTCGTAATTTTCTGTGGAGAATAAAATTTGAATGTGCGTGATTAGTGACAGCAGGGAATTTCAATGAAAATTGTGTACGCTGAAAAAGATTTTTTTATTAACAATGATTTGGGTTGTTACTTGTAACACTTTAATAAGAAGAATGGAATTATATATATTTTGAATGCTTAGTTCTTGCCTCATTTGGCTCATTGGTTTGCTGCTAACCGTTATCACTGCAAGATAATTTGGGTTTTGCGATGTGTTTCATACCAAAAATGGAACTTCATTAAACTGTAGCCTTAACTTACTTAGTGATATAGATTGAGAATTGCCTATTATCTTATTGTAAGAATTTGTAAAAATTCTTCTGCACATTTTATAACTTACCAAAATTTCGTTCTCCCTATAACGATACTATATCGATGGTTATGGTCAGGAAACGGATTTTATGGAAATTGATTTTTTTCTGATTAAATATAATGGAATATATGTACCTTTTCAAAACTCCAACGAAGGTTGTGAGAATATTCGGATGTTGAAAAATTAGCACAATGCGAGGACAATATCCTGACTCTTGTGCGTTAAGCTATTGTACCATATGTACACTGGCGAGCAAAACCTAGTAAATGTTTGCTTTTTTTGAGATATTAGCAATGTTATTTACGAAAAAAAATTTTCAAAAGATTTTAATAAAACTGTTTTTAAAAAAATTTCGTTGATTTCTTAGTTTTTAACATGCCGTAGGTTTGCGCTATTTCTAATGTATAAAATATTTGTGTTACAAACAAAAGTATAACCCCAAATTTCAAAAAATTATCAAAAATCAATCAACTCAGTGAATTTAGAGGAAAAAAATGTTTTTCTTTTTACCACGTACATTACTAAAATCAGTGTAAGACGGAAAGCAGTAAGTACCTAAAGGGCCGTACATATACAACTTTCCTCGCTTTACCTGACAATTCGAAATTTAACAACAAAGCATGAGGTGTAGAAGGTTTGCTACATAGAACGCTTTGACAGTTTCTGTGTTAGTTGTTTGTTTTGAATTGCGATTTGTGTTTATTTCGAGTATTTTATTTAATAAAATATTAAAAAGTGAGTTTTACTGATAAAATTAAGTGGTAGTTATGCTACTTATGTATGTTTAAAAGTCGCGAGTGTAATAAACTATATTAAGGCCAAGTATCTTTCGACAAAATAAAAAAAAACCGAGGTTAAAAAAACTTGTGAGGGTTGTTAACAAAGAGGTATTTCATTTGCTATTTATTCATATTTCTCTTCTTTTATCTTTTTAAAAGTAATTATATACGGAAAAACTATGAAATACTAGTAAATTTTCTAAGTCGTGTGTATATGCACGCAGAAATAAAATGTAAATGCAAACAGTTCATTGTCAAAGTGTACAAAAGTTGATAGTTCGCCATGATTTTGCTTCGTTTTGCTTTGCTTTACTTTTCTCGCCTTGTATTTAGCAGCACACGTATAACATCTGTACTTTAACTTATCTGTCAAAGCGAAACTCTGAAGCAAAGCAAAGCGAAAGTCTTATGTGTACGGCCCTTAAGTGGCGCGATACCGTGAGAGCGCACTACTTGTGGTCATCGACCTTGCTAAAGTACTTTATCTCTATAATGTTAACGAGGCTCTCAACCCTTTTGCAAGGCAAATGAGAATAACGCGATCACCAGAGAGAAAGCAATTACTCTCGCCTGAGAAATCAACGGAGTATGTACAACAGCCAAATAGAAATACTTCGGGCTGCAAAGATGCTCACGGAATGCACCAAAGCGAATGCGACACAGCTGACGGAAAAAGTAGAGAATGAGAGGCATTCGTTTAGATAGTTGAAAACATAAACGCGCTTACGAATATGATGGAAGGGTAGCGGCATATTAATATGGCAATGAGAGAGCTGGTAAACGCAATAGCTAATCAGCATCGGAATTCATACAAGGATCCGTGCTTGGACCACTTCTGTGGAACATCAAGTACGATGGCATCCTACGGAGTAGGGCCGATGAAAACGTAACGCTAATAGGCTTTGTATATAAGGTTTATATACATAAAAGAGGTTACGCATTGCGCAGGTCCGTTATTTCTCTCACAAAATTTAGCAATCAGTGACGTAGTATAACAACTCGGCTCGGCTTTCATTTACAGATCGAGTGTGCGCAGCTAGCGAACATTCGCGACGCCAGCGGCACACACACACACACAGTTCAAGCGAATGCAAAAATTGTGTGCTTTGTGACGACATACGCAGAGCGAGGCAATTTTTGAATTTACCTTCTTTGTACAGATCTTGAAGGGACGTCGTAAACATTGCGGAAAAATCAACAGAAGCAGTCAAACAGTGGCTAAATTTAAAGTCAATAACGTTAGCTGACCATCAGACAGAGGCTGTTCTTATAAGCTGCCGAAAAAAAGTAGAAAAGGTAGCACTTAGAGCAGATGCTAGCGTGATAGAGTCAAAGCCCTACGTAAAATATATTGGAGATCTTATAGATCATCGTTTGAGCTTGCGAGACCACCTAGAGTACACGAACCGAAAAGCTGCAACGACAGATGATAAGGCAAATCTCAACAGGAGAGGTAAGATCAAATCTTATTCGCTACAACGGTCTGGAGCGACGCCTTCAAGCGTTCTACATATACTCGGGTGATAACGGATACTTACCGTCTTAGTGCGCTTAGAGTATGTTCAGCATTCATAACAGTGTCGGAAGACGCGGCACTAGTCATAGTAGGCCTATGCCCAATCGATCTCGTTGGACAAGAAATGTGTGATAAGCAATACTCCAAGCATCTAAGGGCCGATGGATATACCGCCTTATACAGAACATTAAAGACTGGGTTAAACGGCAGCTCGGAGAGGTTGGCTTCTATCTCACTCAAGTCTTGAGCGGAGGAGAGAAGTGACGGCAAGAAACGCAAAGGTGGCGTATCTTCAACGCAGGGGGGTGGAGACTGAACAGACTTATCCTCACACGCACACACACACACCAGCAAACGCCTTTAATATGCAGCAGTCGAGTTCATTTCTGCCCTTGCAACTTTCATCGTTTGCCAAAGAAATAATACAAAAATAATTTTAAAATTTTCTCACTTTTACTATTTGCTTTTAAAAAAGAAAATATTTTCAGTGCTTAACCCAGTTGCATATTGTGTGGCGCATTTTAACGTTTGGGCATTCCTGCCATTGAATGTTTGTTTGTATGCAATGCGCTTTGCTTAAAGGCACTTAAGGCGCTGCGGAAATGCATACAATGGCTCAAACGGGAACAAAAGCATTGACGGCAATTGTCTTGGTGGTGGTGAGGATGAGCGTTGGTTGGAGGGATTGTGTTGTTGGATAACTATTAAGCAGTGGCAAAAGCGCTACATTGAAATGGCATAAAATGCACAAAAACGGAGGTTTGTAAAATGCTTAGCACAAAAGAATAAAAGCGGCAGCTTGAGGCGCAAAAAGTTGTTAATGTTAAACTTTTAAGTTTTACGGTACTAATGTGCAATTTTGATAATTTCTTATTCCAAATTTTAGCTGTTTGTGAATTTTTGTTCAGTTGATAAGTGTGTAAGGCGCTGGATTTTAAATTATAACACATATTTTAAACATCATTTAATATTTGTGAACGCATCGGATATTAGGGTTTACAGTTCATTTACGTTTTTTTTTAATTAATTTAACTTCAGACTATTATCTAACAGAACTTGTATAAACTCAAGTTTAAAACCTTTTACAAAAAATTTGTTAAAAGTAGATAAAGATTTTCTCTAAAAATAATATATAGTTTTTGTGTGTATGTTTTATTATATGAAATTATATCAAATGGTTCAAGGCGACTAGCTGACGCAATTAATTCCTCTGTTCGTCTGTCTCAAGCTGCATCATTTGCTTTTAAAATAATCTGAATGCAATTTTATTGAAAAAAAATCTATTTCTATAATGTTATTATAACTGAAAGTTGTTTAGCTGTGAAATACTTGAGCAAAATATGTATTTATTTTTCACAGGGAAATATTGGTAAATAAACATAAAACTCCAAAGCCGGTCTTATCGCGGTTTAGTTTTGTTTTTCGATATGAAAATTTTCAAATACAGAAGCAATATGAGAATGTATGAGTATCTAAGGCAAATTCTTTTGTTCTCTCACAAAAATTTTATTAAGAATAAGTTTACAGAAATTATTCGAAAGCCCAAAAATCAAACTATGGTACTTCAGAAATGCCAAATGAATTTTTCATTAATGCTTTAGTTAAAGTTAAATTGAAATTCATTTGTAATTTATTTTATAAATGTTTGTTTATTTATAAAAAGAAGTCTGATGAGGAAATGTGGTGATTTCCGAAACAGTACTATAACTTCTACCATTAAAAAGACTGTTGTTGTTTTTTCACAAAAATCTTCCATAAACTGGTCTTGAGCTCAATAAAATTGTAAAATTATTAAATTATTTTAATTTAAAAAATTTGTCAAAATAATTATAACTTTTGTTCCCCTCTTGAGAAACTCTAGAATTATTTACTATGCTACTCATGACACTTTTTTTTTATTTTTGTTACAACTCGTGCAACTACATACTTCATAGACATAATTAATTACGTAGAAATATAGGAATTTGGTGTTTGTGGCACAATCCGTTCGCTTAGATGCTTTTGTTCTCACTGTACATTTGTATACAAATATATTTTTGTTTCACTTCTGCAAGGAACCTATTTCTCTAACCTCGGTTTTATATATCTAAGCATGCATGAACTTTTCATGTCACACATAGAAATATATAAAATAGAAGTAGTAAAGAACATAAATAGGTGATAAAGAAATATTTGAGTTATTGCTGCATATTTTCTATTCCTTCTCAAAAGGAAAGAGGAAAACACGATTTAAACACAAATAATGCGGGATTCCAGAACAACGGGCGTAAAAAGCTATCATCTCGAGTTGGAAAAAAGCTTTCTGCGGTATATTTTTTTAAAAACTCGTTTTTATTCGAAACCGCAGTTAAAATAATTTCAACTAATAAAATTATATTTTCGTATGTTAAACAGTTACATTTTCGGTCTTTATTTTTTTTTAAAGCAAACGCAAACTTGTGTGTAAGTACAAATGGTAATGGAGAAATATAATTTATATTAAAAAAAAAAATTTGCGTTTAAATCCATTTAATAGTTTTCAAGATAAAGAACATTTTTATTAAGATTTCGAAAAAAAGTCAAGATGCTTTATTTTGTAATATTATGGGAGACCTCTCCATATAAAGATACTAGTATGTATATAATTAAATTTTTTATATAAATTTAAGTTAATAAATTCATATAATAGTGTATGTAAAAACAAAAATAGATCTCAATTCTGGTAAAAATAATTTAAGTTTTTTGGACAGTGAATTAACTATTTAAGAACGATTTTCAGCAGTGATAATAAATACAAGTCTTCTTAAGGCGTCGATAAAATTTTTTTTAAAGATATTCCTATATTTACTATCGCAAGATAAATATTTTTGAATCTTCAAGGGCTTTTTTTGTTCGATATGTGTATATCATAAATTTATTTTTATGTTAATTATGAGTAGAGAACGACCGAACTTCGGCTTCGGCTTGGGCTTCGGCCATGTTCGGCCACAAAAGTTCGGTTCGGTTTCGGTTCGGCTTCGGCCAAAAAAAAACGAACTTTGGCCGAACATATGGCAATTTTTAATAATTTAAGAATTGTACAAAGTTTTAGTTTTAATATCTTTCTATTTAAATGTGTAACCCTGTGTTTCATTTTCATTTTCAAAATTACAGAATGAAATCAAAAACTAACTTTTTTATTCTTGCAAAAAAATATGAATATTAATGGCAGCAGAATAAGCAAGGTAAAAAAAAATTGTATTAAACATAGTTTGGAATGAATTAATGAAAATTTTTTGCAGGGAATGATGGAGTCGAATAGAGCTATTTGGAACTATTTTTCTAGAAAGGAACGAACAGCGGCATGTAAAATATGCAACAAGATATACTCACTGGGCCATTTCTCACCAAAGCAACAAACAACTACCAGCCTCAAACGCCACCTTGAGAAGTGCAACCACAAGGAGTGGAATGACTTTCAAGATAAAACGATGCATAAAAAACAAAAATTAGAAGATAAAGCAAATAAACAACCGACATTGCCAGAAATTTTTTCACAAAAAGTGATTGATGTTTTACCGGACAGCCTTTGGGATTTACATGATACTGATATGCTTTGCAGTAATAATACTGAAAGAAATTATTCATTAAATCACGAATTGGAAACTTATCTTAATGAACATTTACTGCCAAGAAATTGTAATATCTTTGAATACTGGCATCAAAGCCCATATTTTCTGTTGAAGAAAATTGCTTTAAAATATTTGTCTGCTCCTCCATCGAGTGTGTCTAGTGAGCAATTGTTTAGTGCTGCAGGCCAGCTTTATACCGATAGACGGAATCGGTTGCAAGGTGAAAATGCCGATAGGCTATTATTTTTGCATTACAATATAAAACTATTTGATTTCAAATATTAGCAATTTAAGTTTTTTGTTAACTTTACTATGATACATTAGTATGTTTAAGTTATGAACTGAAATGGTTGTGATTTTAAGCAATGTACCTTTTTTAAAAATTAAAATAAAAGTATAAATATAGAATTTTTAAAACTCGTGATTATTTATGATTTTGGACCTGGAAAATGTTCGGTTCGGCTTCGGTTCGGCTTCTGCCAAAATTGGTAAAATTTCTTAACTAATCCTTGGCCTAATCTGGGCCCGAAATCGTTCCTATCTAGTCCCGAACTGTTCCCGAACTCGTTCGAACTAGTCCCGAGCTGATCCCGAAAAAATTCCAAACTAGTACCGATATATTCCAAATCGAGTTCCGAATAAGCCTTCTACAATTTCTTTATATTAAAATTTAAAATTTTTTCACACAAATTATGAAAATGCTTAAATAATGTTTGTGTAAGTCTGAAAACAGAAATATGTTGAAAAATGTATCTAGCTCATAATTGCCGAAAAAGATTATATCAATCAAATAATTTATTAAGTAGAAAATCGTCACATTATAAACTTAGATATCGCATAATTCACAGAATATGGTACATCAACCTTAATTCTACAACATTTTTTCTTTTTGCTATCACAGATTTACGTTATTTACTTTATTTTATGAAAGGTATTTCAGAGGAAAATACTACTATTTAAAAACCTCTGCTATGAATCTTACAAGCTAATTTGTATTGCCCATTTAATATCAGGCAAAAAGTATATTATTGGTTATCAATGTAGAAAAAGATTATATCTTACTCCCACAATTATTGATTTTCTTTAATTATTTTTTCTTACAAAAGTCATGCCCTGCTTTTAATATTTCCTATTCACTTTTTCTCCCACAAATTTATCTTACAGATATGTCCCAGACATTTTTTCTATTCAAAATTACTATTTTTGCCGTAGTCGCCATCGCTACCGCCGACGGCCAAACTGGCCGCATTGTATGCTACTTGTCTAACTGGGCTCTTTTTCGACCCGGAATTGGAAGTTACAGCTTTGACAATGTGCCCACTGATCTTTGCACCCATGTCATTTACTCGTTTATTGGAGTAAACGACACGGATTGGAGCGTATTACCACTCAGCCCCGAATTGCATATGGCAAAAAATGATCTACAGAATTTCATACAATTGCGAGACAAGCAACCAAAACTTAAACTACTTGTAGCCATCGGAGGCTGGGGTGAGGGTTGTTTGAAATTCTCACGTTTAGTCGCAGTGCTTGAGCGACGCCAGACCTTCATACGTAATATTGTGCAATTCATACACGATACAAAACTCGATGGCTTTGACTTGGATTGGGAATATCCCGGCGCTACGGAGCGAAATGGCAGTTTAAGTGATAAGGATAACTTTTTATATTTTGTGCGTGAATTGCGACGGGCCTTCGATAATGAGGGACGCGGTTGGGAATTAACATTGGCTGTACCAATAATACTAGCAAGACTTGAGGCGGGCTATCATGTGGCTGAATTGTGCGAGTAAGTAAAACATGTTACGAAATCATTAGCTATTATCTGAGACAAATCTTCTGAAGAATTGCGGATGCGGTACACACAATGACATACAATATGCGTGGCGTTTGGGGTGGTGTTGCGGATGTGCATAGTCCGCTTTATAGGCGCAGATTCGACTCGGGCATGAATCTCAAGCTGAATGTGGTATGTGTGTTTTTGTTGCACGAGCAATGACAAGATATGAGTATTCAAATATATTCTTAAAAAAAAAATTCTTACACAGAATGATGGTGTTGCAAACTGGGTACAAAAGGGTTGCCCCCCAAATAAATTAGTGATTGGTGTGCCCTTTTATGGACGCTCTTTTGCACTTACTACACCCAATCGCAACTCCAGTTCAAGACCACGAATCAGTAAGAAGAAAGGCCTCGGCAAACCGGGTCCTAACACAGGAGAGGACGGCGTTCTCGCATATTATGAAATCTGTACCGCGATGAAAAATTCAAACAATACATGGACTGAAGGATGGGATGATGAAGGACTAGTACCTTACGCTTACTCTGACACTCTCTGGGTGGGCTATGAGAACCAAAGGTCGTTGCAAATTAAAATGGACTTTATCAAGCAGAAGGGTTTTGGTGGCGCCATGAACTGGGCCGTTGACATGGATGATTTTCGTGGGTTATGTGGCCAAAAGAATGTGCTTTTGCAAACATTGTATGACAACATGCACAATTACATAGTGCCAGGGACGAAGCGCATAACGGCGCAGCTGGTAAGTACACCACATTCAAAATAATTAAAATAGCAGATGCTTAGAAAGAAATAATTTACGTAGAATCTAGTCGCTGTTCGCTATTTTCCTGCAGGGTACAATTTGGTGTGTGCATTTATGTCCGCTTTCGGGTTGTGAACGTTCACAATTTTGGGTTTTGCTTTACTCAATTGTTATGATTGTATCCTTGAAAGATATTTATAACAATAGTCAAAGGGTAAGACAACATATCATACGTAAAGAGAGAGCAGCCAACAAAAATGTTGCTGCAAAAAATAAATAAATAAAATAAAACTGCAGCAGACAAAGGGCGTAACATATTTGTATGTGTGAGTGTAGATAGCAAAGGCAACCTGATTAAGCAAACTACGTATGTATACATATTCTTTATCTGGAAATCCCTATATAGTAGGTTTGCAGTGAAACTGTGTGCAAAAGCATAGAATAATAAAGCTACCACAAAGAGAACAGACAAAAAATGTCAAATAAAAATACACTCAAAGACCATAAAAACACATCTACAAACACATTTGTTGTACGAAAAATAAAGCAGAATGGCATATGTACAGTTAAATGATACATACAAACACCAAAGGAAACAGGGCGTATGAGCAACATTATCAGCTTAGCTCACTGTAGGTACGTATGTATTTACTATATATTTGAGTATATTTGGCGAAAACAGAAGAGCACCACAACGGATTTTAAGAGTTTCTAAAACAATTTTTTTTTAATTCATAGAATAAGAAAATGCTTTAGTATTATTATTTTATTAGTGAAGTTAAATTTTTTTGCGAAGGTATGCCGAATGCGGCGGAAATAGTTACTCACCATACTTCATCTCCCCACACCTGACTTGATTTTGGCATACCTGCACTCACTATCCTTCACATCTCCATGCCTGAACTCACCACACCTAAACTACCCACACCAAAACTTACCACATTTAAACTCACCACACCTTTTATTACGACACCTGAACCCCTAACACTTTAACGCAGTCTTTAAAGAGTTATCTTTAAATGTAGGGTGATCAATTTAAAATTATGCTATTTCATGATTTATTAAGGTCAGTTCATTGTAACCTGACATAATATATAAGATTTGTGAAATCGTGGTCTCTAATTTTTTTTTAATTTTTATATATTTTCAGATTTTAACCAATCATCAAATTGAGCTGTACTTTTTAGTGTCGCTGGCTTTTTGTGTATGCTTTGTACTTTGCTTAAAAGCACTTAAGATGCCAGGGAAGAGCTTCCAGTGGCTTAAGTTGAAATAACAACACTGGTGACACCGGTCATCGTGGCGGTTGTGGAGAGGAAGCAGTAGCGACAGCGGCAGGCACGCACTTTTACGTGGCAACATACGAATATAAAATGCTCAAAGACGAGGAATTGTAAAATAATTGTCGCAAAACTAAACGAAATATTTCGAATTTTTTTAAAATAAATCACTGCTATCAAGATCTTAAATATTTACCAACTACTAAGCAATGATTCCTCGATTAAGTGCGATACTCCATCTTCCTGAAGCGCATGGTAATGATATTAAAAATTTAATTTCAGATTATTTTTGTTGCGTAACTTAAAATTGTTAAAATCTTAAACATTCCGATTGAGTTCAAATTAAGCGAGGCAACAACTATAACACAAGCAATTGTTAAGAAATTTGGACAGCTGTTCATTTTAGCTCGATTTCCTTTCTTTTTTATGTTTTTTTTAAACGAAAAATAGTACACAGTAACCTTAAAAAAGTTCAAAAAGTATTCATTAATATTTAAAATTTTAGTTGATTAGTGGCAATTTTTTCTGATGCTCTTCGGAAATTTCTCCCATATAAAAGTAAAATTTTAAAATTTTGATATTACAGCTAATGTAAAATATAAAAGTGTATTTTTTGGCCTTAAACATTATTTTAAGCCACAATTACTAAATTAAAAATTGGTTTTTATAAGCGCCTAATACATTTTTTTTTTTTATTTCACAAAGAATTATATGTATATTTCACTTAAATTTAAGTATAGCAAAAAGCAAGTTGTAAGTGCCTAAGTTTTACAGTTGATTTTACTGTTTTTTTTTTATTCGGGGACGTGACGTCCTTCTTCCGTTTTAATTTAAATTTTGTTCATACGTTAAGCGGCAGCAAATAAGAAACAATTATCGGTATCTTGAACGTTAATTTGGGATATTAATTTGTTAAAACAATAAAATTATTTACATAGAAAAGCAAATCGCAATACAAAACAATATAAACACGTTTCGTTATGCAGAAGCAATGTTTAACTACAAAAATCGGGAATGTATGTGCCCAGTTATATGAAAATACTTGTATCAAGGCTTAAGTTATCGAAAATATTAACCACTCATTTCCTGAGAAAAAATTGGTTTTTTTCTGAAAGGTGTGAAATTTGAACCCCAGATCTTATGAAGGTTAAAAAATGTTTATTATCAGCGGTAATCTTTAGTGAACTCGGGCGTTCACTTTATTAAACAGAAATGTTATGGTCTTTAAATCTGCATACCCAAGCAAAATTTAAAATGTGTATAATAAAAGCTTGAAACTTTAATGGTTTTATCTTCCGATCGTAAAACTAAGCAAGTTTCCTTCTTTTAAATATGCGTATGCGCTCCTCTGTTCCTCATTATTTTCAAGTTTGAAAAAGTAAAAAGTGCCAAGCAAGTTTGGTGAGCAGCTGGTGCAACATAAAATCAAATGCTCCCACCTCTTGCAGCTAAAATAATGATTCAAGTTTAAGCATTCAAAGCAATGAAAAACAAAACCTGAAAACTCACGCTGTGTAAGAAGCAGCAGCTATTATGAAGAAGCAGCAGCTATGAAGCACACACACACACGCACCAAGCCGCATGCATAGCTCTAAGGAAAAGTGCACACATGGTGCAATCAGGATGCATTTTAGCATCCTCGGGTCATAATTTACGTTGTCCCAGAAAGCGTCAAATTTCTTATCGTTTAAGGGTTGAGCAACGCTGGAGAAAGAAAGAGAGATATAAAGTCAGTATAAGACGGAGATGGATAAGGGAAGACATTTTGATAAAACGTGCATTTGCTTTTGCGATTAATGCCTCTGCAACATTATTGATTGCCACTGCAAGAAGGTTAAAGCAAAACGCAAAATGTTAGTGATACTTCCGCATGAAGTGTCGCCCCAAATTGCACTTAGCTCGCAATTTTCTGCGAACAGAGACGTGTGTAAATGCACTCGCATTGGTAGATGCAAACACTCGGAGTAAAACGAATGCCGCTTGGTTGCAGCAGGTTTTTGCATTGAAGGATATGCAAATCTAAGGGAGGCAAGTGGCAGAGGCTAGCGGGGAGGGAAGGCAAAACTTGTATGTAATGACGGTGAACAACAAAGCTTTTCCGTTTTTTGCACTTTTTGCATTGAACAGAAGTGACAATAACACGCGTAGCAACAGCAATCACAACGTGCTGTGCAACAAGAAGAAAACAAAAAAAAAACAAGGAAAACAGGAGTAGCAACGCTAGCGAATTGGTGGCTGGAGAAGGGTAAGCGGCAGGAAACTTGCCACAGACTGAGCAGTAATCGGAAGAGCGTACGACGAATGAGGTGGCAATAAAGCCGAGGAAGCAACTAACACGTGGCAACAAGGAAAAAGTGGCGGACGAGTTCGGTGAGCACATACAAACCAACAATCTCCGCGCATCACTCCCTTAACTCTTACTGCACTCATGCAAATTGCACAAATGATGACAAAAACAAGCAACCGCGACATTTTAATGTTTGACGATGTAGCGAGAAAAATAATCAACAGCAAGTAAAGGAAAGAAGCAAAATAAACTCAACAGAGAAATGCACTCAAGGAAGTTGACAACAGCCACTCACACATTGGGACTAAAGAGCGGAAACAGCGAATGTAGAAGGCGATTTGCACTGTTGCAATCTATGTATGTATGTATGTATGTATGTATGTATGTATGTATGTATGTATGCAGGTGTGTGTGTGTGTGAGTGCATCGATGAGTGGTGCACAGCTCCACACTCATTTGGCCGCTACGACGCGGTGGCAACAACAGGCGAGCTAACAACACCGGCGAGGGGGGAACAGCCACAGCTGACTAACTGCTGCTGATGATGGTTGTTCATATTCATGATGTGTGGCAGCTGTGGCAGACATTTCCCACACAAACACAAACATAAATATATATTTTTACAAGTCGACGCGTTGTTCGCGGTGCTTTGTCGCTGCTGTTGACGCCAATGACGGCAGTGATGATGGTTGGCGATAGTTAGAATGTTGATGATGCGGCTGTTGGTAGACAAGCAAACAGATATTTACTTGCAAACACACAAACAAAATATACATCCAACTAAATATGTATGTTTATGTGCATGCGTATAAGGCTGGTGCAAAAGTGTATGTTGAAACAAGAAATTAAGTCGAAAATTGTACTCACTTCCTACGATTATTATTTATTGAAAAGCGTAGTATTTTCCTTTTTGAAATCGAAAAGATTGCCAAGTATTTTTCCGCAGGAATGATATGGATCTTTTATATGTCTACTCAAAATACACAAAGACAATTTACAAATTGCCTCAATTAAGGCTCTGTGTGTACGTCGCTTTAGATAAGTGGTCGGCGCGCCATAGAACAATTATTTAAGCTCCCATCACACGAATATGTTACGCTCTTTCGCTTAGTCGAGATAACATCGTGTGTGACTGTTATTGCGTACTTAAAATTTATGAATGAAATTCGTAATATTGCCGTGCAAAAAGTAAACAAAATGACAATCAAAATTTATTTGTAAGTGATATGTAAGTAAATAAAAAAAAATTAATAGTGAAACTGCTTACTAATCAACAAACTAACGAATTTTTATTTCCAAAAAACTCTTTTCTGCTTTAAATCAAGAACTTTATATCTGCAAACTCTGTTTGGCGTTAGATGACTTCAAATAATGACACTCAGGATTTGAAAATCATGCTATAAAAATTACAAAATTAAAAAAGAAAACAAAGTAACGACTATCTTTTACGCTTAGCTTTACGTATTTTTCAATTTTTAGATTTTTGATTAAAGCATTCTAAAAATTAAATATAAATAAAATGCAAAAACACCCTTTAATAATGGCGTTTTCTTGAAACGCCTTTCGCTTTTTTTAAAATCATTTCTCTTATATTTAATTTCTATGAATTTTCTATTATAGGACAGTTTGTTCTGTAACAAAAACATTAGCCTGCATTGTGCTTCAAACTGTGTAGGAAAAAAAAGCAAAAAAAAAACAAGTAAAAAAGGGCCGAAGGCTTCATACCTTTCATGGATGGAAGAATTGTATGGAAGCCATTTGTTTTTTTTATTCGATATTAATGATTTTGACTGCTATAATAGTCCCTATAATAATTAGTATTTGTGGAAAATTTTAAGTATTTAGCTAATTTAATGATGGGGTTTTGGCCCAAAATGCAATGTTTGAACTATCGGTTGTATAACAGCTATATGTTAATTTTATCCGATCTTAAGGGTTTTCATTGCTATAACAGTTTCTTTTAATAACTATTTTAGGTGCAAAATTTCAAGACATTAGCTGCTTAAATAAAGGTGTTTTCGTAAGAAATGAAGTATCTGAACAATCAGTTGTATGTGAGCCATATGTTATATATCCTTTATCTATATGCTTTTCACTTGTTTTATAAAGCTTAGAATAGCGGACCTTTTAGCGAATTTGCAACCCTCTGGCTGCTCAAATGTAAGAGTTATGAAGCAAAACATGATATCTGAACAATCGGCTCCTATATAAGTTATAGTCATCCGATCTGGGCGGCACCGACAGATGTTTAATATATTATAAAAAGTCACCTGACTGCAGAGTTTCATTCGAATAGCTAAAAAACTAAGGGACTAGTTTGCGTTCAGACAGACGGAAAGACGAACAGCCAGACGGACATTGCTAAATCGACTCAGCTCATCACCCTCATTATATTGGTATACTTTTTGATGGGTCTAACTCTTATCGTTCTGGTACTTACAAATATCGGACCAAAGTTAATAATAACGCTCAACGTCAATTTCTATCTTAAAACGCATGCTCGAGTCTTTTTTTTTTTTGTATGAAAGAAATTTTGAAAGAGTTTAAGCAAAGTAAAATTGTCAAAAATCAACTTTAATCGATAGCCACTTGAAACTTGCACATTTCAATAAAACTACAAATTGCTTATTTATTTAAATTTTTTTTTTTTAAATGAAAAAAATTTTGGAAAACAAATAAATTAAGTAAAAGGTGAAAACTATTAATTTTTTTTCTTTAATAGCCTTAGAAAATTGATTGCAATACAGAGAGCGTTTTGGGCGTTCTTTTAAAAAAAATGTATTTTAAACAAATAGTGGAAAAAGCGCATACACTTTTATTTATGAACC
Organism: Philophylla caesio; assembly: GCA_963971545.1. NCBI lineage: Eukaryota > Metazoa > Arthropoda > Insecta > Diptera > Tephritidae > Philophylla > Philophylla caesio. Next base: position 218,481,076 of record OZ020604.1, on the reverse strand, counting down.
ACCCTTATGAGTTATGAAGCATACGATAACCACAAACACGAAACCACTCGGGCTTATTGTAATGCCCGACTAGTTCGAAGGTCTGTATATTTCGTGTGTGTGTGTGTGTGTTTGTGTAGTTGAAGACGAGTAGCTGATAGTTAGTTAGAGAAACATACGCGTACATATGTACCCTGAAAAACGTGTCATTTGAGCAAAAATGTATGATAGTGGGTGTGCATTTGTTTGTATTGCGCCTTTGTTTGCGCCTTGTCCTTTGCTCGCATCCACTTTCGCCAATCAAGCGGAAAGTGAAAACAAAATCATCATAAGCGTTAGTTGAACAGCAAAAAGGTGCTTGCGCAACACTAAGTCAAACATAAACGAAAAAAAAGCAGAGAACAATAAAGTGAACATGTACATTAAACTAAAGCAACAATAAGAAAAGCAGCAGTGTTAACATTGACAACCAACTGACGATATTCGCAGGCGAGAGATTATAGTTCCGACTGTTTTTTTGTCATCTCTACTAAGCCAAAAATAAATCGCCAAAACATACACAAAATGAGAAAATGCACAAAATAAACACAAAGATAATTTGAAAATGAAGCGTGTTGTGTTTGCCGTAGAAGCTTGTGCATACATATTTTTCACTACCAATGCACGAGTATGTGTGTAAGTAAAACAATCAAACTATCTTTGCTAGTATCGTACAAATCTTTATCTATTGTCGCACAATCCTTGTTGAAATTTTGCTTTTTTTTTCGGGACAATAGTTGATAAAAATATTGCTATCTTAATGAAGAGTTTAAAAGATCTAATGGCTGGATGATGAATGAAAAGTTTATTGAGCATTAAATTTTATTTAGGTGAATTTACAAAGAATTTTAATTTTCCTTGGTAATTGCACACTTCTCAAACTTAACATGCGAGCAAAACAATAATCTAAAACTCATTTCAAATAAGAGGCAAATCTTTGTCACGGTAAGTCGTTGCCACAACCCTTTTTTTACTAAGAAATATCTGCGAAAAAATGTCATTGAGGTCGAAAGCGAAAAGCGAGGCAGGAGAGATGAGAACACGTCTTCGGACGGTACGCCGGATAAACTAATTATGAAGGTGGGTAAGCAGCAGACACGTGAAAGTGAAATATCTTTACAAATTTAAATACTTTTAATGCAAAAGCCATTATTGAAGGCGCTGAGCACTGATCTTTCGTCGGACCGCAGTTTGCTATCGAAAAGGCTACGTCGATTGACAATAAAGGCGGGGAGGCCACTGATGTTTGAACATTTCGTGCGTTTTGTGATTGAGTGAGAAGAAGTTTGGTGTGTTGCTTGCGACGACAGGGTAAATGTTATTTCAGCTCAATTGCTCGCGACAAATCTACAAAAAAAACATAATTTACCGGGCACAGATCTCACAGCTGAATAAAGATATACAGTCGTGCTCCCAGTTTCACATTCACAAATTTCTCTTAGGATTCGGTTTGAAATCACTTGTTTGGTGCTTCCAATTTCACATTCACATACATTTTTGTGAATTGAATCCGAATGCTTGGTTGTAAGTGAAATGAAAAGTAAATGACAAAAAATGTGAATGTTTAATTATACTTTTTTATAGACAAAGAATCCGAATGCTTGGTTGTAAGTGAAATGAAAAGTAAATGACAAAAAATGTGAATGTTTAATTATACTTTTTTATAGACAAAGAGACAAAGATTAAACATTTGTTTTCCTTTTTCAAGTAAAATTTTCGTTAATAAAAAAAAAAAATTTGCTGAAAAATCATGTTTGCACAATTTTAACATTTTTTTTTAAATATATGTATGTGATAGAACGTATGTGTATCAAAGAATAAACTGACAAATTTTAAAAAGGGTCTCCCATTATAGGGCCTGAGATATTAATTTTTTCGCGAAGCAATGTCTAATAAAATCAAATGTTTCGCTGAGCCCTAAGTTGCAACAATCAATGAGCAAGTTTGCTTTATATTGCGTTTACATACATTTTAAAACCTCCTCTGCAACATATCCAAAATTCGTGCAAAAGTAGTTTTTGACCAATTGAAATAGTGTTGAATGCTTCAAGTATTTTATATTTTGCCTTCTCGCAGTTGCTACCATTTTATGTGAGAATGTACTTTCCTTCCGATTTGCCTGCACAAACACATTTACGTACAGTATAAGTTTAACATGATTTGATGAACAAGAAGAAACTGTGCCGAGTACTTAGCATCGATGTACTTTCCTATCTCCATCTAACCCTATTCACACTACACGCTGCTCCTTGGCACCAGTGGCTCCTACAGATTTGTAGGTGGCATTTTTAACTTCATAAAGACGAGAATAAGAAAAAACTCTGTTGCTCGCATACTCATTCACTTCGGTGCCATTGTTTTTCCTGCATGTTGTTGTTGGTGTTTTTGCAGCAGGGTGGGTATTGTTGCGCAGTTGCAGCATCGTCACTAGGCCAGGCACTAACAACAATTTCGAAAAAAAGTCTTGAGTATCCATTTTATGGAAATAAGGTGTTTGCCAACAAGCATACATAAACAAGCTTGTGAGGATCCTTCAAAATGTATGCAAATGTGTTTGTGCCTGTGTGTGTGAGTGTGCGTGTGTGTGTTAATTTGGAAGCAACTGCACAGAAGAGAATTTGTAGTTTCAACTATTTGCTTGTTACTTGTAGCCTTACAAACATTCCATAAACATGTGTGGCGGTGTGTGAGTGTGTTTTGCTTTACTCACTCATCGCTTTGCTTGTTTTCCCTGCTGCATTTGCAGTAAAGAAAAGCAAAAAACACCAAAACTGCAGCAACATTTGCTACTTTTACTTTTTCCATTGTAGTTTTTCCTTTACATCTTTTACTTGTACATTCGATTTGCCACTCCGAATTGGCCTGCAAACGCAAGGCAACAGCGCATTTGTGCATGAAAGTAAGCAATCAAAGCCATGGTTGTGCAAACGCCAGCTGCGCAATTTAATCAAATTAGAAACATTAAAAATTGAAGTGGTCTAGCAAGCGTAACACTTCAGGTGACTCGATGTGAATAATTGTACGAGTATGTTTGTATGTAATGGTATGCTTGCATGAGTGTATGTCTGTGTGTGTGTTTGTGTATTATTGTGTTGCTGCAGCATTTCAGATCGAGAGCAGAATTTTTGCTGTTGACGTCACATTTTTTCTACGCAATTTGTGAATGCGTCAACAAGTGCTTCTGGGAAAATATGCAAGGCTACTAATAAATACATAAATCTATGTACAACAAATAAATTGATTGCAGGCATGCAGCAGAGAAAGTCTGGAATTCCTGTGAGCACAATTGGAGCAAATGAAATGCGCATAAAATGGAAATTTTATAAATTGCAGCGCAGCAATATTGCAGAGAAAAATTAAACAATTTTAGTTTGAATCGAGGCAGCAGCTGGCAACAGAAATCGACAATATTGAGAGACGTTAAAGGGGCAGCCATTTATTGCAGTCAAAATCTAGTGATTTAGAAATTGATTAAAAAAAATAGTCGTCTTCTCAAAACAATCAAAGTGTTAAAGCTACTTCAGGACTTTCTTCGTCTAGCTGATACATTATTTTCACATATTTCACAGAGAAATAATCAGCCTTTGACAGTAAATTTTGAAGGTTTCAAATATATTTTCTCATTTTTCATAAAACTGCCACATCTCTAAATTTTTTATCGCACAAGTTATTCACAATTATTGAAAATTTATTAATTTTTCATTATCTAAAGTTTAAGACTTGAAGGCAGTTTATTTCTCAAAATGTTACACATTCTTTTCATATCCCACTCAGCATTTATATATACAAATATTTTGCAAATAAATGAAATTTCCATAAAATTTATGGCATAATTTTGTTCACTGACCTATTTTGATAAACTTGTTAATTTATAAATTTTCCATTTTTGCTCTGCGAAAACGAATTTAATTTGGAGTCATAATGTGTCTTTAACTTTTCGCTTACTTCTACTGCTAACCGGACATTTTGCAATTTTCTTGGTATTTCACAGCAGCTCTTTTTCTCTCTCTCTTCGATTCACCATCAATATTGTTCATAAACTAAATTACCTAATCTACCCATAAGCGTTTGAATTTATTACTTATGAAGTCAACATTCCGAGCGAAATCGGTGCGTAATCAGGCGTAAATTCACGATTAGTGCCATTTGCATTAATAACCACACTCACTTTAATATTAATACGAATTTTGCTTGTGTGTATGTAAATTAGTTCGATTTTGTAATACTATCTTTGTTTTTTTTTTGTTGTAGAGCATGAACATTTATATATTCAATCATGCACATGTTTAAACATTACACTGGCACCAGTTTGTTTAAAACAAAAAATTAATATTTGAAATCCGCAAATTTTCGGTTCATAAACAATGAGGGTTGAATAATTTAGCTCCCTTGAATGTGGATGGAGAACGGCATGTTATTTGTTACTTCAACTCTCAATCTTTTAGCATAAAAGTATGTACATATATTCGTTGGATATGTAACCCTTGACCTTTTATAGTTTGTTATGTAAAATAACTTTTCAATTAATATTACAAAGATTTATACCCCTATTATGTACAAAAAGGAGACTAGTAGCCGCTGGGCAACTAAAGTAAAATTTCCATTACGCAAGGCAGCCCTCTACTGGCTAGGGGCTATTAAAAATTATGTTAATATTTCCCTTTATACTTTTTTTACTATTTTCTTGTCAATCAAGGATTTTGGCTGAGCTTCAATCGCTTTACATAATACGAACAACGGATTTAGCAGCCGTCTCCGTGCATACCATAATAGGGGCATTATTTTAAAATAAAAAAATAATAAATATATTTATTGCATATTCATTTTTTAATTTTTTAAAGTTTGTCTTTGATAATAAAAATACCTTTTATTTGGCTTCAAAAATAGCAGTTGATTTTTGAGTTTTATAGTTTAAAAATTAAAATAAGTTTCCGAGATTTGTTTCGCGTTTGGAGTGTACAAATAATATTTATATCTACATAATTATTCGCCTGAAAAAAAATATTTTCATTTTACTCATTTGGATAGTAAAAAAAAATTAAATATGTAGTATTGCATAATTTTTCGTAAAACAAACAAAGAAAGTAATTGATGATATGACAAGAAATCATAATTTTCATCCGCTTTTTATTACTGTCGGTAAGTTTTTTGACACGAATTATTAATGAATGTTAAGGAATAGTGGTAAACCTGTTTTGTTGTCTAACATTATTATAAAATGTAAAGAAAAAGTTTAAGTTTTCTAAGCAAAAAAAAAAGATACAAAACATTACTTTTTGTGAGGAAAACAATATTTTTATGATCAATAAATTTTTCGTTCGAATGAGCTTAGATGGCAAATGTATTTACGCTTAGCGAGCGAATATAACTTGTAATCCATTTCAGTGGAAAATTTAAAAATTTACAATGTCTTTGGAATTTCACTTTTACATTCACGTATGCGCACACATATACATACATACATATGAATATATAGTTAGATATGTATCTTCTTATCGTATGCGGTTGATTACGCAGCACTACCGGAGGTTACGTATACGCCAATTCATATTACAAATAATTCAATTTCACATAAACCATTTTACGGTCATATAGATATTCCCTATCTCACATATTTCTTGCTTTAAACCTAGTTTAAAAATTATGTAGAGGCTTTAACAAAGACTTGATCAAGTCAGCATAGAATTTTTGCAGAAATTTCAGACTGCAATGGATTTTTCGATAGCCTTGATTTCTATTTCACTGAGATCTGCAGGAAAAAGAATTCAGCAGATGATTCGATTCGCTGGAATAGTTTGAAGTTATTTTTTTCACATACTTCATTTTTTTTATTTTGATTTTATAAATGTTTTATGCCCAGTTATTAAATGTCGTTTTAATCAACCTAAGAGAAATAAATGTGTTATGCCCAGTTGGTAAATGTTGTTTTAATCAACCTAAGAGAAATAAAACTCAGTGTTAGGTTGCTTTAAGAATTACCTTTACTACAAATGATTCCAAGTAAATGCACAAATACAAAGTGGCTTGAAATTATAACTGTATTTCAATATTCTCTTTTCTAGACAATTTTAATGTTTTTTTGTTTTTTTTTTTTTTTAAGGAACCGTTTCCAATTTGTAAGCGAGCAAAAAGCCCTTTTGAATGCTAGGCAACATGGAGCGGCATATTTATTTAAGCCAATTGGAACTGATTGCAATGACTACTGCGCACTAAAGAAAAATGAGAATTTTATTACAAAATAACAATGAATGCTCAACATCAAGCACAACCTATTATCCTGCACACACACACACACACACACACACACACACGCATAAGCACGCATCGGTTCTTACATTTAACTGCAATTGCACTATAATTTTACTTTCGTTTCAGTAAAATCGGATGCTGCTCTACTTGCAATGATACTTGTATAGATATAAATCTAAAATAAATATGTACTGTACAAAAGTATACCTGTTTTGTATGTCAGTCAGTTGTTGTACTGCAACGAGCATTGCCGCATAAATCTTCAAACTGAAAATGCTATTATTTGAATACAACTCCCCTTTGGCTGCAACATCACGCCACACTGCACGCTGCCAATGTTGACATAAATGAAAGTGGTTTTTGTTGGTCTACGCGCATCTGCCAAGCGCATCAGGCAAAGATCGCTATTCGTCAAGAAGCAAACAGGAAATAGCAGAAACCGAAAGAGTTGCGGAATGTGAGTGCGAACTGCTGAAGTGTAGTATACTCGTACATTGCATTCGGCGCGTACATTGGCGCTGTGGTTACGTATTGAGTTTCTAGTTTGCCATTCGTCTTGGCGCCATATTGACAGAAGCACTAGAAGATGTAGCTTCGAGGAAAGTACGCTGGCATGTACGCATGTACATAGATACAAATCTAAAAGCCATATTTACGTACATACAAATTGCAATGTGTTGAGCTCTGCGAATAACTAAGTATGTATGTTTGTATGTGCGTTGGTTCTATTTACATTCGTAAATTGCTAGGCAGCAGCGCTAAAGGCACCAGCAACAATAACTACAACAAGCAACAACAACAGCAGCAGCAGCGCCACTTGCGCAGAGTGCGCGCGCTAAGCAATTTCCATATTAAATTTTGCATAATTTCTTAAGTGACGCAGGGTAGATAAGTAAATTTCGAGGCTTGAATGCATAAAATATTTATGTAGAATTGTTAATGATGCGCGCGCGAATATTCTAGCATGAACGAACCTAAAATACACGCATGAGTGTGCGAAATAAATATCAAAATTTGCATACGCATGAATATGCTAGTAGCCGACGTCTATGCGTTCTTACCTGCTTCAAATATTTATATTCTATAATCCTACCCTCTTGCCCTAACTACCGACATAAATCTCTTTTTATCAAGTTGTTATTTTGTATTTAGAAATTGGCATCAGCTCATCATGGGAGATGCACACCACCTATCTGTCGAAAATTATGAAGCAGAAAAACTTTTAAAAGTCTTAATTAATAGGCTTAGACTAGTTCAGGACTTTTTGGCGACCTTTTCGGTCAATCGGTGAATATTCGTTTTTTTTGTGTGGGATTTCCCTGGTTAATGTGCTATTTCAGATTGATGTTCCCTTTCTTGGTTTTTAATTATTTATCAAATATCACCGAAAACTAGCAAATATTGAACCAACAACTCTGAGAGTCCACCTTTGATTATTTCTGCATTTGCAAAAAATCCAGAGGAGTACAAAAACTTATGAAATAAGATTAAAAGCAAAGCATTTGGCTATACTTTTTTTCTTTATCGGCAAGTAAAAGTGAAATTATTTCGCATAAAAATATAAAAGTAAACAATTTAAAAGCGCAAAATAGAAATTAAAGTAACAGACAAATATTTGTATCATCAACTCATGTCGCGCAGATTTTTATCATTTTCCTTTTATTTTTTGGTTATATAATTTACTACTAAACCGAAGGACACTCTCACATTTATTCACGTATTAGTTTAGGAATATAATCTAACATTTTAAATTTTGGATTATTTGCAGCTGGCAAAATCTAAGCCAAATTTCTGTCACACTGACACCACCTACTCGCCGTTTGTTGTCAAGGCTGATTGTCTGCTTGCTGCTGTCGACTGTATGTATATTAGGTGGCATCGTAAGTTAAAGGAATATGGCATTTCAGCGAACATGGCAGTGTGTTTGTGTGTGTGTGTGTGTGTGTGTTTGCGAGCGCCGCTGTTGATGAGCATTTGCACAAAAGGAACACTAGCGAAATAAAATAAATCCTGCTCAAGATACAGCTGACACAGTAAATTTTAACATTCACTGTTGACAGTGACGACAAATAAAATTTGTATTAGCCATCTCAGCGCTTTTTATATTTTATTTCCCTTGTTTTTTTTTGCATATCAAAATTTGCTTTTTTCTTATGCAAATGCTGTTGTTTTTTGTTTTTTTTGCTATCAAAATTTGCTTGCGTGTAGCTGGTCACATTACTTTTTCTGCCTCAGTGCATGGCGCTGTGGAGTGGATGCCGTGGCGTATCAGCGATGTCGCTTGGCAAACACAGATAGAACGCAATAATGGCGAAACGTGTGAACAGCAAACAATAATAGCTCAGATTTCAATGATGGCAAACTGCTTTAAATATGCAAATATTTTTCTACTTAATAACTGTGTGTGTTTTTTTGCGTTCATCAATTTAAATTATATATGTAAATATAAGCTTGCGCTTTCCCAACTAACTTCTTTACTAAATTCGGCAGATTGTTTAATCTGCCATTTGTTTGCTACGTCTGGCGACAATGCAACGAACTTGCTCAATTACGGTCAAAAACTTCAGCAATAAATTTCCCTAAGCGACTTGCGCCGAGCTCAGCTTGCAAGCAGCTTAAAGCTGCAGCAGCAAACAGCTGTCTGCGCGTGACAACGTCTTTCAACTTTGCGCTGGCGAAATAAAATAATATAAAAGCAAAAATGAAAATAATGAATTTTGGAAGCTGCTGCAAACTCTGTCCACTGCTCGCTGTATGTCACTGATAAGCCTTCTGCACTCCGCCTCTGTTGCTATCCTTCATTTCGTGCGCCGGGCCACTCTTCTGCTCACCTTTGTTTCCCTCATCAACTGAATTTGCTTGCTGCATCTATTTATTTCCTGCCTTCATTCATTACACATAGAGCGCGCGCGTATGTCACTTTTATTGAGTGATATTTTTAACGCAAATCGCGTACACGACAGCAGCAGCAGCAACAACAACAACAACAGAAGTAAAAAATAGAAAATACAAAAAAAACCGAAAAAATAAAACACCAACAAACATCAACAGCAGTTGTGACAGTTGAAAGTTTTGCAGCAACGGAATTTATTACCACAGCTGTAATTCAAAAACTCCCTGATCTCATTCAGTGGCTTTTTAGTCTTTCCCGCTTGTTTGGTACGAGCAGCAGTAATAACTACTTAGATATACGCTCAGACATGCAACATTTATACTTTTATTTTATGTGTTGGTTGGAGCGGCGCATGTGGAGTGTAAGTAACACCGCAAATGTGATTACACTGCAGTAGTATTTTGAGGCTTTCATGTTGCGCTGCCACACTACTCCTTGGTATGAGTGTGTGTGTGTAAAAAGAGAAAGAGCTGCGTTATGGCAGTGGCATTACATTACCAATTATAAAGAAGCCACTTTGCCGGCAATCGCATACAAGTATGAGTACATGTGTGCGTGTGTCTGTATGAAAGCGAAATCACGGGACAGTTTTTTTTTTTTACGAAAAATTACGCTAAGATGCTTAAACACAGAAGCACCGGCATTGTGTGATATGTTATTTAATTTTATACTTTCTTCAATAAAATAAAAATAATAACTAAAGTCATAAGAAAATATTTATAACTATGCAGAAACCCACTTTTAAAATATGAAAAATGGAAAACCATTTCTTGAAGCACGATATCGATTGGGGAATAATTTATAACTAGATTGAAATATATGTAGGTATGTAAATACACATATTTTTACATTAAATAACGTTTGTTACAAAAATGGTGTTAAACTGCCTCATAAAGATTCCAATTTTTGTAATTTTATTTTTGTCATGATAAAACAGCTGCAATTTTTGATTATAATTTTGATAAAATACTCCGAAAGAAAGGGTTATTGATATTTTTTTATCTTTATGTCTTATGATACCATTTTGTGTTTGATGCTTTTTTTTTGTAAAAAGTAATCTACGAGTTTTATTAAATCGTATTCGTACTCTGAATTAATATGTATATCGTTTTTTGCGAAACCTTATTTCAAAAAGTAATCTGGCTAATTTCTAAAGGAACATCTCTTATATATTTCCGATTATTACCAAGAAACCAATTAGGTTTTGAATTATTTCTAGGCAAAATTCTTTAAAAAAATATAACACACACAGGAAAACCTCGGATTTCAACCGCATATGGAATTCATTGAAAAGGAAAAAAATTCTTGAAATAGGATCCAATTTTCGGCAAACCACTCTTTAACCATATTCTAAAAAACTCCAATAATAGATGTTGTATACCAAACCATAAAGCTGGGCAACCTTTACGATCACTTTAAAGCTTAAAACGAGCAAAGTTTTTTTGATAGGTAACGAAATTTACAACAAGACGATAAGGTAGAAGGTAATGACTTCTACGACAAAAACAAGAATGAAAGATTTATATGTAGAAAGTCAGGTGAAAGAAAAAATGTATGTTTTTTTGTTACTTTTCTATCGGCCTTATTTTAAATGTTTAATAATTGACAATTTTATTGAGCTCGAGGCCAGTTTATGGAAGATTTTATTTGGAAAATAGAACTACAGTTTTAGTGGTAGAAGTTATAGCAGCTATTTTAGTGATCATCACACCTCCTCATCAGACTTCTTTAAATTAAATTAAATTATTTATTCTTCATCACAGCTCGCAGGCTTTGAAGCAAGTAGCTCGAGTGAACTGTTACGCTTATTCCATCTTCCTTAAACAAACCAACGAGAAACAAGAGTACGACCACCTCGACTCTTCCGCCTGCCACTTTTAAACTGCAAGTCAAGTATCACACCTCAAAGGTTGCAAACTAACGCTGGAGCTCCTTCTTACGCTCTGAAATCTCTAGTCTTACTTGGCATTCCTACGATAAAAGGCGCACATCGACCCTTCTGGCATTAAAAAGAGATATCCACTTTAACACGAATCCTTAAAGGTCACTGTCTAATTGGTGTTCATGCCAAAAGATAAGGAGTGAATGGTCCGGTGTACTGACGCAGTTGCGTCTGGGTTTAAGAAGAAGAAAATGTAGAACATCTGTTATGCCATTGCCCAGCTTTAAGTAGAAATATGCTTCAGAAGCTTGGCAGACCAACGCTACAAAGCCTTGAGTGAATAGCGCTAATTAAACCAAAAGCAATCTCAAATAGGATCCCGTCAACAAAATAAATTTGGGCAACATAGTTTGATTTTTATAAAAAAATTCTTTTGTTATTATATTCTTGTATTAGTTTGAACAAGTTTGGTCATAACTTCTTAGATAAAATAAAATATTTTCTTTACCTTAAGTGACTACTTGCTCTGAGGTCTTCAAAGTTTTTTTAACTAAATAGTTATTTTCCATAACTTGCTGTTTATTTAAAGTTTCAACGCCACAAAGTGGAAAACTCTGAAAATCTCCTCGCTTACAAACAAGTCTAACAAAAGCATCCCTCAAAAGTGTGCAAAATGTGCACAATAACACAAACACTCACACAGCTAGGCGCACGGTAAAAACAACATGCAACGTTTGCAACATTTCGAAGCAGAGTTGTAAAATAAATTTGTTTTTAAGGTGTGAATCGTTTGAAAATCGTTACTTAACGACGTTACCCATACTGCCCACCCGACTCGCCTGCACCTGCGCACCACCCCCGCCCCGCTTGACGATAGCAGCCCTGTTCGTTGGGTGTGGCGCACGATTGAAAGTGGAACAATGCAATTATTTACGAAAAGCGATCGATTGCACTTACTGCAATTACCGGGAATGCTTATCTGCGCCGCCATGTGCACACATATATACATATGTATGTGTGTATGTATGTATGTATGTAAGTATGTAAGCACACGCATACAACAATCTACTAACTTGTATGTACTCGTACGTGCATTTGCGCGTGTTAAAGTCGAAAATAGAGGAATAACGGAAATAGCGTAAAAAAGCGTAAAAAGCGGGAATAATTGCTGCAAGTGCTGGTAAATTGCTTAGCAAGCAGCACAAAATAGCTCAAAGCACATGTGCGCGACGACGCAGCCGCCTAATTAAGTAATTCATTCGCTGCTTAATAGAGGATTTGACTGCAGACAAATGTGGGTGTTTGATTTGATTAATTAGCAGACTTTGAACTGCAGATTGGATGATTAAAGAATGTGCAAGCGCAGAGTTGAAAGTACTTACTTTGGTGTTTTATATAAAAGCGCGTAAAAGCAATAAATTGCGCTTGGCAGTCGTAGTTTGGAGCGTTCATGTGCTTCACTAAGCCGCATATGTTTACTATTTAGCGGTAGAAAATGATTATTATTTTTAATTGTAGTTGCGCATACACCATGTTGTACGTGTTAAAATTTCTGCGCAAAAAAGTTTTAATTTTTATTTTATAATTAAATTTTAATTGTGTTTTCGATTCAATTTAAATCGAGTTGACCAATAGACGTGTTATACGGTTCTCCGTTTTTTTTTTAGTGTTGCCACCTTTTAAAAAACAAATTAACTTTTTGGTTAATCTTCAAAAACTTGCTCTTAAATTAAAGGCTTTGACAAGCTGATGTGCCATAATATTTTATTTTTTTGCAAAGGGTTGCCATCTGTTAAAACTTAAGTTCAAATTGTTTTAATAAAGTGGGTATCAGTTGAATTGGCTTTGAAGATGATTTATTTCTTAACTTTTTGAGTATCAAACTTAGATATGGGCGTCAAACAAAAAGTATTTCACAATGTTTTAGTTTGGAAATATATTAAAAAGTGTGGCCACCTATTAAAACATTCACATTGAACACAGTTATAAATTTATATATAAAAGTATAATATTTCATATAAATAACATGTCGAAAATGAAATTTTTAAGATCATATCAGTTTCAGAGTGTTGCCAACTGTTAAAAAATTGTAATCCCATAATTATGCTAAATGTCCTCCCACATCATGCTTAGCAATCGAAATAGCTTTGAGCAGCATTTACTTATTAACTAAATGCAGAAGGGTTGCCACCTATTTGAAACGACAAGTTGTGTTTTTATTGTATTTAAGCAACAAAAACATGTATTTTATTTTGTCACGACAGAAATTGAAGAAAACTTAAATTTTAATAAATTTTAAATATTTGAAAAAGGGCTGCCATCTGCATGAAATTATAAATGAAAGATCGATTTTAAATATATTATAAATAACTTGTAGGAAATTCCTTTTACAGCAACAAATTTTGGTTTTTCACCAATGTTTTAAAAATATATATATAGAAATACATAATATAATATAGTAATAAATAACAATATGTAATATAATCTAATAAAAAAATAATATAATATATAAAAAAATTTACTTAAAGAAAAAGTAAATGAATAAATAGAAATACTATAATAATAATATGATTGTGATCATAAAAAATGTCTGAAGTCATCATCAGCAAATCTTAGCTGCGCCTAGTAGGCCGAAGTGAAAATATTTACTCAATAAATAAATAAAATAAAATATTAGTTACTTGTTATATTTAATTTCGGCCTTGAGCTTAACGAAAATCGATATATAATATGAATTTCGGCCAATAAAATCAAATGCTTTTCAAGAACATTTTCGCACATAAATTAATTCACCTTTATCCCGTTAATTAAATCTTAAGCATTCCCAGTATCTGCGCTATTGTATGTAGTAGTTATTTAAATTACAGCAGCACACCTTTCTAATGATATGCAAACAGAGGCGTCACTAATTATGCAAATCGAGGCATAAAATCAAACATAACTTTACACATGTTTACACACAGATTTGCATACTAATAATTATTTGCTTGTATACTCGCTCATAAGTATGTACATATTTACATGCTTTTGTGCACAGAAACATATTTAATTGTTAACAAATCTTCGCGCCCCAATCATTTCACGAGACTATCGAAACCAAGCAGCCAACAACGAATTTTAATAATTCAACGCGTGCCACACAATACAAAATTAGTTTAGCAAGGATTTAGTTAAATTAGGATTATGACAGAGCTAATGTTTGTCTCCATGTACACATAATGAGAAAGATCAACTGTGTGTATGTGTGTGTGTGTGTGTGATATTGAAGAGTGTGGAGCCCAAAATTAATGGATTACACAACAAAGAAGAAAATTTGATGATGGCTAAGGAGAAATCAGAAACGCGTTTCTCCTTTCAAACTTTCTCATATGACTTAATGATAGTCATGGTGGGGTGATGAAGGAAAATAATGATTTATTGATTAATAAAAATACATGAAAAATCGACTTTTCAAACACTTTTGCAGTTGCGATATAGTTACTGAATAATTTCGAATTTTTTTGTTTCAACACACCTATATGGTTAATATTTTTGATAAGCCAACAACTAAGCTTTCGTTATGGATTAAATTTGCGTGAGCCCAGCATTAAATTTGTAACTATTTCTATGGTATTATATATTTTAAAAAATTTTTAAATTTCCTTACACCATGTGCTACTATTTATTACGCTAATTACCATTTTTACCGAGAAATCAATGCACATATCATCAATCAAGAGTTGCGGGCTCATTTCTGTGCTGGTTTAGATATAATTTGAGACCCAAAATAGTCTATGGACCATTTCGTTACTATTTAAGGCCTTTTGCAGGAACATATCAAGACTACTTTAAGAGCATTTCGCCCCATTATAGACTTGTACAGCACTAAATCAAGAAAATCTTGGAACTAGTTTGGGTTCATTTTGAGATTTTCCGAAAAAGAATGAACCTAATCGGAACTATTTCAAGAGTATTTCGAAACAAATTCTTAAATTTTTCACAATCTCATTAGGATTATTCATTAGACCAGTTCAGTTGCGTACTATGCAACAGGTCGCGAGAATGATTCTGAAAAAGCCGTGAACTGATCCTTAAAAAATAAATTAAATTAAATTAAATCAATGATTAACGCTTTGCTAAACCTTTATGGATTTTTGAACAACAAGTTTCATGATTATCAGGTACTAATTCCCTTTTAACATACGAGTATTATATGATGTTGAAAATCAAATTTAATGTAAAATCTTCCAAGTGCACTTAAAATTCAATTGCATATTACTACTGTAAAGTATAAATTTGACTCTTGAGTTTTTAAAAGTCATTTAACAAGGAAAAGTAAAACAATAAGGTCGAATTCAATTCGGGTGAAGCCGAAGTTTTTTATAGCACACCGCTTAGGTGTCCCGAAAATTACAAATATAAGAGAGGTCAGCACGAGAAGGAAAGAAAAGTCTTTGACTTTGTAAGTGAGTTGAGTTTACATTTTTCATATAAACGAATGTGAAGTGGGTTATTATCCAATACCACTCCTTTTTTATACTTGCCTAACTTATAATAAGAGCAATTTGCATGTTTAACTTCATTGATTAATCTCAATTTTTGCTTGAATTGAGTGTACACAGCTAGACGGAGCGATGGATGGATGGACGGAGAGTCAACGTTAAATCGATTTTTTTCTTCATATGGAAAATTTTGCTTTTTATATTTCTCAATCTTTGTGTACAAGGGCATTTCATGCTCACTGTGCTCATTTGACTTTATTTTTAGAAATTATCATAATGAAACCGATTGCAAGAAAGAATATTACTGAAATCCATGCCTCAAAATTCAAGAAATTTATACGGCATTTTTCTAAATTAAATAAAGTCATTTAAAAAAATTTATTTTTCGCTTTTTTTACTACCTTTTAAGTGACTTTTGACAATTCTCTTCATGTTTTGATTGAAACTTGTATACGACATGTTTTGAATTTTGTTAAAGCAAAAAAAATCTCAAATTTTATCCTATCAAGTATGTTCCTCATTGCAAATAATAAAATTTCATTTCGCTAGTTTTACAATATTTGTATGCTGCCAATAAATCTAAATCTAATTCGAATTTATGAGATTAAATTCATTTACGAATCAGCACTTATTAGTTCGGCTACACAAATTTTTTTAAAAGTGTAACTTGCCGAATTTTCCATTTCTCATATATAAACTTTAACGAAAACTATTTGGTGGTCTATTGATTTTCTAAAGATATTTTCGCTTTTTATGCCTTACAACGCTTGTTTTCAAATAATATTTCAGATTTCTCATTTCTAAATGGCATGCTGGTGGTGAAACTATCTTAAATATTAATAAACATATTGCTAATTGACTGCACAAAATTCAAAACATGTCGATTAAACAGCATGGAATTTCACTCATACGCCATGGCGTCTCTCTCCATTACACATTGATATCACACGGAATATACATACGTAGTACCTTTGTATTATATTGTATTGTGTATATATATTTCATAATATACTAGAACATTATCTTTACCATATTTTAATTACTTACAACGAAAGGACAACATTACATGCAAAGACTGTTTACTTTCAGCCTACCTTAAACAGCTCGAAGCGAAAATTTTAACAGAATACGCCCAGAAATAGGTTTTCTTTATAATGTACAGCAGCACACATTGCTTGCTGACTGACATTTCATTAAAACTCCTTAAATATTCATTACCTTAGTGAACGCATATTATTCATTACTCAACGCTTACAAGCAGGCAGCGAAAGTTGAACGGCAAGGTTGGCAGACAACACAAATCGGCTAGCTGCTGAAAAATCAGAAGCGTGACAGCGAACTAAATGAAAAATATGTAAGGCGAAAATTCTTTGAGAGATTAAGTGCAGATATTGAAGAGCAAGTACGAGAGACTTGAAAGAACTAGACAAAGGTAGAAAAAATCACACAAAACGCGGTTTTAAAACGCTACCCAAGCGCGCTTTGAAAGCGATGCAAAATGGAGAAATAACGGGTTTTAGTGCCTATTTAAAGCTTGTTTCTAGTAAATATATATAAAATTTTTGTTTTAAATAATTATATATATATTTCTAGGTAATTGCAAGTCCTTGCCGTAAGCACTTTTGCAGAAAGAACTGATTATGCTGAATGAATGGTCCGCCTAATAAAACTTTATCAACCTATTGCATTTTTCATTTTCAATATCTTTCACTGTAAACAACGTCGAATTGCTTTCTTGCTACTTGTTCTACCTTAAAGTGAGTTAAACATTAATTTTTAGCTACGAATCATTCAAAAAAACATGGGAAAATATTTAGTAAAGACAAAATAATTTATTTTACATTCATTAACTTAAAATCATGCAAACCAAACTTAGACTTCAGAACTTTTCACAGTTTGAAAAAGGCTTCCATCAGCATTTTGATTTTTTTTTTTCGAGTTCTTACAACTTTTATAAAAATGCAGTTTTATAAGACCACAAACAAATGCTGATTTTTATAAAACTTTTATTGACGTTGTTTTGCGGCATTATTTTTAATTTTTCTAAACAAAAAATGTAACTTGCAGTCACATCAAACATGCGCTTTATTGTGTGCATAAACTTAAAATACAGCTCTCAAGAAAAATCACAAGAAATATTTCTGGTGCTTGAAAAACTACTTTGCCGTTGCTGTAAATTTTCTTGAAGAAATAAAAATACGAGCATTTTTTTCTTAAGTGCTTTAAGACTGATTTTAAAAATTTGTATAGATGAAATTTCCTTTTTCATTTGTTTGATGTCATTTTATATAAATTTTTGATTTTCTTGATAGCAAACATGTTGCTCTGCTATACTTGGAAAAGTTAAAAAAAAAACTGTGATTCATAAATTTGTACTTTTTACAAACGTCAATTGGACTATTTAAATTGCGTATTCGATATGTTATATTATTTTAAATTTGCATTTTTTATTAGAAATTTGTTGCATTTTCTTAAATTGTACACAAAGTTTCACATAAATAAGTTTAAAAACTCTTGTCAAGCAGAAAACACTGCACACTCAGAATTTTTAATAGTTCCCCAAAAACTCAACTTAGTGCCCACAAACCTATTTCAAATATGTATTTCGAATTTCGATTAATAAATTGAATATGACACTTAAATTATTACATTTTACTGCTGTTGTTGATGCATAAATGCAAATGCCAGAGAAACTGTGCAAAATAAAGGAAAAATTTTAGATTTTGTAACGCATTTTCATTTCGAATAAAACTTTAATCGACATTTTTGTTAACCATTTTGTGCATGAGAGCATTTAAAAGAGACAAACTTGTATTTCTGCTTTCAATGAGTTTGATGTTTTGACAATTCGTCAAAGTTTGGCTTGGCTTATATAACTGTTTCATTTTCCTTCTGAACAGTAAGCAATTGCAAGCTTAAATAATGAAAAATTTATATAAATATTTCCCCTGTACTCTCTACAAATTGCAGTGATTGTAATTGGTGAAACACTTTATATACACATAAATTTATATACTCGTATGTTAGCTTCTACGCGTCGCACGCTACTTTCGCTCATTTGCTAACACACAATATTTTTCTATATTTCCACATTGTCCTTTTTAAGCGTCTGTCCGTCGTTACGCCGAACGCCATTATAAAGGCGGCTATATCAAATACACACAAACATTTGTACAATTAAAGTAAACTTTCCACCCAGCTGATGGACACATTCTTAGCGCAACACAACACCACACGGATACACATACACACACACAGACACAAGCACGCACGCACGCAGGCCAACTAACACTATGCCATAATTTAATATACATTTTTTCGTTGATTTTGTTTATTTTCTTCTTTGCATTACATTCAACACGGCTTCCATTTGCATTTCATATTCTTATTATGTACATTTATTCATTCATTTATTTAAATGAGCATACATTTATTTTTATGTGTGTGTGTGTGTGTGTACTATGCACACACAGGTATAAACATTTTCACTTTGCCTCTTTTGGCATTATTCGCTTTTACGAATCGAATATATAGTCCTTTATTTACTCGTATGTACGTAGTATTTATGTATTTGTTCAATGTTTCGCGTATATGAATTTTCCCTTGCCTTGCTTTCAAACAAATTATGAATACATACATACATTTGTCGATGTGTAAGCCTGCCCGTTTTGTTGGCATGCCATATATACACACACATACACATATACAACTTCTTATTTCACTTGTCACATATTTGCTTTAAATACTTCTTTCCACCTGTCTCTGTAATGACCAGCGTGGAAGCGGTGTGAGCGCGCGCGCAACTTTCACGCTTAAATATTTCGTAGTGTTAATATTGAATGTTTTGCGAATACTAAATTCCGTTGCATGCCCCATACGTTGTGGCACAGGCGGCGAGCGTGTTGATAGCGCAGGACATGCACAAAGGAATGTGTATAGATGATTTGTGAGCCGCATGCGCTTTGCTATGAGTGTAAGCTCAAAAGCTATGCGCGAGAGCGCAAGCTTTTGGGGCGGCGTGTGGCAAATTGATTTGTGCTTTTTCCACCTCCCAACCCAACATTTGACTAATGAATATTTTTCCTGTATTGATTCAAGTTTTATTTGTTTTTATGATTAGCTCTACAGTTGAGTGAATTGGTCAATCCGTCGCTGAGATGACTAGAAGAGTTATAAGTTAAATCTTGAACTAGACGTTTACTATTCTCGAGAGATCGCAAGCTTTAAAAGTTTTTTATGAAATCACTTCGACTGGGAAAGTTATCCTCACTTTCTGGACGATTAATGACTAGACTCTTCTTCACTATGTTAGTCATAAGGAGTAGTTTTCCTGAGAGATCGCTTTCTTGTGTTAAAACTGCTTTAAAAAATTTAGTGCAACCAAACACTCTCAACAATTATTCTGCTTTTCAAGTATAATCTGTGACCTCTTTGCTAGTATATCTCATAGAGCTTTATTCTCAGGAGCTGTCTACGTTCGACCCTTTGCCAAATTATCGTAGAAAGTTAAAAAAAACCATTTGGCGAATTATTTTTTAATCCTGTGGCTATCACAGCAGCTAGTACCCTTTTATAGTACTCTCAAAATTTATTTCGAGTCTAAATAATAGCAATAATTAATTTTTTAATCCCTACAGCAACTGCCCGCTTTTCTCATGTGAAAAAATTAGTCATCAAAAAAATAAAAAATTTTCATCAAAAATGGGAGAAAAATTAAAAAATTAAAAATTAATTTTACCATACCGCTATTTTTGAGGTTTTTTGAAGTCGGTGCAAAAGAATTTTATATCCGCTTTTAAATTTAGTTTTGTAAAGTTCAGTCAAAGTTAAAAACTACTGTCCAACTGCCATTTTAAATCCAATATTTTGAATCTAAACAAGTAAGAAAAGTTAAATTCGGGCGAAACCGAAGTTTTTTGAATTTTTCACAATTTTCCGTTATATGGCAGTTGGGCGTGGTTATGATCCGATTTCAAAAATTTTCTACGTTAATAATAGCGTTGTCAAGGAAAATATGTCCACCAAATTTTGTGACGATACAGTTATTGAGATACAGAAAAATGTTCATAAGTCAGACAGGTAGAACAATGTTTTCTTAAAAAAAAATGTTGGTCTATTATACTTAATTTTTTTTTGTCCAAGAGAATAAACCCTCTTAGCATTGCATATCAAAGATTTCACGCAAAGAAAACGCTCAATACATATTTTTCCTTCATTGCATTTACTATTCAACTAAAAATTTCAAATGCCAAAAGTACCACTTCACCCACTTCAAAAATCTGACGAGCTTTTGTAAAGTACATAAGTAACATTAAAAAGTTGCACGAGAGGTGAACTTTTATGAAACGGCACAGACGAAGTCACAAAGCTTTTTAAAAAGAGCTTTCTCTCTAAACAAGCAGAAACTCTCACAAAAGTATCAACAAATACGAGAAAGTTTTCACTCAACTCACAACAAACACTCAAACACACCTACATATGGATATGCATACACATATGTTTTTATAAATGGGTGTCAGTGTAACCGTTTCAATCCATTTGTATCAAAATTGATATAATTTTTGAGATATTTTGGGAAGTTACTTTTTTTCCACCTAACACAGTAGAAGTTTTGATACATTTTAAGGTATAACAAAGTATATTTTGTGTGACGTTTTTTCGCTTAAAAAATTTTTACGTTCCTGTTGTAAATTATGAAAATAAAACTGCAGTTGCATTACGTTTTAAAATCCGAGTATTTCCGTCAACGGCAGACATTTTGTGCTTCCTTTTTTCTTTGCCGCTGTGACGAAGCGACTTTACCTGATCCAAAAATGTTTCCAGAAAAATCTAGACACTGCAGCCTAGTGGTAATGGGGCTGGCAAAATTTCCGCTTAGTAATATTAGTGGCTTAGAAACTATATCCAGTAAATCTTGAAATAGTGGAAAATAGCTTTGTATCTTTCCACTAAATAATACTATTGTCTCATATCAATAAAAAATGTATATCTTGACTATGTATTTAGCATATACAAAAGGTCAGAACTGCACGTTGTTTAGTTAATTGCTTTTAATTCTTAATTTCAAAAAAAATAGACGTACATATTTGATACTAACGTTTATTTGTTAGTTAAAAATTCATACAAATTGTATCATACATAGCTATTTATGTATATCTCTTGCGATAGCATTAGTGTTTTGTTCGTTCATTCTAAGGAAAAATTTTGATTTTTATACAATTATCAGTTTTATTTTGAGTGATACTTAAAAAAAATAGGTTGATACATTTGATACATTTTACCATTTTTTTCCGATACATTTTTTCGAAACGTCGCGGCAACACTGATGGGTATGTGTTTTAATACATATTAATGTTGTGATTGAGTTCTTCTTTTAATGAGCACCCATCGTGCGGGGCGCATTGTTGCAAAGACAGAATAAAATTCAAAAAAATAAAAATGAGAGGCAAAGACAAAAAAAGCTCTCAAAACCGAAAGCAAAGAACTCAATTTTTTGTTGTTAGCAAAATTTCGTATGCAAAGCCAGCGAACAGTAAGTTGTGCAGGCCAACACACAAAAAAAAAACGTATGTATGTATGTTTGTAGGTAGGTTTGCGTGCATTTGTAGACCTAAATATGTATGCGCCGTGCGTTACGCAGCTGAAAAACACCGGCAATTGGCAGATTTTGTTTTTTGCCCAAGTAAACAAAGCGCGAACAAACATTCGAAAAAAAACCCAAAGCCAACATACATATGTAAGTAGAAGCAAGTGAAACGTAATGCAATAAAGGCCAAAGTAATTGGAATACCCACAGCAACAATGCATAATAATAAAGGTAGATAAACGACAGTAAAATTGACAGTAACGAACGCCACAGACGCTGCGCGAACATTAGAAATTTATTTCTTTATCAAGTCGCATGCTCCACCTTCGTTGCCGCAACTGGCGCGAAAGGCAAAGTGAGTCGAAAAACTGAGAGAGAGAGAGGGAGTGCATGGCGCTAGCAAAAAAAAATATGTGCTGAGGCATGGCACACAATCGAGTGTGAGGGGAAACGCGGAATGCGAAATTAAAGCCAGCAAACTTTGCTGATTATCTGCCCACTGCCGCCGTCGCACTCGCGCGCCATAGCATAACCATTCATTTTTGTAGTAGTTGTTGTTGTTGGTGGTGTTGCCGTTGTTAATACAACTTGGCAGGGAACAAAATAATATTTCAATGTTTCACTTAAGTTCCTGCTGATAAAAAAGAGCTAACCAAGCTGGATGGCAGGTGAAATGGAAAAAAAGTGGGCGGACGGAGCAAAGCGCCAAGTCGGCAGATGGGTAATTAAAGTATTGAATTGATTAAATGTCATTGAGCCGTTTTATGCAATTTCCTGGCCAATAAGTGAAGTTGAAGCAAACAGCAATGGTGAAATGTAGAAGGCGCCGAAGATGAGGAAGCAAAGAATGGCCTTTGTGCTCACAAATTAAACCTAGTTAATTTCTTTTTTCAAGTTTTTCATGATAAAACTATTTCGTAAAATTAAAAAAAAAAACTACATTTAATGCCTCATCTTATATTAAACCAATCAAAGTTTCAAACCTGCAGAATTCACAATAATTATACAAATTTTAAAACATGGCCATGAAAAATATCAAACTTGTTAATCGGAGTATTTAGAAAAAATTCTGGGTTTTGTAGTCCCATCAATTTCAGCGCAATAAAGAGCAAGATTTATGTGACCAAAATAAACTGGTAATTTTTGATTTTTTTTTTTTTTTAATTGCTTTCGTATAGAAAATATTCCATTTATGCGTTTCATGGAAAAAAAAGTCAGGATGCTTGACGAAAAAAAATTCTTAAAAACCAATGGCATATTTTAGCCACCTGCAATTTGCACATTATGCCACTAAAATTGAACAGACTACCAAACTGCATAGACATAACTTTCCTCAGTTTAAAAATAAATGATGTTTATGCGTTATATGGAAGAAAGTCGCAAACCCCTTGACCAAAAAAAATTGTCAAAAATCAACGGCCATCCCCATGCTCTTGAAACTTTCACTTTGTTAGACCAAAATGTAATGGACTACAAAACTGCATACTCAAAGAAAATTTTAGTAGTTCTGAGAAAAAAGTAGAAAATGTATATACAAATTTGTTTATTTTTTTTTTTAGTTTTCAACAAATTTTAAAACTTTTATTTTTATGGTTTATGCTAGAGAATGACTGAATTTTAATTGAACATTTTTAAAAATAAATAAAGAAATATACGTGGCACGATATGTATTTTTAATTGCTATTGCTTTTCATATGCACAACACTGTAAATGTCTAACGTTTTTTCAAAGCTCTGCTTGCAACAGAGCCAACAACATACACCCATAATTGCTAATCAGAATGAATAGCCAATGAAAGGAAAGTGCGAAAAAGTTGAAAAATAGTAGCCTAATGAAAGCTGCGTGCAATGTCTTCGGAATTAAAAAAGTTTTTGCTGACCCACAAAAGAACCCTTGAAGGCGACTTCATTTGCAGTGAAAATACATAATTGGCATTACAATTTATAAGAATTTAACTTTTGACACTAAACGAAGAAAAGATGCGAAAAGAGAAAATATGTATTTCAATTTCACTTTCTGGATGCACTCACCACTAATCAATTCGACAGAATCCGCTTCAACATCAAATAAACATTGCTGCTTTTTTCGGTTACTTTTGCCTCCAAAAAAGTTTCAACCAAAAAGCAAATGCCGCAGTCCCAAAGGTGTTTTTATTTTATTGTTACAGCCGCTTGAGTAGTCTGTAAAGTAAAACGAAAAATATAAATATTTTTTAAATATCTTCGTGTAATTTAAAGGGTTTCGTTTAATGTAAAAATGTTGAATTGTAAAGTTTTAGATATTCACGTAACTAAATAGTCCAATGTAGCAAGTAAACTTAAACTTAAATCGATAGAGCTTTTAAGAAATATTTCCGAATTGACTTCAAATATTTCACGAATTTTTCCACGTGTTTTCTACAATTCCCTTATATAGTTGCAAACTTCCTACAAAACTGGAGCTTATGTTCAACATTTGTGCCAAAATTGCCGCGCTAGTTTAAAAAAGAGAGAGAAGCAGGATTCTTAAATTTTATATATAACCCATAACGACAGTAATTGAATTTGAAATGACAGGGTGGAAACAAAACAAAGAAACGTTCGTCATAGAAAAAAAAACGGATTAAATTTTCTCAAAACTCAAACGTGACTTTCGGCCGCTCAAATTTTTAAAATAAGATGACGGCCACTTTACTCATTTAAGCCGTATTATTGGCGAATTTATAGAGCTTTCATTTTATTCTTTTGGAAATAAAAAATGGTTATAATATTGTTATAGATCCACAAAGTCACTACAAACTCTTTACAGTAAACGCTGGATATTTTTGTTTTTCAAGTTAAACCAAATACAAAACACTTTTTTCTTTAATGCAAATATCGCAGACACCAAATGACCTTAAATGCAAAATTTCCACCAGCTGAAGTTCTTTTCATTCAAAGTTTTGTACTGATTTTTTTTTTTTTGTAAGTGTTCCTGAAGGATTTTTTCTGAATTGTTTTTTTTAAGGTTTCTAAAAATTTTGTTCCCATTTTTTTCTTTTTGAGAACGTTTTCAAGAGTTTTGTTCTTGTTTTTTACTTTCGCGATTACGTTCTTAAAAGCACATTTTGTTAAAACTTAACTTGTTTATAATCCCATGTTTTAATTGACCTCTGTAGAGAGTGCTGCCCAACTTAAATGATAACTCACTAATGACTGTACTCTTGAAAAAAAATTAGGAAAAATTAAGACATCAAATCGTCGAAAACGAATTATTTTTCACTTATCATTTATACGTATGTAATTATTTATGTATTTCTCAGTATTTACTCGTTCACTATGTGCATACATACATACATACATGCATATATATTTGCAGCAAAGTCCATGACATGTTCCTTAAATGAGCAAAGTTATGAGAATTATCGCATACTATACTACACACACACACACATACATACAGCGGCGCACAAAATACCATTAACGCAAACCACTTTTCACGCTGCGAACAAAACGATCGAGTAGAAAGAAAAAAATAACTCATTCTATTATTATAAACACGTACAAATGTAAAACTAAAACAGAACAGAACCAAATGAAAAAAAACAAAAAAAAACATATGAAAATAAAGGCAAACAACTGCACGCAGAATTACAAAGCATAAACACACACACACACACACACGCCATACCATTTGACCACCACAGCTCGCTGTGAGGCTATGCAAAGCCAAAATTGGCCAAACAAGTCACGTGCTGGCTGTGAATAGCATAATGCACCCTGTAGGGAATTCATTGAACCAAAGTGAAATATTTCAATTTCACTTCTCACTCATGTGAGCAATCCTTTGCAAATTTTCGGTATCTTTTTAATCAAAGAAATAATAGGAAATACTCACGCAACACCTTTGCAATATGTACATGTTCCGAAAATATTTGTTCGCCTTAGGCGGGCATATTCTGGTGAACCGATTTATCTGCTGTGCTCTTTGTATTACTTAAAATATTCTTACTCGTGAACTTGCCTTTGTATATAAAAATACACAGAAGTATGTATGTCAGTGTGTGCATGTTATGTTGCTTTGCCAACCAGCACTATTACAGTACAGACATATGTACATACACGCATATTTCTAAACAGATTATTTGAATAGAAATAGTACTACAATCGTATGAGTAGCTAAATACATAATTGTGTACCGATGAACTCGCTTTCAGTGTGCGAACTAAGCAGCTTAACTAAAATGCGCATAGAAATGAAAATGTATGCACAAATAGTTTTATCGTAATTAAAAAAATGTCATCCATAATTTCATATATAATTTGATGTCCATCAATTTATGTAACATGAATATGTACCTTAGGACGCAGCAAGCATTTGGAGACATAAATGAAGCAATAAGGAGTCATATTCCTGAACCTTTACACTCAAACTGAGCTAATTGAAAATCGATTTGTTAGTTCCTAAGATATTTCCGTGGATAGATATTTTTATATTGTTTTTTTTATGTAGTTTGAAAGAAAGATTATAATTGTTCTCAAAAATTACAAAAAATTGTTAAGTCATGCACAGGCGATCATCGGGAGTTAAATACTATGTAGTAATGTTATAATATTATAAATATTTTCAACAAATGCGGCTCATTTCGTACGTTTGCTCTATACTCTTTTATTATTCTTTTAAGTCGACAACTCATTTTGAATTGATCGCAGGCTCGCTTAAGACTCTCGATGACCCAGCTTATTGAAGTCTTGGAATAATATTGAAAGATTAATAAAATTATTAGAAAATGATAATTACTTTAAGAACATGCATTTGTAGTTTAAAAATTATTATTTTGGTTCTTATATAAGTAGAAGTGGTCCAACCCAATTTATTTTTGTACTTCACTACTGAAAAGTGTTTTTAACTACTCAAAATAATTACTTGAAAATAATTAAGTGGTATGCAATTTTTTATGACCTTCGTTTAAAGCTATTTTAGGTAGTTAAATAGTTTTTTTTCGATTGGAACTGTCAATAATTTCTATTTGAAATTAATTTAGACAAAGCTGAAAGGGTAATGAGCCTCATCAGTGCTTAGAAAGAATTTCACTTTTTATAAATTATAAAAAAAATTAGAAATTTACCGCCAGATTTTGTTTGGAACAGTGAAAGGTTGCGCTCAGCGATTTGTTGTTGTTTTATATTCAGCTGATTCAATTGAGTGATATGCCAAAATATTTGCCATTGTCATATTTTAAAAATTTGCCATTGTATACTTTTCACATAAATAAAATAATTTGAGTTCATGAAAACTTGGTAGTGCTTTTTTAAGAGAAAAAATGTTAAGAACCTTGTAAAAATAAAAAAATTTTGCAACTTTGATTGTCCACGTAACGTCTAGAGAGCGCTGAGAAAAACAAACAGGGTAACATTATTTCGATAAAATAAAACGCAGTAAATACTTTAAGCACTAAAACTAATTAAAATTTCTAGTACAAAAGTTTGGTCTAACATTTTTCGCTCCTAAATATTTACTCAGTGAAAGTTTCGGTGCAAGTTAACTGATTTTGCTATGCACAACACACATCAATGATTTCGATATTTTTGTTCCAATTTGCCTCAAGCGGTTTGCGAACCTTCAAATACCAATTTACAGAACACAAAGGGGAATAAAAATTTCTTTTAAATATTATTTTCATGTACATACATACAAATTTAGGGAGATTCCTCTGTGCTTGAAATTTTTAAGGCCTAATTTGATTTTCTTTCAATTTATTGGAAGTTCCCCGATAAGAAGAAATATTGTTGAATTGATTTTTGTACAAAGCTTTTCAGTATTTTTCCACTTATGCAATACACAAATCTTTAACTAAGAATATAAGGCAGCAAAAAATGGAATATCCAATAGAAAAGGACTTGATTTTAAGTTAATCAAAGTAGCGGCACAGTAAATAAATAAACTATAGAGTATTTAAAAATATCGATAGCGAAATCTGCCTTTCAACCACGTTTAAAGATTGGTAAGCTTTATTAAGTTGCTATAGTTTTATGGAAATTTCATTGGCTCCTCTTGGCAGGTTCACGTATAACGTACCTGCGCATACTAAATACATATCTACACGCAAACGCTGCCACAGAGAGCACTCATCGCCGCTGTGGCCATCGCGCTGACTTCTAGCGAGTTCAGTTTGAGTTTTGTTTCTTGCTTTTTTTTTGTTGTCATGGTTGTAAAGCACGAAAGTGCGCCTACAAACAATATTTATTTTTCCATTTCGTTACGAATATAAAATAACCATTTTCAGGCAGTCGTTTGCCAAGGCGATATTGTTATTGTTAATTACCTGTTGTACGCCTGACAGCAAGTCAATGAACACCACCAACGGATACTTGTGCTTCTTCTACTTTTACTGCGCTTTTGGCGCTGAACGACCGACAGTGCGACAGACCGACAGCGGTTCGTGCACCTTTTTAACGACAATTTATGATTGCGCCAAGTAATTTGCATACAAAAGCGAAATTCGCTATTGTTTGGATAAACCGGCAAACGGGTGGGACGATGCAGCGAGGAAAGTTTGTCCAAAAAGCAAATGGCCGAATATAAGCGCAAAAGGAAGTGGAGTGCAAAGCAAATCAACTTAGAATCAAATAGAAAAGTGACAAATTGCGAGTGGAGTAAAAAGCTAATTTGATTTATATGCTTGAATTGAGTGCAAGAGGCCACTGCGCCTAAAAGCGCACAACACCTTATTATTTCTACTTTCGTTCATGAAGGCAACGTTAGCAGCGGAAGGAGAGTAAAACAACTAATGGAGAAAGAGCTAGAAAGCACACAAATTATGCAGGCCAATATTAGTTAATTTATTTAGAGCACCTGCCGATTATAGCACCAATTTCCGTGAACATTAAAATTAATAATAGAAATGGAGAGGCAATAACCGACAGTAGATTTAATTTAAATTTAATTTATTGATGTTGCAATCTAAGTAAATACAAATTGCATATATTTACTGCACAGCCCACACATAAAACCACCGAATTTACACTAATAACTATTACTTAAATAATTGTTTAGTACGCCTTTATATTTCGAAACATAAATCGACATTGTCTTAAACGAATTGATAATTGTCACAGGATTTATGTCAATTGCTATATAATTAAACTGTAATTATGGCACTTATCTGTTTGCATTTGGCGAGCGTTTGGACGTGTATGTGTGTGTGCGTAAATATTTGCAGAAGATTTGTACAAATATATGTACATATGTATGTGTGTGTACACTCTGTTCACAAATTATAATACAAACACATATTGAAACATTTGGATAATTCATTTATTCTACAATTATTTTAAATTATTTGTAAATTATAACAACATTAATTCTCTTACAAACGCCAATAAAAACAACTTTTAATATTTTAAAAAATTTCGAAGTTTTTTTTAAATTTTTTGGGGTATGCAGATAAGTTTATTTAATAACGAAGTAGGAAGTACCACTGATTTTTGACAATATTTTTACCAACGCTCCTTCCCAATTTTTTCTATATAAAAAACTAGAAAACCTGGTGAACTTCGTCTTGTCCAAAATTTATTAGAAGTATATGAAACACTTTTTGAACTCTGTTGTGTACGTACTTAATGCGGAAAATGAAACTGCCACCTTAATTTCGCATTCGTTTTCGTAGCTTCCTACTTTTCTTTAAACTTATATGGTAGCAGATTTTCCAAGTTAATAATGCTGCGTTGATGAATATAAAAGCAATATTTCGTTGTCCCAGTTAAGATGTATAGTTTTCTGTATATCTCGACTCAATCGCTACCAAGCAAAATAATTTTTCGCAAACCCATTTGTCATCATGCAAGTAGAATACAACATGAATTTCATCATAATCGTTTTGGAAAAACGACTTTTATAAATAACTCGACTCCAGCGCGCCTATGTGAAAAATTTTTCGCAGAGCTATTTTTCTTTCCCTTACTAATACATACATAGATAGAATATGACCAAAATCGAACTATAAACACGATTTTTAGTTATAACTCGATACCAGCGCCACCTATCGAGGTTTTTTCCTTGGGCAAACACAAACACAACTAAAAAAAAGTATACTTAAATCGGGAAATCCATTATCGTACTTTTTCAAGTACACAATCACAAACTTCAACGATTAAATTAGCACCCTTCCTATAAGCTATAACTTAAAAAAAGGCCTCCGTCTTTCAGTGCTGTGGTTCGGACGTTCTGCGCGGACATAACGAAAAAGCGTTTAATTTTTATATGTATATACATAAGTAAGAAGAGCTCATCGAGGTTTTGTGTTATATGCAGGAAATTATCTTTAAAAAATTGTCAAAAATCAGTGATAACTTGTAGACACTTGATTTTTGCTCTTTCTTAGAGTACAATTGAATCAGCTAAAAAACTGAAAACTCAAAAAAATCCTAAAACCTTTTGTTCGAAATTTTGAAGCAATTTTGTTATATCATTATACATTTGGTATATAATTAAAAAAAATGGGTGCTTATGGTTTTTCTTAGCGAATTAACCATATTTGACTTGGAAATAAATTTTACATACTTAAAAGGAAAGTAAAGTGCCCAAATCTAGCAGTATGTGGTTGTACTATAATTTCTGAACAGAGTATACATATATTTGTACATACATACATAGATGGCCTGTTACTAAATTTACTAAATCATAAACAACAAAATTGTCCATTCCACTTGAATGCGCATTCCCATTTGCCAAAACCACTTAGTGCAATAAATATTTACTACTAAATTATATTAAGTATTTATTTAAATCCTGTTCGAAGTCTGCACGTATATACATATCTACATAGATACATACTATACATACACGTATGCATTCAAATTTATCCATTTTCATTTGCACAAACTAATGCCGGTGTTGTTCGGCTGTGGTCACACACAGCGTTTAAGTGCTTATCTTCTCAATTTACATTTGCAGAATATTTACAAAAATGTCCTATATATACACACACACATACAAGTGTATGCGCACTAGTTTTTAGATAGTAACAAATAAATGTTTCGGTTGATCGGATTTGTACAAATATTTTACAATAAATGTATGAAAATAAAAATACTCGTAACAAAAATGTTTTCCTAAATTGATACAATCGTAATTCTAAATATGCAAATATGCAAAATTCCAGTTAACTCGTAAATACTTGATCGGTTCGAAGTTTTTTTATTATTTTTAAAAAGGCTTGCAATTTTTTCTTTTTTTTGAGATTGCAAATATTTGCTAGCTATTCAAAAATATATGCACACAAACGCTGTCGGATAAACCAAAAAAGTTATTAAAGCATATTGTTTGTTATTTAAGTTTATTTAGTTATATATTATAATTTTCATTTAAATTGAAAAATAATGCAATTTAGTTTCTTACTAAAAGGAGTTAATTACCAATTTTTTTAACTACCCGATTCTGTGTTCGTTTTAAATGATCAAACATTTAAAAATATTCAAAAGTTTATATTTGTAAATGTGTGATAATTTGTCAAGAACACAGAATCAGGCAGTAATTATATGCATCATACATCATCAAAGGTGTGATATACTATTATGAAAAAATTAAACGAAATGCAAAAAAATTATCATCAAATTTACGAACATTTGAATAAGAATTTTTAGAAAAATCATTCGAATATGCAGCTTTGTATGCAATTTAATGTTACTAATACAAATTGTTGGTATAAAGTGGCTAAAAATACCGGGTTGCCAAGCTTTCATATTTGCCTATATATATCAGAGCGCTGTAGAAAAGATTAGGGCTGAAACACAGTACTAACGAATAGCGAACACACAACAGCGATCTTTCGGCTGCCAAAATTAAAACGCAACGGAAGTTTGCCAGACGCGCCGCGATGTCGTTTCGCGGGAATTATTTATTTCTATCGTCATCGCCGTACAATGACGGCAAGTGGCAGCATTTTTATGTTTTAAGTTTCAAAAAAAAAATCAAAACAATATACGATTTCTCTAGTATTTTTGGAAATTATATATTCACTGTGAATTTCATTATTTTAAAATTTGATAAAATGTCCCCATTATGAAATATCAAAACATTAACTGCGCGGCGGTGAAATGTCAGCAGCTTTTTTCGCTGCAGCTCGAAATGTGTTAAAGTAAGCTAATTAGTGAGGCAAGTTGTGAATGATGGCATTCCCGTATTTGGCATTATTTCCGCAGTCGCGCTTATTGTGCTCCAGCCATTACATGACGTTTGAAATAAATAGAGGAAATATTTTGTAATTAAACAAAAGCAAATCTCAAACAAATATTTTAATAAAATATTTATCAAAACAATTTGTAATTATTTGGAAACTGTTTTGTTTTCTTCCAAACATTCATCCTTTAATTGCGCTTCTACAAGCGCTTGCTCAAATTTTTAATCAATTTAAAACACTGCATAATTTCCTCTGACAGTAATTGCACTGATTTTTTTTTTAAATGTTATGAAAAACGGCAGCACACAAATAAATTTTAATTTACTAATTTGTCTGACTGTTGCTTACGTCATAGCTGCTAGCATCGGACTCCAGAGCGACCAAAATTTCACTATGTTGTCGGTCAATTTAGCAAAGGCATTCATCATTAAATTTAATTTGGAGCACATTGCGACAATTTGCCATTCTTCATAATATGATGCCGCACTAGGCATTTGACTCGTAAGCCTCGAACTTTGCACGCCGCTGCTTGCATAATAAATTCATTCTAATATTGCAGACAGGTGGAAGCGTCATTCGAAATATGTACATATGTCTGAATTGAAACTGAGATAAAGTATTTTTGTTTTAAATATATTTTCTACATTTGCACCTAAGTCATGTACCTGTTTAATTAACATTGAATTTCGAATTAAAGTATACTTAAATACTATTGACTAATACACTTGTTATGAGTTAAATATTTATTTTATTTTATTTATATACAAATTTGATTCACCGCGAATGCTTGCAAATTCTAAACGATCGGACTAAATATTTAATTTTTGCAGACATGAGATTTCTTATTGGTAATAACTAATTGAAAAGATAGCGCAACAAATAGGTTTTAGTAGTCAAGCAAGATATAATAAGTGTAATTCGTCCGAAAAAGAAAATAACTTTATGAATACATTACGTGTTAAATCATATAAAAATCTAACTTTAGGGCCCTTATCCACGTCAGCTTCAAATAATACTCCCTCTTCCATTGTAACTCAAAGATGACCTTAGGACGCTGCAGAATTAATTTATTGGGTGATCAAGAGCAGAGGGTCAAAAGATGAATATTTAAGTGGGTCCAACAGGCAGAAAAGCTCAAATAAACCAACGAAAGTTTGTTTTAAAATTTTTTTTAATTCATCTATTACATTCCCTGTATTATAAGAATATGTACATATGTATGTTTGAGAATTGTTTATCAATCATGTGCAGAAAGAAAGTCGGAAATGCAAGGTCGTCGAGATCAAAGAAGGTCGATCACCACCGTGATGTGTATGAAAGCAGATAACCTCTTGACTTTTAACAAAAATGGAAAATACAGAGTTTCGTATTGTGATTAAGCATTAAAAACCATCACCTAAACCAAAGCTTGATAAATGCATTGAGGATACTACACCATCAATTTCATATGTTAAAAAGTGTTTAGCTGGGTTCCCTTGTGGTCGTATAAGCACAAAGGATGCCGAATGTTCCCGTTGCGCAAAAGAATTACTTACACCTGAAATCGTCGATAAAATCTATTAAATAATATTGGATGACCGGAGAATGAAAGTGCGTAAGGTAGCTGAGGTTGTAGGCATCTCAGCATTACATTTTACACGAATATTTGTATATGTTGAAGCTATCCGCGCGATGAATGCCGCGATTGTTCACACGCGACCATAACCGCGAGTGCTCTCGTGTGTTGTCACCATAGCAAAAATCCATTAATTTCGCTACAAACTGCTACCTTCTTCAAATTTATCGCCGTACGACTATTTCATATTTCTACATCTGGAGAAATGGCTTGGTGGTAAGAGGAAAAGGAGTAAACAAACGTATATTTTGAGAGTTGTGAGAAAAGCTAGTATTAAAAGAAGTAAAAAGTTTGGAAAAAATCTGAACTGAGCGTACAGAGTTAAAAAGAGATTATGTTGAGAAAAAGAATGCCTTCTTACACCGCTCTCGTAAAAAGTTGTTACACGCACTATACATCTGCACATATTAATATGCTTGTACGTGTATCAGTTTTACACCATATGGAATTGCGCAAAATATTTCCTACCAAGAATTATGATTACTTAAATATTCCAGTGCTTGAGAAGCATAACTGCATTTCGCATATATTCACTATTCAAGTGCGTACACACATTACGATATGTTCATATCCATAAGTGAATCGCCTCGAGTCTCAGGTGCCCGACTGTATATTGCGGTAATACTTTTCAATTGCGAATGCAAAGCAGAAGGCTATGATTATTGCCAAATCAATGGTTCGCATAATTGCCAGTGGCGGACAATGAACACACACATCGACACACACACACACACACACATACACACACCTGCTCTCACATGCGATTTGTCAACGATTGCCATTGTCAATATGCGTGCGTAGGCAAGCGTCGCCAGAAGGAGGAAGCAAACACTCGCTCATGAACAAATTATAACGCCAAGTGCACACTCTCATTGATTATACTTATGAGCACTCACTTGCACGCGCCCAAAAGTATGTTACCTACGAAACGAGTAGAGCTGTTGTTTACAACCTTTCATGCCGCAAAATTTCCTCGCACACGAATGTATTGGATTTATGTGCATTCCAGGTGTGTGTGTGTGTGTGTATTCGAAGCAGACTGCCATCGGCACTGCTTGCGGCATTCCACTCACTCTACGATAAATCACGTGTCGGCAAATATGTGGCATAATTTCGGGCGGCAAAGCTTAAGCAAAGGAAATGCTACGCGACAAGCACACGGAGATGGAGCTCGGAGCCCGGAGCTATGCAATGAAACACCGAGTTACCAACAACCAACAACTAACAGCCAGCCGCCATAGCGACCAACAAGGAAGGCTATTGTCACAAGGCAATATGGGCATTGTGTGATAACCGAAGCGGTTGAGGGGGTCTCTAGCTAGTCATCCAGCCACAGATGGTGAAAATAACAACGAATAATATCATATGTGGCAACACTGGTCGACTTAAAGTTGCCCGCATTGGTTGCTACAGTTTTTATGACTTCGTTGTGGTTTCACTGTGTATTGTAATTGTTGTTGTTGTGCTTGCACGTAACGACTTGAGTAGCCAAAAATTTTGCGGTCATTGTTCACTGGCAATTACAACGGACAGTCTGTTAACAGTTTTGTCTGAAATAATTCGAATCAATGGACAATAGAACTTTCATGTTATTCACACATACAAACACATACATACCATAGTAGTATATACATACATATGTATGTAGTGGTTTGTATTCCCGAATACCCTGCCGAGAGTTGTCAAGCCAACAAATGCTTACGCTAGCTAACTTAGTATTCGTACACTCACTAACAAATATTTTATCATATTCACCCTTATCGTGAGTTTCGTTCGAAAAAAAAAAATTGAGTTTCACCCGGAATAAATTGCGCTTCGAAAATTCGATCATGATAATTACAACTCTGAAATGTGTGATAATAAAAATTATCAAATAATTGAAATTCAGTAATTTGAAAAAATTTAGCAATTTTCGAGATCTTTGAAATATAACAAGAAAGAATCATTCAAGTATTTATTAGTGCTAACCTCTTCAATACCACCAGCACGACTACAATTTGCTATTCCGCCAGTTATGAAGCATGTCTGCGATTTTTCGCTAAAGGTGGGCACTAAGAAGGTGTTGGTAACAGTTTTGAAATAGGGCTGGCACAATCGCAACCCAGCAAGACATACCACTTTTGACCAGTCCAAGTATATTTTGCATAACAAATTTTTATTTCTACGCACATTTAAATGTACCATAAATTGTTTACCCCTTTCCTATCGGACTAATTTTTCTTTGCAGGCCCCAAACTATGTAGCTTCATCCTTAGCTGTTTTCATAACTTTCCTTGTTTTCTTCGATACATCCTCTTGCAATATTCGGCTTTTCCTGCATTCTACCTAATTTTATCTCTCTTTGAACTCTGTTTACTGTTTTGTTCCTAAAATAGGCGATCTTATGTAAATAAATTTCAATTAAATTACTTTCATTTTGAATCTGTGTAAATTTTTCGCCTTCGAAAAAATAATGAACAAATTCAATCAATCCGCCAAATATTTCCGCCCGAAATTAGTGTTACCAATAAGCGGAAACAATGTTCGAAAGCGAAAAATTTCCGCATGAAATGTATAACAAGTGAACTGTGAAAAGTGAACTATTTCAGCCGAAAACGAAATTCACGATGAGGATGATTATCTATTTGTATATATATTTTTTGCTGAACTATTGAACAGAGCAAAAGCAGAGGATAGCAAATTTTTTTAAGTCGTTTCACGCTGCGGTTTAGAGGATGTTCCATTGCTTTGCAGCAAGGTATAATTAGAAATAATATTACGATTAGTCGAAAGATACGCCTGTTTACCCCAGCGTGGAGATTTCAATATACATATCTACAGTTATACTCCGATTGTTATGGCATGCGAAGTTGACACGCAATACCATGAAAACATTTTTTCTAAATTTTTTCTTTCCTCGAAATAATTTTTCACCAACTTACTCACTAAAATGAGAATATGTTAAGTTTAATTTCTGCTGTCTTCCACTCTGTCCTTCAAGTTTCACATAGCCAAACATTTTTCCTGCATAATTACTTCTCAAAATTGCTGGGGTTTGGTTATAAAAAGAGCTGCACAAAATCGCCAAAAATATTTCTAAAAGAATGCAACTCCAATAGAAATTGTGATTTCTGCTTAAAAATATGTTATTTTTTCGCTTCAAAGCTATGCCTTCATCAAGCTAGTACACAGCTTTTAGGAAAAATGAAAAATTCATATAAAATGACACTCAAGAAATGAAAATAAAATATTATTCTATACAAA
This sequence comes from Philophylla caesio, assembly GCA_963971545.1. NCBI lineage: Eukaryota > Metazoa > Arthropoda > Insecta > Diptera > Tephritidae > Philophylla > Philophylla caesio. The sequence goes on along the minus strand of OZ020604.1, from coordinate 218,443,972 downwards.
TTTCTTAAGTCAGTTTTAAGCTCTTAAGAACAAAATGTTCTTATATTTATTTCTTCAAGAAAAGGTTCAGCAATGGCAAATTACTTTTTTAAGCAATAGATATAATTGAAATTATTTCTTGCGATTTTTCTTGAGAGCTGCATTGAAGCCATTGAGCAGAAAGTGTACTCTCGATCACTACCATGTTGAAAATGCCTTTTCCGGTGGTTAATGATGTCTTTGGTACAACTTTGTTATATTTATGTGTTTATTTTATTTAATACCCAAAGAAAAAGATGTCTACACAGTGTCACCAACTTCCTTAACTCAAAATCTATTTTCTTGGGTATCTGAATAATTTTTTATAACTAATCCCTAACTTAAAACGTTTGCCACATAAAAATATTATAGAATTAAGAACGTATGAAGACCTTGGATATTGTAAAGAATGAATTAGGTGGATATTCAAACTCTTTATTTTTTAAGTTATTGCCAATAATCTTTGTGAATGGCCGCCTACCTTTGCATATACTTTGTACATAAATGACAATTTATTGCAGAGCGGTGCACTTACATTTTATTAAAAATCAGTTCAATTCTCCACAACGGGATTTCTTAGAAGCATGCAAGCAAAGCACATTCATTCGAGTATGAGCATACATTTCTGAAGTTTGAGCATACCGCACGTCCTTGATTGCACATGAATACTGTCGGCCAAAGTTGCCAAAATACTGCGAAACACGCAGACGCACACATGTACACACACACACACACACGCCGGCAGGGGTTTTCCCCAACAATTCGCAATTACTTGATTTACACGAATAGTTTCACCCAAAGGCATAATTCGTTAAACATTTTCAGAATTCCTGCAACGTTACTATTGTTGAATATTGATTGTAATTGGCGAATGTGGTAATAAAATTTTGATCTAGCATTTTTTTTATTTAAAAATCTCAAATGTGCAATGAAGCTTTCAATTAGCCAATTTCAATTTATTTTACAAAGTAGTAAACGTTTTAAGAAATTAATTGAATTATTAACAAAAAAAAAATGTAGACAAGAGAATATTTAATTTTAAAATATTGGCAGTCAAGTTTTACACTTTATCAAAATTTTAAGAACACTGCGTTTTGTCAGCACAAGTTTAGTCTTTTATTTGTGCTAGAACAAAGGTTTCTTTGAATCATCAGCTTGTCAAAATATTATTAGTTAAAAAATGCGCGAAGAAAATATACTTCGATTTACTATCCCCAGCAAATGGGGAGTTTTAAAAATGCAAAGCATCTAAAATTCAAAACTACCTTGTGGTATTAGTAACATATTTTTTTGACAATAAATACAATAAAAGAAAAATATTTTAAGATCTCTGTAAAAAGGAACAAAGGTATTGTGGATTCAGCGGCTATTTAAAACAGCGGCCGTCATTTCAAATAACGATTCAAACAAAAATGAACTTCGTAATGCACACGTGTATGTCTTCTTGATAAAATGTTTTTGGAGAAGATTTTGTGGTGTGCTACAATGCAATGGTTTAAAAGTTGATATTAGAAAGTTTTTATATAAAAAGCCTCGCCAGGGAAATGATGTAAATGAATACTACATGTATTTTTTTTTGACATTTTTCAGTTAAGTAGTTCAATTTGAATAAAATTTTTTGTGAAATGTCAGTTTTCTTGCTTACGTTTTTCTTAATAAAACCCCAAATTAAGTTATTTTACATGTTTCTTTGGAGAAAATGCAACGTTCGTTTAAATATTCAAAATTCATTTGAAGCATTGGGTATTTGCAACTTCGATGCTTTTCCAAATGTTCATCAAGTACTTAGAATCATCGTTGTTTTGCCTGCTGCGACTGCCACGAATAAAAGAATATTTTTTTTTTTTACTTTGAGCTGCGTAAAAACTTATGAAAGAACGTCGTCTTATTGGGCTGGCTTCTCTCAATATTCTACGAAGTCTGGATGTTAATGTTGACTCAGTATCAAAAGAATTTTTATCTGTACCTTGGCGAATTGCATTATTGAAAGCAGAATAATTAAGTTAATAACCCATGATGTTACATTTCTTTGAGTTGTGTATAATTATATCGACAAATAAATACAATATGTTGAATATTTTAAATAAAACAATGATATTCTTGGTTGTGGCGAACGACTTTACATAAAACGCTCTCCCTGTCTGCACTTAAAATATTCAAACATTAAATATTAGATATTAATCCTGTTTTAGTTATTGATAAATTGATTTTTATACTCAATATTCTAGGCATAAACAAACGAGATTGTTGAGGTGATCTGGTAAAATGTATAGCAGTCGGCGAACTAAAAAGAGGACACAGAATAAACATATGAATTTGTTTGAACTAAAAGAATCTAGAAGAATTTTAATTTTTTCCATTTACCGTTTATATTTATTAATACTCGCCAATCACATACTACACAGATTGTATAAATACTCGTAAGAAAGTCGCTAAACGAATTTTCAAAAATTACTTTGTTTTTAAAATTTATGTTTCTGTAAAAGGAATGATTATGTTAAATTTTGTATGAAGCTTAGAAATCGATCTGACGCGGTGCTAGTAAGTAAGATAATGAAACTTATTTTATATAAAAGCAAAGTATAAAAACCGTGTCAACCAGTGGATTTAGCATAATTTTCGGAAACAGTATAGTTTCAAAAGTACTTCTATTTGCCGCAAAACTCTTTGTAAGTTGTTCTTGGAATAGATACAACTATTTTATATTATTTTAACGAAAGTCTGATTAAAAAAATTAAATCTTAAGTGCAAATAAAATTCTAGAATATATAAATAATTTGAGAACTTGTTTGAAATTTTCAAAATATCACAAGTTCTTTTTATTCACTAGCTTCTTCGTGAATTTCCCACTTCGAAAGCCTCATGAATTCTTATCCATTGAAAAATAGTTACGAGTGCAATTTGCTTGCCAATGCATACACCTGCAAGTAAATAGTTTCATACTTATATACAAATATAAACGTGTATGTCGGTGCATAGAGTATATCTACTAACAAATATGCACGCACCTTACTGTGTGACACAAACACATTCTTCCTAATCAATTTGCATCGAGGCAAATGCAGACGGAAGCCTCAATTCCATCTAATTACGCATCTAATATGACGTTGCACTTCATGGAGCAGCTAAGCAAACCGATAACACAATGCTAGTTCGCATACATACATACATACATACATACATATGTACAAACTTACGAACATATTCAGAGATCTAATCATGTGCATACAAACGTATTGAGACCAAACAGAGGAAGGCAAATTTGTATGCTCAAATATATGTTTTCTCGCACATTCGTATGTGTGTGTAAATATGTAAGTTTGTACATTGCAAATGCACAATATTTGTTTTGCCTCTCCACTGTCACTAACACTCACTCGCTGCTCTTTACAGCAGTCACTAGCATTCAATTCATTGCAATGTGTTAGCTGAGGTTTACGGGCGCATTAACAGCTTCCTGCAAATAGGATATGAGCACATTAATGCCAAGGCATACAAACATTTGAACGAGCGTATAAAGCACAAACCAAAGTATAACGACGAGCAAATAGCCCAAGGCAAGAGAGGTGCAAAAATGCGCTTGTATGCATATAAATACATACATATGTATATACAAATGTGAACAGTTGTATGTGTGTATGTGTGTGTGTGTGCTTCCTTTTTGCCAAAGGACATTCAACCCATAAAACTGTTGGTAGCAACGGCTTCACGTTCAGCAGAAACATCGAGTATTCAAAGCTAGTCTAGGCAAAATTCTCATTTACATACGTACATGCATACGTGTATGTGTTTGTATATACATACATACATACATACCTATATATGTCTGTAGTTGCTCTTGCAATGCCAATTTGCCGCCATAATTTGCTTTTGGTAAGTACAAGCGCTACAGGCTACGACACAATATCGGCTAGTGTATTAGCATATAACTTTTGATGCTGCCATACAAGAGTACACACATACTTATGTACATATAAACACACATCAACACATACATACAAGCTTAGTCCCTTGCAATCATTACCCAATCTTTGAGAAATTGTGTTGTTCTTAAATTGATAAGCAACTTTATCTTGATTTGAGATATACTCGTAGGGTTTCATTTCATTTGGAGTAGCATTGGAGGCAAAATTTTGAGATGTTACTCGTACGAGTATTTATGATTTCATGGATGGCTTTTTACATGAAATTTGTTTTGCGACAAAATAAGAGTGTTCGCGATGCAGTTATTTGTTACGAATTGTTACGAAATAACACGATTTTTGTCAAATCGCGTTCGCGGTGTCCAAAAAACTTGCAAGGAAGGGGAAATTGAGAGCGCAAAATGATATTTCATTTCGAGGGGAAGTTGCAAATTTTTGCTGGACAAATTTTACCCAGCACAAATTTGCAATCAAGAAAACAGCTGATCAAAAGCAACTGATTGCAAATGGGATAAATACCAAATTTTTGTTTAAGAATTTTAAAGGTAAAAATTATAAGCATGCTAGTAGCAAGTAAATGTTAGTTTGGTTAAGTCTCCTTAGTAGAATGCTTCAAGAATTCAATGGACAAGAATTCAATCAGCTGTACGTTGAATTTGCAAGTTTCTGCAAATTTTGCGTTCGCGTACTGTTTTGGATATTTTTCTTTTGTGAGAGAAGATAATACAATTCCACTGAATTTTGCTTTTGGATATTTTCGGTTGGAGATTGTAAACGAACGTAACTAATATTATTATTTTAATATTGAAATATGTGTCAGAAAGGAACGCCGATTTTGCGCTTAGATTTGAATCTTTAATTAGTTATACTATATATGTACATATTTGTAATGTATAAAAGTGATTCAAGTTGACGTTCGTTGCTTAAGCACCACTGTCCTCGTATTTACTACTCAGTAATTTGTTACAGTCTCAAGTCGAGATTATTACTTTTTTAATACTTTTTTAATACTTTTTAACTACATACTGTATATACTTACATACAAACATTTACACATTTTGATTGCATTGATCTATTTGATTATGTGAAAACTGAGATTTTTTTCAGTTAAAATTGTTGGTATACTATGAAGTTTTTATGCTGAACTTATAAATTTATAATTTTTTTCATTAATACCCGAAATTTACCTGTTACTTCATTGTATTTTTATTATTTACGTCTGCATAACGCATTGGTCGTATTAAATTCATAAAATATTCAAAAAATGCAATGGTAATTACCACATATGGTTTCTTTCATAGTGGCATCATTGGAAAATGCTATAAAAAATGCGCTTTTGGTAGGCGCTCTCACGCGAACGAGAGTTTCGTAACATATAATCTTTGCGCAGACTTGCTTCAAAAATGTACCATTCTCATACTAGTACAAAATAGCCAAGAAAGTACTAGTTCAATTATGGAATATCAATTTGATTGCCTTTAAATTTCAAACTACAAGCCGCAAAACCTTTCTCTTTTTTGCCATAGTTTTATTCAGCCTTAAAATATGCAACATTTTTCTTTAACCATTTACTTTCCGAATATATACACACTCAACCAGTTTATGTTGTTGTTGTTTTTGTTGTTGTTGGTGTTGTCTCTGTCCACTGTCGTTCGTTTGCCTTGGCGATGCCAACAATTAAGCTACAATTTCATCAGTTCAAAATTTATGTAACTCAATGTGCCGCTCAATTTGAAAGCTTCCAAAACGTTTGTTGTTCTTGCCTGTTCGCATTTTGCAAATGTCAGATTTGATTTTAACTGTTTAATGAACGCCACCCCATTTGCCCCACCATTTGGACATTCCGCAATGTGACAGCCATGGCCGCTGGTAAAGCGAACGGACACTGTCGCTTCCCCCCTCCTTCATGCCCCCTTTCCCGCTGCGCAAACTAATTCGAGCTGGCTGGGGTTAACCCTGCATCCTGAGGGCCTTTAGGAGTTTACAAGTTTATGCGTTTTGCTGCAAGCACTTAATTTGTTGTTGTAGTGCTTCCACTGCATGTATGTATATGTTTCTAAGTTTATTTGTATGTATGTATATATGCAAGAATTGTATGCACGAGTATGTATGTGTGGTTGTAGTAGTTGGTAGTTTTGCTTGCTCTGCCGCTTGTTGGAATTTTCGCAAATTAAGTTGCAAACTTTTATGCATTTCGCACTTCTCAAATTGCTGTGATTTGCTGAATGCGAAATTTGTTTGTCTGGAAATTGCAGCAGGAAATGTTGTTAGGGAAATTATTAAAATGACATTTATGCTTACGTTATCACATATTTACTTCATTTTGTCGTATTAGAATTAATATTAAACTGAACTCAAAGTCAGAGAATTGTATCTGCAGTGCTGACCAAGCCGCCTATTAAATACATTTTCACAATTTATCGAAGGTCAGAAGGACTGAAATTCAGTTCATGTTACGCGTAGAAAAAATGTATCCTAAAAAATTGCGAAAATATATTCTTATACTTTGATAAAATTTGTAAGTTACTATAAGCTTCATATTTTATTATTATATTGGTTTTTAACGTACGAAAAAGTCTGGCAAATAAGAAAATATTAGGCGTGTTTTATTCGACCAGCAAATTAAGCTGAAGGCTTGTAAAAAAGTTATCTTGGCTTGTATATTGAACTAGAGACATTGCCAGTTCATTGTGTTTTTTCATTCACAATGGTTGGGTTATTGCAAAAAAAGAATAGTTGGACATAAGAATAACCCTTATTTTGACAATTAACAATGTAAAGAAACCAAAAATACAAAAGAATACTTGTATCACTTTAAAGTCAGCACTCTTTTATTAACATTGTTTGGACAATTTCTAGTTGTCAATAAATTTAAGCGGTCAAGGTGAGGCTATCATAAGAACTAAAAGTCTGCTAAAGAGTCCACGAGCAAGCATTTAGTCGCAGAAAGAAAACATTCTTACTATCTACGAATGAGAATGAAATTCGAAGTGTACAGAAGTCAAACAAAATCTTTAGAAATCCAGGAGGATTTCCCAAATATTTTCAAAATTTCGTTTTTTTTTTTAGAATGCAATTCGATTTTTAATACAGCGATGTCCTAGCAAACTCATACCTGAGCAACTGGCACACCCAGGCAAACGAGTATGTATCGATAAGTTGGGCACTTTAGCGGCTCACATACTTAGTTATATGAATCGATCAGTTTTGCTGATGGGCGACTGATACGTATACATTTTGTCACATTATATACATACATATATACCTAATACATTTTTGCAATATGGTTTTAAAAACTGTAAAAAACTTGAAAATATTTATCAAATTTCAAATTTTTGTCTCAACTTTTTTATTATTATTTTGAGTTTTTAGTTTCTTCAATTTTAATGTTTTAAGTGGCTAAGCATAAGCGCTGTATTGAACATTTCTTTTGATATAAGTGGCGAGAGAATTAGTTTTCTATTTTTGCAGACAAAGCGTAACACAGTATAAAAACAAATTCTAATAAATCAAAGGAATTTTCTAGTTTTTTGAAACTTGCACAATATGGATGATTCTTTTGAATCAATTGTGGTTGAAACTTAACATATTCTTGCTGTGCTCTGTATGTTTTTCATTTTCAGTAAATCAGTTATTAATAACTACTTAATAGTGCCTGCTAACTTTTTTAGTCCACACGTCACGCTAACTTAAATTACATAATTAGATTCATTTTCAAGTGCACCAACAAACAAGAGGCTACTACAGAAAAATTAACTAACAGCAAAACCAGCCAGCAACAAGCGCTTTTTTCATGCTTCAGTGCCACACGAAGTCTAAAAAAAAATAGCAATAATAATGCATTGTGGGCCGCATAAGGAGGAAATTGATATGGAAAAGCAACCAAAAAGGTACACGAAAAAAAAAATGATTTTAAAAATAATGACTGACTTAAATATTACTTCAAAGTAGCGAAAAAAAGGCATAAAATAATGCGACATACAAATACCCTGTCAGAAATCAAAACACTTTAAAAGCAATTTAAAAAGTACTTTTTTTCCAACAACAAATTTTTCCTTTTACCGATTGTCTTAGGAGCAAGTCAATTATGCGACTCTGCATTTGATTTCAACCACTTTCAAATATAATTGACTGAAAGAACATCGAAATGACTTTTTTCCTACAGCAATAAAATGTGTTTATTTCCAGCTTATTTTCACTACAACTTTTTTAAAATTATTTTTTTGCATTTATTTCAAAGCATTTGATTTCCAACTACTTTAAAATTGATCAACTTGTCAGACTGTCTGCTGTTTTCCGACAGGGTACTTCTATGCGTATGTATAAATAAATGTAAGTATGAGCTTTGGCTAAGTAATTAAATAACGTACGAAGTTGATTCAATCTATTTACTGCGGAAGTTTGTAGGTGTTTTATTGTTGCTTGTGAAGGTGGTTGCTGGCATACAAATTTGATTGAAGGCAGTGCAAACGAATGGTAATTTTCAAGATCAAGTTCAAATGCAATTAGAAGAAAAAAATAAAACAAATAAAAATTAAGGAAATGAAGAATAGAGCATGAAAATAAATGAAAATATTTTGAGGTCTATGTCGCTATTAACAAACAAAAATGTGTTTGGTATGAGTTTTTGTCACCGCTAGTCAAGGCGAATTCAATAAGGTGAAGTCAATAGTGTAAAGGCATTTTATTATCACCATACGTGCATTTATTTTTTGTTTTTTGCGGCTTTGATTGTTAAAATGCAGAAAGCAAAAGCAAAGTACAAGAAAAATTTGACAGCTCACGTCGAGATGTATAAAAAATCGTATGGAAATCATTAGAATGGATTCAATTCGAAGGGTGTGAAAGGACCCATTGCCCAAACTGGAACTCTGAATGATAGTGAATTTATACTAATTAACTTTATGAATCAATCATAAATTCGAATGCAACCGTGATAGATATGGAATAAAACCGCCTTCCCCTTTTATATCTGCCAGGCTTTTGCAAAAGGGCGACTCTTATTGCTTGAGGCACTTCGACTGTAGTAGATCTGAACAACATCAAAGTGTTCTATCAATTCCTTCCATCGAGGCAGATTTTGCAGTTTCCTGAGTCTCCCCATTCGTTTCACAAATTTTTAATAGCTACGGCTGGTGCATTTTTTAGTTTTCCTCATGTGACCATTCAATGATGACAATACAGAGTTGTCAGCGTCAATAATTGGTTTCCCTTGGTGCATCTAGTCATATCATTAACCAGCTATTTATTTTCGATATCACTTTGTACGAGTACCGCGCACAAGAAACAAAATACACCTCCGATTTCGTTGCAATGAAGATGTTAGTTTTTCGGCCTGTACTAAGCTATTCCGCAACATCGCTGATTTCAAAGTCGAAAACATTTCAGGTAACACTAGCAACAACTGTGGACAAGTGCGATTTTCTGACCGGTGATACTAATGCTAACCATACCGCTTAGCTGTTTTTTTGATATCGCCGATATCTTTGCCTAGAACCCCTTCATACCTCAAGGATGCCTAAAACTGGAAAGATGCGCATGATTGTGCACAGTGCGGTGGGACACAAAGACGCCGAGCTCTGCAGAGTAAGATCTGGCCTCTACCTCAAACTCCATCTTTGAACCATTGATGCAGAGTGAGAATGCATTCTTATCGCCCTCCCGGTACTTCCTCTATTCGTTCCTGAATGCGAATATGTCCTGTTCCCGCTATTGAACCTGATATTAGATTACCGCGATTGTTGTTATTTCATTTATGATCGTACTATGCCCATATTGGAGGTAGATGAACAAAAATTTAGCAGCGTTCGAATATTTTAGATTTGCAAGGCTAACAACTGCCCACTACTGTCTCAGGTTCACCCATTGCCAATGCTTTTATTAAACATTTAAGTCCAGCCACCGGAATACAGAAGGTCGTTAAAGCAACCGCCAGATCCTTTCCTTTTTGCCGAATAATCTTCTGAAGATTGTCACGCATAAGTAGATATTACCATTCACTTTACAGAAATGCATCTATGAAATTTGAGATACGAAAGCCTAAGCTTTAGTGGGCAATAGCATTAGCTTGACAACAAAAATGTGGAGTAAATAATTATTAACCAGAAATTTTTTGCTAAGCTCTCACCACTTAAAATTTGAGCTTTATTATTCCAAAACCGAACTGTCTTACTGCTTACAAAAAAACTAATCCAATAATTTTTTTTTTTTATTTTGAAATTCTTGAGTTTCAAAGCATTTTCGATTTATAGTAACAAATAAATGATCGCTGAGAAATCGTTAAAACATTTTCGCACAATTACCGTGCAACAATGCAGTAGCACAATAAAAAAAACGAAAGCAATGAATACGAAACAATAAAAATCGCCAAAGAAAATGGTGAACAGCTGGAAAGCAATGATATTAGCCGCAATTGAAGGAGATCAGAGCCGACAGAGCCACTGACGACAATTGCCAAAATCACCTTTTGACCCACTTTCGGTGATGTGCTTAATGATCTCGCCAACTGTCCGTCCCTCCAACTAATTTCAGACTGATTGCCACCGTCCATGTTGCAGCAACAAATCGAACAGCAGCACGGCTGTCACAAATATCGCCTATCGCTTGCACATTAGACCAAGCCGCAGATGCGCATCATTTTCCGAAGACACCGACACCAACAAAAAAAAAAAAAGTGAAACCGCAAACTAATGCGAAATCGTTACAAAGCCGCCGCAAAACGAGGCCAAAAACAAATCGAAGAACATGTGGGAAATGACACACAGCTGTAGTGAATCGGCGACCGCAACAGCAACAGCAACAACATAAGGCGCGACAAGCCACGTCAAATCAATCGCATAAACATCACATCACTGCCTCATTTGACTTGATCACTTGACGCCGACAGCGACAGCGGTGGTGGCAGCGGAAGTGGCAGCGACTGATAGCTGACGGCAACTAACCAAATCGAATGAAGATAAATGGCTGGTGGAAAAGCGGTTTCGAAAAATTACGCTAATGTGATACAAGCAGCAACAAAAAAGTGCGCAACAATCGCATTTGCAGCTACAACAACAACAACAACAACTACTATCTAAACTTTAGAGCCGTGACAGCATTGGGAAATCTTATAATCACGCCGTAGCAGCTGTGGAACTTTTGCGCCGAGGCAACATGTGGCCTCAACTCTTGCAACGTTTTGATGTCAAATGTGAAAATCTGAAAAAACTGAAAATGTGGAAATGTGAAAACGTGAAAATGAAGATGCCGGGGGAGGAGCATTCAAGCGACCCACTCATAATGTGCGCTTAGTTGGGTGTAGAAATGTTAAGTGCCACAATCATTTATTGCACGGCCTTAACGCCGCCGCGTCAGCACTTTGCCACAAATTGTTGCTACGCTTGCATTTTGCTACAATTGCACTAATTTTTTTATATTTTCTTTTTTGCTTTTCTTTTTTGGGAAAGTGCATTTTCACTGTAAATTGTTTGGTGAGAAAATGTGCAGCTGCTTTGCTGCCAGCGAAAAATTGTCGTACGCAATTCATTCTCACATCTAAGACCACAAATATTCTGGGCATTTGGAGGGAAGAGCGATTGCTTCTTTCTTTATTGCGTGAAAATGTTGGCGGCATGTTGTGGCATTAGAAATGCTTAAATTACTACAATACAAGAGGAACATTTTTTATGGAATTTGTATATTGCGAGTAAGTGGCCATGACTGCGAACAATTGAAGGAATTTCAAAGTGGTGTTTGAGAGTTTGTGGAAATTATTGAAAGTAAGCTATCTTGCAAGGTGTATTTTTGTCAGTATGTGACTGTCAGCTGTGGTCGAACGCCAGTAAATCGATATGCAGCTGAGATCTCAAATTCGATTTTCAGCTGTGGAACGTAGCGCTCGCCACTCTGCAGGCAACGGCAAAGTCTCAATGCTATTTTTGTCGTGAAACTGCTCTAATAAAAAACACCTAAATACCTTTCGGAGTGGGTTTAAAATTGTAAATCCCTCGATTTGTTGTACAAAAAAGGAAAAGTAAAACCGAATCATCGGGTATATTTTACGGTGAAATGAACAACATAAGAATGAAAGAATTATTAATACTTAGAAGGTCGAACGAAAAAAACTTCGAAGAATCTGGCATTCTGAAAAAAAAATCTGGTGATCTCAGCTGTGTCTCAAATAAAGCAAACAAAGCCTTTAATAATAATTTGTTAAATGTAAAGCAAAAACAAAAAAAAACACATACTGCTCTAAATAGTTCAATAATCCAAATATATAATCCTGGTTAAAATCTGCTGAACTTAACATAAGACATTATCGCAATTTAAGAAATCAATTTCATTTATGACTTTCTCCGCTTCGTTGTGATGAGATGTAGTAATAAGGAATTAAGAAGGAATGAGAAGAAGTGAGATAAAATATTTAAATTTTATTAAATCCGGTGATAAGTTGAGGTATAGTGAGCTCAGGTGTGGTGAGTTAAAATAATGTAAAGTTTTGTAAAAGTTAATTGTGGTGAATTTAAGTATGGTGTGTAGGTGTGGCGAGTTTAGTAAAGTGTTTGGTAAACTACAAAAATTTTGAGAACATAGACGAAATAGTATTGAAAAGATCGTTTGTGAAATTCTTACTTTTTATTCTTGGAAGTATATAAAAATTATTTTTTAAAAAATATGTATATATTACTAATGCGATACCAGAACTTACAATAGCTTGTCTGCGTTATTAGATGTTCACCAACATGTACATTTTTTTTTAAAAGCCTCATTTTTTTTAATTAAACGTTTTGTCAATTAATTTAAAAGTTTCTCTGTGTAAATAAGTCAAAGAACTAGAATTTGGTTGTCAACCGTAATTTATTTAAAAAAAAAATATTTAAACAATATGATTTATTTTTTATGTATTTAAAAATTAATTGAATGCCAATTTAATACCAATCATCCAAGACTACACATTATCACAAGCTAGGCAAAAATTTTAGTCAAACTAAAAATATTTGGTTGAGATTCTTTTTTAGAAAATTACTCATAATTTTTAGCTTTGATACTCCAATTACAATTGCTTTTTTTAGATGTCAAATGAAAGTAGTGATGTTTTAATTTTTAAACAATAAAAACTAATATGTTAGAAATGTCAGAAAATCGCACAAACATTGAACAAACTTATTAATGAGAAAACTCTAACAATGATATGTGATTCAATTATAAAAGGTTAGGTAAATAATGACATTCGAATTTTGACACTCCCTTATAAGCGGTTGTTTTACGAAGTAGGGAAAATGGTTAAGATTTTGTGACCCTTTCTTAAAAAGTAAACAATAAGTAGTAAAATGTTAGTGATTTTTTTAATTAAAAATTTCGAACACATTTTATTTAAGTTAAGATATACAATAGCCACGCTTACAAAATTTAAATATTTATGCACGTCTTAGTAGATTTTTTTTTTTTTTTTAATTTTTTCCTAGCGAATAAATTTTCAATCTATTCGTCCCATGAACTGAACGATTTTATGGCATAAGGAAAATATAAGTTATTTATTCGGTTTATTCCATTTATTTATAAGCCATTGGTATCAGGATTATTCGTAGTATTGTGATGAACCCCTTGACGGTGAAAGACCAAAAATTTTATTCCGATAAATAGTAAGTGACTTTATGAAGTTAATGGAGTTGTAAGAAAACCACAATAATTCGAAATTTTTAAAAGATTATCTTTATATATTAAAAGAAAAATAAATCAAACTTCATAACTCAAGAATTTAGTTCTTACAAATTCTTGTTTTTGGCATTTGGATGATTATTATGTCACATTATTTTTAATTTCTTTAAACCTAGTCCTTCTAGATATTACAAAACTTTCCACTCTGACACATCGAATTTATATGCGCACAAAAAGTGTTGCGTGCTAGTTTTTGGTATTAAAAATTTTGAGGTTACTACTATTATTATTTTTAAGAAGCAACACGGTTTTGATGCTAAGGGAGCCGTTCGACAGAAAGTGAGTGAGCTAGCAGCTTAGTTACCAAACCTTTAATAAATGAATCATGACAATGATATACATATAACCAACTACACAAAAAGTACAAATTTAAAAATTTTATTATTTCACGCTTTGTATTTTATCAATTGTTCAAATATTTAATTGACACAGAAAATGTTGTAATCTATGTATATATGTATAAATAATCAATATATAAATAAATATGCTTGAGCTTTGTGTAAATGAAATTTTGTTGCAATAATTACAACTTACGTATCGCTGAACAATGTATTTTGCATTCCTACTTTAATATTACTTAGACCATTGGACTCAGTTTTGGCCCATTGTTACAGTATGGAAATGCTAACGCAATGCATACAAATGCAAACAAACATATGCACATACATACATACATACATACACTATGCGCATAAGTAAACTTTAAATTTTCTTGTAATACACGCAATTTACAAATATAATCAAGAAATTAATATATAAATTCTATATATATATATGTATATCAGTTATATATGTATATATGAAAAGTACAAATTGTTGTAGCACAGCATATGTGAACATTAGGGTGCGCCATAATAAACCATTTTTTGCTAATTGTAGAGTCGAAATTTCAATGATACAACTTCTCAAATTTTTCTTTTTTCCAAAAAATATTAAATTTCTTTTAACAAACGCAAATAAAGGGTGTCATAAAAAAGTACTTAGTATTAAAAATTATCAAAAACCTGTCCCTTATTATTATTTTAAGTATTCTTTAAAATGTATAGTTTGCCAACTGAAAAATATAGAGTTTAAACATTTTTTTTATATTTTTAATTGCGTGTGAGCTTTAAGGCCGATCGGTTTTTTAAACAATTATTTATAAGGAGAAAACAACAATACTCAATGCGGTAGAAGTAATAGCAGCTATTTCGGAGATCACTATATCTTCTCATCAGACTTCCAACAAAAAAAATTTTTTTTTTTTAATTTTTCCCATTTAAAACACTCAACACTTTGAGCGACCTCTCCCACTTTTTTGGTTTCAAAACAAAACGGGGTTTAAATTTTGATGCAGAACACTTAAAGATGAGAGCATTTCAATTCCCACTTCACTGTTTCTTTTTTTTTTTTTTTTGTAGACCGCCCTACACACAAACACTCAATCAGCTAGAGAGGCTATGTATGTGTGTATGCGCGTTTGTAGTTCGTTCGTTAGATTTGCGATTTGATTTACAAAATGTTATCTCAAATGTTACACAAATACATGAAGTTTCACTTGTAATATTCGCATAATAAAAGTCAAATCAAATACAGCCGTAAGTGGTCTTAACAGCCTGCAAATATGCAATGAATTTTAAAGTATACAATGGACTAACATATATTTGCATGTACATGTGCGTGTGTGTACGGCACGGCCGAGTGTGTGCACTTTTATTGCAAATGCACAAAATTCAAACAATAGCAAAATCAGTTAGAAATATTAAGTGAAAATATGCAATAAATTGAAATGCATTTATCGGCATAGATTTGTTAATTGCTTTGCATTGGTTACACACAAACATACAAACACACTTACATACATACATAAGTATGTACATATGAGTGGATTTGTGTAGAACAATTTCGAAACAATTGCGTTGCTTTAATGTAAATCGTTTAGTTTGGTTCGGTTTAGTTTTGAGCCGCATGTGCCGTCATAATTTTTTAAATGAACAATTGTGTTTACAGTGATTACAAATGTGTTCACAAATTCAAGTATTTTAGCCACATGAAATTGGAAGTGTTACATCTTTGGCATTAGGCGATTTATTTGCGTACATAGAAAGGTGAGGTAAGAAATTAAATATTAATTTCATTTATTTTTATGTTTTTTCTTTGCTGGGATTCGATTAATGATTTTTCCATAACCACTTCGGGTTTAGTTCAAAACTAAACAGC
The DNA here is from genome assembly GCA_963971545.1 of Philophylla caesio. Lineage (NCBI taxonomy): Eukaryota > Metazoa > Arthropoda > Insecta > Diptera > Tephritidae > Philophylla > Philophylla caesio. The sequence goes on along the minus strand of OZ020604.1, from coordinate 218,428,136 downwards.
TCAAAATCATTTGGTAACTATTTGGTATCATACAGTCTCAAAATGATGCCGAACTAATCGCAAAAATGCTTGTGAAGCGGTTCTGAAAAACTCGTAAACTTGTCCCAAAATCATCTTTAACAAGTCTACAAACGGTCCCGAAATACTTCTTTATTATTCTCAAGAATATACCAGACTAGTGCCAACAATCTTCTTAAAACTATACTGAACTGGTTCCAAAATTATCGTAAACTAACACAGCGATATTCATGAAATCGTCTCGAAATAGTCCGGAACTAGTTCCGAAATGGGCTCGAATAAGTGCTTAATCAATGCCGTGCAGGTCCTGAAATATTCTGTGAACCTGTCTCTCAATGAAGCCAAACTTTCTGATTAAAAGTTTCAAAATAGTCGCGACTTTTCCACAAAACGTATCGAACTGTTTTTAAAATAGTTGTGACTTGTCCCGGAAACGTATTGAACTAGTCTTGAAATGTTTCTGAATTATTCCCGAACAACATATTCGACAAATGCTTATTTGCCGACACAAACGGCAGGTCCAATCACTTCAAAAACCATTTACGCTACGCGAACAAAATAGTTACAAATCAGTTAGAAGTGACTAGCGAGAAAAATCGCAGGGATGCTTTGTCCTTAAACTTAGACGGAGAACAACTAAATTGAGCGGCAGTTGGTGCGCCATCTACTTGTGAACACAGAATGTTAATAGCGATGACACAAGTCTGCCATTCAAACCAGTCAAGTCAATTTTAATAAGATGCACTCCGAACATTCTATACAAACTTATTAGAGAAGAGTTAAAAATTAAGCGCCGAAGACCTATTGCTTTCGAAATTAAAAAACAATCCTGACACATATTTTGCAAACTGGGTTGCCGTGAAATCGAAATTTTTGAGTTTGCATTTTTTCCACACATGATAACAATAATTGCCTAATTGTCACGCGCCTCGTAATATTCGTGCTCTAATTATTTTAATTATATTTATTTTTTGTTCGCTTAACAAGTTTCAAAAATTGTCTGCACACATTTGCAGCGTATGTAAATATGAATGTTTTTTTGGCCACATTTGTTGCCCATTTGCATCCCATCAGCAAACCTAACAGATAATTAACAATATCCACTTGTTGTTGCTGTCATTGTTGCTATTGGCGTTGTTGATATTGTTGTTGTTGTCACTCTGTTTTATTGAATATGCGGAATTCAATAGTTACACTTGTTTGTACAGTTGTTGCTCTTTATTGAACGACACCTACACATTTTGTTGTTGCTATTTGCTACTTTAGTTCATTGCGACCGGACCACGCACGCTAATTAACATTTCAGATTTCTTTCATACATTTCATTATGCAATTTAATAAATTATTAAAATAAAATGACGCTTTTGTTTCAATTTAATTACAATGCACAATTTGTCGGTGAAAATTAAATTATTACTTTACATATTTTTTATTTGTCATACTTTAGTGTCACATTTTATCAGCTGATTACAGATGTATATACTGTAGTACGATTGAAGCTTTGAATAAAGTAAAATTTACAACTTCATTTAAGTTTAATTGGGCCTTAAGGACTGAAGACGAGTTGTTGCATTTAAGGAAATTATTGAATAGAGAAAGTTCGAAAAGCTTTTGAAACAGTCCCAAAATTATCCCAAACTAGCCCTGAAATTTTCCCGAAACTATAGTGAAATGATTCGGAACAGATCCCATAATTATTTCTAGGTAGTCTTGAAGTAGTCTCGAAGTGATTCTAAACAAGTTCCGAGAGTCCCGGTATTAAACTGATCTACATCTGAAATAAACCTGAACTATTCTCAAATGGTACAGAAATAGTCCCGAAATTTTAATGAAATAGTCCGTAAGGTGTTCTTAACACGCCCCAAAGTGGTCCCGCTATTATTCCGAACTTGTTCCTTACTCATACCGAACTGATCCCGAATATTCTTTAATATATCTCTAGCAAAAATACTTTTGATTGGATGGAGAGTCTTTTCTTTCTCGGCCGTTCTAATTTACATATGCAATGAAGACTAAAATTAATTTAGAAAAAAAAAAAACATTACCCGTTATATTTAAATTTTTAATACTATCTAATTTCACCAGGCAACCTTTAAAGTGGTGATGGAGTATCTTGATATGCTCAACACTCTTGGTCTGACGAATCAAGTCTGAGTTATTTGGGTGTCAGGTCACGCTGGAATCGTTAAAACTTTCTCAGGGTTAGGGAAAGAGGGCATTGTGTGCATCGACTAAAAAAGAGAAGAGCCCTCATAAAATTATACTGGGACTATCTATCGGTCCTGAAGCATTTTAAATCACTTGTGGGTACCTAAAAACAAACAACATTCAGAGACCGCATAAGCCTATCAAAGAACCATTTGAGAATTATCACTGCAAAATATGTACGTCTTGGAGCAGAAAACAGTATTGATGCGGACGGCGGGATGACTTCCAGAGACTTAGGTTGAAATTCTGTTATCCATATAAGGGACACAATAGATCTTAATAATAATAATATTATACTTCAGTTAAAGAAATCAATTTTAAGGTAGTAACCAATAGTTCCATTATACCAAACACAGTTTGTAAAATATTAAACTTGATTTTTTGGATTTAGGTAAGAAAAGAAAACAAATTGACACATTTGTACCATTTACTTGGTCTTCAATTATATATAATTTTTTTTCGGTGAAAGTATCGTTCATTTTCAAACAAACAAGATTAAAAACAACTTTTAAAATGTTATAAAAAATGTAGAAACCATTTATCAAAATTTCGAACTATTTTAAAAAAAAAATTGAATTTTTCGGGGTATGCAAAATGGAAGCTCATTCCATTTAGAAAAACAAAATGCAAGTTTCTTGCCATTGCGAATTACCACTGATTTTTGACAATTTTTTTCCTAACTCTCTTTCGCGGTTTTGCGTTGTATGGAGGAAACTGCAAGTAATAAAATTTTCAAAAATCAATGATAATTTGTTGATAATTGAACCTTGCACTTTTTCAAACTAAAATTGAATGTGCCAAAAGAACTGCATACCCAAAAAAAGTTCTAAAAACTTTTTTAAAAGTTCGAAAATTTAATGAAATTTTATTAAACATTGTACATTTTCTAAATAGTTAAAAAAAAATAGATGTTTAGGCGTTTTCTTTCAGCATGATTATATATTTAATTGATTAGAAGAAAAATAAAGTGCACAAATCTGGCAATATGTGGTTGTGATATAATTTGTGAACCGAGTACAGAGCGAACAGCTTTAAATACTGTTTTGCCTGAAAACGTTCAAATCCTGGCTATTGTAAAACTATTCTTATACACGTAAATATTTATTTATTCCATACTAAACATTAGAGCCTATGAACACATTTACACAGCACTCAATTCAATAACTATTCCAATTAAATATCAAACAATTTTGTTTTGTAGTCACCTACTCAGATTCAATAAAACGCTCAAATCAGTTTGGTGTGATCGTTTTATTACAATAAAATCTCTTCAACGATATACCAGAGCATAAAGGATCATCAGAAATTATCTTTTGACTTAATTTAAAATTTGTTGAATAAACACACACACACATGCACAAAAATGATGCGACAAGAAATATTTGTTGCGCACTTGCAATCAATCATTTATGCGCAATCAGACAGATACAACCCACAAATTCTTGTTTCTGCTCGTCTCCATGCAAATACTCGTACACACAGATCTTTCGCTGCATGTTTCGATTTATGAATAAGTGTCTGCATGTATGTATGCATATGTATATCAACATATCTATGTATGTACATAACTAGAAGCAAGCATTTGCCTAAAATGCCAGCATGAGCTTGTTAAACCACGAAATCTATCGCACACAAAATGTTTGGCCGTCAAAATCAATCAATTGTAAAACCGAAATTCCACTACAAATTGGCAGAAGAGGAATAGATTTTCCATTTTATGCCACTGCAACTAGCTGCAACAATTTTGTGGAGAATGCGGCATAGCGTGGAGTGTGGCGGGTAGGCGGACTGTTTATTGTGGCTGCCATAACAAATGTAAATTTGCTTGTGGCTAGAATCAGTGAAAGTTTCCGCTACAACACTCACACAGACACACACACACACACACGTTTGGCTGCAACAAGCGACTGTGCGTTTTTGTTTTTTTTTGTTTTTGGTAAATGAAAATATTTATTTGTTTGTGTATGACTGCGAGTGATGCAGCGCAAATTGAATTGGGCGCAAAAAACGAAGCAACAAATCAATCAGTAATCAAAACTAAACTGAACGCAAAATCTTTGGCAGACATTTGTGGCACAACTAATAAAATGAAACAATTTTTTTTGAAATACACACTCAGGTCACATAAAATCGTTTTACTCACCATTGATTTCGCCACACCGAAAAAACATTTACGCAAGCGACAACAAAAAGATTCAACTGCTGGTATACAAGAAATAAAATACTCTCTACTTTTTTTTCATTAAGTTTTTCAATACCGAAGTATTTGTGTGTGTGCGGATGTGTAATGAAAGTGCAGTGGCGCTTGATCGATACAGACACTAACACAATGACCGGAATAATAAACGGCAGCAACATCAATAATGCCACTTAAAATAATAAATAACAGCAAGTGCAAGTGGCAAACAAACAACGAAATGCGCTTGAAAATAAATAAATATATTTTACGAATATTTTTTTCCAACTGATAAAAGTCGAAAGTGAACATGCTTTACTTGGTTCAAAGCTCACAACCGGGAATGTCGCATTACTGGGCTGATAAATGGATGAGTTCCAGCGATAATAGAATTAGATGTGCGCCAAACTCAAATAAATTAATATAAGCTTTAAGCTTAGGGTACGGTTACGGTAATTTTTTATTATAAGCAAAGATAATCAATATTTTTTAAATTACAATTAAAAAAAAACATTATGTTCTAAACCCCGCATACGACTTTCAAGTATACAAAATTAATTGCTTTTAGATATTTAACCATAATCTACACTAGCAGAGTTTTTTTCAATAAAACATAAAAATAATAAATAAAATTAAAATTTAAATTTGTCACTCAAGTCAAGAATAATACTCACTGTCCGATATTTGATTTTTCGCTTAAGAATAATGTTTATTTCTTGATTTTTATTTTTACGCTCAAGAAGTAGTAACTCTGTAAGCCCTTTTCACTTTTTCATAAGATTTTCACTCAAACTATTTTATTTGGTGTATGGTTTTTATGAACTGAAGTTAACACAATGTACCAAATAAAAAATTTTGTTTATAAAAAATCGGTGATGATCCTTAAATATGATGAAAAAGTAAAAATAAAAATCAAAATATAATAATTATTCTTGAGCGAAAAAATAAAAATCACAGATTAATTATTAAATGCTGATTAATATTATTTAACCTTTAATGATTACCATCACTGATTAAAAGCGCTATTATCTAAAAATGTGTTCCACTCTTAAACGCTTGACTCAGAAACAAGGGGTTTGAATATTTTAACGGACTTTTTTTATTGATTTAGCGCTCATCCCATTGAGCTCAGTGTTTGGCCGGGCTTCTCCTACCATTTGTGGTGTGCGTCTCTTATGTTGTATCACAAATGGAGGAACCTACAGCTTTTTGTGCCGACTCCGAACGGCAGTTACATTTATTTATGAGAAGCTTTTTCATGTCAGGTTTGCCATTGCCTGCCGAGAGGGGACCGCTATTAGAAAAAACTTTATATATGATGAAGATTTTACTTGCGCTAAGATGCAAACTTCGAACTCAGCTATATATCGAGTTATGGCACGTATCGCTACCCACTCGACACTCAACACATACAAAGATGTCATTAGATGATAAATCAAGCGAACAGGTATAATGGTTTTTTTTTAACTTTTTTCTCCTTCAAATAATCAACTTCACACATTTCGAATTTTGTCGATGATTTCGAAATTCTACAATCCTCAAACACAATAGAAGCAACTGAACAGAAGTAGAAAACGATAATTTTTTTTTATACTGTTCCTTGAATGAACTAATCTTGTTAATTTTGCAGTAACCTTACAGTGTATTGTAAGTTTGTTTAGAGCTCATCTGCACAAATCCACGTTTCGTCACCTGTTTGCGATACCAAAAAAACTTTTCAATCGCATCCTAATTGAATTTTCTGAGGATTTGTTGCTACCAATAACCGTGAACCTTGTTTCGAGTTTCTATCAAATTGTGTAGACCCAAAATTGTTACAATAACAGTTGAAGGACGCCAAGAATTTCATCACACAAATTCATCGTCCACATTAAAATTCTGCAAACCAATCATAAAGTTTATTTTAAAGTTGTTCTTTGTTACCAAAAGCTTTGTTTTTAACTTAAGCAGTACTTACAAGTCATGGAAATTATTGCACGAAATTGTTTATGAAAAAAATTCCGTATTTTCATAAAATTCATTTGTTTGAAGTAAATGTAAAATTTTCGATTCTTTGGCAAGTTAAGAGATCCAGGAATTTTTAAATAGCAAATATTAAAGTTGTCTTTTGAAATTCCGTGATTCGATTTCTTCATATAGCGCTAGTTGCTTATTAATTACTTATCTTGCAAGCTTTACATAGTAGAAGGCTTATCATTTTACCCTCCTTTATTTTTTTTCCATTATAAGTGCAATGGATGACTCTCTATTCGTTCTTGAGCGCATTTGTTTTCATATACTCCAAAAGAAGTTTTCGGAAAATTTTTTTTTTTTTAGGCGAGTTGGAATTATGTTAGCAGCTCTCGCTCATATGTATATTGAGAAATTTTGAAAAAGTACGTTTTTAATTTTTCAATCGCTTTTGCAATTTCAAATCTTCGCCGGTAGATATTTATAGCAAAATGGTTCCATTCAAAGGTCCTAGAAATTATGCCGTATAATCTACCAAAAGTATATTACATTTAATCTTCTCTGTTTTGAGAACAAATTTTTCATAATAATTCTTGAGAAGAACGAAGCTAAACACAAGATAAGGCAGAAGTAATAACTATAGTGGACTTGAACCACACCCTAGTTTGACCTAATAGGGCAACGTGTACCCCTCGAGAGTGGCACATCTCTTTTTACTCTGACAAGCAATCAGCCATCGAATTTCTAAAGTCAAACAGTAACGTTCAAAGTGGCCTTAGAAAATCAAAGGATAAATATTTAGGAAATCATATGAGATCAACGAGCTCAATCAAAAAGCTTACTTATGAACGATGTATGGCATTTGTTAAAGTCATTTACATGAACAAATATTTACAACAACAAAAATGTATGTCTGTTAAGTACACGACAACAACAAAACCGAGTTGCACGAAACGAGTTTGCACCAACACAAAGGAGAGTCTTTACATTTTATTTGCAATAAAATATAAGGTTTTATAGACTTTTAAACTGTTGCATTGACCTTTGGCTTGTATTTTTCAGGAGCCGATAACAATGAGTGGGCACATACTACATACATACATATATGAGCAATACATAAACTTTAATATTTTAACGACTTCATGGCATTTCATTTTTTTACGGTTTGTCATTAACGCACACATACAGCCCATCTCAAAATTAAAAGCCCGCCATAAATTGACAATTTTTGACAAATACAAACAATTTTTTTTATTAAATTCCTATTTTGTTAATGAATGTATAGTTCATTCTCTAACGAAATTACATAAACCCAAGCTTTAAATATTGTGGAAAGTTTAATACAAATTCCATCAAAATTATCAACTTTTTTCCTGGAGTTTTTTGAGCACACTAAAATGGACTACAAATAAAAGTTAGTATAACAAAATGCAAGTTTCAAGTAACTTAAAACTACCGATTTTTTAAAATAAAAAATGTTAAGTTTTGGTTGTTTGGAAGAAATTGCGGAAAAGTATTGTCAAAAATCAATGGTTATTTTTAACCACTTAATACTGCACTTTTATTACCAATATTGAATGGCCTACAAGACTGCATAGCCGAAAAAAATTGTAAAAAATTTTTTTTTTAAATTTGTAGCTTTTGTTTTTACAGCTTTAGTAAAACAATTTTGTATATATTTTTATTAAATTAAATGTAAATTGCCGTATTTAGTGTGATTATAATTATAACAAGGGGTACATACGAGTATCACCCGCATTTCCTCGACTGCATAAATAAGTTTCTGCCTTTTTATTTACATGCACTCCCAGCAAACGAACGATTGCAAATGCATATATTTAAAAAAAAAAAAGAAGGACGTTTTTTTGTAGATCTCTTTTTTATTATTTACACTCACATATGTTAATACATTAACCACATAAGTCGCTATCTGGGCGTGGAAAAATAAATATGTGCTTAACTGTAGCTCTACTACTTTCAAATGAAAGTTTCAACAAACAAAAAATGTGCATGCCGTCATACATACTAACATACTCGTACATGCATAAATAAAGAAAATATGTACGACAACTTTGTCAATAACTTTTACTATCAACAACAAATGCCAACCAGGGCAACCGTGACAAACAGCGACGATTTGTTGCGCTGTCCAGCGAGCAGCTATTCAACTTCAACTGAATATTTTGTATGCGTTGTTGTGAGTGGCATGCAACAAACTTGTAACTCATTGTTCGTGAGAAAAGTCAGCTTTATTTGGAGACCTCATTTTTAAATACTCGTACATACATACATATCAGTGAGTATGTTTACTAGCACTCGCGCACCCAACGCGTCACTCATACGAATTGTGAGCACATTTAATTTTTTTCACTGATGGCATTTCTGTTTACGTTCGCTTGAACATTGAAATATTTCCACTTAATTGTAATTACCATAAATTTGTGCGGCCACATTGGATAACAACACACGAAAACGAGAGGGCGTGAGCTGGTAGACCGGCCAACATACATACATACATACATATTTATGTACCTTACATACTACTTGTAAGTAAAAATGGTTACATGTATTTATCACAGCAAAAAGAAACACCAACAAATTGGATGACGAGCCGTGCATTTAAAATTTTGTTTGTGTTTATTTTTTGTTTTTTAGCTTTTATGCATTTTTGGGTGAAATTTCTTTCTTTGGTCGTGATTCAGGTGTTGTATATAGATTTTATATTAGCCGCTTACTATGAAAATATCATGCGTACATATGTACATGTGTGTGATTCATGTGCCCTGCAGTAAAATATTAAACTTTGTAGAATGCAAAAATTCCAGTTCATGAACTGTTTTTCAAGATAGAAAGTCATACCCGTTTGTTATGAACTATAATTATACCAAAGAAAATATGCAAAGAAAAATAAGATATAATCTCAAGTCACAATTTTAGACCAGTTGACATTAATTAGGTTCAAACAAGAGCTACTAGTCTTTTGCTGTAATTCAGTAACTTGGTATCATCTCAAGTCTCAAAATGAGCTAGAGATTATTGCTTTTGCTCGCATTTACGTTGTTTTTTTTTTGGTTTTTTTTTGTTGCATTTATTGTGATCTGCTCAACACCAGATCGCAATTTAGAGACTTTATTTTGAGACTAGAGGCATTATTTTGAAACTAATGAATGTTAACTAAAATTGACTTGAGTCTCTATTAGATACTGAGACTGCTTACTGAATTAGGGCTTTGTAGGAGTGAACTATAATAAGCCCAGCCTTTGCTATTAAAACGAATCTAGTGGATAAATATTCCATTATATAAACTAAAAGAATTTAAGTTTACATAAAACAATTAATAATAAAAAATATTTAATTTAACGTTTTTATGTAAAAAATGCAAAAAAAAAATGTCTTCTTTAGCTTATTTTTATCGGTTTTATATAATGGCTCCTTAAATAATAATAGTTTTTACTATTTTTTTTATCAACCTCAAACAAAAAAATTTATAATAGATTTTTTAGGGCTTTTATTGATCAAAATAACAGTTATGAATTTAATGTATAAAAGTTTTTAATATATATAAATCACTTATTTTACTTTTTAAGTATTATTTATAAAAAGTAATTACAAATTTTAGCAATGAAAGTTGTAAATGTATTTTTTTTTGTATCGGTTTTTATACACAGGTACGCCTAAAAAAAATTAAATGAGTAAAAGTTATGGCTGATTTTTCTTGACGACTTTTAATCCAAATATATATATATATATATATATACATATATACTATATGTAAAAATCAAAAATATCAGCTATTTTGAACTAATAAAAAATAAAATCAAAATAAGAAAAGTTATAACAAATGTGTTGCCAAAGTTGTTACAAAATGGAGAAATCGATTGATGAATTTCACTTGTAGCGATTTTTTCAAAGGCAGTCTTTATCGATAACTGTTATTTTTCTGTTCCTGTTTATAATTTCTTGCGTTTGTATTTTGCAATGAATTTTCGTTTGCATTTTTAAATTTTTACAATAAAAAAAATTAAAGAGTTGTGGTCGGCACCATAGAATATCGAAATTTTTTTATTTCATATTTTTATTATAATAATCAAATTTAATTTTCAAACCGTAATTTATATTGATAAAGGCCGAAAAATAAATCCTAAACAAATGCTTAAGTTTCTATAGTCCCTGGAAAATTTTTAAATTTTTAAATCTTTTTTTTTTCGTTTTACAAGTAAAAATTTGTTTACCACTTTTAAAACCATGAATAAGTATTTTATATCTTTTTGAATATATTTTATTAACATATTTTTTATTTAATGTGAAATTAATTCAATTAAAACATTCGCAAACGGCGCTTTTTATCCACAATTGGACTAGAATTTTGTGTATCCCAACGGACTGGTATGAACTAACGCAGGAGCGGATCAGTGAAACGCAGACTGATAACGTACTAGTTCACAACTATTCGTCTTTCCTATAAGGTATGCAAGCACAGACATACATACATATTTGCATGCACATATAATAGTGTATATGGTATACATATGAATTTCTGATTACATCGAAAGCTTTAATTTTCTTCTCCTTATGTTGCAATGAGCGAACATGAGCAACGCCCAGAAAATACATTCAATTTGAATTCAACAATTATTCATATTTACCTTTAAATGCAATGGCTCACCGCCTCATGAATTAAGATCAAAGAATCTGCAAGAGAAAGAAACTATTTTTAATATATGTAGCTCTTTAAATATATAAGTATGTTTATCGTATTATTTTTAAAAAAAATTCATAGATCAGATGATAAACCTCACAACAGGATTTAAATTCTATTGAGTTATTGATTAAAATGTTCACAAACTTATTCAAAACTTAAGATCAAACAACCACAGATTTCCTCAGGACCCTCTCTGAGGATATGATTCTGAGAGGCAAAAGGGGCTTAAACAAAAATGCATCAGGAAGCTAAAGATTTTCTAAGGAACTCTATACAAAATATAAAAAAATATTTTCATAAAAGCATACGCCTTTATGGCGGTAAAACAACATTCAACATTCAGACAAGTTTTGCATATTTTCATCATAACTTTATAATTATTAATAATTTCTTAAAAAAGTCAAGCTTTTTACAGCATATAAATCAACATTTTACTCGTTGTACAAAACTTGTAAAAATTCGTCAAATTTTCGTTAAAATTTCAAACTTAATTAATTAATATTAGTAGGCAACAATTAAATTAAGTACAATAGAGTGCAAATTGTTAGCGCAAAGGAAATTTTAATGATTTTTGATGATTTTTTAACTGACGCTGCTAATTACTTCTTCTAGATATATTTAACTCCCTTTATTAAATGCCAGTGAAAATTTAAAAAAAAAAAAACGTTTAATTATTATGCACCACCACAATAACAGCAAATTTCTCTTTTAAAAATTGAGATCAGCACGCATTGATTAGAAATTGAAACTGCGATTTTAATGCATTTTGAAAATTTCCTCACATTGCATAAGCGATATATGTACAAGTATATGTAAGTATGTATGTGTGTGCATTGTAGCTTTTGCCACACCTTTCACTAACTTATAGCCACTGCGCGATTGTGCGATACTCGCAGCAAATCAAACAAAAAATCATTTGCGGTTGATTAACAAAACGTGTTTTATGAGCAAACCAGCAAGTACTCATTACAATAGTAAAAAAATAAACAACAACAAGCAGTGAATGAAGGAAAAAAATCTTTTTCTTTTTTTTTCAATTGAATTTGCTACGCTAAATTTCATTTGCGCCCCACTTTGGCGGGACTCAAGTGACCGCCACACAAAGAGTCAACTACACAGCCCTGCTGCTGGCATTTCAGGCACCGCCCGATAATCTATAGCGCTCTCCAGCAGCAACTTCTTACACCACCACACTTGCTTGCCGCTTCTACGCTTCATTCATGCCGCTAATGCACATTCAAGCGTAACGAAAGCAAAAACAATAGCAAAAAAAAATTACTATTTAAACGTGGTTTTGTTATTATTTTGTGGCGTCGAACTCATTTTGAGTGGAGCGCCGTGCTATTTATAATGACTTTCATTGTCGACTTGTTGTTGTTTTTGCTTTCGCTATTGTGCTTTTTGAGATATTTAATTTACTTGGGTGTATTTGATTTTCTTTACTTTTCTATTTTCACTTGTGCCTTCAATTCGAGTAGTCAAGTTGGAGCGTGTTGCACCTGCACTATTGGTGAGCGTTTGTGATTAATTGTTACGCTTTGAAAGCAAATAATTCCAAAAACTATCGCTTTAATTGGTTTTCTTATTTTTTTTATTCGTTTATTAATGATTCTGGCCTTTTGGGTTTGATCAATGACTTTGTACATTGGCGTTCGCCTCGATTGCAATTAATTTCCTTTTTTTTTCTAAACTCCCCACGATTAATGTGATCTTATCTATAAAGTAAAAGGATATCTGATTGCAACCACTTGTGTATACTTCTGTGTCATAATTTCAACAAGAAGTAAGCAACTTTATACAACAAGTAGGTTAGGTTAGGAGAATATGTCGTGGTAACACTCTTATAAACGCAGCTACATTTGGGCATGTCCGCTGGAGCGAGTGCTAGAGGAAAATGCATGCCCTCGGACAGGGTACCCATTCAGATGGAAATTAACCCAAACGACCTGAAGATCCGAAAGTCACAACTCTGCTTTTTTCGAGACTGCTTAAAATGCTTAAACTGTAGAATCAGACTGGATCAAAAAAGTGGTCAATTCATTCCACCTCACCTACATTTATACAGTTTCGACAGAGAGTCATGGCTTGGGCATAGCTGTATAGCCATAGTATCCTGTGTTGCGAATTTATGTATATATGTATAATGATCTTCCGTGTGGTGAATTGAAGTATGGTTGGGATTTAAGATTTAAGTGTGGGGATTTTAGTTATGCGAGTTTAGATGTGATGTGTTAAGATGCGGTGATGTTCGGTGTAGGTTTGGTATTGTTTTTAGATGTGCTGAGTTCAAGTATGATTAGAAGATGCGCCCGCTGCTGTCTTTAAGCATTTCGGTATTCACCATATCCAACGGATCCATTTTCGTCCTCTGGATGTCGGTCGCCGCAATTTCCATCACATTTTCACTTATAAATAAACCTGACATTTTTTTTAAATCTCACACCCAATTTAATCTAACTGAAAATTGCATGAGTTTATGCATGGTGAGTTTAGGTGTGGTGAGTATAAGTGTGGTGAATTTGGGTGTGGTGAAGAATTTAAGTATGGGGAGTTATGGTTTGGTGAGTTTAATTGTAATTACTTCACGTCACCATTACCGCAATGCCCATCTCACTTTTACTGCCAAAAAACCTGCTGTTTTTCATTACTTACAACTTATTTAGCCTAACATAATATGCTAATATGGCTTAGGGTGTGGTGAGTTTATGTATGGTGACATTAATTGTAATAAGTTCAGTTATGATGAGCAGAAGAAGTGATTATTGCCTTCCACAAACATTTTCGTCGCATCATTTCCATCGAATTCACCATCTTCGTTTTTCAAAATTTTTACCGCCTCTAAAGAAACTTCATTTAAAGAAACTACTAGATACTCTTATAAAAGCGGCTGCCTCAAAACTCAAAGTTTACATATCAAATAGTATTATTTCATATACATACTTACATACATAGTTTGTATATAAATGCATATGCTATTTTCCGTCAAAATACATAGTTCTATTTAATTTATGATTTAATAAAGAAAATTGAGGTAACAGCTTCCCTTGGGGTAGAAATTTGACACCGACAAGTAATGATATAGATATGCAATTAAGCATATTACCCTCAACAGCAAATATATACACACAAATGTTGATTTGTTCATTCATTCATACTTATGTACGTACGTACGCGCTTATCTTTTATTTTTATATTTTTAAATGATTGCCCTTCAGTTGCCCGCGTGCGCACTCTCATTGCCCACAATAAGTTCTGTATGGATGATACAAATGTACAATAATAGCAATAACTATAATAGCATCAACATAGCAATTGTACTCCCTACAGATTCGCACTATACTCCCTACCACAACAGCAACAACAACAACAACAACCCCAGCAATAACTGCTGCGAAGGGAAACTTTTGTCGTCAGGGACAGTCGGGGCAGCAGTGACGTCAGCCGCAATCACATGTTAATAGACACTTGAGTGACACTCGAGCGCATTCGAGGGGATCGTCGACTCGAGCCGCAGTTGAACTGCGTTGATTTATTGCAATTTGATGGCCATTAACTGAAGGGGTGGCGCAGCGGCGCAAGGCGTGTGTGCTATTGGGAGTTTGCAGCTTTAGCAGCAGAGGGAGAAATCAACTTTAAATGTGCATAAATGTTAAGGCTTGGAATCGATTGCCGTGAAATGTATGAACGCTCATACATTTGTATTTTCATGTGGCCAATTTAATGATAACAATAAAAAATCTGCGCAGTAAATGTTGGCGACAAGGCGACGAGGACAGCTCATTTAAAAAACGAAAGGAAAATATGCGAAATCAACTCACTTTCGCTCAATTGATTTTGCCAAGTTGACATGAAGCTAAAGAGTTTGTGTGCATGCATGTGAGATTTATGAAAATTGGATTTGGTGAAGAAAAACCAGAAATAATTGGCAATAATAGGTGTTTTTTTTAGCCGTGTGGTTTTCAATGAGGCAATACTTTTTTTGGAGTTGGTCTTTTTGACAGCTGTTACTTGCTTTATCCTCAGTTTGGTATGCCATTTTAAGACGCCTTGAACAAGAATATTCGGCGCGTTATTGTTGACATATGGCCCGAATGGCAAACTCTTATCTTTAGAATAAAGCCAAATTCTTGGCCATAGCATCAAACTATATGCGAATTAATGCTTCTTAAAAACCACAAGTCTTAAAAAAACACCCTATATTCAGCTTTCATTCGCTCAGCTGTAAAAGTTGCGAACAAAAGGCGTGATAGCAATTGGCAATAGCTGACCAATTGTTTAACAAAATAACTTTTTCCATTCTCCTTACGAAAAACTCTATGATCGTTGCTTCGACCAATTTGAAACTTTTACTTTCTTTTAAAAACTAAAACTGATTGTCATCATTGCCACAGGCTTCCACTCTATTCATTATTTGTCACACAATTGTCAACATAAATTGCTTAAATATCCATTTAAAGGCAAAGGAGAGTGTACTCACACTACTTCTACGTGAGCGTTTAAACAATTATACATACATATACTCAATTTAATTTGTTTTAAATACTTCATCAATTCCGTATCTTGCGTGCTTTTATGCCATCGTTGTTGAACATCTGGCAGTCTATATTTATTGTTGCTTTTGCTTTTCATGTTGCTGCTGCCACCGTCCACTGTGCTGTCACAATAAATCAGTGATGGCTTTCTTCGCCTTAACAACTGTCTTCTAGTGTCATCACGAAAATTACACGACGTGCATTTCTTCTTCGCTTCCTTACAATCGGTATTCATTTTTTTACTTTTTTATTAAAATGTTTTTTCTCAGCTCGCTTTCATTGCTGTTCGTTCCGGTCGATGATTTTAAACTTATAATTTTCTGATAACTCAGATCTCGATGACAAAGCGATATAAAACTGTTATTTAAACCAGAAAACGAGATATTTACCAAACTTGGCTTGGTCGTACGCTCCCTTGCAAATTCGATCGCCATACTGTTGCTCACTCTGACTGATTGGCGGCATTTCAGCACATTTTTTTTATTTAATCTGAACGGAGCGGAGAACTTTAATTATTGCTTGGCTGTCAGTGAAAATAAAAATTTCCTTACCTTTTAGAATGATTTGGAGTTCGTCATGGCCCCCTCAGTACTCAACCTGGCTTTGTTCACTTTATAGAGTACTTTATTGAAAATGAAAGGAGTATGTATTTTTCAATACGGGAAAACCCGCACCAGAATCAGTAGTATCTAAACCGATATAGTAAGATGTTCAATCTTATCGAATCGTTAGGCATCTAGTAAGGAAATTTACACGCAAAAACCTTAAAAGTTTGAAATAAATATAATGAATAAAAAGTTCTCAACCAGAAACCACAAAGTAAACTTGCCCAGTCTTGCAACAGTTAGTCAAACAATTTGCGTAGTGATTGGCTTTTTTGCCAAAGCTGAAATGTTTTTCAATGCACACTTTTTTCTTAAATTTTATTTTTGGCGCGTTTTAAAATTCCAACTAGCTAAAAGTTTGTCAACACTTTCAACAGTTTTGTTTTTAGATATTTTTTCGAGTAACCGAATTTTTAACAAATTTTTGCTATTTAATAAAGGGTTTTTAAAGCAGAGTTTTCAAATAAATTTCAAAAAATAATGCTTCATACTTAAATTGATTGGGCTATAAAGTTATAAATGAAAAGTTCATGATATTCTGCTTTTTTATTTTTAAGCACTTGAACTTATTATTCATTAAGTATTTTAGTTCAAGTGCTTGAAAATAAAAAAGTTAATGCAAAAAATTGGTCGCAAAGTACTTTTCCGCTTTACCAAAAAAAAACGTATTATGCACTTCATATAATCCTTACCGAATACTCAATAAAACAGATAATACACGAATTTAAACTGGACTTTAGTTTTGAGAGTCGAAGGTGACTATTTTTGCACTCATTCATGATGACCATAATTTTCTATAAATAATAATTTATTACAAAAATCAAGTTAGCCAAACCTTGATAGCAATTGGATACTATTTTCGATAGATATTATACAATTGCGACTATTTGAATAATATCTTCTAGATATTAGCAAAAGTATCTGTCTTTAGCAGAAAATTTTCGGTATAGCGTTACTTTCAGAACTAAAACTCAAAATCTCGCTTTTCCCACAAAACTGGTAGTTTCGAATACCACTTAAACTTTCGAAAATACAATACATACAATAATAATATATTTGTAACTTGGAATGTGTGTCAGCGAATTCCTTTTGCGGTGAATTATTTTCATATTTTTTTGCAAAAATATTTAGGTTATGACACAAACACACATGTAGATATTTTTGTTGCAGCAACAGCAGAAAAATCCTACTGCTGCATGCTGGCCACATATTCGTAAGCTTGTTAAAATTCCAATCCACTTGAAAAGCGCTAATTTTGTGTTAAAACCAGTTTGCCGTATGTTGTATGTTCATATGTACGTTTATGTGTATGGAATTGTGTTGCAAAGGGTTCAGTTAACCAGAATTTTTTTTTACTCTTAGAGAGAATTTTATAGCAAATAAATATGAGACATTTTTTAGGAATTTTGAATTATAACAAAAATAAAATTAAATATTTAATGTATGATTTATGCAAAATGCATAATCTTTCTGTATTTGTGCAAAATGCCAGCCGAAAAATTGATTGGACTATTGCCAATATCTGCAGAGTAGATTACTTAATAGATTAAAATGGATACCAAGCCAGAAGGTGCACAGAGATATGCTGCATTAAATTTAATTTAATTACGAGTCATGAAAAGTATGTATGTATGTATGTATGTACATTTGTAGCTGGTCGAAAAACTAGAATTACTCGCATTTCTCACAAATCAAGCACACTAATAATGCCAGGATTTGGTCAAGAGTTGCAAGCAAAGACTTTGCAGATGAAATTCACCACGTTTAGAAAGGTTAGAGCCATATAAACACAAAGATGAATCTAAACCTTAATGGTTAGCACGACTGTTTGTCTGCGCTCCAAACAGCAGAACGCCTACTAAAATATTCGCCAGGTGGCGCTGTAGTTGTGACCAGACAGAAATCTGTTCGCGTAAAAATAACTACATTTCAGTTCAAATTTGTTTTTTCATCACTATTTTGCGAAAATTTCGCGCAAAAAAAGAATTCCGCGTTAAAATAATTAAGTTTCCATCCGAAACCCAAATTTAGGCAAGTAGACAAATTTATTAAATATCTACATTTTCGCTATGCTTTGAATCATATTAAAACCCCTCAGTTTTATAGGATTTATAGGATCGTTATATAAATTCCGGTAGCACTTCATATCAAATTCTTAAAATCTGGACGAAAATTTCGCTAAACGTTCTTCATTAGCGCTTGCAAAACGCGTTAAGAATAAAACAAAAGGGCAAAATCAGAATGAACCGCGAACCGCGTTAAAAAAGTAAAACAGCGTTTAAAAAAAGCCACGGGGGGTTGCGCAATAATTTGTGATCAAAAAATCCAACAATGGGGGATTGCAGAAAATTCCGTGTTGAAGAAAAAATCGCGTTAAAAAGAACTGCGTTAAAAGGAGATCGACTGTATCTTATTCTACAAATGTTCCGATAAAAAAGAAGAATAATACAATTGGTGCCGCGTCAGTTGCCTTAATACACGAAATCATAATTACTTGCCCATTGAGTTCATATTCGAGATATGTTCATACATACATACATACGTATGTATATGTTATCGATCAGAAGTGAAAAATTTGTTCAGTCTGAACACGTCACACTCCTGTTATTCCTAAAAATCGTATTCACACAAAAGAAAAATTGTTGAAAACATAAAAAGAAAATATTTAAAAATTATTTTAAAAATTTTAGCTTCTCATGCATTTTTCACAAAACGTTTGTTCGGTGTGTGAACCACTTTTAAACGGCTGAACTAATTGAAAGGGAATTTGAACGAGCCCTGGATGTTTGAGATTTTTGATTTGACTCACCAGATGGCGCAGGATGGTGAAGTTATTATTCAGCGGGAACCGAATTTTCACAAATTTAACTTATATATTTGTGGTCTACGAATATATTCGAAAATATATTGCGCTACTCGTAGAATGGAATATTTTTGTAATAAAGAGTCTCAAACCTGCTTATTATTTTAATAATTTAACCACTTTTTAAAAGCAAAGAAGAATTCAAAAACTTGCTTTAACGTTTTAACAGTGTTGTTGATATTTAATCATTGAAAACACTTGAAGAATTTTAGTTTGGAAAACAACAACAGTTGCCACTGATTAATTTGCCATAATTTCAAAGTTGCAAATTGGAAAGTAAACTGAATATAAACGTTTGCGCATTTAATACCCAATTACCCATTCTAACTTGGCCATTAGTGATTACACCTTTGTGGCGTTACTCGTAAGAATTTTGCTTATCATTTGCTCTTCTTTGCTGCCGTGGTGGCTTAACAAGACTTAAATTTAATACCAATTACCCATTGGCCTCTTGACCAATTTCTCAACTCAACAAACACAAAGCACAGAAAAGGTGTTGATTTCTTAGCTCCAATTGCTGTTGTTGTGGTTTTTTTTTTTTTGCTTTCTTCAAAGTATTTCGCGTGCGGTCGCGCGTATTTTGAACTTAACTGTTTCAGGTTACGGCACGAAATCAGCTAATTCCGTCTTCACCTACTTCATAAAATTGACAACAAATATTTTGTTGGTGTATTGTTATTACCACGCTGCGAGTATTTGTTGACGATGGGTATGAAAACCGCCAGCTACACGCGTCGCCACTTCACCACAAGAAAGCTCCAATTTCCTGTGCGACGCAATGGCAAGGCTTTCCCCTGAGTCCACTTAAGTCGCCGCCAGCTATGCGCCTGATTGACCAGCAAACTAACCAACACTTTAACTGTCGCGTTGAATGCATCACCAGCTTTACTGTTGGCGGCCGGATAACTGAAGCTGATTGATGACCTGTCCGCTGCACTGTCCACAACGGCTGCTTCCTGCCCACCTGCCCGCTTAAGGTGGCACTGCTGTGCATTTGATTTGTTTACATATGCACTCGATGATATGGCATAGGTGAGCGTGTGTGTGTGTGTATGTGCTATGCTTTTAGTGTCAAAGCGTTAACCTCGTGGCACGTTGCAGGTTGCAGGTTGCAGGTTGCTACTAATGCCACCAGTCACCAATCAACGCAGTAAGCCGTCCAGTGCAATGAGTGCGACTAAAGCCATCATTTACGAAGCGCAGTCAGCAGACAGTCAGTCCATCTGTCAGTGAGAGTCAGTCGCTTTTACACCGCGCCAACTTTGAGCTCAAATGTGCGATGCAAATGTGTCTCAATGGTGCAATGCGGTGAATGGTAAATGACAACGTGGTGGTGTGGCGGTGTGGCGTCCCAGTAGCTGGTGACGACGACGACGAAACTCAATCAATCAGCAGCAGTGCGGCAGTTTTCTTAATATATTTCTTGTAGTTTCTGCTGCTGCTGCTATTGTTGTTGTTGCTGTGCATTCAAGCGCACGGTGTAAGTGTTTTAAGAAAGTTTAAAAAAAAGGAAATGCAATGAATGGTGTAGTAAAGTGAAACTGCAGCTAACGTTTGTAATTTTGCTTTGTTGTTGTTTCGTCTATGAATTTTGAAATGAAAGATGGTTGGTTGTTTCGAGGTTGGCTTTGAGTGATTCTAAGGTGCTTTGATTGGTTGTGAATTGAAAATGCAAATAGCAAAGCAATGAAATGTAAGAAATTCGCTTGGCTTAAGTAAAATGAAAAAGTAGTGCAGATTTATTTGAGACAAATTGAAATGTAGAAGAATGAGTTTGCTTCTGTGTATCATAATATTTATGGAAAGCAAACTTTTTTAGTGGCATTAGTAAATTGAGAAAAGAAAGAAGAAATTATGGCGAGTGCGATGGAAATCGTGCCGACGAAGATGGTGCACACGAAAGTCGTTTGGGACGACAACAAGCACTTTTTCTCCCCACTAAGCCTGAACTCAATGCAACTTAATTCGCCACACCTGAACTCACCTTATCAGAAAACGCCTAAACCCGTTACATCGAAGTTCACCACACTTAAGCTCACCACACCCAAACTCACCACACCTAAGTTCTTTATATCGAATTTCCCCTCACCCAAAACTCTCCTCACCCAAACTCACCTCACTTAAAGGCTACATCCCCACACCTGAGCTCACTACACTTAAACTAAAAAAAACTGTTCTCAGGGTACTTAAATTCACTGTTCCTAAACTTAACTCACCTAAATTTATCACACCCAAACTCGGCTTACATTCTTCAACTCACTACACTTTAACTTCACTCCCCTTAACTTAACACACTTAAACTGACCTATATGTAGTACGTTTCGTTAACTCGACGCGTTCAGTTCATAGCCTCTATTTGATAAATTGCAAAACTTGATTTGTCTAACACTTTTGTTCAGCTTTTTGTGCAACCCGAACGAGATTTGTGAGCAAATCCAATTTAGAAGAACTTAGAAGATGGGCGACTATTTACAATAAATCTAAACATTTGAAGCAGGTAATTATTATGTTCCGGCTTACTTGTATGCGGCGGCCCACTGTGCGACGTGGATACAAAATATCTACTTTGGTTATAAACCAGATGATCGAGATTTAATGGAGTAAACCACCAAATTCTTGTTTATCAGCCAAGTTTACTTGAACTCAAAAAATCGCTAATGCACTTACATACCACAAGAAAGCGGCACAAGTATTCGCTTCACTCCAGATCGACTTGCAAACAACTAAAAAGAAGAAAAGAAAATTGAAATTAAATTATTTGCAGCCAAGACACAAATTTTGTGCAAACAATTAATTTGTTAAAAGGCTATTTAAGTGCCGCCAACTGCTTGGCAACATCCCCACCACCCGCATACAAACACGACAGCATCAAGCGAACTTGCAAGTTCGTGTAATCACGCGCTCACGTATTAAGCAATCAAAAATCAGATCGATGCCAGTAGGGGCGAACAGTCTACAAGCAGATGCGGAGAGGCACGCGAAGAGGAGATAATTAAAAGTGACATTCACTTCCGTTCGAATGAAATCGAAAATGTAACAGCAACGGCAACTGCCTACAACGTGCGCGAGTGCAGCACTAACAATGGCAACCCCCCGCCACCCCTTCAGCGCGCGTAGCGTACGCTCCATTTCATTCAATAGCCGACAGCCTCGGCCGTAAAACGCCATTCATTCAACTGCAGTAAGAATTTCCGCGCACCGCAGAGTCACAAGAAGTTGTGTCGACAATGGAGCGACAAGCGAATGGCTGAACGGGCGGCCGAGGCAAAAAATGTAAAGTGTTGCATGCGCTGCAGACACGTGACGCAACAATGACAATCAGTGTCATGCGTTTAACACGCGCTTGGAAAACAGACGCGCGCGTACACAATCACACACCCACACACACTTGCATACATATGTATGTACACACAGATGTACGAGCATACAAGTACATAAGAAGAAGCATAGTAAATGTCGCTGAAGCCGCTGCCACGCCACGCCGAATGTGGCAGACAATGTAGCTGACGTAAGTGGGGCACGAATGCTACGGCAAAGCAGTGCAGCAGCGCAGAAATTGCGCAAGAAGCTTAGAGCGCGAGGCAAGACGTAGCGTAAAGATTGTGGCAAAATGGCAAGAAAATATGAAAAATGTGGGAAATCCATTCGTTGCATGCGGTGGGTTCACTGCACCAAGTCACACAATCATGCCGCCAGTAGTGTAGATGTGCAAAAGATGCTGCCACAAAAAATGACATAAGGAAATGTGCCACACGGCGCTGCGCTGACAACACTCGCAGCACGTATGCCCCGTCAAAAGAAAGTGGTGGAAAATGAGTGCCAAACACACACAAACACACACACACAACTCGAACTGGCCTGCTTAACCTGATGCGCCAGCGCTCACAGGAAAAATGGGCCAAACATTATGCTGCGGCAATGAAGCGAACAGCGAGTCGGTGAGTGAGTTTTGGTAACTTGCAACATGCGACATGCAACATATGTATGACGTTCGCTTAGTACAATTGCAGCTGTCGCATGAAGATGTTTTTTTTGTCTTTCTAAAAGTTTTATGTTCTGAAAACATCTTGCAAGCTGGTCGTGAGGGGTTGCAGCTACAAGGGCTGAGAAAAGATATTTTTCTTTTTCTTAAACTTTGTTGAAGTAAAACAATAAATGAACAAGCATTTGTAAAGAAATTGTGACCGTTGAAATCGGTGAACCAGAGGAGGTTTGTGCCTCAATGCAATCGCACATACAAACAAACAAACATATTTATATGTAGCTGAGGAGCCACAAGCGTCGGCAGTTTTGGGGTATTTCAATTAAATGACGTTTTGTGGTTTAAAATTTAAGTTGCTGTGAACAACTTACAGTTACTGTTATTTCGGTCAATTAAAAGTTAAACTGGCGCTGTGAATTATTTCAAATTGAAAAATTCGAACTGTCTATATTAGCATCCGTATACATTTATTTTAATTTACTACTGAAGCATTCCCAAAGGTTCAAGAAAAAGGCAAACTTTTGGCAAACATAAAGTGACTCAAATAAGCTTAAGTTAACTTTTAATTTTTGTCATATTCGCAATGTTTAAAAGAAAAATCAACAATCTTTCAACAAAATTTAGAATTTTAGCAAACATTTTAAAAATTTAGCTATGCAGTTTCATAGCCAAATCAAGAAAATAAAGAGGGTGCAAGCTTCTTATTGCAAAAATGTTCCCCAAATTTGGGTAATGAAACCAGGTTCAAATAGCCAGTTCCCTCAATTAATCAATAAATTTTTAATTTATTTCCATTAAATTTTTTTGTAATTATTGTGGTATATTTAAAAAACTCATTTGTTGCACAAACAAAAACTATCAAATTCCATTAATTTTCAAACCAAAATAATTACAAATAATACAAAATATAGAGAACTAGCAGACCCGGCGAACTTCGTTCCACCCCAAATTGATTAGAAATGAACGAAGCACTTTAATGAGCTCTGTTGTATACGAATTCCATCGGACCATTATATATATTTTTTTATATTATTATTGTCTCGACTCCAGCGCTACCAAGCAGTTTCATTTTTAAATTTATTTTTCGTCAAAATCGGTTCAGAAATACGAACCCTAGCTGATAAATTTTTCGCAGCATTACTTCTCTTTTCCTTACCAAAATACGCTTATAGAATGTGAATGAAATCGCACTACAAATACGATTCATAGTGATAAACCGATTCCAGCGCCACCAATCGGCATTTTCTCTTCGTAAATGTTTTTCTTTGGCAATGACTGGGTCTTTAGATGGTTTACATACACAGTTGGACAGTTCAGAGGAATATTTCGTAAAAGTAGTAGGTGAGAAAGTTTTGGATTTTTTCGATTTTTCGCAGTGACATTTTTTCAGCTTCACAGACGCCTAACACGTCAGCTTGACAAACTGCGACGAATGTTGGCAGGCGACAGTAGCAATACTGGCATATTGTCCACAACTGTCTGACAATGGTGCTGACAATTGTCACTACGACAAAATTGTCGCGATAACGGCCAGATTTTTATTTATTTTTTATTTATTTTATTTATTTCATAAGTCAATGAACAAAGTTCTTACTGACTACTTAGAGTTACAACTTAAATTAACAATAACAAATTTCACAAAGCAGAATACAATAATGAGAGAAACTCAACTTTACATAAAGAAAAATCGAGGAAGACAGAATTCGAGATCTCGTTGAATTCGCAGAGTGCACGTGACAAAGGGGCGTTTCTTGCATAATTGGTTTTGAGTTTATCCGGATAGAATGGATTGAAATTACGTAAAGTCCTAAATGGCACAAGGAAATTAATACTTTGGAGCAAAGACGGACAGTCAACAGTGCCATTAATTATACCATACACAAAAGAAAGTGAAAGAACTGTCCTTCTCTTCTCGAGCGATTTAAGGCTTATAAGAAGCAAACGCGAATTGTAAGAAGGTAAGGGATCCGAAAATTTCAAAGAACGTAGAGCAAATTTTAAAAAAACTTTTTGCACACGTTCAATTCTATCTATCAAATACTGTGAATAAGGTCTCCAAATAAACGCTGCATATTCCAGTCGAGATCTAACATAAGACGAAAAAAGTAGTTTTAGAGTATATGGGTCAGTAAAATTTGTACTGTGCCGGCG
Organism: Philophylla caesio; assembly: GCA_963971545.1. Classification (NCBI taxonomy): domain Eukaryota; kingdom Metazoa; phylum Arthropoda; class Insecta; order Diptera; family Tephritidae; genus Philophylla; species Philophylla caesio. The sequence continues at coordinate 218,402,949 of OZ020604.1, read as the reverse complement.
TACAAAGCCTAAAACTGAGTAAGCATTAGATATAATAAAATTGATGTGATTATTAAAAGAGAAGTTGGAATCAAATATAACACCAAGATCTTTGATTTCATCAACAGTCTTGAGTATTGTATTCGAAATAGAGTAAGATGTGTGCCTGGTGTATCGAGCTTTAGCAAGAGTCATATGAAAACATTTTTTAATATTTAGAGAGAGATGTGACTGTTGACACCAAAGAGACAAATTGTCCAAATCAGCTTGGAGGTTTGTCACATCGGTTGCACTTTTTACTACTGAAAATATTTTCAAGTCATCTGCATATAACAGATATCTGCTAAATGAAAAACACTCTCCAATATCATTGATGAATAAAACGAAGAGCAACGGCCCTAAGATACTTCCTTGTGGTACACCTGACGTGGCAATGAAAGGTTCAGAGGAAACACCATCGACTGTTACGACGCAACGTCTATTGCTTAGGTACGATTTCAACCAGCACAGGAACACAGAATGAAAACCTAAGCTAGCAAGTTTAAACAATAAAGTATTGTGTGGAACTTTATCGAATGCTTTTGAAAGATCAGTATAAATGCAATCAACCTGGGATCCCAGTGAAAAAGAATTTACGCAATATTCACTGAACTCTGCCAGATTAGTAACCGTGGAACGACCAGGAACAAAACCATGCTGTTTAGGTGAAATTAAACTCTTAGTCGCAAAATACATCTTCTTTTTTACTATAGTCTCAAATAGCTTGGAGACAGATGAAAGCTTAGAAATAGGACGATAGTTATAGACATCATTCTTTTTGCCAGCTTTAAAAGTTGGGGTAATGGTTGTTAATTTCCAATCGTCTAGAAAAGTACCTGTACATAGAGATTTATTAAATAACAGTTTAATAGGGCTAATAACCGCTGGACAGTTTTTCAAGAAAAGAACTGAGAAACCGTCAATATCAGTTTGACCCGAAGGCTTAAGACTTAAAATTCCTTCTGATACATCGTCCAAAGTGAGATTCAAATTACCAAAGTTAATTGAAGAGGGAAAATTTAATGAACTATTGTTGTTGGGCTCGACAGACAAAACTTGGTCCAGAACGAAATTAGATTTAAAAAACTTAGCAAACAGATTAGCTATCTCACTCGGTGTACTTACAAATTCATCCCCTAAGATTTGTCAATATTACTTTTAATGGTAGAAATATTGGCTGTTGATTCACTTTAAATTGTTTCAAATGATACTCTACGACTGTCAACTTCAAATTGGAAAACAATAACGTTAAAGTTGCCAACCTTTTCCACAAAACCTCATGTTTTTTAAGTAACGTTATAGAATTACTACCATCAATTGTTAGTTTTAAGAATATAATAATTTTAGTATTTTATTTAATATAAACAATCAGGTTAATGTTTCGAGTGGCTTGAAGTTATCGTTGATTTTTAATTTTTTTCTGGCGTTTTGCCGCAAATTCTATACAAAAAAAACTCGAAAATGCGCGCTTTAAAGCGAGCTCAGGTTCCTCGAATTCACAAGCAGTTAAAACTCGAATCAAAAGCAGTAAAAATTTATATTGGCTGCAGCAGCTATTTTTGGCATACAAATTTTTTGTGTGGCCATTTGAAACTCATATTCCAAAACAGCGCATCGTAACTGCTGAAGCAATCATCACTGCGCAACGCCAATCGTACTGATAACAAAAACTTTATTTTACAAAATCATTTATATACAAACAAACACACGCAGTTACGCGCACGTGTTCAAACGCATTTCGCAAGTCCGCCTGCCGAAATAAACACAACAAACAATTGCAGAACAACAATTATTGAAAACAAGAAAAAAAAACCATTTATAGTTAACTAAAAATTGCATCATTTTTCCGGTTCATTGTGTACAAATTAAAAAGAGCGAGAAAAGAAGCACAATCCCGAAACCAGCAGATATGTAAACACAAACTGTACGCGTGCAGCTGTCACAAGAAAATGGGCCGCAATTAAAAATTCCCTGCAAATACACACACACACACACACACACACAAGTGCAAGTGTGTGGGTTTACAGACGGCGCCGCCAATTGGTAATCAGCCGCAAAAAATGCACAAAAATTTGCATAAAACAATGAAATTGAAAATGAAGACCGCAGCAAAAAGAAAGCACAAATTACAAATGTGGATGCTAGTTAGCAACAGTTGCAGCTGTCGTTTGTAGTCGACAAAAACAACACCAACAGAAGAAAGCACACGAATCGCTTGCAGTGCAACATTGAAAATGAAAATGAGTCGAAAAAAGTGTAGCGCAGACGAAAAACGAGACTGAATTGTAAACAACGCCCACAAGCAACTTTGACGCAGCGGCGCGCAACAAAAAATAGAAAAAGCAAGCAGAAGTACGAAAACAATGGCAACGTAAAAATGTGCGGAAATAATGCCAGACCTGAAAATGTGCGAGGATAAAATTACCATTTTCTTTGATATTGCTAGTCGTAGACATGTGGATGGCTACTAGGGTTGTCGCTTGCTTTTTTCCACAACTTTTAGCCGAAACTAAGTGACATTCAAACGGTAATGAGAACAAAAGTTTCTCAAGAACGAAAGTCAAAACAAAATTATCGCGAAAGTACCAAACGACAATTATATACATACATATGTATGAACGATTCCAAAAAGGATAAAATTCGAAAATCAAGGAAAATTTTTATTAGTACAGAATTGGAAACAAAAGTCTATATAATAGATTGGCAAAGCACAAAACGGGAAAAAAAGTCTCAGAAATGTTTTCTCAAGATAAAAATTTAAAATAAAAGCCTTAGGAACGTAAATTTCGGAATATTCGGGCAAAAACAGAAACGAGCACATAATTAATCAGAAATTTCTTTCGATGCACGAATTGGAAACAAAACGATACGGAAGCGTTCTCTCGAAATACAAGTTAGGAACAGTTAGGCTCCAGTAACATTCTGACATACAACGACGTGAGAGCAAATATACTCAGAACTATTCGCGAAGAACGGAAGAGAGAACATTTTTCCTTGGGTGATAGTGATAGCATTTCGGAAGGAAGTTTTCAAAACTTTTTTTCTCAGACAGAACGTTTACAAGACTTTTGCTTCAATTCATGAACATTTTTCAGTGATTTTGTTCTAGTTTCTTTCACGAACTTTTAGTTTTTTTTTTTGATTTTCTTGTAAATTTTTTTAGAGAGTTTTGTTCTCATTTATTTTAACGGAAACGGTTTAGAACTTTTTTGTTTCCAGTTGTACGCAAAAGTGTTGTTCCCGTGATTCTGTAATGATAACGTTTTTAAAATTTTGATTTTCATCAAAAAAAAAGTACTCATTTTACATATTATTTGTTTGAAGAACATTTCCTTCAAATTGAATTTTTTAATGACAAATTTCTTCAATGACTATTATTTTTTATATCGAATTTTTAAAAGAGAGATTTTCTTAAAGTTTTTTTATTAACTGTCTTATTTAATAAAATAAAAGGTAACAAAATACTTTTGATTTCCAATTCTATCAATCTTAAAATTTTATTTTGATTTTCTTCTGATTTTCCGATAGGTGGAAGTTTGATGTAAGTATGTTGGAACGATTTTCCGTCATCCCTTGTCAAATTTCGTTCTCAACGAAAACGACACTGAAGATGGCACAACGCCGAAACCGGTATGTCACAAAACCAAATTTCACAAGGGATGACGGAAAATCGTTCCAACATACATCAATAATATTTTATTTTATTGTGACTATTATTTTATATTTCGAATTAAAAAAAAAAAATTTTCTTAAATAGGTTTTTCATTAACTGTCTTATTTAATAAAATTTAAGGTAATAAAGTACTTTTGATTTCCAATTCCATCAATCTTAAAATTAAGAATAAAATTTAATTTTTATATTAAAACCCTGATTTATTTTCAAAAATAGTTCCAATTTTGTATTTTATTTAAAAATTGTAAAAATAAAAATTAACTATGTTTTTAAATGATTTGAAATTAAAATATAAAAAGTATTTCTTTAAAATATTTCAAAGAAAGGTCATATTTTTACTTCAAATTTATTAGTTAAATAAGCTTAAGTGTTAATAAGCTAAGTTTTCTATTTTTGTTTAAAAATAATTAAATTATAAATTCCTTCGTCAAGATTTTTCTATTGGAAGTTTGGGGTAGATTGCTTTGTCTTAGAAACCCTAAATATATATGTGTGCGAGTGTAAATGTGTGTAGTTATGAAAAATTTGACAAAACAATTTATCTCGAGTTAGTCATTTTTTTATATCAATTTTCAAATCTGTCTTTTAATGATTTATCTTCACAGAATCCAATTAAAATATTAAATTCCTTTATGAAGAAACAACTTATTTGCCCTTAGCAAATTTAACTTTACACGAATTAATACGTCAGGTCAAATGTCAAATAAGTTGTTTTATCAAAAATCCGCAGATTTTTATGTATTAAAATTTAGAAAAAAATGGTGTTTATTATTTTTAACAAACCAATTGTTGTTCATGAATTATGGCATGACTTTTTTCAATAATATGGTCACTTAAATTATGCCATTCGATATTAATTAAATTTAAATACATATTTTACAAGGTTTTCATAATTATTAGCATCAATTTTTTTAGCAAATTTTTAGGCGGAATAAAATTAACGAATATGACTTTAAATATTAGACAAGATAATTCCAAGTTTTCGCTCAAACTTGTGCACTGTGCTATTAAGAAATGAAAATAAAACATTTGATAATTGAAATTTGTTGGACCGTCGAATTAACTAAATTGCAAATCTTACACTGGTTCGCTTTAATTAGCGAAAATGATATATGAAATATTAATACAAATGGCTTTCCCACGTTTTAATAATAAATGATGTTTCGCTTTCAGCAGTTCGTTGCTTAACTGGTTTCGATGACTTCCAATGCGCCAAGTGCCGTTTTACATGACTTTTTAATGTTTTAATTTTTATTCAAATTTTCGTGTTTATGTTTTCTTCACTTACAGAGACTTACTAGGGCACAGCTTAATTTGCAATGCGCTTGTGTGTCGAAAGAAAATCGTATCAGTGACCGCGAACCTAAAGCAGGTAACGAACAAACGAGCGGATGTGGCATGCCAGCAGTTGTAGTGAAGCTTGCAAGTCCCACAGCCCGGCTGGCCACCACAACCGCAACTAACACGACGCCTGGTAATTAACGCATATAAATTTGTAATTAAAATGAAAGATGAAAGTTAGAAGTGAAAGGTTGAAGTTGTAAAAAAAACGGGCAGCAACAAATTTATTGAGGAAGAAGTTCGTAGCAAATAATTCAATTTAACACCTTAGAGCAAGCTAATAAAGAAGAAACGAGTTTCGTAAAAGCAAGTTTTATTATAAAAACGAAATTATGTTTGGAAACATAATTTACGCACGCAGCATAAATGCCTTTGTAATAGTTTTTCCAAACACTCTGGGAAATGTCGGTATTTCTACATTTTAAATCAGCAACGCGCTGTCTATAGAGACGCGTGCACGTAAGTACCCACCGACTTCGATGCACAAAGCAATCTTTTCGCAGCAAACTTCACTAATTAACCTCATCTAATATGCATACTTATATAATTTAAGTAAACATTTAAATTATTGCCGCATTTTAAAATGTATGCAGGCATCTTGCCGCCACCAACCGCCGCATTGACCAATAACTTCGACGTGAGTGTCGAGCGCAGCGCATGCGTGTCAGCCTGGCAAGCACCAACGAGTATGTTAATGTGAAATTGGCTTCCTCTCACAAAACAGCGCACACACATGCCAACACAATTTTCCTCCACAAGTTGCTGCTCTGGGTCAGAGTGACCACAGCGGCTATCCACAGGCAGCGCCTTTGTGTGAACAGTCGCACATTTCGGCTGCGCTTGGCTGACTCAGCGAGCTGTCTCTGATGAGCAAATGTATAAATTAAAAATTTAATTGTGTGAAAAAATGTCTAAACTTGCAAATAAACGCAGTGATAATGCACACCGAGGGGAGAGCAAGCGATTCCTGAAGCCAAGTGAAAATATTAAAACGTGTGTTTTGAAATTACCGCAGCCTTAACCGAATCGAAAGTCTTATGACTGGTTTTCATTGGGTCAAAGTTGATGTAAAATGTTGTCAGCTGCATAAAACCAACATTTGTCCACCGGTTGGCTGTTTTGTATTGGTTTGACAGGCGCTGTAATATCGACATCATTCACTTCAATATCGACGTCAGTGATTTTGACCTTATGAAAACCGAGCATTACTTCTTCAGTGTCCAAGAAATGGTCACCGACACATTTTTCGAAAAACGTATTCAAATACCGGAGGAAAATGTATCAAACGCCAATAATGTTAAACTTTGTAGATCCCCTAAATACAATGCATTATTCTTTTAGGTAAACTACGCTCTAGCTCAAGCGAAAATTTTCGAAATTAATTTCTACTGATGACTGACCATCACATGGACTTTAATCGTGGGGATTCATAATACTGATCAGATCTAGAAACTATGACTTCCATAACTCGACATCCAAATGTTGAGTCTTTAAAGAGCGCTGATTTTGATTTAAAAGCTAGTACTACTGAATTACCTATCCATTTATAAGTAAAAGTTCCTAACTAGAGAAGAATTGAAAGGCTTGAAAACCATCGACGAATTTTCTGTTGCTTCTTCTAAAAAAACAGAAAAAAACGTTCTCAGTTTTTAAACCAAAATTCACAAGAACAGTGTGTAGTAAAAGAAACCCCTTCTCCTGTGAGAAACAGAACGTAGTTGTTTAATAGGAACAGTATTTACTGAAATCGACGGGCAAGTCATGCCTTTATTAGGTTGATCCAAAAGCAATAAGGTCAGAATGTGTTGCTTATTTTAAACTCAAGATATGCATAAAATTCCGTTTTAGGCCAACTGAATTTCTCCTGCAAACATTTCCTTGACCAACCTTTTGTACAATCTTTTTAACAATCCTATAAAGACTTAAGTATGTCCTCTATAAACCGACTTAAATGCACTTTATTCACAAGTAACTGAATTTATTCAAATATTAGAGATAATTCTCTTAGAAAATATATAAAGACGCGGTGAGTTATGTAGCCCTGTTTCGACTAAACGAATACGAACATTTAAAAAATTTCAGATAAGAACGTAGCACTTCCCACTTTGCGAGTCAAAGCATTCCGCTTCGTCTAAACTCAGGCGAGTCTTATTTTGGCCTTTTGCGCTTAAAAAGCTTTGCAAAAGTAAGGAATTGCTTTAAATGAGTTTCTTTGCTTTCATTTCAAGTAAATTAAATAATTAACCTGCTTACAAATCGCGTCATTTTCTCATTAAAATCAAAACACGAATTTTCCTTGAATTCGTAATTTTTAACGATTTTACAAAATTTAAAATTTAATAACAAAATTGAACAATTAATTAGCAAATATGCTAAGGGCACTCATGAATGTTGTAAGAATGTTTGTATGTAACAACTATAATGGTACTATTTTCGCATACCCATTTAGTCATCAACCCACAAACAATAATAGCTACAACAAAAACAACAACAGCAACGTCTCCTAGTAATTCGTGTACATCTGGCTTCCCTCAAAGTGGCGCTCTCTACGCTTCAGTTCCACTTCACGCTGTGACAATGAGAGGGAATTCACTTGGCATGGTCCATCGCCAGAGCACAGCAACGACAGCAATGACAAAAACAACAAAAACAACAACAACAGCAACAGTAACAGCAGTCGTATTGTGCCAGCGACCCACTTAAATCTTTGACTATTCTTTTGACCATGTGAAAAAAGTTCGTTGGCGAACTTAGCGCAGCAGCAGCAGCAGTCACTAGTCAGCGCAGTTCACACGGTCTTTTGGCACGTCGCACAGTGCTCCAGCTGTATACAAATGCAGCGCAAAATTTTCAATAAATAAAATGGTACGCTAATGAAAAAAAAAAATTAAATAGTATTAAAATCGATTGATTGATTAACAAAATAATAAACATAAAAAATGATATATTTTGAAATTCGCTAATTTAAAATTTTAAGAAAGTTGTGCATTTTTTTCAATATTCTTTTTGTAGAAGGTGCATATTAAATCGTCTTAAAAACCCTTTTTAAGAAACTTTTAGACAATCAGTTTTAAAATTTTCCGAATATATTAAAAACTCGACATTTATAAGAAAAAAATTTGAGTTCGGAATGCAAAATTTTGTTTAAACATTTTTTTTTCTTATAAAAAAATATATATTTGACTTGACAAGAGATAACGAAAATTTGTTCCAAAATCCATATTTAATTAATTAGACGTTACAGTCTCTTAATATGAAAAGTTTACTTAAAGCTCTCAAGAAAATCGAAAAATGCATATAAAATGACTTTCAAGAAATGAAAAACAAAATTTTGTTTCTACAAAATATTTGCAAATCAGTCTGTAGAACTCAAGAAACAGTCCATTTCTAATTATAAAAAAAGTTCAACCAGAGCTTTCAACTTCATCCTTAAGTAAGTTTTATTTTTGAAAAAAAAAAAGTGTTCACATATTGGCTGGGATGAAAAAAGATACGTCTGTATATTCTAGCCCGAGCAAACTTCATTTTCAAGTTCTAACCTTTGTAGAAATTATTACTTTACTAGTTGCTAAATATGGTCAAGTTAAGAAGCTCTAAGAAAGTATAAAGACGACGATAACTCTGGTAATATTTTTACATTTTATAAATCTAGATCTAACTAAAAATTGCATTCGCAAAAGAATAAAAATTCCAACTCCGGAAAACTTTTTTTGCCACTGTCCGCACACTGTGCGGCGATAGAAGTGTGGCCACCTTGCGCCGCCAGCGCGTATTTTACTTTGTTTTCACTTAATTAAATCATTCTGTAAATTTTCGTTTCTAGTCAGTCAGTTTGCGGTTCTACTTTGGATTGACAGTAATGACAGCACAGCAATATGGCTGGCAGCGTGAAGAAGAGATGGCGTGCCAGCAAAAACGCAAGCAAAGAAAGCTCAAGCTACTCAAACTGTAAATAGACGAGGCAAGAGCGGAGAAGACTTTCGGAGTTGGGGAATTGCATGGAAGTTGGAAGTACATAAGCTGTGGTGGAAATGTGTTAATGGGTCAAGCGGCAATTTGAATGCGCTGCTGATCTTTTGTTGAGCGCATCTCGGCGAAGCCACAAACGCGCAGAAGAAGCTGTAACTAAAACTCAAGTTGGTGGACAAGCGAGACACATTTAATCCTGTTTGGTAATCAAATTTATTTTGCGGTTAATTCAGCTGACAAACAATGACCAACTTACTATCTAATTTTAGTTGCATTTAAATTACTCCAACCTTTTTCTTTGTTTGTTCACTATTTTGCAAAACATCGTTCACATAATTATCTGCCACAGTGTGCGCTCAGTTTATAAGCCACAGGTGCTTAATTACTGGCGCATTTGCGAGTGCAATTTCTTGTTGCTGGCACGGATGTGCACAGGAAACAGTGAATATCCGGTTTTGAAACTTCGCTGCAAATACAAAAAAAAAATTATGAAAAAATCAGCCACTGCTGAGATCTATTGCCACCACAAATGATATTTAACTGCTGTGTTGTTTTCGATTTCTGACACCGCTGTTGCAACATATGAATTTCCAAGTGTTTTTTTTTTTTAAGTTTTCATTGCTAGTTTCTTATTGCCTTGCAACATAAATAAAACAGCACTTTCACTAACAGCTTTTAAGACTTTGAGAAAACGACAACTAAATGAGTTTAGTTGCTGAAACTCCAAAGTTAAATGTAAAACTAAATCTAAGATAAAACTGCCAATAAGTTGTGTAAAAGTGAAACGCCTCTCGAAGTTATGGAAATTAAAAGAGTCTATGTGAAATTTGGTTTGTGTAAGAAATTGCTTCATAAAGAAGCTGCTCTTTGCTCCCTTTTTTGCTGCGTAAATCAATTACAGTTGTAATTAAAGGTGAGGATTTAAAGCATTAGCCAAGGTATAATTAAAAGTTGCATCCATTTATGGCATACAATTAGCAAATTTGAAAGGAAGTTTTAATAAAAACTTTTAAGTAAACTCACTGTGTCTGATTTCTTTTAATAGTTATATAATTTAATTTTTAATTTTTTTCCAAGGGGAATATTTTTTATAAAATATAAATTAAATCATGGGATTGCGTAGGTAAATGTAAGGCGTTAAGATATTTTTGTACAAGCAAATTTGTAGTCATATTTAATAACTTATTTTAAAAAAACTTGTTTCGAAGGAATCTGCAGTGAAAAACAAGTGGTGTATGTGATTTCATCCTTGATAAAGTTCATATACTATTACATCAGTATAAGGACATAACGCATGGTTTGCAATCAGGCAAAACTTTGGCTTTTAATTTTCTGAAAAAAATTGTTCATGAAGCTCAAGGAGCTATAAAAGTAAGTTCAAAATTGAAGCCTCCAGCATTAGGTGGCTGAAGCTTACACTAAATTAACTTGCTCATATTTATTTATACTTTTCTTGAATTTAACAGGTTTTTTGTTCAGTTTACATAATCGCCCTCATTGCTTGCTGTAATCGAATATTGTTTTTATATGCATTTCTTCAGTCATCTTTTATGAAATTTTATGAATTAAAAATATTTTTTAATAAAAGTAAAACAACAAAAAGCAATACAGGGGATCTAAATATAAAATTAGTGAGCGATCGTACTAACATCGATGCGGGATATTCCAGCCCCATCTTATTTATAATTAATTTATAAATATTTTTTTGATAAGGTAGAAATCCAATTCGAATTTCATTTCCGTATTTAATAGCTTTGGGCAAGTGAACATGTGGCGATTCAAAAAACTTTCAGTGAAATTTTATAAAACAACAGACCATAATCCCGCTTTTTGAACGCAAACGTCGCGCCTTAAATTCGGGTTTATGGGCCGTTTTGGCGTTACAAGTCAAACATCACTCATCTCTCATACACTGGAAGATTTACGATACAAATATTTTACACTTAACTCTATTTAAACACCAACTTTATTTGGTGTTCATGAACATGCAACCTATTTGGGATTGGAATTTGGCTGCACTGTTGAAAATTGTGGCCTCACTGTTGAAAAAATTGGTCGAACAGCTGAAAAATATGGCCGCATTTTAGACTGATTTGACAGAAACATAAGAGAAGATAAGCAAGCAAATGTCAAATTAAACACTGAGTTTGTTAAACACCCCAATTAATTACCAAATTCGCAATGGCTCCAAAAGATTCATCGGAATCTTAGCCTTTCCAACCACAGTCAATAGTTGATTGGCACGAAGTGTAGACTGGAGACTTGACACCGCCAGCTATTGAACTTGTGTTTACTTTCCTATTTTATAATTTTAAAAGCTATTTTTATTAAAAATAAAAGACTGCAAAAAAAAGTTGGAAGTATAAACTTAAGGCAGAAATATTTTCTCTTATAGTCTAGTCAGACGGCAGCGTTTTTGCGAAGTAACGGGCTAATACATAATTAATTTGACTGCTTCAAATCCGGATCAATTTACAAAATTAAATGGTAATTATATATATTTTATTATTTTTTAGTTGCTTTTGTTCTGACCGCAAGAAGAAGCCCTGGTTTACTCACAGAAATTTCTGTAAAATCATTCTTAACTTGTAACATTTCGTTTAAAATTTTTTTGTAAAGCCAAACAACGTAAAACTGCGATGACGAAGGGCTAAAAAACACCGAATGGAAAAGTTTCTAAATTTCATTTAGCAATTCAAGCAAAAAGCTAACCTCATATTTTTATAATGCACGAAATGTTGCAACCTCAGTCGGCTAGTAATACCAAACGAAAAATCAGTTAACGCAGTTTAAAATGTCGCAACGACTTGGGACTTAAACTTTAGCAACGTCGCGACAGCGAAGAATAGCAGAAAAGGCAAAACAAGTCAATCAGAAGAAACAGAAGTTAGAGTTTTTGTTGTGCTTGCAACTAAACGTGCGGTCATTAAATGTAATAACAACTTTTAAGTGCTCAACGTCGTCATGGATAGCAGCAGTTACCGTAAAATCGTCACTTCAATACACTCAAGCAAACACACAAGACTAAGAAGAAATTAAAAAAATAAAAATAAAAAGCTCGACATTAAAAACCAACACAATACTGAAAAGTCACAAATGAACAAATCGCATAATGACTGGAATTGTAGGTTCAACAAAAACTACAAAATCAACAAAAACAACAACAGAAAACCCCACCAGCAAGTAAACAATTAAGTGCCATCGTAATAGAAGAAGTACGATCGTGTGTACGTTTAAATATGGCATGCACTGTGGCTGTTTACGCTCAAGGGTCAACAAATTGTAAGAATCACAGCACACAAGACATTGAAAAGTGAGCTGAAAGTAGCAGCAAAGCATGACAGCTCGACTTAACTGAACTCACTCACCAAGTAATTGAATTGAAATGAGTTGAAAGATATGCGGGCATTCGCACTGACAGCTCCACATTGTTACGCATGCGCAACGGTACGCACTCGTCAGCACCAACACCACAGTCGGCAGTGCTGTGTGCGACTTCGCGTTTAGTGCCCCCTTCTGTAGGGCCATTTAGTTGCGCATCACAAAGCGAATCATCATTTTTGTATGTACATGGTATACGCAAACGGCACAATTCATTAGAATGACAGGCAATAGAGTGTAGTGAGTTGTAACAAAGTATTTGGTTAGGCGAAATATGGAATGATGTGTGGTGATAAACTGTAAAAAAACTTCATAAGCTGTGTGTACCTTATAGCCTTCATGACAATATTAAAAAGAATCAACGAGGCATTCAATTTAACGAAAAAATGCAAGAGACCCTTGATTTTCTTGAGTCGGTTGATACTTATGCGAAGGAACAAACCCATTTTTCTCCAGCAACCGACCCTCAATATACTCCACAACAAGTAATTATATTGGGTTATCATCCGCCAAAGCTAATTTCTCTGGGTGCTGTGAAGACGAGGGAAAGGTTGAGCCTATTGAACAATTCGTTTTCGAATGTCGTGCTCCACAAAAAAATCGCTACAAAATCCATGGAAAACATTTCTTCGGTAATCTGAATACGTAAACACTTATCGAATGTTTTAGTTGGTCTTCTGTCTTGTTTCACTGTGTAAGTTCTACCAACTACTTAGAAGAATTACTGTTTATCCACTGGACGTATGAGGGAAAAGCTGAGACTCATACAGGCTTTCTTTAAGCCTAAATTTCACAAGAGAGTCAGGCAATTGCCTGCATTAAATCCTCCATAATTCGAAATACGCCAAATGGTAACTCTGTTGTAGCTTCTACACCTTTTCCAACAGTTTTTCAGAAAAACACAAATGTATTACAGAATCGGCAAATATATTTCAGAAAATCACAAATGAATTTCAGAAAAACACAAATGTATTTCAGAAAAACGCAAATGTATTTCAGAAAAGACGAAAGTAATACATTTGTGTTTTTCTGAAATACTGTTGTAAAAATATCTTTTTCAACTATTTAGTTAGCGATGACAGGTGGTTTTACAAAGACATTCGTGGGCACAGATCCCATATAAGAAAATTCCCTAGCAGAATCTAGCTCTGTACAAATTGGCCCCAGTATTCCTTAGTCAAGTTTTTTGGTTGCGTCGGTGTACGGTTCGTTCGCAAATTCTAGTATCTATCGCTTTAAATGTATTCATTTCAGGTATTGTGATTTTGTAGGGTTTATTTAGTAGTTCCAAGCAACTTGGTTTCGGTCATCTCAGAGCCCTCCAACAAGCCTTTCAAACTATGATTTAAATCCAGACAGAGATGAAAAACAAAATTACGCGGGCCACCTATAATTTTGGAAAGTTCACCAAGATTATATATAAATTCAGCAGTTCTTGAATTGAAAAATGTAAAATAAATTTTAAAAAAAAACCTTGTAGTATTAAAAACAAATTCCTTGCCAAGTAGTTTTAAAAATACTAGCAAAGTCAGAATAAATCAGTTAAAAATCTATATAAATAATCCGGTCGGATTTATTGATAACAAACCCGTTAGAAACCCGTGAAAAGTTTAGTTAGGATTTTAACACCCGAAATTAAACAAATGTGCTTCTCTCTGTATGGATGCCCAAAATTTTTGTGATTTATGAGAAAAAATATGTTTATGTGTTAACTGCCAACCTGCCATTCAGTTATTCAAATAATTTCGCGTTTATAAATGTACTTGTTATATTCCTCATAAATTCATATGTTGGTAAATATTTTATCACATTCAATTAAGCATAATTGCCTCCTTTGTTTACAGCATTCAATGACTTGAAGTGGTTTCGCAGCGCGGAAGAAAGATTTTTTTTCCTCTGATTGTTTACAGAATGACTTTAGCAGGCAAAATAAAAATAAAAAGTCCAAAGAATATGCTTACCATGCAACACCAACATATAAAGAAAGATATTTTCAATTCATAATTCTCCCCTCCTACTCACTTCTGAAAGATGTCTTCAAGTTGACTCCTTGAAACTTGAACGATTGTCTGCTTCATTTATCATCTTCGTCCATCATTTACATAAATGAGTTGCGAAATTACAGAATAACATTTACGAGTAGATAAAGTGGTTGTATGTGCATAAGTATGTATGTATGTTACGTATGTATGTATGTGCGTAGTTGACGATGGTTCATATTTCAGCTTAAAGAAATTTAAATGCTTGATAATTTTAAATAACTTGCATGCCAGCAAACACATGACTTTCAAAAAAAATTTAAAATCAGCGCCTTAAACTTCATTTCCATTAGTTATCAACAAAAATAAGGAAATTTTTAAAGTTAACAATTTCTGACAGGTCAATCATTTTTGAAAATAATTAGTCACATTCGCCTTTTATCCTTCTTTGTTGCCTGCGCACATTCGAGGTACAGCTTTTCTACTACAAAATTAGCAAAAGGCACGCTATTTCTCTTGTAAAAACATAGTTGCTACACACCCTTATTGTTCTAAATAAACACTATTGTTGTTAATTATGCGCTTTGTGCCTCACCTTGAAGTGCCACTGTCACATGAATGAAACAAAAATCACAACTTTGTGAGAGAATCAAAATAATAGCTTACTTAAACGAAATCCAAAACGATTTACTGTGTGAGATTTTTTATTTGTATTTTATAGAGCTCACAGTCCATAATTTGTATGTTTGTAAGTATGTACATGAAAATTTTTTATTACATTTTCGGTATGAGAAAATCTATAATTATTTTCAATTTCAAAGCTATGGCGAATACGAAAGCAAATACGATGTGTAACAGTGCGCATTCCAAGTGCGTCGAAAGGGCTGTATTGACAAAAATACATTCACACAAAATGCGGATAATAGATTGTAAGATTTAAAAATGGTTCCTTACAGCTGTGTCAAATAACGATCGATTTTGAGTGGAAATATGCTGTTTCTGAATATTCTGGCTTTTCACAAAAGTACTATTAAGTGAATGAATCCGCTTAAGGAAGGCAACTCTTTCAGAGGTTTTTGATGAAATTAATTTTTTAAACATGGGTTTTGTTTGGTTTTAGTTAAAAAAGGAACTATGTATATTTTAATTTGTTACTGCTACGAATATAGTATAACATATAATAAGTAAACAAAACATGCGAGCATTGTCTTTTTGAAAAAGCTTGTAGATTTTAAACAAAATATTAAATGATAAAACCGGAGGCTATTAGAAGAGAATATAATTACATAAAGTCAATCACAAAAAAACGTCAATCAAGTTATTTATCTTTATTTCGGGACCAATTCGGGATCACTTCTGGACTAGTTCAGGACTTCACGAACTAATTTTTTAAATTGTTTTTTAGACTTGAAAAGCCCCGAATTGATCCCAATCTGATCCCGAAGAAGTCATGAAGAAGTCCCGAATCGTGCTTGGATTAGTCCCGAACAAGTCACTAAATGGTTATGAAATGTATTGAGCTTGCGCCAAACTGACCATTGACTCATCCCGAACTGGTGCCGAAATAGTTCCCAACTAACTCCGCAGGCTTAAAAAAAATGTCTCACTAATAATTGCTATGATAAGTCTTTTTAAAGCGATGCTTAACAAACGAAACGACATCATTTCATTTCGTTAATGAGCAAAGTTTACTTAACAAAATGAAGCTGTTAAGTTTCGGCGGCATATTATTAAGACGAAATGAAATCGTTTCTGTTGAAAGTTAATTTCAAGGTGTGCTGGCAACACTACAACGAATCCCGAAGCTTCATACCAGAAAAGTAGTTTTATTTTAATGGAAACCTGAAGGAAAAAACCTGCTTATCTCCGGGATAGCAAATGTAAGCTTCATGGCTTTGATGTTGCTATGTTTTCTAAGATTTTCCATAAAGAAATATATATACTCGTACATAACATAGTATCTACACAAAAAGTATTTCAAGAGTTTCTACAATGAGTTGAAAGATTTGACGGCTTTAAATAGCACATTTGTTTTTTTTTTTTTTTCAACCTGACGACGTTCAGTGAACATACATACATACATATTTCCGTACGTATATCAGTAATCGTTTTCTAAGGTGGTCTAGTTTCACAACACAGCAAGTGAGTACAATCAAAAAATTAATTTGAAGCTTCCTTAATTTTGATTTAGCATGAAATGACCGATTTATTAATTTTCATTATGTTTTCTCCATAGTAGATAGAGTGATTCTCCTTATTCTTCGCTCACATTCCACGAGCTTTGATCTGCTAAATGTGCAACGAATTAATTTTCTACGTGCATACACGCATACATAAGTATGTATGTATAGAATTAAAATAAAACACAAAGGAAATCATATATTCTGCATGAAAAAGAAAGGCGAAAGTCGAGTTCTGTATAACGATTGAATTTTTAAGAAGAAAGTAAGAAAGAAGCCGCACTGCGAACGCAAAAGAACGAACTGTGAATTAATTTAAGAGTTTTCGATGAACAATATACATTATACGTGCGATCGATAGAAGATAAGTTAAAAAAAAAGGAACTTTCAATATTTACTTGAGAATGAAAACAGCAACAAATATGAACTAATACTTTTGTAAAGTACACCAACTGGATGGTACAATATCGCACGTTTACTACAAGAATTTCATAAAATTTAAATTATACTGTACTTTAATGTACATATACCTCCTCCATTTTTTTTTTTAATATTTCTTCGCTGCGAAGAAACTTCTAATCTCTTGCTATGCTCGCTGCTACAATTACAATAATATTAAGCAAACTTTTAAGATATCGCTTTTTTCGAACATCAAAAATTTCCTTTCATCAACACAAACCTTAAAGTTCGTAACTGTCTTACAACTCATAACTTGCCCCGAAAACACACATCGTTTTCTGCGGGTTTGATGCAACTTGCGGCGTTTTACAAAATTTAAATGTACTTCCTTTCTTCTTGTTGGCTGGGCAACTTTTCCTTTAGTTTGTGTTTTGTTTTTGCGTTAACTTTTAGTTTTTATACTCACATCATACACATACGAAAAAAAAAAAATTTTTGCACTGCCACATGTGTGTATTCAACATTTGGGACCTTCCAAATGAATCATGCAGCATGTGGTTCCTTAAATAATACCTCTGAAAATTTCGATATTTTCCAGAGAGAAATTTGTAGCACAACTTATTTCTGAAATGACAAATGGATTTCATAAATGGTCCAATTTTGTTAAGAAATCAAAAAATGAATTTCAGAAAACACCAAATATATTTTAGAAAACACAACTATAATTCATTTGTCTTTCTTTTGAAACACTTTCTGAAATACCTGGAGCTTCGGAAAATTTTAAGCTTTTGTATAAAGATTGAGCGACAAAAATTAGTGCTGTGAAAAAGTCCCTAATTGTCAACTATTTTTGAGCAAGAGAAATTTCTTGCAGGGAATGTGTTTAATTTTCTTGCCAGCTTCACTTTGCTACTGGCGCAAATAAAATTTTTACGTTTTCATACTTTCGAAAGCATTGCTGAATTGCACTCATACGCACACACTTACACTTGCAATAATCTTTTTTGTATTAACAATATTTACAAAAAAAGTACTGTTATTATTCTTGCGACTGAAAGTGTTCTTTGCCACTTGCATTTTTTTTTTTTTTGCTACAATTGCAGTAACCCTGCATTTTGCTTTCGTTTTGTTTAACAGAAG
The DNA here is from genome assembly GCA_963971545.1 of Philophylla caesio. Classification (NCBI taxonomy): domain Eukaryota; kingdom Metazoa; phylum Arthropoda; class Insecta; order Diptera; family Tephritidae; genus Philophylla; species Philophylla caesio. The sequence continues at coordinate 218,384,869 of OZ020604.1, read as the reverse complement.
TTTGCACTTTTTACAAAAAATACAAGAAAATTAAACAAAAAAAAGCACGTTGCATTTTAATCTTACGCAAGTAAAAGTTAATATAAAAGCACAAATGTACGAAAAACTAAAACTGTTGCTGTTGTTGCTTTTACTTTTGTCTCACGTAGTTTCCGGTCATGTTTTTTGCATCGTTCTTGTTGTTGTGGTTGTTATTATTGCTGCTGCTGCTGTTGGTTTTTTTGTTATGCACTTTTGTGGAATTTTATGCTGTTGGAAAGTTTTTATTTTCATTATTTACCTTTTACCTTTCGTTTTGTGTCTTGAGTAGCCACAAAAGGTTATTGCTCTAGAAAACAAACACTGGAGACGTCTGGACAACTATAGCGAATTTAAAAAAAAAAACCTTTAAACTTTTTCACTGGGTACAAGTAACGAATTATGAAAAGGAAGTTTGGAAAATAAAAATGTTTTAGGAAACTTTTAAAATCAAAATTATTGTTCCAGTCGGTTATTTTTTAGAAAATTAGAGGTCGTTTTCTCAATTTTTTATTTTAACTATTTTTCTATAAAAAATGAAAATAAGTATGTTTGAAAAAAATCATGCACCGCCTGGGCAAAGCTATAGAAGCGAAAATCTCCTGATATATCTCTTAATCATTTCATAATCCCGATACATAGTTCAGCTCACAATCTACCAAAAATAACATAAAATATAATACCGTAGTTTGACCGTTCATACAAGGCGGTCACGACCCGCTCGTTGGTGGCTTTTCTGGTATTCTTACCGCTCGAATGAATTTGGTGGCGTGGTGACATTAAAAAGTTAAAAATGTAAACGACACTTTTTTAAATTTAATCATATGTTGTGAAAGTATATATGGTTCGTAGCTTATGCTTAAATTATTTAAATTTTTTCAGAGAATTATCCGAAGTTTAATTAAAAAATACCTATTTTTTTTGATGAATGAATAACTAATCACAGCCACTGTACAAAATTTTATTTATAATAAGACACATCAAAAATAGATAAAAGTCAAATTAAATGAACTGTGTATAGTTATTTAAAGAGTACAAAATATTTTTTACAGTCAACGTCAAAAGCAGATGCCACCTGGAGAATTTCGATTAAAATACAATTACCCCAATTTAACTATAAGAATAAAAAGTCTGGTATGATTTAGAAGTAGATATGAATATTACATTGAGATATCTAAATCATTTTTAGATTTAGTGAAAATAAATTTTTAAAAGAAATACAATGCTGTGTTGCTTTCGTATTGAAAAATTAGACTGTACTGCTTATTGGTAGAACACTTGTAAGAGCCATCGTGTTATCTTCGCATGGTCAAGTCAACGCAAATTGTAAGAAAATCGTACTCATTGTCAAACACAAGTTTTGAAATGAAATTGAAATAGCCGCATCTGCCATTGACACACCAAGCATGAGAGCTAGAGTCGCGTGAAAAAAGAGAGAGAACTATACAAATGCGTAGAACAAAAAACATTTTTAAAAATAGCTATGCAAAATGAAAAATACTCGCTTTGACTCTTATTCTAGCAAAGGACAACAGTTCCATGACAAGTGTTGTTGTTTTTGCTACACCTTAGCATGTGCAGGTTTATTTGTGTATCAGTAAAAAACTAAAAATAAAAAAAATTAAGCAAAAAGCGGCAGGTGCAAAATTTTTGTATTACGCTTCACATTCGTTTTCAAACGCTATGCTTGAGTGAATTTTTAACCGCAAAATTCAAAGCACCAAAACATACAATACAAACATACAAACAAATAATTAACCTAAACAATATAACCTTCAAATGCAGACCGCTATAGTTGTTTTTGGGATTGTTGACGTTGTTGTTACTGATTACTCATTGGAAATTAATGTCCTTCCCTTTGTGACCTTGCAATAGCAGCACCAATGCCGGATGATGATGATGCGGCAAGCCCATGAATATACACATCGATAGTAGTTGAATATATGGTATTTATATATACGTAGATATGTATGTATGTACATATGTATAGTGATACTGAAATATGCGGGTGTGTTGGATGCCGAACGGAAGTTGTGGTGGACGAACGAGCATCCCTTTAATACAAAAGCGCTCAACATATTTAGGTCTGAAGTGTACATTTGTATGAATGCATGTAGGTGGATGTGGGTAGAAGTGGCATCAATCTAGTACTCTGCATTAAAGGAACAATGGCATCGACAACACAAAGACACGCTTTCAAGAGCTCAACGTTAGTGTTTGGCAGCAAAACTAAATACAAAGTCACTCATCTGTCTGCCAAAAATAAAAACGCATAATTCTAAATTATCATATCACGTTAATTTTGGGTGCGGTGCCCTTCACACGAAACATTCCAGACACATATGTATGTATTTTTGTTGATCTTTTCACTTGGCACATGCTGACAACCGAAAACTGACTGGCGTAGTGCGTGCACGCATGCGCTGTAGTTAGGCCGAGTACCTTTTAGCACTTTGCCTTCAAGAAGCGGCGCCTACACAACAGCGCTTCCTTTGCCTTTTGGGTCTACGAATATATTTTAGTCGTACAATGGTGCACATGTTTTTTTTTTACGCGCATACATATGTATGTATATAGGTTGCGCTGTAGAATTTTTTCCATTTCAGGGTTTGTCTTTGGCATAAAAATAAGCGCTTTGAATTACAGCTGCTGCCTTTGCTGCGCGTTTGCTTCGTTTTTTTTTTTTTTGGTCGCATGCTCTCGATTACTTGGGTGTAGCTATAATTATAGGTTCGGCCACATGCCAGCGACTGAAGAGACAAAGATACAATGCAGTGCTGTTACATTCATGCGTTTCTATTCGAAGAAGTATTTATGTCAAACTTTTTTTTTGGTTCGATTTTACCAGCAGTAATATTTTTAAAATAAAACAAACTACTTTAAAAAGTTGCAGAATTTTCCTTCCATATTGGTACAATAAACCAACTCGTCCTCTTGGGCAAAGTAGGAAGTAAACTGCTTCTCACGATATCTAAACCAGAAGGAAGACACTCGCGGCAAAAGTAAGTTCCTAAGTGAGAAAGTAAGTTTAAAAACAGTAATCAAAATAAAATTATACATATTATTAATGCCTACAAGTTAGCCCAAAAAACCCCTTTTTTATAATAAAATTTTGCGTTTTGTAAAATAACCTTGCGTTCTGGAATTTTTTGAGTATTTTTTTAGTTTTCACAACACCTAAACACATAGTAATCAGTTGGAAATGTCCAGACCGCATTTTTGTTGCAGACCTGTGTAATGAAAATATTTGTGTTCACAAATCATGAAACTATCATTGATTATGAAAGATTTGCTTCATTTTTTTTGTTACAATAAGCGACTTCTAGCGTGTGATACTCATTTGCGCTGACAGAAATCTACTGCGCAGATGCCTATTTATTTGACGAAGCCTTCTACAGCTATGAAGTTTAACTAACACCTTGGTTCCACGTTGCCCATTTGTTGTCTGTTTGTCGTCTTGCTCTCGTTCATGATCAGACCCTTGTCGAAAATGGCTCTATAAATATCAAATCGAAATTTATTTGGATTTCAATCAAATAGATTTGATAAACTACAAACGTTGAGAATGAAGTAAACGACTATAAACCGTATAAGACCCACTTTTACTTTCAATCGACGAAAATTTTCGTAACTTTTTGAAAGTTCTAGAGAATTTTTTAGATTTTTTATTTTTTATTTTGAGATGTAAAGAAGTGATTAACACAAAACGGGTGGTATATTGAATATCGTTAAAATATATTAGATTAATTTGTTGTTTTTGTCGGCAGCGCTGTGTCCACAAGGTCTACACATAACTGGTGTTTTAAGCAAACTTACATTATTTTCACCTAACTTTTGACTACTTTTAACAAAGTGTTTATGGCTGCTCTGCTCTTCATCGATCAATTATCTCACTTCTATAGGAACCTACACATATGTATGTATGTATGTATCCAACTGATTATTATAGCGCGCAATAAAAAATAGGCGGAAGTGTTGTGGAAATGTGAAATTGCACAAACATACAAACCACATATCAACAGCGGCTCCTATGCAGCAAGCAGCTAGCAGCTAAACATAAAAAAGTTTACGAGCGCGCCTTTTTAATCTTTAAAGAGCGTTGCACGCGATTTCTGCACAACAACATTCCGCCAACCAACCCTTTTCCTCCTCACAGCACTGTAGCGTTCAACCAAGAGCTTTTCTTAATTCATTCTTTCACTTTCAATGCACATGAGTGCACTCTTCCGCTGCAGCGCCGACAGTTAGATCACTCTAATGCCTTCGCTCAGCCAACCTGCCTCCTCCACCTGCCTCTGCTTTAGTGTGGCATTATGCAAGTGCTGCCTTCTGAGTGTTTTTGTGCTGCAGCAGAGTAAGAAAAAAAGCATTTGCGTTTTAGGAATCGCTTTTATTTTCAGCTGCTCACTCAACCAGTTTCAGCTATATTCTGATTTTCTTATGCTTTTGCTGTGTATGTATATATGTACATACATATGTATTTATATTTCCGCAAGCACACTCCTTTGCACCCCCCTCCAACACATGCACCGAAGGAGTGCTGGTACAGCAAGTACAAAAAGTATAATTTCCAACTTCAAGCTAAGCATAATTTTATATTGGAAGTTCTGCTGCATTTTTTGTTGCACAGGTTGGTATTTTCACGATGGCTTTATCTATAGCGTTTAGCTCGCCAACAGCCAGTCGAGCAATTGCAACCAGAAACCGGCAACCGGCAACCAAAAACCGTCCAACTGCAACTGCAACTGCCACTTTGGCTACCGCTGCTGGTGTTTTTGCTGCGACTGCTGTGGTTCCTATTATTATTGCTTTATAACTATTATTACTGCCTAGGTTATTGTTGCTGTTGTTGTTGTTGTTGGTAGTGCAATGCTACTGGGCACACATCACATCGCATCGCATTGCATTTGGCACGCTTTGAAGCAGAACAATGCGCAAAGAACTCGACCCAACTCAAAGCAGCAGCTGCAGCAACAACAAAACAACAGGGAGCAGTGCACAGGAAGTGCCAGGATGCAAACGAAGAGAAAGAGGACATATGCAAGTATGTATGTATGTGCCAGTGGAAGTCAGGTTTATTTTTAAAATTTTTTTTTCCTCTTTTTTGCTTGTGTTGTTGCTAGTAGCATGAAAATTACTTTCGTGCACACCTCACAAAATGATCTGCAACACAGGTGCCCCGGCAACAATAGTTATTGAGGGTGACTGCGTTCGAGGCACGCACAAATACCTACACAAGCCGGTTAATGAGGAGCGACAAGGCAGCTGGGAAGTATTATTTCTTTTTTTTTTGTAGTTCTGCTGCCAATGGACTTTCATAATGCTGCTTTGGAAGAGCATTTTCTTTTTTGTTAGCGCCTAGAGCAGGAGTTGAGCAGAAGTGGACAGACTGTGCAAGGAAGTCGACTACTTTTAGTTGCCTAATTGGAAAACTGAAACATGAGTAGAATGATATTTACTAAAAAAGATTGTAGCGAGTATCTCCTTCAATGTAAAGATTTATATACGAAAATAAATTTAAAGCTTAAGTTAAAATGGGCTAACTTTTAGGCCTCAAGATATTCCTCGGCTGTGCCAGTTTTAGTGCACACCTTCAAACGTGCCTAGTTTTTCGTTTGTTGAATTTTCAATTGTGAATTAATCAATAATAAAAGGTTCTGCAATTTGTGACAATTACAATTTGATACTTGTTAATCTGAAGTTACTTTTAGAACGTAGGAAGAAAACGCTTTTGTGAAAAGAATAGTAAAAATAAGCAAAGTATGAGTTTAGAAATTGATTATAAATTATATATTCATGTGTTAAATATTTAAAAAAAAAATTATTTTGTTGGTGCGTTCCTTATTTATACTAAGTAGTAACTTTTTGCAAGATATTTTGCTTCAAACTGTTTGTTATTGGCAAGTTGAGAAGATACTTTGATAAAATTAGACACTTGTTTGTGGCTGACATTGCCATTGAAAGCAAAGAGAAAGACCTTGTGGCTGAACTAACAAGAAACACGTGAATACAAAACTAAATATTATGAATAAAATTTAAGAAAAAAAGTATAAAGATTTCATTGTTGTTTTACCGCACAATTAATCACATACTTTTGTTTCTTAGTTTTAAATGTGTATTTTATAAAACGAAAATTTCCAAACGAAAAATTCTCCAAATCCCCTAACAAAAAAGATTTTTTCAATCAGAAATTTTTACGAATAAATCACTTTTCCGAACACTGATTCAAGTCATCGGATTTTTTTTGTGTGATACTTCCGGAAAAAGCATGAAATGTTATGATAAATTAAATTAACCGCCGAAATTTATGAAATTGTTGCACAATTATTACCGTTTATAATAAGTAATACACTACCAGTTTCCCACTTCATATGGTTTTACTTTTACATGAGAGAGGAAGACAATTGCTTTTTTTCCCCATCTTTTCAACAGCCTGTTAGGAAAATTAAAAAATTTTGAAACATATCATACACTTATAGCTTTTTGGATAGAAAACAATAGAGGTTAAAAGGTCTGACACTTCAATTTGTTTATACCATCGACCCTTTCCATTTCAATTCAACCGCTCCGCGCTGGTCATATTTTTATATTTTAATAAAAGCGAAGTACTCGTATGTTGTTTTTATGATGATTTTATGAGGCACGTATTTTTTGTTTTGGCTGAAATAAATTGATCACAAAAGAAAGTACAAAAATTCAAAAATTGCCATAACGATTACATTGGAACTGCGTTTTTCTATTCATATTTCTGTTTTTTTTTGTAATAATCAAGGCTTAATTGTCGAATATAGAACTATGTGAGACGGCCATATTTAGATAAACGCCGTCAAAATGGAGAAAAACAATATTTTAATTTTTTGATCATAACTCAAAAAAAATGTTCGGGCGTTTTGCCAGAATACAGATCAAACAATTTTGAGCGAAAAAACAATTTTTGAAAAAAAAGGTGTCGTTTTTTTATTGTTATATAAATAACAAATTACAAAATTGTGGAAGTTCTTGATATTGCGGCTTCAGAGTATAAACAATTACACACGTTTTAAAAAAATCTATTAGTTTTTACTAAAGTTATGCGCGTTTAAAAAAAAAAGTTCCCGCGAGCTACAAGAAAAATCGATTTTTACAGTACAAACTATAATTTCAAAAATTGGAAGATTTGAAATAGAAAGGGTCCATCTCATTAATCCGAAAATATTTGTAAGTTCTTTTTATGAAAGATGGTTGATATTTTATAAATTTTGGAGATTGGGTGTTTATGTTTTTAAGCCTTAGAATACAGTTGTCCAGAAAAGTCATAAAAAGTATTTTTCATTACTTCCCAAAAATAGTACATTGACGTTGCTGTAAATTTTCTTCTTGAAAAAATAAGTATACGAGAACTTTTTTTTCTTGAGAACTTTAGACTGATTTAAGATATTTTTGATAATGAAATTTCATGGCTGTTATGATGTTGAATATCGAAAGGAGCGTATGGAAATCCATTGAAAAGAGACAGTCAGACAGAATTGAGAATCAAGTTTTTCGGACGAAAGTCATTTTTTAACTGTACAGTATCAGGAGTAAAATGTTTAAATGTGAAGCTGAAAACTCCACGAGCAAGGAGATGAACTCAACGTAGTGAAACGGAAGTTTGGCGCACCTAAAAAGGAAGTAAATAATATTGGAGAAAAACTTGTCTGACAGGCAAATTAAACACATTTCAATATTTTACTGCATGCGTTTATAATTTGTATTGCTTCCATTGCTGTCAGCAAATTAGGGACGCATTAATTTTATTAATCCACCTACCAATAAAGCTTAATCGAACGGTGTAGTTAGTTATTCAAATCAAACAGAGCAAATCAATTTAAATGCAGTTTGAATTTTAATGAGGCGTTTTTTATTGCACCGTTGTTATGTTTTCTTTTTAAGTGGCGACTCATGCGCAAAAAATTATTTAATTTATGCAGCTATAAATGTTATTCTCAGCTAAAAGCTAAAGAAATAAACTGAAAAAGGCAAATTAATGCAATTTACAATTGCATGAAATATTACATTCATAAATCTTCTTAGCTATGAAATCAACAAGCGATGGGTTAAAAGCGTTTAAATAATTCAAGCACCCAACATTTATAATTTTTTTTTTTTTATTAAATAGAGATCAGTGTTTGGCCGAGCTTCTGCTTCCATTTGAGGTTTCCATTTGACAAATTTTAGCTTCAACTAAAATTAAGTTTGCATTTTTTATTTGAAATTGTGCTTTCGAAACACTTTTTTAGAGCCACAAAAGTAGTGGAAATAATTCATTAGAAGACCGCCTTCTTTTAAACAATTTCTCTAGTTACTCAGCAGCGAGGGAAGTAAGTCAAAGTGTTTGTGGTTGGGCTAATTAAGCAGACTGCTATAGTTGCTTTGTGTTGTTGTTATTTTTCGCGCAAACTATGTAAATATATAAAAAGGTATAACCTGAAAAAATTGTTTAATTAAAGTATTTCAATTTTAAGTTTGTTTGCTCAAATGGAACAGTGTTTTTAATTACAAAGCTACTAAAATTCTTTATAGGAACTTTTTATTTTTATTTTTTTTATTTCCTTCTTACAAACGAAAAAAAAGTATGCTTTTTGTAGAGCTTTGACACTTGTTTAATTCTTTTCTTTTCTCTCTCTCCCTCTCTCTCTTGGTGTTCTTAAAGCATAAGTTTCTGTACTCCACTAAAATGTTCTGGCCTAGAAATAAAAAATGCGGCAAATTTGCATAATTAGTTGATAGCGCGTGGGAAGTAGAAGAACCAAATATATTGAATGATTTGCATTATAAAATTTCTCCCCTTTACTGGCAAATTATTTCAGTAAAATCAATTTCATCGAAATTTAACTTAGCTCTAATTTATTTTTTTTTTGTTTTTGTAATTTCAGCTTACTTCGAAAATGTATAATAACATTCATGCATACAAATGTAAAAAGTTGCTTACATAGATCGCTACATGGAAAAGTAGAATGATATGTTAAGTATTTTAACAGCTACACGCTGCGTTTTTTGTTTCATCTCAAGCTGCTGCGGTTCCGGCCTTGCTCACTTTTTTTTTGCGAGCGTCTGCCGCCAGCTCATCTCCATATCGTATTACAATATTGTTTTTGTATTTTTTGCTATTCATAAAGACACGCAACCGTAGCGATAGCACTTTTTTTTGCATCAAGTTCATACTTGCATATGAAAAAAAATCGGATAAAAGCTTGACAAACTTGACAACACTTGCACTTCAAATGTTAATGCAGGCATACCGTTATGCATACACTTGTATAAACTTATATATACCATATGTATGTATGTATGGATGTATATGTTGAAGAGCTCTGCAAACGCTGTCGTTTTTTGTAACCCCGTTAACACTTTTTGATTGGTTGGAATATTAAAAAGTTTTAGGACCGTATTAAAAACGAACACCAAAATCAAAGTTCTGCCGTTTTTTTAGGAGGGACTTACTACTATAGATATTATCCTTCTATTCATAAACTCGATCTCCTTGGTTTTTAACCTAATCTTCTTCGTTGGATATCTTCTTACCTGCACGACAGAACACAACAAGTATTTTTCATGTATCTTCAGGGGTTCCGCAAGGAAGTCACCTGGGTCCGATTCTGTTCTTACTTTTCTTAACGATATTTCTTCTTTAGTAAAGTATACAAAAATGTTGTTGTATGCGGATGATGTTAAACTTTTTAGATCATTTAACACTGTTGATGAAAGGTACTCGTATTTACTAAAAGTGGACTTAAATAGTATGCCTAATTGGTGTGAAGTAAATGATATGCCACTAAACCTTAAAAAATGTAAAGTAATGTGCTTCTCTCGAAGGACGGTTCAATCGGAACAGGTGTTCGATTTGGTTGACCTAGGAATCATAATGGACACCCAAAACTTAACTTCAATTTTCATATCGGTGCTACAGCCAACAAAGCTAAGGGCGTTTTTGCGTTTGTAAAACGATGGTCAAAATAATTCAGTGACCCCTACATTACGAAGGCTGGAGTATATTCAAAAACAATTCCTGATTTTTCCCCTAAGGGAGATTCGCTGGGATTCCCAGTATAACCTGCCACCCTTCATTAACCGTTTAAAACTTATTAATCTTCCTACGCTTGCTAGTCGCAGAGAAAGGTTAGGCATAATATTTTTGGTCAAGTTACTCTTCTAGTCCACCTCTTCTGGCCGATGTGAAGTGGAATGTTCTCTCCCGAGTTTACAGGCATTTCCGGCCTCTTTTTCTGAAATCTTGCAAAATTAATGTTGGATTTAACGAGCCACTCCGTAATTTATGTCACTCCGGTTTTTTTGATTTTTCCGACTCACCTTTTTACATAAAGAAGAATATACTTTGTACTCTCATTTACGCTTTAATACAACTTTTATTATCTAAAATAATTTAAATTTAAAATCAGCTGATAAACTTTCAAGCGTTTTAATCAAAATTTATAAAACAAAATCTCCACATTTAATTTTAATACAACAATGTACGAACTCCAGGAGGCTGCACTGTACGATCATTGAGTTTTGACAATTTTTTTTCGCCAATGATGTCGCTCATTTTCTTCCATATTAAAATGTTTTTTTTACGATTTGATTTATAGAATTAACATTAGTTTTATTAAACATTTACGAAAAGAGTTTTGCAACAAAATTATTATCAATATTTCAAGAAATCATTATATACTTTTTATTAGCCCGGATGTGCTTATAAAAATCACATTCATAATTTATATTGAATTATTAATCAATTTTTTTTACTAATAAATTGATTCTTTACTTATTTATATATATTTATTTGAAAATATTTCGACAAATTTTTAATAACTATTCATAACTGGGAAATTGCTATTTAAACATGTGACTGGATGTATTGTGCTTAAAGTTGCGAGTTGTGTGTTGTTAAAGGTCTCATTTTCCACTAGCGATTATACGCGCACAAAACTTGTGAGATCTGGCAACATTACTTCCAAGTATGCTCAGCTTAGTTTGCGTTTTTATGCTGCATAATAAATATTTGCTAATAAATAAAAACTTTTGATTTAAAACATGTAATGTTTATACTACTCTTTTCAATAAATTTCAATCGCAGAAGAAATTGGCCTAAATATAGTTTAGATATCAGTTTATTATTAAAATGCTGCCCCTTTTTTGTTTGCCTCCAATTTTTTATATACAAAATTTAAATTTAGTGAATTCGAAACAGATTTGCAACAATTTCTGTAAAAAAAACAAATTAAAATATTATATTTGATCAAAATTTCGAATTTTTGGAAAAAAAAATTTTTAATTTTTTTGAGTATCCAGTTTTTTGGCTCATTAAATTTTAGCCTGAGCGAGTACAAGTTTTGATTGTTTACAAGTTATTAATGATTCTTGAAATTTTTTTTACCACGCAAAACCGCGACACATTTTTACTCGTATATGGAAGGAATTGCTAAAATGCGTTTATGAAAAATTTATAAGAAATTGAAAAAGTTCGAATTTTTTATGAAATTTTGATATATTTTTTATTAATTTTAAAACAAAATTTTAATGGTATCTATTAGAGAATTAACCATGTTTAAAATTGAAAAATGTTTCTAAATAATTGGAGGATAAATATATTGTCCAAATGTGTCAAAAAGGTTTTTTTTTTTTTTTTTTTTAATATGAAAATTCACATTGCATCATTTCGAAACCTTTTATTAAATAAACTATTTCATTTTAATGAATGAAAAACTCCAATTTACTTACTAAGAAGCATTTAACTCTTGATAGATTCGCTCTATCCAGTTCTGTATAGCAGGGTCAGACTGTACAAAATATTTTTTAAATAGCGCGCCACAAATACCCTTCCTGCTACACTTTTCACTTCATCTCTCTAGTGTTTGAATTAATGCGACTGGATAAGCAATGAAATATTAGATTGTTACATAAAACTTTGTTTAATTATTTTTCCATGAACAGCGCTGGCAAATAAACTAAACACATGTGTAAACAAAAAGTGCATGAGAAAAACAAACAAATTATCAGCCAGTTACAAATGTAAATACATATATATATCTGGCGTCATTTGTGTATTTTTATTTACTATTTTTATTTCCGCAGTAGTTTTTTTATACTTTTATTACCAAAATTTGGTACAACATTTTACAATGTATTGGCTTTTTTCAATGCAGAACTTAATATCCTTCCTGCAAATTTTTAATTTTCTTTTTCTAGCGAAAACTATGCACAGCTGGTGTTATTTAATTGCTTGTAGCGTATTTTTTACAATAACTTCCTTTTTAATATTTTTTTGAAATAGTTTTTTTTATTTAGTTTATTTTTGTGCGCTGCTTGTCCATAAATCAAACGGTCGCAGCGTTGAAATACAATCGTAACAATCGTTACACTCGTTGGCATTATGATTTATGATCGATTAGTTCGTTAGGCTGCACTTTCAGCGAGCCATTATTTTTTTTCTTTTTTTGTTATACTCGAACAGCCAATGTCAACTGGAATATTTCTACATTTTTCTATGTCTTTGTGCATAAAATAAACTGACCGGTTAGAAATATTTGTGTAGTTGCTCACAAGATTGGCGAGAAGTAAGCGACAATTGGAAAGCATTAAAAGCGCTGATAAATGTTATGCTTCTTTGCATTTGTTACTCCCATACTTTCTGTTTTATTTTTTATGCTTTCCGACTTTTGTTTGCGGAAATGCGGCAACGATTTTCTTCACCATTGCAGCAACTTGCAATTTTCCGCGCCATTTATTTGCAACCGTGTGCGACAATGTTGAAACAAGCGCCGCCGAAATGGACCATAACATAACACATCCTTTCAACGCATGCCTTGATATATGCACATGTGTATGTATGTACTGTATACAATCTCCAGTTTTATGATTTTGCCTCCCGAATTTCCTTGCTTGATTTCCACCTTGCTAAACGAGCAGTGTTCCTTCCTCCTTCCTCCTTCTCGCTTCTCCACTACTATTCCCACGTACGCCGCATATTTCTTAAAAAAGCTTTTGCACTTTCATCGCGCTTGAATATTTTGTTTTCTTTCCATTTTCCATCTCTTTGATATTCGATACGCTTGTTTTGGTTTTTTTTCGCTTCACTTTTGTAGCGAGTTTTTCCTGTTTCTGTTGCAAGGCACTTGCACGCTGCAAATTTCCACACAAGATTTCCTTTGTGTTCTTCATCTATCAGATTTCGAGATCTCCAGCATGTTTTTCGTTTCTCTTTCCCTCTCTTTCTCACTTGCTTGATTTGCTGTTGGCAGTTTGAATGTCGATTTATTGAAAGCTGATACCCATGAGCGCAGTCTGAGTATTTAGCATCTGTGAAACGTACGTACACATGAATGTACATTTACAAGTACATATACATACATACATATGTACATATTAGACTCTTTCGAAAAACGATTATTTTTATTTTTTCGGTCTCATATGAAAATTTGGCTGCAGGTCACAATTGTCGTAATATTTAAGTCTTCGTTTTTCACTTAGCACTCGCAAAAATAAAAATTTCTAATAAAGAAATTTTAAACAGTTTCGTTTTCATAAAACAAAATTTTCTTTCAAAATTCAATTCTATACAATTTTAGTATAATATGTTCTAAATTAAAGTTGGCTAAAAGTTCCGGTGAGTTTTGAGGATTTTTTTTTGTTGACGGTTGCGCAGTTTATTTTCTCTTTTCGAGTATTCGTTCTGAGGGAGAAATTGCGCAAGAACGTCAGAAAAAAAACTGTCATAAATCAATGGTAACTTGAGCAAGTTTGTAGGTATTCAATTCGTTAAAGAAATGCATTATTATTTTATATGAGAATGAGTAAAAAATTACCTAGGAAAATATAAATTTCCTATAAATATAAAATTTATAACTGAACTGTGTACAATAGAACTCGATGAGTAATACATTAATTTTTAGAAACTCTAAAAGTTACGTTTCTTTTTTACTGAGATTGTTACGATTCTCGAATTTTCCTTAAAATCTAAACTTAGATAGTATTTTAATCAATAACTAAAGACTAACTAAGTAAGCGAGTCGCGTAGTTGAGTAAATGGCGATAATTCTTGCACACAATGAAAAAGCGAATCTTATTTGACTCTTGCAAGCGGTTAATCGTAAATAGATTTATTCGAACTGTACTAAATTATTAAGATTACTCTAGAAGTTATACCTTTCTGAAAATGCAAGAATTATAAATGTTTTTTTTTCGGCTCATTGTACCCAAATTTATGAGGTAACCCACATAAAACAAGGAATATTCAGATGGTTTTTTAACCTCCACTATTTTGAAGTTGGTCATAAAGATGAGAGCCATTTAAATATTATTGCTGTGACCCGCTTTAAGTTCATAAAAATATGCTTTCCATAAATGACTTGTTTTCATTCCCAGCTGTGTTGCCGACTCGCAACATACGAGTATGTAAGTACAATCCTCAGCGATTAGTTGATCGCTCGCTTAAAACTGAAAATGCTGGCTGGGTACATTTGTAAGTAATAACAAACATCTATTGTTTCGTAAAAATACAAATGTAAGTATGTAAGAAAATTTGTGTATCTATAAGTGAATATCGATTGATTGCAGATATCAACAAAACAACAATACAGCTGTGCTGGTAACCGCAGGTGAGTTTATGAGCTAAAACAAAGCTCGCAGCACTTGCGAAACTGACATGAACACTTTTCTGAATATTGAATATTGAGGTGACCAGATATGCGATTAATAAAAAAATTTGTAATATAATTGAAAAAAAAATCTGAGTTTTGAGTTCGAGAATAAAACAATCAGAGCTCGACTGAAAATTTGTGCTGCGTGAAGTTCTGAGGATTGGGCTAAGCAAACACTGACCAGAAGAAATAGGGATTTACGTGGAATGCATCGCATAATTTCACCCACACCGGCTTTCCCTCGTGTCTTTAAAAAATGCAAATGAGATTCCGAGGATTGTTATGTTCGAATTCAGTGTTACAATTCGTTGTTGAGATTATTCAGCAGCACTTTCTGTGATAGAAATTTGTTGTTTTCCATCCTGAGAAAAATTAACAGGAACAGCTAGCCAGGAGAAGTCTTCTCGCTGCTAATCGAAGTCGCTTTCATTCACGATCTGATGAGACTACGTAGAAAGGTGGTTGTTTATGCGAAAGATGTCGCGCTTATGATTAAACATAAGTTGCACGACCCTCTATACGAACTTTCCTAGCACACGGTCTGTGCGGTTTTAAACGCCTACGAATACTCAGCTCTTAACTCAACATAGTTTCTAGGACCTTGAAGATGATGAATTTTTTCGATTGGATTGAAATTTCATTTACGAATAAAATGTGACGAATACGATTCACTTCTTTTCATATACGTTAATTTGCCCAAGTGGGTGGTTGCTTATCCCAAAACACCCCTCCCCCGTGCGCATGGCCCTACCCTGATGAATTATCTTCTATTGTTTGTGGTAAAGCTCCAAAGGCGCCTCATCTCCGGAGCGTATCTACCTCTAAAATGGAATCGTCAATGTTCGATCCTCCACTGGTACACCCTCTCTTTTTCCTTCTTACTTAATCGTATAAGTATCGCAATGGATTTTTCCTTTTTATATTTTTAAAGAACAGTTTCTGGGCACTCCAAATTGTATAACAACAACAGTTCCCAACTTTTGCGATATTTGAGCTCATATGTAGGTAATCTTATAGCTGCATTTTAACAGTAAAAATCCACCAAAGTAAAAAATGCTGGTGACATTAAGGTGTGTCCTTAAAATATGTTTTCTTTTATATCTTTAATGCATTTTTGTACGTTTTATGGAAACTTTCAAATAGAGAAATTTCTTCATTCTAAATTGAAAGATATATAGAATCAAATAATTACACTGAGCCAATTTTAAGAAATGTAATAATTTTTTCTCTCATTCAAATATTAATGAAACCTGCAGAAACTCTCATAGAAGCTGACATTATTCTATGGTAAAAGTCAATAGAATTTTAAGTAACTAATGCCAATTTTTTAGTAAATATGTTATCTGGTAACAAAAATTATTTTTTTTCCGTTTTTGTTTTAAATAATTTCTTACAATTTGGTTTGCTTATCTTGCTGGAAGAATTAAAAAATACGATATTTCACAATTCACACGAAGTGACAATCCTTTTTTTTTGTTTTGTTGAAATGTGAGCCACCTTAATGTGCATGCATGTGCACATACTCGTTTGCATTTGTCTGTAAACAGCGACATTTGAATATTGCACATGTGACTGCGAAGCAAAATGAAAAAAATCAAATGGCGCAAATTTATGCAAAAATACGCTTGGAGTAATGTTGAAATTATGATCACCGTTTTTTCGCGGGTTTCAACGATTTAAAAAAAAAATTTTTTTTGTTTTTTGTAAGTAACTTTGCATGTCGTTTGGTTTGTTTTCCCTAGTTTTTTCTCGAATGCATTCAATGGCTTTTAAGTTTCGAAAATTTTCACAATAACTCATTTTCATTGTATCGCGCCATAAAACTACAGCGCGAAAATTTCAAAGCGGGTAATTTAAAAAAATATTGGGAAACATAAAGAGAAAAAAACGCTTGAAAATGTGAATGCATGCAACAACAATTACCGTCGCCACTTGCTGTGTTGCAATTTTGAGCGGAACTATTTCGACAAATTTTTTTTTTCTTAGTTTTTTTTGCGAATTAAATTTCGAGCTCGGAAATGTTATTCGGAATATCCGTTGTGCAAGTAATGAATGGTTAATTGAAAAACTGGATGTACTTTTATTATCGGCGGCTTTGAGGTGGAAGGCAAACGTTTATTTGATTATTTGAGTGCATTAGCGACACTGCTCGACGTGAATGTGAATATGTAAGTAAGTTGATTAATGGCATTGCACAGCATCTGCGAATCTGAAAAGTTGACGCTCACGCCGCCACACAATTAACAGAAGGCC
This sequence comes from Philophylla caesio, assembly GCA_963971545.1. Lineage (NCBI taxonomy): Eukaryota > Metazoa > Arthropoda > Insecta > Diptera > Tephritidae > Philophylla > Philophylla caesio. Next base: position 218,367,941 of record OZ020604.1, on the reverse strand, counting down.
AAATGCCATTGATGGAATGTCATAAAAAAAATGTTTTTTTTGTTCATAGTAATTTGTATTGCGTTTAGATTGCAAAATTAATGGTTATTCAATTTAATGTACGTAAATGAGGCGCAATACAAACGGGTAATTCAATAGAAGGTCGAAAGTTGAATGCGAGTGAGAGCACCAGGGGACGACATGAGATGAGTAAATGTTCTTATGGCAGCTTTATTATGGAGAGAATATTTAGTTTTAACCAAGCGCCGAAATATGTCTACAAACGGTGGAAATATATGTTACTGCTTTTTCCAGTTTCAAAATAGATTATGTTGTATTTCAATTTCAAGGAGAGAAAGCAAATGTGTACATCGACGGTTAAGATAGTAGCGGTGATTAACTTTTAAAATTGCCCAATTAAATTTTGGTAATTTTTTAATATAATCTTTTTTAATGATCACAAAAAATGTTCAAATTTTAAAGAAGTGTAATTAAAATGTATAAGTTTTTTTAAAAGAAATGCATTCATACAATTGATTTTGTAATGCAATTTTTTCTTAGAACGCATGAACGAAATCTATTTTTATTTGGAAAAAAAAGTGTTATACCACTGCCGAAAGAAATTCTGAAAATCAGTGAAAGATAAATTTTTGCAAACTGAAACCTTGTTGCACCGAAATTGAATGAGTTTTGTAACTGTATATTCAAAATTTTTTCTAAAAGTGCTAATTAAAAACTTTGAAATTTCGATGACATTTTTGTAAAGTTTGATAAGTTGTTGTGAAAAATTTAATAAGTTGGAATCTGGAGTTTATATTCATTATTACCAACATTAAATTTTTGAAAATACCAGCGCAGTGTGTCGCCTAGAGCAAGCAAGCAGGATAAAATGAATAAATAATTGAATATGTCCAAAAAAAGTATGGGATAATAGCTCTTATCGTTCCAATAGAAAATAAAATATAAATGCAGCTCACTCAAAGAAAGTTTACTATCAGATATAAACTTTAAATGTCAAGTAAGTGGAAAACTAATAGGAGAAGCGATTATATTACGATATATTACGGATGAAACAAAAAAAATTAAAAGGGCTGAATGCACCATTTCTGGGGAAAGGCGTACTTTCACGAATGGATTTCATGAAAAAATTGAAAAGGAAAAAAAATCAAACAATAGTAATAATTTGTGGAATGAACTGTGAAACCGCATACTCAAAAACGTTCTAAAAATTCTAAAAAAAAATGTAATTCTGCTAAAAATTGTTCAATCTTTTTGAGTTTCTTTAAAGTTTACATGGCTTTTTCTGGAGAACGAACTCGATTTCAATTACAAAATAATTAAAATTGCCGAAAAGTTTAAAAAATAATGCAACACTATTAAATTGACTTTCACGTTTTTATATGCACCTCCAATTGTCTTTAGAAGTTTAAACTTTTCTAAACTTCAAGGAGCTCCATTACACGTCGTCCCAATTCTTGCAATTTTTTTTTAATGCCTCAGCATTAATCACACTTTTTTGTTGTGCCTGATTGCATTTGCCCAACAATTTGTGAACACAAGACGACCGAATAAGAAATCTGGAAGCCACAAAGCGTCACTACCGCATTCATCGGTGTAGACAAAGCGTTCGGCACGACCGGAATGTAAACGGAGGGCGCTGCACTGCAAGCAAAAAGGAAAAGAAAGTCATCAGCAAGACTGCAACTGTCGGCGTTAATCGATGGTACTAAAAATATTACCCAGCAGAGCACTTGCAGGTCAGAGAAATTTCAATCATCGTTGGTGGGCACGCGTGTCAGTTACGGTTGTGCCTCCAGTAACTAAACAAAGTGTTACTCGCCCGCTATGAAGCTAAACGTTGTACAGCGCACACAGCAATGAAATATGCGTTTTTATTCCAGCATGCAGCCAAGAGAAAAATAGAGGCAGAATGAGAGCAGTTGCCACTAAGATTTCAAGCTCATAAGCAAAGAAGTCGAGAAGCAAATAATCGAAAATGAGTGAAAATTAGTTTGGAACGAATACGAAACCATGCTAAGCCTGTTGAGTTGCTGGTTTATGTGTTACATAGTGGTGTGGGTCCGACACCCGCGGAAACTGGTAATTTTGTCAGCATGTTCTTGTAGGGTATTTACATTTTTGTTTGTTTTTAAATTGAAAAATCGAGTTAAAAATTCTTTGAACCCATGCCACAATAATGTGCCTTGATTGAACCCTTATATGTATATAGGTAGCGAATGTTGCTTCGATAGCGGCGCGTAGAGGCGCGACATTCGTGTGCCGTGACTTGTTGGTAACCCGTTCAACAACGCTCCAAACATAGTATTCGAGGGGGTTCAAATCCGGGTTATTCAGGGGGCCAAAACTCTTTGGACTAGAACATGTCTCGTTCCCTCGAATGAGAAATCCTCGCCCATGTCGTTCAAGAACCTCTATCGCGACCTCTGACGGAACTACGATATTGCAGGAAATTTAAATTGAAATTTGTCCGGATTTAACTGCCGTACCCTGTATATTTACACGATATGAATGTAAGTGTATATGCACTTGCTTCAAGCTGCAGGATGGCAAAAGGAAAATCAATGCAGACGACAGCGCAATTATAATTGCCACCGCCACAAAAGCAGCAGCACAAAAACAGCACGATTCCGAATGAATTACTCACTAGGAAACTGGTGCCATGATTTTATTAAAATAAGCGACTATAATTTAAGAACTTAATATGTGTTGAGGTTTAAACTTAGAGTAAAAATAAAATTTTATTAGTCAAAATTAAATTCCTTAAGCAAAGCACTCACCACAAACTTCTTTGACAAATCTGTTGCGTACGCTGGCAAAAAACTCCTTTCAAACCAAACAGACCCGTCTAACATGTTAATGGAGAGTGTTTTACTTTAGTCAGTAACTGAATTCTAAAAAAAAATCCTAATGCATTTCAAATAAACGTTGACTGTAGCCGCTCCTCTCTGCGGGTCTTGCAAGTACTGTTTGCACCAGCGCGCCGAAGCTTAGCATAGCAGACCGCAGCGACAGCAGGTGCTGCTGCAGTGCCGCCAGTGAGGATACCCGCCTATTTCCTTTTCACTTTAGTCGCCTCGCGTTTCCCCTTCCGCTTTCATTAGCACACTAATGCAACCACCGCCACTGCCAGCTAATCAGCCTAACACGCTTGCATCCATTCGCCTGCTGATTTTTTTTCTTTTCATTTTCATTTTCCTTTCTTATTTCTTTGTTTGCTGCTGGAGCCTGCTTTGTCATATCCATTTGCCAGCTGAGTAATTAAGTTGCGGCATCAACTGCTACCAGCGCTGTCAATTTTGCCACAGCAATTGCGTCTTCCTGCCATCTAGTTAACGATCGCTCGCCGCCCCGCCGCACAATTCCTTGAGCGGCACATACTTACATATTTTGCCTGCGAGCGCAAAGTCTGCCAGTCTGCTAATTTTCTGCAATTATGCTGCAACACACAAAATTGCGCCAATTGTCGTCAAGTGAGTGCCACTGCAATTGCTCGCTGCCATCAGCAGTCGCCCGAGCAGTAGCAGCTCCATCAATGACGCTGCTGCAAAGATTGCTCGAGTGCTGTTGCTGCCAATTTGAGCGCCACTGATTGGTTCACAGTGAAGTGCAAACATTTTTAATTAATTTTTTAAGTAAAAACTCAGTTTTTCACAACATGTCAAAAGCGTCAGCGAGTATTTATGTACGACTACTAAGCAGCAGCACAAACTGGCTGCCCATTCGCTTGCTCTGCTCTCCTGCAGCATTTAGCGCATGGCCGACTCACTTCGCGTTAATTGGATAAGTAAATTAGGCGCGGGTAATTTGCGCGCAAAAAAACTACCGTCCATCCACTCGCCACTCGCCGCTTTAAGGTCCAAGTGACTAGTTCTTCGAGTGTCGCTTTTGCACAGTCGTCATCATTCACTTTTGATCAATCAACGCAAAGTTTTTAGCTTTCAGATCTAAATCTGAATTAAGTACACTTGTGGTGAGTGAATTTTCAACACTTTTACTGGCAATCAGCAGTATTAATGGGACAGGACAAGTTTTGCAGCAGTCATCTAGTTTTCGGCTCTAACTTTTCGGTGTTTAAAGAACTCTAATTCCTCCACAATAAATCTAAAAAATGTAGAACGCTTTGTTTGAAAAAAAAAAATTAATTAATTAATCCAGTTGGATGCGGTACACTTATGACAGCAAACTGCAATTCTTATTTGGATTAAGGCTTTGCGGTTGCCAGCAGCAGAGAATTAAAATGTCCAGCTGAATATGCAAACATACAAATGCAAGAAAATCAAATCTAGGTTTTGAGTTCAAGCCGATTTAAATGATCGACAAATACAATTGCATTACATGCTTGGAAACATAAATACATATTTTGGTGTTGCCATTAAAGATGACAGAAATAAAGAAGTGCTTTTATTAAATAGTCTTAATTAAATACAATTTTTGATTGCGAAATTTAAATTCCTTTTTTGGATGCTATCGTCTATGCATCGATAGTTTTTTTTAGCTCATTTGAATCGAAGTGTCAGCTGCGATCTTTATTAACATTATTCTTAATGGATTGTTTAATTCCTTTAAATTCCGTAGTCAAAACATCTTCGATCGACGTTGCAAAATGTAATAATATTAGGTAAAAACAAAAATAATCATCAAAAATCTCAAATAATCAAAAAAAATCGTATATAAACATAAAGAGAGTGAAAAATAAACAAAAAATTGCAAAATATTTAAAAATTCAAAATACATCATAGAAAATTAGATACAATGACTTTATCAAAAATAATAATGAAAAATCGTAAACAAAAGAAATTCAAATTTAATCAAATTAAGTAAAAATATGGAAAATATTGTTAAAATAATTTTTGAAATTTTTTTTGCAAACTGATTTTGAATGTAGAAATATAAAGCTTTTCTAGAAATATACATTAATTTACCGTAAAATATAGCGATTGCGACGCAAGTCGTACCGATGAGATTGGTGCACACGAAAACGGCGAAATGTACTTCTGCTCAACGTACCTGAACTCACCACACCTAAACTCACTATACCAAAACTACCATACCGAAACTCACCACACCTTAATCTGTCATACCTCAACTCACCACGACTTAACTGACCATGTCCTAACCCACTACCTATACAGCGCTTGAACCAAAACTCAACTTACCTCACTAAATCACACTTCCCTTACATGAGCTCAATTTCCCTATCACTTCATATCACCTTGTCTTCCCTCACCTCAGCACTTCACTTCAACTCACCTCACCGCTTCTCACTTTATCACCAACCACTTCACCTCATCAGAGCGATGAAAATCATAAATTGTTAATTGATCAATTTAAAATTATAAAACAATTGCGAAATTAATGAAAAGAAGTTTTACTTCCATAGCGCACTATCTTTTTTTATTATGCATTAACATGCAGCGCTGACTCAGTTCTACATATAGAAACTCATTACTATTTCACCATTTATTTGCATTTCTTTTAAGTCGCTGTCACGTACTTGAAATGCGAAATGCATATAACTTGTTAATAAGTTGTTTCAAAATGTAATTGCGGTTGGCATTCTTGACCAAATGCATTTCCGCGATTAAAACACGGCATATATGTACGTAAGTATGTAAGCAAAAACCGGCGTATTGCATACAAAGCCAAGGCACAACAACTACAAACATAGATACACATATATGTACGAGTATATATGTTTCCCTTTGCCATATAAAGTCAGCAGTCGGTGGTCGCCAGTTGTTGGGTCCGAAGTCAGTCCTACAAGTCATGCACACTCGTACTAGTCTTTTGCTAAATGTGTATTAAATGCATGTGGACATACCATGGCGGAAAAAGCAGGCAGTCTCAAAGATTAACCAGTTTAAAAATTTGTTGGAAATCAACGTCCTTAAATGAAATGTAATTCAATTATTCAGTTATTTTTTAATTATCAAATCGTTTGTATAATTTGCACAATAAACCCACGAATATTTCCATTAAAGCATAATTTTCCAAGATTATCTTATACACATTTCATTGTAGCTGGAGAAAAGTCATATTTGGTTAAAGAACATCAACTTCAATCAAGGCGAATTCATTAAAGGTGGTGTTAATCAATCAGCTGATTGGTGGTTATTTGTCAAGATCAATTGTTTAGTTGCAAATAATCAATTGTTCCCTTTAACTACAGGAAATTTCAACATATAACTATAACTTTTTGCGGTGCCCTAATAGTTTAAAAATTATTTCGCGAAAGTTAAATACAAAGGAGATAAAGTTTGACAATAACCCACCAAAGGGTTGCATTTTTAGAATCGCTACCACCTTACATCAATTCACCTTGACTAAATATTTTAGAAACTATTTGTATTCAAATGCGGTGTCGAATAATTAACTTGCTCCAAGTTCATCGTCATGTTAATAAAAATAAGTATAAAAAGTATTGTTTTTAAACCAGTTCTATTTCCTACAGGGTATGTTTGTATGTGTGTGGCACGCTTAGCTTGGCGGCAAACAAGCAGCAGCGTCAACATGTTGCGGTGTGAACGCCGCCACCGCATCAACTGAAATTCTTTTGGACTTCGCCAGTTTGCTGTGTGGATGTTGCTATTGTTATTATTGAATTTTGCATTTTTTGTTTGTGGTTTTCTTAACTTTTTTCACCTTTCTTTCAATTGTTTATTAACTTGATTAGCTTTGGGGTTTTTATTTCTCCATTTCGCGGAAATTACAAAGGGGTTTTGATTTTTTTTCTACTCACTTTGCGGCTTACAATACACCTTTGTTGTTGTTTACACATAAGCTTTGATTTTCTTTTAGGTTTTTAAATTCTTTTTTCATCTAATTTATGATTTCGCTGCTGTTTAGTTATCCACTTTTTGCTTTTATCTTTTGGCGAATGCTTATTAACAGTTATTTGTTCTGCAAATATTTCAATTTACAAATTTTCAAAAAAAAAAAAATATTTACCTAACTCCGTTTGCGCTTTTAACTTTGTTGATATTTCGCTTTCGTGATTGGTCAATAAGCGCATTTTTCGTGAGCGTCACTTTAGCCTCGCTTTTATTGTTTTTGTAAAAATAAATTGTTTTTGCTTTTACTATCATGTATTCTCGTAGAACGAGGTTCTTGTTACTTTTGCTGTCTACGCTGCCAGTGACTCAAACGAAATGCCAACGGAGCTCGCGCTCCAGTGCTGGCTTTCAGGTTCAGCCACATTTCGTTTGAATTCAAATCAGTTCGCTTGCCTGGCTCGAACTCGCCCAGTACTTAATTGTTTTTGTTTTCATTTTTTTTTTTATTTCATAGCATACCATTTTTAAGCCTTCATGCTTTTGGGCGCGTACCTGTTTTGCTTTTTTTTTTAATTCATTATTTGATTTGCCCTTTTTTGCTTTAATAGTTCGTTGCTTTTAAATATTTTGCATATTTTAGCCATGACTCAGCTTTTGGTTTTTATTAAGCGTTAATATTGAATAAAATTTAACCGTTTTCTTATTTTCGGTTAAGTAAATACCTTTCGTCAGCGAACTGACAAAAATTACAAAGTCATCGCATTTAGAAGCTTTGAAATTCGTAAAAAGTGTCTTAAAACAAAAACGCCACGCGAAATAATGACAGGAAATTGCATAGTTGTGTATGTTTGTAAGTATATTGAAGAATCCGCATAAGTACTTAGAAAAATACTAAGGCAGCTGGATAAGTCTCTGAAAATGCAAAATTAAACAAATTCAAACTCATGACTGCTGCTTTAGCTAATGCGCCTAAAATTATGCAACAGTAACTTGATTAATAGCATGCTACCGATGACAACTGTCACAGAGATTTTTTAACACATAAGCAATATCATTTATAAATACATATATTTTTATATCATTCGTATAAATAAATTTATATCATTCGTCATAGTTTCAGTCCCAGACATAAAAACAATAGTCACGCCATACATTTAGTCATCGACGGGGGTCACTTTGGTTCGTACCTGGTCGAGAAGTAGTGAGCTAATCGATTTCAAACTAAAGATAATATGATACAAATTGATATTTTGAAAAGCAGCGGTACACAGTGTCGCCATACCAAATAAGTTGCACTCAAAAATGATTAGTGTGCTCTGTAATATGGTGACAATTTGACAGTTGTCACTTTAAATTCTAACTTTAGTATACTAAAATTAAATAGACTACACAATTTAATGCTAAAACATTTTTTTGCAAACCAAAATTGTTTTAAATCAGCAACACATCATTTTTATTGAAGATGACACTAAAAAAAGGTAAGCATAAAAGTGTGAAATCGCAGCTTAAATGGAAGTTTGCAGAAGTTTTTAAAAATTATCCACAAAGTTGTTTACCAAGGCCAATTCTCTGAAGGCATAATTGGGTATGGAACTTCGCACTTTGGTTCAGGGCACAGCGGGATACGGATATTGGATAAAATTCAATTACCTTAGCATCTACTAATCAACTGACTCGCACTTGCGTGACTAAGATTCAAATATCTAGGCTACCTTCTACTAGCCTTGGGAGCTCTCTGAGGTGGTTATTAACTTGCTATAGAACTTTTTCGTAATCACACACAATTTAAGTTCTTAAATCTCAGACACCATTCAAATCTACTGCACCCTTTCTAGGAAAACTATCATAACCTCACCTAAACTATATATTTAAAGCAAGAGTATCACTAATAAACTTTATAATCAATTAGAGGTTTTTTGTCATTTGCGATTATGAATTTTTAATACATATTTGAATGGCGTTGATGAAGCAATATTCGTCCATAGAAAATTAGTGCTTTATCTGAACAATTAACTGTATGAAGAAGCGGTAAATAATAGTAAAAGAGAGCTATATTCCTTGCCAAGCTCGCTCGGTTGTGTCTCAGTAGCTCTTTATTGTATGCGCAAGTGATTATACTGCGCTTTTTAATATTGAATAACGATTAGACATCCGTTTCAACAATCCTCTCTGCGGTTGGACTCATACGACAACAGAGAAATTAGGGTTAACCAGTAATGAATGCTGCCCGTTGATGTTGTAGAGTGACCATTTTAAATTTTAGTTTTTTATCTTTGTGATTTGCACAAAAAAAGTTTGTTTATTTCGAGCATTTCAATTTTATACCTTTTAGTTGTTGTACGTTCTGGGAAACCTCGATAATCAACAGAGCCGTCGGCTCTTATCGAAAACCCATAAACAAAACAAATTATATATTTTGAAAACTTATTAAAAATGGCAAAACATAATTGCAAGCAAAATAAATGGCAAAAAAGACAAACATCACTTTCAATGACTTAATAGCTTTGCTGAAAAATAATTAAAGCGAAACAGAACACATTTTCAATGCCAATAGCAACTTCATTACTTACTCGCTTGTACAAAAAAAATAATCGCAAACAACACGCAAAATAAATAGAAATGCGAAAACAATGCCAGTTAGAGGAAATAACGAAATAAAAATTTAATGAGGAGAAAAAAATTAGCTAAAATTTATATTGCATTGCGAGTAAATTAGCATTTTTGTTAATTGTTGTTGTAAATAAAATAATACAGTGAAATATATTTTATAAACTTCACTGATCAATTCATTTTATTTATTTTTTGGTGGAATAATAACATAAAACGAAAAATATATAATAATTTTAAAAATATTAAATTACTCAGAAGCACGAATAAAAAAAATTTTAGGGTAACATGGATCATCCATGGATGACTCCATCAAAACATAGTCTTTTCAAAACTTTCAGAAGAAACCGGTCTGCGTCGTAGCTTAGTAGGTACTAACGACATTTTCGATTTCGATACCTTTCTTTAAAGCTAGCTTTATTAAACTCGATTTAGGGACATTGTACAACTTTGATGCTTTTAAATAGCCACAAGTATTTGAACCGCATCGCTACAATCGCTTTTTTCATATTCTCGTATCCTCGGGACTCCAATTTTTGCGCTTACGAGGAGCCATATCCTACATTTGTTGAACTCTAAGGAAATTATGGTTAAGGATCAAGAGTTACAACTAACACTATCGTGGTTGTCCACATTTCCCTCAACACATGTTGGCGAAATAACTCAGTTTAATTCGAATATTAATTATGTTTTTTGACCATAAACATTTTAAATTAGAAAAAACATATTTTTTCAACGGCTGGAACTCCATACATTTGGATGGTCCATATTACCCGCGTAGTCCATATTACCCATATTTACCCTATGTAAATCTGGTGTCTGTTATAAAACTGAAAACTAAATTTTCTTGTAAATTTTTCTCATTTACTTATTTAAGTTTCATCTGTATCGATTTTATGTTTAGATTTCGTACCTGATACCATATCTTAATACTAAAAGTTATCTTTCCTTTAAACGAAACCTAAATTTGGTAGATATTTAAATTTTATTAATTTGGTGCAGACCATGGCAACAAAACGAGTCATAAAATTTCTACTGCCAGCTTCGAGATCAACTGCCTATATCTCATCATTTCTCTTATAATTTTTTTTTTTTCAAATTTAATTAATGCAGCAAATTAGCCGATTGAAATGTGTTACAGCAGTCAGCTCACCAGCCAAGGTAGTTGCGCAAAGAAAGAAATCAAAATTCCATTTTCAAATCTGGGTAAATAAGGCCATGCACCTCGAGAGCTAACTTGAAAAAAAAAAATCAGTGCAACATCAGCTAGTACAACAAAAACACGCTCGGCACCGCCAATAATAGCAATGACCAGAAACTGGTAACGAGAACAGGCGTGACTCCAACAAGAAAAGTAGCAAAGTAAGCCAATGCATATACTCGTGCAGACAAACATACACACATACATACAAGTCTACTAAGTGAATAAGAAAGAAGCAACTCTGCAATGAAGTGGTAGTGGCCAAGCAGCAGGCCGTCTAACCAGTTGACTTGGCCAACTGGCCAAGCACCTCAACGACCAAAACGGCCAAGACGCTGCACAGCCAGCCAGCCAGCCAGCCAGCCAAGCGGCGTACGATGAGGCAGAGAAGTTGGCCGGGAGGCAATGCAGTCGCCGCACGCAGTCAGCGCCAGCGGAATACTCATCGATAGCACGCGGCGAACGGCGAACGGCGAATGGGCGACCCATTGAAAACGAAAGAAAATCGAACGCAAAGAAACTGAAACGTAGCAACAACAAAATGCTGATATTATTGTTCTATGGCAAAGCGCTCGATTTGTGGTCAGTAGACACCTACTTTAAGCGTTGGAAAAAAGCATTTTCGAAGAAAATCAAGTCACAGAATCCAGAGCACGACGTCAGCACGCCTGAAGCTAGCAGATTTCGAAACGTCGCTGCTTATTTTGAAGCCTACCGCAGCATTGGCTGAGATTCCGATGCCAACGTCGGCGCCGACTGCGTGCGCGTCATTCTGCACGTTGAGCGTAAATTGAAAATATCGAAAACCGGCTCTTGAACGAATGACGAAGACGGCGGCAGTGGACGTATGTAAACACACAAGCACGCACACGAACAGCTGGGGTAGGTGTCTTCTTCACTTCTGTGCCAGGTAACTCGGCTTAAGTGTTTGAATCAGCTACATAGCTGTGCGCAGCGCGAAGAAACTCAAGAGCTCGAGAGCACGGCAAAAGAACGAACGCATCATCGAGATGCAATGTACTTATTTAAAAATAGAACTCAAGACCACACGAGGCTAAAGGGCGTAGTGAGAAGTGAGAAGGGCAGAGAAAGCACGTTGACAGCGCGGTGAGTGTATAGACACGGACGAGTGAGTGTGTAGTTGACTTGGAGGCGAGAGCTCTGCCACGCTTGAAGCCTTACGAAAAAACCGAAAAAGGAGGTAAAGATACGGCAAACCCCAAATACCGCACGCACACATTTTAGCGCAAAGTTGTTTTCGTTTTTTTTTTTGTTTTTTGAGTAAGTTTACTTGTTGTTGGCGAGCGTCTCACTCCGTCAGCAGCTTGTTCATGAAACTAAATTAAATAAAAGTAAAACCACTGCTGCAGCCAATTGGCGAACCAAGTTAAATGGAACTGGCAGAATTGTGGGATTTTGCGCGTTGATTGTGGCGGCAGGGCGGCAGGAGGTCGAGCAGATTTTAAGCCGCAACGCAATGTTAAAGTAAAGTCGAAGTTCAGTTCGAACTCAAAGTAGAAGTTGGAAACTGGAAGCGGCAAGTTTGTCGTCTGAGCAGCAGCCAAGTTAAGAAACGAAGGGCTCGAGGAGCGCAAAGCACAAAAGTGTGGGCACCTCGCGGCATCACACACACGCCACGAAGTACTTATGTTAAATACAGCAGAAGAAAACAAATATCAATATATGTACGTATGTGCATCTATGTATGTACATATGTTGGCTACAAAGCAAAATTCAGGAAATGCCAGAGTGCGAGGCTCCATCTTCTTCGCTCCACCATACAAAGCATTGCTTTCAACACAAAAGCCACAAAACTTGAAGTTGCCAGCAAAAACTTAACAAACCAGAGGGAATTTCAAAGTTCAAAACGCAAATAAAACACACAAGAAAAAATATTCGAAATCAAATAAATACAAGTGCAGCAAGCAATGAAAACAGCAGGACGCTATTGTCGTCCCCCACACTTCGCTGTTGGTTTGTTGAGTAAAAGTACCATGCAGGTAGATTGTTGGTCGGTCGTATTGCAATTGTTGTTGGTGGCAGCAGCAAATAATCTTGTATTTATTTAGCTTTAACTGACCTTTCCCTACAATGCTACCCGCACACACACACACACACACATATGCATGTATTTAGGTGCATCTCAGCATGGCAGCGAGGTAGCCAAAAACGTCGACGGGGAATTGACTGGGTTGTTCATTGAATTGCTACTAGTGATGCACATAACCGAGTAACCGGATCCATAAATCCTTTGGTTATTTAATTATCTAACCGGTCCGGGCTTTAAACGAACCAAAAAACGAATCTAAATAAAGGAAACTCCATTTCGAATGAACCGAAAAATGGGTACAAAAAAGGGTTGAGGAAATACAGAAATTCCTTTGAGAAAAAACTAAATCCCAATTACTGAAAACACATTCCAAAAGAACCAAAAATTCGCTTCGAAAAAAGAAAAAAATATGATATACACAAATATGAAGTAAAGTAAAAATGTTATAAATTTATTTTCTTTATTTTATAAATAAAATTTTTGTAAAAGAATGTTATATTATTCTGTTGAACTATTTCGTTACGGCAGAACCGGTTCTTTAAATACACAGATCCGCACATCACTAATTGCTACTGCACCCAAATACTTAATATGTTTGTATTTATTACATATACACAAACATACAGAGCTTATTTGTATGATGAAGACACAAAAAATGAATAAAACACCGAGTACCCTGCGATTTAGTACAACCTTAATACAAGCTTTAGTCTGACGCTTTGCTCATAAATTTTGATTAAAAGGTAAACATACATACATACATATTTTCTTACAATCATCTTTAATATCAGATACTTGTACAAATACCAGGCTTTGTTGCATGGATACATTTGTTTATAAATTTAATGAAATAGCCAAAATTACATTCAGCTACATAGGATTTTTGGTGGGTAAGAAGTTAAGTTGTTATAAAATCAAAAAAAATATTTATTTTGAAAAAATACCATATAAAAAACCACCTAAATTATCTTACATAATTTTCTAAAATGTATAAGACGTATAGATTGCATAGACTGTAACGCCTGTAAATGAAGAGAGATTAATGTATGCAGTTTTTATCCATACTTTAACTGAATCGCAGCATAAATATGAATTTACTATTTATCACAACTTCAACGCCATCTATCGGATTCAATTCGTAAGTCGAATATACATTTCTTATTTTAACTGAATTTTCATACACCTATCAGTTCGATTTTTCGTATGTAAGGAGTGTACATACATTTTCTATTTCAATTTAATCGGCCTAAAAAGACTTTCATAATATGCCGATTTCAGCAGTACCCAGCGGATCCAATTCTCACGGAACTATTATTATTTTTTGTGTTTTTGGTATATGGAATATGATAGGTGATACATATTTAACAAAAGTATTTTTCTCCGCTCATGAAATTGCAACAATGTCTGATCATAAGTGCAGATTTCCTGAATATCTGGACTTCAGCGACAGTTTGCGGATTGAAATGTTGCCCAATTTGTTTAAAATTCGTTATAAGTTTTTGGTTTATAGTATTTCGTACGAAATTTTGGGACTTTGTTTTATATAGAGGAAAATCTGATATATATAAATATATATATAAATCAATTTAACGTCATCGCTACGAACTCTTTCTAAAGTGCTTGGCGAATTTTCGTACTAAATATAAGAAGAATTGCACTGTTAAAGTTTGTTTATGTGGACGATATTTCTATGGCCATAAACGGGAAATTTCCACTCATAGTATTTGACTTAAAGTAAGAAAACCTCGCAAGAAGCAAAAGAAGAGTATATTTTTGGTCGAGTTTTCCAAATATTTAGCGAAATTACGCCGAACACAATTTGGCAAGAAACAACAATTTCTACGTAATCAGAATAAATAATCCCAAAGCCAAAAAATACAAGTCCCATCTTTAAAAGGACCGGTCTTTGAAAATATTAAAATCAGTCTTATTAACATTGCAAAATATCTCGGAATAGTCGTTTATGAAAGATTGAACTAGAGACGAAAGAACTGTATCGATGGTAGACCTACTCCTCTAAAGAGGCACTTCGTACTATTTTCGCTGACATTAAAGAGGTTTGATGGCCGGTCGCTCCCGCAAGGTCGCGATCAGAGCTTTTTTTATAGAATGGAAGCATTCTCACTAAGTAAAAGACAGAATACTTACATGGACACGATTCTTTAGGGAGATAGAGAGACAAGGACCACGAACGTCCCGCCTCTGTAAAGTTGTTCCAGCCCGAGAATTGATAATATGTCTGTTCGGGTTCAATTGTGGAGCTTTGTTTTCTCGTAAGAACCGGTACTTAGCCTTACATAAGCCAAATTATCTGACACGGTTTTACTCCTTTTCTAATTGTACTTCAGATTAGTCAATTGTAATTTAATTAATGGCATAATTTTCCATAAATCGAAATACTATATGTACATACATATGTATGTAGCAGATCCATAGATACATAATCCCACATTTGTAACATTAAGTTTGTTCGAAGGGAGAGCAGGATTTGGAGCAAAGTTCTTACAAAGAATTCATAAGTACATTTCACCGTTTTCGAAGTACACTTTTCAGCTTTCCAAAGTACATTTTACGGTCTCTAAAGTATCTTTTACTATTCCAAAGTTGTACACTTGACAGATTTGAAAATAAAATTTACAATTTCTGAAATACATTTTACGGTTTCTGAACATCAACTGAGTTTTCTAAAGAGCATTTTACCTTTTCTAAAACACAACTGACTATTCTGAAGTTCTTCTCAAAAGTACTATTGACCATTCAGAAATACATTTTACAGTTTCTGAAGTACATTTGCCGCTTTCTGAAGTACTTTTAGAAAAGATTTAGGAGTATCTTATTTGCATATTCCTTAAAAATTTTCTTTTGTCGACAAGATTATTTTATTTTAATTATTTGTATATTTTTTCCTATTTTCATCATTTTTTGACTATTTCAGACAGAATATACGAGTATATTACACCTCCCCAATATGAACTCTTGAAATCTTAATCTGAACCTAGGCTAGCATCATCTAAGAAATTTTACTTCACACACATGCTCGGCTACATATTGTTTAAGAGAAAAAGAAAATGATAGAAGATTGTCTTACAAGCTGTGTCACACAAAGTCTGCTTTGCTTTTACTTGGCTTATTTACTTATGCTTATTATTTAATTTCTTTAATATCGAGAAGATATCACTCTGCCTATTATTCCAGGCTTTGTTATGAAATCCTACACGTAAATATGTACAAGTAAACACTTATGAATATATCATTGATCGCTATCTAAAAAATTCCCATGCAAGGATATTCAACTCTAGATACGAGTATGTTTTCTCTAACACCAATACAAATTATTTCCCACACAATAGACGGACACACAAAGGTTAAGGTTACTCGGATGTGTGGAAAGGACAAACAACCCTGTACACGAATGTACAAACAATGCAAAACAGCAGGTAGCAAACTGACCGTAGAACAGAACTTAAAATATAAACAACAAAGCAACAAAAAATTCATTAAAACAAAAGCGACAAACTGACTATCTTCAAAACTAGAAAATTAGCAGACCATAAATGCCCTGAATTTTGTGTTTGCACTGCACTTCCTTTACTTCTTTTATAAACGCTAGGCTTTTACTATGTCCCTGGCGGTCGTGAGCACCGCCGACAGGTTGCCTAGCATGCCGGTGAGATTTGTTTTTCTCTCCTTCTACCTTGTAGAGAGCAAAAATATTCGAAAATAATAATGCTATTTTTTTTTTGGTTTTACACCTTTGACGTACCTGTGCCGTTGTCTTGAAGTAAAGACGCAAGTGTCGGACTTGCTGATAATGTTCATGCTTTTCGAGGTGGAAATCAGTTGAATATGATTGATTGTTTGGCACACAAAATTTTGTGAATTTATTTTCAATTTTTTATTAAATCCAATCGCGTCGGCTATGACTTGGTGAAACCGCCGTTGGAAACACTGATTTGCGCAGTTATTTTTAATGAGGAATTTTTGTTTATTCTCTTACATTCTTATTATTTTTTGTTACAAATAAAATATAATAAAAAACGCCGTTTTTTAGTATTTTTTAGAAAATTTTCCGCTGCCGAAAACACGTTGTCTCGTGTGAATCTCGTGTTTTTCAATTTTAGTTCCACAAACACGGGACTTTGTTTTTTTGAAATATTTCTATTCGCTTTCTGTTGCGATGTTAGCCAATTGGTCGCCTTAATTTAATATTGGCTTAACACTTTCTCACTCGATTATGATACTTTCAAAGGTATTTCTTTTACGAAATTGCACTAAAAATTTGTGATTGATTTACTAATCACTTTTACTTCAATTATTTTCAAACTGTGTGTTAATTTAGAAACACACCTTCATGGAGTTTATTTTCATTTAAAATGTGTGCAGAAACTACATATTTGCTTCACTTCGATTTATTTTTCGAACGCTTACTTTCTTGGCACTAGACACGTTTTAACTTGGTCTTGTGGCTTGCAAGACTCTACACGCAAACTTTATTATAGTGACGCACGCACACACGCGCGCACAGCTTTAGATTAAAAAAAAATTGCCAAACGCGATGTGGCACTGAGCCAAGCACAAGCTCCAGCCTCACACACACGCACACACACGCACTTAAATGCCGTCACAGATGCAGATTCGAGCAGCGACTTCACCAAATAAAACTTGGCTTTGGAGATGGCAGCGGTGGGGGCAGCGAACGCGTGGCGATTGGGTATTTTAATTTGAATTTAAAGCCCAGTTTTGCTGGCGGAAAATGCATTTACTATGCGGTTTTTGTAATAGAATATATATTTTTTTTTTTTAATAAATTATGCACCTTCTCTAAACTGGTTTTCATGCCCTCCGCGATTCGAACGTGTTGCGGTCGCTTAGCTGCTTTGTACTAAATGCTTTGATAACGGTTTTGTTTCAAGTATAAATATGTACATACTCGTAAATATGTACAGTTTTTGTTTCAATATTATTTTCAAAAATACATAGCCTGTAGCTCACACAATTAATTGCCACAGATTTTTTTTTTTAATTTGCATTCACCACAAAAGTAAATACATATATCTCAGTATTCCTTTTGCTACGCTGCTCATTTAAATTACATACAGTATAGTAACACTCGCTAGTCCACCGCTCGATTCGAAAACACATCCAACAACGACGCCGTCCCAAAGAAAACTACTTTAAAAACTTGTTTTCAGTTGCTTGGCAAGCGGCGTTCGAAACTCGCTGCCAGCCGCACTCACTACTCACGAATAATTCAATCCGTCAGATAAAATTTAAACACGCTTACATTTTCACACACACACACGCACACATATATGTATGTGCATACACTGGCATTTAAACAAACTAACGCATACATATGTAGGAAGTCGCAGCAATTCACAGTCCCGCATTCACCGGCCAACGCATACAAATGCAAGTGCAATGCGCGCGCGTACACACACACTTATGTACATACAAATATGTATGTATACACTCCACGTCCATATCCAATATGCATGAATGTGCATTTGTGTACATGCACACACGCATACATGCATACATACATACATACAAAATTTGGCTCTCTGACAGACAGCAAGTGGTTGTGGCAATTGCATGCGCCACAAGTGCTCCGGCCAGTTTTGTTTTGGTTCGATATTCCATTCAAATTTTGTAGAATTATTATTATTATTTAATTTTTTTTTTTTTTATATCGAAAACCCTTTCTTTCTATTGAAATCGATAGAAATCAATTACACATTTTTTTAGCTTTTATAAGCGAGAGAGTTGGTTTGCATGTAATAGAATATTTTTGTGAAGAAGCATTTTAATACTATTTTAACTTCTATGCATAATAGTGCTTATCATAATTATGCAACGCAAAGATATGTTAATGTTTTAACTATTTACTTTACTTTTATTTCATTTCTATTAACAAAAACCACAAATTCTCACCCAAATTTAAAACTTTAAGCAAAACTGTAATAATTCAGCAAAATTTCGAACTTACTCGTACATAAATACAAATTAAAAAAAAAAAAAATTACACAATTTTAATTGACGCTCTCAAGCAATTTCTTCCATATAAAGAACTCACGAGCATGCGTTGTATGAAAAAAAAAATTTGAAGAGCGATTCTAGGCAAATCAACCCTTTATATGAGGAATAAATTTATTACATTGAAATTTCACTTTTCTATTCCATAGCTTCCAAAAAACCAGCTTAACAATTATAATCGCCATGAAGAACAAAAATACAAAGGGGAGTTTGTCGCAGGCAAATGTTACAAGTGTTTTAGTGTAAGTTCGTATTGTGTTACCATTTTTAAGATACACTAGGGTTTTAAGTTCTATGTTGATTTAAAAAAAAGAACAACCCAACTGCATATGTATTAAAAAAAATTGTATTTTTAATTAAAAACATTATAATTTTTATTTTATACTTTTAATGAAGTTTTGCAAATTTTTTTCTCAAATTGTGTACATAGTTTCAAGATTGGCTTCTTATGGCTTTTATAAGAGAATACACTGCAATTTATTTGAAAAAAATTTATGAAATTGAAAATAATCGTCAATCTCAAGATTGAAAAAATTAAATCATATTCGAGCTGAGCTCAGTTGAAAGATATAGTTTTTTACCATACAACTTCTTCAGCCACAGTGAAATTAAAAGAGACGTTTTCCATGAATCTGCAATAAGTATGTACTAAAATAATATTTATAGCCGTATAGTATATTTAAACAAAATATATTTTAATATTATTCGGCCATTGAAAGTTATTAGTAGCATAACTGTAAATATATGCACATAAATGAATATACAAATATGTGGATTTAAAAAAAAAGATTTAGGAAATATACCTCATGTTATGTATGTGTGACTTATGCCTTCTTTGAATTGAAACGAATATAAAGGAAATGGGGTTCCGCTCTTTAAATATTATTAATAAACCCACAATAAAAGTTTTAACTTTCAATCAACTTTGTGAGAAGATTTTCTTTTTAATAAACATTGTCTATAAATTAACTAAAATCCCTTCTGCTTGTTACTTGTATTTAATAATGATTTGTTTTATTGTATTTGCAATTTTATACGTGTAAATAAGTTATAATAGAAAAATTTAAGTAAAACACATTAACAAAATGTTAACTAGTTATAATCTAAAAATGTAACATACCTGTTTCCGTTTACTTTTACGTGTGTTTAACTTAACATTAGATTAACAGCGCCCCTCATCAACTGTTAAGCGCGCTCTTCTCTCTTTGACATCGTGTAATTTGACCGCCATCTGTCATCGAATAGTTGTTATTATTTTCATTGGATGCAGCTGACAAATACGTTCCAAATTCAGCGCATGAAATGAATGTACTGTGTTAAGAAATATTTTGGTGCTTATCTTTGCTAAATGCCTCCAGAGAACGTACAATAATGAGAAGGTGCATTTCGTATTTGGAAACTATTCGCTGAAGAATGCTAACAGATTTGAAAGAATTAGGCAGAGGAATTTAACATTTTGATTACCAGAGAAATTTTAAAGGCGGAAAAATGTAAAAATACGCGTCACCTAAATGTTGATAGAGACATTTGTTGCGAGTTTACTTTTCAGAAAACTTATACTATTCTAACTTTTGACCAATGATTTTCTCACTTTCCCTTATTTTAATAATGCAAAAACCTACATATTTAAATCGTAAAAAAATAAAAATCTCCTTTATTTTGGGAAGACCAGAAACTTTTCTGTAGGAATTTTGCAAAAGATAATGAAGAATGTAATTGCTTCCTTCTACTGGAAAAGAATTGTAGGGAATACTTAATATATGTATATTATATAATTAAAATTATTTATGTATATTTAAAACTAAAAAAAGGAAAAATTTTAAAAAGTTGTTAAATGTACATAAGCGGCTGGGAGTTGAACTCGGAAAAAATTGAGTTCGCAATAAATTTGTTGCCGTCATTTCACACGGTAATGCCACAGGATAAATTGAAATTTTTGTGGACAAGTAAGTACTTGAGTAGCAAAATTCTTTTAACAGGACGCCTGCTCTTTCATACTTTCCGTTATTTGCATCGATAAAAGACGAAATGCGAAATTATTTAGATTTTGTTTATGCATCTTCATTTTATGCCAGTGAATATAACATTCAGAAAATTAATTTATTTTGTTGCAATAATTTTGATTGAATAAATGCTCGTTAATTCATATTTTGATTGAGAAAATACTCGTATATATGTATGTTTATGCATTTATATATAAAATAATGTAAATTTAGATATATGTATGTATATGTACATATACATATCTAAACAACATTTATTACATATAAATCTATGTACATATGTATATACAAGTTCTATATACATCATACATTTATTTACATACATATGTACATACAATTCAAAAATATGCATAATAATAATATATGTACATACATATGTATGTACATATGTATGTCATCATTTGCACATGCGCTTCTAACTCATTCATTCTCATAAATTGGCTTCATTCATAATTTGTGCGCACCTTGCACACTTTCCCCGCTACGCGCATGTGCCGTCCACAAACCATTCTTGTTCGCGACGATGACAAAAATTATAAAATCTTCAATTTGACCATCCGCTGATGTCGAAATGAAAATTGGCACTAAAGTGCTGAAACCTCTTTCCCTTCCCACACTTGCATTGTCCACACAAAAATTATGAAGTCTGAAATTCTCTTCGCTAGTTGAAGATCGACAACAAAGTGCATAAAACCCTTTCCCTTCAAGTTGTCTTGTCTATCGTCGCAAGCAAAAAGTAAATTTGCGCGAGTTGAACAAAAGTGCGCAGCTCGAATCAAGCAAATGTTTCACTTGCGCTTCTACCCGCCCCTTGCTCCTTAATCATTCTTCTTCTTCTTTTGCATGATGACAAAAATTGAAAAAGACAAATAGAAATCAACCACCAAATTTGCAAATTCGGTGGCTGCTGGCATCGAACTCGTGCCAAAACAAAAACGATCGATTATTGCTTCAACTCTATTCATCACACCACAGAGCTTCTTACTGTCGGTTGATCTTAATTGCGGTTTTAAGCAGTTTGCTGAGAAAATTTGAATTTTGCCAATTCGTATACAGTATTGCTTTTTTAAATGCGTTCAACACTTCTTCGCATCAATTTTATTCCTGATGAGAGTTTCTTTTTAATTAATAGTTCAATTTGCATTGTTATTAAATGCGCCCTATATGCAATTGGCGCTTAACAGCAGATGGTTATATTTTTGTACCAAAGTATAAATTTTTAAGTAAATTTCTTCGATTATGAGTGCGGGCAGATATATTTTTATGACGCTTGTAAGAGGGATGTACTGTAAACACAGATTTGTATGGCAGAGAACAAAGTACATACATACATAAATATTATTTTTTGCGGAGACAAACGCGAGAAATCAATTAAAATATGAAATTAAAATGTTATTTCAATATTCTAAAAAGTTGAACTTAAATACTGTCTCAAAAACTTCAGTAATTTATATGAAAATAAATAAAAGGACATTATATGGAAACTTTTCGCGAATTTGCATTTTGACAAACCGAATACTAATTCTCACAAAACATCTTAAAATTGTAATCGTGTAACAAGTGTGTGCAAGAACAATAATTTTAGACTAAATTATTACATAATTCATATTTAAAAGTAAAATAGGAAAACGAACACGAGCACGAATTTAGGAATTTGCATTGTGACTAACCCAATACAAATTCAATTAATTCAATCTCTTGGTAATTTTGTTCA